>OZ030022.1:39642500-41052500 GCA_964023405.1 Apodemus agrarius | reverse complement strand
AATGAATCATTGCATAAAGATTTGTTTGCTTTTTCCTCAGCCAGATACATATTCAAAAGGAGGAGAGGTGTTCATTGTTTCCCAGAATTCATATGACTGTTAAGTGGTGCCAATATAAAGTCCCCCTGTGACTCCTGTAACCCACTTCTTAGACTATGGATCCTGGAGCTCACACATAGGATATTTCCAAATTCATCCTCTTAGGATACTAGCGAGGCTTTAAATAAGCAGAAACACTAGAAATAAGCTCAGCATGAACTCACCTCTGTATTTACAGTGGCTTTATGGATAGAGTCTGTTTTTCCTCTGCTGTGCCCCAAATAACATGATGAGCCAAGAGCAACCCAGCTACTCCAAAGGACAAGGACATGCTAAGAAATTAGCATACAATGGCAAGCTGAAAATATGCCAGATAACATGTTCCAGCATTTGTTAGTCCTGTGAGTGGTTGGCTGTAGACAGGCTTTCACTAATAAACTATTTGGGATACAATTTGGATACAAGTCCTTCCTGGCTCACTTCTAAGGCATTCTTATATTATGAGGTTTATCTTTTGATGTCATGAAAATGTGCCCAAATTGACTGAGGTGGTCATTGTAACTGTGTGAATGAACAAAGAATCACTGGGTTATGTTAAATTGGTGAAGTTTATGATATTTTAATCTCAATAAAACTATTTTCCAAAGAAAACCCAGTATGTTTAAAAAACAAGCTACTTGTCTTTATTGCATTCTTCCCAAATGTCTTTGGCCACAGGACTTTGTCCTTTTAAATAATAAGTTATTTTGTATCCTACTGAATATAGATTTGGCAAAAGTACAGGCAGTCGGCAAATGTGGCTTCAAATAAGTGCTGAGTCTGTTTCTGAGCCGTTGCTCTAGATATTGCTGGCTGAGTAAGCCTTGACAAGTCATTCAGATCCCTGAAGCTCATGGTGATAGCAGCATATCTCAACAATCATCTCAGAGATGAAGCGAGATAACAAATGAAGTATTAAAGTATTAATCACAATACTTGTCAGGAAGAGTCAACCAACATGAGCTGACTCTGCTTCCCTGTGTGAAACAAAATAAAAACAAAGTAACAACCCTTGAGGCTGTCAAAGTCTGAACCACCAACCAAAGGACATACGTGAGTTAGACCTAGTACTCTCCCCATATTTTTGCAGCTTAATATTCATGTGGATCCTGAACAAGGAGCCAAGGGTACCCCAAAAAGCTGTTGTCTGTACATGGGATATGTTCTAGCTGTACTGCCTGGTCTGGCCTCAGTGGGAGAGGATGGGCCTAAGTGCCAGGATGAGGGGATCCCCAGGGGGCCCCCACCTTCTCCTAGAGGAGAAGGGAAGTTCAATGGGGGAGAAAATTGTGGGAGGGGGTAACCAGGAGTGAGCAGTGAGCAGGATGTGAAGTGAATAAGTAAAAATATAAATTAAATTAAATAACAAAAAGCAAAAGCAAAACAAAACAAGAAAGTAACCAAAGGCAATTCTCATAAAGATAAGGACTCCCAGGTCATACACCCTGAAGCATCAAAGAGTAGGCACAATGAGACCCTGTTTCACTATTTACTGTCTACTTCTGGGTGGGTGCCAGGTGTTATGATCAAAATGTTTAACATATATGTTGAGTTACTTAAATTGAATGCTTTCAGGGATATTGAGGTGCTAGGTCAAAAACTCAAGGCTCTGGGTTAGGCTTCCAGAAACACCATTCTAGAAGGCTAGAGAATCTCTTCAAATGCTCTCCCAGGGGATGTCAAATCAATATCTGGGAATGTTGAGTAGAAATTCTATATTAATGAACTATGACATTTCTGCTAGGCCTGGTAGGTGCTTAACATTTATTTTATGTCGCAGGTAATTGTAAAAGAATCAAAGAAAGATTTATGTTAAGAAAGTTCATACTGCTTGACAGCTTCAAGTTTGAAAGGAAGTATGATTTCCACCAATTTTTCAGTTTGAAAATGATTTCATTTTATTTGTTCATTTTATATCCTTGATGGGGGCTTTCTATGTTACTTAGGCTGGTCTTGAGCTTCTGACTTCAAGTGATCCTCCTTCCCTAGCCTCCTGAGTGGCTATGTCCACCAGTACATGCCACCACGCCTGGTTCTTTTTACCTTTAAAATACATGAATGCATTATTATCTTTTCTTTAACCAGCAAGAAAATGTTTTCTTCCAGTTTCAAAACAGAATCTCCTTACAAGAGAGACGTCCAAGTCAGTCCTGTACATAAAAATTAGCATGCATTTACCAGACTTCCGACCAGACTGGAAATCCCTAACTGATCTTTCAACTGTACAACACAACTTAGCTTTGAAAAGAAAATAAGCCAGCTTTCTGGGAAGGGTTATCTTGTCCCAGCTTGAAAGTGGAGCAGATTAGTCACTATGTTTTCTAAAATCTAGTTGAGCACCTAGCAAAGTAAACTCTCTGGTTAGTCTACTTAATTTGATTGGAAATTGTCAAGTCAAGTCAAGTCACTGAGAACAGAGTCAATCAAGATAAAGGCAGGCTGGATTCAGGTGAGAAGATCAATAGCAGCTTACATCTTCAAGCATTTCCAGTAAGAAAAGGGGTAATATTTTCTCTAGACCAGTCTGGAGTCTGGAAAAAAATGACTCAGATTCATAAACTCACAGCTCACTCTGTCTGTCTTCTTCTCTGTCTTCTTCCCCCTCCCTCTCTCCCTCTCTCGCCCTCTCTTCCCCCTCTCTCTCAACTTCCTTGTAAGACCACACATGTGAAATATGAGATTCTACATCCTTCCTATCAACAAAGAGCCATGTCAGATGCAGGAAGTGAATTTGTGTCTAAACCAAACTCTGAAAGAGTGCTTCAAGCATACCCGGAAGCTGTCTATCTCTGGTGGACAATAATCCAGTCTATACAAAGTCTAAGCATTGGGAATCAGCACACACTGAACAAATGGTCTTGACATAAAAGTCCCCTGTGAACTGTTGTTACTACTGTCTTCTGCTTACATCAGTTCAAAAGGGCAATGTCTTGGAGCAAGGAAAAGGAAAGTGGATAAGTAGACTAATATTCATTCAATCTTTCTTCATTCCCTGGAGGTGCTATGTGAGTTAATTTGCATACCTGCTTTTATGTTCTTAGTACAGCATGTTGAGGCTGGCACCATCATTGAGTTTTTACAAAGAAACACAGAACATAAAAAAAAAGATACAGATTCCATACTCAGAAATTATAAATCAAACTAACCTGATAAAGACAGTCACTCAATTGAAACTTTTCTTTTGTGGTGACTCTAGGTTTTGTCAAGTTGATAAGTGATGCTAACTTAGGACAGCATCTTCCTTTCCTCACACTCAGAGAAAAAGCATGATAAACAACATTATTAAATGACAGAAATTGTGCTGGGAACTTTACATATGTAAACTCTTCTAATCTCCATCATAAATCTTGGGTATCATTTAGAATTTCCTTCACAGATGGGAAAATAAAACCTCTCTGCATGGTAGGCTCAGAATTATACACTTTGAAATGACCAAGGCCATTTAACACCCAGGTAATCTGTCACCTTGGCAAGTCACATATACATAACTTTTTGTAGGGATGTACTTTATCAAGCTATTTTATATTCTATTTAAAAATACAATTATACTACCAGTGGATCTCATAAATAACAATTATTTGCCAACATATAAAATTAGGATATCTACTTGCCAAATGATTAACTGGTATCCTGAGAATATGGCTGCTGTGTAACCAACTGGCTAATTGTCCCTGATGGGACCTTCACTAAACTGTTGTCACCAATCTAAGGTATTGATCTGATATTTACAAATTTATATGTTGATCCTGATACATCAATTACCCCAAAATATCAGATTTTATGTAAGCTGATATCATATATATGGAAGCCAATGAACCTCAGTGGGTAGTTTTCATGCAAATTCTCACCCAGAAACCACAATACAACTGCAGTATTTAACTACAACATGACTGTGAAGAATGGGAATGAAGAATGCACTTTATTTTACAATAGAAAACTATATCCACATAAATAATGTAAGTCATGTAGGCTTAAATACTTCAATAGAGAAAACAGTCTCCCCACCTTTAAAACTGTTGTAGTCATTGTTCTGTTACTGTGAAGAGATACCATGACCTAGGCAACTCTTTTAAAAGAGGACATTTAATAGGAGGCTTGCTTCCAGTTTCAGAGTTTAGGTTCATTATCATCATGACAGAGAGTGTGATAGCATGCACAGAGCTGGACAAGTAACTGAGAGCTTACATCCTGAGCCGTAGACCTAGGCTGCTACAGCAACTCTGGGCTAGGCTTAACCTTAAAGCCCACCCCTAATGACACTGCCACACCTCCTAAACCTTTTCAAACAGTGCCACTTCCTGATGAGTAAGTGTTCATATGTATGATTATGATGGGGCAGGGCTATTTTTATTCAAACCACCATAGAGACATTTATCTTCATTCTTAAATATTTTCTGGATTCCTCCAGAAGAACCTTATAGCTGCTTCTGCTCATTCTTTTTAGAGTCTCTGTAACTTTTCAGTCTCTTAATCCAAATTCCTTACCATCATTAGTGGAATTCACGAACATGGGGAGAACACTCAGGATCAATGTTAGTTATGTGAAGGCACAGTTCATCTCTGGTAATAAGATAGAGAACTGGCAATAGCCCAGTAGCTGGATTTTTCACTGAAAGCAGGCCCAGAAAGGATGGGAATTCCCCATTTCTTTGTCTTAAGGGACTGATCCTACAGAAACAGTTCCCTATATACCAAGAAGCCTTGGACGCTGAAATAGAATGTAGGGCACAGAGCCAGTTGACACTCTGAGCAATGGGCAGTGGTATCATTGGACTTATTCAATTTAGGTCAGCTGACTTTATTAAGACTTTAAGGGCCACCAGTTTACTAAATTTTTTTTATTCCAGAATTTGCAAATATAATTAAACATAAACTCAATACCATTTTATCCTAACTAATGTGCCATTTTTTCCCACAAATCACATTCTTGAATAGCTATTATCCATTTTATCTTATGTCTCTTGCACCTTTAGGGTTGAAATGCATCGTCCTTGACAGCCTGCTGTCAACCACACATACCTCAGATTATCATTTGCTGTTGATTATTCCATCCCATCCCATGGAGAGATACCCAGAGAAATGGGTTACTAGTCATTGTAAACACAGTGCAGTGTGGAAGAGTTTTGACTCTTAAATGGGACCGTTTATTTTGGTGAAATTATTACAACTTTTAAAAGTCTTTCATTGAGTTCCAAAAAACTCAGCAACTTTTAATTTGCATAATTAGTTTTGTTCTCAATTACATGTATGCATCTCATAAGAAACATTTTGTTTCTGCAGTCAGACAGGTTGAAGCCCGGAAAAGACAAGAAACAGTGCTTAGCTGACTCTAGCCTCTTTTCCTGGCTGCAGCAGAACTCCGTGTGTGGGAATGACTAACTCGCTTACCCTAAGGGAGAACAAAGAGACTTCACAAAATATGAAATCTATAGATCACAGCAGAAGCCGCCGTGGTTCTCATTTCCACTTCTTTCCCAGGACCTTTTTAAAGCTGGTCCACAAGCTGCCCAGGTTCAGAGAAGGAAAACAAAAAAGAGATAAAACTTTCTCTGAAATGAGGTGGGGGAAGTGACTAGATTTGGGGTTGGACAGAGCCGTGCTCTGGGGAATAGCAATGCTTCCTAATTTTTAACTGTGTGAACATGGTGAGCTCATTTTATCTGGTTAAATATTCTTTCCTAGTCTGTATGGGTGTCTCTTTAAGATTGCTGCCTGTAGCAACTCAAATATTAATAGATATAATCACAAAGGTTTTTCAGTTGGTCTCAAAATTGTTCCACACAGTGTACAAGCTGTACACTTCATACCTAGGTATGCCTAAGTGACATGAAGGGGTGCGGTCCAACCTGAGGTCAGTTGATGAAGCCAGGTACTCCAGCATGGGGCTCTAACACTTGTTGTTTTTAATCATGCACACAAATAGACTATTTACTGGAATCATTGTGGTACAAAATAAATCAGAGAAGCTCTGTAAATATTACATTAAACGCCTTTATTTATACTTCAATTGCACACATGGCAAACTCTAGGAATTACAATCAAGGGATCTGCCTTACTGGAAATCAATAATTTTAAGCTATTTTCATAGCTACTTTGAGCTCCCACTTGCTCATTTTCACAATAAGGTGGTTTCCTTCCCTCTAATCTGGTGAGTTCATGTTTCTTTCTTACTCTGAAAATGGAGACATGTCCATTATTCAATGACTGCTCTAACTGCATCTTATCCAATTATCCACCTTATTAAGACATTCCCGACAATCTGTAATTGGTTCCTAAGATCAACAAGCAAAACCTTTAAAATCCAGAGAATCTATGTAGCCAGCCGCCGCCTGGTGTAAATGAGGGTGGGTGTCCTTTATTCATGGCAAAATGCTCATCATGCTCACCCTCTATCTTCTTTCTCCATCATGTTTAGTCTTCATATTCCCTTACTCATCGCACTCAAAAATTACTTACTTGCTATTGTGTAAAAGGATAATTGATTTAATTATTTTAGCCTAAACAAATAAACCTAAACATTACAAGACAGAATTACCTGCCGGCATCTTCAAGGCCAGATGTGCTTCGGCTGCCTATTTAAGTTGTACTTCAAACAGTGGGTTCACAGACCCACAGGGAGTATGTTGAGAAGGATTCTATGGGGACACCAAGAGCAAGTTTTTTGTTGTTGTTTTGTAGAAAAGGGGTTGAGACTCCAAGGAGAGCAGTGACTGGCTCGGGTTACTTCCTTGTGAGCATCTGAATAAGGAAGTAATCCTTTATGGCTTCAGGTGTGTCATAGATGCAATGACAACTCAGTTCTGTTTTTGCCAGCTATATGGGTTGCTAGTCCACACCTCGCTTTGCAAGACCCTGTATCTCCGAAGCAGTATCTAATAACTGGGCAAATTAGCAACATGAACTTACAGTGGTTCTCAACCTATGGGTTGCCTCCTTGGAGGGTGCAAATCACATATCTACGTTAGGATTCATAACAGTAGAAAATTAGAGTTACGAAGTAGCAACAAAATAATTTTATGGTTGGAGGTCACCAAAACATGAAAAACTGTATTAAAGCACTAGGATGTTTGGGAACCATTGATTGCCCCAGATGGTTATACACCAAAGGATATGGCTTTGTGTACAGAATCATTGCTAGTGACCATTCTATCTATCCATAGATTACCATGAACATTTAATACTTTTCCAGCTATAGTCTTCAGTGTTCATAGTTCTCTAAAGTATTATCACTACTCTTTCTTTATAATCCTCGCTAATATCTAATAGTATGTTTGAATTATTCATGTTATACTTGAAATAGCTTCCCCCCCCACTCCCTCTACCAGAAGGAGTGTTCTTTGAGAACAAAGCCTTTTCTCCCTTTCTGTATAACTTTACTCCCAGTTCCTAGAGAAGTGTCTGGCAGATGGTGGGTGCCTAAGACCTTGCTGTGGGAGAATGAATGAATAAGCAATGGCTGGGTTTCCAGAAGGTTCTATTTTGCATTCTTAGTAAAGAAGCTTGTTGATTTGGGTGCTTCTAAGAAATCTGATTAGCATAATTGAAGCTGTTTAACAGTCGTTGAATGCAGGCTTTCTCTTCTTTCATTCACACTAAATAAGTTCTACTCTTTAGTCTCCTATTACATGGTAGGTCAGGGTATGGGGTCCTGAACTCACATGCATTTTTCAGGTAAAACAATAGATGGAGAGGTCACTGTACTTAGTGCAGGATATTTCAGACTTAGCAACTGAAAACTTAGCTTCTCTTTGGTAAACATTTCTAACTATGGATACTTAGTTTATATTCTCTGCTGGCAAGGATGCTCTGAACTGTGGTTTTCAAGACCACTGAGGTCTTGGCAAATGATGTCATATTAATTACGTTGTCCATTTGAAGCCTAAGATATTGATAGATGCTGGGCCAAAGGTCCCCGTGGAAGCACACTGGCAAGGCTTTTCCCCATCATGACATTTTTATTTAGCTCAGCTTTTATTTTATGATAATATTTCCCTTAGAATTTCTTCATGTAAGGAGTTATTATTCACTGTAAGGATATTTTCTTTTATGGTGGCAGAGAAGGATTGAGCTTACAGTTGCACAAGGGCGAATTAATAAGCAATCCAAGCCATATTCTGGCCTCTGTGCAGAATCGAATCCATCACACAGAGAAGACAAGAGAGTGAATAATATTCTTTAATTAGATCTACCCACAAAGTGTGGTTTGTGGGATGTGTGTGGGGGGGTGGGGAGTGGGATTGTTGGTTTCTTTATACAAGTGTCTTCACATGTCCTTCAGGAACTTTTCTTTAGCCTTGAGAGAAATTTTACTTGGAGATTAATCTTCATGTTCAATTGGACATAAAATGTAAAATGTATATATTCCACTTTGTTAAAGACTTCATTTACTTAGACATTCATGAGGCTGATAAACAAGGCCCTCCGAAGGCAAAAAAATGTCATCCTGAGAGAGTCATGTGTGTACTCTGTAGGTTTTCGGAGATGCAGTGGGCACCCTCTACATGATTGTGTGTGAGTGAGTAAGTTAGTAAAGTAAATAACATAAATTAATTTTATTCTTACCACAGGAATAATTGAAATAAGGAATTCATAAAACAATTTTACTTGTATAAGTACCTGAATATATATCGGCCCTCTGACTTAATCTGGGACAACTAAAGAAGGACATCCTTTGAAAATCATTTGGGGCCTCCACTGTATGGATCCCACAAACACCTTCTCCTCCTACCCTATCTGGGAGGGGGCAACCGGGAAAGGGAAAAAATCATATGGAATGTAAACAAAGAATATAGAAAATAAAAAATAAAAAATAAAAAATAGTTTTATTTTATTCTGTGTATTTATATGTATATACATATAAATAATATAGTTTTATTTAATTTTGTATATATATGCACACATTTATATATATGCATATATATACACACGTATATATATGCATATAGTATATTAAATGTATTTATTCCATTTAGTTTTGGTCATATTTACATGCGTCCAGGAAGAACAACTTGAACTGGACAATCTATGTGGAAGTTTGTTGCTAGAGAAACTATTTCTCCCTCTCAGCAGCCATTGAACACCTGTATCTCTTCTTCTATCGGTGGAACCATAGGAACTTTCTCTTGTCCCTATTAGCATGCCAAGGGATGTTGCCATTATATTTTGGAAAACTGTACTTCAATTCTCTCTGTCATATCTTGGGGGTAATTATCTAATCAACAGATATTCTGGCCCTTAGAATCTCTGTGGCCCCTCTTCCACAATTTTTCCTTAGCCTTTGGCATACAAGTTGTGTGACAGATATAACAATTGGTGTTGTTTATTCTCTGTATCTTGGCCAGCTGAGTATCTCTAGAATACTCTGTTACAAAAGGAATAAGTAAAGGGTGAGAGCTACTCTTATCTGTGGGTATAAATATAAGTAGTTAGACACAGTTAAATTATATTGGCTAAGAAAATTACAGTAATGGGTTCTTGTTTTATATCTATGACTTTTCCACCATGGATGGGTTTTTGGCTGGATTTGCTGTACTAGGTATGAAGTTCCTCTGCTTGAATAGGCCTTAGAATTCCAGAGAGCTCTTTGTTACCACCAAGGTAAAATTACCACTATTATCCCTGTAAATATTTCTTCTGACATCACTGCAGATTAGGAAAGCATATGGATTTTGTGACTATCAATTGCTTCTCTCCAATATCAACTTGCATAGCACCTTCTGATAGTATGAGACCTAGTCAATATCAGGGAGCAATCTTTTAGGTCAGATCCAGGCTTGATTTTTCTCAGTTCCATGCCTGAAGTGTATGTATCGTCAGGAATATGGCCATAATTTCAAATTCTGGCAGGCAATCTAGGACACTGGAAATAGCTTATGTTGTTTTGGGAGTCTCTTAGATTCTCCTGATTTTTCTTGCCTGATTATTGGATTTTTCATTAGAGAATGCACAAGGTTTGTATGTTTATAAGGAGGTATCACTCTAAATGGAATGACTTTTTAAAACTCTAGCTATCCAACCATCCATCTACCCATCTATCTATAAACATTCTGTATAATTCCAAGAATTTTAAAATGATTCCCTACATAGTTTTTAAACATTCTTGGTGTTATTTCTCTTTCCTCTTTCCCATTCCAACTATATTGCTCTTTCAATCCTTTCCTCGGTTAAACTCCCTATTCCCCCACTTCCCCCTTCAGAGCACCAATCCTGCTCATTTCTTTCATACAGAGGCAAGTCTCAGATTAACTTCCTGCTAGACTCTACCACATAAATCGCTGCAGCAAAATCTGTCAAGAGGAAGCCAAATTTAAAGTACCATTTGAGATTAACTTTTCTCATTTCTTAATACATAAATAAAATGACTACTTATCATAATAGACTACTGTAAGAATTAAAAGTATAGAAAAAACATACCTATTGGTCTTCTGTAGGTATTAACTTGTATTCATTTTCCCTTTTTATCATAACCTTGACTGCATCCTAGATCTTCTGCTACCACAAAATAAGTGGCCACACAGAATCATAGCGTGACAGAAAACTGTAAATACCTCTTTGTGTATTTTTTTTTTAACTTGGAGAGTGATAACATGGGGAAAGGTCAGGGCACTAAAGGGTCAGGTCATCTCATGTGGACTCTGCAAATATAGCCTGAAAGTTTCTGTTTGGTAGTGTTTGCTTGCATTAAGTTCAGATTTCTTTCTTTCCTAAACACAAAGACTAGGAAAACAAACAAACAAATAATCCCTCCTTGCCTCTTCAAGGGCACTGCAAACATTTTTTTCCTCCATTTTCTGGGGATTCAGAACAACCTCGTGAGCAAAGAAACAAATTGGTTACCTTAACAGTAGTGATTGTATGACTGTGTCCTCAAACACTTTGGTGAACATTGAAAGAAAAGTCACCAGGAAGAATATTTTCTAAGGACCCCCTCCATCCTCTTTGAAAGACAGAAAGCTTATTGAACTTTCATCGCAAAATGAACACCACTTTGTACATTTGACCTTATGTCTCTAATATGTAGAAGTGAATTCTATGTAATATGCTAAGTCTCTGTTCCTATATTTCTTACCTATAATGTAGCAGTAAATACTATTTTGTAATAGAAGGGTAAAGAAGTTTATTTAAATACAGGGTAATAAATATACCCCAGCTTTAATTGTTTCTTGATGCCAAAACAAGAAGACAAATGAGAAGGGGGAGGAAGAAAAAGATGGAGGGGGGACAAACTACTTCAGGACATGGGTCTGGTATTCTTGAAACCAAGGGGTGGGGTTATATATTTAGAGGAGAAAAGGAAAAGGAGCAGAAACAAGGAAAGGGATAAAGAGAAAGAGGAGGAGGAGGAATAGAAGAGACTAGAAGTAGAGGAAATACTACTGAAGGACTTGGGTTTGTGGTTTTGGAACCAGTGTGCAGTGTTAGTATATATTTGAAGAAAGAAGATGGGAAGAGAAAGAAGGAAGGGGAAGAATTAGTTACCATTCAATGAGACTTTCTTGTATTTAGAACAGTATATTTTGTTCAAGTTAGCTATTGCAGTAATACCTCACAAAAGAATAAATTCAAATAAAGGGGCTATGAAGAAAACACAATCACCCCTAAGACACATTATTATTTGACTACTGCAGGTTGAGCTCAATATGGTGGCTGTCCTTCAGGTTAGAGGTCTGCTAAGATTAGAACCCAAGGGGTAGGATCAGTGCATATTTTGTTTTTGGGTGTTTAAAGCTTGGCATAAAGGGTATGTGTCAACATAAAGCAATTCTCTCAACAGGGAAACTTGGTGAGTTATACTGTAATTTTATAATACTTGCTGTTACATTTCATAACCTACTCATGTTAAACCTTGTCAATTTGAGGGGCAGTGGGTCCACCTTAATCTCTGGATGCAAGCCAAAAGTACTCAATACATAGTTTTTTGTTAACAAATATATAAATGAAAAAAAAAAACCCTACATGAATCTGTACCAATAAATTCTAAAGTGACTGAACTCAAATGATGAATAGTTGAGCTACAGTTATAATTAGGACAAACTCAACCTGCTTGGGCAGTTGCTAAATCCTTTGAAGATGCTAGCTATTATGGAGTACAAATGACAAACAGAGCTTTCATGTCAGTACTAGCTCTCTGCACTGGTGGCTTGGACCACAGATCTGAATTAGGATGCTTTCCTCACAAGCTTACGTTTAAAGAATTGAGAGGATTCAGTGAATGTGCACCGAGGACTGTGAGTTCTTCAAAAGAGGACATTAGGAATTATTTGAAGAAAATTCTTTATCTACACTGTTATGCAAGGAAACATTCCAATGACACAACCACTTATCCTATGGAGAGAGTTAAAATAAAAGTCTCATACACTGCAACCGAATGAAGGCAGTCAAGCTGACTTATTGAGGCACAGTTCTGATTTTCAAGGTTGGAAGTGTCCATGGGAATAATGAAGACATCAATTACACTTGTATCTTCAGCTTTCAGACACAAATTATGCTGGGAATGCCTTTGCCTTTTTCTGAGGCTAACATTTCTTCTTTGTAACATGGAGGTAATAATATCTAAATGCTAAGTTGACAACAGATAGTCAATAATACAATCTCTATATGTATGGACAATAAGATTTCCCCTCCTTTTCTCCCTCCTTTCCTCTACCCTCCCCCCTTTAATTATTGATGCAGATACCCTTTTTTCTCTTTCTTTTTCCTATCATTCTTACGTAAAATCATTTGAAATTAGCTCTTATAGAAGCATAGATTCTACTACCATAATCTATTAGAAGGCTGTAGTCCCCAGAAGAAAAATCCAGAGTCTTCACTGAGACTGGTGGAAATAGAACAAATGGCTATCCCAACATTTATGTTACTATTTCCTTAGTTTGCCAAAGAAACACAAAAGTATTTTTACCATCCATCAGTTTATTAACCATATAAAGTCTTTTAATATTATGATGTGGGTAAATAGCACATTAAGTGGCCTGAATCCTATTTCATTTATGATCAGAAATAAGTTATGTAAGTTACTTAATTTTTTTGAGCCCTCATTTCCTATAGGATGTCAATATTTATATTTATTGAAAGCCTACAAATCTATACCTTCAATGTCTCCCTGTTTACTTATTGATATCCTGTTACTTATTAATCCAGCCATCTCCCTACCATCAACACTCTTTGTGCCACCCATGAGGTTAATGTTTTCAATAAACAGATAGCTAGTCACTTCAGTTTGAGGCTTTCGATGAGCTACTGGTCCTAGCTAAATTTTTGTTAAAATTAAGGCAGTCAGGACTTATTCTACTACAGTGAAAGAAAGTTTCATGTATAGCAGAATATATTTAACCAAATAAAATTGAGTCACTGGCATAAGCACATAAAATATGCTTTGAGTTAAACCCCAAATCCAAAAAATGTAGATTTATCAACTAAATGAGAGTTAATATCTTTACCCAGTCAGGAGTGAATATTTTAAATCCTAAGATCTTTTACCATTTTCAGCTATGAATTACTTCATACAAATCTACCTATACATAGAAGAAAGCATATATCTCATATATTAAAGGAGTCAATCCATTTATTATTTGTCATTAAATAGGAGCAATAGAAACACATCTATTTTTTTCTAAATATTGTTTTCGAACTTAGTTATCTACTTGGAGTCTCAGAAAACAACCTAGTCTTTGTTTACTTCTTCCTCCATTTATTCTCTTCCCACTAGTCTCCGTGAAGTCTGTGTGGATTTTCTCTCTGGGCACTACAGCCTTCTAGTTGGTTGCCCTGACCTTGAGGCATGCTGCTTCAGTTTCATGCAGCATCCGATCTAATCATCCTTAAAGATACAAAACTGTCCATCAAATTCATACAAAGACTTACTATTTCCCTCCAAATAAGGAAAATATCACCTAGAATTACACGAAAAACTGCTCCAGCTTTATTCAAATCTTTCTCACTCCCTTCTAGCATATCAAGATAGTGGGGGGACTGAATTTTATTCCTGTTCCTGAAACTTCAATATATTTGTTTCCATAGGTTTTTTTTTTTCCCCTAGAGAAGGTATCCTTTGCTCCATGGTCCTAGCTGAATCTAGATTCATAATTGAATAGAGGTTTTCTACTCCAGAAATCTAATTCTGACCTAACCACACACCTACCAGTAATCATTAGTACTTATGACAAGGTACCTTTCCTTGCCTCAAGAACCAATTTTTGACTGATTCTAAACACTATGTGTTTGGTGAGAAAATATTTCTATCTTCCATACTATGCTGAGCCCAGCTGATTATAAAGGTCCATCAGCCTAGTGTCATGCACATATCGGCTAGGCATTGACCAGACATTTGTGGAATCAACAGAATAAGTGAACTTCTTAAAGCAACAGCAGCTTGGATGTTGTTACACATTAAAAATGCAAATGAGAAAGGAAAATTACCGTAAGGTTGATTTGTCTTAGTTCATTGTTTCCCTGTCGTTTTATGTCAGAGAAAAAAAGATAGCTGTTTTTTCTTCTAAAAATTCAGAGCTTCTTTGTTTTTACTGCTTTCATGTCCTCTGTATTAAAGGGAGCTTTAGTGGTTGTCTTTAATATAATTTGATTGTCTCTACATTCATATCCCTTGATAACTTGCTTTCACCACAAGTCAGCATGATCAAAATCTCTTCTTAATTATCTTCCCTACCTGCTGCAATAGCTGTTGCTGGGAATGTGTCACTGGCCCAAATGATTACGCTGGTGGTAACGGCATACATTCCTGCGAGGCAGGGTGGTGTGCTGGACTTCAAAGGGCTTATGCCAAGTGGTGAGGTACATTGTAGTCCCATTAAAGCATAATTACAGTGGCATGCTATATTCTGATTTCTGCTTGTGTCATAGATAATATATGCCTATATTATACACTGTTACCTACGCAGAAGCTTCCTTCCAGGTCACACCAGCAGAGCAGAGCTCAAACAGTGTACACCCCTGTGAGATGACACCAGGTTTTCAGTGGGGACCATATTCCTTTATAAAAATATATATAGTATGTTGGGCTTATAAGTAATAATGATAAGTAATAAGTTGGGCTCAATATCTCATTGATGCCTAGAGGCAGGTGTTATAAGTCTCAGGTATCCTAGGGATTGATAAACTTCAGGAATATTCTATGCTATGTCCAATGTCATGAGCACTACCATGCCTTGGTTCAATTTCAGTCGTGCAGTACTTTTATAGGACTTGCAGCACAGAAAGATGTACTTATAATTACTTAACCTAAAACCAAATCGTGGTTATATTTCTTCTTTTTCTCCCTCTCTAAAAGTGATCTGGGTAGAGGGGGTGCATACTGAAGCCAATCCTATAGCTAGCAAGGTGCCTGAAAACAGATTTGGGGTACAGTTTTTTCTACCTGAGTCTTGTAGGAAAACAAACCAAGAAATCCAGGAGGAGACCAATAGACTTTGTTTTGGGCATTTTAAAGTGCCCTCTGTTCTGACTTCTCTTATCTCTGCCGGGGGCTTTTAAAGTTAAATCCTCTATTAACTTGTCCCTGCTCCTAGCTGGATAAAATATTTTCTCTACTCAATTGTCTCCAATTCGGCCTCTCAGAGACAATTCTCTTGCGTTAACTCCTTCCTCACATCACTTTCCAGGCAAATGATTTCCTTCCTCCTACAAACCTGGGTGCAGCACACATGTAATCACTGATACAATGTTAAGGTCCCTTAGATAAGCTCATTGAAAAGGTACCTAGAGTCCCACACCTGACATCCCTACCCAGGAGGAAGCAAGAAGAAGCTAGGCCCATTCAAAAGATTAGTTATTGTAACCTTGATTTACATTTTTGTCCATAAGCCAGAATTTTCTTTGATCCTGCCTGGGCTTAAAGCCAAAAATTGACAGAATTTTTGGGGTAGGCGTCTGATTCTTGATCAAATCTAAAGTGAGTTTAGGGTTACCCCTTCAGAAAGCTGAATGTTGTAACAGCCATTAAGGGAAAGATTTCTCTGGCCTAATTGGAGATCTAATTTTGCAAGGTAGCCAAAACGTAAAAGTTCATCTATTTGGGTCATTCTCTGAGTGTCCCTCGGGAAAGTAGGTTCACCTTAAGCCATGCTAAGTAGGTAGGAGGTATAACTATCCAGACTTTGAGGAAATATTACATTATTCTTTCTCAGAATTCTCACTTGGGTAACACTATTCCTAGTGAGACATAAGCAAACATCTCACTCCAGATAGAGAACTGATGACAGACCAAAATACAAATACAAAATCCAACTTGTTGACTCACTGAGTTTTATATTAGGATTACTTACAGAAGTGGTATAGCAGGGTCCTCCAGAAGTGTCATGCCCAGCTTTCTAAGGAACCGCCAGACTGATTTCCAGAGTGGTTGTACAAGCTTGCAATCCCACCAGCAGTGGAGGAGTGTTCCTCTTTCTCCACATCCTCGCCAACGCCTGCTGTCTCCTGGGTTTTTAACCTTAGCCATTCTGACTGGTGTAAGGTGAAATCTCAGGGTTGTTTTGATTTGCATTTCCCTAATGACTAATGATGTTGAACATTTCTTGAGGTGCTTCTCAGCCATTTGAAGTTCTTGAGGTTTAGTTCTGTACCCCATTTTTAACAGGGTTATTTGGTTCTCTGGAGTCTAACATCTTGAGTTCTTTGTATATATTGGACATTAGCCCTCTGTCAGATGTAGGTTTGGTGAAGATCTTTTCCCAATTTTTGGTTGCCATTTTGTCCTTTTGACAGTGTCCTTTGCTTTACAGAAATCCCCGGCATGAAATAAGAACACATATTCCATTATATTCATAGCTGTCTTATTTATTTTTTATTTTTTTGACAGTTTTTTTCCTGTTTATTAAATTATCATTATTTTCATCCAATTGAACAAAATAAATAAATTCTCATAGACATAAAAACCAATTTACATTTGTATCTGTTTACTCTGTGAATATTGTCAAACTGATTTGATCCCAAAGCTTTTAAATTCTGCCTTGATATCTGACGAGGCAGAACCCTATTAGTAATCTTCCTTTGTATGATTTTACTGACTATCCTTGGACACTTCTACTATCTTATATAAACTTTGAGGTATTTTGGAATTCTTTTTTTTTAATTTTTATTTTCTATATTCTATGTTTACATTCCAAAGGCTTTCCCCTTTCCCAGTTACCCCCCCCACCATATGTCCCATAATTCCTCTCCCCCCTGCTATTCCCCACTCATTCCCCCCCTGAAAGATTTCTCTGTTCTGGGTCTACAATACTGGATCCAATCTTTATAGGCCCAGGGTCCTGTCCTTTCTTCTTCTTGGGAGCCATTTGACTTGCTAATTGTGCCTTGAGTATTTAGGGCCTCTGGGCTCATTAATATCCACTTATCAGTGATTGCATTTCGTGTGTATTCTTTTGTGATTGGGTTAGCTCACTTAGGATGATAGTTTCCAGATCTAACCATTTACCTACAAATTGCATGAGTTCATTATTTTTAATTGCTGAGTAGTACTCCATTGTATAAATATACCACATTTTCTGTATCCATTCCTCTTTTGAGGGGTATCTGGGCTCCTTCCAATTTCTGGCTATTATAAACAAGGCTGCTATAAACAGAGTGGAGCATGTGTCTTTATTGTATGCAGAGGAATCCTCTGGGTATATGCCCAGGAGTGGTATGCCAGGGTCCTCTGGAAGTAACATGCCCAATTTTCTGAGGAACCGCCACACTGATTTCCAGAGCGGTTTTACCATTTTGCAATCCCACCAACAGTGGAGGAGTGTTCCTCTTTCTCCACATCCTCGCCAGCACTTGTTGTCTCTTGAGTTTTTAATCTTAGCCATTCTGACTGGTGTGAGGTGGAATCTCAGGGTTGTTTTGATTTGCATTTCCGTGATGACTAATGATGTTGAACATCTCTTAAGGTGTTTCTCGGCCATCCGAATTTCTTCTGGTGAAAATTCTTTGTTTAGCTCTGTACCCTATTTTTTGATAGGGTTATTTGGTTCTTTGGGGTCTAACTTCTTGAGTTCTTTGTATATATTGGATATTAGCCCTCTGTCGGATGTGGGGTTGGTGAAGATCTTTTCCCACTTTGTTGGTTGCCGTTTTGTCCTTCTGACAGTGTCCTTTGCCTTGCAGAAACTTTGTAATTTTATGAGGTCCCATTTGTCAATTCTTGATCTTAGAGCATAAGCTATTGGTGTTCTGTTCAGGAACTTTCCCCCTGTGCCCATGTTCTCCAGGGTCTTCCCAAGTTTCTTTTCTAATAGTTTCAGTGTGTCTGGTTTTATGTGGAGGTCCTTGATCCACTTGGAGTTGATCTTAGTACAAGGAGATAAGAGTGGGTCAATTCGCATTCTTCTGCATGTTGACCTCCAGTTGAACCAGCACCATTTGTTGAAAAGGCTATCTTTTTTCCACTGGATGGTTGTGGCTCCTTTATCAAAGATCAAGTGACCATAAGTCTGTGGGTTCATTTCTGGGTCTTCAATCCTATTCCATTGATCTACCTGCCTGTTGCTGTACCAATACCATGCAGTTTTTAACACAATTGCTCTGTAGTACTGCTTGAGGTCAGGGATATTGATTCCCCCAGAAGTCCTTTTATTGTTGAGAATAATTTTAGCTATCCTGGGAACTTCAAGTCCGTGAAGAGAGAAATCGAAGAAGACCTCAGAAGATGGAAAAATATTTCTTGCTCCTGGATTGGCAGGATCAATATAGTAAAAATGCCATCTTGCCAAAAGCAATCTACAGATTCAATGCAATCCCCATCAAAATCCCAAATCAGTTCTTCATAGATCTAGAATGAGCAATTCTCAAATTCATCTGGAGCAACAAGCTGTCTTATTTATAATAGCCAGAAGCTAGAAATAACCCAGATGTCTCTCAATGGAGGAATGGATACAGAAAGTATGGTATATTTACACAATGGAATATTACTCAGCAATTAAAAACAATGAATTCATGAAATTCTCAGGCAAATGGGTGGAACTGGAAAATATCATACTAAGTGAGATAACTCATTCACAAAAGAACACACATGGAATGCAGTCACTGATAAATGGATATTAGCCCAGAACCTCTGAATACCCAAGACACAATTTACATATCAAATCATTCCCAAGAAGAAGGAAGGAGAGGGCCCTGGTATTGGAAAGGCTTGATGTAGCATTGTAGGGGATTGCCAGAACAGAGAAGTGGGAGGGGGTTGATTGGAGAACGGGTGGAGGGAAAAGGGTTTATGGGGCTTATGGGGAGGGGGTAACCAGGAAAGGGAAAATCATTTGGAATGTAAACAAAGAATATAGAAAAAAAGGATTACTTACAGAAATGTGGGTGAGATTACTTAGAAGAGTAGAAATGACACAAAGACAGCAGTGTCAACAAGGCTGTTGTTTCTAGCTTCTGGATATGACATATAAGGCTGCTATGAACGTAGTGAAACACATGCCCCTGTGGCATGGTGGGGCATCTTTTGGGTATATTTCCAAGAGTGGTATTGCTGAGTCTTCAGGTAGATCTATTTTCAATTTTTTGAGGAACCTCCAGATTGATTTCCAGAGTGGTTTACAAATTTGCAATCCCACCAGCAATGGAGGAGTGATCATCTTTCTCCACATCCTTGCCAACATGTATTGTCACCCGGGGTTTCAATCTTAGCCATTCTGATTGGTGTAAGGTTGAATCTCAGGGTAGGGAGAGGGAAATTAAAGAGACTACCTCCTACAGGAAGACTGAACATCCAATGAGGGAGAGGAGGACAATTTCGCAGTCACAACTCTGACCCATAATTGATCCTGTTGAAAGAACTACAGGGATAGAAATGGAGAGGAGCCTGAAGAAAAGAAGGTCCAGCAACAGGCCCAAGTGGGATCCAATTCAAGGGGAGGTCCCAAGGCCTGACATTATTACTGAGGCTATGGGTCACTCACAAAAAGGGACCTAGCATGACCATACTCCAGAAGACCCAACAAGCAGCCTAAATAGTCAATTGCAGATATTTGCACCCAACCAATGGACAGAAGCATTGACCCCTTTTGTTGGATTAGGGAAGCCTGAAGGAAGCTGAGGAGAAGGGCAACCCAGTAAGAGGACCAGCAGTCTCAATTCATCTGGACCCATGAGATCCCTCAAACACTGGACCACCAAACAGACAGCATACACCAGCTGACATGTGGCCCCCAATATACATATAGTAGAGGACTGCTGGGTCTGTGTTCATTCAGAGATGATGCACCCAAACCTCTAGACATTGTAGGCCCCAGGGAGTTTAGAGGTCAGGTGGGGTGGTGGGTGGTGACATCCATGTGGAGACAGTGGGTGGGGTGGGGAAGGAAGTATGAGATGTGGAACATTCAGAGGGTGGATGGTGGGGAGCAATAAAATATGGAATGTAAAAAATAAATAAATTTGGGCCAGGCGGTGGTGGCACACACCTTTAATCCCAGCACTTGGGAGGCAGAGGCAGGAGGATTTCTGAGTTTGAGGCCAGCCTTGTCTACAGAGTGAGTTCCAGGACAGCCGGAGCTACACAGAGAAACCCTGTCTCGAAAAACCAAACCAAACCAAACCAAACCAAACCAAACCAAACCAAACCAAAACAAAACAAAACAAAACAAACCCAACCAAAACAAACAAACAAACAAAAACAAAACAAAAAACCAAAAAAAACCCCAAAAAACAAAAAAAATAAACAAAAAAATAAATTTAAAAAAATATTGTGACCTTTGACAAGTTTCCTTATATTGTGAGCAGAACAGGAACTACTATATTTACCATTGAGCTGAATAGAGTTCACACTAATATATACTTACAAACAATAAGGCCCATGTGTCTATGTATAAACATATTTATACATATAACATTATGAAGTGCATGTCTATGTGTATCTATATAGAAATATGAATGATCAACAGGTTGTATTCTTGATATTGTTTTGCAATTCACTGCTATTTTATTTAGTTTCTACAGGCCTCCAAAGTAGAAGTATCATCCAGCCTTCTACTTTTCTCAGACTAAATGATGCAGTAACCTTTAAAAAAATAATACTATGTCCACGCTACCAAGAAGCAAATGGAAACACCTGTTTTTGGAAGGCCACCAAAGTATTATGACAAAATCCCATGATGATTCAGTCCTTATCACACTGTAAGTCATACAAAACTAAAGTAGGGGATAAAAAGCTTAGATGGGTATGCAAAGGAGGGCTTTGAAGCATCCTGGACTACTTTGTGTATGTGTGCCTGTGCATGTGCCTGTGCATGTGCCTGTACATGTGCTTGTGTGATATGAAGATAACCCCTTTCTAAAAGAAACAGTTGTTTCCCTGTGCTTATGGTCATAGAATCAAAAACTGGAGACGTATGCGTTTATATCCAGACTCTATCATTTAATAGTTGTACAAATTAAAATAAACTCAAGACCAATCTAGGCTTTAAATTTATCACTAATAAAATGAAAATGAGATCAATACATAAGACATGGGGTTGTGGAAAGGTTTAGATGAGATTTGCATAGAATGCTGTTTGTGTTACATCTTTTTCTCAGAACTCATTCAACATGGCTACTGTTGTTGTTACTCTAACTTCCTCTTCCTACTTTCCTTTAATCTCATCTCTTCTCATGCTTGGCTTGCATACCCACTCTCCCCTACCCTTCATCTTACCTCGGACATTCAAATATTTTTGAGGGTGCTCTCCTGCTGTGGAAGAAATGAGTAGACCCACAGGCTGTATGCACTGTACCTCTGCCACTCATTCCGCCTCCATCTTTACATTGCTATCAGATTCACATCTCAAATACCGAGCCATGTCTGACAATCCTCCTGGGGGTAGCTACAATATGAACTTGAATATGGCCTCTGTGCCCTTTTCAAGATGTCTTAATTATCATAATGAGCTTGACTTCAGAATAGGCAGAGTGCTGTGGGTGAGCAGTACCAAACCTTCAGAGTTATCAGCATGAAACTAGGTTAAGTTGCATGGAAGAGAGCTCTGAATGAGATCCTATCACTTCCTGTCTGACAGAGTGTCTACCACACTGGAGTGATCTCTATGGCAGTGTTTGGGTCTCACAGTATGTCAACAACCTGCCGGCAGGGTCCTGCAAAAGGGCAAGATTTATCATAACAGAAACCTGATGAAGCCCTGAAAAGTCGTTTTAAAACATTTAAAGAGCAGAAGACTGGATAATGGGGGTAAAAAAGAAAGAAGTAGGAAGTGAGAGAAGGGGCAGCTGTCATGCAAATACTTGTTAGTGTGGGACTGTTTTCTTGGTATTTCCAATCTGTTAAGAACTTTCTTTTTCCTTTATGAAGCTGTATCGTCTTTAAAAATTCCAAATGCTTAATGAATTCTCATAAATGGTCCTAAAAGTAAGAGACAATGAATAATTCTCAATTTCTATAGAATTATAGCAGCACTTAGAAATTTTCAGACTGGGTGAGTTTTCAGATATCCAAAATTTACAGTAAAAACCACAGTTTTCTGGAAATAAGTGACTCCTCTTCATCACTTAGTACTCAGTGCTATGAAATGCATTTTCAAACCTAATATATCTCTCATATTTCCTAAACATTTGGGATTATGGCAGAGAGTGAATTCAATAATTTGAATCCTTTATCAACTCATGAACATGCTTAATATTACTATCAATTTTAATATACCTTCATATTCATATTTATGCTAATGTAATATATACTGCCTTAGGGCTTCATATGTTTGTTTTTAATCTATTTCTTTCCTTTACTTCTCAGAAAGGCTCAAAGCAATTACACATTGTTTTGGACAGTACGTCTACCTGAATATAACCTTTGAGGAAAGCACATCTGTTAGAGGAAATAAGTTAAAAACAAGATCGACAAGCCTGATTTATTTTTGTTGCAAAACTATGTTGAACATTTACTGTAGATCAAGTAAATGGGAAGAGTTCCAGATACAGAAATGATTTGTCCCAACGAGACATCTGTCAAACCAACCATAATGCAAGGTACTGGGATCCCAGTAATAGTGGAAACAAAGTGTTTCTACAGAGTTCATAAACCCACAGAGAAGTCAAATTGAGGAGTGTAGGTTGTATAAAGAGTATGCCATGAAACCGAGGTGGGGGGAGGAGGGAGTGTGTTGGTTGGAGAAGCATATAAGTGGAGGCAGGGGGAAGGAGGAGGGGGAGAGGTTAGGAGTCTTAGGGGAGGGGGGATATCGGGAAAGGTTTTGCCATTGGCAATGCAAATGAAGATGATATTCAATTAAAAAAAAGAAGAGAGAGTAGGCTCCTAATGGGAGAGACTATAATCTTTTAAGTCAATTCTAGTCATCATCATCTTTTTTTTCTTTATACTGAAATGGGGAATCCAGAGTGGCCAAGCTTTCATATTTAAATTATAGTTTTCTCATTTTAAAAATACTTGTCAACTCCTTACCCAGGGTTATTTCTTTTAAGACCCCTGGGTAATCATGAGAATAAAGTCGAAGAGATGCTTAATTCTCCCTGCAAGGTCAAGACATATGTTACATCTGAACTAAACCTGAACAGCTCAACAAGTGGGGAATTCCATTCTCTAGACTTCCTTCCCTCTGCCTGCCACAGCATATGTTTTATTCATCTGTAAGTCTGTCTCTTCTCTCCATGTTCAAGGGCTTGGTTCTGGGATACTCAATAAGTATCTGTGGAATAAATTTTATAAGTCTCAGAAAAACCTACTCAAATATAAGCAGAACAGAAAAAAAAATGTAAGCTGTGGTAAATCCAAGTGTTTAATTTGTTTTATTGTTTTATTTACTTAACAAATAAATGTTGAGAGTCCATTTTGATTGTGAAAGTGTTTTGGATACCGGGAACATAGTAGGCCAGCTCCTATCATCATGGCATTTACGTTCTAGTGGGGAAAATATAAACAATAAACAATATATATGTGTGTGGATAGATAGATAGATAGATAGATAGATAGATAGATAGATACTTGAATAAATGTAATGGTACTCATCCTATTTGTTGTGTGTTATACACATTGTCTGTACCATCCCAGTATGATATACTCTATGTGTCTCTCTGTTTCTATCTCTATCTATATGTGTGTGTGGGTGTATGAATAAGTGTGTATACACAAGCATTTGTATAAGCATACATGTGTTTGTATGTAAGGATATTATGTGTATATTTGTAAAATATAGTGAAAATAAATCACAGAAAATATAAGTTGTGCCATGGAAATCATGGATATGTTATTCTTAAAAATAGGTCAGGATGCATTTTATTACCTCAAAGAGGGGATATATGGATACAATCATACAATTATATATGTATATAGCATATAATGATATATATATATATATATAATGTCATATGTATGAGGTTCATATACTATATATTGATTTATATATAATGAAATATAATGACATTCATATCAATGACATTCATTATATATGTATATGAGTGATGGGGCAGCATACAATCCAGATGAAATGAAAAATGTTCAGAAATACAGAATAACCAGACAGAAGGGCAGCACTAGTAAAATGAGGTCTGAGATCTGAGGTCTAGCAGAGGACACATCAGTTAGGCCATTCTAACGAGACGAGAAGCTACTGTAGGCTTCTGAAGAGAAGACTGATTTGATCTGACTTTTACTTTAAAGGGATCACTTTGAACATCACTTTAAGAATATGATATAAATATCCAGAAGGATGAAGTAGAAGTGTTAGAGAATCTTGTAGATAGTCTCTGGCATGAATGATCTCACTGGAAGGTTAATGACGAACTGGTCAGTTCATGCATCTATTCTGGTTCAGATTTGTTGATGGATTGAATGGATATAGGGAATAATAAAAACAGAAGAGGGTAATGCCAATATATTTTTCTGAGCAACAGAAGGGTAGAGTTATCATGAGCTAGGCTGTGGAAGTTTGTGGCAAAAGCTAAGTAAGGATACATGGAACTAACTGTTTCATTTTGGCTGCACTGAAGCTGAGATGCCTGTTAAATATCCAGATGGAGAAATTAAGTAGACAGAGTATATACAAGTCTGGTGTTTGGGAGAGACATCTGAACTAGAGAGGTAAATATAGCAGTTATTAGCATGTACATAGAATTTACATCTTTACATCTAGTTAGGCCACTGAGGACTATGTTTAGATAAAGAGAAAAGCTGTGCAAATAGACGCTTGGGGTTCCCCCAACTAGTACAAGTACTGGAGACAAATATAGACCATGAAAATGAGATTGGAGTAGGAAAGTAGCCACATTAGTGGCTTCCTGAATGTCAACTGAAGACGATTTTAAAGAGACAGGGGTTATCAAGGTGTCAAACACTCTATTGTAGGCTGAGTGAACTGAGTAAATGAAGGTTTTTAGTGACCTTAATTGAAATGGTATTTTGTGGACCAGATTGCATTTGTCCAGAGACAAATTGAGGTAGGCTGAAAACAGATTTCTGAAAAGGAAATAAAAGAAATGATGTGTGAAAGTGAGAAATAGAAAGTATTTTATTTTACAGTGTACATATGGCTGTTAGGAATGAATCTGTAAAGACAGTGTGTAGGAGAACAGAAATTTCCTCAGCTGATGTCCCTGAATAAGGACAGGGGAATTGTTTAAGGCACAGGTAGAAAGAATATTCTGAGACTGTGAAGTGTATTCACCGATATTAGTATAAAATTTGTGAGCAATCTATAGGCTCATACAGATGATTTGAAGTGTTAGTGAATATGGTCTCACCAGTACGCTGTTACAGTGTGAATATTAAGTGTCCATCCCAAAGAGATCATGTGTCAAAGGCTTTGCTTGCAGTGAAATATTAAGAGTTTGGACTTTGAGAGCAGAATGGGCTCTAACCTAATAAATAGACAGTTCCATTGGTGACTTCTTATTGAGATGAGATAAAGTCGTCAAAGTATGACTTAGGTGAAGGAAATTGATAACTAAGTGATTGCCCTTGAAGGGTGTACCCTACCTCCTACTCACATTTTATTTCTTTCCTTAGTCTTCAGACAGCATGAGACCTGTATTCCTCTGCCCTGTGATTCCATTATCACAATATACTGCCTCATCATAAGCCCATGGCAATGAAGCCATCCAATAAAGGCAGAAAATCTCAGAAACTCTAGGTTTGTTTCACTTGATTTTCTTAGATGGTACATCACAATGATAGGAAAGCACATTAACAGATGTGCTTAACAGACCATGGAATCTGCATTTATCCTCTCTCAACCAAGTGTATATGTGTGCAAGGTGGGGATCAAAGAGATGATGGTACATGTATCTTTCTAGGAGAGAAGTAACATACTGGTAGACATTCTCTCCCAAACTTTAGTCATTTAATGCACCATTAAATCATTGTCATATAGTTATACTCCCTATTAGTAGGATATTTGCTTCTAGTATATGCATATTCACTACTTGCTATTCTTATGTTAAGAAGATTTTTTTTCTGCCAAGTTGATACCTCTCATTTTCCATAAAAAGGTAACTGTTAAACTTAGTAGAATTCTACTAGTAAGTGATATGATAATATTCAGTCCTGCTTCCTCACATGCTCAAGGTTCCTAATCAGGAGTCGCCATTAATTTCCTAAGGGAAACTGACAAGTAGAAGGACATTGTGAAGGACACACTAGCACAAAGCCTTTTCCATAAAGCCATCAGAAGAGAATGGAAAGGAGAACTTTACCCATTATCATTAAGTATTATGTATATATCATGGAGGTCAATGTAAAAGTAACTCTTCTCCCTTGGTTGTGGCCTATCCTGTTTTTAGATAAATGCATATTTCAACAAGAAGTCACCCTCACAGACATGTGGCAAGGAATAAGACATAGGTCTCACTGGAGCACAGATTTTCAAACGTGTAAGCTGAGTTTCTCATTCATGTAAAAGTAAAGTGTAGGCAGCAGAATATGGTTTTAGAGTGAATGTAGAATGCTAGAACTTCTGCAAATGGTTTTCTGGTCTTCTGACCTCCACATATAAACCACAGCATGAACATAGCAGTGCATGGACACACATACACACATACACACACACACACACACACACACACACACACACACAGAGAGAGAGAGAGAGAGAGAGAGAGAGAGAGAGAGAGAGAGAGAGAGAGACTAAATAAATAAATGTTGAAACTACTCAAGATTTTTCTGCTAAACATCATGTAGGTACTGAATAGTTTTATGATTTTATGATCAGACAAAAGTATCCTATCTTCACAGATATTTCTGGGAGATGAAATGGGCGCACACTTAAATTTATAATATCAAGTGTGATTTCACATTACTGAGAGTGAGTGAAGTTGTCAGGAAAACAAAACTTCATCCATTAGGTAATGGATACAAGAAAGTATATTGTGAGTCCTACATATCTGTCCTTTGCACTGACAACTCTTTCTTTGGCTCTATCGACACAACAGTTTGTAAAAGCAGATAGGCTTTAAAGGAAACTACATGGTTAGGGAGCAGGGACCTGGCTTGTAAGCGAAAGATTCCTTTTGAAGAGTGGGAACATGACTTTGAATAATTAGATAAAAATATTCTATTTAAGATTTCTGCCTCCAGTTCACAAATGCATAGCACATCTCTGTATACAACTAAGAGGTAATGGAGAAAAATGAAAGATTCCTAACTAAGTTCATTTCCTGTATTTGGAAGGACTAAATTCTAGTCTAAGTGCATGTATATTTTCCCGATGTTGTTTCACCCAACTTAAAACATGAAGCATATCAATTCGCCAGACTCATACTTTATATAATAAATATATATGCTTGCAGCTAATAGGTCTTGTTCTTATATGCGCAGTTATTTATTTCCCCCTTCTGTTCCATGGTCTGAAGAAGCCACCTTTGCAACAAACATTTGTGTTATTTTAAGCATTGTTTGAGATATGTAGAAAAGTGAAATCAATTTGCTGGAAGTTTTCAGTCATCATTTAAATATGTATTTGAATAGCTTTCTTTGTATGAGCTCCAGGCTGTCCACTAGCAGAATCAGCTGGATGACTAGCACATCAGTTTGTTGGGAGACTCTGGTTGGAAGCTCACCCATCCTTTTTCTGATCTCAATTTACTCATCTGTGAAACAAAGGGCATGCTAACCTTCTCTGACCCCCTCCAAAATGTTAGAAAGGGGAAATAAGTTAATATTTAGAAAGGCCTGGGTAACCCTTGAAACCAAGACATTATCAAAGAACAAAGTAAATGGTAGGAACTGTTTGCTGTCCCATTAGTAACTCAAATAGTACATGAGCTCCTCCTGTCAAATTCTTGTAAGACAGGCTTTTACCATACACTTATTCATTTACTAGGATGGAAATGGGAGTAGAAGGGTTGAACTCTCTGACTCCTGCACAGATTTTAACAGAACTCTCCTAGGGAAAATATGGGCACATACAGATTCCTTTTTATGCAAGCACCCAGCCACAAAGTCTTTATTTTGTGTCTCAGGATTCTAGAAAAAAGATAAAAGGAGTTTGGAGCATAGCTCAAGATCTTAGGGCTCTTATGATGTGGAAGCTATAGTATTGTTTCTGGACATGTAAATTGAGGATCATTACTCTCATTCCTAAAAGGCAAACATGAAATTTATAGATGATTACTTCTTATGATGCTAACTGCTCTATTAATACTATCTCCTTAAATTCCCACAAAAAGCTTTTGAGATGTGATCTATTATTATCCTTAACTGTCATTTGAATAAAATGATGTAGCAGGAAATTTTATAAACTAGCTAGTTGAGGTTTGTTCTTGATACTCCCCACACATCTGTCTGAGTTTAGCTTCATCTGTCTCTGTTCTGTTTACTAGACCTGGCACAGAGTGTGGTCTGTACTCCAGTGATACATACCTACACAGCAAACATGCTTTGTGACTATTATTCACATGGAAAGAGAGTCTTCCCCCCCCCCGGTATTCTTTCTTTCTTATTTACTTTTGTAAAGTAAATGACAGTAGGACATACAGAAGTTCTCTGATCATGCTGATTTGGGGAAGGGATGTGAATACCGTATATGGAAACTATATCTAATCCAAAACTTAGGAAAATGTTTTATATTTGTTTAATGAATATATTTTCCATCATATACATTTGCACATAATGTGGCTCCTTCCCTACTTAGCCATTTTAAGTCTAATCTCTTAATGATGTCTCAGAGATCTTACATAGAGTTCTGATACATTCACACAAGAACAAGGAATTGACTATAAATAAGCAAATTATGCCTGTATTGGGAAGAATCTTAATGAGAGATCTAGATCTGGATGCCTGAAGATATGTCTGTGAGTTTATTTAATATTAATTAAAGTAATGCATATGGGAAGACTCAGCCTATTGTGGGTGGCTCCATTGCCTAGATAGGAAGTTTTGAGCTGTATAAGAGTGGAGAAACGGAATGGACACAAACATGAAAGCAAGCGTTTCTCTCTGATCCTGTTATTGTGAGGTGATTAGCTATTTGAAATTCCTGCCTTGATTTCCTCATAATATTGATAGTAACCTGGAATTACAAACTGAGATAAACTATTCATTCCATCAAGCTGTGTTTTATCTGAATATTTTATCATTGCAACAGAAACTGAAATTAACATGTACAGTGCGCTACTCCATGAAAATTATATGTATTTCCAGATTAATATAGCTGTTTATTTCTTTCTTTATGGACAATTCAACCTGAGAAACTAGAATGCTTTTTTCCTCCAAAGTTGTTGGCACAATTCTAAAAATTCTAGTTAGATATGTATGTTTATTTAATATTTATTTATATGGAAAAACAAATGATAGCAATGTTGTAATTTATGAAACAGCATTGAAATGGTGATATTTGAGTTTGTCTTTACATTTTCACAGACCCAGTGAATTTTTTTAAGCTCTTTATGTAAGATAACAAATGTTGAGATCTTTCCCATGTCTACTCACCACTGAATAGGGTCAGGGAAAAATATTCTTTCTATCTCACATGAGAGAATTGATGATTAGTTTGTAGTTATACCAAGCCAGTACTGAACTCTCCAAAAGATGCCCTTAGACTCTCTTCATTTGCTTTGCCTTTAGTGTTAACCCAAATTAGAGCTATCATAGTTACTATTTATTCACAACTTCAATTTCTAAGCACCACAGATGAGAGTGTTCTGAGGTTAGTGGAGCTGGGGGAGGCAAATATTCCCAGTCAGCCTTTTCCAGCAGCTTTCAGAAGCTTCTGATGCACTGACCTGAATTTTGTAGAATTAGAACTCATACTCAGTGGTGGGAACAGAGTCTGACACATCATAATAGAAAGCTCAAACTCCTCCCCTTAGTAGCTATGAAGGAGGAATGAAGACATTAGATTGACATGTTTGTGAGAGGGGAAAGACAGTATTTAAGAACTGATGCTTAAATGAATGATTGAAATTTGCTCAAATATTATGTTTACTCTTTTGGAAGGATAAGAGAGAAATGTGAAGAGCATTGCTGAGCCATTGCTCATGCTTGGTAGCGTCCCTACCAAGGCTGTGTGCTGAGAAGATGACTGATAAAGGAGGAAGTCTGATAACAGACAGATTTTATAACAGAGATTTGTCCACTGGGGAACACATTGTTCTTTTAATTCAGAAACAGTTTCTACACTAATATTAAAGAGTGATCATGTTTGGGAGATAGAAAGTGAACCCAAATACTGACTATTATTTCATTCACTGCATAAATCTCTAAGGCTTATAATATAGGGGCATAGCAAAGTTGAAAGCAATGAAGAAAACAGAATTCTTTTTCTACTCCTAAACTCAGGCAAGTTTGCTTTGCTTAAAGTGGAAAGTCCCACGAGTATTAACCCCATAGCAATACTCTATTATCATCAGGAAAACCACTAAATTGTTCATATTATCTCTCCCATGTCAGTAAATACAGTAATAATGCTGAAATTGTCTTCTATATATGGGATAATGTCAAGAGCAGAAAGAAAGTTACATCCTTTTCTCAAAACACAAAACAAAATGAAATACTCCCACAACAAAACACATCATAAGGCTGTTGGAACTACTGTCCAATAAAATAAATGTCAGTCCTCAAAGTGGCCATGTGTCACACAAAGTTATCTTTCAAACTTAAAATTGGACCCTTTGACAATTCTTTTTCATTCATTTCGGTGGACATTATGTTTGTTAACTATGTTAGAAATGCATTAGTAATTCCTAAAGAAAAGATCCCTTTGACCGCAGAGTTTTATCCCACTGGTAAAAGCAGGAGTTAAATAAATCAATACATCCATAAGCAAGATACAATAGAAAATACAAAGGAGGAAGTAACATAGAATAGGAAAGAAATGGCTGACTCCTTTTTTCAGACTGAATTGCAAGAACCCTCCTTTCTCAGAAGGTGATAATTTGCCAAGATGTGTCTGGCAATTGGGGAAGAGGCAGGATCTGAGAGATGTGATGCAGAGGGACCAGAGGCAAGAACAATCTTCTGAGCAGTGTGGTGCTGAGTTGCTTGAGGAATAAATGGACCATGAGTGGAACTGTGGCTACAGAAGTGTTAGACCCTGAGAACACTCATTTTCAGCATATGACATACTTTTTGATCTGCTTTGGCGGACTCGCCATCTCATTTCTCAATCAACACTCTTGCTTTTTTTTTTTTCTGGCTCCACTGACCTACTTTACAGATACAAGGTGAATGTACCAAGTTGTTCATACCTCCATTTACCAGTAATCCTTGCTCTCCTGCCTGAAATGTGCTGATCTCTTCTGTGATCTGTGAGTTCTACTCATCTCTGACGATAAGTCTTTATTTTTTTTATCCATGAGAGTAACAAAGGGCATGGTTAACTATTCACATTATCAAATCTCTATTGATAATGACTTTCTTTGTAGAGACTAAATTTCAAATGAACATTTTGTGATTCTTTGGACAATTGTAAAGTTCTGAATAATCTTTTAGGTCATTTCCTTTAGAAAAAGATGCATGTGTTTTGTGTAGTATAAACAGATTACTTTGGGATGGGTGTATATTTCAGTGGAAGGAAGCTTGACAATCATATACTGGGCCATGGATTTTATCTCCAGCATCAGCAAAAAGAAAATCATGAATACAATTTAGGACATAATGTTGACAAAAGAGGGTGAAATCCTTTGAGGCATCTGGTCACATTGGATCTGTAGTTAGGGAGCATAGGACAGTGGATTCTACATCTAACTTTCTGCTTTTGTCTTTTTACATTCCAGCCATTGCCCCTTTCTGTTCCCCCTCCAAGTTCCTCATCCCACTTCTCTTCCCTGAGAAGGTGCTCCCTGCCACCAGGCCTCTCCCTTCCTTGGGGTCTTAAGCATTAAGCACTTCTCCCACTAAGGCCAGACCAGGTAGTCCTCTGCTATGTATGTTCCTGGGGTTCTTGTACCAGCCAGTGACAGGTTAGGGGGTGCAGGATGGGGAGTGGAGGGCACAGGTTGGGGGAGGGGGAGGGTATGCTGCCTGGTTAGTAGTTCAGTCTCTGAGATCTCCCTGGGATCTGGGTTAGTTGAGATTGCTGGTCTTCCTATAGGGTAGCCCTCCTGTTCAACTTCTTCAATCCTTTCTATAACTCAACCATAGGGGTCCCTGACTTCTGTCCAATGGTTGGGTGTAGGTATCTGTGTTTGTCTCAGACAGCTGCAGGAAGGGCCTCTCAGAGGACAGCCATGCTAGGCTTCTGCCTGATAGCATCAGTAATAGTGTTGGTGTCAGCTCTTGGTGTCCCCTCCCACAGGAGATGGATCCCAAGTTCGGCTGGTCCAAAACGTACAGTGGAAAAATAAAGAATCTTCAGTAAATGGTGCTGGTTTAACTGGTGGTCTGTAGGTAGTAGAATGAAAATAGAGGGATATGTATCACCTTGCACAAAGTTCAAGTCCAAATGGATCAAGGACCTCAATATAATACCAAATACACCAAATCTAATAGAAGGGAAAGTGTAAAAGAGCCTCAAACTCGTTATCACAGGGAGAAATTTCCTGTGAGACCAATGGCCTAGGCTTTAACACCAACAAATGATAAATGGGACCTCATAAAACTGAAAAGTTTCTATAAACCAAAAGACACCCATCAATAGGACAGATTGGTAACCTCAAGACTGGGAAAAAAATCTTCACTAACTGTACATCCAATCAAGGGTTAATGTCCAAAATATATAAAGAACTCAAGAAATTGACCTACAAAAACCAAATAACCCAATTAAAAAAATGGGGCACAGAGCTAACCAGAGAATTTAGAGAAGGATCTCAACTAGATGAGAAGCTCTTAAAAAATGTTCAGCTTCCTTACTTATCAGAGAAATCCAAATCAAATTGATCCTGAGTTCTACCTCACACCAATCAGAAAAGCTAATATCAAATACTCATGTCACAGCACATGCCAATGAGGATGTATTGAAAGAGAAACACTCCTCCATTGCTGGTGTGGTTGTGAACTGCTACAACTTCTCTGGAAATCAATCTGGCAGTTTCTCAGAAAATTGGAAATAGTTCTACCTGAAAACCTAGCTATAACACTGTTGGGCATATATCCCCAAAGATGCCCCACCGTACCACAAGGACATGATCTCCAGTATATTCATAGCAGCCTTATTTATGATATCCAGAAGCTGGAAACAACCCAGATGTCCCTCAAATGAAGAATGGATACAGAAAATGTGGTTCATTTACTCAATGGAATACTATTCAGCTATTAAAAACAAGCACATCATAAATTTTAGAGACAAAGGAATGGAACTAGAAAATATCATCCTGAGTGAGGTAACCCAGACCCCAAAGGATATGCATGGTATGTACTCACTGATAAGTGAATATTAGCCAAAAAGTATAGAAAACCTAGGATACAACTCACAGACTGTAATAAATGTTAACAAACAGAAAGACCCAAGTGAGGATGCTTCAATCCCACGTGGAAGGGGAAAGAAAATAATTATGGAAGGCAGATGGAGGGAGGGACCTGGGTAGGAGAGGAAAGGAGGTGGAGGGCAGAAGGAGAACAGGATCATGTATGGGGGAGGGGGAGGAAAGAGGCCCAGAGGACTAGGAAAATTACTGGAAATATGCATCCTGATCGGGAATGGGGGCTCATGGGTGTGGGTTGAAGGATTCTCTAGAAAATACCATAGACCCTGGAGGTGAAAGACTCTCAAGACTTAATTGGGGTGGCCTTAGCCAAAATATCCATCAATTGGGAGAGGGAACTCAAAGTGTCCACCTAACTTTCTGCTTCTTATGTCCCCTGGACACAAACCTGGAAATGTAGAGTGTGTTTTGCCTTCTTAATTAAACTAATCAAGATAATCTATCACAAGCAAAGTCAGAGATAAAAGTAACAACACCACCCTCACAAGTGTACCCAGAAGTTTGTTAATAACATTAAATATAATAAAACATAATAGTTTGCTAAGTCTTCATTTTGCAGAGGACAGATCATGGGGCCTCTCAGCCTTGTACTGTATGAGATGGTCCCATAATGACAAATATCTCTCTGCTGTCTTTTCCTACATTTCTTTTCAATGTTTCTGGCAAACATTGATTAATACATAACATTTCTATTTCTTGGATAATCTGTTATTTCTATAAGATGAAACTATTATTTGGAATAGATTAGTGTCTGGGGCACTTTATTTTCCAAACTCCTGATAAAAAAAATTCCTTACATTTTTTAAAATTTTCTTAAGATATTTAATTATTGAAGCTAAAAAGAGAGTTCAAAAATTATTAGGAGCTGAATACTGATTGACCACATCTATTGAAGAAGATGCTTTCTATAAACAGTTGGATGACTATGGTGCTCTCAATTGTTGTTATAGCATTTGGAGTGCCTTGTGTTTCATCCAAACATTAGTATCAGTTATCTGTAGCATAAATTGTCATAATCTGACAGATTTCATTCACATCTAGATAGCCCATATTCTTATTCTTTTGTCATCTTAGGTACTAATGTCCCATTGGGGCCTTCAGAAAGCCCTGTTGGTGGTTTAACTATGTGGTTCACACACAAAGTTCACGTAGACAATCTGAAGAGACTTCCCATGTGCCTTAGGTGGTTTTCCCTCTCAAAAATGGTTGCAGTAACTCAAACAATTGTGCAATGGAGACAAAATGTGCATGGTGGAAACATTTTCTAAAATTAAAAGAACTATATCCTCTAAGACAGACATTGTCTTTTTCTCTCGCTTGTCTTTAACGTTTAAATGTCTACACCACTTTTTGACAATTTCACACAAATATACAATGTATTATGATCACTTTCACTTCCCATTAACTCTCTGACCACTTCTCTTGCCCTCTGAATTCTTTCTTCACTACTATCCCTCCTAATAATCGAATGCATTTTATTTTATTTTATTTCATTTTAATTTAATTTAATTTTATTTTATTTTATTTTATTTTATTTTATTTATTTTATTTATTTGGAGTTGCATGTATGAGCATGGATGGGGCAACTTAAGAGAGCATGGGCAACTTGCCCTTGGCTTCACTGACAAGAATTACACCCCTGCCCCTATTACCAACTGCACACTCCCAATAACCCTCCCGGGAGAGGTAGGCCCCATAGCTTCCCTCCTCCTGGTTTGTGTTGGAAGGTTTAAGTACACAGCCCTTTTCTGATCTTACACAGGTAATCAGAGCAGCTTCCATGTGATCATGACAGAAAGAGTCATGTCATACACAGAAGAGAGCACTCCACAGCACATTTCCTCATCCTTCTGCTCTGATGTTCTTCCTAGTCCCTCTTCTGCACTGTTCCTTGGGTCTTAGAGGAGGTGGCATAATTTTTCCACTTAAGGCTGAGCACTGGCATGTTATTTGTTCTAGGAACATTGATCAGTTGTAAGTCTCTTCATCTGCCAAAGAGATGCTCTTCTCAGCCAAGCATTGAGCATAACATTAGTCCATGTATGAACATGAATGTTTAGAAGGCAATGTAAGTATATGTCTAGTTAGCAAGATAATAGTAGTGGGTTCCCTCTATGGGGCTGTGAGTTTTCCAAAATAGGCTTTTGACAAGGTTTATAGTGTCATGCTGTATTTCTTCTCATGAAACAGGACTTAAATCTAATAAAAAGCGGTTGGTCGCCCTCCTAACATTCATAAAACTGTTGCACCAGTGAGACTGTCTTGTCTAGCAGACACAGGATTCACCTGAATAAATTTGTTAATTTTTTTTCCAGCTTAAAGTCTGCACAGCGATTTTGTAGTGATAAAAACTAGCGAGCAGGTAGGGTGCTTTCAATAGGGTTTCATATTAATTTCCTTGTGTTCTGTATCTGAACTATGTTGTGCCTTCAGCAATAGGGTCTTATCCTTTAGGTGAGTAACTTTAGTAACAGCTATTAATAGCCTCTATTGTCTTCAGAGCCTCTCTTGAGTCCTTATTCCATCACCTGCAACACCAAACACTTGACGGATTCTTCTGAGGCAAAGTCTAAGTTGGTTCCTCCTTGGGCTTTTGTTTCTCCTATGGGACTCTGAAGATACCACTCTTAACCTCCCATTGATTAGTTTGTCTGAGATTTGCCCTCTACTTATGACTGAGCGTTGCCCTGTTCACTACAGGAGCTAGGTGGCATACCTGGGACTTGTATTTACATAGCTGTGACTTCTGGGACATTATCCACCTATACAAAGTACCTCACTTTGAGGTCCTTACAATATTAGTTAGTTTTTTTGGTTTTTTTGTGGGTTTTTTTTTTTTTTAATTTTTATTTTCTATATTCTGTGTTTACATTCCAAAGGCTTTCCCCTTTCCTAGTTCCCACCCACCATAGTTCCTATTAGTTAGTTTTTTAAGTTGTAGGTTTCTGTTCAGATTTTTCATTTAAATCTTGGTTAAAACTTTTCATTTAAATCTTGGTTAAAACTCCTAGCCCACCATCTTTTTCTGACACCGCAGTGCCTTACCTGTTTAAACCTTTCCATACTAGCCATACTGCCACCTTCCCTGCAATATTTTCACATGGCATGTGTTGTACTTAGATAGTTACTCCAACTCATATATAGAACGCTAAAGTCTTGAAGATAGGCTCCAACTATGAGAGACAAAAATATAGTGCTTATCTTTTTGGCTCGTGTAAGTTCACTTAGTACAGTACATTCTAGTTCTACCCATTTTCCCATCTCAATTTTTCAGCATGGAATAAAATTCCAATGTATGCATGCACCTCACCTTTATTATTCATCCATAAGTGGATGTGTATCTAGGTTACTTCAATTTCTTAGCAAATGTGAATATAGCATTGATGAGCATCTATGTGCATCTTTGGCAACATTTGTTATTGGCTTTACTAATTAAGATTTTATTATTTATATTATATATGTGCATTTTGCCTACATATATATCTATGTATGTCAACCACATGCATTCCTGATACCTGAGCAGGTCAGAAAAAGCTTGGCTCCCTGGAGACTGAAGTTAGAGATTGTTCGGAGCTGCCTTGTGGGGCTTGAATTGAACCTAGGTTGTTTTTTTTTATTGGATATATTCTATATTTACATTTCATTTCCCTTTTTCTGGTTCTCCATCCCCCAAAGGTCTCACATGCCCTTTTCCCTCCCCCTGTTCCCCCATCCACCCCTTCCCACTTTTCCCTGTTCTGATATTCCCCTACACTGATGTTTTGATCCTTTCCAGCACCAGTGTCCACTCCTTCCTTATTGTCGGACATCATTTGATATGTGGATTGTGTCTTAGGTGTCTCAAGAATCTAGGCTAATATCCACTTATCAGTGAGTGCATACCATGGGTATTCTTTTGAGTCTGGGTTACCTCACTTAGTATGATGTTCTCTAGCTCCATCCATTTTTCTAAGAATTTCATGAATTCAATTTTTCTAATGGCTGAATAGTACTCCATTGTGTATATATACCACATTTTTTTGTATCCATTCTTCCATTGAGGGACATCTGGGTTCTTTCTAGCTTCTGGCTATTATAAATAAGGCTGCTATGAACATAGTGGAGCATGTATCCTTATTGCATGCTGGGGAATCTTCTGGGTATATTCCTAGGAGTGGTATGGCTGGGTCCTCCGGAAGTATCATGTCCATTTGTCTGAGGAACTGCCAGACTGATTTCCAGAGTGGTTGTACTAGCTTGCAGTACCACCAGCAGTGTAGGAGTGTTCCTCTTTCTCCACATCCTTGCCAACACCTGATGTCTCCTGAGTTTTTAAACTTAGGCATTCTGACTGGTGTGAGGTGAAATCTCAGGGTTGTTTTGATTTGCATTTCTCTAATGACTAATGATGCTGAACATTTTTTAAGGTGTTTCTCAGCCATCTGAATTTCTTCAGGTGAAAAGTCTTTGTTTAGCTCTGTACCCCATTTTTGGATAGGGTTATTTGGTTTTCTGGTATGAAACAGCAGTCAGCACTCTGGTTTATGTTATTGCTTTTCTAATAAGAACTGTTCTGACCATTGTGAGATGAAAATCTCAAAGAACCTTTAATTTGCATTTCTCTGACAGCTAGTGATATATGACTTTTTAAATCTGTTTATTAGCCAGTTGGATTCCTTCTTTTGACAATCTGCTCAGTTCCTCTGTATTCCACCATTTTAAAAATTAGGTTGTTCATTCTATGTAGTTTGTAAATTCTTGGTTTATTAGAGGTAATGATTATCTGTAGGCTTCCTCTTCATTCAGTTGACATTTTCCTTTTCTATGTGGAAAGTGTTACAATTCATTGGATTCCATTTACTGATCCTTGGCCTTATTTCCTGAGCAAGCATGTTATATTCAGAAAACTATTGGTTAGATCTATCTCTTATAATGTGTTCTCTACTTTTGTGAGTTTCAGATAATATATTGAGGTATTTGATGATTTATTGTTGACTTTTGTTCAGAGTAAGATATAGGGATATTGTTTCATTTGTCCGTGTATGTATATCCAATATTCTCAGCACCATTGGCTGTCTATTGTTGAATGTGCTATATTTTTAGGCCTCATAAGATACATTTACCTAAGACTCCAGCCGGGGCTACCTTCGCCCGGGGGATCTGCTAGGCTCTCGCCGCCAGGCAGGCCCAGCGCCGCCGAAGCTCTGCTGGAATTCCCCGCGCCCTCCGGCCTTGCACCGAGGCAGCAGGTAGCAGCCAGCGGGCCTCCATATTGCAACCCAGACACAGCTGGAGAGGCCCAGGTAGACAGACTTCAGCCAGGGCTGCCATCATGCGGGAGATCCGCCAGGCTCTCGCCACCAGGCAAGCATAGTGCCGCCAAGGCTCTGCAGGACTTCTCCACGCCCTCCTGCCTTGCACCAAGGCAGAGGGTGGCAGCCAGCTCGTCGACCCTTAGAGCAGCAATCACGCATAATCACCAGTAGAGAAACAACAGGTGAGCCCAGCAACACGGGAGATTCAAACACCAACCAGCGACAACAAGGCCAACTAACACCAGAAATAACCAGATGGCAAAAGGAAAAGGAAGGAACATTACTAACAGAAATCAAGGCAACATAACAGCATCTGAACACAGTTCGCCAACAACAGGAAGCCCTGGATACCCCAAAACACCAGAAAAACAAGACTTGGATATAAAATCACTGGTCAGGATGCTGGTAGCTGAACACATAGAAAAATATCGTAAAATAATAGAGGAAAAAATGGATCAAAAGTTAGAAGCCTTTACAAGGCAAATACAAAAATCACTTCAAGAAATTCAGGAGAAGATGGATCAAAAAGAAGAAGACAATAAGGAAGAAAGACAAAAATCACTTAAAGAAATATAGAAGAACATGGGACAACAAGTAGAGGCTATGAAAGAGGAAACACAAAAATCTATTAAAGAAATACATGAAAACACAATCAAGCAAGTGAAAGATCTGAGCATATCCATCCAGGTTCTAAAAACAGAAGTAGAAACAACTAAGAAATCGCAGAGGGAGACAACATTGGAGTTAGAAAACCTTGGGAAGAAATCAGGGGCCATAGATGCAAATATCAACAATAGAATACAAGAGATAGAAGACAGAATCTCAGAAGCCGAAGATACCATAGGAACCATTGATTCAACAGTCAAAGAAAATACTAAATGCAAAAAGGTTGTAACCCAAAACATCCAGGAAATCCAGGACACAATGAGAAGACCAAACCTAAGGATTATAGGTATAGATGAGAGTGAAGATTTACAAGTTAAAGGGCTAGCAAATATCTTCTACAAAATTATGGAAGAAAACTTCCCCAACCTAAAGAGAGAGATGCCCATGAATATACAAGAAGCCTATAGAGCCCCAAACAGACTGGACCAGAACAGAAATACATCGCATCACATAATAATCAAAACTCCAAATGTACTAAACAAAGAAAGAATATTAAAGGCAGCAAGAGAAAAAGGCCAGGTAACATATAAAGGAAGACCTATCAGAATAACACCAGATTTCTCACCTGAGACCATGAAAGCTACAAGATCCTGGGCAGATATCATGCAAACTCTAAGAGAACACAAACTTCAGCCAAAACTACTTTCCCCAGCAAAACTCTCAATTGCCATAGATGGAGACATCAAGATATTCCATGACAAAACCAAATTTGCACAATATCTTTCCACAAATCCAGCCCTACAAAGGATAATAGGGGGAAAACACCAAGACAAGGACAGAAACTACACCTGGAAGAAGCAAGATAGAAACCTCCTCTCATCAAACCCAAAAGAAGATAACCTCTCGAATATAATAAATAAATAAATAAATAAATAAATAAATATAATTTCAAAAATGTCGGGAGGTAATAATTACTATTCCTTAATATCTCTTAACATCAATGGACTCAACTCCCCAATAAAAAGACATAGATTAACAGACTGGATATGGAAACAGGACCCTACATTTTACTGCATACAGGAAACACATCTCAGTGTTAAAGACAAACACTTCCTTAGAGTAAAAGGCTGGAAGACAATTTTACAAGCAAATGGTCTCAGGAAACAAGTGGGAGTAGCCATTATTATAAAGTCATCAAAAGAGACTCAGAAGGTCACTTCTTGTTGGTCATAGGGAAAATCCACCAAGAAGAGCTCTCAATACTGAACATCTATGCTCCAAATGCAAGGGCACCCTCATTCGTAAAAGAAACCTTACTAAAGCTTAAAGTACACATTACACCTAACACAATAATTGTGGGTGACTTCAACACTCCACTCTCCTCAATGGACTGATCAGGAAAGCAGAAACTAAACAGGGACACAATAAAACTAATTGAAACTTTGGACCAATTAATTGGATTTAACAGATATATATATTTCATCCTAAACATTTCATCCTAAAGCTAAAGAATATACCTTTTTCTCAGCACTGCATGGTACCTTCTCCAAAATTGATCATATAATGGTCACAAGACAGATGTCAACAGATACAAGAAGATCGAGCTAATCCCATGCCTCCTATCAAATCACCATGGAGTAAGAGTGGTCTTCAATAGCAACAAAAACAACAGAAAGCCCACATACACATGGAAACTGAACAATACTCTACTCAATGACACCTTGGTCAAGGAAGAAATAAAAAAAGAAATCAAAGACTTTTTAGAATTCAATGAAAATGAAGGTACAACCTACCCAAATCTATGGGACACAATGAAAGCAGTGCTAAGAGGAAAACTCATACCTCTAAGTGCATCCAAAAAGAAACTGGAGAGAGCATACACTAGCAGCTTAATGGCACACCTTAAAGCCCTGGAAGAAAAAGAAGTTAATTCACCCAGGAGGAGTAGAAGACAAGAAATCATCAAACTCAGGGCTGAAATCTATCAAGTAGAAACAAAGAAAACATACAAAGAATCAACAAGACCAGGAGCTGGTTCTTTGAGAAAATCAACAAGATAGATAAACCCTTAGCCAGACTAACCAAAGGACACAGAGACAGTACACAAATTAACAAAATTAGAAATGAAAAGGGAGACATAAGAACAGAAACTGAGGAAATTCAAAAGATTATCAGATCCTACTACAAAGGTCTATACTCAAAACAACTGGAGAATCTGGAGGAAATGGACAATTTCCTAGACAGATACCAAATACCAAAATTAAATCAGCATCAAGTAGATCAGCTAAATAGTCCCATAACCCCTAAAGAAATAGAAGGGGTTTTAGAAAGCCTCCCAACTAAAAAAGTACGGGACCAGGTGGTTTTAGTGCAGAATTCTACCAGATCTTCGAAGAAGACTTAACACCAATACTTTTCAAACTTTTCCACAAAATAGAGACAGAAGGGACACAGCCCAACTCATTCTTCGAAGCCACAATTATGCTAATACCTAAACCACAAAAAGATCCAACAAAGAAAGAGAACTACAGGCCAATTTCTCTTATGAATATAGATGCAAAAATACTAAATAAAATTCTTGCCAACCGAATCCAAGAGCATATCAAAACGATCATTCACCATGATCAAGTAGGCTTCATCCCAGGGATGCAGGGATGGTTCAATATACGGAAATCCATCAATGTAATCCACTACATAAACAAACTAAAAAAAAAAAAAAACTACATGGTCATCTCATTAGATGCTGAAAAAGCATTCGACAAAATTCAGCATCCTTTCAAGCTAAAAGTCTTGGAAAGTGCAGGAATTCAAGGCCCATACCTAAACATAGTAAAAGCAATCTATAGCAAACCAGTAGCCAACATCAAAATAAATGGAGAGAAACTTGAAGCAATCCCACTAAAATCAGGGACTAGACAAGGCTGCCCTCTCTCTCCATGTCTTTTCAATATAGTACTTGAAGTTGTAGAGAGAGCAATTAGACAACATAAGGAAGTCAAAGGGATACAAATTGGAAAGGAAGAAGTCAAACTATCATTATTTGCAGATGATATGATAGTTTACTTAAGCGACCCAAAAAACTCCACCAGAGAACTTCTACAGCTGATAAACAACTTCAGCAAAGTGGCTGGTTATAAAATTAACTCAAGCAAATCAGTAGCCTTCTTGTATTCAAAGGACAAGCAGGCTGAGAAAGAAGTTAGGGAAATAACACCCTTCACAATAGCCACAAACAACATAAAGTACCTTGGCCTAACTCTAACCAAACAAGCGAAAGATCTGTATGACAGGAACTTCAAGTTCTTGAAGAAAGAAATCGAAGAAGACCTCAGAAGATGGAAAAATATTTCTTGCTCCTGGATTGGCAGGATCAATATAGTAAAAATGGCCATCTTGCCAAAAGCAATCTACAGATTCGATGCGTTCCCCATCAAAATCCCAACTCAATTCTTCATAGATCTAGAAAGAGCAATTCTCAAATTCATCTGGAGCAACAAAAAACCTAGAATAGCTAAACTATTCTCAACAATAAAAGGACTTCTGGGGAAATCAATGTCCCTGACCTCAAGCAGTACTACAGAGCAATTGTGTTAAAAAACTGCATGGTATTGGTACAGCAACAGGCAAGTAGATCAATGAAATAGGATTGAAGACCCAGAAATTAACCCACAGACTTATGGTCACTTGATCTTTGATAAAGGAGCCACAACCATCCAGTGGAATAAAGATAGTCTTTTCAACAACTGGTGCTGGTTCAACTGGAGGTCAACATGCAGAAGAATGCGAATTGACCCACTCTTATCTCCTTGCACTAAGATCAACTCCAAGTGGATCAAGGCCCTCCACATAAATCCAGACACACTGAAACTATTAGAAAAGAAACTTGGGAAGACCCTGGAGGACATGGGCACAGGGGAAAGTTCCTGAACAGAACACCAATAGCTTATGCACTAAGATCAAGAATTGACAAATGGGATCTCATAAAATTACAAAGTTTCTGCAAGGCAAAGGACACTGTCAGAAGGACAAAACGGCAACCAACAAAGTGGGAAAAGATCTTCACCAACCCCACATCCGACAGAGGGCTAATATCCAATATATACAAAGAACTCAAGAAGTTAGACCCCAAAGAACCAAATAACCCTATCAAAAAATGGGGTACAGAGCTAAACAAAGAATTTTCACCAGAAGAAATTCGGATGGCCAAGAAACACCTTAAGAGATGTTCAACATCATTAGTCATCAGGGAAATGCAAATCAAAACAACCCTGAGATTCCACCTCACACCAGTCAGAATGGCTAAGATTAAAAACTCAAGAGAAAACAAGTGCTGGCGAGGATGTGGAGAAAGAGGAACACTCCTCCACTGTTGGTGGGATTTCAAAATGGTAAAACCACTCTGGAAATCAGTTTGGCAGTTCCTCAGAAAATTGGGCATGCCACTTCCAGAGGACCCTGGCATACCACTCCTGGGCATATACCCAGAGGATTCCTCTGCATACAATAAAGACACATGCTCCACTCTGTTTATAGCAGCCTTGTTTATAATAGCCAGAAATTGGAAGGAGCCCAAATATCCCTCAAAGGAGGAATGGATACAGAAAATGTGGTATATTTATACAATGGAATACTACTCAGCAATTAAAAATAATGAATTCATGCAATTTGTAGGTAAATGGTTAGATCTGGAAAATATCATCCTGAGTGAGTTAACCCAATCACAAAAGAATGCACATGAAATGCAATCACTGATAAGTGGATATTAATGAGTCCAGAAGCCCTAAATAGTCAAGGTACAATTAGCAAAGTCAAATGATTCCCAAGAAGAAGAAAGGAGAGGACCCTGGGCCTGTAAAGATTGGATCCAGTTTTGTAGACCCAGAACAGAGAAACTGTGGGGGGAGGGGGAATGATTGGGGAATAGTTGGGGGGAAGAGGAATTATGGGACGTATGGTGGGGGGGGGACTGGGAAAGGGGAAAGCCTTTGGAATGTACACATAGAATATAGAAAATAAAAATAAAAAAAAAACCACTTCATATTCTTAAAAAGGAAAAAAAACAAACATTTTCAGGTAAAAAAAAGATACATTTACTTTATTGGCTCTTCATACCTGTTGATAACAGGTGTAAATGGTAATTGAAAGGTCTTACTGTTACCTTTCAAATCTCTTCCTCTGTTCACACGTGCACACACACACACACACACACACACACACACATGCACATGCACACGCACACACACCACATATATTCTTTCTTTCTGTGCTTGAAAAGGAAAGCAGACCTTAATCAATGCAAAACACTCACTGAGCCCCTGAGTTATATCCACAACCAAGACAGTAATTTCTCAAATTACTTTCTTTACTATTTTAAAGATAATTTATGTATTCTCCCACAGGCCAAGTTTATTGTAAGTCTTTTGCAGTTCACTCATTTTATTTGATCAAGTTGTTATTACTTTAAGCCCTTCAAAGTAACATGTTTCCTCTGTTAATCTGAATTCAGTTCAGTTATGCTCAGAATAACTGCAATCAACATGAGTACCTATTTTGTGAAGGATACTGTGCCTCATTGCACAAATTGTGATTAAAGTGATTCCTGTGTTGCTTTAAAGTAGCCACAGCCTATGACCAAGCCAAATTTGTACATAAGTAAATTACATAAGTTTTTTTTTTTAAATCACTGAGATAAGTCAAAGAATATTTGAACAGTCTTAAGAGAACTCTTTGCTGTCTGGAAGCAAACAGACTCCATGGAGCAAAGAGAAAATACTCAGGGATGGGACAGCAGCTCAAGTGACACATAAGGTATCATTATTTCACAGGAAAGAGTCACTTTAGTCATAAGGGTCAGTAGGTAAAACGAGACCAATAGATGGTTGTGCACAGTATTTAGATAGACACTCTAGCATTTGGACACAAATGTATTTGTCATGTATTTGTTCAAAGTTTATTTTGGGAGTCTCAACTTAACTTTAAACACCCACTCAACAACAAAACTGTCTAGGTTTCTTAGAATCCATGTTCATTATATGGTAGTTTAGACACTATATTTTGTCATGTGATTGAACTATGCAGGGAGCTCCTGTTTCCTGCCTCCCATGGAACTAGCCCACATCTTCTTTGTTATCTTTCACACCATCCTAAGAAGAGTGTTATAATGAACAGTTTTCTCAATCTGATGACACACGCAGAGAGGTTAAAATCTCCTTTGAGATTAAAGTCTTCAGTAAGTGTACAGCCACTGGCCTGTTAAACCTAGCTTCACTGAGCAGTCCTAATTCTGGATATGGCACGAAAATTCCCTGGGACCTAAACAATCTGTTTCCCTTCATCAGCTCAGCTACTTTATCCAGACACTGTGGCTACTCAAAGGAGCCAGATACAAATGGTCATAGATTATATGACCCTATTTATGTGAAGCACCCAGAAAGCAAATCTGTGCTTGTGCAAGTATATAAGTAGTTTTCAGAAGCTAAAGGAAGGGGCAAAAGAGAAGTAACTTAGCAAATGCAGCCTTACTCTTTACTTTTTCAATTTAAAATTTTTTATACAGGGTATCACGTAGTTCCCACTAGCTTGAAATTAGGGTGTAGCCAAGGATGACCTTGAACTGCTGCTCTTCCTGCCTATATCTCCTGAGCAAATGGACTAGAGTCAAGTCCACCACCCCAACTTATGCAATACTGGGAACAGGACTTAGGCAAATATGCATATCAATTGAACTACTTCCAACTCTGGTCTCAATTTTCATTACACTAAGTATGGTACTCCATCCTAACATTTACATAGATGTATGCTCTATTTCAGCCTTAAGTACTCCCCCCACCCCCGTTACAATTCATCACTCCCTTTACCTTATTTCCATATTCACACCTCTGATAGCACCCCCTCCTTTATATTGCCATGTCACATTTCATCCCCAGAGGCCACACAGGGGAAAAACCATGTGATGAATCTATCTTATGAACTTCTTATCTAACTTAACATGATGTTCTCCATTTCTTACAAAATGATAGGGCTTCATTATCCTCAGCAGCTAAGCAAAGCTTCACTGCACATAAGCACCATGTTTTCTGTATCAGTTCATCTGTCAGTGGGTAACGGGGAAGATTCTCCAACTCAGATGTGGATAGTGCATAAAGACACATGGGTATGAAGATATCCTCATAGGAAGTTCATATTACTTCTTGAATATATTCTTTTGAGAACTATGGATATTTCCTTTTTGATTGTTTTACGAACCTCCGTATGGATTTTACATCATCATCTGTACATTTTAAGATGTTGCAAATGTTTATAGTTGGATAAAAGTGATAATTCAAACTTGTAACTATAGTAAAAATGATTATAAATTAATTAACTATAAAAATAAATGATTTATATTGCAAGCGTGAACTTTACAGTGTGTAAATAAACACCTCAAAGTATATGTCAGCCTTCATTACTACTGAAATTTGATGAACCAATCAGCTTTGCTTTGTTTTAAATCAAACTTTCCCAGGGATATTATAGGCAGTCACAAACATTTTGGATTTTATCTTTTGTTTTCTCACAAACTGCAGACCACACTTATTGTTCCTTACCCAGTGACTGGCTTTTCTAGAAGGAAGAACTAGATAATTATTGGCAAATTTGCCAGATGGGTGAATTCACAAATTACGGAAGATAGTCTTTTGGGTTTTGAGCCTTAAGAAATGAATGATAAGTATATTTATCTCTGTGGGCTACATTTCCATTTCAGCCAGCAGTGTAGCTTGAATTCAAGTGATTTGGCTATGATACAAATAGCATACATTATATGCAAATTTCCCAAGCATATGAACACAATCACATTCACAGTTGGAAAAAAGTGAAACAAAATCTATATTTAACCACACAGTCACTTATGCTAAAAATACCCTCTTTCAAGACACATCTCATTTTTCCAGTGGTTGGAAAATAAACTTCATAGTATGCCCTCCGTGGCACTGATGATCAATTGTAAAATTATGGCATAAAATTTTAATCTGCTATTTTCCCCCTCCGAGCAATTGATTTTTCAAAGCAGACAAACTGTGGTTTTATCCCATTTCTAGGTCTTTGAGCAAGTGATTATTCTAAACACCTGCTTTGCTCTAAAAATACAAGAAAAAGATTCCAAAATATGAATGGTGATGCATGACTGCTAGCTCTTCAGTCCCTGTGTATGTTGGGGGCATTTCCACTCAGATGGGGCCTGGGAAATGCATTTGTTGTTCTTGCTCAGCAACCATTACTACTGCTCGCCCCTTGAGATACTTCAAAGCTCATCCGCTAATAAAACTCAGTTCTGAGAAGTGGAGGTAAAGTACTAAGCTTTTAAATCTTAATATTCCCAACACCCGTTTGGCTTTATCTTTCTCCTCTGGTGATAGAAGCCGTCAAATATGACTTTATGGTCTATAAAAGTACCTCCATGCTGCCTTTAAAAAAACAAAACAAAACGATGCTGTAGCTGTGATTTAGGATGTTTTATTGAAGAGGGTACCACAGAATACCCTTTATATAATGTCTGAATGGCAATACCTTTAGAAGCCTTGGGCAGTGTGGCAGGTGGTAGGGTGGGGATGGAAGACTTAAAGTAAGTATATTAACATATTAAAGTCCTAAGGTATATAAGAACACTACTTTTTCATGTTTAGGAAAGTGACTAATAGGTTAAAAAAATCTAAAGTACAATCTTGGCACTGCAGGCAAATGGAGATACTAAAGTTTATGTTTCTCACTTTATCTGTCCATTTATATACAAAATATATCTTCAGGACCCATATGAGTCTCAATTTCATTTGACTTTTTTTTTTTCTGAGGTTGAAAATGTTTTGTCTTTATAATTTTTTTTTTGCTGGATAATTGGATCTATTCTCCTAGCTTTAGAAATGTATATACCATGATATTTTAGGCATAATTCAGGCTAATTATTCATTGTTAATGCTGAAATACAATTCTTATTGTCAATAATTTCACAAAAAATGTTCTCATCATCATCATGAACATTGTCATTGCCATCGCCTTCATCATCATCAACAATATCCTCTGCCATGGGTCAGGAACATTCTTTCAAATAGTCCAGGTATTCCAGCCCCTTATGTGTATGTTAGTTCAAGTACATAGCTACAAAATGGTTCTCCCATGTTTCTTCTCCGTAAAAATGAATCTGGAAATGAGGCTCTCTTTTCCTCAATAAAGGGGAAATGGAAATTAAAAAGGAGCAAACTGTTGGATTGATCCTTTTTGGTCTCCAACAGGCAACTTCACTCCTGTTAAACATAAAATATGGGAGTGTGTGGGTGGGCAGGGAAGCACCCTCTCAGAGGCAAACAGGAGGGCAATGGGGTGGGGAGTTCATGGAGGGGAGACTGAGAGGGGAGATTAACATTTGAAATGTAAGCAAATAAAATGATTAATAAATAAATAAAAATATGCTGGTCTTCTCCCTACAAGACACAGTTTAATGTCTTGTTCAAAGAGACTGTATCTCCAGATGATGTGCAGGCTTCTCCATTCACCCAGATGTCTGCCCTCATGAAGATGATCCATGAAGATAAGGTGCCTGCCCCTAATCTTCCTTCCTGCCTCCAACAGCTATTATACAATAGTAGACCTTGCATGGTTTATCAAAACATAATCTCATTTATGAAGGAGAAACATACAAGAAATATAAGCCACTAGTTACAATAGACACTTGGGTTTCCCTCCCAGACCTCCCTCAAGAGCATTATTTGCTGATAGTTCTCAGTTCATGCTCCTTCAACAAATGCCATTTAAGGACACTATTTTGTAGCAGCTTGCCACCAGTGATTGATGTATGGTGTAAAGACACAGCCTGTTGCATCAACTGGGACATTCTGGGAGAGATATTCCAGCTTCTACTTTTCAGTGAGATTGGCTGAATCCTTTGTTGTGAATATTTTATGGTCCATGTTCTTTCTCAGCATACGTCTGATGCTTCACTTCTTCCTTAGAGTGATTCCCAGTGGCATTTTTCAAAAGGGCACTTAGCTTTCAGATCTTAGGACATGATCTGAGGACCTTGAGCTCAGATACTGGTCACTGTTGTCCTGACATTCCACAGGATTAGTCTGATGAGGTCTCACTAATGTGGATATTGGAGAAAGTTTCTTTGCGGGCTCCAATTCTGTTCACTGGTAGAAAAACACCCGTGTGTGTGTGTGTGTGTGTGTGTGTGTGTGTGTGCGCGTGTGTGTACTTAATGACCTGTGGTTCAATCCTTGGGTGCCTTCTTTCTTGTAACAATACTTATTTTAGAGGACATTTTAATCAATACCAGATTGCATCCAGTTTAGTAAAGAAACCAAGGGGGGGAGGGGGAATGATTGGGGAACAGTTGGGGGGGAGAGAAACTATGGGAACTATGGTGGGTGGGAACTGGGAAAGGGGAAAGCCTTTGGAATGTAAACATAGAATATAGAAAATAAAACTAAAAAAAAAATTAAAATCCCAAAGATAAATTAAGTCTATAGGACTTATATTTTTAAGTGAATTGAAAATTTTAGTGAATTTATGCTCGTGTCATACTTCCAACAGTTTTGTATATTCTAATTGCTAAGTTACAAGTCAATTCTATGAATAAAATCTCTAATCTGTTTCATAGACTTGGTTCTCAGATACAGTTTGTAAAATTAATTTTACTTTTCATACTTCTAACTTTCAGTCTTTGCTGATGAGGTCCCCAGGATTAAATGGCTTGATTGAAACATATTTATCATTGTTCTCAATTAACAATAATTTTCTCCTTGGTATTCCACTTAGTGACTTGCAAAGGCCTGGCCTTATTAAACTTTCCAAGTTAAAAAAACATTAAAACAACATATTTCTGGTCTTATTTCTCTTTCATTTTCACATACAAAATATCTGTTTTTTCCTTGAGTGTTAACATAATTCAAAGAGAGCCATGTGTAGTCAATGTGCAATAATAGGGATCTCTTTCTCCAGTTTTTGAATAAGGCCTTCGTTTGCCAGTCATACAAATTCTAAACACCTCCAAGTTGGAATGAAACCAAACTTTTTGCCTAATCAAATGACTTAACTTTCTGTCCCATATTAGCTTTGTTCATTGCCTTTGCTTGCTAATCAATGCTTTCTTTTACCTTTTTGTTATGGAAACACCCAGCATTGAATTATTAAATTCTGATGTTTGATTAATAGTAACCAGTCATGAAATCTCAGTGATCTAGTGAGCAAGACCAACAATCACTTCCTCATAGCGGAGCTTATGGTGGATGCAATTGGTTTCTTAGATTTTCCTCAAAGCCATAAGTGTGTGAGTCTCTAGCCACATTACTTCTTCAGGGTTCTTCTGTGCCTGTCAACTGAGCAGGAGGAGAACAGGAGAGATTTGTTGAGAATCTTGAGATGGCAAGTACTGGGCTTGGGGATGATCTGCTTTACTTGTGCACAGGTCTCATTGTCTGGAATTGTCATAGAGCTACAGAGGACTCTGGATATCTAAATTTTATTTGTTCTCAGGAGAAGGAAGAAGGATTGAGGAAAATCTAGACACTCTGAATTTTTACATTTGTATTTCTCTATCCTACACATTTCTCTCAATAGAAAACATTTCTTAATGAATACTTAAGGATGGCTGGGAAGCATCTTAAGAGATGTTCAACATCATTAGTCATCAGGGAAATGCAAATCAAAACATCCCTGAGTTTCCCCTCACACCAGTCAGAATGGTTAAGATTAAAAACTCAAGGAACAACAAGTGCTGGTGAGGATGTGGAGGAAAAGGAACACTCCTACACTGTTGGTGGGATTGCAAGATGGTACAACCGCTCTGGAAATCAGTCTGGTGGTTCCTCAGAAAATTGGGCATGACACTTCCAGAGGACCCTGTCATACCACTCCTGGGCATATACCCAGCCGAATCCCCTGCATACAATAAAGACACATGTTCATAGCAGCCTTATTTATAATAGCCAGAAGTTGGAAGGAGCCCAGATGTCCCTCAAAGGAGGAATGGATACAGACAATGTGGTATATTTATACAATGGAATACTACTCAGCAATTAAAAATAATGAATTCATGCAAAATGTAGGCAAATGGTTGGATCTGGAAAATATCATCCTAAGTGAGTTAACCCAATCACAAAAGAATACACATGAATTGCAATCACTGATAAGTGGATATTAATGAGCCCAAAAGGTCTGAATACTCAAGGCACAATTAGAAAATCAAAAGATTCCCAAGAAGAAGGAAGGAGAGGACTCTGGTCCTGAAAAGACTGGATCCAGTTTTGTAGGAGAGTATCAGAACAGATAAATGGGGGGGGGGTGATTGGGGAATGGGCGGAAGGAAGAGAACTTATGGGACATATGGTGAGGGGTGAACTGGGAAAGGGCAAAGCCTTTGGAATGTAAACAAAGAATATAGAAAAGAAAAAAAGAAAAAAAAGACTTGCATGACTTCTTATGTGTGTGTTGTGGCCCTCTAAATATAAGCATGCCCTATATATCTACTTAGTGGGGTCTTTGATCTGATTTGAATGTTCTTTACTATTCATGAGATAATTCAGAAGTAAGACAATGACCATATATCTGCAAAACCTGCAGCTTTCCCCTCACTATGTCTATTTAAAGTCTCAGATGAAATTTGTCAAATTAAGTGGACACCAAGGTTGACTAACCAATGCCTGTGAGAAACTAGTGGTCTTTCAATATTGATCTTTGCCTATCCTTAGTCAGGAAAATGCTCTTGTGAATCAGCCTTGCTCTGCCTGGTTATGCAGTTGAATTTGAGATTTGTTATCATTAGATAAAATAGTCTTCCTTCTTCCCCCTTCCAAGAGACAAGTGGGAACTGGCAGAAGTTCTGACATGGTTGGTATGATGAGGGTGGGAGAGGGCAACTTAAGATGGGCACAGAGAGAATAATGGAAGTAGTGTATCTTAGTCAAAAGTTCTGTGAAGCTTTGCTGAATTGAGGCCCTGTACTCAGACCTTCAGCAGGGGGTTTCCCAATTCTGCCCCAGCCATCTGGGAAATTCTCCAAAGCCACCCAGTGACTTTCTACCTAGTATATGAATGGGGTCAGTGGGTGAGGAAGCTAGCTATTTTTCCTTTATATGAACTTTAGTGCAGACATTAAACAGATGAACCTTCTACATACAAGGATCTTAGAGTTGTACTGCAATGCAACATTACAAGATTATGTCCAACCTCTGCAACAAAGCTTTTGAATATATAAGTGTCTTTCTTTTATTAATGAAAGACTTTCCTATTGAGAAAGTCAAGTAGAATGACAGGTTTTGCAGAGAAAATAACAGATCTAGCTCTTCCTAATGTTCTAGCACTTTAATGTTCAGTGTTGACTCAAACATATTTTTATAAATGAGAAATCTTTTTGCAATTTTTATTGGTTATTTTACTTACACATTCTTATGTCTTGACAAAAATTTCTGGTAGAAGGAAGACTAAATAGGCTTCAATAACTATCTACTCTGTTTCTGTTTCTACATATGACCTGGTAAGTGCTTTAAGAGTAGAAAAAAAGGCAGCCAGAGTGAGGTAGAGGTAGTAACTATCTTATTCAAACTCCTCAAGTAGCACGAAAGGGGCAGGGGTTAATTTGAAAGTAGACATATCAAAACTTACTAATGTCATAGAGAACCAAATACTTATCAAATAGGTTATTTTGAAAAATATCCAGTTTTGCTAGGGGTGATGAGTGGCATCAGAGGATAAGCTTTGAAATCAAAGGACTGAATTGGAGCTTCTAAAATTTTTCTAAATAATTTATATGGTAAAAATGGTCCTTACTGAATGTTGGTAAGCCTGGTTATGAAGACACAGAATACTTTAACTCTTCTTATAAAGTATCTTGGGAGGCAACTCTATAATTTACTTTATTAACAACTCACATGTATATTATATGCATATATAAGTATAATATATGATAAAAGCAATAAAACCTTGTATCTGGTAGAGTTTACAAAGGAAAAGCACAGTCTCTGTACTCTAAGATGATAAGTCAGCCTGGTTAGTCATATGCTAAGGATAGAAAACACCATGAACCCACACCCTGCTGTAGGCAAATGGTTGGATCTGGAAAATATCATTCTAAGTGAGTTAACCCAATCACAAAAGAATACACATGAATTGAAATCACTGATAAGTGGATATTAATGAGCCCAGAAGCTCTGAATACTCAAGACACAATTAGCAAATCAAAAGATTCCCAAGAAGAAGGAAGGAGAGGACACTGGTCCTGAAAAGACTGGTTCCAGTTTTGCAGGAGAGTACCAGAACAGAGAAAATGTTAGGGGGTGATTGGGGAATGGGCGGGGCAGGGGGGGAAGAGGACTTATGGGACACATGGTGAGGGGGGAACTGGGAAAGCGGAAAGCCTTTGGAATGTAAACAAATATAGAAAATGAAAAAAATAATAATTATGACACACACACACACACACACACACACACACAAAGAAAACACCATGAAAATGGAAAAAACCCCCTTAAGGGAATGACCAAATCCAGAACTTGTACTGCTTTTTGTGACTCCTGCTTATAGCTCTCTCACATCTCTAGAGTCCTACCCACCCCCCACCCAACAATTTCATTGTTTCAGCAATATGGGAATAGAATTGGAAAGCCTTCACATCAGAGAGAAAAACAAATTCCATGGAAGAAAGCCAAAGAGGAGTTTGGTTTGGGGGACTCTGGAATGGTTAATTCCAACTCTGTTCACATGTAGTCCCAAGTAAAATAAGTTTAAAAGGTGAGAATGAAATGGTTTCTAATAAATTGTATACTAGCCTCCCTCTTTGTGACACACTGAATACAGTCATTTTAGTGGTGTAGTCTCTACGAAGCATGAACAAATTGTCCCCACATGGAAAAACAGGCTTTCTATTACACTCAAATAAAATGTGTTGAAATCATATTTTCATATGGAATTGCCTGACTTTTAAATGTCATCTCGATTTTATTTTTAAAAAACACCTAGCAGATTAAACTATGTGGCACCTGCCCTTCAGCTCTGCCTTACAGCCTGATTTTTCTATTTACAAAATGGAGTTAACAACCTGTATTTGATAGTGTTGTAAAGATTGAAATATTTCACATCTAAGCTTGCTTAATATAAATGATTTTTATGAACTATATGCACTATATTATGAACTATATTTATTAATGGTTAAATAGTGAGAATACAATAAATTAGCTATGCAGATTAAGTTTTTACCTTAGAAGTGACTAAATGCCTTATATCTTCCCATCCAGAATTTCACTGAATTCTTTGGATTTAAGGTTGAAGTCAATCAAAGACAGATGACTTTATCTTTGCCAGCAATTCAGCTTGCTGTGCCTTCCTGGAAAAATGTCCTGTGTTTGTAATGACTCTTAGTGATAAGAGACTCTGTCAATTAATTAATGATATCTACCACGGTTTCAAAAAAATAAATGTCCATACACAACTTAGATTTGCCATCCTTGGACTCATTGAGTTTTCAGTTCATGCTCAGCCCTCATAGCTTAACAAATGAGAATTGATCAAGTCTCACTTGTCTTCAGTACTTCATAATGCATGCTGATGTTTGCACTATGAAGATCACTTTGGCAATGAAACATTAACCGATGGAAATTTTTATGTGATAGACAACCACATAAACCAGTTTAGCCTCCTCTTATTTTTATGCTGGATCTAGACACAGGACTTCACAGAATAGGTTGTGTTATTGAATGTCATTAATTCTCAGTATGCATGGTAAATACTTGCCTACTTCATCTTGGTTAAAGTTGAAACATGGGGAATTTCATCTTATATGTGAGATGTTAATAATACCACTCTGTGGATTTACTAAATGTATTACCTACAATTTGCATTACTACAAATATAGAGGAAATGTGTAAAATAGGAGAGGTGAGCAATCCCAGAAGTTTCTGTCATTGCTTCTCAAATGTTCCCACCAAAACCCAATGGAAAGATTGCCTACATCACAGTTTCCAAAGCCAGGCATAAAAGGAAATATTATTAAGGGAATCTTATTTCATATTTTAAGAAAAAATTAAAGCACTCTCTATAATAGGGCTCTTTTCTAGTTTACAGAACTTTTATATTAAAATATTCTAGTATAACCGCTGAACAAATAATGCTTGGAAGGCTCCCTATGTATTTTTGGATCTCCAGATGCTTATAAGTACACACAGTCCAATAAACAAACAGTAAGTCTAGTAGATTAGCATTTCTGAATGCTCACGGAAGACACTCTTAGTATTGCTAATTGAAGGAGAAAAAGAGTAAGCTTCACAGCTGAAATCAGATCTGAGCGAAGGATCAGAATTACAATTCAACCAGAAGAAGAGTCTGTGCACAGATTTAGATATATTCTATTGCACAGTGTCCCCAGGAAACTGCGAAGAGTTTTTGTACTGTTGGATATGATGTTTCCAGACTGAATGAGGCCAGAGTAAGGGAGATCCACTGAGTCTAAGAAGCAACTGTTAGACACATCATCATCTTCTTAAATATGTATTCCTCGTTATTCTTCTTAATTGCCCCCAGTTTTCTTGCTTAACTTCCCACTCACAGACCAAAGAGCAGGTCAGGTGGAAATGCTTATAAAAATTATTATTCATTCATAAACCATACTTTAAAAACAAATCATCTGTGACAAACTCCGTCCTGGCCTTGGCCACCTATCAAATGGATCCCCTTACTGGTGATCAGTGGTTCTCCAGGATGTGGAACTGAGCCAAGAAGGAAACAACCACTGATGAAAGAGCAAGGTAGCCATTCAGGGAGACCAAAATGTCCTCACAGGGTGAGGGCTAAAGGATTCCTTAATAAAAAGCATTCTGTCAGTTCAGGAATCATTCAACAAGAACACAAACCCCCCACTTCAGGGTGGAAATACCTTCTGAAAGTTAGAAACAATCCACCTTCTGTGTGTAACGTTTTGAGGAAATATTTACAATAGAAAGCTGCACTGTGCTACAGAACACCAGCTCTGTTTCTGGGTGCTGGAGGACCAGTATGCCTTTGAAGATGCCTTTTCCTCTCTGCTTCCTCTGGCGACTGCCTGAACAGTGGCTGCCTTCTTGATCCCAGCCATACCAGGAGCATGAACTTTAAAACATTCTCACGTGCACAAACACAAGTCAACAATGTTGTTCTAGCTATGAATTGTTGGACATTAGGAAACGTTTGTAATGCACTTCATCTTTAAATCATTCCGTAAATGTTCTACATGGGGAACGACTGGCTGCATTTCTGAATTAACTTGCATTAAACCTATATCTTATCCAATTTTGAGATTGATGTGGTAGTAAGAGTTATGGGAGTAATGAGGTTGACAGGAAGGGTATTTGTATAGTGGTCATGCCTCCAAATCTACCATACTGTTGGAAGCGTTTATTCACTCACCTTTTTCCTTATGCTGCTCTAGATAAATTACCTAACTAACCTCATTTAATCTATACTTACCCTCACCAATCTAATCAGAAAAAAATAATATTTCTCATTTCAGAGCTATGGGTCTTGAGGCTCAGAACAATTTATTTCCCCAAATGTGAAGTTCTGCCAGTAATGGAGCTGGTTTAGGAGCAAGGATATTTGTTTTCTAAAAAGTCGTTCTCAATGTCCTCTTATGTCTAAGACCTTTGCCCTTGGCGTTCACACTGTCAGCATTGCTTCTTCGCCCTGGGTTCACGGTCTTCTTTTGTTAATTTGTTTTGTGTCAGTATTTCCTTTAAGATTTGAAGTTGAACTAGTTGAAATGGCTCACGATTTTAATCCCAGTACTTGGGAGGTAGAGGCAGGTGGATCTCTGTGAGTCTGAGGCCAGCTTTGTGTACAAAGTGAGGTACAAAACTAATAGAGCTACATAGTAAGATCCTGACTCAAACAAACAAACAAACAAACAAAAGATATAAACTTGTTGGCAATTACCCATTGTATCTCCAGTTTTAGGCTAGGTGGTTAGGTTAGTGTCTACAGTCTGCTCTACAGACTGTATATTGTAAAATCGGACAAGGTGTTGGCTGTGGTCTTTACCAACCCATGTCACACAGAATAACTATCACAAAGCTGCTATTTAACAAGTACTTAGTCATTTAATATAGCCCATCATCTACTTTTGCATTTCTGGGATACTTAGTTTTACAAATGCTTCCATGTAAACTGTCTCATTAAGTGATATGCAGAAACAAGTAGGATCAGTAAATTAGTACACCAAGTGAGACATATGATTAATATCAACATTCTGGATTAGCTACAAGAGTCTGATTAACACTAATGTGTTTCTACATATTATACATATGTAATGCTATCAAGTATGTTAAATATTAAAGCACAGTAGTGAGTTATTAAGTGGCCAACAATATCATTTTTAAACAAATGTATAGGCCAACATTGCACATCAACTCTGTATTGGTGGCAGAAGAGCACATCCTAGTCCCTGCTGTATGAATGAACCAAATGCAATTTGTCATGAGATTGCCCTCCTGTTTTGCACAAATGAAAACTTGATCCTGATAAACTCAAGATATTTTCACCTGATGGTTTTACTTTTTAAGTTTACATTTATTTATCCTTCTGGGAATTAAGTCCACTGTAGTAATCCAACATCTTAAAGGATGAATTTTCTAATAAGAAATTGGAAATATGTATGTGGTATTGCCATTTCAATAACACCTGCCAATCAGTGTGATCCTCCTGTAATGTACTAAATTGAGTCTCCATCCTCTAGTCCTGATGCCCATGATCTCAAATTGTGAGTATACTTGGAGAGGTATCCATTAAAAAGGCAAATGTGTAAAAAATGATGGCAGTCAGATGGACTTAAGTCCATGCTGATTAGTGTCATTCTACAAAGAGAGAATTTTGACCCAAGGAAAGTCATTTGGGATGTGCTTTCACATAGGAAGTGTCCAGAAAGATACCTGAAAAAAAACTTGTGGCTAAACTGACCCAGCTGATGCTTTGCAGTCTAACCTTCAGCCCCTAGATAGCCCAGAAAGTCAGCTCATGCCACTGAGGTAAACTAGTCTGTCATATTCTGCTGTGAGAACACGAAGAGACTAGTCAAAATTTTCGTGGCAACAACTGAGTGCCACTGTAACAAGTGTCAGAAATATGGAAAGTGCTTTAATACAGACTAACACTTGTTGGCTTCTTTTATAAATATGAAAGAAATGCCTAAGATCCCTTGAAATAGCTGGTGGTAGACAAAAAAGCAGGAGGTGCTTCTGTTGACCCTCATTTGGAAATGAAGAACATGTTGTTGAAGAAGTGCGATACTTCCTATGGAGTGGCAAAGAACATGGTTAAATTACATTCTACAGAAGGTGCATAGTCTGAACTGAGAGATTTAACACAGTGGATTTCTAAGTAAAATATTAGATAATCTGTCCATAGACAAGAACATGTAAAAGGAAAATTATACTATGAAGAAAGAACTGTTCCCAAAAATGGAACCAGAATGGAAAGATTTGGAATGTTCTTAGCTTATACCTATTAAAGGATGTTAGGATGAACCATGCTGAATGCCATTCACAACAAACTTGGATGAGGTTAGAAACTATAAGGTGCTGGTGGGCTGAGCTTGGAGTTTTGGGCTACTTTGATGAGGGGTAACTTTTCTGTTGGTTCTAGGAGCCGGCATATTCCTTGGATTTTCTTTGTTCTAACCACGCCATTCCAAAAGGACAATTTTAGATTTTTTTTAAAGTTTTTCTCACTGGCATAAGAGTCTTGCATTTCTTTAATCTTGTTTATGAAGTTCAGGCTAGTATTGCCAGCTCCAGGATGAAGAGAAGTGTGAGATCTGATCACAATGGTAGAAAGACAGCATTTGGTTTCCCATCCAGGAGATGAGTATTTTTTTTTCACTGAGATCTTTATTATGTAAAGAAATTTTTTTTACTAGATGTCTTTCAATAAGTATTGTTGAGGGTTGAATCATGGAAATGCTTGTCCCTCATTGACAGAATACTACAGTTTCATTCCCCGCCTTTAAATTCTTCCTATGGTTTTGGTTTCAGGATAATATTGTATTTAAATCAGCTGGGAAATATGCCCCTAATGATATTGTAGGTGTAGCTGCTGTGTCACATGTCCTTCATTTAGGATTTGGAAGAGAGGATAGAGGCTATGTCTACACTCAGTGATCGGACATGTGAACAATCGAATGATTAGAAGCTTAACATCCTGAAAAGAAAGCAAACCTGAGACAACCACTGGTCTGACACCAAGGGGCTTGAACAGAAAGCTATACTGGGAAGACCTCCCATCTGATGCAGTGAGAGACCCATCAGGCTCCCAAAGCAGGTAGGATATGGAGACTAGAATAACCCAGCCTAGGACTGCGGGGTGGGGGTGGGGGTGGGGTGTCCCTGGTCAGGAGTGAACTTGGATAACCTTTGCATGGGTCAAAGCAAGGAACAAGCCCAAGATGACCGAGATGGCTGGTGGTACTCACCAGTCCAGTGCCACACAGGCCTCAGGGGTAAAGACAGACAATGCCCAAGATAACCTCTGGTGCAATAGTGAACAGGAATGTAGCACCCCTGAAACCATTCCTAAAATGACCCCAGACACTAAGAGACCCCGGGTACCACTAAGAATAAGTAAGTGGTGGAGAAAGAAGCATAAGGATGCAGGCACAATGAAGGGATGCAGAACTGGAGACTCAAGGGTAGGAAGGAACAACCTGATATGAGTAGTCAGTGATTACACCCGGGACCATGGTGGAATCCTAGCCTATGCTGCCACGTCGGGCCTTCTCTGGGTCTATAACCCTGCAGCAGGAGCAGCCTATTGCCAGTAAAAGACTAGGCAGATGTCTATGGTCTTGGCTGCAGCCTGGGTATATGTTGATGTCTGAGGGTTGTACAGAACTGGCTCCACCCCTTACATGGATATTATGGGAAAGCTGGCCCTGTGAGTATGAAAGCAGAAGAGCTTATCTCGCTCCTAGCCATCTCCAGTACTCAGGAAAGCAAGTATCCTTCGCTGAGCCTGGGCAGCACCACAGAGATGGCCCTGGATGCTAGGGTTGTAGGTGGACCAACCCTGAGGGCATGAGTGAGGGAAAGCACAACTTACTTCTTCTGGTACAGGTAAGGGAGAGATGCGCTCTTCCATCGACTCTCACTATCTATGATGAGCAGGAGAGGTGGCTCCAAGGACATGAGAGTAGGAGAACTGACTATGTCCCTTGATGGCTGCAACACTTGGAAAGGGGGCCGGGCACCTTGCCTGGGCATCAGGGCTGCTCCCGATTGCCAGTTGTTCCCAGTAAGTGAGCCTCAGGGTGTGAGAGTGGGAGAGACGGTGGGGCTGACTGGCTCAGTTACCTCTCAGGCCCAGATCCAGAGCTTTGAATTGGCCTACCCCAACATCTAACCCACAGATAAACCGCTGGAGTGTACAAAGAGGCCATTCCTACAGATCCAAAACTACAAGGTTTGCATAAAAGGGCAACAGCAGGATACCTGAGAAGAGTCCCAGTGAGTTTCCAGTATTGGTAGAGTAAGAGAAGCTAGAGGTGTGGGACACAATTTGACACGACAGCTTCTACAATGAGATTTTTATTCTCTGTAAAAGGGGAGGTGGCAAAGGTAGAAGGTGCATCTGAGGGGTGAGGGAGATGAATGGGATTGGGGTGTATGATGTGAAATTCACAAAGAATCATTAAAAAGTTAAAATAATTGGGAAATAGTCACTAATTTTCCAGATTCTGGGAAAGGTTAAAAATTGACATCAATTCTTCAATGAAACTCTGGGTGGATTTTCTTTTCGTTTTTGCCAATTATATTTGTTCTTTACAAATTTCATACACATGTATAATTCATTCAGATGTCTCTCTCCATATCCCTCTCTGCTCTCCAACCTAAGCTCTCTTAACCACGCCTATCATCATCACCTCTACCAATATTGTTCTCAGATTTATGACTCTCTCTCGATGCATGGGCATGTGTGCACATGAGTGTGTGTGTGTGTGTGTGTGTGTGTGTGTGTGTGTGTGTATGTGAGAGAGAGAGAGAGAGAGAGAGAGAGAGAGAGAGAGAGAGAGAGAGAGATGTAGTGCAGCAAGGATCATGTGTGTAAGTACTGTCTTAGAACTATCCATTAGAACTTTCTGGAACCACCTACAGGTACATTGATGACAATAACTCCCTCTCACCCTGAAGTTATCACTATCAAATGCTTCACCAATGAGGATGAAAGCCCCTTGAACCCTTCCAGTACCAATGTGTGACTGTTGATGGGCTAGGCTCATTTGTGTGACTCAGTACAGAATTCTGCAACTGCTGTGGATGATTGTAATGACTGTATCTTTCCCAGAAGGTGGCATTTTGCAGCCCTTCTTTCAACTCCTACATCTTTTATTCCTTCTGCTACATTCTTCCACAAAGTTCTCTGAGCCTCAAAGGGAATACACACTCACCCACCATTCATCTCCAGCATCCTGTGCTGCTACCAGTGTCTGCATTTACTGTCATTCACAAGAAATAGATCCATTTATAATTAGGGCAGAGAGTAGTATTCTCCTATAGGTATTAACATGAATATTTAAAAGGTATCTTGACACTCTGCCAATTTGGGTAATTACATTTAGTTCTGAAACAGTTCCTTATGGCCTCATCTTACGTTATTTTTGAAAGTAGATTTATAATACCAGGTAGATGTTCCATTCTAAGGGATGGAACACAAACTCATCCAGTAGTAGTTGGTTATCCCAATAACAGTATTGCCAACACTGAACTAGTATGCATATTTTATCTGGTGAGATGATCCTTTAGTTCATACAATTAATAGTTGTGTATGACATTTGATACTTTTTTTTTCTCCACCAGAAGTGTCTTCTGGAACCATGAAAGATAGCCCAGGGAAGAGCTTCCAGTGCAGATTAATTTCTTTATATTGTGCAATCAATGTATAGATGGTATCATCAACAATCGGGCCTTCTTATCTGGCTCAGAGCAGAGACAAATGAAATGGAAGGGAAAGAAGATGGAGTGAAAATGTTTAAGGAGGGAGAAGGGTAATGGGTTTGACGGGGGAGCAATAGTCTAAATGAGGGAATTTTGAAAAAAATATGGAAATCTTCCAACTAACATAATACTAAAAGGATATCATATATAAAAATATCTGAAGAGATATACCATGCATGGCTGGAAAAGGCTGCTTCATGAAGCTGTGGCTTATTAAAAAAAACACCCAGTGCTAGGGATAGGATACTTTCTTATGTGTTATTGGCCCTGCAGGCCTGAGAGGCTTTCCAAATGGCTCTTATAATTTATTATAGTGTATTTTATAAACTTTATTATCAAAATACATACTAATAAAAAAAACCATACACTGAAATGAACTAGTCTATTCTTCTCCATGAACTTTCCTACAGTTAGGATAGCCATTCAGAAGTGGTGGAACTTTACTTTAGATTTTACTTTAGAGTTTACATTTTCACTATCAAATATATTTTCTGCATTTACCCATCACTAAAAATGAAAAAAAATCCATGACATATATAGAACTTGAAAATCACTTAAATTTATATATTCCTTCACAATTCATGTCAGGTCTATTACATGCATTGGGTCTTTCCTCATCCCTAATATGTATCCTTTCTTATCCTCTTTCTATATGTTACGCTGTGCACTTTTAACAAGTTCTCAAACTTGGAGCCCCACTATTAATTTTGATATTGGATGCCACAATGCACTGCTGGTTGTAAGACATCGAGAGTTCCTGAAATACATTAGTGTGCTGCTATATAGCTATCCTCTGTATAGGTACTTCACCCAATTCACAGATTCACAGATTCACAGACAGCTCTTTATCTCCTTGTCTTGTCTTTGAAATTTGCAGCTTCATTTTTAGCAAGAACAGAGGCAACCACATTTTTATATTCAAACATTTTTATAGTCAATACATCTCTTTGTAACATTGAAAATAAAGTTATGTAATTTCTTCTCCTTGACACTGGGATAAAGAAAATAAACCTATATGCCATTGTCAGACAACAAACACATCACCACACAGTTTATAAATTCCTCAGTCTTCTTTGAATAGTTAAAAGCTTTTGGAGCAAAATATTTAACACATAGAGTTTCCTGCAGAGTGATAAATATGGCATCCTTCTACATGTAGACATCCAGTTTGACCAGTAGCACTTTTGCTACTTTTGCTTTCTTTTATCTATTGTACAGTTTTGCCTTCTTTGTCAAAGATCAAGTATCTGTAGGAATCTTCAACTGACAAATCAACCTGTCTCTATAAGAATACCATGCAGTTTTTATTACTATTTCTCTGTATTACAGCTTGAATTCAGGGATCGTGATACCTCCAGCTCTTTTATTGTGCATCGTTTGAGCTATGCTGGATTTTGTTTGTTTGTTTTTCATATAGAGAATTTCTCCTTCAAAGTCTGTAAAAAATATGTGATGGAATTTTGATGGGAATTGCATTCAAACCGTAGATTGCTTTTGGTAAGAAGGCCATTTTTACTACCTTAATCCTACCAACCCATGAGCATTGGAGATGTTTCCATCTTCTGATGCTTTCATCAATTTCTTTCTTCAGAGACTTGGCATTCTTGACATACAGATCTTTGCTTGTTTGGTTAGAGTTACACAAAGATATTTTATATTATTTATGACTATTGTGAAACGTATTGTTTCTCTTGTGAAGAGTATTGTTTCTCAAATTTCTTTCCCAGCACATTTATAGTTTGTATAAAGGAGGACAACTGATTTTTTTAAACTTTATTTTATATCCAGTCACTATGCATATGATGTTTCTCAGCCATCAGAGTTCTGTGGTAGAGATTTTGGGGTCATTTTTATGCTCTATCATAGAATTTGTGTGTAATAATATTTGACTTCTTCCTTTCCAATTTATATCCTCTTGATATCCTTTCATTGTCTGATTGCTCTAGCAAGGACACTTGCTCAACTATGTTCCTAGCAGATTTATTTGTAATAGCCAGAAACTGAAACAACCCAACTTGAGACCAATTTCATGGACAAGAACAAATCCCCACCATTCTTATGATACTGTTATGTTGTCTGATGGTAGTCTAGCATAACTGTCCTCTGAGAGGCTCCACCCAGCAGCCGACTGAAATGGATGCACAGATCCACAATGGAGCTCAGGGCATTTGTGAAAGAGTTGGGGGAAGAATTGATGGACCCGAAGCAGATAGGGGCTCCATAGGAAGATCATCAGGGACAAATAACCTGGATCCTTGTTTTCCTCCTCCATAAAATATAAATAAATATAAAATATAAAATTTTGTAAACTTGACATAGCCTAGAGTCATTTGAGAGAAAAGCTTCCATTTATGCATTTCTAGGTCAGATTGGCCTGTGAGAATATTTATATATAATTATCTTGCTTATTAATTGGTTAATAAGGACTTGGTCACTGTGGACAGCAACATCTCTACTCAGATAGTCTTGGGACATATAAGAAGTTTAGGTAAATAAAAACTTGTTAATAAGTGAGCTAGAAAGCAAGACACCAAGCAACCTTCTACCAGGGTTTTTTCTTGAGTTCCTACTGTGACATCTGTCGATGGAAGGATAAAACAAATAGGGACTATAGGTAATAATATTAGTATTGGTATTTAGTGACATATATGTATGTATATGTAAGTCCTATGGAAGTTTTATTTGTAAGTAATATAAAATGTAATGGATTAAAATTTATATCATTGAGAAATAACACCTCAAAATAGATTCCTCGAGGGTTGGGGTCTACTATTAGTGATTCTTATTTGCCAAACTTATCCTGAGTCAGACACAAGGAGAGGTTTACAAAAAACTATGCCAGCTGCCCTGGTGCCCAGGCAACTCACCAAACCCTATTCTCAAGGGAGGTCTCATAGTCATGATTCTTGGCCAAAGGAGAATTTTCATCCAAAAGACTTTCATTTTCCCCAAGTTGTAGTATATATCACATTTTCAAGTGCAAATCTTCCTGAATTCCTTCTTCTTGTACTTTCTTTGACGCTTATGGATGCCACATCACTCTGTGCTTTTTCCATCTTGATCTTGACCATAGCTTTCGGTCTGTAGTTTTAATGTGGACTAGAACTGATTACTCTAGTTTTGCTATGCTCGTGTCTAATATTTACAACGATCTTTGTGTAGCTGCTCCTCAACTCATGTTCCAAAAGCTTTATTTCATTTCTCTTCCCCAGTACCTATGATGTGTCATAGCCAGCCTCTTGGCCTTTCTCAGACAAGAAGCTCTTTTGTATTATATAATTTCTTAATTTATATTTCAAATGTCATCCCCTTTCCCAGTTCCCCTGCCCCTAAAACCCCATATCCCACTCCTTCTTCTCTGCTTCTCCTTCCTAAGGAACTCTTTACAAACTGTAATGCTCTATACAAATTGTAAAATGACAAGGACCTACTACTCACATTGAATAGGTCAAAAAAGGATTGGTCTGTTGATTATATAGTTTGGATATGGAGGAAGTTTGCTTTTTTAATTTCCACGTTAAAAGACACAGTCTATTGATGTTAAAGGTTTATTATGGATTTCTTTATCTAAATTTGAACTTAAGATGTTCAGTAGCACTCAAAATTATGGAAAGGATGAAATTTCCCACTGAAAGCTAAAATCTTGTTCTGTTCTAGTTTGCTTGACTTTGTCTCACTGACCACGGAATATGAAGAAAACATAAAGATCTTGTTGCATGTCTTTAAACCTCAGTAAGTGAATATGTCTGCAGCAACGAATTAGATGTAAGCTAGGACACCAATTCAAGTTGTAATTTTATTCTTGATTATTTCATTATCATTATTTAGGAGGTTTTCTTCTCAATTGATACTTAAAAGGTTCAAATCCCCATTTATGGGAAAGTAGTGTGGGTGTGCAGGAAGTTGACAGAGATAAAAGATGCTGATGTGCTCTAGAGGCAGGACCTGATGTCCCAGCCATCTTGCCATTAAGAACCTAAAGACTTAAGGCAACTTGCTGAATCTACAGGTCTTTAAGAGTTTTCTTTTTGGTATTTTCCCCCTCACTGATTGTTTTTTTCTGCTCAAGAGTATATATTCATAAAACATTTATTGAGTTTAATTACCAAAAGTTAAAAACAAAAGTTATAAATACTAGTAATTATAATAGTAATGTGTATTGTGATTCCTCCTCCCTCCTTTCTCCATTTCTCTTCCTTTATCAAAGAAATGAAGGTTCAATTAAGCACAAACATTGATACTGGGGAAAACCCATTTCTGAAGCTTGCAGAGGTAGAAGGCTGTGGGTTAAATTAAGCTGCATTGAAAAGAATAGGGAGTGACAGAAAACATTACACATATTGCAAAAATTACTCACCATGTTAACGGGTGTTATATTCAATTAAACCATGTAATTATATTCCATGATATTTTGCAGGGGGGCACATCTAAGCAGGAATGCATATAACTCTGGTGGGAGTCTATAGTTAATTGGTAAATCCTCCTAGAGCTAAAACCTTGTCTGAATCCCCTGAGCATTCAACTCTTCACTTAGCCTCATTCAAGTGATTTCTCAAATTTGTAGGAAGCAACAAAAAGAAATAATCCATTGATAATGTCAACTTGCATCTCTTATTAAATACTGACACATGACAAACACTGCTATAGGCATCTTATATGCATGTTCTGTCTTTCCTCCTCTTCTTCCCCTCCTCCTCTGTCCTCAACTGTCTGTACAGCATCTTCTGGAACTGTGTAAGCTGACCAACAGGAAAAGAGTTTTATGGTCATTCAAGGTTTATTTCTCTAGGTACTGCATTTGAAGTATGTGGTGTATTCAACTAAAGGTTTTACAATTTAGTTATGGTAGGCATTAAAGAACAATAACATTAGCCTACCTCATTTTTGAATGCCTGGTGCTGAGATTGTCATTTAATAACCCACATATTCTGGGGCAGCATTGCTCACCAGTGCCAGACAAACTCTCTCTCTAGTAAAACAAATTGGATCCTGGTTAAATAAAGAAAACTCTTACAAATGTGAAATATACAGTTCTAAAATTATACTTTGACTTATATACTCCATATTCACACACCTACCCTATTGTCAATGGGTGTATTTGCAGGAGAACATACAATGAATTTATAGGTTCCTATCATGAGGGAATGTCACAGAATCACAGTTCAGCTTTAAGTTGTGAAGTGTATGCATATTATGGGAAAACATGGATGAATTGTAGAAGATATCAAATCTGAACTTCTCTATATGAGAACCTTAAGAATGAATTTGAAAGTGTGTTATTTCCCTCTGATGCAGAGAGTTCAATGAGATACACTTATGTTTTACCTGGGATTGTCTCTGCCGTTCCTTCTGATGAGAAACATAAGCCTTGGTCATTTCTATGTGACAGGCTTCTCCATGTGCTGGTTATTAATGCAGTATAGACTTTCACTGAGTATGTTAGTATAAGTAGCATTGGATTCAGGAGCTCAGTGCCTATAGATGTAAACTCATACTAGTACTAGGGCGTGCAGAGCAGACTGACCATTTCCCTCTAGTGTAGAGACTTTTAGGACTCTGTTTAATCTTCTCAATTTATTTCAAGGTTGGCATTTTAAAGATATTTCCAAGATTATCCTATCACAGTTATTCTGATTGGTTTGGGCTGTTTCACAAATCCACAAAAGTGCTGGTGGTATGCACTTTTCTCCTAGCTCATACAATGTGAAATTATTAGTACAGCCTCCATCCTCTACCCCATTGTGAGTATGGGAAGTCATTTAAAGGCTTTTTTGTTGGCTGGATGCCATGAGAGGATGACTGTTACCTTTCATCTGATTCTTCAGCTCATTTCAATCCCCCAAATATGCTACAAATTGTCTTTCCAGGCAAATATAAGAATGATGGTCTGAACACCAATAGCTTATGCTCTAAGATCAAGAATTGACAAATGGGACCCCATAAAATTACAAAGTTTCTGTAAGGCAAAGGACACTGTCAAGTGGACAAAACGGCAACCAACATATTGGGAAAGGATATTTACCAATCCTACATCTGACAGAGGGCTAATATCCAATGTATACAAAGAACTCAAGAGGTTAGACTCCAGAGAGCCAAATAACCCTATTAAAAATGGGGTACAGAGCTAAACAAAGAATTTTCACCAGAAGAAATTCGATGGCTGAGAAGCACCTTAAGAAATGTTCAACATCATTAGTCATCAGGGAAATGCAAATCAAAACAACCCTGAGATTCCACCTCACACCAGTCAGAATGGCTAAGATTAAAAACTCAGGAGACAGCAGGTGCTAGTGAGGATGTGGAGAAAGAGGAACATTCCTCCACTGCTGGTGGGAATTCAAGTTGGTACAACCACTCTGGAAATCAGTCTGGCGGTTCCTCAGAAAACTGGGCATGACACTTCCGGAGGACCCTGCTATACCACTCCTGGGCATATACCCAGAGGATTCCCCAGCATGTAATAGGGATACATGTTCCACTATGTTCATAGCAGCCCTATTTATAATAGCCAGAAGCTGTAAAGAACCCAGATGTTCCTCAAAAGAGGAATGGATACAAATACATAATATATATACACAGTGGGGTACTATTCAGCCATTAGAAACAATGAATTCATGAGCTTCTTAGACAAATGGTTGGAAGTAGAGAACATCATCCTAAGTGAGGTAACCCAATCTCAAAATAACACTCATGCTATGCACTCACTGATAAGCGGATATTAGCCTAGAAGACTGGAATACCCAAGACACAATCCATATATCAAATGATGTCCAAGAAGAAGGAAGGAGTGTCTCCTGATTCTGGAAAGGCTCAGTGCAGCAGTGTAGGGAAATACCAGAACAGGGAAGAGGGAAGGGGTGGATGGGGGAACAGGGGAAGGGAAGAGGGCTTATGGGAATTTTGGGGAGGGGGGAGCCAGGAAAGGGGAAATAATATGAAATACAAATAAAGAATATATCAAATAAAAAACAAAACAACAACAACAACAAAAAGAATGATGGTCTGGAGCCATTCTAAAATCTTGCTAAGATACTGGTTCACTCCTGTCCTGATTAGTTTACTGTTTATTGTTTTTATTGACAGTGCTTAAATTCACCTTGGAAAAGTGAAACTCAACTGAATAATTTCCTTAAATCAGATCAGTCTGTGGTTTTATCTGTGAAAGATTGTCTTGGTTAATGATCAGTATGAGAGAGCCCAGTACACTGTGTGGCACCATCCTTAGGCATGTGAGAAAGCCAGAGACTGAACCAGAAAGTAGTATTTCTCTATGGCTTCAGTTCCTACCCTGACTTTCCTCAATTATGGACTGTACCTGGAAGTACAAATCAATCTTTTCACCCTTTAGTTTCTTTTGCTTAGGCTGTCTTATTATAGCAGGAGGAAAAACAAGCTTGAACAAGCTCCCAAACTTTTCTCTGAAATGTAATGGCATTGTTGTACATAAAGACACCTTCTAATGAGCTTTTCAACCCTTTCCCTATCATGGATCATTGACAAATTGAACAAAAAGACCAAGTGTGCCTTACATGTAAACAAAATATTGGAAGAGTGGATTATTTATTGCAGCTTTCTTAAAATAGAGTTCCCTGGAAGCATTCTGTGGAACATATGTATGTTTATCTCAGCTCTCATTTGAAATCTGAACTCCAACATGATGTCAGTTTGCTTAGGGCATTTAAACTCTCAAGGCCTATGCATGAGCATTTTTATAGCAAAGCGCAATTGAGGAGACCTCTGTTAAATTCTGTGTTAGCTATAACATTGAGTGATTCTAGACTTTGGGATTAAAGACCATTTCTTTGGATTTTGTTTTTCACTTTCTGAAAGTTCCATTTTACCCTGCACAGCTCCTCAGTTAGAATATACTAGATATAAATTTGTAGGCTTACAATATCTTAGAGTCCAAAGGCACTGTCAGGTCACAGAGCTCAACCCGATGGTGATACATAATACCTTCTCCAACACCTCCACCATGTGGCCAAGCTGTCTGCATTCTGCAGGTAGGAGCATGTCTGTCGGTATTCACCACATCCGTTCCATGCCAAACAGCATTTTCTCTCAAACTCCATCTGACTTTTAGGTTCTTTCTCCAGTTGTTCCCAAAGCAGCTGTCTTTCTTGTGTCACAAGGATACGTAAATTCTACATTTATGACTTCAGTGGTATCACTTCCTGTTGTTTTGAACAAAGCCTTTCTTCAGTCATGTGAAAATGATCAACCCAAACCCTTAGCTCTAGGACAGGTAACTCAGCTCCTTGGAGCATCCTTACTCTGAGTGTGACCCTGGTTCTGGTCACTGTCCTCTTACTTTGACACAGATTATCAACTTCCATTTTCTTGCCTCTCAGGATCTGTGAGGTGTCCAAGTAATGTGTGATGATAGAATTTAAAAGCTGTCTTTCAAGAATCTGAGAGGAAACTGGTATGGAATCTGACAAAAATATAGAACCTAAGCAATGTTAGGAGCAGAATAGTCACTTCTTTTGGGTATCTTGAGTCTTGACTTCAGTGCATTGTCTACAGTAATATACTAAGTCTCCCCATGTGTTGTTTAAGTTACTTTTAGAAGACTGTTGTCTGAAAAATCTTTTTTTTCCAGGTTCCAAAGTAGTTCATCAATACTTCAAATGAAGGAAATATTTAAGAAATATTGTATGAGAAATGAAGTTATGGAGGAACTGGAGGAGCTGAAGAGGACTGCAACACCATAGGAAAAACAGTAAAATCAGCTAACCAGTCTCCTCAGAGCTCCCAGGGACCAAACCACCAACCAAAGAGTACTCATGGGTGAGTCCATGGCTTCCATTACCTTTGTAGCGGAGGATTGCCTTATATGGCACCAATGGGAGGGGAAGCATTTGGTCTTGTGGAGGCCTGTTGCCCATCAAAAGAGGGCTATAGAGGGGAGAGGCAGGAGTGAATAGGTGAGTGGGGTGTGTTCTCTTAGAGGCAAAGGGTAGTGGGAATGGGATGGGTTGTTTACAGAGGGGAGACTGAGAAGCAGAATGACATTTGAATAATAATAATGAATGAATAAAATAAAAACCACTCTCTTTCTACAAATAAATGGAAAGAGTAAGAAATCTGATTCCCTAATTACTTCTTAAGAGAAACTACTTAGGAAATTTCTATAGAGAATAGATTTCCAGACTGGGACTACTATACAGAAATACTACCAAATGGCAGAGTGTTTTCATGTCCCCTTGTAGGAGTGAGGATGTGTCCTCCATGTTGGTTTTTTTTCTCCTATGTTAGTTCATCCTACCACCAAGGGGCCTTAGAAAGTATTTGTTTTAGGCTAATGCATGATGCATATTAGGTCTAGGAGTGCTTTATAAATGAGAAGTCTGGAGCATTTCTGGTTTCTAGATAAATTGGCTTTTGCACATACCTTTTGCTTTGGCTGAGTCTCAATTGCTTCTCTTGTTGGAGTATATTCTTAGAATAGTTATTATTTGAAGCATCTATCCCATACCACATACCACAAAGCCACATGCTCCAGGAATAACCACTGTTAATATGACAGGTCTATGATTTTTGAAAGCATCAGGCTATAAGGGGGAAGCTTTTTGCTCAGTATACTTGGCAATGTGGTGAGACGTCATCATTATTGCTCCTGAAGCAGTCTGTGTAAGCAGAGAGAGAGAGAGAGAGAGAGAGAGAGAGAGAGAGAGAGAGAGATGAGCCCTGTGAGACTGTCCTCAGAACAAGGTTGTGATGATCCTTAGAGGTCACAGTAAGGGGAAGGCTAGACTTGGAAAACCATTCTTGACTGGGAGCTCTCCCTTTGTAGACAATATAACATAGAAAGGTCCTTTCTCATTTCTAAGCATCCCTTTGGTCTCCACCACCACCCAGAATGCACTGAAACCTGAATTCTCCTTCAGACTTAAAACCTCAAATGATCACTGATAGATTCCATGAATTTGTTAGCCAGGGCAGGTGAAACAAAAGCAAACATATTGTAAAGATTAGCAATCATTGGCTCTCTTTACTTATAGTCTCATTCATATACCCCAGGACCCAAGGAACCATCCATTAAATGAACCCCTTAAGAAATCCTCTATAGCTTGGTGGTGATAGAATACAACTTTAATCTCAGCTCTAAAGAGGGAGAGACAGGCAGATCTCTGTGAGTTTGAAGCCAGCCAGGTCTACAGAGTTCCAGGACAGCCAGGCCTACACAGAGAAACCTTGTCTCATCACTGCCTCCCAAAAGACAAAAGAAAAGAAAGAATCCCCCTCCCTTTAGAGAAAGGACAATAGAACACATATAAACAAATGATATGAAAATAGATGGAATGATTATAGGAGTTAAAACATTGAGTGGATATGGGGGAAGAGGTAAAGGAAGAGGAAGGGTGGGTGTGGGATTAAAAAACACTAAACAAATATGCAAACCTCAATGGAAGCCCACTTTTTGTAAACTCATTAAAATAAAATTTACAAAATAGGAATTTGCACTTGCATGTACATATACTTGCAAGGGCATAATGATTATTCCAGAAGATACAACTTACTAAATTAAAACTCAGTACCGCTCTTTCCCGCTCTTTCCCCTCTCTCTTCTCATCCTCTCACCTCTCTGCCCCTCTTGGGCTCCCCTCCCCCCTCTCTCCATGTGGTCATGGCCGGCCTCCTCTCCTCTCTCTCTCTCTCTCTCCCTCTCTCTCTCTCTCTCTCTCTTTCTCTCTCTCTCTCTCTCTACTATACCATTGACTCTCATCCTATTCTCTAAATAAACTCTATTCTATACCAAAAACAAAACAAAACAAAACAAAACAAAACAAAACAAAACAAAACAAAACAAAACAAAAACTCAGTACCATGTCTGGGATATTTTACCATGAGTTATCAGTCAGAGAGATCCCAGAGTTCCCTCTGAGTGACACAAACTGTTGCCACTGCTCTTAGTTGCCAATCAGAACTAGATGAGAGGATTCTATTGCTGAAGATACAATATACTTATGTTGTAGAACATAGAAAAGAAAGTTTGGAACTAACCTCATAACTTCCTATTAGGTACCTTCTGTACCTAACTTCCTATTAGGTACATAGCTACCTTCTGTAGTGCTATGCAGCCACTATAGTAGAAGGAAATATCAATGGTAACCCTGTTGCCAACTCTGTAATCTATAGACCTACTAGCTAAGATGTACCTGCTGGTAATAGTGGCATAAAGGTTATAGGAGTAACATATGACATTTGGACTGGATTTGAGGCTGCCATAGTAATGAATTCAGGCCTGCTACTGTAAATGTAGTCAAAAGCCTATGGCTTAGGAGGTCACAGAAGAAGGAACCAACTACTCTTGTTTTGTTAAACCACATGCTGTCAAATTACCATCTAAATATTTATACTTATACCCATAATCTATGGTTGCCTTTATCCGTAGCCAGAGAAACTTCTCTCTGGAGAGAAGTGGTCAAAGGTAGAGACTTGCAACTGGTCAAATTGCTGAAGGTAAATTTTTATTGGATGGTTAACCTAGTAATATCTTGAGCCTTGAGAATGGCAGTATATATAATTAAGCCTTGGGAGAGGGACAGAGAATATAGAGAGAGTGGAAGGAAAGGAAATAGTGTTGTAAAATGCTGTCTTTAGGACATAATGTGGACATTTTACTCATGAACTCACTGCAAAAGATCAAGTCAACACAATTGGTCCATATTCTAATAGCCAGAACCTATTGAGCTCAGAGGGTTATGATACAAAAAGGAGACAGTATGAAATGGGGAAAGGGGAGTACTGGAATAGACTCCTGTGGGAGTTGGGAAGGGGTAGCTGGGCATACCTGAGGTAAGTAGGAGGGAACAGTTAAGACGAATCTACCCAAGATTCATGCATCATTTCCATGCATGAATCTGTCGTAAAACAAATTAATGATATTCAATTTTTAAAAGAAACTTTCAACCAAAGAGTACACATGGAGGCACTCATGGTTCCAGCTGCATATGTAGCAGAGGATTGCCTTGGTGGGCATCAATGGGGGAGGTGAGGCTCTTGGTCCTATGAAGATTTGATGCCTAGAGTAGGGGAATGCTAGGGAGTGGGTGGATGGGTGGAGGAACACCCTCATACAAACGGGAAGCATGGGATTGGGGGTTTGCAGAGGGGAATCCAGGAAGGGGAACAACATTTGTAATATAAATGAAGTAACCAATAAAAGAATAAAGAAAAATAAAGAAACCTTTGTCAAGGCACGCATCTCCCACAACATGTTTCCATTACAAAACTTATCTTCCTTGGCTAAAAAGATCCATGAAATAGCGATCAGCACAGAGGGAAACACAAAGATAAATAAGATGAATGTGTACACACATACACACACAACATTATATAATGGGTTGCATGATGCCGGGTACCAAGATCCTATCTATTTCCTCAAGTTCACATGCACACACACAGGATCTCCATATGTAATTTTCGTCTGTTGCTAGACCTACTATATGCATCAACCACTAGCCTAAAAACAAACACTTTTTAAGGGCTCTTTTTGGAAGAATAAAACTAATCTAAGAAACAGAGAAAAATACACCAACATGGAGGACTCATATATCTACAATTAGATGTAGACTATGTTTTCTTAGAATTAGTATGCATTTCACTAATGTCCAAAATGAACTGACATTCTAAAAATGTGGTAGAAGAAAGAGAGAGGGGAAGACCCCTGAGATCTGTGAATGACAAGGAGGAGGTGTGTTTGCACTTTTCACCAAGAAAGGCTTGAGAGAGGAATGCAAGCAGTCCTGCTTGTGGAAACCGAGTAGTTCTCTGTGGTGAGTCACCTGCTTGGGGCTTCCCCAGATCAAGAATACCCACAAAGAATTGCAAGCCCTTGAGTAGCAAGACCATGTTAGGGCTGAGGATCTGGAGTACAACTGAATCTTATTGCTACTACACGCTAATTTGGGGAGAGATTCTAAACATCATAATGATTATAATGTTACCCCCCCCACCTCTTGAAACAGATTATCTTTTCTTGTTGAGAGAATGTGTGCGTGTGCGTGTGCGTGTGCGTGTGCGTGTGTGTGTGTGTGTGTGTGCACATTTTAGGAGGGTTTATTTACATTGGTAACTCTATTCCAATGTCTTTGACTCTTCTGTGATGAAAGAGGAACAGAAAAATGAGACTGAGAACAGATAAGGTGGAGTCATCAGACCCTCATTCGGGTAATTCTTCCTTCTAGATGCCAGGGAAGGCAATGTGCTTGGACCAGAATACACACAGATCAATAAAACTGATTTTAGAGGCCTCTATGGTCTAGATAGAGTGACCTAGGGCTTAGAGTATTCTATGAAAACTGTATCTATATTCTTAGGAATAAGGAAGGCACAGTCCTTAGCACTGCATGTTGACCTGTAACAAAAGGAAACTAATCAGTACACTGCCAAAAGCCACACGTGGCAATCCCCTACCTGGTTTGCTTTAGGCCTTTACCTGGGTCCAGCTGGCCCAGCTGGCCCAGCTGTTGAGGTAGGGATGCATAGACATTCTTATTAGTACTTCTTTCATGCAAATTCACATTCTCTCTTGAAAAAAAAACCTCTAGCAAATAAGTCTCTTAATAAATAATTTTTTTAAAGTAAATTCCATTAAGGAAATGGATCGATATACTTTCTAAAGAAGTAAAAAATGACAATTTATTAAGATATTAAAATCTTCAAACTGGTGAATTTCCTGTTTTCATCTTCAAAAATGATTAAAGAAGACCATGGTGTTGGAGATGATAATGATAGCCACCACAGGGTAGATTACGCCAGTAAGAATAATAGGCACCAGAGGTATCGTCAGAGCTTTCTATGTCTAAGAATTTTGTATGCATTTTTGTGAGACAGTTATATCGTTTCCGTTTTGCAGATAAAGAAACCGGGACACTTGTTTGCCTAAGATCACACACGTTTCCAGAAGGAGGACCTGTGTTCAAACCTAAGTATGCTTGACTGCAGAGTCTACGTCCCTCTGATGTCTGCCCTGTGTGTCAAAGGCAGTTGGAGATGCTGAGCTCTACTCTGAAGAGCTCTACTACCTCATGGAGAGGTGAGGAAAGAAGGAAAATAATGGGGAAATGTACTCTCAGAAGGGCAAAGAGGAAGGAGAATCCATACTCAGTGTTTGACTTCTAGTAGGCATTGCAATTCATCCCCCCCCCCACCCGACTCCAATAGTTTGTGTTCATGGCTTAGTCTCCTTGAAAGGTATTTTTCAACCCATCCATTTTTTTCTCTAATTGGGCATCAACTAAAATATTAGTTAGTCACATCTAGTAATAGACAATGGTGAAAACTGCAGAATATCTTTTCCTACCCTCTAGCTTTTATACATGTAGGTGAGTTGTACTGAAGACCTAATGTCCAAGAAAGAGACTCATTTACCCAGCTCAAGAAAAATGGATAGATGTCTTTGCAACCTCTCTGGGTTTGTCTGGCTCCACAGGGCATCGTCTTTGTGGAAAGTGCTTTATATATGTTATCCTGACCTCCATTTCATCACATCTACTATGAAAACTTGCTTAGTGAGATTCCCGCCAAAAAAGAAGGTTATCTAGAACTTCAGAATGATTAAGAAAGGAAGTTTGGTGCTCTGGTGGAGGTTTTAGTTAAAGCACTATATATAGCTGTTGCTTTTATGTTCATAAGCTACAGAGAAATACAACTTCCTGCTTTCTCTGAAAAGTGGTGTTAGAGCTTGCAAGCGGAGGCTAGGCACTAAAAATACTTGCATCCAGATCAGCCTTTGTGGCCAGTTAGAAGGCTCTGACTATGTGAGGTGAAATGAAATATTTTTATTTATTTATTTTTTTATCATGGACCTTGTTTAGTCTTTGCTTCAATTTTCTAGTCCCACAGACTTCTATATATTCTGTCTCTGAATTACTATTTTAATAAGGTGTTAATGATATAGGTAGTCTTCGACTTGCATCATAAATTTCATTCAATGACTTTCCAATGCTTATACCCATGTTGCTGTTGTTTTTTAATAAACAGGCAAAGATAGATAGGAACTGGTCTTGATCTTGGTCAGCTTACTTACGTTTGCCTTTTTATCTGCATGCAGATGAGATATGCACGGTGTTGATATCAAGTCATTTATTAGTAAGGAGTCAGAGTTAATTGAACATCAACAGAATTTATTTTCTTCTTTATGCTCTGAGTGTCAAATAAATATTTATTACTGCAAACATAAAAGTCACTTTCATAATGTGTTATTTTTATGGGTGGCAAATAAGTTGTTAAAATAACTGAACTACATTTAATTTTTTTTTAAATCTTCAGCTGTTGGTAATGCTAACTTTGAGAATTGGATAAAGTGTGGTGTCAGATTTCATCACTGCAAAGTCCCTTTTTCTCCTACTGCATTTATTAAATTATCTGTTAGAAAACAATGCTGAAGTTGGAATGAACTGATAACAGGTAATTCCTAATGAGATGGGATGACATTACTTGGGCATGCTTATGTTCAAGATGTGTAAATGAAATCTAATTGCTAAAAAATGAGACAAAGTCAACTGAGGAGCTGTATACAGAAATTTGTGCTTAGTATCCTTTAAAAGTGTTAGTGTTGGTCTGTGAAGATGACTTAAATAAGTAAAGGACTTACTGAGTAAGCATATGGACCTGTGTTCAAATCACTAGTACCCATATCTAAAGCTGGGAGCTGTGATGATCATCTGTTACTCCAGCACTGGGAAGCAAAGACAGACAGATTCCCAGCTGAAACAAGGTTCTCCAGGTTCCCTGAGACTCTAATTAAATAAAAAAAATTTGGAGAGAAATAGAGGAAGACACTGACAGTCTACCCTGACCTCTCCTCTACAATGAAAATGTGGGCAATCACATATGCCCACATATGCATCACACACACACACACACACACACACACACACACACACACACACACAGCCAGTCATAGAAAAAAATCAGAAGGGCCTAGGGACTATTCCCAAGGAAGAACATGATGAGGCACCCTATGCCTCATAGCATCACAATATAATATGTGGTATTGAGTTAGATCCTAAACCAGGAATAACTGTTATGATAACATATTAATAGCCAGACATGTAGCTAGCTTATGCCTCTAAATCCTAGCATTTGGGAGGCAGAAACAGGCAGATCTCTGTGAAGTCCAGGACAGTCTAGTGTACATAGTGAGTTCCAGGAAAACCTAGGGCACACAGAGAAACCGGATGAAAGAAAGAGACAGGGAGATATTATTGGGACAGTTGGTGAAATCAAAATTTCTGTTAGCCAATTACAAATGCAGTGTTGTTGTTAAATGTATTGGAAATGAATGTCTTTCACTGTTACAAGGTCAGTGTTCTTGTTTGTAGGATATGCTTCTGTAGGATTTTGGCAGCTTACCTCTTTCATGAGGCAGGGAAGGGCAGAAGAGAGGGAGAGAGGTAAAGAGGACAAAGGGAGAGAGGGGTGGAAGACAAAGGGAGAAGGAGGGGGACAGGAGTGGGGGAGGAGGAGGACAAGGAGAAGGAGGAGAGTGTCAAAGTAGAGCACACCAGACTTCTCAGTAACTGAGAAGCTAAAGGAAGGATAATTCTGAGTTCAAATCCTGTCTGAAGTATATTCCAAATGATGTTGTAGAGTATGTGTGTGTGTGAGAGAGAGAGGGGGGAGAGACAGAGATGGAGAGGGAGATGGAGAGAGCAAGGGAGGGAGAGAGGGAGAGAAAAAGAATGAGAAAATAGAAATATGAAAAATTTTATGAAGTGGTGGCCTGGATCAAGGATATATATATATATATATATATATATATATATATATATATACACATATATATGTATATACACACATATATGTATATATGTATATAATGATACATATATATATATATATATATATATATATATAAAATCCCTCCAAACTTTTTGAATATCAAATTATTTTAAAACATGAAAGTTGGAACAATTGAGTAAGAAACAAATCCTCCAGGAAAATGGGGCTAAAATGAAAAATCAGATTGCTATGTTTTTAAGTGTTCAAGGGAATTTAAAGTTGGTTTTCTTTTCACGACTTTCCTTGGCTGAGCCTATGCTATGGCTTGATTGCTGTGCTAATCCTCTCATGTTCCACCCTGCTAGAGCTTCTTTGACACAGATGGTGACTGAGGTAGGGCAAGAATCCAGAGAACAGTCAAACAGCTTTCCGAGCTTCTTCACATAGCTTTGACACTTTCCTAACAAGACAAATCACCAAGTCATCGAGACTTATTGAATATTTCTTATGTTCCAACTCTCTTGATACGTTACAAAGATGTGTATAATGTGCCTTTCCTCAAGAAATTTATAGTTAAGTTTGGGAGGGACTCATGCCATGAGTGGGCACAGCTGCAAACCACAAGTGTCCCCTCAAGATAAACATAGATGATGTCAAAGAAGAAAAGAACGAGCAAACACATTTAATTTTTTTTTTTTTGAGATTGTTTTGCTGTGTGAATGTAAGTGTAGTAGATGTGAGTGGCTTTCAGACCGAGGAAACCATAGTGGTCTGAACCATCCCTGTCCATCTGGCTAAAGGAAGTCACTGGGTGTTGATGCATCTCAGAATATGCAGAGAATAAGAAGATAATAGGAGGGTGAGCTTCCGCCAAAGAACTTTGCATTTTATCCTTTATGCTACGAAGTTCTCATGATGAGCCAGTAACCAGATATGAGAGGGGCTTCAAGGCCTCCAGTTTGACAGGCTTCTGTCACCATTGCCTACTAATGAGATTCAGAGGGCCGAATTGCTTCTGTCTACTCCACAAATTCCAGCCACGACAACTGTCCTATTAAGTTTGCTTAGATTGCTATCAAAGAAGGGTACACATTTTGTACAGAATTTTTTTTTTGTCTTAAAGTTTTTTCTTCGATTATTGCTCCCCAAAATTGTGGCTAGGACTAGACAGATAGCTCAACAATTAAAAGCACATTACTCTAACAGAAGGCTCCACACCCAGATAGGTACCTCACAGCTGTCTATAACTCTAACTCCAGAAGATCTGATGCCCCCTGCTGGATTTCTCAGGCAAGTGCACCCATGTCTACACATAAACCATTTCACATACATATAAAATAAAATAATAATTCACTAAAATACTTCATCTCTTCTCAACCTTTGTGTCAACTGAAATGAGAAAGGTAGTCCTGTATTGATTGAAACTTATGAGCAATGAGAGTATTTCTTGTTGTTGATCCTACAAACAACCCCTTCTCCCTTGGAATTGATTAATAAGATTATAGTTCCCCCAAATTCTATAATGTTACATCTAAAAATAACACTCTTTTTTCTCTCTTTCTTCTCCCTTCCTCTTCTTCTTCCCTCCTTCCCTCTCTCCTTTGTTCCCTTTCTTCTTCCCCACTTTTCTCCATTCCTTCTTTCCTCTCAGGAATCATGCCTGCATGCATGCTAGACTAGGCAAACACTCTACCACTGGGCTGAAGGCACATCTGTAGGAATTACTCATTAGCTGGTGCTTGCTTTAATGGATGCTTTTTCCGTCATATCCTTTTGAACCCCTACCAAAGGAAAACTATTTGTGATCTTCAAATTAATATATTTATATATATTTGATTTTTGAGAATATTATACGTGCATACAATGTATTTTAATAATGTTCACACCACTACTCCCCCAACTTCTCCTAGACCCACCCTTCACCTTTCACCCTTTGAAATTTTATGTCTGTTATCTATCTATCTATCTATCTATCTATCTATCTATCTATTTATGTTAAAACCAAGGATAGAGTGAAAGCTTCGAAGCTACAGTCTTCCACTAAACATGGCTTCCTCTCTGTTTGTAAGAAAAAGAACAACGTAAGTGATTGTCTTTCCAGCATGGCACATATGGAACAGGGGATTGCCTTGCCTGGCCTCAGCTGGAAAGGATGCACTTTATCTTGTAGAAACTTGATGCCCCAGGGAAGCAGGATGCTGTGGGCAGTGAGTCGGGGGTGGGTGAGCACCCCCATAAGAAGCAAAGGAGAATGGCGAGAGGGTGAAGATCTCAGGGAGGGACTCAGGGACCAGGAAGGGAGGGCAACATTTGGGTATATAAATAAATAAAATCATTTAATAAAAATTAATTGCAATGATACCTTTATTTTCACTAGATATCTTATTCTTGAAAAAAGGACTTTTGTAACAAAAGTAAATGACATATAAATATTAAAAGATGAGTTCTTCCAGAAGGTCACCCTACCGCTTACCTTGCAAGGTTGCCTGTTTCCATTTTTCTCCTGGCCCTCATGGCTCCAGTTCTGTTCCCCACACCCAATACCTGATCATGTTACCCTCTTCTCTTCCCCATCCTCTTTCCCTCCTAGGTCTCCCCCCTGGGGACTCTCTAGAATGTACCAGACACCTAGGAGGTGAGAGACTCTCAGGCCTCAGAAAGGAGGGAGCTTAGAGGAAATGCCCTGCAGTGGGGAGAGGTAACTTGTAGAGTCCACCTCCAGGAGGAAGGCAGGGCATCAAGTAGAGGGATGGGGTTGCCATCCCACAGTCAAAAATTCTGACCTGGAATTGTTCCTGTCTGAAGAATTGGAGGGACAGAAGAATGGAGAAGAGCCTGAGGAAAAGGAGGTCCAATGACAGGCCCAAATTGTGATCTAGCTCAAGGGGAGACCCCAAGGCCTGACATTATTACTGATGCTATGATGTGCTTACAAACAGGGGCCTATCATGACTGCCCTCCAAAAGGCCTAACAAGCAGCTGAAGGAGACAAATGCAGATATTTATACCCACCCAGTGGACACAAGCTGGTGAATTAAGGAAAAGCTGCAAGAATCTAGAAGATGCTGAGGAGGGGGGGATGACGCTATAGGAAGACCAGCAGTCTCAACTGACCTGGTTCCCCGAGATCTCTCTGATACTGAGCCACCAACGGGGCAACAAATACCATCTGATATGAGGCCCCAAATACATATACAGCAGAGGATTGCTGGGTCTGAACTCAGTCAGAGAAGGTGCACCTAACCCTCAAGAGACTTGAGGCTCCACGGAGTAGGGAGGTCTGGTGGGGTGGGGGTAAGGAGGTGGGGACATCCTCTTGGAGATCAGTGAGGAAGTATGTGATGTAGAACACTCAGAGGGTGGTCAGGGAGGGGGATAAAATCTGGACTGTAAAAAAAGAATATAATAATAATAATAATAATAATAATAATAATAATAATAATATAATGGAAAAAAAGGTGAGTTCTCCTATTGGGTAATAATCACTTCTTTAACCTCATGTAAAGTAATCATTGATGCAGCCACTTGTGTCCCATACAATATAGATCTAGAAATAAATATCTTACATGGCTATTTGAAACAGAAAGTTAAAGATTTTTGACATACCTACTTTTGTATAATTTGTATTTAATGATTTTTATTAAAATTAAGTTCAGTTAATTCAAAGAAATATATAGTAATTTGTAATTAATGCTGTTATTATATCAGGCACTATGTCAAATGTATAATATACTGGTTTAATTATTCTTTCTCCTGGCTGTGACCAATAGCCAATTAGAGGCAGTTTAAGAAGCTCATAGTTTGAGAGGGTACATTCCATCATTCTGGAAAAGACATGGAAGCTAGTCACATTGTGTCCATAATACGAGGATGCATAGAGACGAATGTTGGTAGTATTCAATTCCTCCTTATTGTTCAGTGTAGATCCCCCATTCTAGGGGACAGGGAGGCCCCCAATCAGCATGCACCTTCTATCTCCAATGAAAGATTTCTACAAATTTCCTCACAGACACATTCCCATTCATGCTTCTCTGCAGATTCTTAGTCCTCTCATGTTGACAGATGTCAAGATCAACAATCACAAATCTCCTTGGTAACCTGACACACTTTCTGATCACAGCATTATACCCCTTTCCTATAATATCCTCAGAAAATTGGACATAACTACCTGAGGATCCACCAATACCATTCCTGGGCATATACCCAGAAGATGCTCCAACATGTAATAAGGACACATGCTCCACTATGTTCATAGCTGCCTTATTTATAATAGTCAGAAGCTGGAAAGAACCCAGAAGTCCTTCAACAGAGGAATGGATACAGAAAATGTGGTATATTTACACAATGGAATACTACTCAGCTATTGAAAACAATGAATTCATGAAATTCTTATGGAATTTCTTATGGAATGGATGGAAGTAGAAAATATCCTGAGTGAGGTAACCCAATCACAGAAGAACACACATGGTATGTTCTCGCTTATAAGTGAAAATTAGCCCAAAAGCACAGAATACCCAAGATACAATCACAGACCAGAGGAAGCTCAAGAAGAAGGAAGACCAAAGTGTGGATTTTCTGAGGAGCCACCAGACTGATTTCCAGAGTGGTTGTACCAATCTGGAATCCCACCAACAATGGAGTAGTATTCTTTCTCCACATCCTCACCCTCATCTGTTGTCACCTGAGTTTTTGATTTTAGCCATTCTGACTGGTGTGAGGTGGAATCTCAGGTGGTTTTGATTTGCATTTCCCTGATGATTAAGGATGTTGATATTCCTCAGTTGAAAATTCTTTGTTTAGCTCTGTACCCTATTTTTTTAAGTTTAAATTTAAATCTTTTGTGATTTTGAATACTGTCAAATTAACAATGAGGATTAAACAGCACATATAAAATATCTCATTTATTGGAGAACTAAGACAGATATTGTGTTCTAATTTCATAGAAAAGAATGAAAGTGGTAAGATTATAGGAAACAATAACAGAAAGCAGAAGTGGCCTATTAATGTAGCAGTGCTATTGTCATTACAGAAGATATCTACTCCTGACGGCCGCTATATATAAATCCTTCTGTGAGAATACTGTCTTCACTGAAGCTCCTATTTCCTCTATGCTGTAAAATGGAAGCATTGGCGACTTCATCTCCCCAATAGATGTAGCTGAATTCACACTGATCTCAAGCTCCATGATTGTATCACCTTTGTCCTTGTTTTGATTTTTACAACAAAATACAAGTGGACTCTCTGCTTTTTATTTTATTTTCTACCACATGTTTGTTTGTTTGTTTATTTGTTTGTTTGTTTGTTTGAAGGATAGGCAACATTTTTACAAATATAAAGCTGACATTGTCACACTAACATTCAGAATCTTCAGTGGCTTCTCAGAACACTTCGAAGAAAACATTTGTGCTGGTTTTTATCCTGTATGAAGACTATAAACGACGTCAAAGCCTTCAGCCTCAGTATATAAGGCTCTGTGCTCTAATTCAGCTTAGTGATTTACCTGTACCTCGTCCATGAAGAAGTTTCAATTTTTTCTTTAATATTTTCCTTTTCCTTCCAACTCTTGGTCTTTGTGTGCGGCTTAGTCTTGGGGTTGGATGAATTTTCTTCTGGATTATTCATGACTGACTCCTAATTTCATTTATGTTACGGGCTAGCAAGCCATGGTTCCTCTGCCTTTCAGTCACTTGTAATCATGTATGATGAGCAGATTCATTTGGTCTTTATTTTTTAACAATGCAATGAGGAACCTAGAAATAGGATTTTTTGAAAGCAAGAATATCACTTTTGTTCAGTGCTGTATTGACCAATACTTATAACTGTGTCCAGAATTCATTGCTGTTTAATAAGCATGTGTTGAATGAGTTTAGTGAAAGGTAGCAATCTTACCTTATTCAGAAGCTGAGCATAAATGCTATGCTATAAATAATCGTAAAACATTCTGAATTTAAAGCATATATGAATTTTGTGAAGACAATGTTTACATGCTATGTCTACATAAAAGATACTTCATTAAAAAAGATACTTCATAAGTAAAAATATTAACTTTAAATACTGTATTAAATTATCAAATATTGAGTATTGCCGGGCGGTGGTGGCGCACGCCTTTTTCCCAGCACTTGGGAGGCAGAGGCAGGCGGATTTCTGAGTTCGAGGTCAGCCTGGTCTACAGAGTGAGTTCCAGGACAGCCAGGACTATACAGAGAAACCCCGTCTCAAAAAAAACAAAAAAAAAAAAAAACCAACAACAACAAAAAAAACAAAAACAAATATTGAGTATTAAATGTGAAACACCCAAGCTTGGGGATACATTTTCCCTATTGAGTTTGGCAATCTCTCCGAGATTCTCCATCCAAATAACCATGATATTTGATCAACTTAAACCTATTGTACTTAGGACTTATTATTTGCCATGACAACCCATTTCATTCCTGGTCAGAAGAGCAAGCTATTTTATCCCCCAGAGAGCTATCACTGTTATTATGGTTAGCAAACATTCTGGAATCTATATGAAAGGGTCTGTATATTATGGTACAAAGGTTAAATATATCTTACTTTTGGAAAAAATGATGAATATTCTTATGTTCTTAAAATTATGATTGTCTTTAAAAAGTTTTCTTGATAATAGTAGTTGATTTTCCCCTATAGCCATGATATGTATAGCCTCAGGTTCTGCTATTGACAATTGATAGCAACTAGGAGAGGAAAAATCAGTTTTCTTCAATGGGGTGATACTGAGTATATCAAACACACTCCAGGGCAAGCCCCATGTTTAGGAGCAATCAGCTAACACAAAGTAGACTTCATAGTTTGGCTGTTTATTAAGAAACAACATGATTGTAAAGTAAGGTAGTGCAAAATATATAAGGAGTTGGGAGAGGAGAATGAACATGAATACAAAACAATTATCAGAGACAAAAAACCACATTATTTTAAAGTTGTTCCTATAAAAAGTACTCTAAAAAGAACTCATGCCCATTGTTAATATTACCACCCCCCCCAAAATACCACTGAAATAAGGAAAGAAGTATGACTTAGTTTAAGGAGATCCTGGTAGTAATAATACCCCCCAATACAACTGAAATAGGGTAAAATGTATGATTTGGTTTCAAGAGATCTTGTCCATGATGAGTAGGTATGAGAGTAGGAGCAGCTCACAACTGTGCGTATAGAAGCTTGTTCATATCATACTGAATCAGGAAGCAAGAGATGGGTTCAGAAGTGGAACCAAACTGTAAACCCCATGACTTCCCTGACTGGTCCTCCAGGTTCCATTTTCTAAAAGTTCCCACATCTCCCCAAACAGTGCCTATAGCTGGAGTTAAAGTGTTTAAACACATGACCCTCTGGATACATTTTACATGCCGATTAAAATAATTTTGCATGTGTTTACATATAGCAGTCTACGTGTACCAACTAATAAAATTAAATGTAAAATTCATGCATGGATTATCATGTTCACCTATAGACAAAATGAAAGGATAAGAAGGAATAAATTTTCATAACCTTCTATTTTGAAGTAGTTAATGCCATGCTCACATGTTAGCTACAGTACCTAAATTTGTATATTCATTTTCATAGACAATTTTCTAAGTACATTTGCATATGTGTGCCCAGTTTTCCATTTGATTATGACCTTATAAGTGACTCTTATTTTTATTTTATTATGGTGATCTTGGGATGGTTGTACTTAGAGAAGTAAAGACAATATTTTGCAATCAGTTTTATTTATAGGAGTAAAATATATTTACATCATTTCTCCCTGCCCATTCCTCCCTTCAAACCATCCCATATATCCTTACCCTTGAAATCTTTCAATTTATGGCCTCCTTTCCATGCATATACACATATGTATATGGATATATGCATATATTCCTAAATACAACCTGTGTAATGTTACTCATATGTACCTTTGGATCACCTTTAATGGGTTACTTGAAATGGGTGTGTTCTCACTGTTAAGATGGCATCTTAGAATGAATTCAGAGACTTCTTCCAGGAATTGGGAAACTGTCCTATACCACAGAACTCACTGTGAAAGCTGGTCTAGCTCTGTTAATGGTTCAAGATTCAAATTACTCTGTAAGAATACAGATCTGCCACCCTCATATGTGAGGAGGAGAGTCAATGGTTTTCACATCCTGACAAAGAACTATGAGTTCCAGTGAAGAAGGGAGGAAGCCTAGTGGAAAGTCTACCACACAGGAAGCAGGGTGCTCCCCTCACTCCTGGATGGTTTCTAACCAGCCCTGGAATCTAGTCAAGATACTTAACTTCTTGATCTCAAATTCCCTAACTTTAAAAATTAAAGGATCGGTTAGATCTGTGTCTTTGTACTTTGCAAAACAGTGGACTCCTAGATAAAATAAAAATCTCAATTCAAACAGAAAGGCCAGAACTGAAGGGAGTAGTTTTGGAGCTGTAGTTGAAGTGAGGCAGTCTGCAGAGTCATCTGATCCCTAACAGTATTCTAAAGCCCTTCCTGAGAGTTGAGGGCTCTTCAGACCAGTCTGGGGATTACAAGGGTGTTTTTCCCCCTTCTACAGTACCTTTTTACCTACTTCAGAGAATTCATGATTCTGTACATTTTTGTTTGCACTCTCAGTAATATACTGGATTATAATAATAGCAACAAAATAATAATAGCAACAGAATGTGCTCTTTTAAATAACCATGTATTCTGATTGCAGGAATATTTTAATTATTTACATATTAGACAATTATTGGGGAGAGACATGTTAGCCTTCTCAGCCCCACTGAGATGGGAGACACCACAACAAAATAATTATGCAAAACATTCGATGTGTTTGGGTTATATTGCTCACTCTTGATGTTCACAACTCTCCCATTACTATACTCAAGTTCGGTGAAGGAAAAGTCAGTATCTTCATCTTATTTTCCCCCAGTGCTTTCATTTATGCTTAGTAACAGAAAACACCTATATATCTCAATAAACTGATATAAAAATAAATTATCCTGTACTTTATGTATCAACTGTTAAATCCATACAAAACAAGACAGGTGATATGTTATCAAGAACATATAGGAGTAAAACTGATCCAGTTGGATAACCAGGGATTAAAACCATCCAACAGTGTCCCAAACTGAATATCCTTATCCCAGAAGTCCCATTCCTACATTAACTTCTCTTGCCTTTACTGATCCACATTTATAAAATATTAGCTACATAATTTCTAAAGGTTTTCTGAGTGTTTCTATAAGTCTATTATTAAAATACTAAAAAAACTATATTAAAGTTTTTCTTAAAATATTTACTAATTATTTTAAATTGCTACTTTCTAAATGATGTCTCCATAGGAAACTCTCAGAATTCTCCCAGCCCAGCTTCTCAAAGGCTACAGAGTGACATAAGGTGACCTTCTCTTCATCAACCAAAACCTGCTCCTATCCTGGTATAGTCATTTTGATTTTCTGTTATTTTATATAAGACTGAAAAACAAACAGAACAACAACAAAGACCAAGAATAATAATGATAGTGAGAGGGGGAAGAGAAGAAGAAAAAAACAGACAGACAGACAGACAGACATATATACCTGATAAGAAATGTGAGATGTAAGTATTGGCAGAGTCATCAATGTGGGAGCACTGTAGCACTGTAGAAACTTGTAAGATTTTATCAAAGAGAGTAGTCTAAACTACTCTCAATCACAATCAGGGCTGTTTGTAGAGAAACAAGCAGAGCCCAGCACGTCCAATGCAGCCACAGCATAAGCCTCACATCAGACCTTAAATGCACAAAAAAATGAAATGAAAGGTTGCTGTACATTTCACAGTTTACTTAGGATCTTCTCCATAGGAAGAAACACCCCTCTGGCTTGTAGCACAGCTATTCTTGACACTTGAGATTGCTACAGAATTCCATTTAACAGGATAGTTTTTGGAGTAAACTGGCAACATTTCACATCTTTCTCTGCTCCCTTTTCTTCCTTCAAGAAAAGGACACCATTAAATATCATACATCTTCCTTTGATTCTGATGAGAATATGTATGGATATTTTTCTGCTCCCCAGTCCCTGCTGCTCCTTCCCAAATACCCCTTATTTGCTTGGAATGTATCCAATATAAAATACTGATAAACATCCTTACTTTTGCTTATCATACTTACAAAATACTTATCACCTATGCAATCTCAATCAATTCATTGCCCACCTTCATTTTTTACCCATGAAATGGAAATTGCTTTGATTTAAGTCTTGTACAGCATTTGACAAACATTAACCACTAAGCCAATCTCAATTGTTACTGTCCTTAGTAATATTAAGCATTAAGCAAAACAACTACATATTTAAAGGCATATGGTACACAACTGCTTATTAGCCCTATTAATTTTGGTTGAAGGTCTTGATGTTCTATCAAGGGTGGTGTTGTATACACTATGTTGTATGGATTTCAGGAGTCATTTAAAATTAGGCACATTATAAAGATTACCAACCTAGCAAAATTCTCAAACTTTCCCAGCGTTAGGATTGAAAACCAGTAACCCAATGTCTATTGATAAGCCATCAACCTAATACATTGTTTTTGAGAAACTTAAGGTACAAGGCACTTTCATCTTTACTCTGTCTGGATTTAAATCATTTCCTTGTGGTCTCATACTAATTTCTTAGTACTACATGGTGAGAAAGATCATTTCAATACTGACTGTTACAATAGACCTTCTAGGGGCTTCTAACTGTTGGACCATTCTACTTTCTAAATTAATCAATTCTAATGAAATGTGTCTGCATTGGTGGTTTCATTGGCCAGTAAGAGGACAGTCCCTTACCAGGAGCTTTGTACCTCATTTGTTCAATTAGTCATTCTGTTCACAAGGATATCACATATTTAGTTTTGCAAGACCTTGGCCTTTACTCTGATTAGCCCTCTAGTCAAAAAGTTCTTCCATTTCCTGTGGGTATTTCTTAAACTTAGCAAATACTTTACCATACTGACTTCAATCTTTAAGCTTTCTTTCAAAAGTTCAGAACATTTGCAGTTAGTAGTATTCATATTGTCTAATGTAATATGCTGGTAGAATTTGGGGGTATAATAATTTAGATCAAATGGTGGTAGAGAATAGTTCTTTATATTATGTCTGGAACATGCTAGTCCAGTCTACTTGCTTCTTGTTTTTCCTCTTTTCTTATCGTGCTTTAAGAGATTTTTGCATATGTGTTTTCATTTGCTTACCTCCCACTCTATTTTGATTTTCTCTGCATGTAAATTCTTAGCAACCAATAGAATGTCAGTGACACCCAATCCATCAATTGCATGTAATCTGTGATCTTTGCAACATCTGCTAATCTTTGAACACTCTTGATGATCTGTTTCCTTGAGACAACTCTTTGAATTGCCTAATCCCATACATTCCCTTTTTCTAACTGTGACTTTGGACACAGCCTGTCCAAATCATCCTACTTGACATCTAGACCTCTAGAACTCAGGTTTCCTCAGGGATCTTGTGACCTCTTGGTTGAAGGCTTCTACATGTTTTATGTGTTAAAGGATTCATTAACAACTCAGAGACTATGAATTTCAGACTCATATATCCAAATTAAATCCATTCTATAAGATCTAGACCCCTACCTGGATATCCAATCGCTGGTATGGCATAGATGTCTAGGTGTTTCATAGATAACTCCAAGCCAATACTCCCACACACCCCGCCCAGTTATCAGCTATAGATCTCTCCAGTCATTATCTCACCAGATAGCATTTCCAACTATTTATCAATCATATTGGGCACCTCCTTAATCATCAAGGGTATATCCAATTAGTAGTAAAATATCAGCATCACATTCTCTATTTTCCAAATCTGGTTATATAGTTAGGGTTGTGCAGTCATAATTTTGTTTCAAGATACCATGGTACCTTTAAAGTATTTTGACAGGTTTTCACCCATCGGTTCTCCTCCTTCTTCCTGCTCCCTTAGCAAATGTGATCTTTTAGCTACAGTTCTGTCTGTGACTCTCCTATATACTGTGTCCTCTTATTCTTTAGTTTTATAATTCTGTTTCTTTCTAATCACGCCCTTTTCTTCCTCCTGTGTCCTCTCATTAATCTGAGACTTTGTTCTTCTTTATACTGCCGGGTAATGAGTGTTATCAGCCAACTCTCTTTCAGACTACCTCCTGCTTGCTTATCCATCACGTCTTGTACTAAGTTATGTCTCTTCAATAGGACTTCTAACAAGCCCAATGGGACACTTCACTTGTATACATTTCAGTGTATATGTAGAGTAGTTCCAAGTGTCTAGCACTTGTATAATATCTTATTGTTATTTTTTCTCTCCCCATTAACACAACATAATGATATTTTTATTGAATAAAGAAGTTGTGCATAAACTGCTATCCAAATGCTTTAAATTTAGAACAATAAAAAACATTTCCCTAGACAACTTACAACTCTGTATGTCTGATTTTAAGATAATTCATATCAAATAGCTTTATTAGTAATAATTAAAATGATCACACGTGTGTTCAGAGACTGTCAGACAAATGAATGTATAGATGAAGATGGATATAGAGAAATAGGACATTCTGGAATTCTCCACCATGGAACTATGCTTAAAAATTAAAAAGTGGACATCTTTAGCATCAGGACTAGAACACAGGAGGAGATGTTTTAAGAGTTAATGCCATTCTGACTGGTGTGAGGTGAAATCTCAGGGTTGTTTTAATTTGCATTTCCCTAATGACTAATGATGTTGAACATTTTTAAAGGTGTTTCTCAGCCATCCGAATTTCTTCAGGTGAAATGTCTCTGTTTAGCTCTGTACCCCATTTTTGGATAGGGTTATTTGGTTTTCTGGGGTCTAACCTCTTGAGTTCTTTGTATACATTGAAAATTAGCCCTCTGTCAGATGTGGGGTTGGTGAAGATTTTTTCCCAATTTGTTGGTTGCTGATTTATCCTTTTGACAGTGTCTTTTGCCTTACAGAAACTTTGAACATCAAAGACATAAATCACATATCAAGTGATGTCTCACAAGAAGAAAGGAGTGGACACTGGTGCTAGAATGGACCAAAACATCATTGTGGGGGAGTACAAGAACAGTAAGGTGGGAGGGGGTGGATGAGGGAGCAGGGGGAGGGAAAAGGGCATGTGGGAGCTTTGGGGGTGGGGAACCAGAAAAAGGAAAATGAATTGTAAATATAGAATATATCCAATAAAAAAATCTAAAAAAAAATACTCAATAAAATACTCATAAACTGGAAAAAAAAAGAGTTAATGTCAATGTGTTCCTACTTGAAGAGGGCATAGTGGCTGATAATGTGCCTCTAAATGGGGATAGTGGACATCTTAAACCCTCTTGCTCTGGTCAACAGGGACCAGAGCAGATAGGTTTCTAAGATCAGGCCACAGAATAACAATGGGTATTCAGCAGCATTGTGAGTGCCACAGACCAAATACAACTTCATTTCCTCGTTGATTAACTCACCAACCAAAATTTCCTTTCCAGGGACAGTGGTGAGGACAATGCATGAGCTCAATGGTAGACAAACCCTTACATCTGGTGCTCTCCCCCACACCCCCGCAGAGGGAGGGCCAAGTACATTTCTAGGAAACAGGATTTTCTGAATTGTATTTCTGTCATGTATCACAGCCACATGTAACTTGAAGAATGCAGGTGGTAAACAATGACCTACCTTCCTACTACCTTCTTGGTAGTGCTAAGTATTTTCCCTTCTTTGAATCAATTCTCTCTTTCTCCTTACTTTCTTCTCTCTTTAAAATTCTTTGTCTTTATACATGGCTGCTTATAGAAACATCCTTACCACACCATACTTTCACCCTGAGCCAATGAGGCTGTATATAATTTCATTGTTAAAAAAAAAAAAAGAGTCAAAGGAGGACATGAATACCACACAAGGTTTTTGAGTAAGGTGAGTTTTTCCTATTCTTTACAAACTTTTAAACACCTCTCAACCCATAAGAAGGTGTACATATTACTTAAGGACTCAGTATCTCCTCTGTGCATGGGGAAGAATGGTTATATTTTTGCTATGACATGGTTTCCACAACAAACGGAGAAGTGTCTTGAGTAGCTTGTGACATATAATAAGTGTATCAGTAAAGTTCTTACCCTTACTGTCTCAGAGTGTTACTTATTTGGAAATGGTTATTGCAAATGATGTTAATGAGGATGTGATCATAAGTGTAGGCCTTGATACAAAACAGTTAGTGTTCGTATAAGAAGAAAAATTTCAGGTTTGGAGATGAACACATTGGAAAGCTCAAAGCAAGATGCCAGCAGAGATCAAAAGATGGCACCCACAGGCAAAGGAATTTTAAATACATACATGTTTATGTCCATGTATATGTATATGACGGTGTATGTATATGTATTTGCGTATGTATACCTGTATGAATATATGTGTGTATGTATGTATGTATGTATGTATGTGTATATATATATATATATATATATATATATATATATACACACACACACACACACACACACACACACACACACACACACACGTATATATATCACCAAAACCAGAGGAATTTCAGGGAGAAGTGTGGAGCCAAATTTGCTGCACAGTCCTCAGAACATCTAACATTGCTGACACCTACATCTTAGACATTGAACCCATCTAACTGTGAGACAAAGCCTGTCTATTTTTAAGCCATTTGCTGACTAGCAGCCCCAGGAGGCTAATTCAGGCCAAATGTATTATATGGCAAAAGAATTGCTTATGAGATAGATGTGGTGAAGTTATTTCCTTGGCTTCAAAGGAATTTAGTTTCATAAAGAAAACACAGTATACTTCCCAGTGACTTAGCACATGCTTATCACAGGATAGATGCATGTGGATTCTTATGACTTCTCAGGCTGATAATTTCCATAACAAATCTCTCTCTCTCTTTTTGCCTCAATCTGTTTTCACGAACTGCCATAAAATATGTGTCATTTCTTCAAGGTGAAGATATTTATTAGTCATGCTCATCTCTGTCCAATACATTTGGAGCAGGGAATGGACTGTCATGAAGGTAGGAAATGTAGAATGGAAGAACAGAAACAGAAGACAGTCTTTTCTGTGGCTTATAAAGGATGATTTTTGTTTTACATTTTTTCCCAGGAAGCCACTACATGTGTATGTATAAAATGGTGGCCCATTCTTCCACTTCTCAACTCTCTAGGCGACAGAAGTTGTTACAAATTTTGATCTAATTTTATTTTTATTTTTTGAAAGCTTTTGAAACTTCATTTCCACGTAGTCTCACCAGACTTCTGCAAAGTAGCACATTCAAGTGCTTTGGATAATGAAGAATTGAACAACAAATGACTCCAGAGACTTCCTTTCTTGAGATTTCCCCAGCGCCAGACCTCCAGTGCCTTCAGAATCAGTTCACACTAAAAGGAAAGGGCCCTCTCCCTGACATCCATTCACTTGCAGGGAACATCAAATAGGTGCTGTTTCCGCTGCAGAGAAAGAAACTTTAACCTTCCAAGTGAGAGATGGAAAATATGGGACCTGTCTCTTGCCACATCTGATAATCACTACCCCAACTTAACTTTCCTCATTGATGACTCTGATTCATTCTCTCGTTTTGATGTCAAGCCTGGTATTTTGAAGTGAGATGAGGGTCCTAACTGCATTGAATAACAACTGGAAACATAGTCTGCCCAAATAAGGTCTATTCAAGAAGAGTAGGAGCCAGCTGGCACATGGCTTTGGGTGCCAATAGCTGTAATCATGCCAGGCAAAGGAGCTTTAATGGGCAGCTGTTGCCTTGTCCAGCTGTCCAACAGATGGAGAGATGAGCACTGGAGATCTCTAGCTGGCACCAAATATTCCTGCCTCCTTCTTGTGCTATTTGAAAATGAGTGCAATGAAGTTGACAAGCCCTACATAACTAGTAAGAGTTCCCTTTCGTTAAGACTAGTGTTCAGCCTTACCTTCAAGTGTCATAAGAGACTTAACACACACATACACACATACACACACACACACACACACACACACACACACACACACAGAGAGAGAGAGAGAGAGAGAGTTTCTCATGGATTTTGCCCATTTCTCTATTTTACTACTCATATTTCTATATGTGCCTAGTTGGCCCTCTAAGTAGGAACAGCATAAAATATATTTAAAGACTGGCTTTGCAACAGTTCTAGTGGACACTATAAACAACCTCATTAGACCAATGGAGTAGGGTCTGTGGAGATGGCAGTTAGTAATGTGCTGGCCTCGTAAGCATGAAGACCTAAGGTCAGTTCCCTAGTACCCATGGACAAGAGAAGCATGGTGGCATGAATTTAAGCACATATTCCTTGAACTCATTATTCAGCCAGACTAGCTAATCCAGGTTCAGTAAAAGACCCTGCTTCAAAAGATTAATGTGGAATTGTATTAGGGGTATATAGTCTTTGGTAAGTTAACCACACAAACTGGTATTAGTGGGTGTTAAAAAACAAAAGAAATGAAGCACAACATTGGAAAGAGGGGTAAAGGCTGCGGAAGGAGTAGAGGGTGAATTTGATCAAAATATATCGTATGTATATACAGAATTCTTAAAGAGTATTATGTTAAAAAAAACACTAAGATCAAGAGTAATTGGAGAAGATACCCAGTGTCAACTTCTGGCATGCATGTCCTCATGCATACCTGCTCTGCATACACCACAGATATACACAACGTTTCTTAAAAAAATTAAAAAGATACTAGAGTCAGTATTGACTCGTAGATCGTGGAGCAATGTGAAGCTCCGAACAGTTGAATATTCTGACTCTGGTACTTATCTCCATTCATAAATCAATCCCCTCTTTAGGCTGAAGTCTCCCTGGAGCTAACCACAATTCTTAGTGCTCTGCATCGCCAGATTTAACTCTCACATCAATCCTATAGATGTGGTAACATTGATGGATGGGCTGCTAAACTGTCAAATCTGACTGGAAGTTCCAATATCTTAACAAAAATAAGGGGATTACAGAAAAATCCCGACACGTTGGGATTTTGTCTTTTGGGACATGATAATTTAGAAGATAATTTAAATTTACCCTTTTTATTGGATAAAAGTTCTTGTGTTTTAAGCTTATGCTCTCTATACATTGCTGGGAGGAAACACACAAAGAGTTAAAATGAACGCTATCAGAGAAATCTTTTGCAGTCAGAGTGTCAGTCTGCATAAAGACTGAATTCTGTGAAATGCAGAGACTAAAGATCTTCATTAGTTCATCATTGACTGTTGAGACAAACCAGTATGAGACATGTAGTGTTCTTTGTCAGAGGACAGCAGACCAAGTTTAGCACACAGTTTGCAAAAACAGTGTCAATAGTTTCTCATATCTTTGCAATGTGATCATTTCATGTATGTGTATATATGTTTGTGCATATACATATGGTACAGGGGTGTATTATGTATATGTTAATATCAGTATATATGTGCCACAAGTGTGTGTGTGTGTGTGTGTGTGTGTGTGTGTGTGTGTGTGTGAATCAGAGAACAGTCTCAGATAAAGGTGATAAAAGATGAGGGCCCAGGCTAGCTGGCACAGGAGTGTAAAATTCATTTCTGTCTCCGGTCATCTGGAAGGACCACCAGGATTATAGGTGTTCATGTTATATGCCTGGCTTTTCTGTGGGTCCACACACTTGTGTTGCAAGCACTTTTATCTATAGAACCAGCTCCCTAGCCTACATGTGACTATTTTCTATATCAACTTATGACTGTCTCTCTTACCATGTAATTGAGGCAGGCCCTAAGATTTCTGTGAACAGCTGAATGTGTCAGCCGTGACACAGTACAACTTGCAAATCTCTGGGGGCAGATTTTAGCCTCATTATTTTTTGTTTTCTCTGATAATGATTCTACTCTCCTATGAAGAAGGACAGCTTTATGGAAAAGCAGAAGTAACACTGAGTGGAGATTGAACATCTGAGCTGAAGACCTAAGAGAAATTCATCAACAGCTTGGACCACTCAGTCCCTATCTAGCTACTGGGCTCCACAAAAAGCAACTTTAAGCAAGGCAAGGAGAAGTACCTCGCATCTGAGAATACCCTAATTTCTTAGTATGAAGAATCGTGAGCACTTTACTGATTGCTAAAGCCAATGTTTTGAAGTGTTTTATACTCATGAGCAGAAGACTGATGCATAAAGTGATATATGCTGGTTTTTTGCAATAAGATCTGTGACATACGTCAGCAAATATTTATTGGAATCATAATGAGGAAGCACTAATAACTTAGAGGTAAAATAAGTTTTCATTGTGTATTAATATTTTGATTCCTGTGGTGGAATCAATCACTTCATAGTTGAAAAGCTTGATATATTGTAAGGTAATAAGAAACACCAATACATTTGTTTAGGTATTCTATCATGGTATCTTTAACAACCAGGCAAACTGTGAAACTCTGATTTTTTGGTAACTTATTCTAAACTTAATATTGTAACTACATATAAAATTAAACCAGTATGGTGTCCCATGCTTAGAATGCCAAGAAGCATTAACTTACGTAGAAAGAATCTGTGACCATGGCCACTTTCTCATGCTACTTCTTAGAAATCTACTCTGTGTCACCAGGTCCTTGGTATACTACAGTCATAATCTTTACTACCAGTAAACGTAGGTTGAGTGTGAGAGATGAGACTTCATATGTTAGCACATATGATAGATGGACAGAAAATCAAATGGAATGGAATAGAAAACATGTTTAAATGGAGAGGAATGACAAGAAATATAAATGAAGAAGAAGCCAGGTCTTTTAAGCTAGGTCTTATTAGAAAGAACAAAATTTGCAACCTCAGTTTATCTATCTTCATATCCTTCATTTCTATGCCATAAATGTGAGCATCCTGAAGATGAAAATGAGACAAAGAAGAAGAAAAAGATGGGCAAGAGTCGAAGAGAAGATCCTGTAAGCTTGACTCTGACTCTGTTTGGTCTGTCTGGAAATGCAAGCTGATAAATAAAGAATGCTTAGAAGTCTGAACATCAGAGAGGAAGCACAGGAAATACTATGGGTTCTATTTCTCCAAACCCTTAATGAAGAAGTGTGAAGATGAAAAAATAAAGCTGGAACATCATTATGGAGTATGCCCTCCAACAATGGAGATCTATCACCTTTAAGACTTGCAGTAGTTATTTTAATTTATACATGAATGATAAAGACTATACACATTTCTATTATTAGGTAATGAAACACCTTGGAATGTAACAGCTTAAAACAACGATTCACTTAGCTAATGGTTCCATGGAAAATTGAGATGATTCTTCCCTTCTGAAGCAACTTGAAGTGATCCTAGAGAGACTCATGAAGTGGTCTCCTACTGGAATTTTTCATGAGCCTTCAGTAACTGGTATGTTACCTGGTGGTTTGATCGTCTGGGATGACTGCATTGATATACTTGGGCATCATTCATACCTTTAATAACTTCAGGGAGTGGTGAGGTTGTTGCTCCTGGTTTTGGTCTCAGATGTTGGGGTTTCTGTATTTGTGAAGAAGAAACCTGCATATGGTCCTGAAAAGGAGCCAAGCAATGAAAGGAATGTCTGAAAGCATTACACCTATGTATTCTCTGCATCCTTCCCTGTTTCCTGCTGTAGATGGACATATTTCACATCTTGATTCTCAAAGGTGTATGCTATATGAGTTCTTAAATCTTACATGTATTTAAACTGCACTATTGGTATATTTCCAGATACTTATGCCTCCTTTTTCTTGGATTTTTCTCATTCCATATCTGGATATGTTTTCTATGATCCTTTCTTCCTAAAAAATCTGTTATCTTTATAAGACACAGTGAAAATGTAAAAGAGTATCCATATTCTCCTGGCTTGTGATGCTATGCTTTTCCAACTTTGAAACTGTAATAATGGGATATACTAATCAAATAATGTGCAAATACTTTAAGAAGAGTACACTGAGTGCAAACCCTGCACTTTAAATTTGTTTTTAACTTTTTGATAGTTTCATATTTGTTTGAAGTAAGTTTTATTCATTTTGCCCCATTACCATCTCGTGTCCCCTCTCCTCTTGCTGCTTAAATCCTCTTTCCCAGTAAGTCCCCCTCTTACTTCCTGTCCTGTTAAGTGTGTGTGTGTGTGTGTGTGTGTGTGTGTGTGTGTCCCACTGAGTTTAACTACAATTGCCTGCATATGCATAGATGGGAGGTTATTCACAGAAGCATATGCAGCTACCAGTGTATAAAGCACTGAGAAATTTCCTTCACCACCTCCACATTCTCTCATCTCCCAGGTCTCTGGTACATTCTGGAGGGTTCCCCCAACCTCCTATCTCCCGAGGTTGCATTTTTTCCATTCTTTCTGCTGGATCTCAGGGATTTCAAGTCCTTTTCCCCCCCACCCAATACCTGATCATGTTCCTTTCCCCGACCAATCTCCTTTCCCTCCCAGCTCCCTCCCTCCACCTTTGTGGTTGCTTTCTTCTCCCTCCCAAGTGGTACATTATTATTTCTCTCTTTAGTAACGTGTTTCACTGTACGTTTTCAATAACAGCCAAAAAGTATGATTGAAGATAATATTTTCCATTCTTCTCTTAGAAAACTGTTTTAAAGGTATTTGTGAAAGGAGGTAGGAGGGGGAGTGAAATTTTTTGACAGGATCTACAAAGGTACTTTCCCATTTCCCTGAAGCCTCAAGACTGACTCAATCGTGCTCCTAATCTTGGGCTATCACTCCCACCCCATGTCTATCTCCCTTGAAACCTCCTCTTCATAGGCAGTGCTTGCTCTCATTTCCTTTACTCATTTGAAATTTCTGAACAGCCTTCATGTTTCTTGGAAAGTTGGTGGGTAGAAGAATGCAACAACTCCCCCATCCCATTCTTGGGTGTAAAATGAGGTTGCTGGAGTAATAAAGAGCCATATTTGTGTTTGTGAGCATATCCACAAGAAGCAGTACTTCCTAAAACGCTACAACCTGAAAGGTATTATATGTAATAATGCCCCTTTATAGGATCAACTCTGCTTATATAGTTACATTTATACTCACTAACTTTGATGCATAATATTCTATTTATGCCTTCACCAGATAGTGCTGCAGTCAGATGTTTGATAATGCTTTCCACCTTTTTTTTTTCTGTTTTAGGCAATATTGCAACCAAAGAACAAAGTTACATTTTGTTTGACTCTCTCTAAAATATTAACTTCAAAATAACTTGTCACATTTCGGCTGAAGTGAGCATGGTGGTGCCCACTTGGGATCCAGTCACAAGGGAGACTGAGGCAGGTAGATTACATCAACCCAGGGTTATGAGGTAAGCCTGAGAAACATAGAAAGCCTCTGCCCAGCCCCACCCACATGAGAAAAAAAAAAACATTGCCGGGTTCTTGGTTATCTTCAACTGAACAGGGACTCCCACATTTTCTCTGCTCCTTACCATTCACTAGAATTTTTTTCTTTCTTTTTTTTTTTTTTTTTTTTTTGTCTACTGCCGCACAGGTGACCATCCTAAAATGCAAAAGTGATCATCAATCAGTAGGACACTGTATATGCTCTTTAGCCTGATCTTAAAGCCCCTTCAGATTGTGGCAAACCTCCCTCGGCTTCTTACACATCATATCTTGCAGTGGTCCTGGATCATTGCTCATTGGTGGAGGCCCAGTGGAGCACAGTGGCCCTTTCTTTTGCACAGAAATTTTCCCTGCCTCTAAGCCTCTTCCTTTGCCCCTTAGTCTCATGGTATCAAAATCTGCTATCTCGACACTTCCTTTAATTATAGTAATAATAGGTAACACATACTGAATATGTGTTATTTGCTTGAAATTACTGTTTGTCAGTTTGTTCTCGTGCCAAAAACTTAGTGTCTTATTCTTTCTAAAAATATCTTTCCAGGGCAGATTTAGCACCCTTTCCTGTGCTCCTCCATTATTTTGTCTTAGCCTATTTGTCATTGGGGTAGAAGAACAATGCTAAGGTTCAAGATAGTGGTCATTTATTGACTATATTTACATGCAAATTTCATTATTATATTTTACTTATACAATTTGACTTATAAATTAGGAGTAGTAGTAATTTTTTTCTAGAAAAACTTCAAGTTCTAGTAATAGAATAATCTTAAATTTTTGTTGTGTTATTATTGACCTAAATATGTATGCTTTCATCAATTTAAAAATTGCTTTAAGTTGAGATTACCTGCACTACTCATATTTTAACTCAGGTTACAATGGGATACTGGATCAGTAAACTAGTATATTTGGCAATAAATTGCCCTGCTTTTCCTGCAGAATCTCAATCACCACTAACAATTGTGATAAAGTTAGCTGAGCATGGTAGCGTATACCTTTAATATCACAACTCAGGAGGCAGAGGCAGGTGAATCTCTGTGAGTTTGAGGCCAGCTTGGTCTACATAGTAAGTTTCAGGGTAGCTAAAGCTACATAGTGAGACCCTGTCTCAAACAAAAAACTAAAACAACAATAATAGCAAAAACAAACAAACAAACAAACAAACAAACAAACAAAAACGAACAAACAACACCCCCTGCTCCCCTCCCCACACAACTTGATGATAAAGACATCATGACAAATGTGAGAGAAAAGCCATCTTTGGTTGAAAAATCACTCCCCAGTAACCAAATCCTGAAGCCGCAGAAGCCTTGCACACTCATCCCATCAGTTTCACCAAGAGACCGCATCCTTCCTTTCCCAGGGGCCAACAGTCCCAACTTGATCTGATGCTGGCTTCTTTGAATCTAGTATCCAGAATTCACTGGTAGCTAAGAAAGTGGTCGAAGAGCCCAGCTAGCAGGTTCCCTACATTAGATGAATTTCTTTCAAAATCTTGTGTATGTGAGGGGTTGTTTTCATGTATGTACTGGTATAGGGATTTGCTCCCGTGTTTGGGGGCAAACACTGACATGAGCACAATTTTAGCAATCGCTTTTCACATTATTTTTTGAAAAAGGATCTTTCCCTAAACGAGGAGGTTGCCATCATGGCCAGGCCAACTAGCTAGTAAACTCCAAGGTTTGCCCACGCTCCCATCACCCTCCCCATCTCTAACCCCCCAGGGCTGGGATTACTGAGGAATTCTACCACCTGCTTTTACATGAAGCTTAGAACTCAGGAGCTTTTTTGACCAGCAAGCATTTTATTCAGAGTTATTTCTCTAATCTCATTATTACATGAATCCCAAAGAAAAATTCTATCATCTGTGGAGTCTGGGGCCTGGGGCTTCACACAAGGAATTACTAGCAAGCTTCAGGGTAGGGAATCGTTTGATCTCAAGAAGACAGAGCTTCATCTTTGGCCCCAGGTAAGGGAAAGAAAGAAGACATTTGGTCCAACAAAAGCAAGGCACTGAGAATAGGCACAGATAGGGCTTGAAAATTCTTGGGAAATGCCAAGCATTTAAAAATACAGATTATTTTCTGGCATCACACCTGCAGTCCTTGATAGGAAGTCAAGAAGCCTGGAAGAATGAGATGATCTCACAGGTATCTTAGGAGGAATATCTAGAGTATATAATCTTAGATCTGTAATCTCTTCTTTTGTTTGATATCCCCTCCCACCCCCTGAAATCAGGTTCTAATTATGTTACGTGTCTACTTGGACATAAAACTATGACAATTTGTTCTGTGCTCACTGTCGATTTGCCTCAGGAGCTAAATGATTGTTCCATTTATGGATGAAGTTGGTGCTAAGTTTAAAAAAAAACTGATTCTGAAAGAGCACTTGTCAACTATTTAATCAAATTTTCTGGAAACTTTACGTTGTATTTCACAAGTACATTCAAACTATTAGTTTTCAGTTAAAAATGTAAGAAATGTGCATGTGGGTAAACTAACATCTCATGAGTCAGTGACCCAAGTACACTTAGGATAAATACATGTCCTGTTAAAATATCCTGTGAGAGGGATGGTGAGGTGGCTCAGCAGTTGTGAGTGGTTGTTGCTTTTGCGGAGGACTAGATTTCAATCCCCAAGACACATAAGGTTGTTCACAACTACCTATAACTTCATCTGCAGGGGATTGGATGTCTTCTTCTGGTTTCTCTGATTACCACACATTTGCGCACACATGCACAAAGAGACAGAGACACACAAATACAAATTTTGAAAAACCTATTGTTTTATCACATCTCATGTTCAAATTCTTTCAGCTCATTCAAAATGAGCTCTGTGCCTTAAATTTCTGTAATGTTTCTCTATCACACACACATACACACACGTACACACAGTAACTACCAGTCTGAGACACTCTTAATATGACATATTTAGTCTTTCTAAACATTTTCTTTTAAGTCATTTCTATTCCTTACAGGGTAGATATGAATGTGCATTTCCTACTTCATATGAAAGCAATTGGTGGGAAGAGATACCACTCTGAGGGCATTAATCAGTACTGGAATCAGAACACAGAAACCGAGGAAATGAAGAATCCACTACCTTTTACAGGAACCTCCAAGAGCAAATCTAGTAGACTTCCAGAAGTGGTAGACATGTCACGGCATGACAGCTACTGATGTGCCCATCATCTACCATTTAGACCATGTTATTTTGATTTGGTTATCATTTTCCTAGTCAAATAATTACTATCTCCCTTTTGATCCTTACATTTAGTGTTCAAAGAACAAACAAAAAAGCTGCCTCCTGGATTGCTTAAAAAAAAAAACTGGACACATTTCTTCTTAGAATTTAAAGTTGAAAATAAAAACTCCTGTTGTTTCAAAACAAATGATTTCTGGAAGAAAAGGATTTGACTAGCTTCCTGATCCCTATAGCTGTAAGGGCTATCCTTCCCCTCTCTCCCTCTCCCTCTCTTCCTTCCTCCCTCCCCCTCTACATTTCTAATTTCTAATTTATCTCCATCTCCTTCTCTTCACTCCTCTCTTTCTTGCTCTCTCCTATCTACTTCATCTATACCAAGGGGAAATTAGTAACATTAATGCACAGAGCTAAGAATTAAATAAGTTGGGAGAGAAGATTAGTGTAGTGTCTGACATACAGTTACCACTAAGTTTTAAAATTTTAAAATTACCAGTAGAGTTATTTACATTGTTACTATTACTTGGTAGGTCAGAAGATGTGAGTTTGAATTTGAATGTAACCACAGACACAATGATGTATTTTCATTTCATAGAAAATAGAAAAATCTTTTAAGACTGGAGACATTCATAACTCTTTCCTTTATTTATATACTTGTATTTCTGAAATATGCATCATAAAATTCTTTTAAAATAATACTGGAAACTTTATTAATCTAGAAGATGTGAGCTAGTTTAGTAGTAAGGTGTTCACTGCATGGAAGATATTTTTTTGCTCTCTGAGTTGACTAATTGTCTCAGGATTAACAGAAATAAAAATCTAAAACCCCCAACTTTGCATTTATCATTATGAGAAAAAAAAACTTGCTGTTAAGCTGTGTGACATTTGATGACACATGGTAAAAAATGTACAAGAGGCCTGTGCTCTTCTGAGTGACTCATAACTTGCTTTATAGGAAAAAAATAGCATTCTATAAACCAGAACAGGCCAGAGACAAAACGGGGATGGATACCTGGTAACAATAGGAAAGGCTGTTTCAGGGGTCTGCCTCCAGGCTGGGGGCACTGTCTTGAGTTTCTGCTGTTCACTGTACTAACATGACACAGATTCTCCTTTTGTTTAAAACACCGTTTTTTTGTGTAGCTCAGGGGGACCTTGAACTTGCACTGACTCTTCTGACTCCAAACCAGTACCACCCCACCAGGCTAATTTCTGTTTTTTTGTTTTTAATTTATTTACAGTCCAAATGTTGCCCCCTTCCCAGTCCCACCTCCAAAAGATTTTCATCCCATCCCTCTGCCTCTTTGCCTCGGAAAGGGTGCTCCCCTACCCCCAACCCCCTCACCACCGACTCCCACCTCCCCTTCCCCCCATCCTCCTTCCATAGGGCCACAAGTCTCTACAGAATTAGGCACATTCTCTACCACCGAGGACAGACAAGGCAATCCTCTGCTACATCTGTGCCAGGAGTCATGAAGCAGCCCATGTATCAAACAAAAGAGCAAATTCCTGCTTAAACTAGGAATTAATATGTACCATTCTCATCAGACCTTGTAAAACTTTTGCCTTTAAGAAACAATACATGCTATGATGTTTAATTGTGATTTTATTGTTTTTTGGAACTAGAGAACTATAAATAAAACTGAAATCCCACTGTGATTCACTATGTCTCTGTAATCTTCCCACTTACTCCATGGATAATTAGCTATTACACTGAAGCCCATGTTTCTCCTACAATGAATTGGAATTCCATTATACTACCTGTGAAACTAGGGAGACCATGGCTCCCTTTCAATTGCTTGCATACATTATCTGAACAAAACAAACTTAAAACTTAATTTTGTTTTAATAGAAATGTTAAACTCAATCATATACTATTACCAGTAGTCAGATGACTTCGTACCAAAGGCAAGCCATATTACTAACTATTATTAATTATCCTCATCTTAATCACTTTTTTCCCCTATTCCACAACTTTAAAACACAACCTTCTTCTATTGGGCATTTCATCTGCTTCTGTTCTCCTTGTCATAAACTACGCAGCAGTTGATCTGAATTCCTTTCTGTAAAGAACTGCTAAAAGTTTGGAAATGTATCTGGTATGAAATCTGACAAGTTCTCCTGGCCTAAGTTTCATGAATTCTGCCAGAAGACAGGAAGTGCTTGACTCAGAGACGAAGGACTTTATTACTCATGGTGAATGAACACCATGAGAAAGGGCATATTTGCACCAATTTCCCTTCCTTTGGTAGAGTCTCACGAAAGCACACCGTTGAAGCTCTTGAAGAACACCACACACTTAAGTGTGCATGTGACCTGAAGAGTCTAGAAAGTCTGTTAGGAGTACATTCGTCAATGCAGGACAATGATAGTCCCTCCATTTATTATTCTACGATCTTCTTGGATCTGAAGAGAAATAAAAACCAGCCCCTGATGTCTCCCTCTCTTCCAAGTCTGTTAACCTCAAACCATCATGGATGCTTTCAGTTAACATTGTTGGTTTCTCAGTTAAAACACTCCAATTCTCTCTCGATATTCAGCTAGCTTACCAATGGGGATTTCATCACTGACTGATAACTAAACGTAGACGAAGGTGCAAATTAACTTTTCACATTGAAGAAGTATTTCTCAGTATTGATAAACTACAAACTGTGAACTTACAGCACTGTCTTCAAAATGAAATCTATGTCCATTGTTTCCAGTACTTAGTCTTCTGCAACCAGTAGTGAATTTGGTTTTACTTATTTATCAAATTGCTATCAATATTGACTCGTGTCTAGTTGTCACCCAGGATTCCTTACCTGTCAGTTTCCTTTCTGTGATTCCATATGTATATAGATGTGTGTGAGAATATATGCTTAGCCTTGTCATGGATGCAGAACAATCATGAGTATCCTTCCACAGCCAGTTCTCTGCAGTTTGAATGGTGTAGCTTTCTATAATGATTTCCCCCTAATAGTTAAAAAAGAAGAATGAGGAGGAGGGGGAGAATCCCTGCAGCAGCATCAGTAGCTTCTTTGATAAGAAGTGAGCTATACACCCCCATCTCAAGATTTCCTTTTCAAATGTATTACTATTTCTTTCCTTGCAAGTCATGAAAATTTACTTAGCATATAGGTATTCTTTGTCTTACGCATTCTAGATACTGATCCATTTTCTTCTCAGTACTTACATATGTTTTCCTAAGACTAATATTTTTTAATCATTTATTTTTGAGTTTTACTCTAAACATAGTTTTAACCATTTGCCTATTTTTCTAAAAGAAATTACCAGTCTAATTTTGTTTTTATTATTCTTATTTCTTTTTGATCGTCTCTTCCTACATAGCCCAGACCCACCTGGAATGTTTGCATCTCCTGACCTAGCCTGCTGAGTGCCAGTGTTAAATGTGCAGATCACTATGCATGCCTAGGAATCTGACTTCCTAAATGTATCCTTTATATTTTCTTCCTAAGATTATAAATATTTGCATGCAGAGCTACCTATAATAGAGATGCTATTTATTTGAGGATATTATATAGAACATAAATCTAACTAGATTACTTTTTTCCAGACAGGTGACAGCATGTCTCAGTCTATTTCTTGTCAGGTCTATCTTTATCTGTCTCTCACATACTAAGACCCATTGTTCATCAAAACAGTAGCCCAACCCCTCCTGATCCTTAGTCATTCTTCAGAACTACTTTAGTAGTTTCTTCTAACCATGGACATGGTAGGTTAAACATGCTTTGACAATAGGAGAGTTTTTTTTTTTTTGTAATTTTATTCATATTTGGATAGCTTCCAGTGCTAATCCGTGTGACAAATGAAGCAGGACTCTAGCGTGATTATTCATGCTCAATTGTTACAGGCATATCTGAGAACTTTTGCTATGTGTATTTTAAGACTCCACTGCTAGTTATTAATTCTATTATATTTTTTACAGAAGTTTTGCCTTCATGTTTTACTAAGGACACTCTCTGTTATCTTTGTTCTGTCATAACCACCAATTTCAATGCCATATTCAATTACTAAGCATCACTAATACTATAAACTTAATTTCCAATGTCAGCTGTGTAATTTTTATCCTTCATATTGCACACCTTTTCTTGTTTACTTAAGTTTCCCTTCTTTTATCACCTCATATGCTATGGACCACACTCTCTTGGGTTGGGGCTAGGATTCTTTCTCGAAGTAGGAAAGCACGGGTTCCAGGCAGAATGGCAAACAGAAACCATGACACAGAAATAGTTTGGTATCTCAGTGTATTTGGTATCTGAGTGCTTTTTGCTGCAGTTAGCCAGGGGATTTTAAACATGAGAACTTTACATATCAAAGGATGTATCCAGTACAGCAGGCACAAAAGACAATCAGCGAAGACCATTTGCCAAGAGGAAATGTAAAAACAGCCAGGTAGAAAACATTTCTGTGTAGCATCATAAAGGGGTAAGCCGGACCCCCTAGGTCTTAATGAGATTCTGTGAGTAACCTAATTATCACCTGGCCCTCTCTGAGGAAACCTGAGATCATAGTGTTAAGTTAAAGTTTTGCAAATCACAATGTCAGAGCCACTCTCAATCAACATAGCCATAAAAGTTTAAATTTTGTTGGGAGATCAATATAATTATGTAAACTACTAAGGAAAGTGATGCCACCTAGAACAGAGGGGTTTTTTTTTTTGGACAGTACTGTAGTTCAAAGAATGAACTTTTGTTTTGTTTTGTTTTGTTTTGTTTTGTTGTTGTTTTTTATTTATTGGATATATTCTATATTTACAATTCATTTCCCTTTTTCTGGTTCCCTACCCCCAAAGGTCCCACATGCCCTTTTCCCTCCCCCTGCTCCCTCATCCACCCCTCCCACCTCACTGTTCTTGTACTCCCCCACAATGATGTTTTGGTCCATTCTAGCAACAGTGTCCACTCCTTTCTTCTTGTGAGACATCACTTGATATGTGATTTGTGTCTTTGGTGTTCCAAGCTTCTAGGCTAATATCCACTTATCAGTGACTGTATACCATGGGTATTCTTTTGAGACTGGGTCACCTCACTTAGTATGACATTCTCCAGCTCCATCCATTTCTCTAAGAATTTCATGAATTCATTGTTTCTAATGGCTGAATAGTACTCCATTGTGTATATATACCACATTTTTTGTATCCATTCCTCTGTTGAGGGACATCTGGGTTCTTTCCAGCTTCTGGCTATTATATATAAGGCTGCTATGAACATAGTGGTGCATGTATCCTTATTGCATGCTGGGGAATCTTCTGGGTATATTCCCAGGAGTGGTATGGCTGGGTCCTCCAGAAGTATCACATCCAGTTTTCTGAGGAACCGCCATACTGATTTCCAGAGTAGTTGTACCAGCTTGCAATCCCACCAGCAGTGGAGGAGTGTTCCTCTTTCTCCACATCCTCGCCAACACCTGATGTCTTCTGAGTTTTTAATCTTAGCCATCAAAGAATGAACTTTTAACTAACATTTTTGCCTGGTTACGTATACCTCAGGCTACCAGAAATTCTTGTGAAATAGATCAAAGGAAAGTCACAAAGGCAAGGCTGCCCTGAGATTAGAGCTCAGAATTCTCTCCAGCCAGAGGGCTTCCACAGCAAAATTCCCTCGAGGATAGAGCGAGTTTTACTCGAGGACAGCCTTATTGTACAAGGCCATTACCTTTGGAAATTATCCCACAGTATCCACCGAGATCCTGCGCTTTACCTGTGGAAATTTACACAGTGTCCACCGAGGATCATGCGGCATTCATATCTGATTATATGTTTCAAAAGCCTACATTGAATTTTTCATTCTCTGAAATATGTTATAGATTGGATTATTGCCCAAAGTTCACACAGGGAAGGGCTAACCTGCTCCCAACATCTTTATAGAGGTAACTAAAGTTTAATGATGTCTTAGGATTAGAGCAATAATTCAATAATAGTGATGTTCTATGAAGAGAAGAGATGTCCTGTAAGGAATGGAATTATGCACAAAAGAACATGTGAGGTTATAACATGAAGATATCAAACTTCAAGGCATGGAGAGAAACCTCAGAGGAGTCGAACTTGCCAATGACTTAATTTTAGATTTCCACTCTCCAGAAACATGAGAAAAGCATATTTCTATTGGCATCACCAATCAATTTATTATATTATCATGGTAACCATAAAAATTAATACATTTTGAAATCTGTTATTTACTGGAAACCTAAATAACTCTCAGCTGAAAGCCTCTCTTATTTATCTGTATTTTGAAGACAGTAAAAGATATACCAAATTTATAGCAAATGAGGTTATTAAAACCTCCCTAATTACTGATCAAGGCCTAAATATAGAACAAGGACTAATAGACTTATAATGCTGGATACTACTATTAGGCAAACTCATATGTCAAACTCCCTACTACAGACTGGAGCAATCTTTCTCACACAGGGTGCTGTCAGGAGCACAGGGAAAACAGGGCATGCTTTCTGCCACTTAGGAAGGAACATAAAAAGAAGTATGCCCTTTCCAAGGTTCAGAACATATTTTCATAAGTGTTCTTTCTGTTATCAAGATTCTTTTTTCAGGATATTCATTCTTTCTTATAGAAAATAGATTTGAAATGCAATATATGCTAGATATGGTTTTCCCTCCCAAAGCTCCTACAAGATCCTTCCCATGTACCCTAGTGCCCAAATCTATACCTTTCTTCCTCTATCTCATTAGAAAACAGAAAATAAACATGCATCTAGAAATTGTTAAAAGAATAAGAATAAAGTAAAAACAATTAAAGTCAAATACAGCAAGAAAAACAAATAAATAGAAAAAATAGAGCCAAACAAAAAGCACATGTAGACATGGTGGCAGACATACAGACCCACACAGGGGGGTAGGAGAGAGGGAGAGGGAAAGGGAGAGGCTGAGAAAGCAGGGGGGCATAAATCACAAAATTGGAAAGCATAATATACTAGGAAAAGATCTCTAAGATTAAATTTAAAAGTGGACGTGTGTGCGTATGTATGATTGTATTTGTTTGTATGGGTTAGTGCCTACAAGCATGTGTATATACTAGTGTTTCAGTCATAGTGACTCGATTGTCATATAGTGTCAAGTCATAAGTGACTTGACTTACTGAAAAGGACAATTTAGATTTTGGATATATTCTAGTTTATTTCATAATCTCTCCATTGAAGGAAATCTGGAATATTTGAAGATTTAGATAGTAATCCAAAAATATCAATATTTATGTATGGTTTTTGAAAAAAATATATACTTATATTCATTCATCTGATACAAATGCTAAGCAATATTGGGTGATATAAGACATGGATGTTTAGGTTTTTAAGAGGAGATACCAAGCTTCTTCCAGTTGATGGTCCCCATCAGTTTGTGGTACCACATGTGTTCATGTTCTCCATGTATGTTTCCACTACATTTAAGTTTCTCTGCAACATCTATAGCATTTGCATTTTGAGTTTTTTTGGGGGGAGGGGGGGTTTGGATGAATTTCTTTAAATCCATTATGCTGAGCACATCCCTCCTGATTCCTTTCCTTTTGGACCTGCACATTCTGTGCCATTTCCTCAAGTGATCAGTGACTTCTGATCAGAAAGTATTGCCAACTAAATAATCGTTTCCCTCTTGCTTCTCTCCCACCATTGTGAGGGTTTCCTTTGTATTTGATCTCATAATTTTATGAATTTGACATGTATTTGGTAGGCCAATCTTGTGTAGGGTCAGCACAGTATCCTGAAATACTTGATTTTGTTATCTCTTGACATATTTAAAATGTTGCCAAGCAACATTTTTATATAGTCCAAGAAGCCCTTGTCTTCTTCACTTTTATCAACCACATAATATGATGGTTATCTCTTGTAAATTTCTCACAGATCCCTGACCTTTTTTGCCTTAGTTATTTGCATACATATTTGTCTCTGATCAGACAACTAAGAGCATTTGTTCATTCCAGCTTATTTTTTCATTCCCTTTCATCTTCATGCTGGGCTCACCTACTGAGCTTTTAAGCTCAGTTATTATATTTGAGTACTGATCTTTTAATTTGTTTCCTATTAGTGTTTCCAGTTTCCTAGCTGAGCCTTTCTAATGCTTTGCTGAGAGTTCCAATCTTCATTTATGCCAAGTATGTTTGTAATCTCTTCTTCTTAAATTTTATTTATTTACTTATTTTTTACCATGGCTGTTTTAAAACTTTGCTAGATTTTCTAACATATTGTTTTCTCTGTGCAAGAAACCACTCGCTGCTCTGTACTGATTCAGTTCTTCCTAGTTTTTGTTTGTTTGTTGTCTACAGATCTCTTATCGCCCTATTATTTAATTGGATGTTTCTGGCAAGAGATAGAGGATCACTGCATCATTCCTTTCAGAAGACAACAGAAGTCTGGATTTCCTATCTGACCTCTGTTGATACTAAATGGAGAGCTGCTGAGGTGTAAGTAGTCGATGCAAAGAGACTTAATGCTCTCTGACAGACCCTCTTTGAATCACACAGTTAGAACCTTGGAAAATTTGCTACAGTCTCATGAAACAGTGTTCGGTATTTGATTGGTCTATTTTATAACTCAGCTTTTGAAGACATAAATTCCAACTAAGGTAAGGCTCCCTGATGTACTTGGCTTGGATAGAATCATTACTAACCAAATGCTTGGAGTCTGGGTAAGCCTGTTGTTTCCCCCATCCTTTGTCCGGAGAGAGACTTTTGATGAGATTCTTGGTCAAAGGCACCTATAATCATTTGCATTTTCAGTATGGTGGCATTTTTTTTTGTCAATCATCACAATGCAATGTTGTTAGCAGATATACCTTTTCATTTCAGCCTTCCTGCACTTGCAGGACTTGTTTAGGACTTTTGCTGTCCTAAACACAAATCTTAAGAAATGTATGTTTGCACTGTTTTGTGGAAGTAGAAGTTCCCTGACTAATTTGCAAACATCCTAAATAGTTAATATAAAATATACATTTTTACTAAGGAAATATGGCAGGTAACCTCCTCCATTGTACACCCAGATGTCTGCTGGCCCACACACGGAAAATTTGGAAAACAAGCAAATCTCCAGCTCCCTAAAGCAATTATCACTGGTAAAATTATGTTCCCAGAACACAGTGTTTACCATTGCCAGAAAGTAGAGCAACAGAATCTGAGATGTATGAGAGAGAAAATCATGACACTGTCTCACCATTATAATGCCTGTCAACTGATGTCAACTTCCCCGAATCTGTGATTTGTGAATTAAAGCTAATCTGGGAAAAATGTCTTCCCCAACTTTGTCCCTGTGTGTCTACCTATTAGAAAACACTCTGAATGTTCTGTCTGGATCGTTTCTCTTGTATTATTATGTATTATCTCTAGTTGCTGGAGAATGACTGCTCAGACTGAAGCTCCTTCTTCACAACAGGGATGTACCTGACAACTGACTCACTTGGGAACAGGAAGTCCTGTTCTCTTACTGCACAGTTACAATTATGAAAGTTAGAGGTCCCTGCATGACCTGAAGTAGCCTTAGTTGTAATCACACTGAGGGTAAGTTTATTTCTTCTCTGAGTCCAGGCTTCTGTGCTTCACTCTCAGTTAACTTGATGATAACTCTATTCTTTGTATATTCTGCATGCATATTTTTAAACATCTTTTCCAGGAAAAATGATGAGATATCATTATCTTTCTTTTCTTATTAGAAATTTGCATTTCTCACTTTGGGTGTCATGAGCTGAGTACAGAAATAGGATCAACATCCACTTGTGAACAGAAACTCACATTCTGATACCTCAGTAACTGTTTTCTGATTATTTGACATTTTTGGATGTGTGTGTGTGTGTGTGTGTGTGTGTGCACGTGTATGGTATTAATCAGTAAATCTTTGCTAGGTATGATGGTGTAGGACTTAGACCTCAGGAAGTTAAGTAAGGTAACATTCCATAAGAGTTTGAGGCTGGAGACCCCCGAGCGCAAACAGCGGGCACACTAGACGCAGTGAGCGGCTGGAATCAGGTGCGTGGCCAGAGTTATAGCTTAGCTTAGCTCTGCAGGAGATCCGGGCACAGAAAGCTCAGCTGCGGGTGCAGACTAGCAGCCGGGACCAGCTCTCCGAGCGGACTAGCAGCGAGGGGCCACCGGGCCGCCTCGGGGCACAGCTCGGCACTCTAGCAGCTGGAGTCAGGGGCCTGGACTCAGAGCGAGCATAGTCCAGCACAGAAAACGCAGCCAGAAGGGAGCAGCAGAGCTGGGTACGAGCAGCTCAGCCAAGGCCACGCGGTGCTTTCAGCAGGGGCAGCCATCTTGCCCCAGACCCCCGCGCGCAAACAGCGGGCACACTGGACGCAGTGAGCAGCTGGAATCAGGTGCGTGGCCAGAGTTATAGCTTAGCTTAGCTCTGCAGGAGATCTGGGCACAGAAAGCTCAGCTGCGGGTGCAGACTACCGGCCGGGACCAGCTCTCTGAGCGGACTAGCAGCGAGGGGCCACCTGGCCGCCTCGGTGCACAGCTCAGAACTCTAGCAGCTGGAGTCAGGGACCTGGACTCAGAGCGAGCATAGTCCAGCACAGACAAGCTGCCAGAAGGGATCTGTCTCCTGGGGACAGGCGTGCTGTGCTTTCAGCAGGGCGCCATCTACAATAAGACCAACTAACGCCAGAGATAAAGAGATGGCAAAAGGCAAACGTAGGAACGTTATTAACAGAAATCAAGGCAATATGGCACCATCTGAACCCAATTCGCCAACCACAGCAAGTCCAGGATACCCCAGCACACCAGAAAAACAAGAGTTAGATATAAAAGCACAGGTCATGATGCTCCTAGAGGAACACAAAAAAGACATAAACAAATCTCTTAAAGAAATGCAGGGGAACATCAATAGAGTAGAAGCTCTTACAATCCAAACACAAAAAACACTTAAAGAACTCCAGGAGAATATGGGCCATCAGACAGAAACCAATAAAGAGGAAGTGAGAAAATCAGTTAAAGAAATGCAGGAGAACTTGAAACAACAGGCAGAAGTCATGAAAGAGGGAGCACAAAAATATATTAAAGAATTACATGAAAACACAAACAAACAAATGATGGAACTGAGCAAAACCATCCAAGATCTGAACACAGAGGTAGAAACAACTAAGAAATCACAAAAGGAGGCAACCTTGGAGATAGAAAACCTTGGGAAGAAAACAGGGGTCGTAGATGCAAACATAAACAACAGAATACAAGAGATAGAAATAAGAATCTCCGATGCTGAAGATAACATAGTAACCATTGACTCCACAGTCAAAGAAAATGCAAAATCCAAAAGGCTTGTAACCCAAAACATCCAGGAAATCCAGGACACAATGAGAAGACCAAACCTAAGGATTATAGGGTAGATGAGAGTGAAGATCTACAACTTAAAGGGCCAGCAAATATCTTTAACAAAATTATGGAAGAAAACTTTCCTAACTTAAAGAGAGAAATGCCCATGAATGTACAAGAAGCCTACAGAACTCCAAACAGACTGGACCAGAACAGAAACACCTCCCGTCACATAATAATCAAAACCCCAAATGTACTAAACAAAGAAAGAATATTAAAGGCAGTAAGAGAAAAGGGCCAAGTAACATATAAAGGAAGACCTATCAGAATCACACCAGACTTCTCTCCAGAAACCATGAAAGCTAGAAGATCCTGGGCAGACCTCATGCAGACCCTAAGAGAAAACAAATGTCAGCCAAGACTACTATACCCAGCAAAACTCTCAATCAACATAGATGGAGAAATCAAAATATTCCATGACAGGACCAAATTTACACAATATCTTTCCACTAACCCAGCTCTACAAAGGATAATAGGAGGAAAACTCCAACACAAGGAAGGAAATGGCACCCAAGAAAAAGCAAGACAGTAAACTTCTTCCATCAAACTCAAAGGAAGATAACTACTCAAAAACAAAAATAACATCAAAAATGTCAGGAAGTAATAATCTCTATTCCTTAATATCTCTTAACATCAATGGACTCAACTCCCCAATAAAAAGACATAGACTAACAGACTGGATACGGAAACAGGACCCTACATTTTGCTGCTTACAGGAAACACACCTCAGAGTCAAAGACAAACACTACCTTAGAGTAAAAGGATGGAAGACAATTTTGCAAGCAAATGGTCACAGGAAGCAAGCTGGAATAGCCATTTTAATATCAGATAAAATTGACTTTCAACCCAAAGTCATCAAAAGAGACACAGAAGGTCACTTCCTGCTAGTCAAAGGAAGAATCCACCAAGAGGAACTCACAATTCTAAACATCTATGCTCCAAATGTAAGGGCACCCTCATTTGTAAAAGAAACCTTACTAAAGCTCAAAGCACACATTGCACCTAACACAATGATTGTGGGGGACCTCAATACTCCACTATCTACAGTGGACCGACCAGGAAAACAGAAACTAAACAGAGACACGGAGAAACTCATCGAAACTTTGGAGCAATTGGATTTAACAGATATATATAGAACATTTCACCCTAAAGCAAAAGACTATACCTTTTTCTCAGCCCCTCATGGTACCTTCTCCAAAATCGACCATATAATTGGACACAAGACAGATCTCAACAAATATAAAAAGATCGAACTAATCCCATGCCTCTTATCAGATCACCATGGAGTAAGAGTGTTCTTCAATAGCAACAAAAACAACAGAAAATCCCCATACGCTTGGAGGCTGAACAATATTCTACTCAATGATACCTTAGTCCAGGAAGAAATAAAGAAATCAAAGAATTCTTAGAACTTAATGAAAATGAAGGCACAACATACCCAAATCTATGGGACACAAGGAAAGCAGTGCTTAGAGGAAAGCTCATAGCCCTGAGTGTCTCCAAAAAGAAACAGGAGAGAGCATATACTGGCAACTTAATGGCGCACTTGAAAGCTCTGGAACAAAAAGAAGCAATTTCACCCAGGAGGAGTAGAAGACAGGAAATCATCAAACTCAGGGCTGAAATCAATCAAGTTGAAACAAAGAGAACCATACAAAGAATCAACAAAACCAGGAGCTGGTTCTTTGAGAAGATCAACAAGATAGATAAACCCCTAGCCAGACTTACTAAAGGACAAAGAGACAGTATTCAAATTAACAAAATTAGAAATGAAAAGGGAGATATAACAACAGAAACTGAGGAAATTCAAAAAATCATCTGATCCTACTACAAAAACCTATACTCAACACAACTGGAGAATCTGGAGGAAATGGACAATTTCCTCGACAGTTACCAAATACCAAAATTAAACCAGGATCAAATATATCGTCTAAACAGACCCATAACCCCCAAAGAAATAGAAGGGGTCATAGACAGTCTTCCAACCAAAAAGAGCACAGGACCAGACAGTTTTAGTGCAGAATTCTATCAGACCTTCAATGAAGTCCTGATACCGATACTCTTCAAATTATTCCACAAAATAGAAACAGAAGGAACACTACCCAACTCATTCTATGAAGCCACAATTACCCTGATACCAAAACCACACAAAGATCCAACTAAGAAAGAGAACTACAGGCCAATTTCTCTTATGAATATCAATGCAAAAATACTAAGCAAAATACTTGCCAACCGAATCCAAGAACACATCAAAACGATCATTCACCATGATCAAGTTGGCTTCATCCCAGGGATGCAGGGATGGTTCAATATACGGAAATCCATCAACGTAATCCACTACATAAACAAACTCAAAGAAAAAAACCACATGGTCATCTCATTGGATGCTGAAAAAGCATTTGACAAAATTCAGCATCCTTTCATGCTAAAGGTCCTAGAAAGAACAGGAATTCAAGGCCCATATCTAAACATAGTAAAAGCAATATACAGCAGACCAGTAGCCAACATCAAGGTAAACGGAGAAAAACTCGAAGCAATCCCTCTAAAATCAGGGACTAGACAAGGCTGTCCCCTCTCGCCATATCTCTTCAATATAGTACTTGAGGTACTAGCTAGAGCAATTCGACAACAGAGGGAAGTCAAAGGGATACAAATCGGAAAGGAAGAAGTCAAACTATCACTATTTGCAGATGATATGATAGTTTATTTAAGTGACCCAAAAACCTCCACCAGAGAACTCCTGCAACTGATAAACAACTTCAGCAAAGTGGCTGGCTATAAAATCAACTCAAGTAAATCAGTAGCCTTCCTATACGTGAAGGATAAGCAGGCCGAGAAAGAAATTAGGGAAATGACACCCTTCACAATAGCCACAAATGATATAAAGTATCTTGGAGTGACGCTAACCAAACATGTGAAAGATTTATATGACAAAAACTTCAGGTCTCTGAAGAGGGAAATTGAAGAAGACATCAGAAAATGGGAAAATCTTCCATGCTCGTGGGTTGGCAGGACTAATATAGTCAAAATGGCAATCTTGCCCAAAGCAATATACAGATTCAATGCAATTCCCATCAAAATCCCAACTCAGTTCTTCATAGAGCTAGAAAGAGCAATTCTCAAATTCATCTGGAATAACAAAAAACCCAGGATAGCTAAAACTATCATCAACAGCAAAAGAACTTCTGGGGGAATCAATATCCCGGACCTCAAGCAATATTACAGAGCAGTGGTATTAAAAACTGCATGGTATTGGTTCAGTGACAGGGAAGCGGATCAATGGAATAGGATCGAAGACCCAGAATTGAACCCACACATCTATGGCCAATTGATCTTCGACAAAGGAGCTGAAAACATCCAGTGGAAAAAAGATAGCCTTTTCAACAGATGGTGCTGGCTCAACTGGAGGTCAACATGCAGAAGAATGAGAATTGATCCACTCTTATCTCCTTGCACTAAGCTCAACTCCAAGTGGATCAAAGACCTCCACATAAAACCAGACACACTAAAACTAATAGAAAAGAAACTGGGGAAGACCCTTGAGGACATTGGCTCAGGGGAAAAATTCCTGAACAGAACACCAATTGCTTATGCTCTAAGAGCAAGAATAGACAAATGGGACCTCATAAAACTACAAAGTTTTTGTAAGGCAAAAGACACTGTCAAAAGGATAAATCAGCAACCAACAAATTGGGAAAAAATCTTCACCAACCCCACATCCGACAGAGGGCTAATCTCCAATGTATACAAAGAACTCAAGAGGTTAGACCCCTGAAAACCAAATAACCCTATCCAAAAATGGGGTACAGAGCTAAACAGAGTCTTTTCACCTGAAGAAATTCGGATGGCTGAGAAACACCTTAAAAAATGTTCAACATCACTAGTCATTAGGGAAATGCAAATTAAAACAACCCTGAGATTTCACCTCACACCAGTCAGAATGGCTAAGATTAAAAACTCAGAAGACATCAGGTGTTGGCGAGGATGTGGAGAAAGAGGAACACTCCTCCACTGCTGGTGGGAATGCAAGCTGGTACAACCACTCTGGAAATCAGTATGGCGGTTCCTCAGAAAACTGGGCGTGATACTTCCAGAGGACCCAGCCATACCACTCCTGGGAATATACCCAGAAGATTCACCAGCATGCAATAAGGATACATGCTCCACTATGTTCATAGCAGCTTTATATATAATAGCCAGAAGCTGGAAAGAACCCAGATGTCCCTCAACAGAGGAATGGATACAAAAAATGTGGTATATATACACAATGGAGTACTATACAGCCATTAGAAACAATGAATTCATGAAATTCTTAGAGAAATGGATGGAGCTGGAGAATGTCATACTAAGTGAGGTGACCCAGTCTCAAAAGAATACCCATGGTATACAGTCACTGATAAGTGGATATTAGCCTAGAAGCTTGGAACACCAAAGACACAAATCACATATCAAGTGATGTCTCACAAGAAGAAAGGAGTGGACACTGGTGCTAGAATGGACCAAAACATCATTGTGGGAGAGTACAAGAACAGTAAAGTGGGAGGGGGTGGATGCGGGAGCAGGGGGAGGGAAAAGGACATGTGGGACCTTTGGGGGTGGGGAACCAGAAAAAGGGAAATGAATTGTAAATATAGAATATATACAATAAAAAAAAATAAAAAAAAAATCTGTTCTACACCCCCCAAAAAAAAAAAAAAAAAAAAAAGAGTTTGAGGCTGGCCTTACTCTACCTAAAACATGAGTCCAGCCTTATTCTATCTAAAGCATACAAATCCAGTTTGGAATATAGAAAAGGACCCTGCATAAAACAAACAAACAACAAACAAAAAATTCAAAGAGAATATAAATGTCTTAATTCAAGAAAATTTTGTTGTTGTTATTGTTCTTGTTTTTCGAGACAAGGTTTCTCTGTGTAGCCCTGGCTGTCCTGGAACTCACTCTGTAGACCAGGCTGGCCTCGAACTCAGATATTTGCTTGCCTATGCCTCCCAAGTGTTGGGATTAAAGGTGTGCACCATCACCGCCCAGCAAGAAAATGTTTATAACTAACTTGATTATCTTCTCTATCCATTGTATCTGTTTGCTTTTCTTTAAACTTGATCTATATGCACTTCTTATCTCTCCCATATAAGCACCACCACTTTTAACATTTTTGCTTATTTATTTACATTTAGTTGAGTTTTTGCTACTTTTTTGGTCTGTTGCCTTTAGCTTAACTCTCTTTGCCAATACATTATTTACTTGGGCATAATCAGTGCGTTCAATTTAAAATATTTAACTTTAGCAAATCTGCTGAAAAATTAATTTCTTTACTTTCAAAAGGATACACCATCTTTGTGAATAACCTCAGGGTTCTAAGCTTGATATTATTTTAATATATCTTCCTACAGAAATTACCAGTATCCTTTTCTGGGTCAGTTTCCTGTTGATTTTGACTTTCATGGTGTGTGTGTGTGTGTGTGTGTGTGTGTGTGTGTGTGTAACATATCTATTCCATTTTTCAAAAATGTATGATTATATGGTGTACATTTATTTTCAATACTGAAGTCTCTTTCTTCCATAAACTCTTGGTTTACCTAAAGGATATGACTTGAAATTCTAAACAGATGAACTTTCAATAGTACAATTTATATTTTTATGGAAAGTAATAAGCAAACAATGAAGAGATAGTAATATTGTTGAAATAGCAATAGTGTCCCTGGGAATTGACCACCTTTAAAAATTTTCCCTTAAATCTTTTTCTCCCTACCATTGTCATTTCAGACTTTCAAGATTTTCTTTCAGGCCTCTGTAAGCATTTGGGGAGTCATTACATTGTTCATTTTCTGTTTGAGAACTTTTCTTTAAAAGCCTGTTGCAGAAAAATAATTTTATACTACATACAGGTAAAAAACCTATTCAAGGATGGTAAGCTTGCATTCCTTTGGAGTTATCTGAATCTGATTCCTTACAGTCCAACAAAACACACATACATGTACATGCACATGCACTTTGCTACTAGAATATAGTCTTTTATAGAAGAAAAACTAATCCTTAAATATTTCTAGTTGGCATCATATCTCCTCTAGTTCCTTGAGTTTTATTCAGTTATAATTGCCCAGGCCACACTTGATATACTTTTGATCAAATAGTAAATTATATTTGTTCTAGCTTCAAAATTCATTGAGATTCTATCTACATTGATTGCCACTAATTTTAATACTATATACCATATCTATGTCATCATTTCCCAAACTTTTTTAACCAAGGACTATGAGGACATACCCCAAATCATTGAGCCTGGTGGATAACTCTAAATGAATATACTACAACAAATTAATCAGTTGAGGTGAAAAACTATTACTGCTTAATTTGACTGCATTTTTATGGTTGACATGGGAATTTCATTGGAAGAAAATGCATTAAAGTTTTTGCTAAAGATTTCATTAAAAAGTGAATAATGACATTATTGTGTAGGATGGCTGTCAGTAAGTTTTTTCAAATAGAGCACCATAAAGCTACTGGCAATTCTATTCACTACTGGAATAGCTATAAAGACTATGGATCAAGAATCATAGCTTTAAAAAGCATGTAAATGTTTTCACTTCCTAATATTTAAACTTGTGAAGACTTTTCACCTCTAACTGGCTGTCTGCAAACTATCAAAGATAAATATTCTGAGGCTATGATAGGAAATATAAAGAAATATCCTTGTGTGTGTGTGTGTGTGTGTGTGTGTGTGTGTGTTTGTTTGTTTGTGTGTGTGTGTGTGTGTGTGTGTATGTGTCATTTCTACAGTCCTATGAGAAAGGAAGAAAACCTAAATTAATAACTAGAGGATTTTATTGCACCTAACTCCAAAATATTTCTTACATAGCATTCCAGGGTCACTTGTAGTTTATACCAGTGTTGTTCAAAATGCCTACTAGCAATTCCTAACTTAAAGGCATGCCATTAAAGTGTAAGCAAAGACAGGGATAAACACACAATAGCAACAGCTAAACAAAAACAAAAATGAGATCAATTTTCTACACTCTCTGACAATGAATGGAAGAAAGATCAACATAAGAATTTGAGTTACTGTGTCTAAGATATGTTATGAGCTTCGGGACAGAAAGGCCCTTTCCTATGGCATATTGAATTTTAATTATACATTACCCTAAGTCCATGTACTATTGCTTTTTTTAAACCTTCCTTCATACCTTAGCAATAACAGAGGCTACTCATCTTACTTTCTGACTGGCAAGGACACAACAATGTATGAGATCAAACTGTAGTTAATGCATAAATGACTCTAGGTACTGCTCTGCCTTATAAGAGAAAACTTTTATGCCTAAACCCTAGCTACAAGGATCTTGACAGAAACAATTAAGAAACATATGCCTCTTGGCACCTTTCCTGGGGAGTATGATAGAGCTGGCACTGGTGACTTGGGTACTAGAGAGCCACCTTTGAGCGCATGAGAGCAGGAGAGCTGGCCTGACCTCTAACTGGAACAATACTGGAGAACTGGCCTTGGTTGTGTGTGTGTGGGATATCTGGCCTAGATGACATGAGCACTGGAGAGCCAGTCCGACCCCTTGCCAGTTGCTATAAGCAGGAAAGCTGGCCCTGCCCTTCACTTGGGTAAAATGGGAGAGCTGGCACTGGAGGCACTGGATGGGAGAGCTGGCAGGGTGCCAGGATTCAGGTCCAGATCCAGTACTTTGAGTTGTCCTTCCCCAGCATTTACCCCAACTATGAACTGCTAGAGATAATGAAGGGACCAGTACTATAAAATCAAACTGCAGGATCTCCATGACACAGGTAAATAATAGGATATTTGAGAGCAGTTCACGTGAAGATCCAGTATTGGTAGTATATCAGAAACCAGAGGCTTTGAATCAGAACAATGACTCATTGTAATGAACATTTGCAAGTAAAGTTGTTTGGGCAAAAGGGTTTACTGTTTGATATAACTTGACACACTATTGAAATTTGTGTTCTCTTAGAGTCTGCATGATATCTGCCCAGGATCTTCTAGCTTTCATGTTCTCAGGTGAGAAGTCTGGTGTAATTCTGATAGGTCTTTCTTTATATGTTACTTGGCCTTTTTCTCTTACTGCCTTTAATATTTTTTCTTTGTTTAGTACATTTGTGGTTTTGATTATTATGTGATGGTATGTATTTCTGTCCTGGTCCAATCTGTTTGGAGTTCTGTAGGCTTCTTGTATATTCATGGACATCTCTCTCTTTAGGTTGGGGAAGTTTTCTTCCATAAATTTGTAGAAGATATTTGCTGGCCCTTTAACTTGTAAATCTTCACTCTCATCTATACCTATAATCCTTAGGTTTGGTCTTCTCATTGTGTCCTGGATTCCCTGGATGTTTTGGGTTACAAGCTTTTTGCATTTAATATTTTCGTTGACTGTTGAATCAATGGTTCCTATGGTATCTTCAGCATCTGACATTCTTTCTTCTATTTCTTGTATTCTTTTGTTGATATTTGTATCTATGGCCCCTGATTTCTTCCCAAGGTTTTCTATCTCCAAAGTTGTCTCCCTCTGCGATTTCTTAGTTGTTTCTACTTCTGTTTTTAGAATCTGGATGGATATGCTCAGATATTTCGCTTGGTTGATTGTGTTTTCATGTAATTCTTTAAGAGATTTTTGTGTTTCCTCTTTCATAGCTTCTACTTGTTGACCCACGTTCTTCTGTATTTCCTTAAGTGATTTTTGTATTTCCTCCTTATTGGCTTCTGTTTTTTGATCCATATTCTCCTGAATTTCTTTAAGTGATTTTTGTGTTTGCCTTGTAAAGGCTTCTAACTTTTGATCCATTTTTTGCCTGTATTTCTTTAAGAGATTTATCTATGTGTTCCGCTACCAGCATCCTGACCAGTAATTTTAGATCCAAATCTTGTTTTTCTGGTGTGTTAGGGTATCCAGGGCTTCCTGTTGTCGGTGAACTGGGTTCAGATGCTGTCATGCTGCCTTGATTTCTGTTAGTAACGTTCCTGTTTTCCTTTTGCCATCTGGTTAACTCTGTTGTTAGTTGGCTTTGTTGTCACTGGCTTGTGTTTGAACTGCCCATGAGGATGGACCCACCTATTGTTTCTCTAGTGATGACCAGGCTGCAGGATAGAGCCTGCCTCTGTGAGTGCTGAGGGGACCTCAGGGAAGGCGGTTGTTCCCAACCGAGTTGGTGCAAGGCTGGAGGGTGTGAGATGCCCCGTGAGCCGCCACCCTGGCTGGTGGTGAGAGCCTGGTGGATCCACCCAAGCGATGGTAGACCCTGATTGAGTCTGAATACCTGGGCCTCTCAAGCAGTGGCCTGGAGGCAATATGGAGAACAACCGCAACCAAGGAACCACAGGACAAGCTGGTCCCAGCCGCCTTGGTGCAGGCCAGAGGGTGTGGAGCTGCAGCCCTGGTGCTGGTTGGTGGGGAGAGCCTGGCAGATCCCCCGGAGCGATGGTAGTCCCTGATTAGTTCTGTATACCTGGGCCTCTCTAGAGTTGGCCTGGTGGCAATATCGAGAATTTTTTATTTTATTTTTATACATTATATTGTATTCCTCACCCTGCCAACCCCTGTTCATCCTCGAACTGTTCCAAATCCCATACCTCCTCTCCTTGCCATACCATGTATGTCTTTTGGGGTCTGAGTTGCCTCACTCAGGATGCTATTTTCTAGTTCCATCCATTTGCCTGCAAAATGCAGGATGTCCTCATTCTTAATAGCTGAAATTTCAGCAGTTACTTCTAATGAACTTGTGGCACTGAAAAGTTATAGAAGTTTTGTACTTTGAATATGTATATCTGTGATATTTGTGAAGGTAAAACTTGTGAAGAGAAAGAAAATTGAGTTTCCTTATCTGCCTTCTTCACACACTTTTCACACACGAGAAGCCTTCAGTGATTCCCAGACACACAATGTTTTAGTGGCCCAAATCAAAAGTATTTCCTTTATTATAATACTTTCTATGACCAGTTTCTATCTTAGAGGATGTCAATATTTCTTCTCTCCTAATAATAAGGTATTAAGCCCCAGAGTCTCTGTTTTCTTGAGACTTTCAAGCTGATCTTTTGTGATCAGTTTCTGCAGAGAGAAAAAGACCACTTCTAATTAGAGAGCCTGTATCATACCTCAAAGATTAGAAGAAAAAATTCTGTTCCAAATTCTAAAAAAAAATCACATAAAGAGAAAAAGAACCCCTCACTAAGATCAATGACCCTGTGTATCTAAGACATACTAATATATTCATAGCACCATTTCTTTGATCCTATTCAGAAGAATGAACATTTTTGTACCTGCTGTCCTAGTTTGCAGTGTTACATTTTCTGAATTATCATGTGTTGACTGGTACTGTCTCATATTATTTCTCCCATATAGGTACCATACTATAATATGGCTCAATTACTTGTGAGCATGGTTTCAATAAATATGCATGCATATATTTTTATTCACTTACCTCTCAATCACAGGCCCCTTACCTCCTTTTTACCCAGTCCTACTCTAACAAGACTTTCTCTTCTTCTCAGAGAAGGAGAAGCCTTCCATGGGTACCCACCCATTCTGACACATTAAGGAGTAGCAGGACTAAATACGTTCTCTCCCACTGGAGCCAGACAAGGCAGCTTAGCTAAAGTAATGGGATCCCAAGACAGGAAACAGAGTCAGAGACATCTCCTGATTCACTTGTTATGAAGACCAACCTGCACATCTACTAAAAATATGGAGGTTGCCTAAGTCCAGCCCATGCATGTTCTTTGGGTTGTGTGGTTTCATCTCTGTGATCCTCCACAGGCTAGTTGACTCTGTAGGTATTCTTGTGGCATCATTAACCCGTTCAGCTCCCTCAATACTTCCTCCACTCTTCTTCAGCTCCACTTTATGTTTGCCTGTGGATCTTTGCATCTGTTTCCATCAGCTACTGGATGAAGCCTCTAAGAAAACACTTATGCTAGGCTACTGTCTGTAGTTATAGCAGAGGGTCATTAATAGTATCAGGGGTTAGCTTTCTCGCATGGGCTTGTCTTTCATGCTTTTCTGTCTATTGTTTCTACATCATTTTAAACCAAAAATTTTTACCATTGCTTTCCTTATATTTAGCGCCTTCCCAAAATGACAAGTTTCCGATCTTTGTACACAAAACTCTCTTCTATCTGAAATACTTCATTCCTCTTTTCCTCAAAGAACTTCCCCCTTTGGAAGAAGGAAGTTGAAGCTAGTTTTTAAGCTCACAATTTTCCTGCTCCAGCCCCTCAGGTATTTAGATTATAAACATGGACCATCATTGAGGCTAAGCAGGGTTTTGTTTTGTTTTTTACATATTTTATTTATGTACAAAATTTTTGGTATATACTTATGTACACATAAAATTTTAAATATTTGTGTTGGGTAGGGTGGAGTATATGTTTACATGTCCTGTGTATGGATACTTAGAGGTACCAGAAGAAGAATTTATAAGCAGATTTTAGCTGCTCAAGTTGGGTGCAGGATTCACATTCTGTCCCCTAAAAGGGCCATTTCTCCAGGCTTTTGCAAACAATGGTGCTGGTTCAACTGGAGGTCAACATGCAGAAGAATGCAAATTGACCCACTCTTATCTCCTTGTACTAAGATCAACTCCAAGTGGATCAAGGACCTCCACATAAAACCAGACACACTGAAACTAATAGGAAAGAAACTGGGGAAGACCCTGGAGGACATGGGCATAGGGGGAAAGTTCCTGAACAGAACACCAATAGCTTATGCTCTAAGATCAAGAATTGACAAATGGGACCTCATAAAATTACAAAGTTTCTGTAAGGCAAAGGACACTGTCAGAAGGACAAGACGGCAACCAACAAATTGGGAAAGGATCTTCACCAACCCCACATCCGACAGAGGGCTAATATCCAATATATTCAAAGAACTCAAGAAGTTAGACCCCAAAGAACCAAATAATCCTATTAAAAATGCAGTACAGAGTTAAACAAAGAATTTTCACCAGAAGAAATTCAGATGGCTGAGAAACACCTTAAGAGATGTTCAACATCATTAGTCATCAGGGAAATGCAAATCAAAACAACCCTGAGATTCTACCTCACACCAATCAGAATGGCTAAGATTAAAACTCAAGAGTCAACAGGTATTGGCAAGGATGTGGAGAAAGAAGAACACTCCTCCACTGTTGGTGGGATTGCAAGATGGTACAACTGCTCTGGAAATCAGTCTGGTGGTTCCTTAGAAAATTGAGCATGACACTTCCAGACTACCCTGTCATACCACTCCTGGGCATATACCCAGAGTATTCCCCTGCATGCAATAAAGACCCATGCCCCACTGTGTTCATAGCAGCCTTATTTATAATAGCCAGAAGCTGGAAGGAGCCCAGATGTCCCTCAAAGAAGGAATGGATACCGAAAATGTGGTATATTTATACAATGGAATACTACTCAGCAATTAAAAATAATGAATTCATGTAATTTGTAGGCAAATGGTTGGATCTGGAAAATATCATCCTAAGTGAATTAACCCAATCACACAAAAAATACACATGAATTGCAATCACTGATAAGTGGATATTAATGAGCCCAGAAGCTCTGAATGCTCAAGGCACAATTAACAAATCAAAAGATTCTCAAGAGAAAGGAAGGAGAGGACCCTAGTCCTGAAAAGACTGGATCCAGTTTTGTAGAAGAGTACCAGAACAGAGAAATGGTGTGTGTGTGTGTGTGTGTGAGGGGGGTGGTGATTGGGGAATGGGTGGGGGGAAGAGGACTTATGGGACATATGGTGAGGGGGGGGAACTGGGAAAGAGGAAAGCCTTTGGAATGTAAACAAAAAATATACAAAATAAAAAAAAAATAAAAAAGAGACCAAAAGGAGTTCACCCAATTATTTGTGGATAGAATTGAATTGTAGAATTATATCTGATTTTTTTATTTTTTTTATATAATTTTTTATTCTATATTATTTGTTTATATTCCAAAGATTCAAAAGGCTTTCCCCTTTTCCGGTTCCCCCCTCCATATGTCCATAAGTCCTCTCCCCCCACAACTATTCTCCAATCACCCCACCACTACCATTTCCCTGTTCTGGTACTCTCCTACAAAACTGGATCCAATCTTTTCAGGCCCAGGGTCCTCTCCTTTCTTCTTCTTGGGAATCATTTGACTTGCTAATTGTGCCTTGAGTATTCAGTGCTTCAGGGCTCATTAATATCCACTTATCAGTGATTGCATTTCATGTGTATTTTTTTGTGATTGGGTTAACTTGCTTAGGATAATATTTTCCAGATCTAATCATTTGCCTACAAATTGCATGAATTCATTATTTTTAATTGCTGAGTAGTATTCCATTGTATAAATATACTACATTTTCTGTATCTATTCCTCCTTTGAGGGATATCTGGGCTCCTTCCAACTTCTGGCTATTATAAACAAGGCTGCTATGAACATAGTGGACAGAGGGCTAATATCCAATATATACAAAGAACTCAAGAAGTTAGACCCCAAAGAACCAAATAACCCTACTAAAAAATGGGATACAGAGCTAAACAAAGAGTTGTCACCAGAAGAAATTTGGATGGCTGAAAAACACCTTAAGAGATGTTCAACATCATTAGTCATCAGGGAAATGCAAATCAAAACAACCCAGAGATTCTACTTCACACCAGTCAGAATGGCTAAAATTAAAAATTCAGGAGACAACAGGTGCTGGTGAGGATGTGGAGAAAGAGGAACTCTCCTCCACTGTTGGTGGGATTGCAAGATGGTACAACTGCTCTGGAAATCAGTCTGGCGTTTCCTCAGAAAATTGGGCATGACACTTCCAGAGGCCCCTGTCATACCACTCCTGGGCATATACCCAGAGGATTCCCCTGCATACAATATCTGATTATTTTAAAGGTATAGTTTTCCAAAATATTTTTAATTATATGTGACTTTTATGGTGATTTTAGAAATAAAATATATTTGTGAGAGAAAAAAAGAAGTCACTTCGTTTTTCTCTGATTTTATTTCTACATCTTATTTATAAGTAGAAGTTTTCAGGCTGTCTTTTTTTCCTTTTAGATAAGTTTCCTTTCTGAATGGTAAGAATACAATAGCTTGCAGTGTAATTAGAGAAAATGTAGGTCTTCTGCAATAAAATTACCAATAAAAATGATAATTTTGGGAAACAATTAACTTCAATGAAACAGTGGGTTCGGCACACCCCTTGCCAGCCCAGGAAGAAGGCTTGTACATTTTTGCTTGCTCTGGTATTAATCTATAGAGCTACAGAAAGAGAGCAGCTGTTGTAGTTCTGGAGAAAAATCAAACTCAGTGCTAATTTTCAATGACAAAAATATGATCATGGTAATTATGGCATAATTACAATGCCTTGAATCTAATTTTAGCATCATAGTAAAATAAAGAATGGAAAACCAATATAAAGGATGACAAAAAATACACTAGTCTTTTAATTTCTAAAGATAATAGGACCACAACAAAAAGAAGTGTTAGATGATGGGGGAATAACATTATCTACAAGCTGCATTGCAATGCTCTCCAAATTTTCTTTTCTGAAACTCATTCAATAATTTTTAGGCTAAATAAAAATATGCATGAACTTATTTAAAACAAAACCAAAAATATTTCGATATTATGCTACTCTAACTGAGGAGATGGCCCAGGGGTAAAACTGCTTACTATGCAAGCCTAACAACAGGAGTTTCCCAAGTAAGAGGTGGGCATGGGAGCATGTGTCAGCAACCCAATGCTTGGGACTTGGGAATCAGTGAGTCCTAGGGTCTTGCTGACTAGCCATTCAGTTCTAGATTTAGTGAGAGCCACTGTAAAACTAAAATGAAAAAGTGATATAGGTACACATAAAAGCCTTAGGTCTTCAAATATGTATGCATATACAAGTTCATCAATATCTATACCTGTACAGTCACATATACATACAGTGCACATATACATAATCACATGAAGAAAGCCTATTGCCGGTGGTGGGAGACAATTATGAGTCCTGATGTATCCAAAAGATCTTTTCTTTTATATTTTAAGTGGGTTTGTTCTGCATGCTGATGTCCAGATGAACATCAATCTAAAAATAATTTATGAAACAAAGATAAAAAGCTGAAACTTTCAAGGAGAATTAAGCACCCTGCTCCTCAGAACTGAGCAAATTTCAGCAAAACAGAAGAAAATTTGATGTTAAGAAAGAACTAAGGAGAACAGACATTTAAAATCTTGTATCAGCTATAGTCCTGCAATAAAAAGTTCTTACTTGTAAGGTTCTTATAAATCATGATTATTATACTGGTAGTTTGGCGGTTTGGAATGGAAGATTTTTATTAATGAAAGAGTCATCCCTCCATCAAGTGGTTATTTTCCAAAGTCTCTTCTTATAATCAATTACTTCTATAACTATTACTGGATCAGCTTCAGAAAAATAAGGATGGAATTTAAAGACAGTAATATAAATCACTTGTGCTGTTTGTTTGTTTGGTCCTTTGAGGTCAATGGTGGCTGACCCACATGCCAGATGATACTTAAAATAATTTTCGGTTTGTGGCTCAACAAGGACTCAAAGCTGTATAGGCAGGCTTACTACTTTCTAGTCATTCTCTCAACTACATATAATATATACATGAAGATGACCAGAGACACACATACACATGTTATATATAGCAAAGGAAGTCATGTTTCTACTTTTTACTCTGAACAAAAATTTTATATGCATTCTGGACTATGACAGTTCAAGTTTCATGATAAAATCATGTGAAGGTGATAAAAAGAAAGGCTAGGGAGAGTTATCAATTTTCTCTTTTGTGTCTTTAGCCTATTAGGCTTCAGAATCAACACTGCACTGCGTTTATCAGAAGTGTGAGAATATTCTTGGGTTAGAATTTTTATTTTTTATGTAACCAATAAAACACAGATATAAATCTAAACATTCACAGATGCTTGTAGAAAGTAATAACATTTTTGCAAATAAATTAAATAATGGCAGTAAATCTTGATAATATTTGATATTTAGATTCCCCTCCCTGCTTTTTTGTTGAGCACACAATTCTATCTGAACAGATTCCCTTTTTCCTGTCTTCTCCTTCACCCACCCAAGTAGTCATCTTCCTGGATATTCTGCCCTTTCACAGATCACAAGCAGGCCATCCTCAACAGAAGGACATAAGATGGGATGGGTTTTTTTATTGTACAGTTTTTCCACATCTGTGACCCCTCCTCAACTTCAAGCTGATGTCTCTGTCCTCAAACATAAGTAACAGCAAAGTCAGAAATTAAATAGAGGCAAAGACAGATATTATTTTGAGACAAAAGTGATCCTTGATTCTTAAAAATATTCTAACATATACAAGTTTTCCCTAAAAGAACAGGAAGTGTCATGAGATTTAAACTTCCTAAATTTGGCTGATGTAATTTCCTCTGTGAATAACATCCCTGACTTTGTGGCCAACATTACTTCCAGAAATGCACGAACACAGCTGCTGGCAGTCATAACGGGGGCAGACTTAGGTTGTAGGATTGTTCAGAGCAGACTTCATTGAGGAGGGTGTTGGATTGCTTCTTTCTACTTTTTGGCTGGAATGTCACTTGCTGGCTCCCACTCAATGAAACACTGGATTTTCTTTCAAAAGAAAGTATTTAAGGACTCCTTTAGATAGATTGACCCTCCCCATAACTCCACCCATGGCCTAAAGCTTTCACTTGGGCTCCATTTAAGTCAAAATTTACCACCATAAAATTATACACACAGATGGAACGTAAAAACTGATCATTATTTTTTGCTGACATTTTGCTCGAAACTATTTGTTAAAGATTAGCTCTTAATACCTTGCATGACTTAGAGTTTGCTTCATGCCTATAATGTTGAATTCACAAATGTATCCAATTCTTTTCATACTGTCACTCATCAAACATTCAATGATGTTTCAGAGACTAGCACTGGGCTAATGCAAATTATGCCTATGAAGTGATGATGATAGCATAGATAATAAATGCACAGATAAAAATAATATAGTATACTATTTTATAACACACATATTTGTGATATATATGTATATATGTTTATATGTGTATGTATATATATGTATATATACATATATGTATATATTTGGGATTTTGACTGTTTGAGGCTTATCTTCTTCACGATACAATGTAAAAACCTTATAGCATCATAATAATTGGCAAAAACAAAGATTACAACTGATACCTATGTCTACATTTGATATATACTTTAATCTATCTATTAAGGTAGTTAGCAATATGTGAGGGCTTGTTCTAATTATTACAAAGCTCACAAATAGGATAATAAAACCACACAAAAGTAAATCAAAGAGGACCCCCATAACAAAAGTAACTTACATAAATATATTGAAAGTACAAGCCTATTCTACTGTTCTCAGATTTTTGTATTTATTTATGTATTCCACTCTGGTAAGCTTTCTCAGTATTTCATGATTTATTCTCATTTTCCTTTCAATATCTTCATGTTCTCTTCCTTCTCATATTTTTTAACTTTATTTCTTGCTTCACTATTCCAAATATCACTAATTTCTTTTGGCATAACACATAGGTTCCACAGTGAAGAATCTTGTCCCTATGACACATCATTTTCTGTGCCAGCTTATTCCCATTCTCAATAGCCATAACAGTATGGTAGACTGAAAATAACATCGTGTTACATTTTTAGATTAACGATTATATTCACACATTATGTCAAATAAGATATTGCCAAAATCATGATATGAGGTATAGCTTATTGATGAAGCTGTAAGGAGTAAATAAGTCAATATACATAAAACTTTAAAAATTTTGCCAGATATGTGTTTAGAACTCATCAATGTTATGCATAAAAGTAAAACTTGAATCAAGATTTTCTGCAAGATTTTTTCTTTGGTTTCAAATATAAGAATAGTACAGTTCCAAAATTCTGCCAAACCTCAGAGCTTTTATTTAAATTTTACTTGTTAAACTGAATTTTACTCTGTGGTATAAATGTACTTTACTCAAATAGATTAAATCAGGAAAGAAAATCCTCCTGCCACATAAAAATCAAAACACTAAATGTATAGAACAACAACAACAAAAAAGGATATTAAAAGCTGCAAGGGAAAAATCCAAATAACATATAAAGACAGACCTATCAGAATTAAATCCAAATTCTCAACAAAGACTCTAAAGCCAGAAGGTCCTGATCAGATATCTTATAGACCATAAAAGACCACATATGTCAGACCAAACTATTATACCCAGCAAAATGTTCAAACCCCATAGATCAAAAAACCAAGATATTTCATGACAAAATCAATTTCAACAATATTTCGCACAAACCCCAACTCAATGAGACTAACCACACTCAAGTAAATACAAGAAATACATTTGTTCACACCATGAAAAGCAAGAGAGCCGGGCAGTGGTGACACACTCCTTTAATCCCAGCACTTGGGACGCAGAAGCAGAGGCAGAGAGGTTTCTGAGTTTAAGGCCAACCTGGTCTACAGAGTGAGTTCCAGGACAGTCAAGGCTAAAAAGGGAAACCCTGTCTTGAAAAGCAAAAGAGAAATACACACACACACACACACACACACACACACACACATACACACTACCACCATCAACATCAAAATAACAGGAATTAATAATAATCATTGGTAATTAGTCTCTCTCAACATCAGTGGACTCAATTATCTGATAAAAAGACACAGGCTAACATAATGGATGCATAAACAGAATCCAATCTACTGTATAAAAGAAACACATTTCAGCAATAAAGATAGAATTTAACTCAGAGTAAAGGGCTGGACCAACCAAATGGTCACAAGAATCAAGCTGGAGGAGCCATTATAATATATAATAAAATAGAAATTCAACCAAAACTAGTCAAAAAAGACATAGAAGGACACTTCATCATCAACAAAAAAAATCCACCAAAAGGATGCATCAATTATGAACAACTTTGCCCTAAATGCAAGGGTACCCACATTCATAAAAGAAACATTACTAAAGCTTAAATCACACACTGAAAGCTTAAATCACATATCAAACCCCACACATTAATAGTGGGAGACTTCAACATACTACTCTCACTAATGGACAGATCATCAGGACAGAAACTAACCATAAATAATGCAACTAACAGAGGTTATAATTCAAATGGACCTAACATATCTATAGAGAGTTTCACCCAAACACAAAAGAATACACCTACTTTTCAACACCTCATGGAACCTTCTCCAAAATTGACCATATAACATCAACAGATGTAAGAAGATTTAAATAACCCCTTGCATTTTATCAAATCACCATGGATCAATGCTGGAATTCAACAACAGAAACACTGGAAGGTATACACACTCCTAAAAATTAAACAACTCTACTCAGTGATCTCAACTCAACAACCACATGAAGCTCAAGATGAAGGAAGACCAAAGTGTGGTTACTTTGATCCTTATTGGAAAGTGGATCAAAACACCCATGGCTCACAGCCAGCCAATAGACTGAGCACAGGGTCCCATTTAGAGCATTTAGGGAGAAGACCTAAGGAGCTGAAGAGGTTTGCAGCCCTGCAGGAGGAACAGTAATATGTACCAACCAGTAACCCCAAAGTTCCCAGGGACTAAACCAATAACCAAAGAGTACACGTGGAGGGACCCACGGCTCCAACTACATATGTAGTAGAAGATGACCATTTCAGACATCAATGAGAAGAGAGGCCATTGGTCCTATGAAGGCTTGATTCCCTGGAATAGGGGAATGCAAGTCAAGAAATTGGGGGGGGCGGCGAACAGGGGAAGGGGAGATGGGATAGGGAGTTTTCAGAGGGGTAAAGCAGAAAGGGGATACCATTTGAAATGTAAACAAAGCAAATATCTAATAAAAAAAGAAATTAAAGTCTTTCTAGAATTCAGTGAAAAGGGGGCATCACATACCCAAACTCATGGTTCACAATGAAAGCAATGCTAAGAGGAAATTTCATAGTACTAAGTGCCTTCATAAAGAAATTAGAGAGTTCTCATAGTAAGGAATAAAAGTACACTTGAAAGTTGTAGGAAAAAAAGAAGCAAACATATCCAAGAAGAGTAGACTGTAGAAAATAATCACTGAAGAACGAAATTGAAGAAGATATCAGAATATAGAGAACTTCCTATGCACATAGATCAGTAGGATTAACAGTGAATATGGTCATCTTACTAAAAGCAATCTACAAATTCAATGCAATTCCCATCAAAATTTTAACACATTTTGTTACAGATTTTGAAAGAATAAATTCTGAAATTCATATGAAAAATAAAAATTCTGGGATAGCAAAAATAATCCCAAACAATAAAAGAACTTCTAGAGGTATCATGACCTCTGACCTCATGCTGTACTTACAGAGAAAGAGTAATAAAAACTGCATGGTGCTGGTATATAGCCAGACAGGCTGATCAATGGAATCAAATTGAAGATGCTAAACTAAACCCACACACCTACAGACACTTGATTTTTGACAAAGAAGTCAAAACTATACAATAGAAAAGGGAGAGTATCTTCAATAAATGGTGTTCAAAGTCACATTATTCCTAATACCAAAAAAATGGAAACAACTCAGATGTCCCTCAATTGAAAAATGATATAGAAAATGTAGTTCATTTACACAATGAATACTACTCAGATATTAAAAACAAGGACATCATGAATTTTACTGGGAAAGTAATCCAGAAAAATACATATATGATATGTATTCACTTATAAGCGGATATGATCCAGGAAGTACAGGATAAACATACTATAATGCAAATACCCAAAGAAGCCAATTAAAAAGGCAGGCCCAAGAAAAGGTGCTTGAATCTTTCTCAGAAGAGGAAATAAAATAGATATCAGAGGTGAATGGAAGAAGGGAAATAGGTGGGGAGAGGGGATGAGAGGGGGAACAGCATGGGGGTTCAGGGATAGGGAGAACAATGAAGAGAGAACAAAACTCAGAGGTAGGTGTAGAGGCAGGGTCATCTCTAGGATAGAGACCTGAGATCTGGAAGGAGGAAGGCTCAGTGCATCTATGAGGGTGACCATAGCTAAGACCCCTAGCAGTGGGGGATACGGAGCCCAAAGTGACCACCTCCTATAGCCAGGCAGAACTCCCAATGGAGCGATAAAGACATCAACACATCCACAAAACATTCAGCTCAATATATGTCCTGCCTATAAGATGTGCAAAGGACAAAGATGGAGCAGAGACTGAGGGCATGGCCAACCAATGCATGGGCCAAATTGATAACCATCCCATGGGCAAGAACCAGTTCCTGACACTCTGAATTGTAGTCTCTTATGCTTACAGACAGGAATCTAGCATGACTGTTCTCTGAAAGGCTCTATGCAGCAGCTGACTGAAACAGATGCAGAGACCCACAGCTAAACATTAGGTGGAGCTCAGAGAGTCTTGTAGAAGAGTTGGGAGAAGGATTGAGGGACCTGAAGAGGATATGTACTGCACAGGATGACCAACAGAGTCAACTAGCATGGACCGTTAGGGGCTCCCAGAGATTGAACTACCAGCCAAAGAGCAACCAGAGCTGGACCTAGGCCTCTAACACATATGTAGTAGATATACAGCTTGTTTTTCACAAAGGTCCTCCAACAAATGAATCAGTGGCTGTCCCTGAATCTGTTGCCAGCCTGTGGATCTGTTCCCCTAACTGGTCCAACTTGTCTCCTAAGGAGGAGAGGATACACCTAGTCCTGCAGTGACTTGATGAGTCTGGGTTGGGTGATATCCATGGGGACTCCACATTCTCAAAGGAGAAAGGGAGGGGGATTGAGGGAGGAACTGTGTGAGGGGGGACTGGAAGGAAGGGAGGCTGATATTGGGATATAAATTGAATAAATAAATTAATTAATAAAAATGCATTGATGTAATGCTACTGTATGTTGGTTTATATATATGGAAATAAATTTAAAATGATAATACATTAGTGTGAAACTTAGAAATGAGAAAATAATCAATAAAGGAGAAATAGAACAGAAAATAAAAGTGCAAAAGTCACAGGGAGACGTTATAAGAAGATACATTTAATTGGTGTCCCAGGGAAAGGAGTTAAGTAGAATATATCAGAAACAGTGAGTATCACCACCCTGGTTGTTTTTCAAAACTCATGAAATATGTCAAACCACCCGCTAAAGAGACAACCATAAAGCCTAAGAAATTGGAGCTAAGGAGCAAATTGAAAAATGGAAAGAAATCTCGGAAGTTACACAAAGACATCAACAGTGGTTTAGTAGTAATATAAAGTGCTGGCTTTCAACAGAAATACTCTACAGATGCCAACGGAGTCGTGATTTGCTCACAGTAGAAGTCAATAATGGTTACCTGCAAGTTACATCCAGTTTCAGACAAACATAGAAAGTCAGGATCTTGGGGGAAAAAAAGTTTGCAAAAGTGAAAGTGAAGACATTCTCAAGAAGAGAAGCAATCACAGACAGAAGTAGCAAAAAGTCGATCATTTAAGTTCATTGCATAATACAGATGCCAGTGCACTGCACAACAAAGATGTTTTTAAACAGCAAACATGCATTTTCTAAAAATCAGCTTTATCACAGGTCATAGAGCTGGTCTCAAAGGCAGATTTAAATTACACAGGGTAGTCACTGCAATTGAGTAAAACTAAGCTATAGATTAATAACAGAAAGGTCACTATTATATGAACTTTTCATGGTAGTCACAGAATACCTTAAGAGCTACAGTACAGATTTTGAACTCAGAATTATTGTATAGGAGAGTTATGATAAGACCAAAAAGCAATATTTGCAATAAAGCCAGATAGTAAACTATCTTAATAAACTCCAAATGTAAGCAAAACAAGAAGAGTAATTAGCCAATGAAGGCATCAGGTACACACCTGGTACACAAACATATATGCAAGCAAAATACTCATATACCCAAGCTCATAAAAAGTTTCAAATCTCAATAGACTTATATCAAAGAAATATCATCCTAAGTGAGGTAACCCAATAACAAAAGAATACACATGAAATGCAATCACTGAGAAGTGGATATTAATTAGCCCAGAAGCTCTGAATACTCAAGACACAATTAGCAAATCAGATGATTCCCAAGAAGAAGGAGGAGAGGGCCCTCCTGAAAAGACTTGATCCAGTATTGTAGGGAAGTACCAGAACAAAGAAATGTGTGTGTGTGGGTGGTGATTGGGGAATGGGCAGAGGGAAGAGGACTTATGGGACATATGGTGAGGGGGGGGGACTGGGAAAGGGGAAAGCATTTGGAATGTAAACAAAGAATATAGAAAATAAAAAAGAAATGTAAATGAAGATTATATTCAATAAAAAAAATCTAATACAAAAAGAAAAAAAAGAGAGAAGGCATTGAAGATACCCTGGAATTGGAGCTACTATTGTGAGCTGTTATGTGGGTGCCAGAATTTGAACTTTGGATTACTGAAAAATCAGCTCGTGCCTATAACCACTGAGTCATCTCCCTAGTCCTCAATAGATATTTTATAAAACTTAATGTATTTTTAAAATTGTCAGGTATCCAAATATATGTTGCATATGTGAACTTTGTGATTATTAGAGGGAACAGTATGGAACTTACATCAGCCTACAAACTTATACAAGGAGCTTCTCAAGAAAACTATAATCTCTGGCAATAAGGTCAAGAATTGACATGTGAAATTCATAATATTTTAATTACAAAATCAAAAACCAGCAAAGGCACAGTTAATGTATTGAAAAGGCAGGTGAAATATTTAATTATGAAATTCACACAGCCTGGTGTCACCTGAGAAGGGAGTCTCAAGTATTGGTCAGGTCAGATTGGCCTTTGGCATATCTGTGGAGGATTATTGTCTTGATTATTAATTACTCTATGAGGGCACAGTCCACTGTAGACATCATCATTCCTTGGGAAGACAGTCTTGAGCTGTATAAGAAAGCTTGTTAAGCATGAGTCTTTGAGTAAGTTATTAAGCAACATTGCTCCATGATTTCTGCATTCAAATTCTTGCTTGAGTTTCTGTCTTGACATCTTCCACTGGTGAACTATGATGCGGATGTGTAAGTCAAAAGAAGAAAAAAAAATTTGCTTTGGTACAGGAACTGAACAAAACTAGAACAAAAACCTATAGAATGGAAGCAAACATTTGTTAGCTATACATCTGACCGAAGAACACTATCCAGATTATATAAAGAACCCAAAAAGAAACAGAAAGTACCAATACATTATTAATATAGATTTTTATTTGGCTCTTAAATATTTTAATTTTCTTGAATTTTTTCATATTTTAAAGAATTATTTGTTCTTTACTAGTTTATCCACATACATAAAACAGTATTCCTAGTCTTGCTGATGGACGGATTTCTAACTTTTGTTATTCATGCTCACTGCAGGGATAAGGCCTCTTTTCAAAGGTCATAGTCTTGCATTACAGCTGTTTGATGAGAATGTATTTTTTCCCATGATGCATCAGAACCAGACCTTGGTTATTGTTGATTTAGTACTCTTAGGTTGGGATTCTGTCATCCTCACACACTTCCTTCGGGGTTCTTCTGAATTCAGGCAGCACAGCCCTTTTAGCACCAAGTTAACAGCTACTCTATACTGGAGTCAGATGGATAAAACAGGATATTCTATTATTTATAGCAAATACATCATTCCTTCATCAAGGAATTGCGTTAAATACAAGATCCACCATCTTTACCATTGGAAACACCTGGATTCTTTCAATGCAAAACAAATGAATAAACATACATTCTGATCTAGATAAGCTCTCCCTTTATTCAGCAAAAGGATAAAGAACAAAAAATAGAATGCATGTGATGTGTGCTACAATAAATTACAGTATTAAATCTGTTGCCATGGAGATAAGGATTGAAGTTAATCTTCTGAGGCAAAGTTAGGTAATTAGAGAAATATTCTAAGAAGAAGTTATAGTCAGGAGAAGGGATCTTTCCCCTTAGGAGGAGAGGAATGGGCAGAGAAGTCATCTAGAGGATAAAGAAGTTGTATATAATATGGTTAGTGTTGTTCATGGTAGGAGCAAATAAAAGCCTTCCAAAGATGGCCATTGTCTAATTCCCGATCCCCATTAATAACAATCTCAGTACCAGAGGGGCATTACAGTTGTGATTATTATGATTTTTAGAACAGAGAGGTTGTCCTACCTAGTGGGTAAATTCATACATGGTCTTTAGAAGAAGAAAGGAAACAAGGCAAGATCAGAGCCGTTAAGATACTGTAAGTAGCATGTTCCTGATTTTGAAGTGGAAAAACAAGGGTAATGAAACAAAGGATTGAGCCTGTCTCTAGACTTTAGAAAAGTTGTTATATACAATCTCTAATTCCTCAAACAGAGAACAAGTTCTAAACATCCGTAATTTGGTCCAATAAGAGTAATACACTTCTGAACTCTAGCAGGATAAGATAATCAATTTATGCTATTTTAATTATGCTCTGTGGTCATTGCTATACCAACAATAGGGCACTAACAGAGTAGAGAATTATGGGTGAATTGTCTGGGGTACATGCCTGCTTGCTTGCATGTGTGTGTGTGTGTGTGTGTGTGTGTGTGTGTGTGTGTGAAAGAGAGAGAGAGAGAGAGAGAGAGAGAGAGAGAGAGAGAGAGAGAGAGAGAGGGAGAGGGAGAGGGAGAGGGAGAGGGAGAGAGAGAGAGAGAGAGGAGAGAGAGTGTTTAGGGGTTGAAACAATGGAGGTGGTGTGTGATGGTGATGGAAAGAGTCCTGGGACTCACTAGGTAGAACTTCCTAGTAAAAGAACTCTGAATTTTCCCAAGAGAATGAGATCTTATGAGAATGATCCTTGTATAGAAACTGGAATTCCATTTGCCTCTTTCTTCTTCTGTTTTTTTTCCTTAAGGTTCATATTTGACAGCTATACATCTCATCCTCCTACATAAATGGAACTCCATGTTAGATTCTGAGTTCTCTTTGCATCCCAGGAGGCACTGTTACTTTGAACATTCACATACAGACACACACATACTATTCACTATTGTCTCTTCCATGTTGTAATGTTTTGAGCTACTGAGCATTTCATCCACTTACAAAACTATAATAATAAACGTTGACAAAAACAATAAAACAAAAGATCATGTTGTACTGGAAGAGATAAGAGGCAAGTAGATTTTCCAAGAAAGGGTTTCCAGAGGTCTCTCTCCTTCTTGTCCAGTCCTCCATCATCCTGTGCTGATCACATTTTTGTTCCTATTTTTCTTTCATCACTTTTGTTAAAGGAAGTGGTCAGAACTACTTTAGACAGGCTGAGTGGGTGGATTTCAAGTCCATCTTTTTGTTCCCCAGCTTAGTCTTGATTCATTTGTAAAGCAGACTGTTGGCTATGTGTATGGCTAAATTCAGCATCCATGCTCACTGTTAGAGAAGTTTCCAAAATAGCAAGCAGACCACCAAAAAGCTGGGCCTGGGAAAGGAAGGAGAAGATGTGATACTAGAAATCCTTGGAAGCATAAGAAAGAGTCTTTATTTTTTTTAATGTCAGCAAGATTTCTCTGGATTAGGGCTGATTGCTCTGCTGTGTATAGTGTTGCAAAATGCATTGAGTTTCACAATCTCTGCGTGGTTTTCTGTGAAGTCACTGGTGGCCTCTACTCTCCAAATCACTTCACAGTGAACACTTTGATCCACTATGATATCAGTCTTGAGCTTCTAATTGCTTCCAAGTGAATTCTGGATTGCCAAGAGTCTGGGTGGTGTCTCCCATCTGATTCAGTTCTTTGCTCTGTACTTACATATTTCTGTGCTCCCAAACTCCTCTAAACAACTTACTAGGCTAATGCTTTCAATATAACAGAAATAACACATGTGTAAGTTAACCAGAAAATGGAAAGTTAGGGTCCTTTTTATTCATTAATTAATTGTAGGGGACACAATAAAAATGAAACTTTTTTTTATGCTGGCTTTTGCCTTGAAGACAATTTTCTCTGCATTGGATGCCCAGGTAATGTTCTTAGATAAAATGTGTGAGATTTGAAAAACATTGTAGAAAACTAGCTTGTAGAAAGAAATATTGCAACGAAATATGTACAGATTTTAAATGTACTGTTAGCTAACCGATTTCCTATGCCTGCATCTAACCAATGAACACTCAATTATGTATGACTTGGTTACTTACATAATTCTTTGGTTATGTTAATAAAATTAAACAAATCAAATGTTATTATGCTATTATAACTAAGCAAATGCCACAGATGAGTCCCCTAGTATATAAATATCACCCCAATGTGTTTTCTTCCTTTCTTGTTTATTGGGGTCACATTCCCCCACTCAAATTTTTAAGATTAAAACAACTGTCCATATCTCTAGTCTTTGATTCAGGAAATAAATGCTTATTTTTCTCCATGTGATGGAACTTAGAGAACTTGGAATGGTAGGGTCTTCAGCACCTCTCCCACTTATCCAGTCATTGTCGCCTATATATCTTCACTCTACCACCTTAAGTTAGGTTTAAATTTCAGACATCTTTGTACCCTATGCCTCTTAGCATGCAATGTCCTCTGCCTCTATTGAACTGAGTTCCTGCTTAAGATTGTTTCAATTCCCAAGTCTCTAAAAAGACCATTAAGTCATGCCAAAATGCTCATAAAGCCCAAAGTATTTCTTTGTATTGTTTCATAACTGTTCCTTGGAAGATATGAGTAAGGGTCTATTCACTCCAAATAGGACACACACACACACACACACACACACACACACACAAATAGGAGCATGAGTGAGTGTTCCTTGCAGGAGCATAGGAGGGAGCCTCAGGCAGCTTCATCACTGAAAATAAAACTCGAGCCTAGATGCTAACTAACAAACGTCATACCAACTAAATTTCTCTGCACTTACAGGCATCTATACCAAAGAATCTCTTCTAACATGGCAACTACTACTACTTAATTAAAGTTGGGGAGAGTCTCTGTTGTGGATGGGCCTTGTAATGTTTGTATTTTAATGTTAATTCCAGTCTCCTGGAAGGGGCTGTGGACAAGGAGTGAGTCATGAACTTAGGTGACTTCTTGTGAACCAATCTCTTAATGAATAAAGGAGCCAATCACTGGGTAAGTAGGCAGGACATCAGAGTTGGACAGAGGAAGAGAAGAAGCAGAGTTAGGGGATTTTGGAACAGGGATAGAGTAAGGGCAAGATGTAGCTGTTAGAGTTTCTCTGGTATCATGGCGGATATGCCATGATTCACCACCAGACGAATCAGATTTAATAAGGCTTTCAAGATTGTTTTACCATTGTTTCTGAACTAAGTTTGTGTGGTGTTTTTCTTCTCACAGTGACTCAACTGGGTTCCAGAGAGAAAGGAAGAGTGGCAAAGGGTGAATTTGCCTGATGTGCACCACAAAGGTTGTGGGGGTTTTAAAGCATGGGGCTTGCATAGTAGCAACCTACCAGTGGGAACAGAGTGAGCTGGGTGGAGAGATTTTGGGACTCTGAGGAAGATTCTCCATGAGATAATAACAGGCTGCCAGGATAGAGAGTTGACAGCACAAGTGCTGGTATGTGCCAGATCTTTTTTACTATTTCTCATAACAGGTCTTCTTAAAAATGTAAGTTTTATGAACTTGTTAAATCTTGTGAACCTCTCTCCTTCCTCCAGGATCTGGCAATTCAAAGGAAATGTCTATACAATGATCCTATAATTGGCATTTCTTTTTGGTCCCCATTCCACAATGTCAACTGAACTTTGGGGAAAGTTGATATGAATATGAATATTTGGTACTTTTCTTTCATTTATGCCTGAGCAATGGGTTACTATGGAACAGCAATAGTCAAAGCTCCATAATAAACAACCCTCACTACAGAGAAGATATTCCCTCCAGAAATGAGTTTGACAGCAGTATTATTCCATGAGTCTAACTGCAAATTCATAGAAGGCATCTTGAAAGTGACCCCACATTCATTTAACAAGTCAATAGCAATAGCCTCCCAGAAATATGTAAGCTTCTGCCTTGGCTTACAGAAATAAACATATGTTCCTTCTTATGGATCAGGCCTTAAGTCCATTCTTTAAGGGATCGGGTTCACCCACAGTGATCAAGCCACCAGTACACTAGTCTGCACATCTTTCCTGGTATGTTGATACTAGTATCAAAGTTAGCTCTCAAAACTAATCAAGGCTGCTGTTGACAATTTTCTTCCTACACCATATATTTCTACATAGTCTCTACTCAAATTGTATAATGTTTTCAGCAATAGAGATTTAGCATATGGTTTTAGAAGGCAATAAACATTTTGTAAATATTAGCAATAAACATTTTGTAAGTGATAGCAAAATAGCCTTTATGATTTATGAGACTTTGGTGGTCAGCTAATAGAGAGGTAGCTTACATCAAGCACTATGATTTCTACCAAAAATTTAAGGTTCCTGGGAACTACTTTTGCTATCCACATGATGTGGCTCATTGAAAGCTTTAGGTGTTACATCTTTCCACATGCTTTCCTTCTAGATGGTTCGTATATAATGAAAGATCTTCAAAGGGTGGACAACCTCTTTATAAGTTCTATCAACATCCTCTCCAAGCATGTCTTAATTGATCTTGGAATTCAAAAACTAGGGTGATACTTTTAAAATGTTATCAAGGCCCAGTACAATGAAGATATATATACACACACACATACATACACACACACACATACATACACACACACACACACACACACACACACACACAACCTCATCATTTCTATCAGTTTTTCTATGAAACACAAAAGCATAGTTGAGACGTACTAACCTTATTTAGATCTCTGTGATCCTCCTGCTTCCTGCCTCATCATTCTGGAAACTTCCATGGACTTTAATATATCTGATTAATCCTGAAGGACTCAGCAACTTTCTTGAGTTTTTACACTAGGCTGGCAGACAACTAGGGACTGGGCCATGCTCTCAATTGACATGATTGGTATCTGAGCTGTTTCCCAGTTCTGAAAGGCTTCTGGCTAGAATTGAGCTGACAGCCTGTTTGTTGGGCACACCTCATCATGGAATGTGTCCAAGGCCAACATCTAATAACTTTCTTGAATAGGAAAATCATATACAACATACTCTACGGGAGCAGTAATCACCCAGCCCTGGAATAAGCTGAATACATTTTACTTGTAGCATCTCATCTACCATTAAGTCATTTCGACCTTAAACCCTTCTAGAGACTCATTTAGACAGTATTTGGATTTTTGTCATTCTCTCCTCCCCCACCAACAGCATGATACAAAGCCTGCCAAATTTGCTTTTGGGTGATATGGATAGAACCCATTGTCTTCTGAATTTTTCTTACTTTTTCCTGGTTACTTTAGTACTTTATGAAAACAATTTGGATACCATTCTAAATCATCCTTACTATCCAAACCATTTCCTACCTCATAATAATGACACAGCCTTATGAGGCTCACCATTGCTACCAATGTCCCAAACCAGTCTTGAATTCCCTAATGAGATAACATATTTCAGTTTCCTGTGAAAATGGTCATTTAGGGTAACTAGACATGAAACACCTTCTCTCTTAATCCCAGGTTCCTTAAGCTTTTCTGTCATGTTTCTCTTCTCTTCTAGCCCTTAATGTTCATACGGACCTCAGCTAAAAGTAAACAATGTATCTCTACTGTCCCAAATGAGTCAGTGCATTAGGAAATAGTTTATTTTGTATTGCCTGAGCTTCTTTGCAGTCTTTGCCTCAAGGAAGAATTATACATTTTTTTCTGCTTTTATGGCACTCAAGATGATTGTATGTCCATCCCCATGTTCTGGACCTTCTCAAGTGAGGATGTGAGGATGTGAGGGGCTATTTCATTTCTCCTTTGATAGTTTTTCTCTATTCAAGCCATTTAGAGGTAGAGTACCTCTTGATTATCACAGTTTCCTATACTGGATCAACACTAATGCCTTTTTGTGCATGCTAACTCAAACTCTCCTTCCCTCTGAATTAAAGGTGGAAGCCAAGGACCTGAAGGGTACTTTTTATTGTTTCTACCCCATTCTCTTCCTTCTGTCAGACTTTTTTTTACTGTAGATTCCAAGAATTTATATTTAACTAAAGGATTTTAATACAGATGTAATATATTCTCGCATCTCCTTACATTCTACTGGCTTTTGAAAAATGGCAAACCAGTACATCCATCTCATTCTCTTCTTACCATGTGTCTTGCCATATTAGAAGCTAATCCTGAGAAGTCATCTCTTTTCCCACTGTTATTTCTCCCTTATTTAGGCAAATTCTTACTGGGTAGACAGGTCATCATCAGTTTATGTCTTATTACAGTGAAGTCTTCAAAATGATTACCACAGATGCTTCTCATATCTGCTCTACTTGCTTCCTTCAGAAGTTAAAATACAGTTTTGAGGCCATTCACCATGTAAACTTACATGACTAGGTGGTCACTTGGTAACATAGCAAATGTTTCATGTATCTATAAAGAGAAAGTGGAAAGTAATTTTCAGTGACAGGATTATAAGACTATCCTAAGGAATACTTAGACATCAGGTAAGTAGAACTTCCTAAGTCCCAACACGCTTTGCATTCAGTCTGTCATAAATTTAAAGCTACCTTGGAGGATACAAGCTTGTTGTTAAAGTATCCTAGCAATAATTCAGAACAGGAGAATTCTGCTTCCATCCTCCAGGAACTTTCCTTTTGTATTCATCTGGTTTTCCTCTTGGAGTATGTAAGGTTTAGCCTTGTTTGGTCCACTGTCATTTAGAGGTATCCTGTTGGAGTGGCTCATTTCACTTTCTAAATGAGATTTGGGTTCTCACTGAGAATTATAAAGGTGATTTAAATATCTTAAAATTAATGTCTTTGTCAGATTTTTAAAGCCCTTCTTAAAATCCAAGTCTTCCATTAGTTTACTCATTGATCTATGTGTTATTCACTTGTTTGGTTGCGTATTTATTTAACCTAGTCAATAAGCATTAATTAAACTAGGTCTCCAAACTCATAGCCCTTAATTAACCTCTCTTCTAAATTAGATTTTTATTTTCAAACTGAATTCTAAACTCCCTTCAATATAAATGACCAAACTTGTCTCTTATATTCACCCCAGTAGAAATACTTAATTCTAGAAATTCACTAGATAGTTTCCGACATGCATGGTACCTACAAATAAGCAGTTCAAACTATAAGTATAGATTCAAAATGAATTTCTATTTATAAAAGTCAAAAGTGATCAGACAGACTTCCTGCCATTTCATCTCCATGGAAACTTTTACTTTGCTTGGCTGCAGATGAGAAAGCAATGTGGTGGGGTGACACAACCCTGGAACAGCTCTTCCATCAGATCTGAGGACTTAATTACAATCTCTGGCATAGGTACTTAAGTCCCAATACTGGGAATATTGGGAAATTCATAGACACAGGTTTTGAGAAGCCAGAGGATTGAATAAATATCAGCTTCATAAGGCAATGATCTCCCACATGAGGACATGAATTGTAAATGAAGCACTTGAAGATGGAAATAAAATTTTGCAACACAGACAACACAAAATGATTCATAGCTGATTAAAGGAGTGAAGGAAGAAAACAAAGACAAGGGACTCCAAACAAGCATCAAAAGTAATTTCAGACAATGTTTAAAAATGGTGAAGTGGCTAGCTTCTAGTGGAGGAAGGGGAACATCAACCCACCCACAACACCTTCAACCCAAAATGTGTTCTCCCTACAAGATCACAGGGATAACAAGGGAACAGAGATTGAGGGAACAGCCAACCAATGATTCATCCAACTAGAAACACATCTCATGTAAGTTAGTCAATCCCTGACAGCATTAATGATACTTTGCTATGCTTATAGATGGGAGCTTAGCATAACTGTCTCTTGAGAGGTTTCATAAAGTAGCTGATGGAAACAGATGCAGAGACCCACAGCCAATCATCAGGCAGGCCTCAGGGTGTCCTATGCAAGAGTGGGGGATAGGATTGAGCAAGCAGGAGGGATCAAGGACACCACAAGAATACCTACAGAGTAAACTAACCTGGGCCCGGGATGGGAGGGGGGTGCTCACAGAGACAGAACCACCAACCAAAGGGCATGCAGGGCCTGGACCTAGGCCACCTACTCATTTGTAGCAGATGTGCAACTTTTGTTTATGTGGGTTGCCTAAAAAAACTAGAGTGAAGGAAGGGGTGATATCTCTGACTCTGTGCCCTGGCATTGGGTCCCCTTCCCCTAGCTAGACTGCCTGGCTGGGCCTCAGTGGGAGAGGATGTTGTTAGGTCTACTGCTATGAATGTCCCAGGGTAGGTAGTATGGAATGGGGCTTACCCTTGTCTGAAGAGAAGAGGAAGTGGTAATGGGGGAGGGATTGTAAAGATTAGACTGGGAAGAGGGGAAGGACTAGGGAGGGGGCATGATTGGGTTGTAAAGTGAATGAATACATAAATAAACAATGGTGAGTGATTTGATGCTCATTCAAGAGAACCAGCGACTAGATTCAGACCAACTAAGGAACTGCTTATTACTGGTGACTTTTAACTGGGAAGACATATGCAGAATAGGGATTAGGACTGAATTTGGGGAGTGGAAGACTTGAAGAAACAGCAATTTCATACCTACCTGTGTCAAACTTTCCATACAGTTAACAATATAGTTCATACAGAAAAAGCCTCAGGCTGAGAATGCTTACATTATTTGTCAGATGGAAACAGGCCTAAAGCCTGAGAACAATTCCCAAACACATTATTAGTATATTCCAGAATCCATTTCCACATACAGATGCATAAGATATGAAAACATCTATCGCCCCTATAACCTCAATTTTCCTTTCTACCTTGCTCCGTATTTTGTGATAGAGAGGAGAAAATATACTCCAGAACAGAGTGGTCCCAACATAGTTTGAACTAATAATGAAAAATGTGCATGAACCTAAGCCATCTAATATAAAAGGCTGGATTTAAATACTTCAGTAAGGATCATGGATAAAATAGCATTTATCGGAGATGACAGTGAGGGACAGGGAGTACTGTCTAGGAAGGCAATGTAACTGGATCTAAAAGAAAAGGTCTTGGATTGGCTTAATAGGTGAAGAATTAAAGGTAGATCACCATGACTGAAGAAGCCTTGTCTAGAGACATGGCTAATTTTGAGCAGGTACAATGATGGTTGTGGAAAATATTAAAAAAAAAATTTGGTCCCCTAAATTCCTATTCTTCCTCTCAATCGTTAAAAGAAAGCTTCTGTTGTTGTTTTCTAAGAAAATTAATGCTTCAGGAATATCAACCAGATGTTTAATTATTGCTATTTCTCAAGCATCACAAACTTGCAAGAAATGTCATAAATCAGACATTTGCTATTTTTCTGAACTGTAAATACTATAGTCAACAGAACTGTGCATGTGCACGCACATGTGTGCATACTCACACATACACATATACACAGAGAGAGATACACCACATACACTACATTCACACAACCATACGATACACTTACATAAACATCACACACAGGCGCACACACAGATATTGCATACCCTACACAAATACAAACATATACATAATAAACAGCAGAAAAAGATATACCAATCCAGACACACAAACACACATAATTCACAACACACATATTTCACATATATACATACCACACCACACACAGACACACCACACACAATCACACCATATACACACCCCCACACACACACACAAAATGAGACATCAGAAAAATTCTATACAAACAAATAAAGGTCACCAGAATATATTGTAGCAAGTATTGGGATGATAGGGATTTTATAAACCATTAGAAATAAATTATTTAATATTTTTATACTCAAAATGATACATTATTCTTTAAATAAAATAAATCAACTATAATGAGTTTAAGGTATATATTGTCAGGTGTAGAGCAACCTTTAAAAGAATCAGGGGAGCATGCTTGGAAAGTCAATAGAAAATGAACTTAAATTGTAAATATTAGTTGTCTCAAAGAATTCATTGACTAGGGAAATGAGAAAGTTACACAAAAGACAAATATAAATGAAAAGAATCCCTGGTATAATGGGTTTGACCCCAACTATATTTATGAACATATTAAATATACTATAAGCTATTATGTTATAAAACTATATTATACTATACTATTATACTATAGTACTATACTATATTACACTATAGTATTATACTATAGTATTATATTATTAATCTATATTTATGAACATATTGAATATACATGGCATTCCATAATATAACATAGACATTCCATGAGGCACAGATATAGTCCAAATATTTTTGGCAACAATAATTATTTAAAGCAGACATGAGTAACTTTCAAATAATGTTAAAGCATTCCACAAAGACATAAGTCCTGATCGACATGAAATTACCATTTTAGTGACAAAGTACATTTTACAACAAAATATATCACTCCAAGTAGTTTTATGAAGATGAAATATTCACATTTGTGAAGCTATAACACTAAGTATATGTGTACTTTGAAAGAATGCATTGAAACACATAAAGACTAGTGAGCTGGGAAGAAAGACAAATCTAGAGTTTTGAATTTTGCTGGTTATAGAAAATAGATATATAAAGATGCCAAGAAATTAGGTACTAACAAACCAAATAATCCAAATAAAAATGTGATTCAGAGATACACAGAGAATTCTTAAAAGAGGAATCTTTAATGGGTGAGAAGCACTAAAAGAAATGTTTAATATTCTTAGTCATCTAAGAAATGCAAAGCAAAATAATTTTGAGGTTCTATTTTATACCCATCAGAATGGCTAAGATCAAAAACTTAAAGGACAGCACATCTTAGTAAGGATGTAGAGCAAGGGGAATACTTCTCTATTGCTGTGCATACTTATACAACCACTTTGGAAATCAATTTGGCAGGTTCTCAGAATATTGGAAATAACTCAACTCCAAGACCCAGATATACTACTCCTGGGCATATACCCAAAAGATACCCCACTATATCACAAGGACGCTTTTTCAATTATGTTCATTGTAGCTTTATTCATAAAAGTCAGAAACTGAAAAAAACCTGTATGTCCCTCAACTGAAGAGTAGATAACGAAAATATAGTACATTACACAAATACTATTCAGCTATTAAAACAAAGACATCTCAAAATCTGCAGGCAAATAGAGGAAACTATAAAGTTGGCTGGTTATAAAATCAACTCAAGCAAATCAGTAGCCTTCCTGTACCCAAAGGACAAGCAGGCTTAGAAAGAATTTAGGGAAACAACACCCTTCACAATAGCTACAAACAATATAAAGTATCTTGGTATGACTCTAGCCAAACAAGTGAAAGATCTGTATGACAGGAACTTCAAGTCCTTGAAGAAAGAAATTGAAGAAGATCTCAAAAGATGGAAAAACATTTCATGCTCTTGGATTGGCAGGATCAATAGAGTAAAAATGGCCATCTTGCCAAAAGCAATCTACAGATTCAATGCAATCCCCATCAAAATCCCAACTCAATTCTTCATAGATCTAGAAAAAGCAATTCTCAAATTCATCTGGAATAACAAAAAACCCAGGATAGCTAAAACTATTTGCAACAATAGAAGGACTTCTGGGGGAATCAATATCCCTGACCTCAAGCAGTACTACAGAGCAATTGTGTTAAAAGAAACTGCATGGTATTGGTACAGCGACAGGCAAGTAGATCAATGGAATAGAATTGAAGACCCAGATATGAACCCACAGACTTATGGTCACTTGATCTTTGATAAAGAAGCTACAACCATCCAGTGGAAAAAAGATAGCCTTTTCAACAAATGGTGCTGGTTCAACTGGAGGTCAACATGCAGAAGAATTTGAATTGAACCACTCTTATCTCCTTGTACTAAGATCAACTCCAAGTGGATCAAGGACCTCCACATAAAACCAGACACACTGAAACTAATAGAAAAGAAACTGGGGAAGACCCTGGAGGACATGGGCACAGGGGGAAAGTTCCTAAACAGAGCACCAATAGCTTATGCTTTAAGATCAAGAATTGACAAATGGGACCTCATAAAATTACAAAGTTTCTGTAAGGCAAAGGACACTGTCAGAAGGATAAAACGGCAACCAACAAAGTGGGAAAAGATCTTCACCAACCCCACATCCGACAGAGGGCTAATATCCAATATATTCAAAGAACTCAAGATATTAGACCCCAAAGAACAAAATAACCCTATTAAAAATGGGGTACAGAGCTAAACAAAGAATTTTCACCTGAAGAAATTCAGATGGCTGAGAAGCACCCTAAGAGATGTTCAACATCATTAGTCATCAGGGAAATGCAAATCAAAACAACCCTGAGATTCTACCTCACACCAGTCAGAATGGCTAAGATTAAAAACTCAAGAGACAACAGGTGCTGGCGAGGATGTGGAGAAAGAGGAACACTCCTCCACTGTTGGTGGGATTGCAAGATGGTACAACTGCTCTGGAAATCAGTCTGGTGGTTCCTTTGAAAATTGGGCATGACACTTCCAGAGGACCCTGTCATACCACTCCTGGGCGTATACCCAGAGGATTCCTCTGCATACAATAAAGACACATGCTCCACTATGTTCATAGCAGCCTTATTTATAATAGCCAGAAACTGGAAGGAGCCCAGATGTCCCTCAAAGGGGGAATGGATACAGAAAATGTGGTATATTTATACAATGGAATAGTACTCAGCCATTAAAAATAATGAATTCATGCAATTTGTAGGCAAATGGTTGGATCTGGAAAATATTATCCTAAGTGAGTTAATCCAATCACAAAAGAATACACATGAAATGCAATCACTGATAAGTGGATATTAATGAGCCCAGAAGCTCTGAATTCTCAAGGCACAATTAGCAAATCAAAAGATTCCCAAGAAGAAGGAAGGAGAGGACCCTGGTCCTGAAAAGCCTGGATCCAGTTTTGTAGGTGAGTACCAGAACAGAGAAATAGTGTGTGTGTGTGTGTGTGGTGGGTGGTGGTTGGGGAATGCGCAGGGGGGAAGAGGACATATAGTGAGGGGGGAAACTGGGAAAGGGGAAAGCCTTTGAAATGTGAACAAAGAATATAGAAAAAAATTCCCATGGTCATGGTGTTTCTTCACAGCAATAAAACCTCAAGATACATATTAAAAGAAAAAGAATGCTAGGAGGAAAATAAAGACTACAGCAAAAATATTCTTAAAAAAATCAAAGTATAAGAACAGAAATGTCTACAAAAATGAATAAAACAGAAAATAGTAAAAAAAAACTCAAAATATCTTTATTAGAATAAAGCAAAGTTCATCAAAAGGAAAACTAACTACAAACAGACAGAAAAGGAATACAAAGACTAAATAGTGATATTAAAATGAAATAAAGAAAAGAATATTCAGTATAAATACTAAATGCTCTATTGGATATTATAAATAGTCTAGTTATAATTTAGATGAAATATACAGAGTCCCTAAATTGTCTGAGTTTCCACATATGATAAAAGAATTAATATAGTTACAACTTCTAAGTAAATTGAATTAGTAAATATAAAACTTACTACAAAAATTCCAGTTCTATAATTTGTACTAAACATTTCAAGATGAAATGTATACATTTACAAAAACTATGAAACTTTCAGTTTGATTTCTTAAAATAGAATTACCTTGATAGCAATGGCACACAAACATCCTATTCAAGAATAAGGTAACTATAAAGAAATACGCTTCATAAAAATAGAAAAGAAATTTTAATTGTCAACCAATAAAATCCAACAAAAACCAAAATGATAAAGCACTATAATTTAGTCAAAGTCAATCTGTGTACTCATAAAATAAAGGAGAAACCCCACATAATTATCTCAAAAAGAATAAAGAAAATGACATTAATATAAATCTCTCAGTAAATTATACATATACTTATCTTTAATGTCATATATCATGGTTTACAGCTGAATACTTTCTCCAGAACAACAGAAATAAGAACAGAGTAGCCGTTTATACTACTACTCACCAGCAGCAAGACTAAAATTGCAGGTCTATTCTTATTTTTTTTTAATTTTTATTTTCTATATTCTATGTTTACATTCCAAAGGCTTTCCCCTTTCCCAGTCCCCCCCTCCCTATGTCCCATAATTCCTCTCCCCCCCAACTATTCCCCAATCATTCCCCCTCCCCCCACGGTTTCTCTACGATATTTTCTTTATTTACATTTCAAATATTATCCCCTTTCCTCGTTTGCCTTCTTAAAACCCCCTATCCCAACCCTCCTCCCCCTGCTCACTAACCCACCCGCTCCCACCTCCCTGTCATGGCATTCCCCTATACTGGGGCAAGTGTGTCTCCTAGCCTAAGTAGATAAAAAGTCAACCTGCTGAAAATAAATAAAGAACTGTACTCCATGAAAAAGTCAAAAATGTCAAGAGGAATTCTAATGAGTACACAGAGTCATAGGAACTGAAGTGTCAAGAATGGCAAGTTAACACACCAAGAGCTCAATAGGACACAGCAACTTGTGCAACAAGTTCTAGTAATCAAAACTGAGAATTAAAACTGTACCTATATTTCATGGTAGCCTGAACCCATGGAATATTTTAGGGCAAGTTTGTAAAATTAGATCTGCAACCTCTGTACTCTTAAAGCTAAAGATTAACCCTGGGTGACAACTAAAACAGACCTAAGCTTGGGGGAAGTCAATGTACTGGCAGATTGGAGCACTGAAGGTGGTACCAGCCTTTCTCGATTGATACATCAGTGGTCTCAGGTGAATTCCAGATTCAAGCAAGTTATACACAAAATTAATACTGAAAATCAGTGGACCTAAAATAGGCAACACAATCTTGTTTAAAAAAAATAATGTCAGAAGAACACATGAAAGAATTAGTTTAAGGAGACCTCTATGGAAAGGTTAGAGGAAAGACTGAAGGAACTGAAAATGATGGCAACCCCACAGGAAGACCAATAGTGTCAACTCACCTGATTCCTTAGGAGCTCCCAGAAACTGAGCCACCAACCAAAGAGCATACACAGGCTTGTCTGAGGGCTGCCTTGTTAGGCCTCAGTGGTAGAGGATGCACCTAATCTTGCAGAGTCAATACCCCAGACTGACTGAATGCCCGAGGCAGGACATCCTCTCAGAGGTGGGGAGGAGAAATGGAGAAAGAACCCTACAAGGGGGAACAGGGAGGGGTATAACATCTGGGAGGTAAATAAATAAAATGAATGATAATGATGATAATGATGATGATGATAATAATAATAATGGTAAAGGCATTCTGTCTCTCTTCTTAAAAGACCCTTCTCTGCTTTGACATAACAGTCAAGTATCAAGACTCACTAAAACTATGAGGGGCTGGGACAGCAGATTTGTCTACCATGCAAATAAAGAAAGCAGCTGATTTTTTCCCCATTACATAAGATTGCATTTGTCATACAAACACACAAAGTATTTGGGATCCTCTTACCATGTCGCATTTCTCTCCTTTTGTTGTCCTTCTCCTTCCCCCTTTTGTTCATTTCCCTTCCTCTCCAGAGACTTTGCCTCTCTCCATGTCATCTGTATGTTTCTAATTTTATGTATCTGTAAATACTAGGACACCCCCCCCCAAATTTCCGATCACATGACACTTACCAGTCTGAGGCTGATTTAATTCCCTTAATTAAGAGGTGAAATGTGTCAGAATGCCACCAAAGGATACAAGCCTTCTTAAACTTCCTGGCCTGAAGCTCAGAGTGTCCTCAAGCTGACACACCCAGTTAACTTTGCCACAGATAGCAAAGTAACTGAGGTGGAATGAACTTAAAGTCTCCCCCAAGGGCCCTATATGCGAATGTCACAGAACTACACACATCCTGAATAGACCCTCTAAAGCTTCTTGCTCACCTCCTAACTAAAAATGTGGAATGAAGACCCCACAGCCATGACTGACTCATGGACACATACCCAAGAGGTCAGCATTATGCCACTTAATACGTAACTCACTTCCTCTTGGGTCTAATGAACTCTAATAAAAGACTTCCAAAGGCAATCTACTGAGTCCCAGTTTACCTTACCAGTCTCTACCATTGTATCCTCTTGTTTTGTGAAAAGCAGGGTGATTTAGACATAGCTGCAAATCCTGTAAAGTCAGGTGGTTTCTGATAAATAGCCTTATATGATAATGGTAGAGTATTCAGTTTATTTTCTGTCTGCTGTGAACTGAACTGCAGCACCTTCTGAAGAACAAGGGCAAGGCTTCCGGAGACTACATAAAAGAAGTTTCTTAAGAGGTATCAACTGGTCTTGGTCTCCCTTGTTGTCACAGTACCACATTTCTTAGTAAAAATAGTGTCTCTTGGTGCTCAGGCACCAACACTGCATTATCCTGTATGACCTTAAACCTGCCACTACCTGCATGTGTGGTTTTGAGGGGTTTTGTCTCTTTTAGCTGAACTGCATTCTTGTTGGTTGTGGGCATAGGTGTCATATAGCTCCTTATGATCTATTGCTGTAATTAAAACCCAATTCTTGTACTACAAACATCCCACATTTATTTATAAACCTCAAGGAACACCCACCTCCTCAAATATCTTAACACATCTGGTAGGTGAGTAAGAGAGGTTTTAGGATCTTTGCAAAAACTAATGTACAATTATCTGATCTAGAAACTTTGTTAACATATAGTCATATCTTCCTTCAACATATCCTATGTTATATTAGCAGGATGTTTTTTCCTTCCCTCTCCTTTCCTGAAAAGGAAAATTATCAAAAGGCCTCACCTTGAAGATTGGATATACTGAAACTTTCAGATAAGATTTCTCCTTTCCACTGTCAGAAGGACAAAACGGCACCCAACAAAGTGGGAAATGATCTTCACCAACCCCACACCCGACAGAGGGCTAATATCGAATATATACAAGGAACTCAAGAAGTTAGACCCCAAAGAACCAAATAACCCTATCAAAACATGGGGTAGAGAGCTAAACAAAGAATTTTCACCAGAAGAAATGCGGATGGCCGAGAAACACCTTAAGAGATGTTCAACATCATTAGTCATCAGGGAAATGCAAATCAAAACAACCCTGAGATTCCATCTCACACCAGTCAGAATGGCTAAGATTAAAAACTCAAGAGACAACAGGTACTGGCGAGGATGTGGAGAAAGAGGAACACTCCTCCACTGTTGGTGGGATTGCAAAATGGTAAAACCGCTCTGGAGATGAGTGTGGCGCTTCCTCAGAAAATTGGGCATGTCACTTCCAGAGGACCCTGGCATACCACTCCTGGGCATATACCCAGAGGATTCCTCTGCATACAATAAAGACACATGCTCCACTATGTTTATAGCAGCCTTGTTTATAATAGCCAGAAATTGGAAGGAGCCCAGATATCCCTCAAAAGAGGAATGGATACAGAAAATGTGGTATATTTATACAATGGAGTACTACTCAGCAATTAAAAATAATGAACTCATGCAATTTGTAGGTAAATGGTTAGATCTGGAAACTATCATCCTAAGTGAGCTAACCCAATCACAAAAGAATACACATGAAATGCAATCACTGATAAGAGGATATTAATGAGCCCAGAAGCCCTAAATACTCAAGGCACAATTAGCAAGTCAAATGACTCCCAAGAAGAAGAAAGGAGAGGACCCTGGGCCTGTAAAATTGGATCCAGTATTGTAGACCCAGAACAGAGAAATCGTGTGTGGGGGGAATGAGTGGGGAATAGCAGGGGGGGAGAGGAATTATAGGACATATGGTGGGGGGTAACTGGGAAAGGGGAAAGCCTTTGGAATGTAAACATAGAATATAGAAAATAAAAATTAAAAAAAATTAAAAAAAAAAAGATTTCTCCTTTCAATGGAGAAAGTACCTTATGCCGGTGATAGTCTCTTCTTTTTCCCTTTCTTTACCATGTCTCTATGGTGTAAAATCTTTGAAGCACTATATGAACTTAATTAGGTGTCAATAAACTCAATGGATACCTGTGAAGGTATATGTCCAATACATATGACAGGAAAACATGATTCAACATAAAAATAATTATATAATAATATTCCCCCTACATGAGACTCTATCTCAAGATGAAGGATGATGATGGAGGAGAAGGAAGAACTGATAACAGAAGTTTTATCACTTCCATGCTATAGTATCTGTGGATCATTTGCTATGTGACATTAGCAGAAACTTCCACTGTTAATTGAATTGTTTCATTTGCACAAAAAAAGCAAAAGAATGAAAAATCATTTGATGATGAAGGTGGGACTGTGAAAAGTAGCGTTTTCTGGTCGAGCTAGGTTTAAACCACGGAGACCCAGCAGATAATTCTGGAAGGAATGGAAGAAAAGCTGTTTGCCATGCTCCCAGATACTAGGTTCCTGACACGAGGCCTCAGCTCTCCATAATTCTGTGGCCAGAAGTCACATAGGGTAATGCCCCAAGCCCCTGTCCGAACTCAAATCCACAGTTACCTGGCAATAGCCAGGTAGGCCTGGCCCACTATAAAAAGGGCTTCTTACCCCCTCCTCTCTCTCTTACACTCTTACTTTCTGATTCCTGTTACCTGCTTTGCTTCTCTCTTGCCTTCTTGGACTGTTCTCCCTCCCCAGTTTCTCCACATGGCTGGCCTCTACTTTTCATTAGTCACAACTCTTTGCCACCAATAAATGCTTTAAAACCATGGACTGACTCTTCTCATCTGAATCCACCGTGTTGGAGTAATGAAGCAGGTCTTCCTCTAAAATGCCATGGCTAGTCTCCCACAGGAAGCCTCTCTGCGCCCCCAGCTATATCTCTGCCAAGCCAAGCCACCCATCCAAGCAAACCAAGAACTCTGGTCCCTGCAGTAACCAGCTAGAGCTCTCCTTTCCCTCTTTTCCCTTTGGCCCTGGTCTAGATCCAGCCCTGCTGGCTCCCACCCATTCTCAGCTCTTTCTCAGCATCCAGTAGCATCTGTGGTGCCCAAGACTAAGAACCTGTCATCCCTGGCCTTGGCGCAGCCCAGGGACCCACGAGCCTGGCCCTGCCCATTCGCCTAGGACCCCAGACTGCCCTTCCCCAGCCCCAGAGTGTGGGGTGTGGGTAGTCAAACTCCCAGCATTCACCTCACCCAGCTGCCCAAGCCCTGGCCTGACTCAGGCCACCATTTTCACCCACAGATGTCAACACTAGACATGCTAGAGAAACACTGTAGCAAGAACCTAAAACTCTACTAAACAACTGAAAGTAGATTTTACATAAACTAAGAAACATAAGGAGGCTAAAGAGAAATTTTTCTGGAAAGAGCAGACCAACTCTCCTATAACTGGATAGATGAAAGCTCGGATCCGACATAATATTATCATATTTTTTCACTTTCTGTGGATAAATGGGTATTTTTCTTCAGACGTATTAAGAAATGCTAATAACTGAATGAGAGGAGTTTATTGTGTAGCTACCATCATTAGAAACATTTAGGTTTTATAGTCTTTTATATCTATATGTATTTGATCTTGTGATATGTGTTCAGATACCTATTGGAGGACTTTTGTACCAACTGTAGAGGATCTTGAGACAATGTCTACTAACAACTGAGAAATACTCTATTCTGTTTTTCTGTTTTCCAGTCAAAACACCAAGGTCCCATCTTCATGAATGAAAAGAGCAATAATCTAGTGCTATGGACTTCATTCTTTGAGACTCGCCCTTTTCTAATTTTTAATAATAAATTTGAAGCCGAAGCAACCCATCTGATGATTTCAATGATAAGGCATTAGTTTACATCATTCATCTTTCATGGTGACTATTACCATAATATACACATAAGATAGTCTTGGTTGTTCTTGGTTTATGGCTGTTGCCGAGAAAATATACTTATTTACTCTCGGATGGTGTAGCTTGCTGGCATTGGGGAGCTAACATGGGAAAGAATAATATGATTTCTAACATATCATTTAAGATGAAACCCTTAGAATGAAAGAGTTGACATTTAGACTGGATTCCTTAAAATAATTTAAGAGAATAAAACCTAGTAATTATAGTATCTAAACATGATATACTGCCAAGGAAGTCAGAGAACAAGATGAAGCATTGCTATTTACAAAGAACATTTCTTCATGGGTAGGAGACAGAATTAAATAATCCATACATACTCTAGGATTATTCTCTGGGTTACATAAAAGTGACAACATATGGCAAACTCTACAAGGTAGATCTTACTATCTTCATTCTATGTACAAGGAAACAGAAGCGCAAACAGGCAAGCCTTCATTAGGCCCAAATCTCCATTTATTAAAGTGTGTGTGTGTGTGTGTGTGTGTGTGTGTGTGTGTTTATTGTATGTACATGGTGAAGAGGTGCCTGCAGAAACAAGAGGAAGACATCGAGTATCTTGCTTTATCATTCTATACCTATTCCTTTGAAGCATGATATCCTATTGAATTCTGAGCCAGGCCATCAGCCAACAAATCCCAGCATTCTTCTTTCTCTTCATCCCACACACTGGGATTGCATGCAAGTGTATATACACTGCCTACTTCTATCATGCATGCTGGAGCTGAGTCAAGATCCTTACGTATGCATACCCAAAGCTCTTGTTCACCAAGATCACTCTCCAGCCCTAAATAAATATTCCTTTCAAGCAGCTTAAAAGTCTATTCTGTCTCTATCACTTAACATTGTTTGAACTCATCCTTTAGGAAAGTAGGAAAGAGTACATCTTGTAGAACAAGGATCACAGACAGGAAGCTAATTCATTGCTGATGTTGTTATAATCCTGACTACTCTTCCCAGTGTCATTATTGCCTAACTATAGACAATAGTTTGATATATATTTTCAGTAGTGGCACTACTACTGACATAAATAGAGTTAAGGGGGGGTGTTCCAGACATGTGCTAAGCTATGCACCTAAAGATCAAAGTAATTAGTATTAAAGTTGAGCTTCTTTCCTTGTGTCTCTTTCCTGTACTACCTCATCTTTGCCTCATTATCAGTAGGTGTCTATTTTTATCCACACAGCCACCTTGAATAGTAAATTAATTCTTCCCTTCATAATAGAGACAGTCAGAATATTAGCTAAAAATAATAGAGGTCACACTGTAGAATAGAAAAATATAATTTATGAAAAAGTCAACTAAGATAATCTTATTTATGTGATTATCTAATAATACAAAATAATGGGATGGTGATTTAGCTCTTTTTCCCCTCAACTAGGCAATTTGTAAAACACTTGATCAAAAATGATTAAGAATACTATTCCTGTTCCTTTTTCTCCCCTGAATACACAAATGAATACATCATTTTCACATATGATGGACTTAACTGAAGTTAGATCTGAAGAAAATTAAATTGGAAACACTAGACTACACACCATGTAGGACATAATTCTGTCAAATCTCTATCCTGAAATAGATCTTTTCCAACAGAAAGTAATGCATGCTTTTTGTTCAGAGGCCTGTCATCTTGTCCAAGATGAAGCAATTTCCCAGTATGCTTACAGAAGTGACCACAATATCTTCTCTCTTCACAGCAACTTATAAATCATCCCGAATTTGGCCTCACGACTGTGGTAGTACCAGTCAGTTCTTACCTCAAATATTCTTTTGATTTCTATCCATCAATCCTGTGAGCACTGACATCCCATTGTGGAATTTGCATCTTTATGAAGCTGAGAAATCATAAACCATCATGGTCCATTTATGGTGCCAAAGAGCATTCAGCCTGAAGGAGACAGAGAGTAAGGAATTAGGTGAACAAAATCAATGCAATGATAGGGGAAGAGGGAATGCTAAAGGGCTACGCAGGAAAGTTCTCTCATAGGACATCTTGGAAGCATCTTAGCAAACAACAAGGGAAGAACTGGGGATTATAAAAAGGAGGACAAGAGCAGAAAGAAAGAAAGAAAGAAAGAAAGAAAGAAAGAAAGAAAGAAAGAAAAAAAGAAAGAAAGAAAGAAAGAAAGAAAGAAAGGGAAAGACAGACAGAAAGAAAAGAAAAGAAAAGAAAAGAAAAGAAAAAACAAAGATGGAAAAGAGCAGCAGTGAAAGCTGCAGGTTTTCTCAAGTCTATGCCATTTGCAAACAAGAGGACCAGAGACAAAAGCAAAGAAAATTAACTGAAAAAAAAAAAAAAAGAACCAACCAAACAAAACCAAAATCAGGACCGACCTCCCTTAAACAAGTTCTAAGAGAAGAATGAAAGATTTTTTTGTTTGTTACTTATTTTAATTGGGAAAATATAATAGCCTATTTGTATTCTAGTGTAAATGGGGAAAACTAAAGACAGAAGAAAGAAGTAAGAGATACCACAAAGGCTTTGTGTAGTTGACACAGTATAAAACATGGTTCATAGGTTTAGGAATTGATCTTTGGCAGAGCAAGGACACCTTGCCCATTTTAACAGGAAAAGAGAGCACTTAGAAGCTACTAAGGTGGCAAATGTGCTGTCAAAAGGATTGGAAACCCTCTTCTAATTGCTCCTATTTTCGCAGTTAACAAAAGGCAAGGTCACAGCCAAAGGAAGAAGGTGAGAGGACCTTGGTGAGGATCCTGAGTGTGTGAATAGTGACATCAAAATGAACTAATTCAGAACTGTAGCAGAACACCTGAGCTTCCCTTTCAGAGGGTACATGCCATGGTCTGTCAATTTCAGCTCCAAAGGAGTGAGCAAACTACAGATGTGAGTTTAAATTTCACCCCAGTGAGCTTTCTTTCTTTGCTACTTTGGCAGATAGAGTCATGGTCCAGATTTAATCCCAGGAACCTGTTTGTGTTCAGTTATGTGAAAAGACCAGAGATAAAATTTATTGAAATCAATTTGATAATCAGTTGAGGGAAATTTATTTAATGGAACCAGGAATCATATCACCTTAATAATCCCTATGAATGGACAAAATAGAGTGGAAAGTTACAGTCAACCTGGCATATTATCAGGAGAATTTGGTCAGTCCCATTAACTAAAAGATAATAGGAATCCAAGAAGCTGGAAAATGGAAATGAAAGGGCCCTTTCACAGCACACACTCCACAAATAGACACAGCCCTGCAGTTCCATTTCAGTTATGATGCCTATTTTTTTTTTAATTTCTGATCTAAACCATGAGAAAGTTTGTATTGCATTAAAGCTACTGTAATTCATTTAACTGACAGTCAAGAAGAAGTAGAAGAAGCCACAGAAATGGTGCTAGCCTGCAATTAGAGTAGTGTTTGATAGCCAAATACAAATGAGGTGGATAGGGGTATGAGATAGAAAACAATTGATGAAAAAGCTTGATTGGTAGAACTGCCACCAACCATCATGCATTGGGGTTCTCAGTGAAATGGAGAAGTTGTGTTTGGGAAGAAGACAACAACAATTCTATAAGAAAGAGACAGAGAAAGACAAATAGATGATAGACGGATAGACAGACAAGCAGACAGACATAGATAGATAGATAGATAGATAGATAGATAGATAGACATAGACATAGACATAGACATAGACATAGACATAGACATAGACATAGACATAGACATAGACAGATAGATAGATAGATAGATAGATAGATAGATAGATTGATTGATTATGGATAGATGATAGATAAATAGATGATGGGTGGATAGATAGATAGATAGATAGATAGATAGATAGATAGATAGAGGGACAGAGAAACACACAGAGACAGAGACAGACAGAGACAGATACACAAAGAAAACCAGAGATAGAAATTCAACACTAAGAAAGAAGCTTTTGCTCAGAGGAAGAATCATAGGAGTAAGTCAGTACACAGGTTTGAATACATTTATGAGGAAAGATTAATCTTTATGAGTGAAGAAACCACCAAAATAGATGAAATAGTGTCACTAGAAAGAAAATTTATGAAACCCTCATCTTCTTCTCCAGCACCATGTCTGCCTGCATGGCACCATGATTCTTGACATGACAATCATGGACTAAGCCTCTAAAACAAAAAGCCCAGCCTGAAACATTTTCCTTTAAAAGAGTTGCTGTGGTCATGGTGCCCTTTCAAAATAATAGAAACCCTAACTAAGACACAGTCTTTTCTAAGAAAGGCTACTTTGCAGCAGACTTCTGGTATTCTGGCTTTCACAGTTTTCAGTCCACTATTGTTTGGTATTTCCTGAGCTATATATACAGGAGCTGTACCTACAGATGTACATTGGAGCTTCGCTCCCTACCATCCATTGATCATTGCATTGTGTCCAGGTGTGGCTTTTCTCCATTTGCTATAGAGAGAAGCTTTTTTTTTTTGATGAGGGAACACACAGAATTGGAGAGAAGAGTTACCCACCTCACATCTGACAGAAGCTTAATACTCAGAATATAGACATAATTCAGAAAATAAAGAGTCAAAGGACCAAATGACTCATTTAAAAATGGGCTAGGGAACTCAAAATAGAAAAAAAGAAAATATATAAGGAATAATGTAAAATGCATTCATCATCCTTAGCATTAAAGGAAATGCAAATTAAAAAAAATTGAGAGGTCATCTCACCCCAGTCACAATGGCTAAGCAAAACAGCTAACAAGAAATTCTGGGAAGGTTGTGAGGGGGAAAAGCTACCTTAATTAACTGTTGGTTGGAATGCAAACTAGTATAGCAACTCTGGGAATAAGGATGGAGACTCTTCAAAAACCTGACAGAAGCCTGATATAGCTGTCTCCCGAGAGGCTCTGCCAGAGCTTGACAAATACAGAAAAGGTGATCACAGCCAACCATTGGACCATGGGGTCCCCAATGGAGGAGTTAGAGAAAGGACTGAAGGAGCTGAAGGGGTTTATAACCCATAGGAAGAACAATAATATCAACCAATCACACCTCTCAGAGCTCCCAGGGATTAAACTACCAAGTGTACACATGGAGGCACCCATGGTTCCAGCCACATATGTAGAGGATAGCTTTGTTGGGAGGCATCAACGGGAGAAAAGGCCTTTGGTCCTAGTGCATTTTGATGCCCCAGTGTAGGGGAATGCCAGGATAGGAAGGCAACAGTGAGTGGGTTAGTAGGGGAGTACCCTCATAGAAGCAGGGAGAGGGAGGATGGAATAGGTGGATTCTGGAGGAAAACCCTGAAAAGAGCATAACATTTGAAATGTAAATAAATAAACTATCCAGTGGGGAAAAAAACTGAAATGAATCTACCATACAGCCTTGGTATATCACTCCTTAGCATATGATAAAAGGAGTGACCTATACCTCAAATTCTTGCTTAATCATGTTCATTGCCACCTGATTCCAGAAATTTTTAAAATCAAAATGTTTCTAAGCTAAATACCACTATAGTATGCTACAATTTCACAGAACCAGGCAAAAAATACATAAGTAGAACCTTCCATGCCTTCCAATGCTCTGAAATGTCTAAAGTAGCCTCTTGACAGATCAGATCTGTCTGCTACCCTCAGATAGTCACGTTGTTCCCCAGATGCAGCATCTCACTAAAACTCCATGGATAATGTATGTTCTGAAGCTCAGGTCTAGCTCAACCAAACTACATTTTCTTGTGAATATATCATCCTGCAAGAAATAAGAGTCCCTTTGACCAAATACAGAGTTATGAATGTACAGGGCCAAAAGAAAAATTCTATAAAAGCCTTTGTCACCACATTCAAACTACTGGAGCTAAAATAAAAACATATCTATTCTTCAAAAATGATGATCAGCAGTCAGCTCTTTGCCCTCTTCCACTGGGACCAGAGGCACAATCTATTACCAATAGCTCAATGAAGATTTTTGTCATCTTTTGTATTTGTATAAAAGGAGAAGAAGGACTTGGAAGAGAAGGAGCAGGAGGAAGAGAAGGAGGAAAAGGATAAGGAGGAGGATAAGGAGGAGGAAGAGGAGCAGGAGGACAAGGAAGAGAAGAAAATGGGAGGAAGAGTAGCAGGAGAAGGAGTGAAAGGAAGAAGAAGAAGAAGAAGAAGAAGAAGAAGAAGAAGAAGAAGAAGAGGAGGAGGAGGAGGAGGAGGAGGAGGAGGAGGAGGAGGAGGAGGAGGAGGAGGAGGAAGAGGAGGAGGAGGAGGAGGAGGAAGGAGAAGGAGAGGAAGAGGAAGAGGAGAAGAAGGAGAAGAAGGAGAAGAAGAAGAAGGAGGAGGAGGAGGAGGAGGAGGAGGAGGAGGAGGTGGAGGAAGAGGAGGAGGAGGAGGAGGAGGAAGGAGAAGGAGAGGAAGAGGAAGAGGAGAAGAAGGAGAAGAAGGAGAAGAAGAAGAAGGAGGAGGAGGAGGAGGAGGAGGAGGAGGAGGAGGAGGAGGTGGAGAAGAAGAAGAAGAAGAAGAAGAAGAAGAAGAAGAAGAAGAAGAAGAAGAAGAAGAAGAAGAAGAAGAAGAAGAAAGAGGAGGAGAAAGAGGAGGAGAAGAAGAAAAAGAGGAGGAGGAGGAGTAATTATTAGTATTACTAGTAGTAGTAGTGAAGGAAGAAGAGACAAAGACACCAAATTTTTAGTTCTGTGAGAAAAGAAATGATTGTGGTGACTATTTTTGCACATCTTTCTCTCCTTGTATCAACTGTAGATGTTGTTTTTTCCACAAAAGATGGGAATTTGAGTTGACTAGCTCATATTTCATCCTGCCTTAGTTAGTCAAGCCAAATAGCTAACCTTCTTCATTGAATTCAGAGCACACACTGTAGGGCTTTATGACATCACTTGAAATATACAATTCCTGAACCTCAAATCATATTATTTCATCATGATTGATATTTTTTCCACAAACTTTGAAGGGCATCAATACTGTACGACAAATTACAAATGTCACTTTTCTCCTGGCTCACCTGGTCAACATAGGGCAAAAGCTGACCCATCAGGGGCTCTGTATCACTGTTTTCTCCATTAGCTTTACTGTGTTTTAAGTCAGAAAAGTATGTTCAGTGCTGTGAAAAAAGGTATCTGCATCTCCCACTGGGTGCTCCTATCAATGAAGATAGAAGTAGAACAGACATACCAGCCTACACATGAAAGTTCTAGTTTGCCTGTACTCACATTAGTGTCTAAACATCTGTCCTGCTTATCCCTCCAAACATCTGTCTTTGTGGCTTCATGGTCAAGCAGTAGATACAAAGAAATTAGACTTACAGAAAATCCTTGAACATCTTTACCTTTGGGCAACCTCAAAGCCAACCTCTTACTTCCTATTATGTACATGGTTCTGCTTCCTATCATTCTGATTGGACATGGTCTGATGCATGCATCTTCAACAGAACAGAAATAATATGGACTTGTTTTAAACCTCCTCCTCCCTTCCACTTCCTCTTCTTCCTATTCTTCAGTTCTGTTCTTTGGTTCATTTTTAGTTATTTTGTGAAATAAGAACTCCCTATGTAACTCAGAGTGATCTGAAATTTATCATGTCATCCAGGTTGGTCTCAAACCCATGACAATTATCCTTCTGCTTCAGCTTTTCAGGTACTAGAATTATAGGCATAATCCACCATGTTTGGCTTCATGTAGATTCTTTATTCTGATGATCATGGTATTTCGAGTTAGTGAAAGAATTATAGTGTTTGCCTCATAGGGTTGTGATAAAAATTAAGCAAACAAATGTGAGGGGCACTGTATTCATAGTAGGCAATTCACTAAAATGGCAACATTGTTGGGGGTTGGCTCCCTTGTTCAGTATTGGTATAAGATGCCCTCTTAGTCCATCTGGAACTATCTTAGGATATATGGTGCCTGAAATGTGCTACTTAGTTAAAATATGAGGAATGCTCCCATTTTGAGAAAGTAATGGAGATGAGGCTTGATTGACTCAGACCATGTTTGTTTCCTGTAAGTGAAGCACTACAGGGGTTTTCATCTTTACTGCGGTGTTGAGTATAAATGCCTCCCTCAGAATGAGTTCAGTACATGTTTTGGTTCTAACATCCAAACATTTCCAAATGGTCGTCTGGCTTGGATTACCAAGTGTTGACTCTTCTATCCTTCCTTGCCTGTGTTAGTTCTCAGGGTATGGAGATGGGGACAGTAAAGTTGAAGGGAAAAGTAGGTGAAAGTTTGTAGGTCATCCTCATAAAGCCCAGGTGAGTCATTAGCAGAGAACTTACCAGTCACCTCTTGAAGCTTTTACAATTAAAAAACCTGTAGCCTGACTGCAGGAGCTGGGGATACCGTTTTCTTGGTCTAATTGATGGTATTGTGAGAGCTAGATTGCTGGTGAAAAGTCTATGATCAAAATGTCCTTCATATTTATTCAACAGAGCAGAAGTCATAATGTCAGTTCAGAGAAGTACTTATCTACCTTTAAGTGTGTTGTTGATCTACTGCAGAAGCTACAAGAAGTAATAGAAATAGCATTTGCTAGGACCAAGGCCATACTCCAGTCTATATGCCTTCCTTAAGTTTTTTGTAGAAGAGATCTCAGATTTCTTCCCTCCCCATCTTGGTGTTCATTCTGAACTATGAACAATTCTAGTTCAGCACATATTAGTAAGCAGAGAACTAGACTCTCAAATAATAAATGTTTTTGGATGTTTGCTATAAGCCACTTTGACACTTTGCAACATTCTGCTAAAATAAGCAAATAGAAAGACACGAATAAAGAAAAGAATTAAACATTTAGAATTTGTTATATTTAAACAACAAAATAAAATGTGTGAAAGGAGGGCTATAAAGAATTTCTTTGTAATTTATACCGAAAGTATGAATAAAAAAGTCAGAGATTGAAATCAAAGGAAGATATCTGTGATGGTTTGTATATGATATGCTTGGCCCAGGGAGAAGTCCAATTAGGAGGTGGAGCCTTTTTAGAGTAGGTGTGTCATGGTGGGTGTGGTCTAAAGACCCTCACCCTAGTTGCCTGGAAGTCCTCCACTAGCACCTTTAGATGAAGATGTAGAACTCTCAGCTTCTCCTGCACCATGCCTGCCTGGCTGCCTCCATGTTCCTACCTTGATGATAATGGACTGAATGTCTGAACCTTTAAGCCAGCCCCATTTAAATGTCTATCATAAGAATTTCATTGGTCATGGTGTCTGGTCATGGCAGTAAAACCCTAAGACAATATCTATAAGCCAATGGATCTAAGGAGAAATCTAGGATCTAAGGAGAAATTTTTGTGTTTGTGGCATATAGGCTCTGGAGAAGCAAGGAGAAAACATAAAATAGAAAAGGTATCTTGTTTCTCCACGATAAAATAGGAACCTGGTGATGGAAAGATTCTAGATATCTTAAGTCTTCCATTTGGTTCTTGGGCTTAGTCATTAGGTTGATTTGCCTAACTATGCAACTAGGTTCCTTAGTCTATACTTTGAACAACATTGTACAAAAGAATGCACTTGGTGGTCAGCCAAGCAGCTCCAGTAAACATCAACAGGGGGTTCACAGACACCAGGACAAGTAGAGAACTGAGTTAGAATAAGGACACATGAGGGATTTCTCAGGTGGAGTTTGTACTAACCTGAAATATTCTCGGAATCGAATCCTAGCAAAGCTACTTTACTCTAGCCATGTTGATATGTAAGACTACCTTAATGCATGTGTCCTGACTGTTCTCTGTTCTAAACCTAAAGGTCTTATTCAGAGTGCCATAGAATCTAGTAAAAGTAATGCCCGGGTAACCCTTCCTGATAAATCCTCCTTCATGTGCATGCTTCTTTGTTTTCCAATCCAATTTCAGTGTCTCTTGGTTCAGTCTACCTGGTATAACATCCTTAAAGTGCCCTATTGGTCCTGTGAGAATAGTCTAGTTTTTAATACCACACTCTCTGTGCACTTGCCTTTTGGATAACAACTGCTTTAGGCTATTATTACAACTGTTGTTATTGTTATTTTTGTTGTTTGATGGCTTTGTTCCCTGAGAGACATTTATGTTCAACTCTATATGAAATTGTTTTGCTTTCTCTTCCCATTCCATCAAATAGAGAAGGCTACAAGAATGCAATGTCGCTCCAGGGGACCCATTTATACAAAGTACAAATCCCACTTGTACCTCACAGAGGAACATGTTTAAGATCCAGCTTTTATAAACAGACCCTTGAATCTCAGCAAGAGGATTTGAAAAGTCAAACACTCTGGGGCTATGACTATAAAAGTAAAATTACAAGGCTTGGGAACCTTTCCAGAGACAGGCTTATTTCAAACATTGCTATCTCATAGGTGTTATTCTTAGCAGAACCTACTTCAACACTCATGTGTGATTGGAGTCTTACAAGAGCTTCCCTGGGCTACCAAGGAAGCCATTACATAACCCTGAGTGTCCTTTCTCCTCTCGGTTCCTATCATAAGCTCTAAGTCCACCCCTTCCTCTCACTTCAAACTTCTCAAACATTTCTTTGTGGGTTTGACTCATCAAGAATTCATGCTTTCCCAGATACACTGCTGGGGTCCAGAGATGATAACAATGGACACAATGAATGGCACATACTTAAGATATCACAAATGAGATGAGAAATGTTATAATCCAAAGAGACTAATGTCCTGTTGCAGATATGATAACCAAGTCACAGTACAGGACCTTAAGGATTCAATGATTGAACTAAGGTTGTCAAGCATTACAGCAGATACCTTTACCTGCTGAGCCTTCTTGCCATGCACTTTTTAGGTGTTTTAATGCTTTTCCCTAACACATGATACCTACCATGTATTTATGGGTAAAATTGTGATATATCATGTGAATACTCAATGTATAGTGATCAGTTCTAGATAAGTAGCATTATTATCTCCTGAGTTAACGTCCATATATTTTGCTTTACTCTAATGAAAACTAGGGCTAATAACTGTAGACTCCCCTGTGATGGTCCTGTGAATGAGGAGCATATACTATTGCAGCACTCAGAATACTGATGGTTTCTGGTGGGTTTATAGAAAGGCATATCATGAAGACATTTTCCTCTTTCACACGCTGTGGAGACAAAAGAAGTATTTTATACAACAGTTCTCTTATTTTCAACACTAAAAGATACCCCAAAGGCATTACAACTTTGAGCAAGCCATCACAAATCTTACACCTTAACCCACTTTCTTCAAGGAAAACACCCACCAAAGTTCAGGCCTTCTTTACTCCTCACAAACATCATTTCATGTAACCTCATAATAATGCAGAGGAGTGGTTTCTATTGTTTACGCCATTTTTGTAAGCCAGTAAAATGTGGTCTAGTATGTAACACAGGACCATGAGTTAACTATTGTGGGACTGTCAAGGAGTCTAGAAGCTGGCTTTATTCTGGCATAAGTTTTAAGGAGCTCCATACACAATGATTTCTATGGAATTTATTGCATAGTAATTATTAGTATATAATCAACAAACCTTCACCATTAATTTGTCCCGCTGTATTCTATCATCACTGAAACAACAGTGTTTCAGCTAAGAGGAGTATTAGTTTGTGAATGCTGTGATTGTGATATTTCCATTCATCTTTACTTTTAACCTGCATGTGTGTGTTTGGGAGGGGGTGAAAATCAGTGGTCATGCTCACATTTAAACGTGTCTCCAAGATTTCTACAAGTATTCCCAGGTACCTACATGTATTATAGGTAAAGTGTAATATATCATACACATACTCAATGTATACTGATCAGTTCAAGATAAGTTACATTATCATCTCCTGACTTAGCTTCCATATATACTGCTTTTCTCTAATGGAAACTATGGCTCATAACTGTAGCCTCCCCTGTGATAGTTCTGTGAATGAGTAGACTCTTGAAGAGACTACATGGGACCACATAGGCTACCACAGGAGCACTACAATGTTCATTCATTCCAACAATTTTATGACTCCATTCAAGCGCATTCACTGAATTTTATCATAAAGAAAAGTAGGTTAATGATAACTTCATCATGTCTCTCCAAAGAGATGTTGGATATAAGTCCCACAACTCTGTGCTCTAATCTTTCCTAATTGCCTGTCTTCTGTCAATCTGTCCAGCTTTGGAGTCCCTGGACTAGATGGATTAATTCTAGGGTTCTTCTGTTTAGATCTCAATTTCTGCTCTTGAACAACAGGATCTCTTTACAGTGAATTCCACAATTCATCTTAGCTGTATCATTTTTACTACTAAGAGGGACCTTTCCTGAAATAATTTGCCTTAGATTAGAGTAAGCATACTACAGCCCAAGGAAGAGAGCAACCCAGCTTGTCTGTATAGATTTTATAAATAAGGATGTATTGGAGTACAACCTAGTCATCTGTTCATGAATTATCTGGGACCATTTTTCATTCAACAATGGCCCAAGTACTCATGGCATAAGATTTACAACCCCAAGGCCCCACGTAGTCAACAAGTTTTCCTGGCAAACTATGTAATCCTTTACCTTAGTGTATGGATTTTATATGACTTACAAATATAAGACTTGGATTGGGAAGCAATGTAGTAAAATATTGAAGACTAAAAGATATGGAATCATATGGCTTTTAAAAGATTTGAATTTATTTTAGTGGAACATTGCTTTAACTTATACATTTTGTTTAAGGATTATTCCAGATGCATTGCTGTACCTATGACAAAGCACTTAGACCAATGGCAACTATAATAATAAATGTATGATTCATTTGCCTTCTGGGTCACAGACCATCAGTGTGGGAGTTAGGACAGGAACTCAAGCCAGGCCTATTTGCTATCCACACAGCTATCCCACACAGCATTGTCTCTAATAAGGACACTCACTCACAGCTAAGGAAGCATAGCAGAAAACATGAATGGACAATGCTTGATGACTCAATCCTAGACTCATGGTTAGCTAATTTTCTTATACAGCATAGGACCATCTGGCCAGGGAATGTTATCTCCCATAAGGGAATGGGCCCTCCCACGTCAATTAATAATCAAGGCAATCCCCTACAGACATGCCTGCTCACAAGCAAATCTGTTCTGGGAAATCCCACAGTTGAGGGTGCTCTCCTAAAAGAATCTAGGTTGTGTCAGGTTGACAGTTAAAACTCTAGTGCAAGGTCTGTGTGATGTTTTGATGCAAATACTCCAGCTGCAATTTACGAACTGGGATGACCACATCTAATTGTTTGAACTCACCACTTTTCATGGTGGAAACTCTACTGAATGTCTACCTCTTATTAAAGTGTAATTTATTACACTCGTTTGACCAACGTACCGGTCTTCCCCTTCCCCATCCTCCCTAGCCTACAGGAACCAGCATTCTATTGCAACTTTCTATGAGAACAATTCTTTTAGATTCTATGTATGAGACACATAAGAAATGGTACCTGGCTTAGTTCATTTGATAGTATGACTTCCATATTCCACCCACAGTGTCACAAATGCCAGGAAAACATCTTTTCTTATAGCCCAATAATATTTCATCACACCTATGCATCCATCATACTTCCTTCATCTACTCATCCATGCATAAGTTATTTCTACTTCACAGCTATTGTGAATAGTGCTGGAATAAGCATGGGACAGTACACATCTTTTCAACATACTGATTTAATTTCCTTTGGATATGTACCCAGAACTAGTATTGCTTGATCATATGGTGGTTCTATTTTTAATTTTTTCGAGGAACCTCCATACTGTTTTCCATATGGCTGAATTGATTTGCATTCCCACCAGCAATGTGCAAGGGTTCCCTTTTCTCCACATGCAGCAGTTATCTTTGGTCTTTTTCACAACGGCCATTCCCAACTGGGCTGAGGAGACAGACGGCTGTTGGTAGTTTTGATTTGCCTTTCTCTGATGATTAATGACAGTGAACCTTTGCTAGTGTCCAGTCGTCCAGGGAATATATCCCTCTAGCACACCCAGCAACTCTGAAAGTTACCAATTTACCTCTTTTCGAGGCCCAGCCCGCAGACTCATGCTATTCTACCAACTTGCCACTCCTTCCTCTGCATTTGGAATGGCAGCCTCATCAATAGTGTGTCTTTCTTTGAATGTTAATCCTGGTCTGACAGTACATGGATAAAAGCTAACTGTGCACAATTGATCCTTAGGCGTTATTTGAGATGCGAACAGACACGCTAAAGTTCAGGAAGCCAGACTTCCTGGATATATCTTCTTTGGGAAGAACCACCAGCCCTCTAGAATTTCCTATCACCGTTCTAGTGCTGTGGGGGTACTCCTTTCTGTCTAGATGGTAATTGTTTTCATTGCCTGGGAGCTATCATGCCTGAAAAAGCACCGCATCCTGAGTCAGGATGCTGAGGGTGGTAGCATGTGTGTTATAGCAAAGACAAAGACTAAATTGTTTATTGACTGTCTTCAAAAAAAAATATACTAGATAGGCCTAAGCAGTTAGCCAGTTAGCAGATGGGCATCTGGACAGATGACGAATAATCATCTTTTGTTTGAAAATTAAAATAGAACCAATGGGGTAAAAGGTGTGGAAAATTCTCCCTCCTTATTTCCTGAGTGTGGAAAAACAAACCCTGCCCCGCCCCCACCCCTTTCACTTGTTCAAGAGAGGTCTGCACTTTGGAGCTTGTAAATCTGCTTGGCAGGTAATCTGCTACCCATCCGCCAGCTGCTTCGTTGGCAAAAGGCACATCACCATTGCCATGGCAACTCACAGGCAGGCAAAGGGCATGCAGGCCTGGCTTGAGGCCAAGGTAATCCGATGGCACTGGGCTTTGTTAATAGAAAGAGAAAGGCAGGCCAGAGCTGCTTGCCCCTGCCTTTGCCAGTAAAGGCTGGACGGGAGCAGAGAGCAGGGCTAATTAACCCGCTGGACCAGCTGTTGACTGCCTCTTGCCAAATCCGACAAGTGGCCAAGGTTTGTCTATTCCTAACCCTTGTCGTCTTCCAGGGAGGTTGGACCCTGGGGGGAACAAGAGCCTTTTCTCAATGATGTCATCTGAGTATTTGTAGAATTTCCTCTTTGTGGGAAAGTTCTCTGGCAAAGTATAAAGAGACTTGACTTCCCTCGGAAGACCCCGTTTCCTTTTGAATGTTGAGGCGATTTTTCTAAATGAGAAACAAATCTGGGATTATAGGGAGAAGCAGGATGGTGGGGGTGGTGGGATATCCGTGCTTTAGGCCTTGCATTGTATTAGGAATCCCATCTGAGGCGCCTTTCATCCACCAACATTGCTTAAAAGATCCCACATCCCACAGAATGGTGAGTAAAAATGAACTGTTTTTAAAAGACCATGTTGTGAGGGAAAGGGAGCTAACATATTTCTTACATTATGACAGGAAGTACACCTATATGACACCCCTGTGCCCAAATATGGAGATAATTTAACTCTGCAAAATCAGGGTTAAAATTGCATAGAGGAACTCAGTTTCTCCAAGGTGGAGCTCACTGAAGCCAACATCTGATAAACAGCCTCTTCCTCCTCCTCTTCCTCTTCTTCCTCCTCTCCCTTCTCCTCTTCTTCCTCCTCCTTCTAGTCCTCCTCTTCCTCTTTCTCTATGTCATCATTATTGGCCTACACTAATAGGGCACTGATACAGGATTAATGACATCCTGAAGAATATTTTATTGCTTAAGGAAAGATAACCTGACAAATTATTTTTATGAATCAATCAGCATGCTAGTGATAAAAGATTTACAAAGCTAAAGAACCTAGCTTGGCATCAATTTTATTTCAGATCATAATCCTACATTGTGTCTTTATGTATAAAGCATTTTTGTGCTTTGCCATTATAATGCAAAATACATGTTCTAATCCCTTTTTATGAAGAAGGCAATTAACATGTAGGAAGCATAAAGAAGACATGTAAAAATAAAGTACAAGACAACAGACTGAGTCACAGTTGAAAATCTGGACTATGACAGTTACATATGTTTGCAACCTTGAAGCCATAACCAGTAGAACTCAGTATATGGAAGGGAGAGAAGGATTCCCATGATTGAAAAATTGAATGAACATGAGAAAGGGCAGTGGAGACAGTAAAACAGGCTGACCCTTTGCTCCTGGAAGTCCACCCACAATCAGGAAACATGAATGTCTGATCTCTAAAGCTAGATTATTTTTTCCTGTATAGAAATAGTACTTCCAGTGGGAAAGCGGTCATGATGGGGAGGGAAAGATATTCTAGGACTGTCTGTGGTCTTGGCTTTTAGCATTTACAGCATTTATAACTGAAAAAAAAGCAAGTTGTAGGATATCACAGAGCAGACACCCACTTTAGCCCAATTATTGTACCATTGTCATCTCATTTAATGCTTATATTGTCTCCATGAGATCAGAATTGGATGATGAAATGAATTGCAGAACACAGCGTAATGACCTACATTAAGGACAAGCTTGAAAGAAAAGGTGTATCTCTTTCCCTTATCTCATTGTTATCCTTGCTTTCTTGGATATACCATGCAGATGCTTACACAGTTCAAAGAATGGGAATGATTGAAAGAATGGGAGTGTTTGAAACTGAATGTGAATAAACCTGGCTATGGGCAATCAGAGAAGAAATAGATATTCAAGAAAGGATGCTGAATAGTAACTAGAAGCAGGAGCAGTCAACCCCTCTTGGGTTCAAAGATCCAGAATGGAGATTGAAAGTGAAGATATTCTAGCACAGGTCAGTTTAAGGAAGCATCAAGAGATAAATGGATTAAAAAAAAAATCAATGAATGAACTGTGGAAATGATGAATATCCAAAAAAGATACTTATGGACTGTCATGGTATAGGGGAACCATTTATGTGGCCAGGGGCTTGGGCAGCACCTAGACTTATGTTTTAATTTCCACTGATAACATTTTTATTAATCATTTCATTCATGCACATAAGTTTTTAGTAGATTTATACCATTTCCACCCCTCCAGTTTCTCCTCTATATTTCCACTGCTCTTCCCTTCCAAATTCATGACTCTTCTTAAAATCCACCAAATCTCCTTTGCTGTGATGCTTTTAAACTTAGAGAATGTCTTCCAGGGGTCTCACTATGTACACTTTCCCTAGTAATCCTGTAAAATACTTGTTATCTTTGATATCTGTTTTACAAGTAAAGAAACCAATCCACGGGATAGTTAAATAACCTCCTTGGACTTCCTATATATACAGGCATGAGATAATATGTATTTGTTATGTCCGATCATCTATTCATGGGTCAGGAAGAATTGGGATATGGCATATTTGGGTCTGCTTTACAGTTTCTATAAAAGCTACAATTAAGGGGTCTCCTGAGACTTAGAATACTTCTGAACATTTAACTGGAGAAGGAACTGTTTCCATGTTAACACATATGCATTTAGTAAATTCAACTTCCCAGGTATGACCTCATTCTTCACTGGCTGTTGGTTACAGATCACCCCCCAAACCCAGGTTCCTTGTCTCATGAGAGGTTTCCATGGATTAATGTGCATCATCAAATAATGTGCATCATTAAGATGTCGACTCATAATATTGTGCTATTCTAGTATTTAAAGAAGAGTCATTTAAGTGATGGCAGTTGCACATTCAGGAATGTCAAGATGTGTTGATCATCTGGTGACATTTTAGGTGCTATCTATCCCAACTTTCATCCCCCAAGAAGCAAAACCTAGACTCTCACTCTATTTTCAGAATCTATGCACTTAGTCTGTGTTCTTAATCACCAAACTTTCAACCACCCAATCACATTATCTTTGACTAATACTTGAAGTCATAATTGCTTTTCTCTATGGAAAATTCATTGCTATTACTTGAACTTAAAGATTGTTGCTCTTTTAAAATATTATGTGTATGATATGTCTTAAATATTCACATTCTTCAGTGCATCAAAGGACACCCAAATTAAAACATAAGTCTAGGTGCTACCCGAGCCCCTGGCCACATAAATGGTTCTCTTGTACCATGACAGTCCATAAGTATCATAAGTATAGGTGGATGCTGTGAGTTCAAGTTATGCAGCATTCCACTGAAGGGAGTAGGAAACCTCAGCATACAAAATGGGCACTACCCTGGCCTATATTACATCATCCTAGTATTAAAGTTTCCCTTCTGCTATGAAGCTTTACTCACTCCTGAGTACCTCTCAGAAAGTGGGACTGAAGATTTCCTCATAATGAAATTGTCTAAGGACCTGAGGGAGAGGGAATCCTATAAGTGTGGTCTATCCATAAAACACTGGGAGAAAACAAGGCAGATTTCAAAACAGACAAGAGCACCTTTTAAGGATAACCCTTGTGCTGGCTAGGTTTACATCAGCTTGACACAAACAAGAGTCATTTATAAAGAGGGAAGATTAGATTGCCCAGTGGGACATTTTCTTGACTGATGAATGATGCAAGAAGGCCAAGCTCACTGTGGAAGATGCCAACTCTGGGCTGGTGGTTCTGGGTGACTTAAGAAATTAGGCTGAACAAGCCATGAGGAACAAGCAAGTAGACATTTCTCTCCTGTGCCTTGTGCTTCAAGTTCTACCTCAACCTTTCCAGCTTGAGTATAACTCTGACTTACTTTTGATATGGGCCTACAGTGTGGTACTCTAAGCTGAAATGAGTCCTTTCCTTCCCTTTCCCACTTCCTTGATTTTTATTTTTTTTTTATTTTTGCTTTCTATATCTTCTGACCAACTTTGACATTTGGTATTCCTAAAGCACAAAGTATATATTCTAACCTATATTAAGTTACTGCTTAAAGTTTATCTAACCTTGTAGATTTCTCTGCCCTTCAGTCTTCTACAAAGATAATTCCATGATTTTCTGAAAGTAGGCAGCATACAGCACAAGTCTGGGCATAGCTGTATTCCTTGTTCCAGGTCTCCTCATGCTTCTGTTAAACAGGAGAAAAGAATATTGGCAGACAGTGGTGAATAATATCTCATGAGGATCTTCCATATTAGAACTGACTGATCCAATTGTACAACCTTACATTTTAACATGCCGAAGAAATCAGTGATGGTTTCTGTGGTTCATATTCCTCACATTGTCCCCTGGACCCATTCCCTACATAGACCTGACCCTATAGAAATACTGCTTTTGATCAATGCTTTGGTATCATGGAATTCTTTAGATCTAGTGCATTTCAGCTTTTTCTAACAGCAATGAGAGATACAGGTTTCAATTCAAGTTCCTAAAGTATCCATAGTTCATTGCATGGCTTTTAGCAACTTATTTCATCTCACCAGGAATTAATTCCCTTTACTACTGAATGAAAACCTTTAATCATTCCCTAGATGTTTCCTGGGATTGGTGTCTGAGATTGCTTCTCTCTTTGCATCTGTCATTGAGTTTTCTGTGTAAACTGTAACCTTAGGAACATTCTCTGAATCTGCAGTGCAAGCTATCCTAAATATGGCAACATTAAGCCATTTCCTGTTAAGTTTCTTTGGAAGCATAAAAAAGCAGAGATGGTGACTTCTCAGCTAAGCACCCCTCCCCCCCCACATCTATTTGAAGGAGGATGGGATGGGAACGCTGTGTCAGAAAAGAATGAAAACGTACCACACAAGTGGAGCTCTCCACTAATCCAAACAAAATGACTGGGGTGGATGGTCAGAGCCTGAACAATTTTAATGCAGGCATGAAGATCGGCCACACAGTTAGATCAGAATTTAAATAACCTCACTTCACATGCATTTTCTAGCTCCCTTCACAACTTCTCAAAAAGCATCCAAATGTTCCATTTTTGGGAAGCAGATGCCCCTGAAAATGAAGACCATTCCTCTATTGTCTTTCCCTTTCTGTATTCTCTGGAGTTAACTCTTGCTTTCCAGGAACGATCTTGGCAGATGATATATGTTCTGTAAAGGGAGGGAAAGAGACCCACTGTTTTGGCCTTACATAACTTGGTAAGTGATACTCCGGGAAGGGGCTAAAGCAGGGGGTTACAAGGATGTCCCATACACTACAGATGGTTGTCAGCAGCCAGCTGACGTTTCCCACCCAGCCAGCCAGACTACTGAATGAGTGTTGGTTTAATGTCAAACACCATTCTAGAAACCAGGAACAGAATGAACACTAAACAATGTACTTCCTATGGAAGCAAAAGTTCTGCCCCCATCATTAAATAACTTGAATAGGTTAGTCTAGGTTTATTGCTTCTTTAGGGATCAGCTAAATTCTTTGATTTGTTTGCTTATTTTTACTGTTTTACACAGAGAGAGGGAGAGGGAGAGGGAGAGAGAGAGGGAGAGGGAGAGGGAGAGGGAGAGGGAGAGGGAGAGGGAAACGGAGAGGGAGACAGAGAGGGAGACGGAGACCGACCCGGGTCCTCTGGTTCCTACAATCTTTTTGGTCCCTCTTCTACAATGTTATCTGAACCTTAGGTACAGGAGTTGTTTTGTAAGTGTGTGAATTGCAGCTGGATTCTCTATGTTCAGTTGTTCTCTACATTTTGACCAGTTGTGGTTTTCTGTAAAGACCACTGTCTGTTGTAAAAAAATGTTCTCTGATGAACATAAGGCTGGGCTGGAAGACATAAACTGAGAGTTTTGCTATTCCAGTGCTGCATACAGTCAGCTTACTTACTTTATTGCACATGTGACCTGAAGAATGGTTTAGGTTGCCACTCAGGAAAGCAGATATTGATCCTGAAGATGTGGGATGAGAATTTGCTTGTCCAAAGACTGAGGTGAGTCAAATCATGAGTGAAAAATGAGTTCAAACAAAAGAGTTCAGATTTCTGTGCAGTGGATTATAACATAGATTAAATAAGTCAATCAGAACCAAACTGCAGAAGAAAATAAGGATATTTATAGATACAGGATACTGAGTAGCCAACCTGGTGGTCTCATCCAAAGAGGATTTTGTGGCTAGAACAGTGAATGGCCTAAAGAGACCCCTCACTTTCTCAGTCTTTCTGTGACTATATAAAGTTTTGCACGTATGTATTGCTTTTGAGAATACCTTCATGTATAACTATCCTTATATCTTCTTCACTTACTCTTTAGTATTGTGCTATATACATCCTTTCAAGTGAATACCAAAATATCTGGTACATCTCCTAAAATGTACCAGAGGTATCTCCATGACTACACTTACATAGGTAGTTTCATTCCAGGTTCTAATTTTATAAAGGTCTTGGGAAAAATGGTCTCAGTTACTTTTTAATATGCTGTGACAAAATGCCACAACCAAGGCAACTTACAGAAGAAAGCCATTTGAAGATCCTGGCTCCAGAAGGCTAGTGTCTATGACACTATGCTAGAAAGAATGAGAGGAGGCAAGCAGGTATGTCACTGGAGTAGCTGCTGAGAGATTCCATGTGGTTCATAACAGGGAGGCAGAGAGATCTCACTTCATCTCTCATGGATTTTTGAAACCTCAAAGTGAACCTCCAGGGACTCATTTCATCCAACAAAGCCATACCTCCTAATCTTTCCCAAACAGTTCCACCACCAACAGGCCAAATAGTCAACTCTATGAGCCCGTGGGAGTCATTCTTCTTTAACCAAGCACAAAGTTATAACAAAAAGGGAAGGAATAAGAGGAAGTAAGCCTTGGATCCTTCTTGCCCTCTCAAGAAACTTAGGAATAGAAAGAAAAGGTATATAGATTTATAGGTGGCATCCAAGTATTGATGATGTTTAAATACAGGTAATAGGATAGCTATGAGTAACTGATTAGCAATGCAAAGGTAAATGGTGAGGAATTCCAGAAATAAAGTTATCAGCTCAATAGGATGCACACTGTAGAAAAAGAGATAACATCTATGGGTTAATTCACAATGTCTTATGCTTACACATAAGCATAAAATGGGAACTATGGGTCATGTGACTCAATGTGATCAACATTGGATAGATTACTTGCAGACAGCCTCCATCTATTTCATGGATTTCTGAGGCTTTAGAGAACAACCACCCACAAGCCGATGCTCTCCTCCAGGACAGTCCAGGCTCAGTGACTGATTGATATGGGAAAATGAAGAGCTGGCTTACATTTAAAGGACTCTGAGAAACCAATCTAGCTTCTTCATTTTCTATAGTCCAATAGTGCTTTTGAAGACTTTTCCTTCCACCCTCTCTACCTCATTTATTTCCTGTCAGCTGGCACTAATTACAAAGGCTTAACTTCAAAAGCATTATACATGCTTCCTCTGTGTCTTAGAGATGGCTTCCTAGGAAACCTTGACTATAACATCATCCAGTGGTATCCATGCAAGTTTATGTCTCAAAATATTTAGGTAAAAATCCAATTTGTAACATGCTAGTATTTGCAGGAAGTGCCCTTGGTAGGATTTTTGGGTTATGAGAGAGAGAAAGCTCCTCATGAATGATGTTAGTGGCCTCATAAAAGAGAGTCTAGAGAGATCCCTTCCTTTGACGTATTATAAGGAAAAAGTAGATATCTATGAGAAAGTGAGCCCTCATCAGATATCAAACATGCTGAATCCTTGATCTTGGGATTCTTATCTTCCAGAAGTATGAGGAATTAATTGCTGTTGTTTATAAGTTATCTAGTCTGTGGCATTTTCTTGTGGCAGCCTAAATGAATTAAAATACCAAATATGTTCATTTCAAGGAATTTTCTCAATTAATAACTATAGTTATTTGAACATGGATGAGAATCCTATGATTCTGATCTTTTTCAATTTTTAAAGGCTCTTACATGGCGTGGCTGTCACATGCAGCAACTCAAAGCAACTTAAAAATCCTACTCAAGACCAGTAAAAGAATAAAACTGTCATAATTCCAGCATGGGCTGGTGGGATGGCTCAGCCATTAAGAGCACTGGTTGCTCTTTCAGAGGACCCAAAGTCAATCCTCAGCACCCACGTGACAGCTCACCAGTGTCCAGACAGCCTTATGCAGTTCTATATGCAGACAAAATAACAAATGCACTAAATTTCAAGCATGGATAATGGAGAGGTCCCTGTGGTTCTATCCCTATGAGAGTAGATATTGGCCATTGATGGCTCTTGTGTACAGAAGAGTCACTCTGATTTGGAAATGTGGCTGAAGTGTACTGCTCATACCCTAGTGAATGGCCATATATCCATGTACATATGGGCAGAAGCCCAGAACTCAGTGACGTTAATAACAAAATCAAAAAAATAAAATGAAGACATGAAGTTGGAAAGGGAGCTTCCTGCAGTAGAAAAATTAGAAAGAACTGGGGGGAGAGAGAGACTGTGTGATAGATGAATATGATCAATAAATACTTGTATAAATATATAAAACATCCAAAGAAAAGAAACAGAAATCTTTTAAACTGCTCCAGTCCTCAATCTTTTCTAGTCCATAATTACTCTGTCCCCAATGGTTCAAAAGTTTCAGGATCAGATTAGACATGGACTAACATTATTTCAGGATTATGGCTAGAATAAGCCATCTAGATAAGCCATATTTAAGGACCTTGTAGTAATATATACACACACACATACACACACACAGACACACAGACACACAGACACACACACATATATATATGTATATATACATATATACATATACATATATACATATACATATACACACACACACACACACACACATATATATATATATATATATATATATATATATTTGCTCCTTCTGTAATCTCAATATTTACTTTCTCAATATTTTACCCAAGCAACCCCTGGAGGACTCTGTCTGTCAAGTTAGAGCTGCATTACTATAAGCACATTAGAACTCTGTGTTGGTACACAACTCTAAGTGTTTAGGATTTGGGGCCTATTCTTTACATGAATTCTTCAGTTTTGGGGCTATCACAACCTCTCCATAGTACCACATATTTTGAACCAGTTCAGGTATTAGATTAATTTACTATAAGGCTGGCAAAAGACTTTGTCAGTTGGTTAAACTTTACTGAGTCATTTATACCGGATCCTTGGTGTACATGGAGGGCTGACTTCTCTGGCCAATATTGACAGCTGAAGAGTGAGCACAAACCTTTCTGAAGGTTATATGGGAATTACCTCCATCTCTGTGGATAATATTCAGTGGCCTTTATTGTACTGCATAGGTGACCTAGGGAACATGTTTGTAACTTCATTTTCCAATTACAGCTTTTAAGGAAATGTTGAATTTCTAACTTACATATTCAATATAGGAATATTTTACAGAAATATTTATATAGCTTTCCACTAGTCCTTAGGTGAAATAATGCATTGATAATGGAGAATGCTCTGAAAATTTACCAATCAATAAATTTCTTGAAGTCACAGATTATACTTTTCTTAATAAGCCTGTATGCATCCAACCATTGGTGGGAAAAAATCTTATAAAATAACAACAAAAAAAATGCTAAAGCCAAACATCTTGAGCTGAACCAACTTGAATAAATGGCTCTGGGAAATAAAATAACAAAATACATTTTAAGAGGGCGCTGTTTCCGTGCAGAAGGGAGCAATCCAAAGTCATGTGTTAATAGCATGAAACAGTTTTCTTACAGCATTTAATTCAGAGCAAATTGCGACTCTACCCCCCACCAGGAACCTTTGCACTTTGCTACCCAAAGCGATGCCTCTAGTTACAGAGAAAAGGCATTCATTCTACCCAGAAGATTGGAGACTACCTTTGAGTGAAATTAAATTTAAAGTGAGGTCCTGTTCTTTGGGGTTCTCTGTTCAGATTCACCAAAAATGGCTGGTATGGCTTACGTTAGGTGAAAGAGAAAATGTGATATCTGTTGGGATTCAACACCTCACACTATAAAGGTAAAAAAAAAAAAAAAAAAAAAAAAAAAGAGTAGACAGAAGTCTCTCCTTAGCGTGGTGGCTCAAAGCAACAAAGACATGGGAAGAAACATAATAAGGTAATGGCTTCCAGGAAGCATCCCTATTACATACCAAGTGCTGCTCTAAGCATTTCATTCTGAGCACCCCTAATGGTACTATTGACTCCAGTGGTATACCATTGTCTCCATATTACAAATGTGTTAAGTCCATGTAAACCAATGATTTATCCGAGTCAGGAAACAAAAACACAATCAGCAATTTGTCGAATGACTAAATTCTTTGACATTGTGACTGAGAAGCAATGTCTTCCCTGCTGAGGAGCCAGGTTGTCTGCAGACTATCAATCATGCCTTGTAACTTGAGAGGAAATGAGTTCTTCCTTTTGAATTAGATGATAACTATATGATCTGAAAGGATTCAATTGACTCATATTTCTTCAATTCTTAGTCACAACATGACAGCTGTGTTTGTCCATTCTTCTTATAAAGAAGTTTCTTAGGTCACTTCTGGAAATTTCTATTATGGATAATGTAATTAGACCACATTAATGTAAAATTAAAGCAATTTTTTTCCACAAGTCTGAATACCTTCTACATAGTTAAAGATGCAAATACTGACCTCCTTATAAAGTTTTCACTGTACTAGAAAGAGTGGGTACTGTCCCTGACTCTGTTGCCTGCCACTGGATCCCTCCTCTCTAGCTGGACTGCCCTGTCTGGCCTCAGTGGGAGTGAAGGCACTTAGTCCTGCTGCAAACTTTATGTCTCAGATTGGGGTGGTACCCAAGGGAGACTTCACCTTTTCTGGTGAGAAGGAGTAGAGATAGAGGGGGAAGAATTTTTGCAAGTGGGACTGTAAGGAGAGGAGGGAGTGATACTATGTAAAGTGATATAAAGTGAATAAACAAATTAATGAAAAAAGTCATAAAAGCAAGAAACAAGTAAAATGAAGCTGATGAAGATGATTAAAATAGAAGAAAATTCAGGGGTGAGGGGGGAAAGTACATAGTATTGGGGAAGGGCATATTTTTAATCATAAGGATACTATGTAAAGTCAGGTTGACCAGATAATGAGGAAAGTGAGAAACCGAGCCACATGGGTAGTGGGAAGAAAAAATTGCACAGTAAAGGGCACATAGTGTAAGGCTGTGAGGAACAAAAAACAACCTGTTGAGTTTCAGGAGAAAAGGAAAAAGCCTGTGGCAGTGTGAGTTGTAAGGGATGTTTGTTGCTTGACATGTGTCACACTGACTGTCCCAATAAAACTGACATAAGGCCGGGACTGAAGCTAGGTTGCCAGGGGGACCGCCATTACAATTCCTGCATTGTTGAAGGGTTTTCAGGTAGTTGCCTTCAATGGCAAGTTCAAAGTTTATCCTAGAGTGGAATGCAGAGCTTTCTGTACCTGTCCAGGTAAGAGCTGATCATGGATAATGGGAAGTACACATGGGATTTTTCAAATTTACTTGTCAAGTAAAAGTCCATCTCCCCACTCACTGCTAGAGTAGTCTTCCTACTCTGTTTTGAGCTTTTGGAATCAAAGTGTCCATTCTAGGACTATAACATTGCATGCAGTTCATAAATTCCTAATTTGTTGAATCTCAGGCTTAGTCTATAAATCTCACATGTGATTGAGATGAGGCTGGGAACATTAGACGTATGATCTTTTCCTAGGATGAGGCTATCTGCATAGAATAAGTGTATATTTCATGTAAGAAAGATTCTGTGGGACCGGAGGAAGAGTGACAGTGGCCTGAATAAAGCTCTCTAAATTACCAAGGCTGTTGAAAAGTGATGAGTCATGAGAGAAAAGCCCTCCTGAGTGGTCTCAGGGGCTTAATAAAGAGGCTGAAGGTAGCACCTTGTCCTCTCTCTCTGTCCTCCTTCCCTTCTATCATGTGGCCACTCCTTGTTTCATTCTCTCTTTACTAGAGCATCATTAGGAAGCTGTCCTCTTAAACTCAAACGGCTCATTAGGGTTCCAAATCAGCTAGGGACTTTATCTGGAAATTTCAGTCTCCAGACTTACTAGCCATAAATTTCTTATATTTATTAGTTAACCAGTCTCAAACATTTTGATATGCCAACAGGAATGGTTTATATAAGCATAGGACTACAGTACTGAAACTTTCTCTGGATGCAGAGAGTAATAATACAGATACTTGTTGTAGGAAATGAGAATTTGTCACTTTCCAAAAGGATTTATAATACATAAAGAAGGGCTGTCAGTAGTAAATCTTGTGGTCATGGCTTAGATTCAGAGACACCAGGATGATCTAAAATTTCTGAATATATACAGATATTAATGGAAGCATATTTAAATGTATATATACTGAAGATGCATACAGGAATTAACTTTTAACTTCATTGTCTGAGCTAAATAACAGTTAGCATGCAGAAAATTTGGACTTTAGTTCTTCCCAACTCTCAAAATTCTCAAAAATCATACTGATACACTGGAAAGATGTGGGGAACAGTTAGAAGGAGACCTTAATAGAGTAACTGCAGTTATTGTATGCAGTGAAGAGACAGCAATGGATTATAAGCCGTAACAATGAGCATAAGTACCATCTGTTTATATAATGCAAAACTTAGAAAATAAACAACCAATAGAAAACATGAAAAACTACTGTAGTTGAATTTTGGTTAGTAAATGTAGATGGGACAAAAAAAAAAAAACATTTGGAGAACAGCACAGTAACAGTTACAAGAATGAGCATTAGTGAGCAATGAAATCAGTCTGTACAAGTCTAATGAGAAACAGGCTATATTCACAGCTTCAAAATATCTCCCTACCAAGTGATTATTAAATACAAAGTAAGAAATTGTAACTATACAAAGAAGAGATCTTTCGCAAATATTGTTCTCATTAAATCACTAATACCATGGCATCATCGGTCTCATGTCAAATACTTGCATTGCAAATGGAATTCACCAGCAGGACTTCACATTGCCTCAATGGTGGCATATACCAATATATTTACTAGAAATTCATGCATCAATGAAAACACAGCGATATGTATACAGACAAGCTGAAGGAATATTCTAAAACAACTAGCACCAACTTGAAAGATGTCAGTTGATGAAAAGCAACTGAAGATCAAGGGGAGAGAAAACTCAGATGAAGTTCCCAGCTCAGGGAAGCACAAGAGGACATGACTCATAGGCAGAGCCACAAGGTTATGTTTGGTCATTGGCACAGCAAGGACATGCAAGTGGCAGCCAGCGGCCAATGCCAATTGTCTTCCACCATTACTATCACTGAACTTGGTGTTCCTATTCAGATACACGGGATAGCTAAAGCCAGAAGGATCCCCCCATCACCTCCTGCCACTGGCTGTGATAAAGGTGCTTCTATTGTCATGCCTTCTTTTTGCATATGCTCTAGAGATCTAAACTCAGGTCCCCAAGTTTGTGTGACAAATGCTTTATGGACTGGGCCACCTTGCTAGCCTCTAGCATTTACTTTACAACTAATAACTTTCATCATCCAAGTAAAGCTCTCATAATGCTCTTTTTTCTATGCAAATAATATTTCAATATGAATATTCAAAAGTCTGACATTTACCAACAATGATTGATATAGGTGATCAAGAAATATTTAGATAACTATTTGGTTTTGAGACCAAAACTGCTGGTATCTATAAATGTATAAATTCTCTGTAATGCATTTTACTTTCCATGTTTTAAGCTTTCAGAAATGATTTACAAATGCAATACATTTGGGACAAGCAAGCCTAGAGAACATTTTATAATTTGCTAAGGTAATTAACTTTTAAATATATTATAACTCAATTATGTGAAATTATTTTTTCATTTGAAAAAAATGTAATATTTTATACAGTTTATTTCTGAATATAATTTACTCACCAACTTTATTTATTTTTCAAATCTTACTGGACTAAATGGCAGAGGAATATTGCTCTCCCATGATTGAAGGCCTGTTCAGAAGTTCTGTTATAAATTACCAAAGAAGTCAAGCCATAGACCAAGCTATTACATGCTTGAGTGACTTGACACTTGGGCATGTTTATATAACATTATAATGATATGATTTCATAGGTTATGACTTGTAAAAGAAAGGGGAGGGCAAGACAAACAAACAAACAAACCAACAAACAACAAGCATGCAGCTACTCTGTAATTTACACTGGAGTGACCCTGTCTGTTTAAATTACTGTTGTGAAAAATGATGCTTATTTGTTTTTGTAATTCAAAGAAGTAGACACCAGATAGATTAAGTAGTTGAGTAGCCTTGTGTAAAACAAGAACACAAAGTCAATAAGTAGATAACTAAGATAAGTATGTAGGAATACTTAATAGACAGAGGCAGTTTTATCAATCCACCCTGTATTTTTGCCCATCAAAAATGACAATTTGTTTTCCCTTCCACAGTCTACTTCTGGATATACCTGCTACATTTCTTTTCTGCCCAGAACATTCAGCATATTTCTTTTTCTTTCTTTCTCTTTCTTTCTTTCTTTCTTTCTTTCTTTCTTTCTTTCTTTCTTCCTTCCTTCCTTCCTTCCTTTCTTTCTTCTTCCTTTCTTTCTTTCTTTCTTTCTTTCTTTCTTTCTTTTTCTTTCTTTTCTTCCTTCCTTCCTTCTTTCTGTCTATCTGTCTTTCTTTCTTTCTTTCTTTCTTTCTTTCTTCCTTCCTTCCTTCCTTCCTTCCTTCCTTCTTTCCTTTCTTCCTTCCTTCCTTTCTTTCTTTCTTTCTTTCTTTCTTTCTTTCTTTCTTTCTTTCTTTCTTTCTCCTTCTCTTTCTCTCTCCTTGTAGTACTACATACTGTAGTACTGTAATACTGAATACTGACCCTCTCCATTTGATACACTGCCCCAGAATTATAATTGAGGCAACTTTTGACTCAGGTTACTATAGGTGAAATATTTTTATATTATTATGAAAGCTGTACCACCTCCTTCAAGTCCCCATTTTTCCTTCTCAGTAGTCTTTTTAGTAAGTTCCCACTTCTCAGGAATTTTCTACAGAGCAACCAGTGAAGATGATTCGAGCTGGAAATCCAAGATCAAAGATGTATAGCTTATAACACCATAGGGGTAGGACAGAAAATTCTCTACACAGAGGCTATTCACCCCCTTGTTCTCCTCAATCCTTTGGTGTTACTGATGTGAGCTGCTTTTCCTACTGTTTGACTCAAACATACACTGGCTATTTATAGACCACTTGTGCAATCTGCAGGGACTTTTCCACACAGTAACACATTCCATCTGCACAAGCAGCCTGCAGAGTAATTATTATGAGCCACACTTCAAAGCTGAGAGCATGCAGAGGGCTCCAAAAGGTGATGATTTGCCCCAAGATCAATGGTTCATAAATGGACAGTCAAGATCTGACCTGAGAGGTTTGTGGTTTTGAATACACCATAACCTTCTCAATATGGTTACAGCAGGCATCACATACTCAACTAAATGACAGATCTGACTCTGGGAAGTAGTATATGCTCGGTTTCCAAGATGAACCTTTGACCATCTCTCTCTCTTTCTCTCTGACAGAGGGTGTTTCAAACTACAGGGAAGGAGAAGCTAAGAAAGATAGTTTAAAAGAAGAAATAGAAGCCATTATATTCTCCAGCTGTCTTCTTAGTTGGGGAAGTAGATATAAATTGTTTGTCCTGAGAATGTGTGTGTGTGTGTGTGTGTGTGTGTGTGTGTGTGTGTGTGTAATACAAAAAAACTGATAGAAACACTTGCACAAAGATATGGGATGAGAAGTGCTGAAAAGAAGATAGATTGATCTCTATCATTCCCATCCTTGCCAAGAAGAGGAGGAAAAAACTGATGATGATAGAAAGAAGTAAGGATTGCTCAGAGTCAAGGAGTGTGGTGAACTGTAGAAAGCCAAAGCAGACCCTGGATGCTTTTATTTAGTGACTTTTGGGGAAACTGAGTTCAGTCAGTGGAAGGGCTATTTATGCTTTTATTTCCCTCCAAACTAAATAACTGGTTCGTGTCAGTTTTCAAGGGCATTTTTCTCAGTACAGAAGGAACAGGGGATGCAGTCACAGACAGTACTTAAAGACCTGAAAGTAGAGACTCTTCATTCTCACCCAAGTGCAGTGCCACCATTCAGAGCCAACTTGGGCTTCTTCATATGAGCACTCTGCCACCCAGCTGTACGATGTCAAAGTATCCCAGAGATTCACACCGAAGAAAGGTAGGTTTGGTCTAATGTCTCCCCATCTCAACTCAAAACTTGACCACCAGTTCACTCTTTGAACAATTATAAAAAAAGAAGTTTCAAGGAATCCCATGAAGAAGATATGAGCTGGAGACTCAGATTGTAATTATTGAGTTAGCCCTTGTGATAGCAGCCCTGTAAAAGCACTTTATTCTCTGGTTGGTGGATTAGTCCCTGGGAGCTCTGGGGTTACTGGGTGGTTCATATAGTTGTTCCACCTATGGGACTTCAAACCCCTTCAGCTCCTGGGTCCTTTCTCTAGCTCCTTCATTGGGGACCCTGTACTCAGTCCAATTGTTGGCTAAGAGCATCCACCTCTGTATTTGTCAGGTACTGGCAGAGCCTCTCAGGAGACAGCTATATCAGGCTCCTGTCAGGTCACACTTGTTTGCATCTGCAATAGTGTCTGGGTTTGGTAACTGTATATGGGATGGATCCCCAGGTGGGGCAGTCTCTAAATGGCCTTTCCTTCAGTCTCTGCTCCACATGTTGTCTCTGAATATCCCCCCCCACACACACTGAATCTCTTAATGACTAATGCTAATCCTGGAAACAATGTGCTTTATTTATTACCCTTGATGAAGAGAAGGAAAATAAGAGCACAGAGCATTCTGAGCTTGAGCTACAGGACTCAGCATTGCCTTTTGTAGCTCATGAGGTCTCTGAGTCATGTGACCATTTAGGTGCCCTATACATGAAGCCGGAGAGCCACTGCTCCACTAGCTGCATCTCCTGCTCTGCCACCCTGCTTTCTGGGCAAACAGAAAGGACTATGCCTCTCACAGTGTTTTTAGCCATGAGCCATTGAAGGCTGGAGACATGAAATGAGAGGCACTTAATGAGACTGCCTGACTTCAGTTCAGTTCTTGAATTTTGTTTTAGTCCTAAATTAGTGTGAGTGTGTCCCTGAAGGAGCTATAAATCAGCCTCACAAATGAAAGCACACAGGAGAAGCAGCACAAAGCACAGCAGACTGTGAGCATGTTAGCATCTGAGCAAGCATGGACCAGACTGATTCTCCTTGGATTTCCTTATAAGGGTATGACTGACCTCAGGAATGACTGTGAAGCTTAGTTTAGCTCAGCTCAGTAGACATTTATTGAGATCCACTATCCTCTAACATCAGATTTGGGATCTGGCAGTAATAGCATGAGAATAAATGATAGTCATGATTGCTCTTTATTTAGCACTTTCTACTTTTAGCCAGGCAATTACAAAAATATTAAATGTGTTCTCTTATTTAATGATTACAATGCATATTCTGTTAATATCAGAGGAGATATAGGGTTTTAGCAATTGTCTATTCAAACACATATGCCTAGAAATATAGGGAAGTCCAATTCCAATGAAGATTTGATTTCTTAATATTATGTGTGAGGACTTGCCAATTTTCTAGCTGTTGAGCAAAAACCCATCACTACACTTTCCAAAGCACACAGCCAGGCTCCATTTCCCAGCTTGTTTGAAATTAGTTCTATTCATGTGTGCCTTCTCTCTGGCAGACCATAAGTAGGCATGTCAATAGCATGTGTGCTACAAAGACTGGGATTTACAAATGGCACAGCCTTCCACCAAGAACTTTATTGCATTCTATATCCTGGATAAGAGTGAAAATCAGTGCTAAGGGATGACACGAGAAACAAGGAGGACCCTGGATGATTTAATCATAGCACCAAAAAAAAATCTAGACACCAGTCAGGAACATTATGTTTGTCCTGCCACAGAAAAGGGAGGGGGTTGCACAAATTTATGCACTAATATGAACAAATCATTATTTTATCTTTGATTCAAATAAGCCATTGGATGGTTTTCAGTCCTTTATGTTTATTTGCTCTCTAGCAGTGCTAGATTTTGAAGTTAGAGCCTTGCTTATTCTCACCCAATATCCTGGCATAGAGCTACATATATAACTACATATAAACATGTTTTATAAGCTTTTCACTTATTACATATATATGTATGTGTGTATGTGTATGAATGTGTATATATATAATATATAAAATGTATTTGTTTGCTTGCTTGACTGACTTTCCTTTCTTTACACTATTTTCTCTCACTAAAACCTCAGCTCTCAAGACAGAATTTGAACTCATTTTATGAAGCAAGTGCTCTTATACACTAAGCAATTTCATCAGCTCCATACAGACTCATATATTTTGTTGTTGTTTTTGAGACAGGGTTTCTCTGTGCAGTCCTGGCTGCCCTGGAACTCCCTTTGTGGACCAGGCTGGCCTCGAACTCAGAAATCCACCTGCCTCTGCCTCCCAAGCACTGGGATTAAAGGTGTACACCACCACTGCCCAGCTGCAGACTCATATTTTAAAAGGACTATTTGAGATAATTGTAATACTTGCTTTGGATGAGAAAAATGAAAATACTGTTACCTTTTCAAATAAAGGGCTTCTAAAACTAAGATGCCTTTTCCAGAATCGCTGGTAACTAAAAATCAAAATAGGGCCAGTGGATAGAATGTTTAAGAAGCCAAGATTGGTTTATCTTATGAAATATATATGTTCTATCTATTCATTGTGGTCAGACATGAAAAAGTACCTTTAGGAGACAAAGTTCATAACAACTACTATCTTGAAGCATCTGTGAGGCTGGATAGCCATTCATCACCCACTGGATCAACATGGCAGGGATCTGGAAATGCCCCTGGCACTGTCTTCTCTGATCAGGATACCTTTAAAGGAATCAATTTTGAGTCTCTGAGTCATATTTCATGGCTTTGCATTCCTAAGTCTATTATGATAAAATTTAGCAATGTTACTGGATTCTCCAAAAGAAAACATGCATACTTAACAGATCCTCTTGATGCAAGGATTGTTTTGGCTTAGATCCTGATTCTAATACCTTCTAGATATATGCTTTAAAGAAGCCATTAATTAAAAATATTTCTACTTTACTATCCTCATCTGTACATAGAAATAATTATAATACATTGGTAGAATGAAACTGGGTCTATTTGAGCACTTAAAATCCTTCTCTATGCAATATACGTATATGAAAAATGTAGCTATGAATGTACCTGGACATATCATTGCTTGGTTTTACCATCAACACTTGTTTGTCTTTGTCTTAGGGTTTTACTGCTATGAACAGACATCATGACCAAGGCAACTCTTATAAGGACAACATTTAATTGGGGCTGGCTTACAGGTTCAGAGGTTCAGTATATTATCATTAAGTCATGAACATGACTGCATTCAGGTAGGTATAGTATAGGAGGAGGTGTGAGTTCCACATCTTCATCTAAAGGCTACTACAGCATACTGGCTTCAGGCAGCTAGGACTTGGGTATTGAAGACATGCCCACAAGTCACACACAAGACCTACTCCATCATGGCCACACCTTATTGTGCCATGCTTGGGCTGAGCATATACAAATCATCTATTTTATTTTTCTTTCTTAACTTTTCAATGTTCAACTTTCAACATGAACCAGGATATATTTCTGTTCTCTGGAAACATTCCTTCATCCTAGAAGGCAGGTAGGCATGCAACATCCAAGTTGATGGCTCTATAAAATAACTATTGAAATTTTAGATATTGTAGCTATTCTCAGTTTGGAAGAACAATCTAAGAGTAAACTAATTGTGAAAGATTAGCTCGACCTGGTGGCCATTTCTATGGGCCATGTACAGATCCCTTGTTCTCTGTCATTTATTTCTTTTCCTCTAGTTTTTCTTAAGCTTAGATGCAGACTTTGTTCATCAAGGACCTGGCCCATTGCAGGGATTTTGCTATGTGTAAAAACTAAGGAAATTACTGGAATTGGTTAACATTTGGTTACCCAGATGTAAATAAATGATTTCTGCATCCTACTTTAAATTTTAGGAAATACTATCACTGACCAATAAAAATAATCTATCCAGAAATAGTATAGAATTAAATACATTCTGTGTCCCTTTGAAACAACTAGTTTAACTTCACAAAGTCATTGTCTTGCAGAATCTTTTTTACTCAAAAAGCCCATCTTCCAAGGTCTTCAATTTACACTTATTTTCTTTGCTTTGTTTGGGATTTAGCTCCAGTTTAACTTATACTTTTTTGTTCCATTTTATTTCTTACATTTATAAGTTTATTACTGAAAAACACAAGAAATGAGAATAGTTTTTAAAGAAAATATATTTGTTTTGATTAGTTTGGAGACTGAAGTCTAAGTTTAAATAACCCTATTGTCTCCATTTCTGGGATTGTAGTAGAATTCACATGAAAGTATGTGCAATAATAATAATAATAATAATAATAATAATAATAACAACAACAATGAAAGTAAAAGAAAAAAATCACATGGGTACACAAACAAGGATCTTAAACACATGAGTACAGAGAAAAATTTCCTGAACAGAACAGTGGCTTATGCTCTAAGATCAAGAATCAACAAATGGGACAGCATAAGACTGCAAAGGTTCTGTAAGGCAAAAAAGACACTGTCAATAAGACAAAAAGACAACCAACAGATTGAGACAAGGTCTTTACCACTCCTACATCCCATAGAGGGCTCATATCCAATATATACAAAGAACTTAAGAAGTTAGACTCCAGAGAACAAAATAACCCTATTAATAATAGGGTACAGAGCTAAAGAAAGAATTTTCAACTGAGGAATATCGAATGGCCAAGAAGCACCTAAAGAAATGTTCAACAAACTTAGTTATCAGGGAAATGCAAATCAAGACAACCCTGAGATTATACCTCACATCAATCAGAATGCTACAATCAAAAACTCAGGTGACAGATGTTGGCAAGGATGTAGAGAAAGAGGAACACTCCTCCATTGCTGGTGGGATTGCCAATTTGTACAACTACTCTGGAAATCAGTCTAGTGGCTCCTCAGAAAATTGGACATAGTACTACCTGAGGACCAACCTATACCACTCCTGGGCATATACCCAGAAGATACTGCAACATGTAATAATGACATATGTGCCACTATGTTCATAACAGCCTTATTTATAATAACCAGAAGATTAAAAGAACCCAGATGTTCCTCAACAGAGGAATGGATACAAAAAATGTGGTATATTTACACAATAGAGTACTACTCAGCTATTTAAAACAATGAATTCGTGAAATTATTAGGCAAATGGATGGAGCTAGAAAATATCATCCCAAGTGAGGTAACTCAACCACAAAAGAACAGACATGGTATGCACTCATTGATAAGTGAATATTAGCCTAGAAGCTCAGAATACTCAAGATACAATTCACAGACCACATGAAGCTCAAGAAAAAGGAAGACCAAAGTATGGGTACTTTGGCTTTTCTGAGAAGGGGAACAAAATACTCTCAGGAGCAATTATGGAGATAAAGTGCAGAGCAGAGACTGAAGGAAAGGCCACCAAGAGACTGTACCACCTGGTGATTCATCTGATATACAGTCACTGAACCTTGACACTGTTGTGGATGACAAGAAATGATTGCTGAAAGAGCCTGATATGGCTGTCTCCTGAGAAGCCCTGACAGAGCCTTACAAATATAGAGGTAGATGCTCATAGCCAACCATTGGACTGAGCATTGTGTCCCCAATGGAGGAGTTAGAGAAAGGACAGGAGCTGAAGGAGCTGAAGGAGTTTGGAGCCTCATATGAAGAATGATAATATCAACCAACCACACCCCTCAGAGCTCCTAGGGACTGAGCCACCAACCAAGGAGTACACATGGCTCCAGCTGCATATGTAGCAGAGGATTGCCTTGTCAGGAATCAATAGGAGGAAAGTCCTTGGTCCTATGAAATCTTGATAGATGTCCCAGTGTAGGGGAATTGAGGGCATGGAGGTAGGAGTGGGGTGGGTAGGGGGAACACCTTCATAGAACCAGGGGGAGGTTGGGATAGTTGGTTTCTGGGCAGGGGAAACTGGGAATAATTATAATTATTAAATTACTTAATGCATAATCTCATTGATTCCTATGGTAAATTGGGAAAAAAAATAAAACATGCCATTCAAATCCCATGGTTCACTGCCTTCTGCCTGGCATTTACCATGAACATGAAAGACACAGAATGAAAGCTACTTTGAAAGTCAATTTGCAATTCAAAGAAAGTTTATTTAATTGAAAATCAATTTTTGAGATAGGGTTTTGCTGTATATAGTTCAACTCAGCTTGGAATTCATGATCTTCTTGTTTCAGTCTTTTGAATGCTAGAATAGCAGGTACATTCCACCAAGGCCAGACTGAAAATGACATTTTAAATATGTCCTTCTGATATGAAGCCAATTACTAAAATAACATTGACTCTACATTCTACTGAGTAACACAGAGAGTATTTGGGAACTGTTATGAGCTGGGAATTCGCTCTGCAAGTAAAATGCATGAATTACAATTGTGAAGACCTTTGTTTGCATAGCTGGAGCCCATGAGAACACTGAGTGGACCTGAAATCTGCCTGTAATCTCTGCCTAGAAGGCAGGAACAAGAAATTCCTAGAGCAACTGCCTCTGGACTTGCAGAATAGATACGCACTGGAATAAGGCAGAGATCCCTTCTCAGTACATAAGATAGAAAACTATTGAGAAAGACATGCAATGTCAACTCTGAACCTTCATGCCCATACACACACACACACACACACACACACACACACATACACACACACACACACACAAACACAAAGAGAGAGACAGAGAGAGAGAGAGAATACCACACATATATATCCATATAAAAAGCAGTGTGAGGCCAATTTTTTCCATCCTAGATTCAAAATACATGGCTGTGTTCCTGTTTTGACATATCAATGACTTATTCAACTCACAATTATCTAAAATAAATTTAAAAAGAATGAAGAAAGCTATAAATGGTGGGAATGAAGGTCATTATGAAGTTATCTTTGAATAGAATTAGAATAGAATGCATACCTAATCTGACTCATTTAATTCATTGTTTCTTTACTTCACCAAATATAGACATACGCATATAATTGTTATGTCTTCTAGATCACTCCGATCTAATTTTGAATCAAATACAGAGAAAACTAATCAGAAAGATCGGATTAGTTGTCCATTCTATATTTTCACATTCATATAGACAAGTATTTATTACATACACTTAATAGGAAAGTACAAAACAATGATCACTATTTATACTATCATTAATGAGCTAGTCTCTGTCTCCTCCATCAAAACTGGCCGTGATTTTAAGTTTTGAACTGTTTTTATTGATAAAGTATACTTCACAAAAATGCAGTATTTTAACCACTTAGATGCACAGTTCATAGCTTCCACTACATTTGTATTGTTTATAAAGTTATTACACATAGCCATCTTTAGAACATAAATAAAATTCACTCTACATTGTATTTCCCCCAAAATGTCTTGAAAGAAAAGCATTTACCCATTTTCTAAAATTTCTACTAACATGTATTTGGTAAAAATAAAATAAAATAAAATAAAACTGTGAAAACCTTTCTTAAATCTATAACTGAACTTTAAGAAACATAATCCTATTAATTAGTGTTCTAAGTATTTTAGCTTTTTCAATTTTTGTTATAGTATATTCTAAGTATGGGTACTATTTATTTAATCCTTGACTAGAGTATTTCTATGCAGTTTTAATAACACGCTTTCAGGACACCGTGCATTTGTAATGTCTTTTTGTTCATCTCTCCTTCCATTCTAGCACATATCAGACCAACAAGAAAGATCCTCATTAAATGTTTGTGAAGAAAACAAATAAAATAACTGGGAAGAAGCTGCAAAATTGTTGAAAGAAGCCATTAACAAGCCAGTAAGTATTATCTGAAGAGTTAGAGCCAACTGTCTTATTTAAATAAATAGCTTACAAAAAACCCTAGGTTCATTCCCTTTGCTAAAAAGATTCATAGTATAATCTCATGATGGATACAATTAAGAAACATATCACTAAACTTTTTTTTTGGCATTGCACAAACATCATGGAGTATATTTGGACAACACCCATGGTATAACTTGCTATATTATACCTAGGCTATATGGCATGTAGTATGATATGTGTGATGCCCTTATATGTTTGGTTCTGTCATTAACCAAAATATTCTTTGTATAGTTCTGTTTCTACTTGATTGATTTCAGCCCTGAGTTTGATGATTTCCTGCTGTCTACTCCTCTTAGGTATAATAGCTTCTTTCTGTTCTAGAGCTTTCAGGTGTGCTGTTAAGCTGCTAGTGTATGCTCTCTCAAGTTCCATTTTAGAGGCACTCAGAGCTATGAGTTTTCATTTTAGCACTGCTTTCAGTGTGTCTCATAAGTTTGGTTTTGTTGTGCCTTCATTTTCATTAAATTCTAAAAAGTCTTTGATTTCTTTATTTCTTCCTTGGCCAAGGTACATTGAGTAGAGCATTGTTCAGCTTCCATGTGTATGTGGGCTTTCTGTTTTTTATGTTGCTATTGAAGACCACTTTTACTCCATAGTGATCTGATAGGAGGCATGGGATTATTTCAATCTTCATATATCTGTTGAGGTCTGTTTTGTGACAAATTATATGGTCAATTTTGAAGAAGGTACCACGAGGTGCTAAGAAGAAGGTATATTCTTTTGATTTAGGATGAAATGTTTTGTAGATATCTGTTAAATCCACTGGGTTCATAACTTCTGTTAGTTTCAATGTGTCTCTGTTTAGTTTGTGTTCCCCTGATCTGTCTATTGATGAGAGTGGGTTGTTGAAGTCACCCACAATTATGGTGTGAGGTGCAATGTGTGTTTTGAGCTTTAGTAAAGTTTCCTTTACGAATGTGGGTTTCCTTGCATTTGGAGCATAGATGTTCAGAATTGAGAGTTGTTCTTGGTAGATTTTTCCTTTGATGTGTATGAAGTGACCTTCCATGTATTTTTTTTTAATGACTTTTGGTTAAAAATCCATTTTATCTGATATTAGAATAACTACTCCTGCTTTTTTCCTGAGACCATTTGCTTGGAAAAATTGTTTTGTTTTCCAGCCTTTTACTCTGAGGTAGTGTTTGACTTTGACATTGAGGTACATTTCCTGTACGCAACAAGATGCTGCTTGCGTCCTCTCTATGTATCCAGTCTGTTGTTCTATGTCTTTTTATTGGGAAATTGAGTCCATTGATGTTAAAAGATATTAAGGAATATATCCTTCCTGTTATTTTTGATGTTACTTTTATGTTTGTGTGGTTATCTTCTTTTGGGTTTGTTGAAAGAAGATTACTTTCTTGCTTTTTCTATGGTGAAGTTTCCTTCTTTGTGTTGGTGTCTTCTATCTATTATCCTTTGTAGGGCTGGATTTATGGAAAGATATTGTATAAATTTGGTTTTATCATGGAATATCTTGGTTTCTCCATCTATGGTGATTGAGATTTTGCTGGGTACAGTAGTTTTGGCTGGCATTTGTGTTCTCTTAGTGTCTGTATGAAATCTGCCCAGGATCTTTTCACGGTCTCTGGTGAGAAGTCTGGTGTAATTCTGATAGGTCTGCCTTTATATGTTACTTGACCTTTTTCCCTTACTGCTTTTAATATTCTTCCTTTGTTTAGTGCATTTGGTGTTCTGATTATTATTTGCCTGGAGGAATTTCTGTTCTGGTCCAATCTGCTTGGAATTCTGTAGGCTTCTTGTATGTTCATGCACATCTCTTTCTTTAGGTTAGGGAAGTTTTTTTCTATAATTTTGTTGAAGATATTACTGGCCCTTTCATTTGTAAATGTTTATTCTCTTCTATACTTATAACCCATAGGTTTATTCTTCTCATTGTGTCCTGGATTTCCTGGATATTTTGTGTAACAAGCTTTTTGCATTTTGCATTTTCTTTGACTGTTCAGTAAATGCTTTCTATTGAAAGGATGGGGTTGCAGGCTGGGAATCCCCCATGCCTGGGTCTGGGGTGACCCCAGGGGAGCAGAGGTTTGGGCCATTCTTTCCTCTGGGGTCTGGCTGCGAGCCTCGGGCTGGGAGTGTCCCTGGCATCTTTTCCCATCTCCCTCCGCGGAGTGGCTGTGGCAGGGACGGGCACGGCTGGGGGCTGGCGGAGTCACCGCGGGGGCTGCGGGGCTCCTGCCTGGGGGGCACTTGGGTCCCCAACGCCTAGTACCAGTGGGGGAGGGTAGGCACGACCCTGTGCGTGGCGGCCACGTAAGTGGAAATGACTTAACTAGTTCTTCCGGCCTCTGTGGGAGGCTGATAGTTTCTCAGAGAGCTCGAGTTCGGATGGTTTGAACTGATTGGCTTAGAAGCTTGTGGTAGGCGGGTTCTGTTATAAGCCTATAAAAAGCCAATCCAAGCCAGCCCACACAGCTCAATTCTTTTACCTTGCATGGTAAGACTGTGACCCCCCAGAGCTCTGGAAATTAAAATTCCTCTTGCAAATTGCATCAGGTCTGTCTCTCGTGAGTGTTTGGGGTGCTGGTTTCGGAGGCATGGGGTGCTGGGGTACCCCCGTTTTTCTTTAGGATCTTACACTATGGTATCTTCAGCACCTGAGATTATTTCTTCTATCTCTTGTATTCTGTTGTTGATGCTTGTATTTATGACTCCTGATTTCTTTCCAAGGTTTCCAGAGTTGTCTGCCTTTGTGATTTGTTTGTTGTTTCTACTTCTATTTTTAGATCCTGGATGCTTTTGTTCAGTTCCCTCACTTGTTTGTTTATGTTTTCCTGAAATTCTTCAAGGGATATTTGTGTTTCCTCTTTAAGGGCTTCTACCTGTTGATCCATGTTCTCCTGTAATTCTTTAAGAGATTTTTGTGTTTCCTTTTTAAGGGCTTCTTCCTGTTGACTCATGTTTTCCTGTATTTCTCTAAGGGAGTTAAGTCCTTCTTGAAGTCCTTTGTCAACATCATGATATGTGATTTTAAATCCAAATCTTGCTTTTCTGGTGTGTTGGGGTAGCCCAGACTTGCTGTTGTTGTGAGACAACTGGGTTCGGATGGTGCCATGTTGCCTTGGTTTCTGTTGGTAATGATCTTGCTTTTGCCTTTTGCCATGTGTTTGTTTCTGTTGTTAGCTGATCTTGCTGTCTTGACTGTAGCTTAACTGTTCTGAAAGCCTCTCTTATCTGTGTCCTGGGAGACCCATTTTCTCTGTGTACACTGGTATGTAGTTACTTCTGGGAGACCAGCTCTCTTGTGGCGTTGTTTGTGTGTGTAGCTCTGTGGCCCAGGATCAGCATTGGGTATGGACTGAAATTGGATAACTCCTATCCCAAGCTGTTCCTAGGTTCTTGTGTACTCAGGGTTTCATTTGTTTTCTCTGAACAGCAGTTGTTGTCATACCTGTGCTGTCTGGCCTCTCATCATTCCTGGGTGGTCAGCTAATTCCCTGTGCCACCTGGATATGACTCTGTGGCAGAAGATGGTCCTGAGCCAGAGACAGATACCAGAAGGCTCTGGCTATGATTTTTAAGAACTGAGCTTAAATTGTTTTTTCTGATTTGTTTTAAGTGATGAAAACTTGAAATCATAGAATAAATGATAGTAGGATCAAATGATATTAGATTAGACAAGATCATGAGGTTTCTGTAACTCAACCATTACTTTAAAATTCCTTGTAATTTATCCCTGTAAAATATTTGCTTATTTAAATAGTTGCACTCTTTATCTCACTTGAAGGCTACCTTTTCACTGTAGTAGGTAAGAAAGTTCTTTCTTGTGTTAATCCAAGGTCAAACTTTACCTATTGCTATACTTTATTCATTATAAAACAATATATTATTTTATATTAATTAATCATCACACCCATATTTTGTATGATGGCTCTGATAATTCTCTGTTCTAAGATAAACACAAAAAACCATTTACTTTGTTTAAAAATTATATTTAATTTCTTTAAAATTATTTTTGAAAATTATCACCTTGTAACACTATTTGTAAATTCAACTTGATAAAATAGAATTTGTTGAGCAAAGTAATTACAAGTTCAAGCCAATTGTTTGCTGTATATTTTAGTCTTAGAATAAAGCACATTAGATTTTTAAAAAGTCATCTTCATGTTGATATAAGAAACATACAGAAGTTTTTAATAAGCTCCACTCCATTTTTAAATACCCCTTTAAAAATTTGTGGGCAATTCATTCTTCTTGAAATTTTGTGTACATAGGCTCCAACTTCTCTGCCTTATAAGAATCAGCAATAAAAAAAATCAGAAAATACTATTGTAAAGATTTTAAGGAGAAAAAGATACAAAAATAAAGAAATAGCTGCATTAAAGACTTGCTGAAAGACTAGAGCAAGAGACTCATTTGGAAAAAAAAATCCCTCCTCCTCTCCCTTCCCTACCTATTTATTTTCTTTCTTTCATTTATTTTAAATAGGGGAAATTAGCTTTTTTCTTTTTTTTATTAGATATATTCTTCATTTACATTTCAAGTGTTGTCCCCTTTCCTGGTTCTCTACCCCGAAAGTTTCATAATCCATCTCCCCTCCTCCTGTTCCCAAGTCAACCCTCTCTAGCTTCCCAGTCCCAGCATTCCCGCACACTGTGGCATCAAGCCTTTCCAGGCCCAAGGTCCTCTCCTCCCTTTGATGTCCAACAATGTCATCCTCTGCTGCCTATGTGTCTGGAGATATGGATAACTCTACATTCACTCTCTGGTTAATGGTTTTGTCCCTGGGAGCTCTGGGAGTCCTGGGTGGCTCATATTGTTGTTCCTCCTATAGTGCTGCAAACCCCTTCAGCTCCTTGGATCCTTTCTCTAGCTCCCCCATTGGGGACCCTGTGCTCAGTTCAATGGCTGTCTGAGTATCTTCCTCTGTATTTGTCATGTACTAGGAGAACCTCCCAGGTGATAGCTATATCCGGCTCCAGTCAGCAAGCACTTGTGGGCATCCACAATAGTGTCTAGGTTTTGTAACTGTATATAGGATGGATCCCTGGGTGGGGTAGTCTCTGGCTGGTCTTTCCCTCAGACTCTGCTCTACCTTTTGTCTCTGTATCTCTTTCTGTGAATATTTTTTCTCTTTCTACAAAGGATCCAAGGATCCACACTTTGTTCTAAATGGCAACCAACAAATTAGGAAAAGATCTTTACCAACCCTACATCTGACAGAGGGCCAATATCCAATATATACAAAGAACTCAAAAAGTTGGACTCCAGAGAACAAAGGTATTCCATTAAAAATGGGGTACAGAGCTAAACAAAGAATTTGCACCAGAGGAATATCAAATGGCTGAGAAGCACCTAAAGAAATGTTCAAAATCCTTAGTCATCATGGAAATACAAATCAAAACAACCCTGAGATTTGACCTCACACCAATCAGAATGGCTAAGATCAAAAACTCAGGATACAGCAGGTGCTGGTGTGGATGTGGAAAAAGAGGAACACTCCTCCATTGCTGGTGGGATTGCAAGCTAATATAATCACTCTGTAAATCAGTATGGTGGTTCCTCAGAAAACTGGGCATAATACTACCAGACAATCCTGTTATACCACTCCTGGGCCTATACCCAGATGGTTCTCCAGCTTGTAATAAGGACACATGCTCCACTATATTCATGGCATCCCTATTTATAACAGCCAGAAGCTGGAAAGAACCCAGATGTCCCTCAATGGAGAAATGGATACAGAAAATGTGGTATATTTATACTATGGAATACTACTCAGCTATTAAAAACAATGAATTCATGAAATTCTTAGACAAATGGATGGAAAATATCATCCTGAGTGAGGTAACCCAATCACAAAAGAACACACGTGGTATGCACTCACTGATAAGTGGATATTAGCCCAGAAGCTTGGAATACCCAAGACACAATTCACATATTTCTAAGACCTATTTCTAAGACAGAGATTCTGCTAAAATGAGGAAGCTATGACCATGGGAGCCCATACTTCAGCTCAGAACTTACAGCCATCCCTCCAGTGAGAACAAGGGATCTATTACTATCTGCAAGCTACTCTCAGTGGACACTGTGGTTCAGAGTACATTTCCATTGAGGAACCATCTGTTACTCAGAGTACACACCACAGAGTGTACTCTGATTCCCCCACAGTCCTAGAAAACAAGAAAGATGAGACTGCTCCAAGAATGCACCTCCTTCTTCAATTTCGCCTTTCAAATTTCACTCCAAAGTATAAGAGTATACTGCCACCAGTGCACTGAATAACTGTGGTTGAACGTGATCCAGAATCTGAAAATAGGTTCTAGCCTGCAACATTCAAGAGCATGGGCTGAGCCAGTAGGTGATGGTGCAAATGGAAGCTGAGAGGAGAAACAAAAGCAGAAACACCTCCTGAGAAACAATAGGTAAGTATTTGAACTTGCTAGAACAAAACAGTTGAAACTGACCTTTATTGGATGGAAAATTTGTTTGAAACATGATGTTCCCCAGTCTATCACACAATTTCACTCAGTCTTTAAAAAGTCTGTGAAGTATCACTTTGTAGATAATAAAATAGATTGAAGAACACTAAGTCATTGGTCATTTGTTTAGGTTCACCAGCTAGTTAGTGCTAATCCTTCTTCTCCTTTATTCCATCCATCTTCATGGTCAGGAAGATGTTTCTTCCATCATCTTTTCCTTGGGAAAAAGACATTTCTCAAAATGAAAATAAGCATCCTTTCCCAACCCTGGGTGACTAGATTTTATTAATTATTAATTATTGCTGCCCCTAATGTTTCATTTGTGTACATACCAGTCTTTGGAAACACATTCCATGAACCTTGTGTACCTTCATGGAGAAACAGTCCTTTTAAGTTTATACTTTATCAGGCCTGCTGATTTCTTTTCTTTGTTCTTTTTTTTCTGGCTGCCTGGACTACAAATAATTCCGTAAATAAATAAGGCCCTACTCAAATGTCTAACCCAAGTCCACATTTATGAGCCAACATTTTATTATGAACTATGACTGTGCTTATGGTACCCAACACAGACAAGGGATATGGATGAAGGAATTTGGGGAGACAATGGATATAAAACAAAACATTGATTTCTTTTGTAGGTTCCTCAGAGAAGATGTATGATATCTATTAGGGGTCATAGCCCATCACACTGTAAGCTTCTCCTAGAGAAAAACAAAATGAAAACACGCACACGCAATGATTTGTTCCTTAGAAATGTACCGAATACCAGCTGTTGCAATGGGCTATGTAGATTACAAGCATCTCTCTCCCTCCAATTATACTGCAACAAATGCTCTAACTAATAAGCAGACAAATGACTGTAGCAATGGGTTTCAGCAGCCCGCATTTTAGAGGGAATATTTAAAACCCTGATTCTTTTCTAAGCAGATTTGTTTGAACTCGTGTCCTAAGCCCAGAGCTATTAACTGTTCTTCCAGATAAACAACATCACTACCATATATTCATCATTTGATTTCTGAGACCATTTGAGGCAATGGGCTTGCAGCTCAGCCGTATTACTGCTTATGTGCAGACAGCTAATGGAAGTTCTTTATATGCTTGTCACCAACAAAAAGGTACTGTTTTGTTCCTCTGCACCAGAAAATGTCATTTCCCTTAAATTAACTGAAGAAAAGAACAGAGATGAAAAGAATCCTCAAGCTTATAGAGAAAAGTCTCCCAAATCAGCCCATTCCTTAGGTTAGGAGGCCATTAAGACTTTCCTTCTTGAATTCATCCCTTTATAGCAACTCAGTGAAATTAAAACTGAATGTAACCAAAGCTCATATTACCTTACATTGCAACATCCAGATTTGTAGAGAAATGCAGCCTAAGCTCTCGTCCAAAGGGAAATATGGATGTTAAATGCATGCTTGTCAAGGGTTCAAATTCAGTGAGAGTTTGCAGGTATTTTTATTAGAAAAAAATAAAAGCAAATGCTAGAGGAGTGCATGTGTGTGTGTGTGTGTGTGTGTGTGTGTGTGTGTGTGCATGTGTGTGTGTGTGTGTGTGTGTGTGTGTGTGTGAGAGAGAGAGAGAGAGAGAGAGAGAGAGAGAGAGAGAGAGAGGAAGAACAGGAGGAGGAGGAGGAAGGAGAGAGGGTGAGGGTGAGTGAGAGGTAGAGGGAAAGGGAGAGAGACAGAGAGATAGAAAGACAGAGAGACAGAGAGACAGAGACAAAAGTAGGCAGGGGGTACGGGAACAAGAAGGTGACTGGATAAACAGCCTACAGGATGAACCCTCAGTGGAAAATGAGGATGTGGTAAATCACCCTTCCAGAAGATAACTCAGGGGACTTTTCACCTTGCCTTGTAAGAGTAAATCTAGGCAATAAAGAAATCAAATTAGAGACTTTCAGACTGTGAAACAGGAAAACCCCACACTGGTGCCTGATCTCTGAGATGAGCAGTGAGCAGTGGTCTCACTGTGTTCTCCATTATTCTACCAAATAGAGCTCATGAGAAGAACCGCGTATGTCCTGCTACACAGGATCTCATGCTAACCTGGTTCAGATGGATTTTCATTTGTATTTTATGTACATAATATCTTTCTCTGTATTTTCTATTTTGCAATGGATTTGAACAACTCTAATTGGGATGGAGGAGCTATTTCTAAAGATAAAGAAAAAAGTGAATAGTGTGGTGGTTTGTATATGCTTGGCTCAGGGACTGACACTGTTAGGAGGTGTGGCCTTGGAGTTGGTGTGGTCTTGGAGTAGATAGGGTCTTGTTGAAGTAGGTGTTTCACTGCAGGCCTGGGCTTTAAGATCCTTATTCTAGCTGCCTGTAAGCCATTCTTCTCTTAGTGCCAGTCAGATGAAGAAGTAGAATTTTCAGCTCTTTCTATACCATGCCTGCCTGGATGCTGCCAAGCTCCTACCATGATGATAATAAACTGAACCTCTGAACCTGTTAGCCAGTTCCAGTTAAATGATGGCCTTATATGAACTGCTTTAGTCATGGTGTCTGTTCACAACAATAAACCCAAGACAAATAATTTTAGTTGTTTTTTTTTCTATATTTGTTTACATTCCGAAGGTTTTCCACCTTCCCAGTTCCCCCCTCACCATATGTCCATATGTCCTCTTTCCCCCCCCAACCCCCCCCCCCCCGCCTATTCCCCAATCATCACTCCACCATTTCTCTGTTCTGTTCTGGTACTCTCCTACAAAACTGGATCCAGTCCTTTCAGGAACAGGGTCCTCTCCTTCCTTCTTCTTGGGAATCATTTGACTTGCTAATTGTGCCTTGAGTATTCAGAGCTTCTGGGCTCATTAATATTCACTTATCAGTGATTGCATTTCATGTGTATTCTTTTGTGATTGGGCTAACTCACTTAGGATGATATTTTCCAGATCCAACCATTTGCCTAAAAATTGCATAAATTCATTATTTTTAATTGCTGAGTAGTATTCCATTGTATAAATATACCACATTTTCTGTATCCATTCTTCCTTTGAGGGACATCTGGGCTCCTTCCAAACTCTGGCTATTATATATAAGGCTGCAATGAACATAGTGGAACATGTGTCTTTATTGTATGCAGGGAAATCCTCTGGGTATATGCCCAGGAGTGGTATGACAGGGTCCTCTGGAAGTGTTATGCCCAATTTTCTGAGGAACCACCAGACTGATTTTCAGAGTGGTTGTACCACCAACAGTGTAGGAGTGTTCCTATTTCTCCACATCCTTGCCAGCACCTGTTGTCTCTTGAGTTTTTTTTTTTTTTGATTTTTTTTATTGTATATATTCTATATTTACAATTCATTTCCCTTTTTCTGGTTCCCCACCTCCAAAGGTCCCACATGTCCTTTTCCCTCCCCCTGCTCCCACATCCACCCCCTCCCACTTTACTGTTCTTGTACTCTCCCACAATGATGTTTTGGTCCATTCTAGCACCAGTGTCCACTCCTTTCTTCTTGTGAGACATCACTTGATATGTGATTTGTGTCTTTGGTGTTCCAAGCTTCTAGGCTAATATCCACTTATCAGTGACTGTATACCATGGGTATTCTTTTGAGACTGGGTCACCTCACTTAGTATGACGTTCTCCAGCTCCATCCATTTCTCTAAGAATTTCATGAATTCATTGTTTCTAATGGCTGAATAGTACTCCATTGTGTATATATACCACATTTTTTGTATCCATTCCTCTGTTGAGGGACATCTGGGTTCTTTCCAGCTTCTGGCTATTATATATAAGGCTGCTATGAACATAGTGGAGCATGTATCCTTATTGCATGCTGGTGAATCTTCTGGGTATATTCCCAGGAGTGGTATGGCTGGGTCCTCCGGAAGTATCACGCCCAGTTTTCTGAGGAACCGCCATACTGATTTCCAGAGTGGTTGTACCAGCTTGCATTCCCACCAGCAGTGGAGGAGTGTTCCTCTTTCTCCACATCCTCGCCAACACCTGATGTCTTCTGAATTTTTAATCTTAGCCATTCTGACTGGTGTGAGGTGAAATCTCAGGGTTGTTTTAATTTGCATTTCCCTAATGACTAGTGATGTTGAACATCTCTTAAGGTGCTTCTCAGCCATCCGAATATCTTCTGGTGAAAATTCTTTGTTTAGCCCTGTACCCCATTTTTTGATAGGGTTATTTGGTTCTTTGGGGTCTAACTTCTTGAGTTCTTTGTATATATTGGATATTAGCCCCCTGTCGGATGTAGGGTTGGTGAAGATCTTTTCCCAATTTGTTGATGGCTGTTTTGTCCTTCTGACCATGTCCTTTGCCTTACAGAAACTTTGTAATTTTATGAGGTCCCATTTGTCAATTCTTGATCTTAGAGCATAAGCTATTGGTGTTCTGTTCAGGAACTTTTCCCCTGTGCCCATGTCCTCCAGGGTCTTCCCAAGTTTCTTTTCTAATAGTTTCAGTGTGTCTGGTTTTATGTGGAGGTCCTTGATCCACTTGGAGTTGATCTTAGTACAAGGAGATAAGAGTGGGTCAATTCGCATTCTTCTGCATGTTGACCTCCAGTTGAACCAGCACCATTTGTTGAAAAGGCTATCTTTTTTCCACTGGATGGTTATAGCTCCTTTATCAAAGATCAAGTGACCATAAGTCTGTGGGTTCATTTCTGGGTCTTCAATTCTATTCCACTGACCTTCTTGCCTGTTGCTGTACCAATACCATGCGGTTTTTAACACAATTGCTCTGTAGGTCAGGGATATTGATTCCCTCAGAAGTCTTTTTTATTGTTGAGAATAGTTTTAGCTATTCTGCGTTTTTGTTATTCCAGATGAATTTGAGAATTGCTCTTTCTAGATCAATAAAGAATTGATTTGGGATTTTGATGGGGATTGCATTGAATCTGTAGATTGCTTTTGGCAAGATGGCCACTTTTATTATATTGATCTTGCCAATCCAAGAGCAAGAAATATCCACCAAGAAGAACTCTCAGTACTGAACATCTATGCTCCAAATTCAAGGGCAACCTCATTCATAAAAGAAACTTTACTAAAGCTTAAAGCACACATTGTACCTAATACAAAAATTGTGGGCGACTTCAACACCCCACTCTCCTCAATGGTCCAATCAGGAAAGCAAAAACTAAATAGGGACACAGTGAAACTAATTGAAACTTTGGACCAATTGGACTTAACAGATATATATAGAACATTTCATCCTAAAGCTAAAGTATATACGTCTTTCTCAGCACCGCATGGTACCTTCTCCAAATTCGATCATATAATTGGTCACAAGACAGATGTCAACAAATACAAGAAGATCGAACTACTCCCATGCCTCCTATCAGATCACTATGGAGTAAGATTGGCTTTCAATAGCAACAAAAGTGACAGAAAGCCCACATACACATAGAAACTGAACAATACTCTACTCAACGTCACCTTAGTCATGGAAGAAATAAAGAAAGATATCAAAGACTTTTTAGAATTTAATGAAAATTAAGGTACAACCTACCCAAATCTATGGGACACAATGAAAGCAGTGCTAAGAGGAAAACTCATAGCCCTTAGTGCTTCCAAAAAGAAACTGGAGAGAGCATACACTAGCACCTTAACAGCACACCTGAATGCCCTGGAACAAATAGAAGCTAATTCAACCAGGAGGAGTAGAAGACAGGAAATCATCAAACTAAGGGCCGAAATCAATCAAGTAGAAACAAAGAGAACCATACAAGAATCAACAAAACAAAGAGCTGATTCTTTGAGAAAATCAACAAGATAGATAAACCCTTAGCCAGACTAACCAAAGGGCACAGAGACAGTATCTAAATTAACAAAATTAGAAATGAAAAGGTGGATATAACAACAGAATTTGAAGAAATTCAAAAAATCTTCAGATCCTACTACAAAAGCCTATACTCAACAAAACTGGAGAATCTGGAGGAAATAGACAATTTCCTAGACAGATACCAAATACCAAAATTAAATCAGGATCAATTAGATCAGCTAAACAGCCCCATAACCCCTAGAGAAATAGGAGGGGTTATAGAAAGTCTCCCAACTAAAAAATGTATGGGACCAGATGGTTTTAGTGCAGAATTCTATCGGACCTTCAAAGAAGACCTAACACCAATACTCTTCAAACTATTCCACAAAATAGAAACAGAAGGAATACTGCCCAACTTAGTCTACGAAGCCACAATTACACTGATACCAAAAACCACACAAAGATCCTACAAAGAAAGAGAACTACAGGCCAATTTCCCTTATAAATATTGATGTAAAAATACTAAATAAAACTCTTGCCAACTGAATCCAAGAACACATCAAAACGATCATTCACCATGATCAAGTAGGCTTCATCCCAGGGATGCAGGGATGGTTCAGTATACAGAAATCCATCAATGTAATCCACTACATAAACAAACTCAAAGAAAAAACCACATGGTCATCTCATTAGATGCTGAAAAAGCATTTGACAAAATTCAGCATCCTTTTTTTTTTTTGGCAGCTTTAAAAATAGGTCTGTTGAGAACTTGGAATGAATGAGTTCCTGAAATAAAAGAAAAGGTGAAGAATTAAGTTTCCAGAAATGGGTCTAGAGATATAGTTAGAAGGATCCAGTGGGCATTCTCTTTACAATGACATGAGTGACATGATTCCACAGTGAGACTGCTGGTTGTGTACCAGTCCCACACAAGCACAAAATATCTATGTAGCCTAACTGAAGTTCCACCTTCTCCTCCCCCAGACAGTCATGAGAATTTGAATGAATGCCTCTTAATGACACTATAACATGAGGGTGATCCCCTAAGCAATACAAAGTGTGTTTGCAGTGAGGAGAAATAACACTGGGCAAGAACAGCAAAGATGCTAAGGAACAGGAGACACTGCTTTAAAAAAAATGAAGGAAAAGGAACATCTACATCAGAACAAATGTCATAGTTTAAAAAAAAAGACCTAGAAAAATGAAAAGCAGAGTAATAGAAAAGAGGCAGAGTAAATAGAATAAAAAAAGTGACAAGGCAGTTGAAAAGAAACCCATTTACTCTGTCTCTTAAGAAATGCCTGACACCAATGGAATGGCTTCCTTTTGCCTGAAGTGGCTGCGGTTTGGTAAGAGTGCCCTGTTAATATATCTTCAAAAGTGTCCATGGAATTGGGTAGCACAGATTTTCTATTGCGACATTTTCTCATTGTAGTCCTCTTTTCTTTATGAACCATAAAAGAGATCTTCAAGCATCAGGCTATTTGGAGGACCAGATACCCATTTTTCACTGGTTTTATACTGACTAGGAGACAGACCACCCTGGTCAGTAACTGGCTCAGTGCAGTTCTGTACTAAGATACAACAGCTGTTCTGGTGAATTGCTAGGCAAGGAAGTGAGATGTCACACTGGGGCCAGTTAGAGGGAATTGATACAGTAGAATGAGCAGACTAAGTTCTTTGGATGGCAGCCAGCAGAAGCTGACTTAGACTAACTGAAGGAGAATTTAAAGCCCCAGGGGGATGAATATCAGAGGTCATTTTGCATGTATGACCTTGGTTAGGGATGTTAATTGGTGGGTTGGCACCAATACTCAAACTGTACACACACAAAGTTCATATGACAAAATGCCATCAGGCCATTCATAGATGAGATGAACTAACAAGAACACTTATGATTTTAATAGCCTTCTAAAAGACAGGCTGAGTATGAGAAGGAGTTATGCAGTAGTTGTATGAATCATAACATCCCATGCACCCTCTGAGACCTCAAGTCTCTGATCAGCCCAACATTATCTTGCTACCACAAAACAAATGTCAACTAGCATTCAGTTAAACAAAACTAATGTCCACAAAGAAAGAAGAGTCTGTATCATCCAACAGGAGTCCTATTAATTAGCTACACTTAGGTCTTTTACAATGATTTGAATAATAATACCCTATCAAAGCCTTAGCGCCTTGTCTTTTTATGGTGTGATATTCAGCCAAGGACCTGGGATGCAGCGAGCATAAATTTGGCTCCCAAGGAAACCTAATTGGCAGGATTTGCTCCAGAGGCTGCTGTTTGTCTCAAGCACCTGAAATGATTGAATTAGCTCTCACTTGAAGTATCTCCTATTTCCTGCCAGTGGTGGAGTATGCTCCCTCTGGACATAGAAGCAGAAGGGTCCCAGAGAATATATGTCATTTAATCCTATCTTCTCTGAGGAAATGGGGGATTTGAGAGAACTTATTTCCTGGATTGTGTTGAAACCAAAGCGGGAGTTCAGATGTAACTGAGAATCCAATGCTCTTCCCATTATTTGCCTCTCCCAACAACATCCTCCGACCTCAGCTTACTGCCAGCTCCCAGGTTGCTGCTTTTTCTGAGCACAGACCACCATATACATAGAAACAGCTTCCCAGATTAACCAAGCAGAAGTCAGCGCAGCAGATTGCCTGATTGTATTATAACAGTTTTTCTGTAGAAATTCTTTTCTTTTTCTTTTTCTATTTTTTTTTTTGCCCTGTTTAAAAAGGCACTTTTGCCCATTTGATCGGACTATACAAAATGCAGATTTTCTATCAATGCCCAGGGCTCCAAATAAATCCGATTATACCTATGGAATATAGGTAGCTCATCTAATGAAAAGCAGGCAGGGGAGCTAGCTAATGGAAGTCAGGAAGCTAGTCTGAACGAAATGAGCTGGGTTTGTTTCCTTTGGGTTTGCATTTCAGTAGAGGTAATGTTTGGAAAGCCACCTTGATCTGCTTCCTGCTGCAAAGTAATAGCATGCCTTCATCTCTCACTGCTGCCCACTCCCTACTGATCCATTCATCTTCCTGGATCTCTGTCATTCTTTAGTACTCTTCTTACCTGTTATGCCTCCAGGGAAGCCTTCCTGGCCTACGTTGATGGAACAGGATTTCCTTTCACTACCTTGTATTTCCTTTTACAGTACTTGTCTCAGTTTGATTTTTATATTACAGCTGTATTAGGGGGAGTATTATTCCTAATATGTTTCCCATCTATTGCAGACCAGTGGAGTAAAGGACTGAATCTCTGAGATACTATTTCCCTGGGTCTGATTCCATGGAGGCAGAGTATTAGTAAAGTTTGGATAGAGCGATTGTCCAGCTGAAAGAGTTAATATGCAAATTAAATATTTTAATTTAACCAACAAGAAACTGTGCCTTACCTAGAAACCAGTTCATTTTTCTTAGACTATGAAAAATGAGAAAAATCACTGTAAATAGACAGACAGACTATAAACTCAATCACAAAATATTTAGAAAGCTCTATATTGCAAAGCAAAATTAATTCTATTATTTTTTGCCTTTAGGATTCTAGTTTTGCATGAGAAATATTAAGAAAGCATTCTTTATGAAACCCAGTCAACATTTGTTTTGTATCTTATCACGATGTCAGCCTTAAAACTGCACATTAGGAACACTGAAATGCAAATTTTCTTCCATATTTGGAAGCTCAGGAGGCTTCTCTTGCCACAGAAAAGTAAATCAATACCAATGTCAGCTGTTGCTCAAACTATTATAGAGTCAAGTAATATAAATATGGGAGTCAGAAGAATCTGGAGGAAGGCCCTGTTCCAGAAGAAATGGAGGTCAGATAATATGATGCTTTACCTCTTCACCAAGCATCTAGGAACACAAATGAGGGTTGCATAGACCCTTCAAAAGGCAAAAGTTCTAAGCACCATGAAAAGTGTTGAGGATGAAGATGGAGCTTGCTGTGATCCATAAGTTGATATGAAAAGAGAAGAAAGAATGGTGTAGGAACTAGACCTGGGTTGACCGGATTGACTTGTGTCTTTCACAGTACATTGCCATAGGCTTAGGACACAGTGTCCTATTCATTTCCCTGAGTGGGTAATATAGAGGGAAGCATCACTCTGTTTAGACATGGATACTTAATAAGCAAGTCACAGTGAGCAAATCATAAGACCGTACCATGTATTAAGCACGTTTCTGTCAAACTTGAAATTGCTGCAAAGTGCTCAGTATTTATCCTGTGTTTCTAACACAAAAATCAAGGCTTCTTCACACAACTTATACAAAATTCTTAGGGCCTTTCAGTGGGTTAGAGACAGGCCACAAATTGCATGTTAGATGATAGTGACTCTCCATCCCAGGATCCTAGTGGGATGGATGACTTCGCATCAGTTCAGAGATGGTTCTGGTTATGCTTCCCAGACAATGAATGCATTCCTGTTCATTTAATCATTCTGCAGAGTCTGCTATTTAAAGTGTGATATTTAAAAACACTCAGAAATGATTGCTTTTCTTTCCTTTTTTGAAAATTAAGTTATTGGGACCATTATAATAAAAGCAAATAAACACACACACACACACACACACACACACACATACACACACACTTGCCCATGTTGTTGTATTTTCTCCTTTGGAATGGGTATTAAACAGTATAAATAATTCATGGAAGGTGTAAAGAACTGACTGACCTAATATCTTCCAACATGACCCTCTTAGTCAGCTGGTTCCCTTTCTCCACTTAATTCTATTTGACATACAGAGTAAAGGTCAAGAATAAAACTTGTAGTGTTTGGGGCTAAGGAAAGACTCCATATCTCTTCTGAAAGAAGGCTTGCTGACAGTGCAGATCAACCTACTTGGCTTTACTTGAATCGCTGTATTGTCACTTCTGATCTTGTTTTCATTTTAAGGTTGTTTGTGCAAACTCAGCAAGCAGATGTGAAACACAGTGTGCTAACATACTTACTCAATTTTTGTGGGCAAGTCTTACCTAGCAACGAGTGAAGTTTGCTGAATTATCTATCTCAGACTCCAGAAGATTTCAGCCAGTAATTTGTGTTTATTTGATTTTTCATATTATTCCCTTCACTTATATTGCTTCTGGGTATTGTTTCAAGAAACTTGAGGGGACTGGATCTTGAAGATTTGACCAAAGGTTTTCTCTAGTTTCTTACTCATTGAAGTAATGAAAAGCATCCCAATGCTGTTCTCCATTCCTGTATTGATTTCTTGTTACATAAAGTTGACACCAAATAAGGGATTGTTACTATTTTGGAGCTGGGAACAAAAACTAGACATGTATGGACAGTTGACCTTCTAATTGATATTAATAAAAATACAAATTAGAAAGGATAAGATAGATACCTTTCTTTCAGACCTTTGTAGATAATGCCAAAGCTTACATGAGGCAGTGATCATGTATTGAAAACATGTTCTTAGCTGAACACTATATATGCCCAGTCAATAGCAGATAGAGATTTCTTTGAGTTTGGCAGGAGGGCAACTCACAATTTCTCTCCACATCAGGTGGACTTTTTTTTTAGCAAGTATCTTAACACCTAGGTCAAAATTCCAGCATCGATGAGGACTGTCCCAGAAAAACCATAGTTTAGAAGCTACTAGGAGTTGGTGGATCTGTGAAACAAGAGTAAGCTTTCTTCAGTCTACTGAGGTTAATAAGGTGGGATAATGAATTGTCTCCTTTGGAAATCCAACCATTTTTTGTCTTGCAGCTTGTGAAACTGAAATATTTCTTTTGTAATTCATTCTTGAAACCATCCAGATGTCCTGGAAGCAGTGACACCTTCCCTCTAGGAGTGAGGTACTGCCCCTTGAAGGAGACATGTCTGGATCTGTCAGAGACAAATTTTAGTTGCCTCATAATCTAGTCGAAGAAGCATTTCATCTCTTATAGACAGACTTTCTTTTGTGTTTGGTGGAGTAGCACATTTGCTCACCATTACAAGACAGCAAATCTTAGAGTCATTACAGTTGCACAATGCACCGTGCTTCACTGTGACATTTTTTTACATTTTTTTAAATGTTGAAGGTCCCTCTATCATCTTGCTATTGCTGCTATGGCTGAAGAGTAGGTGACAAACCTTCACAAATATGTTTCCATTCTCTTAGCTCAAAAAAAAAAGCCAAGAAAACAGATAGTAAAAGAAAGGTGGTAGATAAATCTTTAGGGGGTACATCAACAAAAAATAAAGAGTAGAGGGGAACACACAGGGGGAAGGGCCCACAGATAGACTTTCAGCTAATGTTTAAGCATGGATTGACCCTGCTATTATGGTATATTAAGTGCTTAAAGAATAATATGAGCTGGAGAAATATAGGTATCACCTTGACTAGGCCATAGAGAGCTATTTCTAGTTGTGTCTGTGTTCATGTGTTGAGCATGATTCTGTCTCTTACATTATGAACAGAACTACAGAGTTGCCTAAGTTCATCATTTAACCCCATGTTCCTCCCAGCTTAGGTTTCACACTACCAGTTCTTGACAGTTCAAAGCCCTTCACACTCCGGTGAAATAACACCATTGGTTTGCATGGGGCTGTAGCTTATGGAAATCGGGTCATTATGTTCCCAGCTCCCATAATCACATAAACTAGTTTCTCAGACTAAATATGTGTAGGGGTTATTTTTATATGTGTGTGAACTACATATAGAGCACACATTTGAACATTTTCCGACAGACTATATTGAGAGAAAATGTGGCTTTCGATGTAGTACTGTTTGAATGACAAAGATGCGAGGCACATAGACCGCATGGGGGAGAGAATGCTTCCCTTTCCATTCTAAAACATTACTGGGTGAAAAATGAGAAGAAAAGAGGCTACTGGGAGAACATAAAAACTGCCTCTACTTGGGAGGATATCTCTTCAGAATGGTGCAAGCCTTTGCTAGCCATATGATCTCCTCAGAACACAATGGTAGAACTAGTGCTTTTGGAACCAAAGAAAGGAAAGAAGTCTTGAGCCCAGAGTCTGCCAAAGAGCGACATCCCACATTTCATATTTTGGTTCCAGAATACTCTAAATCTGACTGGAATACAAATATTCCTTCTTAAGCCATAGCTGAAAACAACTTATTTAGCTGACCATAATAACAGTAGCTGTGACATAGTAAGGATATGCCATGTGGCAAATATCATATCTGCTGGTTCATGGGAAGCATTGCCAATCAGAAAAAAATGATGAACGAACTATTGTCAGCCCTGACTTAAGCGTGGGAGAATGGATAAACCATAATCCCATGGATGGGACCCAAGCAGAAACTCAGTGCATCCCAGATATTCATTCTTCCCACTGCAATATAGCAGGGAGCAAACGATAACAGTAGACCTACTGGAAAATACAGCCCACCATCATAGACCTTTTGGGTTGCCTTAGTTACCCTCAATCCTGGGACTAGGACTACAACACACTTTTAAGCAAGGTCTACTTCTGGAGTTCATGAGATTAATTTCAGGAAGTCATTTGTTTGGGCCTATAATGGTACCAGTGAAAAGAGTAGCCAGCTAAACCAATGGCTGACACGGATTGTTTTGAGTAGGATGTGACTTATAGGCAAGATTCCACACTAAATCACCATAGCAGACAGCTAGTCTTTCACAGAAATCATGACTAAATAGATGCTTTATTCATCAAATGGGGATTTAGAGGCACAGAAATGGGACTTGGGCTGGTTGCATTCAAGAGTTCATTAATAAATGAGAAAATGAGCTATTTGTCTCCGTCTAGCACAACATTTCTGCAACATCTGAGATGGGAAAGTGAACAAACCAAAGAGGCAAGGAACTGTTAGAGTTGGAACTGGGATTCCAAACCATATGTATGTTTTGTGACACCACTAATACAGTCCAGTGATTGTAGTAATAGGATAACAAAATAGGAAAATAGTAACAATGAGAGCAAGAAGAAGGCGAAGAATTTATAAACAGAGGAATATTAAAAACAGAAGGAAAATAAACTACTTATGACTATCATTTAGTGAGTACCTTTAGCCTGCACTGGATAAAATACCACTTTGAGAAGTGGTCATTTAAATCTCTATTCAGGGCATGCGACAAATCCAGGATGCTATGTGGTCTATCCAAAGCTATCCAACAGGTTATTCGCAGAGCCAAATTCAAAATGTAAAGCTGGAAACCTCTCATTCTTTAATGCCAAACATTTCAGACTTTTGTTCAAAGAGATCGTATCCTCTGGCTGCCCAAGTGCTTCAACTGTTATGTGACCATTTGACAGAGCAAATGGTGAAGAATTAATGGGTCCAATAAATTTATTAGTTAGTCATGTATAGCTAATATCATGCCAGGATTGAACGATGAACCAACATCTACAGTCTGTTCTTTAAAGATCTCTTGTCTAACCCTTAACATTTGTGTAGGAAAAGAAAAACTAAGAATGTATTGTAATTCATCTAAGGAATGTCCCCCCCATAAGATGCCTTTGTGTAGGCATCTCCTGGAATTATAGAAATATCAGTCCTGGAAAGGGAGAGAGAAAAAAAGCGTAGCTCTATCAGGAAATAAAACAAGCAAGCAAACAAAACAAAACAAAACAAAACAAAACAAATCCTCTCTCTTGGAATGAATGGGTGCATCACTGATTTTCCTAATTTATCAGAACCTCTGGCAAGTTGAAATAAAATGTTTCATGGAGCCCAGATGGAGAAGTCAGATCCCCAAAGTTTCAAAGGTGATTCATCACATGGATAACTCAAAAGGGATGTCTGGCAGTCCCCACAGGGATCAAGTTATGATAACACAGATACAAAGAGTACCCAACTGATTCTGGTGACAGATGAGTGAGCGCAGCAGGAAGATGAGAGCAGTAGAGTGTGTGACGTAGTCAGGACAGTGGGGCACAAATGCCAAAACATCAAGTTTCACTTGGTTGCAACCCTACCCTATTTTCTACCCACCACTGTTTCTGCATTTAGTAACAAAGTGAATGCTAGAGATCATACAGTTGGATGGAGGTTGCTAGACTGGGTCTCATATAGGATAAACTGGAGGCAAGGATAAGGACATTTACAAATTATGTATAATAGTGGTGATTGTTACAAATCATGTACTCTCCCAGCCTGGCCTCAGAGACTCTAAGAGTTACACCACTACTAGTTGCCATTTAAAAGGTCTCAGGTATCATACACACACACACACACACACACACACACACACACACACAGTGAGTGAAAGAGAGAGAGAGAGAGAGAGAGAGAGAGAGAGAGAGAGAGAGAGATACAGAGAGAGAAAGATAGAGAGAGAGAAAGATAGAGAGAGGTTTCAACTGTTATGTGTCCATTTGACAGAGCAAATGGTAGTCGGGCCTGGTGGCACACACCTGTAATCCCAGCACTTGGGAGGCAGAGGCAGGCAGATTTCTAAGTTCAAGGCCATCCTGGTCTACAGAGTGAGTTCCAGGACAGCCAGGACTACACAGAGAAACCCTGTCTCGAAAAAACAAAACAAAACAAAACAAAAAAAAAGAGCAAATGGTGAAGAATTAATGGGTCCAATAAGTTTATTAGTTAATTAGTCATGTATAGCTAATATCAGGCCAGGATTGAACGAAGGACCATATATATATATATATATATATATATATATATATATATATATATAAACAAATATATATGTGTGTGTGTGTGTGTTTATTGTTTATTTTATCTCCAAGTCTTGCTGTCAGTCTGTCTCTGTCCACTCTGTCTCTATATTTCTCTTTTATATCCATACTTCGAAACAGCCTTCTACTTCCCACCTCAGTAAACCTCTTGCATTGGAGTTAGTGTGTGGAGGAGTGTGATCTCTTTGTAGCACACCTTGGCCCATACAGTGCCAAAGGTAGCAAAACAGTGGTAGAGGTGGAGAAAGAATGAATTGATACATTATGCAGCTTCCCATTTATAAGAATTCCCTTTCTTCTTCACAGTTAAATCTCTAAGCCCCATCATGATACTGATCCTCTTACTATCATATGGACTCTGGTTCCTATAAGAACCTCACTAGAATAATAATATTTGTTGTTGTTGTTTTTTATAGACAGGGTTTCTCTGTATAGCCTTGGCTGTCCTGGAACTCACTCTGTAGACCAGGCCTTGAACTCAGAAATCCGCCTGCCTCTGCCTCCCAAGTGCTGGTATTACAGGTATGCGCCATCACTACCTGGCTAATATTAAACATTTTTAATAGATGCATTGGAACCTGTGTCTTAATTTCTAACTTACGTGTGGCTCTCCCCTGCCTTTCACCTTACAGTTACTGTACTTGAAGATTGTAAGTTTATCTTTTTATTGTTTTATCCTAAATAGACATAAATGTAGGCATGCCATTTCTAAATAAATATACAGACGTATTTGCATAGAGTGTTTCTCAAGAGTGATTCTGATGGATTGTCCATAATTTGACATTACTGGTTGAGTTTTCATGTGTAGGCAGGCTTGCTGCAGCATACAAGTAGAAGACAGAGATATTGAGGTGGTTCTTTCCTTCCACCAAGGTAATCCCAGAGATGAAAGTTATCTCAACAGCTTGGATGGTGTTTACCTTTACCAAGTGAGCCATCTTATTAGTTGAACTCATCAGACCCTGTTATATAATTTTGGTGGTTTAGTCTATAGAGAAAAATAGCAAGGACTATTCCAACAACAAGACTCAGAGCTTTGCTGCACTTTGTTTTGTTATTAATATGCATTCCTCTTGAAAACATCATGAGACAAACCATTGGTAAATGGGAGGATAATGTCAATAAAATATAAAAGTCATGATAATCAGGCCACTATTTTTTTCAATATGTAGATATCTTGCAGCCAGAAAGAACAACCTTCCTTTCAGTTAAAGGGACGATCTGAGGTAACAACTGAAAATCTATATGAGAACCATTTTGTAGTGCAAGCAGTGACTATTTTAATATCTCCCTGAACTACAGGTTTTCCAATGTGTTAACCTAACAGAGAAGGGCATGAGTATAAAAATATCCCCACTTAGACAGTTGCATCTAAATAGAAACATGGGGTGAATGCAGAAAGCTACATTTGGATCAGACTTTTCGTTTTGGTCATTTTGTTCACTGTAGAAGCAAATGACCTACAAAGCCCTAAGGATGAGACTTATGCCTTATAGTTAAAGCTACAAAATGGGATAAAATTAACCATGCACTGTTATTTCTCAGTTAAGATTGTTGCCATTTTTATTAAGAACCTGGTGTGTTCCTTACATTTTTAAGTCATCTTATTATGGCTTGATTTTTCTCATCATTTTCTCTTGTGGTTAGTTAGTGAGTAATTTTGAAGAACATGAGGGTTGTTTATTTCATAACATATACACAATATAATAGAAAAAGGGGGGTAGCACTGGAAGATACATAACAGAGATTGCCAGAGATGGTATCCTCTGTAAGGTTTTATATAATTAGGATTCTTCCAAGGATTGTCCTATTAGTGACTCAAAGAAGGGTAGTTGAGGAGAAAAGTCAAGAGGAGAAAAAATATAATACTAAAATATATATCCAGCAGCAATGATTGGGTTACTAGGCCTACATGACTATGACGACCAAGAATGATGAAGTAAATGAGTCTAGAAACCAAGGTGAAGTTGATGAAGAGATTTGGCCCATGCCAGGTGATAGTACAGAATTGTGACTCCTGCTCAATTTCATGTGCTGGCACTTTTACCCTCAGTGACTACATTTACAGAAAGGGCTTCTATGCAGATGATTAAGGTCAAATGGATATGGATAGCTCAAGCCTGGTATCTTTATAGGAAAAAGAACATGGCAATAATTCTTCAATCAGAAGCACTCTGGAGGAAGATAGCACAAGGTGCTGGAAAGGATCAAAGCATCAGTGTAGGGGAATACCAGAAGAGGGAAGTGGGAAGGGGTGGATGAGGGAGCAGGGGCAGGGAAAAGGGCATGTGGGACCTTTGGGGGTGGGGAACCAAAAAAAGGGAAATGAATTATAAATATAGAATATATCCAATAAAAAAAGAGAAGCAAAAAAAAAGAAGAAAAGAATATGTCTTCTACAAACCAGCAGAAGAACAGTCACAAGATTCAAATAACATGATCTCAGATTTTCCAGTTCGATAACACTGAAAAAGTGAATGCCTGTTCCTAAATCTACCCAGTTTGTATTCTGCAATGATAACTTGAACAGGCCAACATGATAGCACCTTAAGCCAGTTCATTTGCCATGGGATTATGTGTCATTTAATACATGACTGTGCACTGTCCTTATAATGTGGTATGGTCTTTCAGAGGGGTTCTAGCTGGGAGAAGAGAAGAGCATAAATGAATTTCTTATAGCTTCTGTATCTTATACTTTTACAGACAATGTAGACTACAGTAAAGATGTAGTGGAGAAAAACATGTAAGTACCACATAAAAGCACTGAAGAGATGGCTCAGTTTTAGGAGCATTTGCTGTTAAATCGTGAGCTCCATAGTTGCTTCTTAGCAGTAAGTAACCTAGTCTAAGACAGAATAAGCTGGTTACCCATAGCCATCTGTAACTCTAGCTTAAAAGGAGCCTATCTTCTCTTATGGTCTCCATGCACATATGCCCACCTAGACATGCAGATAAGCAAGAGATCATGCATACACTTGTACATGTAGATGCATACATACAATAAACCACCCACTATTTTTTAAAAAGACACGGATATAGATCTATGTTGTTGTAAAAAAATAGGAGAAACAAGACATTCTGTAGTACGAATAAAAATCATATAGAAAATTGTATTTTTCTTATTCATTAAAATGTCAGTATGAGGTCAGAATGCCTCAGTGGTAGAATGCTTGACTAGCATATGTGAGACCCTGGGTTCAATTGCCAGAACCACACACAAGAAGTTTAAGGCCAATATGGACAGATATAAATGGTCTATATACTTAATTAGAGTACATGATCTTCCCATGTACCTTTTTATTGTAAATTCATTTACATAACAAAATTTGCAATCAGCAAATTTTATATGTATATCCGCATAGACTCATCAGCTAGAATAGATAAAGAAAATAGGGTTCTAATGGCCCTATTTTTGTAGCTTTCTCTGGGGGGGGATACATTCTCAATTATTATTGGTTCAAATTATCATAGACTAATTTAATTTTTCCTCTTCAATATTTATCAAGATTTTACAATATAATATTCTAACTATTGCACTCCACTATTCTGTTAGGTATTATAGGAGTCAGTTCTTCATTCCTGTATAATATTCAGTTGCATATATTTTTTATTACATTTCCAAAGAAAAATGTACAGGCTTCTATTTAAGAATTGCATTAGTGAAGTGATATACAGTAATTCGCTTGGCATAAATAAATATTTATATTAGTGAAAATAATGGTTACTAGATAGACAGGCAGACAGACAGACAGACAGACAGACATCTTCCAAAAGAGATTACAGGCACATACACATTGCCAAAGAACTGAATTATTATACTATATTGTGCTTATATGTCTACCTTCAGGTAATACTGCCAATACTAATTCTTCCAGTTATCCTATATCCTTGGTCACATTTAATATTATCATAATAATTTCAATCATCTGGACAAGGACAGAAAAATATTTTAAATAGTGGCTAAGTAGTATATATGATAGATTTCTTACATATTATAGTGCATAATAATATCAAACATTTTATTAGATCCATCTATATTCATGATTTGCTTACTTTGAGTCTCCTTTGAGTATATTTTTAGGGTATTTTTTAAAATAATTATTTGGCTTTAAATGGCTGAATACAGATCTGTAGTATTAAAAAATTTGTTCTCAAATAGAAATTTTATTAAAAAATAATCTCTAAAGTTTAGATAGAGGATTATATGGATTGATTGTTGTTTTGGACTTTAATATCCCATTACACAAGGACAGGGCAAACACAGTGATTGTCACATCCTCAAAATGTGTTCTGTTAATTTGCTTCTATGTACAGTAGTATGTCTCGTTATTGAGAGTGATTTACATGAAATTGGGAAGGAAGAGATGAGTTAAGGCATTCAGGCAAGCATCTCAGTGGACAAATTTTCTCTGACCATCAATGATGAGTGGCTGCTCTAATTCACATGTTAACTAATGATTAATAGATTTCAAGCCCAAGTCCTAAACAAAAGAAGCTCTCTGGCATATTTCCTACCTATTCCAAGGCTAATGTTGCCTCTTGGATAATGGGTTGTTCTGTCTTATGGTACATTTAGATCCCAGTGCCTTAAGTAAACCATTTAGATGCATATTCTAGTAGCCTAGCAAACCATTTTGATTCCCCTCCCAGTGTCCTATCTAAGCCATTTGGTACCTATTCCAGTATCCTAGCTAAGCCATATTTTCATAAAGCCAGCACAAGTTTGTATGTGGGAGATAGTGCACAGATATGGCTCAGAGTTCTAGCAATTCACATTCCAGGACAAGACAACTGAGCAGTGTAATATGTGTGTAGGAGAGGCTAAAAAGGGCTGGGGAAAAATGTGTCCTCAAAACAAGACATTGAGATTTAAACTCCTGTCACATATAAACTCGGTGTCATTCAACAAGTTACTTAGACTCTTTGGAGTCTACTTTTATTGATTCTAAACAACAGTGGTGCTACAAAGAGATTCATCATGTAAAATACCTGGCAGACAGATGCCATTTGATCCACAACTGCTCCTATTTTTATGGCCAGATGGGACAAACCAGGGATGGCTGCTTCCTACACAGGAATACAGCTTCCCCTATTAGGGTGACAGCCACTCACTAAATCTTCCAACATTTTTATTTTCAACTCTTAGCTTTCTTGGCCTTCCATGAAATGAGATGTAGGTTTTAAAAGATGCTACAAACACCAGATCTTCTTAGGTATCATTCAAAGAAACAAAATAGACATCAGAGAATATTAAAAGGTTGTAGTCTTCAAATCCTTCTCATCTCCTATGGACTCAACTCTGATAGTATTTACTACCAATGTGTGGTTTATCCAGAAACAAGGATTGTCTTATGAAGTATACATCACTGAACCCGTAGACTGGTAGAGAATGGAGCCATATAAACAGGGCTCTTGCCACTAAAATATCATTCAGTCCTTGAAATGAGATTCAAACTAGTATTTTTTTTTAAATTTCAGACTGCTATTCTCTACCTAATATTACTTGTAGTTATGTGATAAACAGATGTCTTCCTCTAAAGATGCTCCTCTTATGATCTTTAGCACTTTATATTATAGTAGACTACATGGCAAGGAGAGTTCAGATGTAGATAGAATTGAGATTGCTAATCACCTGATGTCAAAAGATAGAGATTACCCAGATAATACAGATGTGATCATCATAATCAAAAGTTTGTTTGACAAAGATAGAGACAAAAAAGGTCCCAGTTGAATATGGAAGACAACACAGAGAGAGGTAGCACTGTTGACATTAGGACACTACAAGCTAGTGTACTGGGTTCTTTTAAACAACAGGTTTTTGTGAGTGATAGCACACCTGCCAGAAGAAGTAAATACAAAGATAGACTGAAACAAGAATCTGTACTGAGTGAATCCTCATCCGTGAAAGGTTTGTTGACTTGGAAGTGACACTAAACCTTCATCTGTGGTTTCTCTAACAAAACCCCCCAAACAACAAAGCCACTAGTGCATTTACTACTACTTAATTTACTATGAGTTAAAGGGAGTTTATTAACTAAGTCTGTTTAGTTGTATTTCATTACTATGTCCCCATTCCTCCTTTCTGGAATGGTAATGTATATTCTGTTTTATTGTGAGTTGGAAATGCACAATACTTTTACTTACTACATGTTTAGATTTTTCTTAAAGTGCTTGATAGTTTTTTGTCTATTTTGTTAAATCATATTAAACTATAGTTGATGGGAATTTTATTAAGGTTTTAGTAAATTAATTTTAATAAACTTTTTTCCTTGTTTTACTGAATATCATCTTCATTTACATTGCCAATGGCAAAACTTTTCCCAATATCTCCACTCCCCTAAGACCCCCCAACCCCTCCCCCTCTTCCTTCCTCCTGCCTCCATGTATATGTCCCTTCACCCAATACACTCCCACCTCCCCCACCTCGGTTTCCCTTTGTTGGGGCCTCTGTTGGGCCTTTACCTGACCAAGGACCATTGTTCACACTGATGCCCAACAAGGCCTTCCTCTGCCACATTTTAGGCTGGAACCATGTGTGCCCCTTGGTTGATGGTTTAGTCCTTGGGAGTCTTGGGGCATCTGGGTGGTCGAAATCATTGTTATTCCCATGGGGCTAGAAACCCCTTTAGCTCCTCTGGACCATCCTCCAGCTCCTCCATTAGGGACCCTATGCCCAGCCCAATAGTTGGTTGCTAGCATCTGCCTCTGTATTTGTAAGGCTCTGGCAGGGCCCCTCCAGAGACAACCATGGCATGCTCCTTTTGGTATGTACTTCTTGTCATCCATAAAAGTATTGGGGTTTGGTGACTGTTTATAGTATGAATCCCCAGGTAGGGCAGTCTCTGGGTGGCCTTTACTTCAGTCTTTGCTCCACGTTGCTCCTGTGAGTATTTTTGTTCCCTTTCTTTGAGGAACCAAAGCACCCTCATTTAAGTTCTTCTTCTTGAGCTTCCTGTGCTAGGTGGATTGTAACTTGTTTATTTTGAGCTTTTGGGTTAACATCTGCTTTTAGTGAGTGCATACCATGTGTGTTCTTTTGTGATTGAGTTGCCTAGTTCAGGATGACACTTTCTAGCTCCATTCATTTGCCCAAGAATTTTATGAATTCATTGATTTTAATAGCTGAATTGTGTATATATACCATACTTTCTGTATCCATTCCTCTGTTGAGGAACATCTGGGTTCTTTCCATCTTCTGGCTATTATAAATAAGGCAGCTATGAACATAGTGGAGCATGTGTCCTTATTACATGTAGGAGCATCTTCTGGGTATATGCCCAGGAGTGGTATAGCTGCGTCCTCAGGTAGTACTATGTCTAATTTTTCGAGGAATCACCAAACTGATTTCCAGAGTCATTTTTACCAGCTTGCAATCCCACCAACAATGGAGAAGTGTTCCTTTTCTCCCACAACCTCTCCAGCATTTGCTGTCCCCTGAGTTTTTCATCTTAGCCATTCTGACTGGTGTAAGGTGGAATCTCAGTGTTGTTTTGATTTGCATTTCCCTGATAACTAAGGATGCTGAACATTTCTTTAGGTGCTTAGAGCCATTTGAGTTTCCTCAGTTGAGAATTCCCTGTTTAGCTCTATACCCCATTTTTAATAGGGTTATTTGACTCTTTGGAGACTAACTTCTTGAGTTCTTTGTATACACTGGATATTAGCCCTCTATCAGATGTAGGGTTGGTAAAGATCTTTTCCCAGTTTGTTGGTTGTCATTTTGTCCTATTGACTATGTTCTTTGCCTTATAGAAGCTTTGCAGTTTTATGAGGTCTGACTTGTTGATTTTTGTTCTTAGAGCATAAGCCATTGGTGTTCTGTTCAGGAACTTTTCCCCTGTGCCCATAAAGTCCAATTTATCAGTTTTAGAAAATTTACAATGGTTATAATTTGTGTTTTTAGTTAGTTCCTTTATTATTTGAGATGATCAAATAATTATACCTACTTCCTGTGTTTTTTAATAATTAATTTACTTCCCAGTAATGTATTTTTTAATTTTTTTAAAGAATTTTAGGTACAAGTTACCAGTGATACCATGAAGATAATTCTATGTGTATGCCATATTTTAGAAAAACTGTAGTTATACTTTTCATATTTGTAACTACAACCTATCTCAAGGTAACTGCTGCATGTGTGGAGGAGAGGGAGGTATATTACATTATTGGCATTATTGTAATTAATCACTAAAAAGTGAGTAGCTCAAAACTGATAAGTAGTTCCTAACATTCTTAGAGGTTGAAACCCATGCAAGGTACTGTCAGGAGCACTTGTGTGTATTCCATTCATGACTTTTCTACTTCTCAGTGGTTCTAGGGATTCCAAAGTTTATGCCTTTTACATAACTTCAAATCCTCACTGCATCTTTACATCCCTGTATCTCTGTCTTCTCCCTTTGATTTCTCTTATAAAATACATGTCAGCAGAGATGATCTTATCTTAATCCCTCAACTTAACTATAGCTACTAAGAAATTTTCCCAACAAGATCGCAATTGGAGATCCTTGGTAAGCATATTATTTTGAGACCACCATTTATGTCACCATGAAGGTTAGACTTTCTTTCACATTTTCAAAGGGCAGAAATGTAATTGCTTTGACCTTCAAGAATAGTCAATCTATGGGGAATATTTTCCCTACATTGACTTTTATTTGTAGCCTTGTCAAGAATCTACTGTTTGTATATTTATGTCTCTGTTTCTGCAAGTTAAGAGCATTTTGTGATGTTTTAAAATTGTATGGTCATATAATCTAAAAATAGGTGTGATTTTATTTTTTCTTTTCTTATTGTCCTACCTTTTTCCCTCTCTCTCACTTTTTTTTGTAAAAAGACTAGAATAAAAATAATTGGTGGTAGCACAAAACTTTAATCTGACTTTAGAAGAAATGCTTCCAGAATTTCCCCATATAGCATAGTAGTGTCTATAGGGCATAGTAATACAATGTGACTTGTTTTGTATGTTTCACCAGGAATTTAAGAAAAGGTGATGGGGATTTTGTCAAAAACCATTTCTTCCTTTTTCTGAGGTTATGATATGGTTCTTTTATACTTGGAGCTATTTATATGATATATTATTTATTAATTTATATATATTAAACCATTTTTGCATGCCTAGAATGACTATAACATATATAATGTACTGGCTAGTTTTGTGTGTCAACTTGACACAGGCTGGAGTTATCATAGGAAAAGGAGCTTCAGTTGGGGAAGTGCCTCCATGAGATCCAGCTGTAGGGCATTTTCTCATTTAGTGATCAACTGGGGAGGGCCCCTTGTGGGTGGTACCATCTCTGGGCTGGTATTCTTGGGTTCTATAAGAGAGCAGGCTGAGCAAGCCAGGGGAAGCAAGCCAGTAAGTAACATCCCTCCATGACCTCAGGACTGAAACTCAAGCAGGTCAGGAAGTAGGAGCTTGAGTTTCAGTCCTGACTTCCTTTGGTAATGAACAACTGTGTGGAAGTGTAAGCTCAATAAACCCTTTCCTCCCCAACTTGCTTCTTGGTCATGATGTCTGTGCAGGAATAGAAACCCTGACTAAGACCAATTGGTACCAGCGTAGTAGGGTATTCCTGTGACAACCTGACCATGTTTTGGGGAGGACTGTGGAAGGACTTTGGAACTTTGGGCTAGATGGTCCATTCAGTGATGAGACCTCTGTGAGATGTGGAGGAGCTTGGAAGATTATATTGAGAACAGTGGAGAAGATGGAGGCCGGGCTTGTGAAGTTTCAGAGGGAAAATTAAAGACTCTTATCAGGGCCATGAAGATTCTGTGGTTTTGGTTAGCTGGGGCTGACGAATCAGCTGTGAGTAACAAGATACCAAAATTATTAAAGTCAACCTTTGTGTTACTGGGATTATTGATGCTGGTTAGCTGGAGCTAAGAAATTAGCGGTGATTAAGAAGAAACCAGCATCACTGAGATGAAATCTTCTGGGAACTGTTTTCTGAGAGCACAGAGAGTGTGTTCCAGATAGCCAAGGTTGTGCCTCGTGCTGTAGCAGGACTTGGTACTGTGTAAGAGTCACCCAGGTGGTAAAGCTTTTGAAGGCATGAATGCATCATGAAGAACAGCTGAGGCTTGGTACTGTGAGAGGCCATGGAAGGCCATTGGTGAAAGTGTACCCTCAGTTGTAATTGATGCCCCAGGACTGAAGGGGTAATGCAAAAGAGTTGAGGCTTGGAGATGCCAGTACTATGTGATGACCACCAAGGACAGCAGCAGCAGTGGAGTACAGGCAGCTGGAGCCTAGAAGACAAGGTGTGTGCTACAATGGGAAGAGCTGGAGAAGTGACCCAAGCCCTTGGAGGAGCCCAGAAGATCGTGAGTTGGATCCCAGACTTTGGAGTTTGAGTTTTGCCTTTGATTGTGACTGTGCCCTGATATTTTTCCCTCTTGAAAGAAGGTATTTTAGTGGAGCCCACAGTTCAGAGACTTGAATTTTTAAAAGACTTTGAATTTTAAGATATTGGACATTTTAAAGGGATTGAACTTTTAATATGTAAAGACTGTGGGACTTTTTATGTTATTCACATCTTGGGGATGAATAAGAAAGTAAGGGTTGAGGCTTAACAGTGATATGTTGGTATGTCAAGTTGACAAGGGGTCAATTGTACTGGCTAGTTTTGTGTGTCAACTTGACACAGGCTGGAGTTATCATAGGAAAAGGAGCTTCAGTTGGGGAAGTGCCTCCATGAGATCCAGCTGTGGGGCATTTTCTCAATTAGTGATCAACTGGGGAGGGCCCCTTGTGGGTGGTACCATCTCTGGGCTGGTATTCTTGGGTTCTATAAGAGAGCAGGCTGAGCAAGCCAGGGGAAGCAAGCCAGTAAGTAACATCCCTCCATGGCCTCTGCATCAGCTCCTGCTTCCTGACCTGCTTGAGTTTCAGTCCTGACTTCCTTTGGTAATGAACAGCTGTGTGGAAGTGTAAGCTCAATAAACCCTTTCCTCCCCAACTTGCTTCTTGGTCATGATGTTTGTGCAGGAATAGAAACCCTGACTAAGACATATAATTTAATATATCGTTGGCATTTTGTTTTTAGAAAATTTTGCATTTAGATTCCTCATAGAAACTGGTCTTTCTAGTTTTGTTTCTGAGTTTCTATTCACTTTATCTTTGTAATAACCACTTTACACAATCAGCTTCATAGTGTCTCTTCCCTTGTATTTTATGCAGAAATCTAAAAGTACTGGCATTACTTCTTTTCAAAAGCTCTAGAACACATCAACAGTGACCTGTCCATTCATTAATATTTCTTTGTTAGGAAACTGTTACTTCTTCAGTTTAATTGATTATTTTTATTTTTTTATTTAATTTTTATTTTCTATATCCTATGTTTACATTCCAAAGGCTTTCCACTTTCCCAGTCCCCCCCCCACCATATGTCCCATAATTCCTCTCCCCCCCAGCTATTCCCCAATCACTTCCCCCCACCCACGATTTCTCTGTTCTGGGTCTACAATACTGGATCCAATCTTTACAGGCCCAGGGTCCTCTCCTTTCTTCTTCTTGGGAGTCATTTGACTTGCTAATTGTGCCTTGAGTATTTAGGGCTTCTGGGCTCATTAATATCCACTTATCAGTGATTGCATTTCATGTGTATTCTTTTGTGATTGGGTTAGCTCACTTAGGATGATATTTTCCAGATCTAACCATTTACCTACAAATTGCATGAATTCATTATTTTTAATTGCTGAGTAGTACTCCATTGTATAAATATACCACATTTTCTGTATCCATTCCTCTTTTGAGGGATATCTGGGCTCCTTCCAATTTCTGGCTATTATAAACAAGGCTGCTATAAACATAGTGGAGCATGTGTCTTTATTGTATGCAGGGGAATCCTCTGGGTATATGCCCAGTTTAATTGATTATTATAGATTTGTGTAGACTGTTTATTTCCTTTAAATTCAATTTGGTAGGTTTTTTGTGTCCAGAAATGTATTTATTCTTTCTAGATTCTCCAGATTACTGAATGCAAGTATTTAAAATATGTTGCTGAACTCATGGCACTAAGATTCTTTTGTTTACAAATTTGCCTGTTTAAAACAGAGTATTTCCAGAATTAATTTTGTTTATAATATCTAAAATATCAGATTGAAACATTGTCTTTAGTCTCAAGAACATGCATGAGTGAGTTACGGATTAATCAAGTAACTAATCCATCATCTATGCTTTCATATTCATTACTGATTCTTCACATCTCTTCACTTTTTAATTTGGAACATTCTAGATTCCTTTCTAATCATACTACTTAGCTTCGATGAGTTTATAGATATATCTTTTTACTAATGAGCTTAATTGCACATTATCTGATCCACTTACTGCCCCTGTTTTAAAAGATTCATGTCTCTGGCTCTTCTCAGGAAGCCAGGTATATACACCGGACTTATTTTGTTCATGACATGTAAGCTGAAACGCAACAGAGACTGTAAGAGAATCTGGTTCTTATTCTCTTCCTCTATAACAAACTATGTCACATCCAGATGGAGAACAAATGAACCTGCACCCTAGTGTAAAGATACAAAATTCTGGTTTCCTAGAGCCTCATGAGCTGCTAATATATCCCAGCCCTAGTCAACCAACAATGGGAAATTAGACACTGACGTAGGATGTAACTCATTCTATATATCTAAAGCCATCTCACAAACAAACAATAGATAAACAAAAAGAAGGCAGATAGAAACCTTACCTCTGTTAAAGATTCCACAAAGATGATCAACTGATTAGACTTTCCATGATTGTGGACAGTTAGTTTATTTATCTTTTGAACCTACATTACCTTTAACCATAGTAAGCCCCCCTCACTGCAGTTTCATGTAGCTTGCCCATGTTGGAGTTGAATTTACTATTCTCTGGATTTTAGGTTTTTATTTTTAACTATGTGTTTATGTGTGGTTTTATACACCTAAGTGTACTGTCTGCAGGGGATGAAGAGGACCTCTGATCTCCTAGACAGGAAGTTACTGGCAGCTTGCTACCTGATATAAGTATTGGGAACCAGATTGAGGGCCTGTGAAAGAGCAGCAAGCTCTTTTAAGCTCAGAGCCATCTCCCCAGCCACTAACCTAACAGCATACCAGCCTGTACCAAACCCAGCGCTAAGAATGTTATCAGATAGCATAGAGGGAAATTCATCTGCTCTACTATAATGAGCCTGCCTGATTTTCCTCCAAATGTATTTTAAACATGTCTTGATTTATGATTTTCCTCTGTTCTATAGCTATAAAAAAACTTCATAAAAGTGTGAACGCATTGGAACACAGTACTTGAAAAAACCTGAATCTATGATCCCAGATCATGGCACACTCATATTTGTCCCCAGAACTAATTCTTACTCCATTGGTGATAAGAGTTGCTTTGGGGTGTCAAGGAGGATATGTCCAAGTTTAAAACTATCCCTTTCACATCCTATGGACTTTAAAGAAGAATCCATACCATATTTATATCTTGTAAGGTGTCTTTTTCTGACCCTTTGGCCTCAAATTAAATACCCAAGTAAATGTACACAAATTTGTATGAATGCTGAAATTCATGTTCTTAGGAGTTTCTGGGTCTGAGAGAAAGGATAATGTAAGCCTTTGACTACAGGCCAATGGTTTGTAAGCACCTGACTGCTTGTAAATGCTCTGCTAAGCCAAATTTCCTGCAAGAACTCAGTGCTGGGACCACCAATAGACCTCTCAGCAACACTATACAGCACTCCCAGGATGGCAATTCCTAAAGCTGATGGGGATTAATTCTTAATAAACTGAAGCCTGAATTCCAAGTTATCAGGTGGTTCTCTCTACAGAGAGACCAATGCTAATGAAGGGCATTATTGTACCTAGCTACAAAGAATAGAATTTAAGCCACTCATTTCTGTGTCATGAATAAACTTATTTTTTCATGAATTATTCTAAGAGAAGGAAAACAAACAAACAGGCTTTCCTCAAAGATGAAGCATGCCTAGATAGTTGGCTTTCGTTCTTCGATTCCATCTTGAAATCCTTGTTTAAAATGACTTAAATCACCACAAAAACACAACCTCCCTCTGAGCTAATCTGCTCAGTGATGCCCAGAAGAATGTGAACTGAATAGTAAGTCTGAGCAGATTGCCTGGGACAGGGCTCTTGAGAGCATGAAGGCACCAGTTTCCTCCACATAAAAGGGAATGGAACACATTTGCTCTGTTTTCTGCTTTTCTGTTGTGAAATATGAGAAACACTTTCAAGAAGTTCCTTAGGAATCCCTAAGAATAAACTATTCCTGGCCCCACACATCCCTTTCTCTTTGTGGAAATCAGATTACAGCCTCCCAGTGATTTCTCAGAAGAAAATCAAAGCCTACTGCTCCGGAAACATCCAAAATACTCTCCCTTCCCCAGAACACACTAGTGGCTGCACTGCTTCTCCAGCACTGTGGGAGTCTGAGTTCATATCCTCGTATTGCCAAGGAGATGACATCACTGCTGCTTTCCATAATGAGTTCTTCCATATGTGCTGCTTGCTGAGAAAAACACATATGTGGAAACTGTAGATGAAATATGCATGCGCTGTGAGCCTACTCCAACTTCCTCTCCTCAAGGAAACAACCAAGGATGCTATTCAAACACAATTTAAAGGACATGTTGAAATAACATTCTCTTTTGTGAATTTAAAACAATCTCCCAAGTCTGCAAGGACTTAACTCTCTCCAGTGATGCATAAACCTTTTGTGAACTGTGTTTAAACAAGGGGTTGTCTTTATGGGAGTCACTAGCTAACCACAGACAAAAGAATGAGGAATGTTTTTAAGGGCTTATATAAGGAGCTGAGTACTAGTGGAGTGTTTAATGCTTATGCTAAAGTTCCTCCAATGGTGTCATTCTTCCCACTGGGAAGGTAACAGAGACTGAGGACTAGAAGCTGCATTAGATGACCTATGCAGGCAGAGTCCCCACAGAGAAGCAGGGAACACCTGGAGCTCCTTCAACATCAGTGCATCAGAGAACAGTGCCTAGGAAGAATGTTACATAAATGTTGATAAGACGATTTGAAACAGGATTACTTGCCAAATCTCCACCCTGTAATGCTTTGCAATCTGTTCACATGTTTTGTTTTGTTTTGTTTTGTTTGTTTGTTGTTTTTTGTTTTTCCCTTCTCTTTCTGAAGGTGGGCTGGCATAACAGAGGCAGGTACTTTGAAACCTTTCAGAAGCCTCCAACGCTAGAAAGCACATTCAATGAAGTCTTGGGGCTTCTGTCCTTCAGTAAGCACAAACTGAATTCCCAAAGAAGTTTGCTCTTATCTGAGTTTAAACTTAATGGTAGCAGATCTGTGTCATCATAATGTCATTAATAAGCATAGGCTTATGCTTTCCTTTTATTCTTATCTTTCTTAAGTTCTTTCTTAAAAACTAGGAGAATGAATCCTTGTTCTCTAATATATGTGGGATTTTCCCCTATCTAATCTTGCTAGGGAGTCAATAGAAAGCTATTCCTCTGAGCTATTCCTCTGAAGGCTTTGAGGTTCAGCTGGTGACTGACTCTTCTTTCCAGTCTTTTACTTTCCTGACCCCTTCTCGCATCTCCATTCTGGGCAACTAAGTGAGATTATTTCCCGGAATTTCTATTCTGTGTTGTTTCAGTGTTGTATGTAGTCATGAGTTTTCAGGTTGACCAGGTCCTACAATTTAATGTGGCTCTTCACCAGGTCTGAAATGAATAGTGTCGATGTTAAAAGCACATCCTCCTCTTCCATTCAGAGTACTGTCACCCAATCATGCTCTCTAGTCCCCAAGAAGATCTGCCCATATGTCCATGAGCACTTATCAATACTGAATCACCCCAGCAACACTAATCTGTCTTGTAAATATCCTTCCTCATTGTGCAGTCATACTTGGGAAAGTGGGAAAGAATGTTCTCCCTGTTACCATAGGAGTCTATGTAGAGGGGTTTATTGTGTTCACTGGGTAGAGCCCAGAATCACTGGAGAGCTCCTAGCTTGAAGAAGATCTTTTGTGAGAATCTTCATTTCACTGATTTTCTAAGGAGCCATTGGAAGTATGCAGGCATATTCTAAACATTTTGAGAGAATTCGTTTGGAGCCAAGAGTCCAAAGGAATCTGAAATATATACTTAACAGAAAACTCCACACTTGCCAGTTAGTGAGACCTGCTCCACATGGTTCCGGGGTAGGGAATGAAGGAATCAGCTGAAAGTAGGGGAGGGGGGGCACAATTTGGTTGCTAGCAGGGAAGGGCAGAAGGCAGACTTAGAACTGTTTTATTCTTCACTCATTGATTCCAGCTTTTGTTCTATACAAGTTTATTTTTAAAAATGTGGATGCTCCATTTTCAGAGGCTGATCTAAAAATACATGCCTGCATGCCTGAGGCTACAGTGTGTACATAAATCCAAACCCACAAAAGAAAGTGGTTGTATTCAGGAGCAGAGCAGACCACAGAACTGAACTGAAGGATCCCTTCCAGGAGGCGGGTGACATATGAACACATTATACACATTTATATATTGTCAGAGTTGATTTTATGAATGGGTATGACCCGTTTTGTAGGTGACAACTTTAAAGGACATGAAAGAAGGGAGTCTTACAGGCATATTGGCCCTTCATCTTTATTTTAAAGGTTGTAAAGGGAATCTTACAAGCATATTGGTGCTTCATCTTTTCTAAAATGATAACCCCATCATTCTAAACCTATAAGATCAGAGTCAACATTGAGCTGGGGTATTATTTCCATATGATTACCATCACAGTTTACTTTTATAAGTTGGACTACTTTACTACACATAATGATATAAATCAGGTACAGTCCTGAACCATATAAGGTATTTGAGCCAATAACGAAGACTATGTTACTTAGGGATGTCATAATCATCTTTCCAATGATTTTCTCATTGTAACGAAATTACCTAAGAACACATTTCTCAGAACACATTGTTGTTGTAAAGACACATATGTCTTTATGGATATTACAATTTAATAGATGATCAACATGATTAATGACAATTTAGTAACTTTTCAAAAACCATACCCATACAAATAAAATATTGGATTCCAAAGGTTATGTACCAGATGAGGGGTGGCATGCATAGAGATTAAGAGTACATCCAGCCTCCTCCTCCTGAATTCCTGGGTCTGTAATCACTACAAACTTTTTAATCATAGCAAAGCTTTTTAAAAGGGATTTTATTATTTTTAAATGTTTATGTATGTAGGTGTTTTGTCTGCATGTTTTTATGTACACCATATGTGTGCAGTACCTACAGAGACAAAAAGAAGGCATTGCATCCCTTGTAACAAGATAGTGATATTTGGGAATCAAACCTGGATCCTTGAGTCTTTGCCAGAGTCTTATTTCCAGCCCCCACAAGGAAGTTCCTAACTTTTCTGCTCCTTGGCTGCATCTTATGAATATATCAAGAACAATAATATAAAGTATTTTATAAAAATGTTGTCTGCTATAAAGTCATGGAGCAACTTAGGCCCTTGGGTCTTGGTGGCCCTTCACTTTGTATTACTGAGCCACACATGCCTACTGGACTAAATGACTAATGTGTCTTTTATAAATATAGGGATTCCCACAAGTTACATGCTTGGCCAGTTCACATTTATTTGGATGAACTCCACTTACATAGTCCAGTTGAAACTAATGAAAGAGTAAGGCTTTTCGGGGCTGTGAAAAATTAAATGTGGTACATGGAACGATAACAGAGATTGGAGAAAAATGGGCTAGTTAATTATCTGTCATTATGACAACATTCCCAAGTAAATCGACTTAAAGGACTTATTTTGCCTAACACTTTCTGTCCATGTTCGTCTGGCCCAATGGCTTTTGGGTTTTTACTGAAGTAGTCAGTTATGGCAGAAGCGCCTTGTAGAAGAAAGCTGCTCATTTTGTGGTGGCCAAGAAAGAAGGAGTAAGGAAGGCAACCTGGTATAGAATAGATAGGTTCTCAAGAGCTCCAGCTTATAAGGACTCCTCTCCACTTAGATCCTATCTCCTAATGCTCCTACCCAACAACATTAATGCTACAAGGTGGAGGCACAGCCTTGTGCACATGAACATGTGTGGGGCGTTACAGATGAAACAACAGGTTTCTATGACTAACATAGGGGCAGCATAAACACTTTGAGCCATTGCAAAGTAGGGAAGGGGTGAGGATAATGCAGATGAGTTCAGATCTTCCCTGTGGAAATAGAACATCCAAATCTACTGAACTAGAATGACAAGGCTCAGCTCAATAGGAGAAGAAATAACTGCTTTAGTTAACCAGTACATATTCATGGGAGCCTTGCAAAAGTAAAAATTCAACAACAGGCAGAGGGTTAAGGCTTAAATAACCCATGCAAAAGTTGAGAGAGATGGGGGGTTGTTAATCAGGTACTTTAGAGTGATAATAAATAATTTGTTAGGAGAATGAATAGCTCGAGATACAGACTTGTGACAAAGTTCCTGAGAACTATAGGTGTTGTGTTCTTGAGATTTGAGTCTATTTTGAATCTATCATGAGTCAGAGGATGAAAAGACTCATGTTCTTGTCTGACAGGTAAAGACTTAATGGGGATGGGGAACGTGGAGATATTTGCTGTGTTTGGTACTACCAAGTGCTCTCAGTGTGAGGTCTAGAAAGTACCATATTTGGGGGGTATGTTTTTGTGGTTTTGTTTTGTGTTTCTTTTTGTTTTGAACCTCAACACTAAGTATAGAAAAGTCTAGTGTACTTCCATAAAGAAGCAGACAGTATGTACTTTCAAGGCTACAGGCTGTAGGCCATCAGTTACCTCTGGATTTCTGCCTCTGAAGCTGTTAAATAAAGCACAGATGTGCAATCTGCAAGCAAATGAATGAGTGTGGCTGTGATCCATTGATACTCTGTGAACACTAACGGTGAATTTCACATCACTTTTACATGATGCTAAACCTCATTCTCCTTTTCCCCAATTACTTAAAAAATACAAAACCCAGTATTCATTCAGGTTAGATGTGAACAGGCAGTGGGTAGAATCCAATTCATAGACTAGAGTTTGCCCGCCTTTTATGTGGGACCCATAACTGAAGATTCTGTTTCATGGGGTAGAGACAACCTGCAGTCATACTCACAACCTAATCTTTCAGGATCCAGTCAAGAACTAACTTCTTGGGAAAGAAGGAATGGGGGCCTTGACATCTGTCTTTTTGCTTAGTGGGGCTCACGCTAACATGTTGTAGACTTTATCTTGTTAACATCCCCAAAGTCTCTGTGAAGCATCAGTACTGAGTCCTGTGTGGCCATGGTGGAGACAGAGTGACATTGTTCCTGCTCCTAGGACAGTGTGAGCCTCCAAGAGTGTAGAAGGCTGCTGTGGATCTCAGGCTTGTTTGTGTAATAATGTACATATATTCACATTCCCCCAGGAATGTCCTCTCTGTTAACATTAATAATTTCATGATAATCTGAGACAGCAGGAGTCCAGGAGTTGAGTGTATAGCTATTGTCTCAGCAAAATGGTAAATGCTGGGACCTTCAAGGACAGCCCTTGAGGCTACCCAAGATATAATTCACAGACCACATGAAGCTCAAGAAGAAGGAAGACCAAAGTGTGGATACTTTGATCCTTCTTAGAAGAGGGAACAAAATACCCATGGGAGGAGATACAGAAACAAAGTGTGGAGCAGAGACTGAAGGAAAGGCCTTACAGAGACTGTTCCAGCTACGGATCCATCCTATAAACTGTTATCAAACCCAGACACTATTGTGGATGCCAACAAGTGCTTACTCACAGGAGCCTGATATAGCTGTCTCCTGAGAGGCTCTGCCAGTGCCTGACAAATACAGAGGTGGGTGCTCTCAAATGACCATTGGACTAAGCATAGCATCCCACACAGAGGAGTTAGAGAAAGGACCCAAGGAGCTAAAGGGGTTTGTAGCCCCATAAGAGGAACAATATGAACCAACCACTGCCCCCAGAGCTCCCAGGGATTAAGCCACCAACCAAAGAGGACACATGGAGGGACCCATGGCTCCAGCCGCATATGTAGCAGAGAATGGCCTTCTCAGACATCAATGAGAGGAGAGGCCCTTGGACTTCTGAAGGCTTCTAGACCCAGTGTAGGGGAATACCAGGACTGGAAAGCAAAAGTGAGTGGGTTGGTAAGCAGGGGAAGGGGGGATGGGATGGAGGGTTTTCAGAGGGGAAATGAGGAAAGGGGATAACATTTGAAATGTAAATAAAGAAAATGTCTAATAAAATGAGCTCAATAAATATACATATTCGACTATGCAAAAGGTAAGAATTCAATATAAATTATGAGGGGCTTCATGAATCTAAATGAACAAAGGCAGGTATACTATGAGCTAGCTTGTCAGAAAGATACACAGATGCCTAAGATCAAGGTTAGCCTTGGACACAGCAAGGTTAGGCCTAGGTGTGGTAGAAATGGTCATTTCAGGGCAGGGTCCCAGCCAACTAGTTTATTATTCATGTTTAACAAAGGCAGAAAGATCTCTGAATTCTTTTGCAATGTTAAGAAAAAATGTATACTTGCAGTCTCTAAAGAATTGGAGTAAATGACTGGATTGATGTGTAAAATAAAAGACTGGACATGTGTTCTGAAGGATATGAGTTATCCAGATAAATTTTTTAGGATAAAAAGAAAGATCTGCTTGGAGAACAGAGACAGACAGACACACACACACATATACATACACACATAAGCAAGCAGATCATGGGCAGAGAGATCACATATAATAGCAAGCAAGCAGAATATAGACAGAGAAATTTCTAGAGAGAAAGCAGAACATAGAAACAGGCTGGGAAAAAACTGTATCAAGCAAAACACAGGCTGTCAGCTGGGATCCATGACTTGACTTCAAGTCATTCTTTTTGCCACTCCCAGATGCCCCTTCTCTCAGAACTCTTCTCCATGCTGAAGCTGCTCCATGGCACACCAGCAATACCTACTGCTCATCCAAGGGCAAGAAGGGCCACTACCATTCCTTGCCCACCATAATTGCCATGGCTGACACTTCTGTAACAAAAACCAGGCAAATCAGAGAAAAGCATAGCTAATGTATTTAATCAAATTGTTATGGGGCACAGAAGCTTTCAGAAATGAGTCCCAAAAATAAACCAGGGGGAAATATGTGTGTGTGTGTGTGTGTGTGTGTGTGTGTGTGTGTGTGTGTGTTTTAATGCTTAAGTTTGATAAAGAATGGACAGCTGTGAGGAAGTATAGCTGGACTAAAGGTTCTAACTTAAAGTTACAGACTGGTGGGGGATGGCAGACCAGTCTGTTCAGATTCCTTTTGGTCTTTGTTGCATTCCTCTCTCCAGGTATGTGGCAAGGCCCCTCTGGGATGAAGCTCTTATAACCTATTATTATATAAGGTCCCTGGGGGCTTTCTTGACAGTAAACACCTATGAAAAACATGAGGGGAAGATTAAAATGATATTCTAGATTTTATGACCTGTCTTAGGGAAGAGGGATCCTAGCTTTTCTACGTCACTTCACGAGAGGAAGAGAAGCAAAGGAGACAGGAGAGGAAGGGTCTGCGCCTCCATATAGCATCATCCAATTTGATATCCTCAGCAAACTAAAGTGCCACTCTTTGGAGCATTGCTTTCTGGGTCCTAACACTTACAATACAGTCATGGAAGCCTTTTTTCAGTAGAACATCCCATCCTGTAGATAATGGCCCATGATCCTGTGTAGACCAACTCCAAATCTTTCCTCATAGCAATACCTTTCCCAGTGTGCTCAAAACTCAATCTAGGCAGGTCTGATTGAATAGTGAGTAGTTTTGAAGCTGAAGAAGTGACATTGGTGGATCTCATATGTCCATTTCTATTAGTTAATAATGTCCGTTTTATTGAATTAAGGAAGGAATAGGACATCAGTTAGTCATTCTTTGAGCTCATTTGCAAGGGTCTTTCTAGCTAGATTAACTGATAGAAGACTCATCATAAATATAGGTGATCCCACCCAAGGATGTGGGATCCCAGACTGAAAAAATGGAGAGAGAAAGAAGAGTCAGACCAGCTTTTCTCCATTCTTCCTAAATAAAGGTGCAACATCACCAGCCAAATTATGTTCCTGCCATCTCGTGCTCCCATCTTGACTTTCCCACCACAACAGACTGTACCCCTCAAACCATGAACCCACAAAATCCTTTCTCCATTCAGCTGCCTCTTGTCAGGTGTTTTGCTGCAGCAAAGAGATTTGTAACCAATATATATACCTGATGCAATCTGCATACATATTTCTGGCGATGGTAAAGGATTGCAAAGTGCTGTTGTCACTATAGTAAATTTCCACCAAAGAGAGAAATAAAAGAGAAGAGTCCTTGGTAGCCACAAGATAGAATCTAAACTTTTTTTTAGCATGATCTATCTTCCATTCTCCAGATTAAAATATACTTTAATGACCTACTAAAATCTATCTTCTAAGCATGTCTGACTAGTTAAGATTTATGGAAAAGTGCTATCTTGCTCTCTCCTCACCTTTATATTCTCTCTGTTTCTGTCAGCACTTTTAGCCCTATTCTTAGCTCTCAATGTTTTCCTCTTCACTTTTGATCCAACTCAAGCTTCTCCTTCTACTCAAGCCAGTCTATGGCTCTCTACCACCAAGTGCACTCTCTAAGCACTAACAGGCCTGTGAATCGAATCTAAATTTTTACGTTACTAAGAAGCATCTCCCCTATAAGATCTCTGAGCACCAATTCTATTGAGTGTTACAAGCCCGTTGTGCTCAAAAGTGTCTTTGACCATACCTGTAACACGTCAAGAGAAGCTTAGGATGGACACTTTGTTTGAGATACTGAATAAAGGTCAGGGAAGACAATAAACTGAGTCAAGAAAAATGAAGACCTCATATATAGGAGATTTTCTGAAATCTTGACTTTGAACCAGTGCGTCAGCTGCCATTCACAAAGTATCTTAATAGACTTATGTCACCTGATAGCTAGAAGACAGAACCAACTCCACTGTGTAAATGTAACCTCTAGCCACAACATTCTTTCTACCTTGAGCAATCTGTACTTCATGGAGAGTCCATGAGAGAAACAGAAAGAGTCCTGACCAGTCACCAGGAGACGGACAGAATTCTTCCTTCTCTATCTACAAGACAGACAGGAAAGGCTCCCTATTGAATTGGAAACAAAGAAAACTCTGAAGTGGTTAATTTTGTTGTTGTTTCCGTGTGTGTGTGTGTGTGTGTGTGTGTGTGTGTGTGTTTGTGTAGGTATATGTGTGTATATATGTATATATATATTTATATACACGTATATACATACATATATATGTTTGTATATACGTGTATATAAATGTGTGTTTGTATGTATAATATACATATAAATGTGTGTATGTATGTATATATATACATAGTTGTTTCACTATGTGTGTGTTTGTGTATAAATCCATATACAAGGCAAAATGTATTTAATAGTGATTTATTCTTTTTGTTCTTTTTTAAAAAAGAAAACCTCTGTTTTTTTTTAAAAAAAAAAGATTTATTTTATTTATATTAGTACATTATAGCTGTCTTCAGACACACCAGAAGAGGGCATTGGATCCCATTACAGAGGATTATGAGCCACCATGTGGTTGCTGGGTATTGAACTCAGGACCTCTGGAAAAGCAGTCAGTGCTCTTAACTGCTGAGCCATCTCTCCAGCCTAGCAATTTATTCATAAGCAAACAACTCACCATATTTGAATCTCAATTGCCTAAACATCATATGAGGATGCATTCCTCATGCTACTGAGAATATGCAACATAAATTGTTTTTAAAGCATTAAGTCTGATTGAACCCAAAGGCTTAACAAATGGCAATCCATTTTGTTTTGCATATGAAGTGTTTGCCCTTGACTGAAGGAGATATATTTAAGTGAGATCAATTGTTAAGTGGATTATTTCCTGTATTTTAAAGCCTCTTTAGTATAGTCAAGAGTAAGCTGGACAGTAAGAATGTTTGCTCATGTTTGCCTTTTGGGACTTGGTAGTCTGGAAGGATATGGCCTCCAGCTTCATACAGGATATGTTTGAAACAAATGAAAAACTGTATAATACAAAAAATGCATTACTTTAGGTTTTTGGAGCAGTGAAGTCAAATGAAGCAGAGAACAGCTGAGAAACCTTTAGGGAGAGGAAATGTACTGTGTAAACATTGGGGTGAGCTGGGTGTCCATGGTTGGAGAGGTAAAGAACAATGTGTATTTTTCATCAGCCATTAAATGAGAGATTACTAGCAAAATAGCATTGCCTCACTTCCCAGGTGGCTAAAGTCTTATTCATATTCTTATAAAAGAAAGCTGAATTTTCCTGAGCACTTCAAAAAGAAAGATGTAGGCTACACCATTTTTTATGAATCAGCCATTTCCAAACATGACTGCATTATGTGTCTTTTAAAGACTTCTGCTATCATTCTCTGAAACCCCAGGAAAAGAATCTCTGTGGTTTTACATTCCTTTTCATTTACTCTAGAGGAAAACACACCATGAAAATTTCCATATGTTCATCTTCTCCTGTACATATTTATGTGAACAGTTTCCTTTTTAACAACTTTCAAAACATATGCTCTTTCCCAAGTTATTTCCCCTAAAAGTAATTCAGTGATGGCATGATTCATGGATTATGGGAACCATGTAAAGTTACTGAACCAGGTGTGACATTTGGACACATTAAAAGCCATTGTACCAGAACACATCAAATGGCAAGGTTTGCCCCCTCCCTCCTGGCTTTGGGTACTCACACCATTCCATTTTAGTCTGCGATAAAGCTGTTACAACTGAAACAGGCTGCTAGTTTAAACAAGAGATCATCACTATACACATTTGTCTTTCTAAATGCAAAAGCTTGGCATCTGAGTGGGAGACAGTCAATAAATACTTAGAAGATACTATGAGAGAAGTAGATCATAATTTCCTACACTCAGCCCTGATTTCTACTATTGAAGTAAATAACACAAGCATATGTTTAGTTGTAAATATTCAGCCAAAGAACTTTCTAAAGATCCATTATAAACTTCTGTTAATAACACCTCTACTCTACAGTCAATTCTAGTTTTGAAATTAATATATACATTAGTTTTAGTAATTTGGATAATATTGAATATCCATTTTACACTAGTGCCGTGATCTAGATCTGGCCTGAATATTTTCCAGAGATTATGCAGTGAAGTTGGAATGCCATTGAAATTATAATATATAGGAACTCCAGGTAGTGATTAGATCACTTCTTAAGGGATACCAAATAGTCTAGTCATATAGTGATGTCTCATTATTGCTGGTTGGGATAAAATCTCTACTCCTATATATGGCCCTTTCTGCACATTCTCATGTCCCTTTCAGAGTTTTCATTATGTTGTGAAAAAAATTACTTTGCCCCCTCACCAAAGCCAGACAAATAGGGTAGATTGGTCATCTTAAATGTTTACCTCTGATCTTGCCTCCGGGACACCATAGACAACTAACAGATAATGCCAGGGGTGCAGACATAGTTTGGGGCTAACATTGCTCTGGTCCTAACCTGTCAGGCTGATAACCTATCAGGTGCTGATAACTCGGCAGGACATCTGTACACCAACCCAGTTGTGCACCAACTAGGTCGGGGTGTCATCTGCCCTGCAGAGTTATCAGCACTTGGATAAGGTCCCAGCAGCATCCGCCATCTGCGCTCCCTGAAGGAGCAGACAGGCAGCACCAGGTTCACAGAGACAACCGAAGTATAGCATGGCTTGGGGCAAGACACAGTAGGGCTTGAAGGGCATGCAACAGGAAGGTAGAACATCAGCAATCTGAGCCAGGGGGAACCCATACATCCAGAGGTGTGGAATTAGCCTTATAGACTCATGGGAGGTTCAAACACCAGCCAATGACAAGAAGACCAACTAACATCAGAGATAACCAGATGGCAAAAGGTAAATGTAGGAACATTACTAACAGAAATCAAGGCAATATGGCAGCATCCGAACCCAATTCTCCAACCAACAGGAAGTCCTGGATACCCCAACACACCAGAAAAACAAGACTTGGATTTAAAATCACTAGTCATAATGCTGTTAGAGGAACACAAGAAGGACATAAATAAATCTCTTAAAGAAATGCAGGAGAAAATGGATCAAAAGGTAGAAGCCCTTAGAAGGGAAACACAAAAATCATTTAAAGAAAGTCAGAAGAATATGGGTCAAAAGATAGAAGCCAATAAAGAGGAAATGCAAAAATCACTTAAAGAAATACAGGAGTACTTGGGTCAACAAGCAGAAGTTATGAAAGAGGAAACACAAAATCTCTTAAAGAGTTACATGAAAACATAAACAAGCAAGTGAAGGAACTGAGCAAAATCATACAGGATCTAAAAACAGAAGTAGAAACAACTAAGAAATAACAAAAGGACACAACTTTGGAGATAGAACACCTTGGGAAGAAATCAGGGGCCAAAGATGCAAATATCAACAGCAGAATACAAGAGATAGAAGAAAGAAATCTCAGATGCCTAAGATACCATAGGAACCATGGACTCAACAGTCAAAGCCAATGCAAAATGCAAAAAACTTGTAACCCAAAACATCCAGAAAATCCAGGACACAATGAGAAGATGAAACCTAAAGATTATAGGTATAGAAGAGGGTGAAGATTTAAAAATTAAAAGGCCAGCAAATATCTTCAACAAAATTAAGGAAGAAAACTTCCCTAACCTAAAGAGAGAGATGCCCATGAATATACAAGAAGCCTACAAAACTCCAAACAGACTGGACTAGAACAGAAATACCTCCTGTCACATAATAATCAAAACCCAAAATGTACTAAACAAAGAAAGAATATTAAAGGCAGTAAGAGAAAAAGGCCAAGTAACATATAAAGGAAGACCTATAAGAATTACTCCAGACTTCTCACCCATGACCATGAAAGCTAGAAGAACCTGGGCAGACCTCATGCAGACTCTATGAGAACACAAATGCCAGCCAAAACTACTATACCCAGCAAAACTCTCAATCACCATAGAGGGAAAAGCCAAGATATTCCATGACAAAACCAAATTTACACAATATCTTTCCACAAACACAGCCCTACAAAGGATAATAGGGGGGGAAACACCAATACAAGGAGGAAAACTACACCCTGGAAAAAGCAAGATAGTAACTTTCTTTCATCAAACCCCAAAGAAGGAAACCTATCAAATACAAAAAAATAACATAAAAAAATGACAGGAAGCAATAATCACTGTTCCTTAATATCTCTTAACATCAATGGACTCAATTCCCCAATAAAAAGACATAGACTAACAGACTGGATACATAAACAGAACCCTACATTTTGCTGCATACAAGAAACACACCTCAGTGTCAAAGACAAATACTACCTTAGGGTAAAAGGCTGGAAGACAATTTTATAACCAAATGGTCACAGGAAACAAGTCAGAGTAGCCACTCTAATATCAGATAAAATTGACTTTCAACCTAAAGTCATCAAAAGAGACAAGAAAGGACACTTCTTGCTGGAATAACTACTGTCACACAACAATCAAAACCCTAAATGTACTAAACAAAGAAAGAATATTAAGGGCATTAAGAGAAAAAGGCCAAGTAACATATGAAGGAAGACCTATCAGAATTATACCATACTTTTCTCCAGAGACCATGAAAGCTAGACGATCCTGGGCAGATCTCATGCAGACTTTAAGAGAACACAAATGCCAGCCAAAACTACTATACCCAGAAGGACACTTCTTAAAGGTCAAAGGAAAAATCCACCAAGAAGAACTCTCATTTCTGAACATTTATGCTCCAAATACAAGGGAACCCTCATTTATAAAAGAAACTTTACTAAAGCTCAAAGCACTCATTACACCTAACACAATAATTGTGGGTGACTTCAACACTCCACTATCTTCAATGGATAGATCAGGAAAACAGAAACTAAACAGGGACACAGTGAAACTAATTGAACTTTAGACCAATTGGATTTAATAGATGTATATAGAACATTTCATCCTAAAGCAAAAGAATATACTTTTTTCTCAGCACCTCATGGTACCTTCTCCAAAATCGACCATATATAATTGGTCACAAGACAGACCTCAACAAATATAAGAAGATCGAACTAATTCCATGCATCCTATCAGATCACTATGGAGTAAAAGTGGTCTTCAATAGCAAAAAAATAAAACAAAAAACAAAAACAAAAACAAAACAAAATAAAAAAACAACAGAAAGCCCACATACACATGGAAACTGAACAATACTCTATTTAATGATACCTTGGTCAAAGAAGAAATAAAGAAAGAAATCAAACACTTTTTATGATTCAATGAAAATGATGGTACAACTTACCCAAATCTATGGGACACAATGAAAGCAGTGCTAAGAGGAAAACTCATAGCCCTCAATGCCTCTAAAAATAAACTGGAGAGAGCATACACTAGCAGATTAATGGCACACCTGAAAGCTCTGGAATAAAAAGAAGCTAATTCACTCAGGAGGAGTAGAATACAGAAAATCATCAAACTCAGGGCTGAAATCAATCAAGTTGAAACAAAGAGAACCATCCAAAGAATCAAGAAAGCCAGGAGCTGGTTATTTGAGAAAATTAACAAGATAGATAAACCCTTAGCCAGACTAACCAAAGGGCACAGAGACAGTATCCAAATTAACAAAATTAGAAATGAAAAGGGAGATATAACAACAGAAACTGAGGAAATTCAAAAAATCATCAGATCCTAGTACAAAAGCCTTCACTCAACTCTACTGGAGGATGTGGAGGAAATGGACAATTTCCTAGACAGATACCAAATATCAAAATTAAATCAGGATCAAATAGACATCTAAACAGTCCCATAAACCCTAAAGAAATAGAAGGTGTCATAGAAAGTCTTCCAACCAAAAAAAGTATAGGACCAGATGGTTTTAGTGCAAAATTCTATCAGACCTTCAAAGAAGACCTAACACCAATACTCTTCAAACTATTCCACAAAATAAACAGAAGGAACACTACCCAACTTGTTCTACAAAGTCACAATTACACTGATACCAAAACCACACAAAGATCCAACTAAGAAAGAGAACTTCAGGCCAATTTCCCTTATGAATATCGATGCAAAAATACTAAATAAAATTCTTGCCAATTGAATCCAAGAGTACATCATAACGATCATTCTCCACGATCAAGTAGGCTTCATCCCAGGGATGCAGGGATGGTTCAATATATGGAAATACATCAATGCAATCCACTACATAAACAAACTCAAAGACATAAAACAACATGATCATTTTATTAGATGCTGAAAAACCATTTGACAAAATTCAGTATCCTTTCATTCTAAAAGTCCTGGAAAGAACAGAAAGTCAAGGCCCATACTTAGACATAGTAAAAGCAATATACAAGAAACTAGTAGCCAACATCAAACTTGAATCAACATCAAACTTAGCAATCCCACTAAAATCAGGGACTAGACAAGGATGCCTTCTCTGTCCATATCTTTTCAATATAATACTTGAAGTTCTAGTAAGAGCAATTAGACAACATAAGGAGGTCAAAGGGATACAAATTGGAAAGGAAGAAGTCAAACTATCACTATTTGCAGGTGATATGATAGTATACTTAAGTGACCCAAAAATTCCACCAGAGAACTCCTACAACTGATAAACAACTTCAGCAAAGTGGCTGGTTATAAAATCAACTCAAGCAAATCAGTAGCATTCTTATACTCAAAGGATAAGCAGGCTGAGAAAGAAGTTAGGGAAATAACACCCTTCACAATAGCCATAAACAATATAAAGTATCTTAGAGGGACTCTAAGAAAGCAAGTGAAAGATCTGTATGATAGGAATTTCATGTCTTTGAAGAAAGAAATCAAAGAAGACCACAGAAGATCGAAAAAATATTTCATGCTCTTGGATTGGCAGGATTAATATAGTAAAAAATGGCCATTTTGTCAAAAGAAATCTACAGATTCAGGTCAATACCCATCAAAATCCCAAATCAATTCTTCATAGATCTAGAAAGAGCAATTCTCAAATTCATCTGGAATAACAAAAAACAAAAAACAAACAAACAAACAAACAAAAACCAGGATAGCTAAAACTATTCTCAACAATAAAAGAACTTCTGGGGGAATCAAAATCCCTGACCTCAAGCAATACTACAGAGCAATTGAGTTAAAATCTGCATGGTATTGGTACAGTAACAGGCATGTAGATCAATGGAATAGAATTGAAGACCTGGAAATGAACCCACAGAATTATGGTTACTTGATCTTTGATAAAGGAGCTACAACTGTCCAGTGGAAAAAAGATATCCTCTTCAACAAATGGTGCTGGCTCAACTGGAGGTCAGTATGCAGAGGAATGAGAATTAATCCACTCTTATCTCCTTTTACTAAGCTCAACTCCAAGTGGATCAAGGACCTCCACATAAAACCATACACACTGAAACTAATAGAAAAGAAACTGGGGAAGACCCTGGAGGACATGGGCACAGGAAGGGTGTTTCTAAACAGAACACCAATAGCTTATGCTCTAAGATCAAGAATTGACAAATGGGACCTCATAAAATTACAAAATTTCTGTAAGGCAAAGGACACGGTCAGAAGGACAAAATAGCAACCAACTAATTGGGAAAAGATCTTCATCAACCCCACATCTGACAGAGGGCTAATATCCAATATATACAAAGAACTCAAGAAGTTAGACCCCAGAGAACCAAATAACCCTATTAAAAATGGGGCACAGAACTAAACAAAGAATTTTCACCTGAAGAAATTTGGATGGCTGAGAAGCACCTTAAGAGATATTCAACATCACGAGTGATCAGTGAAATGCAAATAAAAACAACCCTGAGATTCTACCTCACATCAGTCAGGATGGCTAAGATTAAAAACTCAAGTGACAGCAAATGCTGGCAAGGATGTTGAGAAAGAAGAACACTCATCCACTGTTGGTGGGATTGCAAGATGGTACAAGCACTCTGGAAATCAGTCTGGTGGTTCCTCAGAAAATTGGGCATGACACTTCCAGAGGACCCTGTCATACCACTCCTGTGCATATACCCTGAGGATTCGCCTGCATGCAACAAGGACACATGCTCCACTATGTTCATAGCAGCCTTATATATAATAGCCAGAAGCTGGAAAGAACCCAGATGCCCCTCAATGGAGGAATGGATACAGAAAATATGGTATATTTATACAGTGCAATACTACTCAGCAATTAAAAACAGTGAATTCATGAAATTTGTAGGCAAATGGTTGGAACTGGAAAATATCATCCTAAGTGAGATAACCCAATCACAAAAGAATACACATGAAATGCAATCACTGATAAGTGGATATTAATTAGTCCATAAGCTCTGAATACTCAAGACACAATTAGCAAATTATATGATTCCCAAGAAGAAGGAAGTAGAGGGCCCTAGTCCTGAAAAGGCTTGATCCAGTATTGTAAGGGAGTACTAGGACAGGTACACCTTGGCTTGGTTATGTGTGGCCAAAGGATCTATTCCAGTTCCGTTGCTGTAGCTGCTCTGTGTATCTGTACACAATTTGCCTCTCTAGGATACTTACTTTCCTTTTCCATTACATTGTGTTCCTCTTCTTTCTTTCTTCTTCCCTTCCTCCTCTCTTTTCTTCCTTCCTCCTTCCTCCCTCCTTCCTTTCCTTCTTTTTTTCCTCATCTCTATTTTCCTCCCCACTTTCTTTTTTCTTTCTTCCTTCCTTCTTTCCCTCCTTCCTTCCTCCCTCCCTCCCTTCCTTTTTCACCTTCTTAACAGGATTTTTTGTGAAGATCATATTCCACAGTGCAGATTAAGTGATACATAAAGATCTAGTCATATCTTTAAAGGCATTTGCTATTTTGAAAAGTTAACAAATTTACAGTTTTCAATACAAATATAATAAAAATCAGGCCTGTTTAGCCACAGTCTTTCCAATTATTTTCCTGACTGTCTAATCTGCAGGGAGCCAGTGGTGCTGCAGGGAAGCCCTGTCATACTGCTTTACACTCAGTTTTTTGTGTCTTCCCTAGAATCTCAATGATCAGTGCCTGCAGCTCTTCTGCTAAGGGTCACTGGGACAGAATGTTGTCATTGATGACAGTCTCCTGCTGAGTACCTATATTCTTGGTGTCAGTATCCCCAAAACTTTAAATATTCACCTGCATTTGGATAAGTAGTTACTAAACAAAATTCATGTACAAAGTCAAGTATACAAAATCAAACCCATTCTTTAGATGGGAAACAGAGTGATCAAGTGATTATCTCACAGTTTCTGATTGCTGTTTTATCTGTATCCTATGATCCCTCCCGAATTATCTCTAGCTATATTTTAAGAAGGAAATGTAAAGAGACAATTTATAAAACTTACCATTATGAGTCCCCCAGTGACGGGATTTTGTAGATATGGCAGAACTATATGAAACCAAAAATGTAAAGAGTCATATATAATAACATAACAGTTCTGTGTGTTCCTATAAAATTATCAACTGCCTGGAAAAGCTAGGCTGACTACCGTTTTAGAAAAGAAAATTCACTTCCAATGTTATCACGAGAAAGATAATGCTAATTAAAAGTTTAAATTACTACTTCATGACAGCCAGCAGTTTTCATCTCTGTATCAATTTGATTCCCTTCAAGTGTATATAAAATATGTACTTTTTGGGTGTGGTGGCATGCTCTAATCTCAATACTGGGGAAGCAGAGGCATGTGGATATCTCTTAGTTTGAAGGCAACCTGGTTGAAACAGTGATTTTGAGGCAAGCCTGTATGATCCTATCTCAAAATAAAAAATAAGTAAATAATAAGTAATTTTAAAATCATCAGGAAAGGGGATAACATTTGAAATGCAAATAAAACATCTAATAAAAAAGAAACTGAAAAAAAATAATCCATTATGATTTCTATATTGTACAGAGTTCAAAATGGTCATGTTTCCAACTTTCTATTTTATGCTCCACTCTTTGGATATATTATTTGTCCTCTTGTTGCTGGATATTTGGTTAATGTGATATTTGGTTATCTGCTGAAGAAAGACCATCCCCTCCTGAGTCTGTAAACACCTTACGGGCATGTCCAGCTTACTGATCATCGAAGGTCATTTGTCCAGCATAGGTACAAAATTAGCATTCTTGAAAAAAACAAATAGTTCAAGTAGTGGCTCTTTAGTTCTTCATATGCATCACCTTGATGTTTTCTGGTATATATATGATATGCAGATTTCATCAGACTGAGACAGGTCTGACTGTAACAAATGTGCTGATTTCACTGCCTTTTGTAAAAGATGTTACTGTACTACTCTCTGATTTCTAATAATCCTTGCTTTGTTTCTTATACAATTTTGTTAATTTTTCTTTAAAAATACCTTATATTTTTAGTAAGGATTTACTTAATATATTTTCCATCAGCAAACATTTTGATCTGTGAAGAAGAAAAAGAAAGAATCAGAAGAGAAAGAATAAGAACCCCCGTCTCCACTTTTCTACTCCAGGGAGATTTTAAATATGTTCCATGCAGGGTCAGCATCTTAACTGCACCCGACGGCATGCAATTTAAAAGCATATCAAGTTCACCTTTTCAAAGGAGATACTGCTAAATGAGGTTAAGGTATTCATGTAAATTCAGAACTTTTAAACTTTGCTCCCAGCATCAAATGCCGAAATACTACAGAGCACACAAACATCTTTGTTCTGCTGAAAATGATATTGCCCAGGTCAAAAAGTCTCTATGGCATATTTCTGACTCAGGAAACTGTTGGAGGTATTAATGCACGTTGTCCTTCCAGAATCAAGGGGTTTACAGGATCAAGTGCACAGCTTTCCTATATTTTAGATGGATAACATCTTATATTAGCTTCTTAGAAGAAACTTTGAGTAGTATCTGAAAACAAAGCTCTTATACTGATACCACATTTGATATTTATGAGAATGAAGAAGAGAGCATGTGTTGAGACTCTCCTTATCCAGAGTCACAAGTTCTTTCGTTATTTAACACACACTGTATTTGAGGTAGCTACCGTTGTCAACGTCAGATATTAAATGAATAGCCCAAGGAGATCTCCAAAGACTAGAACTGCATAAAATTCTTACAGATACTAAAGGCATTCACATTTTCAGGGGCAGATATGTTGAACAAGTCTTAGCTTATGAGGCAAAATAATATGACAATTTGCAGACAAGTCTGATTAGACATAGTGAGATGGGCAAGTTAATAGGGCATATAATGCCATTTTTTCTCTTATCAGGATATATAACTACAAACTGTGCAAAAACATCTCATTCATTTCCACTCTCAAAATACACGTCTCTGATCTGCTTACTTGATATTTGCCAAATAATAATTATTATTACTATTATTATTTAAACTTTTGCCATCATAGGATTTGTTTTGGATTATTTTCCTTTGGAAGAGATTATGTGGGCTATCTTATTGCCATCCATTCTGACTATTTTATATACTTGAAAATGATGCTTTCCAAATTTGGTCATTGCTCATTCTCATAATTGAGTTGAGAAAGCATGGAATCAGTAGAAATAATTTATTTGCGTGATAGTTTTGAAAGACAGAAGGGATGTTCATGACTACTTTTATCATGTGTAAGTTAATAAGTAAGGAAGTGTCTATTTTCTTCCATTGCTTTTTTTTTTTTTTGAAATTCAGATTGAGAGATTGCATGGTGGTGCAAACAGGCTTTTAAAAGACTAAGCATCGTTCAGTAAATTTCCTCTGATGGTTTGAATATAAAATGTCTCCCATAGGGTCACTTTATTAGGGGACTGGTTGTGAGCTGGCTGGCAAGGTACTGATTGGATCATGAGATTTCTGCTTTCTTAAATGAATTGTGCACTCATGTAGTAATCATCAGCATTGCTGGGAGATAATGCAGATAAAGTGAGGAAATGAAGAAGAAAGTAACCCATTGACAATTTGCCTTTAAAGAATTTGTCTCTCCCTACCTCTCCCTCTCTCTTTCTTGCCTGCTATGATCTGAGAAGCCACTGCAGCTAGTTCCCCCTACCATATGATCACTATATTATTTCATTGCTGTCAATATTATTATTAAGATGTAAAATCTAGGTAGTTATCTACATTGATTCTCTTTCAGCGTTAAAGTAACTGGACAATATATTGAAAAGTATATCCTAAACAAACAGTTTTCCCTCAGCAATCAGGAGGGTGTTAGTCTAAGACTCCCAAAGTCTAGCAGATAACTAAAATCTGTGGATGCTTAAGTCTCTATGAAAATGGAGTATTATTTCTTTAACTCTTATACACGTTTCTGTATTATTTAAATAATCTCTAGCTTATGATGTAAGTAACTGGGTTGTTGAGAAAAGAGTGTTAACAAGCACAAAGCTGAAAAAAATCTGTGTATGATCATTATTTGTGTTTTATTATTTCTTCATTGTTATTTTTCAAACATTTCCTACTATTGTCTGCCACATCCATGGATGCAGAACTCTCGGGTGCATGGTACCCCCTGAGTGTATTTTTTGAATACCTCTCTAGCAGGCTTAAGTCTTGTACCTGCCTAAATTCCATTCAGATGAACATGTGTGATTTCAACGCATCACTTACTCAACAGGTTGTTACACAATGCCCACTATGTACTAAGCACTGACGGGAGCCAAGACCCCACTAATGTTTAGGGGTCACGCAGGGATTCAGTTTGACTCAAAACTGAAATTCATTTAGTCCTATAACCGTGAACCCATTGGCTTTCTCTCTCACCGTGTAAAAACACATACATCTCAGTAAAGTATCCTCATGTTTATCATCCTGGGATAAGGTAACAGCACAAGTAATATCTGGATGAAAACATCTCATTTGTGTTTTAGGTTGACTTGGTTCAGCTCCAGAAAATAACATCCAGTCTCTAAATCAGAGAGCTAAAATGTTATCTTTGAGGTTTGCGAGCAAGTAACATTATGATTACCAAATACTTTGTAAAGATTTAAGTTCTATAAAAGATAAATGTTTTAGATATTTGTGATAGGTGAGTTAAAAGACAATGCACAAATCTTCATAAGAGTCTAACTTCTGGATCTTTAAAGGCAATATCCAGGTATTCTGGTAGAGTGGTGAGTGATTAGGGGTATAGACATATCCATTGTCTCTTGCCATGAGGGAAAAAAAAACAAACAAACCTGATCTTACAAAGTCAAAACAGCACCTGTTCAGAATCTCATTGGACTTCAGGTAAGAAAACCTAGGTAACGTAACATGGTTCTCCGCACAGTGTCTCAGAAGGTAGAGAGAAGTTGTCATCTAACCATGTGGACCTTAAGTTCTTCTTCCATCTTCCTTTCTATAAGAACTGAAACCTTGGTGACTGTCAGATTGAGGTCTCCCTTTCCTTACTCTGAGGAAAGGTTTTCTCCCAGCTAGTAGAAGCTTACTCAAGTCATTAAAGATATCCCTTCCATGTTTAGCACCAAAATTCTTGGTAGACTTCTTCTCATAGTTTTCTTGGGCTTGCTCTGTTGCCACCAGCTGTTAAGATCTTTTAATAGAACCTGAACTGGAAAAAGTATATTCAAGACAGAGAGAAGGAAAGGGCCCATCCTTAAAGCAGGGAATAGTTGCAATGGAACCTGAGAGGGAGACCACATCTTTTTAGATCAGTCTGTCACATAAGCCGACCGATTAAGAACTTATCTTTTTTTGTTTGTTTGTTTTTTTGTTTTTGTTTTTGTTTTTCGTGACAGGGTTTCTCTGTGTAGCTCAGGTTGTCCTGGAGCTCACTCTGTAGACCATGCTGGCCCCGAACTCAGAAATCTGCCTGCCTCTGCCTCCCAAGTGCTGGGATTACAGCTGTGCGCCACTACCGCCCAAGAACTTATCATTTTTAAGTTAGATTTTTCATTTTGGTGATTATTTCACAGTACTGGTAAATTCAACTCAGGGTCTTGTGAATGTAAGGCATTGAGTTGTACATACTCAGCCCATCTTTATCTTAAGATATAGAAGAATCTGAAACTTAAACAGAAAGACTTTGTAGTTTTGTCATCTAGAGCTTTGTTCAACTGGATTCTCTTAACATCTAAGATCACGTGAAAATGGGAAATAAACTCTTCAAGAATTTCATACACGAATATACATTTCTACCATATCCACCCTCTACTTCTTTCCCTCCAAATCCTACTGGGTGCAACATACATACCACATCCCTCTCTGAACTTCATGCACTCATTTTTCTTTTAAGAGCCACTGTGTGTCCAGTGAGAGCTGCACATGTATTCATGTGTGTGTGTGTGTGTGGCCATACACTGAAGCATGGTCAGCTTTCTAAACTGATTCCTTTCGGACTAAGCATGTGAAAATGAAGAGCACATGGACCTCATAAACATCAGAGACATCATAACAGCACAGCATGCCATGCTGGCCTGGTTTGCTTAAGAAGAGGGAGTGGCCTGGTCTCTTCTTCTCTGGTGTTCTCTTTTCCAGCTAACAGCTCAGGCATCTTTTCTATGGACCAAACAACAGCTATTAGCTATTAGTTTTTAACATTCTGTGAGACTGTAACCATGTGAACAAATTAAATTCTTATATTCTTTACCCAAAACATACTTAATAAACTACTAAGTTTCTCTTCACAGAGATTTTATTTGACTTAATAACTTTTAGAGGCTGAGCATATAATTAATAAACAGTAAGACCTCAATATACTTATATATTGCCACAATGTCAAGTCTCGCTTTTTTTCTCCTGACTATTTGCCATTATTTGCTGTTATTGCTGTGTTTCTTAACTTCCCCTTTTCAAATATCTCAGGGTATAGACTAGATGGTTAAATAGAGAAATCTGGTAGATGTAAAAATAAGAGAAATCATCTCAAATAAAGCAATTTTTCATTCCCTGAAGCTCAAAATCATACAGGCCCAGTGGGTGCTCATTCTTTCATGGGTGCTCCAATACTAATAGACATAAAGAGGCAGAGACAAAAGATAAAGGGGGTAGGAAGAATCCATACACTCAAAACACCCTTTGAGGAAGGAATCCAACTGCAATTTGATTAGGGTTAGGAGATAGGAATGCTCACTGCTAAAGGGGGATGCATAAGAAATCAATTTATTCAGTCAGAAGCATCCAACAAGGTTTTGGGCCTAAGTTTGGACTGATTCTGGCTGCAGAACACAGCGTAGCAGTTTTCAAATGTCCTAAGACATATAGCACAAAATCTATTTTTGGTTGAGATTCTGGACACAGGAACAAATGTGTTTTTAAGTGTGTTTTACAAAACCATATTTAGTATGTGTGGTGTGCACTAGAGGTTTTTTTTCTTTTATTCTTTTCTGTTTCAATTATTTTATATACCAGGTGATGCCCATTTATAATTGAGACTGCCGGAGACAATTTCTTTTGTCCCTTAGCTTAAGGAACATTAGACTACAGGGTGTGCTCTGGAAAGCCTGTGAACTGGTTTTGGATTCTAGACTTGGTGATGTGTATTCCTGAGAAGGAAGCAGTTTGTGTAACTTTTATGGGAATGTACCTATCTAAAGAAATGGTAAATGGCTACTATCTATTTGATCAGGTGATTTTGTTAAAGGAACTAGTTCTAAATGCAATTTAATGCCTAAAAGCTCAATGGCTAGGTTCAAAGGTACTCTTAGAACACTGACTCTTCCAGTAGGATTGACCACCAAGGTCATCCTTGACATCCAACAATATTCAAACTGGAGAGTATATTGTAGAAGTGAACAATGAAAGGTTATTGCTGTTTTTATGGTTGTGCACTTAGGAAACTGTGTGAACACATATGTGTGTCTACATGTAAAATAGTCACTAAAGCCTATGCCTATGTGCACATTGCTTCAAGTAGATATGTGTGTATATATACGTACATAATTATATGTGTATGTATGTTCAATATGTTACTTGGAAAGAGTTACATATATTAGTTTTCTCATTGCCTGCTCAAAGTATCTTAGGAAGGAAGAAGGAAGGCTTATTTGACTCAGTTTAAAGATACAACCTATTCTAGCTGAGAATGCCCAGCAGGAAGAACAACTCTACAAAGCAAAAACACAGACAGCTAGTCCTATTGTGTCTGCATCTGGGAAAAAGAAAGATGCATGCTGGCTTACTATGCAGCAGGGTTACTATTCCCTCTGTATTCAATCTAGAACCCCTGCCCATTAGATGGTACTTACATTAAGGATGGTTGTATCCTATGGGTAATTTCAAATACAGTCTCATTGTCAATGAAGTTAAACCATCAAAGGGCAATACATAAAATGAATTGAATCTTCTTTAATACATTTCTCTAATTATTAAGAAATTATTTTTTCTTAATAATTTTCTCTAAGAAAAATTCTGCTGAACTTCTCATGAAACAATTCTCTCAAATCTTTACTGAGTCTTCATCATAGTCTCTCTGTGTCTTTCATACAATCCCTTACATACAGTTCCCTTCCATATTTGACTGTATTTGCATATTTATTGAGCATATAAAATATCACTACTAAACTTCAAAGAGAAAAGTGGTTCTGGAAAAGGAGGCACAGCCTCTGGGAGTGACAGTGCTGACAAGAAGTCTCAGGGTCCCAAAGGTGGTGGCAATGCAGTAAAGGTCTGACACATTCTATGTGAAAAACATGGGATAATCATGGAAGCCATGGAAAGTCTGGGATGAGATTCAGTGAAGTGGCCACATAATATAGTGAAGATAAAGCCAGACAAGGGGGTGACTTGGGTTGGCTGACCAGAGGATCCACAGTGGGGACATTTCAAGAAGCAGCATTGGCCTTGCCTGTCAGTGGGATGCATAACCCTGTGTTTACAGACCCACCAGTTAAGACTAAATTTGGATATCATTATTATGGTTGAAGGGAGAAAATAAAATCACATGAAAGGCTGAAAAAAAATAGTAAATACCTTTTCAAACATAATCTTTAGAAGATTGTGCTGTTTAGGTATGATTCTACATAAATGGAAATAGTGACATATTGCTTAGCATAGTTTTCCTTTACTGGACAGATCAATCTCTGTGAGTTCAAGGCTAGGCTGAACTATATATATATATATATATATATATATATATATATATATATATATAGTGACTTCCAGGATAGGCAGAGCTCTACAAAGAGATTCTGTCTCATAACAAATAAATAAACATGTCCTCTACAATCCCTTATAATTACTGTCAGTAACCCTGTTACATGGATCCCTTGTCCAAAGTCACGAAGCCAATGAGTAACATGGTGTGGACACCAACTAAATTTGTGCATATCTGAATATATGTCTCATTGCAAACCCTCTGAAGAAATCGAGGCCTATGAGGTTCTCATTTGACCACCTCTTAGACTCAGATGATTTATCTTCACGTCCACCTTAACTGATTAAAAATATAATGCTTTTCAGAAAGTAATAAATAAGCCATTAATTTATATGACACATTTCTTTATCAATGGAAATAAATACAATCTTCATACAAAGATTCACTCACACACATTTATGCATATGTATACATTCATTCATGTGTTTATTTTATATTTATACTTCTGAATGTTATATTTGTATATATGCATATATTCATGAATAATTCTATATGTTTCTATATTCCTATAGAGTTCTATGTTTATATATGAATAAACTAAATGATAAATGCACATGAATAAAGTATATGGATGATAAAATATGTGCCATGAACCAAAAACATGTGCTATATTATAATAATCAAATATGAGGTAGGCAAGTGATTCAACCAGTGACCTCAACATTGTCAACCCTGTGCCTTGAGTACACCACACTAACTCTGTCCACAGCTGGTACGGAGGACACAACCAGATCTGCTAGTGACTTTCCTGCCAAACAAGCTTGAGTATCGTGAAATAATGAATGTGGGATAACACATTGTCCTGGGAACCTCTGACTCTGCTGTTTAGGCAGTGCATTCCGCTGGGCCTAGGAATCTGGGACATTTTGCTTGCAACTCCACAGTAGCATTCTGAAACACATTAGAGAATATTTATTTTTCACTGAAACCCATGCTTAGCTTCAGGGTAAAAGGCTTGTTAAATATAATGCATATTTACTATGGTGTCTTTAAAGAGGGTTAGTGGAGGAGGGCATTAATTCTTTCCATGTGTCCCTGAGTGCGGGTGGATGATTTCCTCTCTGTGTTTTAAGATGGTGTTGTGGTTAAAGAGTTAAGGGCTAATTAGGCTCTCTGTCAAAAACAAGGAAACCCTAGTTCCATATACTCCCTGTGACAAAAACACCTTCAACTCTGAGTAAGCCTTTCCATCCCAGTTTCCTGTCCCTGAATGGCGTTGAAGGTGAATGAGGGCTCCTTTGAGAAGGCAGAAGGTTTGTCAGGGTGCAACAGTAGCTTGTGATTTTTCTGTTGGGGTTGCTAGCAGCAGGGAGAGAGCTGCAGTCATCAGAGGCAATCTGGTAGCTGTTAGAAGCTCCAGCAAGAAGGCAGGTGGGGCACCAATTCATTAGCTCCCCTTATGCATCTTTATTACAGAAAGTTAATTAGAAAACCTGTTCTTTTTTTCCCACAGAGGATTACAACTTCAGAGGTGGGATTTTGAACGTGCAAACCCCTGTTCCTAGCTGTATTTCTTTTTCTGGGCTTGTTAGGAGAGTGGTATAAGCAAACCCATAAGAACGTGTGCCCAGTGCTTAGCACATAATAAGGAATTTAATTATTATTTCCCTAGATCGCCTCCCTCCATGCTCCTAGGATTCATTCAAAGTCAAGTTCCCTACTTTCCACCTGAGTGATCATGGCCATCTGAAAATAGAGCTAACATATGCTGAAACCTTGTTGTGCAAAAGGTCCAGGATTAAATAACTTATTTGTATTAACTTGGTTATTGCCTTAGTTTCTCTTAAGTACCTATAAAGTTCCTTGCATTTATTTGTAGGGAAAATGATGCATGGAGCTATAGAATGCTTAGTGTTCTCAGTACATAACTGTTAGCCTGGTTTGTCTATGCACAGTTGCCACAGAGAACCTATTGCTCCTATATCTTAAAGATGAGTAAACAGAGCTGAGACTGTGTGATTCGCTTAAGATCATAAAGAAAAACCCAGGCACCAGGAGCCCCAGGTTTCATGTTTTCACTTACTAGGTCAAGTTATCTCTTAATCCTTAGCACCCCCTTCACAAAACCTTACTAATGCAAAGGTGGACGTCCACGTCAAAGTGTTACGATAGGGACTAAGATAGTAAACTCAAACAAGCAATGCTATGTAAGTGCTAGATAATGTGATGGGGACATCAGGTCAAGAAAAAATAAAAATAAAAACAGGCTGGACGGTGGTGGTGCATGCCTTTAATCCCAGCACTTGGGAGGCAGAGGCAGGCGGATTTCTGAGTTCGAAGCCAGCCTGGTCTACAGAGTGAGTTCCAGGACAGCCAGGGCTATACAGAGAAACCCTGTCTCAAAAAAACAAAAACAAACAAACAAAAAAACCAAACAACAACAACAAAAAACTAGGACAGGCTCTTAAATTTCACAATGAGTTTGACAGGAGAGTGCGAGACTACTATTTGCTGAATGCCTGTTGGTCTGCTGTGTGCCAATTGCTCTTAAAACTTACGTTGCTTCATTTTTGAGATTTTATCAATGAGCAAACGAGCCAGTAAGGGCTCAGTAACACATCCATGTGACTCCGTTGGGAGAAGGAGACGGATTTGAATGATGCAAGAGAACTGATGTGGTTCAAAGCAGCCAGAAGGCACTCCAGTCAAATTCAACTTCTTCCAGGTCCAGGAGGAGCACAAGGCCTGTTTGCCTCAGGTCTCTCTGCTTTTCCCCTCTGCCTGCGAGGACTTCCCTTCCCTCACACTGCCCATCTTGACCGTGTTCATTCACACTCATTCTCCGGGCTTCATTCAGAGAGTCAATCTGGCTGTGACTAAGAACCACTTTGTGTCCTTTCTGTGTATTTAGGAGCCTTACATACTGTACAGACTCATCACTCTACACAATTCTTTGTTCATCCTGTTCCTCCCCCAAGTATCACGTAACTTCAGAGGGAAGTTGGTCTGCCTTGCGTATTCTATTGCTCAGCGCTCGGCACCATGTGTCCTACGTAACAGGCACTCAAAACATGTTTATCAAATGAGTTCATAAAAGGATGATTGAGTGTGTGCCAGTGCGGGGGTCAAGTCCATGTGACTTCACAGGAAGAATATCAGACTGTGTTGGGATGTGTTGCAAACATGCCTCACTTCCATTTCAATGGGTAGAGTGAGCTCTGGGACTCTGTTTAATGCTCACTTAAAAATCTCATATTCTATTTTCTGAAAGGGTTGTGCAATTGAAATGAAGCATATAGTGTCCTGATAGATGCTCAATACAAAGTGACTTATTTCTCACTATAGGGGAAATTGCTGATGGGACTGTGAGTTAACCAGAGCTTCAAAATTCAGCTAGGATTTTGCACGTCCTTCGTTGGGGCATTCTTCCATTCTTCTCGCCACAATGGATACTGTTTAAGATGAGCTTAACCCAGAGAGGCTGATATAGAAGACTATCAAGTCTGAGCAGGGAGTGCCATGCTCTTTTTCCTCTGCACAGAGTTTGTGGTTCTGCATAGGGGTGCTAACCCCTGTGGAAAAAAAGACCTCTTTCAGGAAGGCTCCACTTCTGGTGATCCAAGAAATAAAGGCAATTCATGTTTCCGTTTTCAAGTCCTCTAAGTATGGAGTGTTACAGGCTGGAAGGAAGCCATGGCCATTCTCGCTTCTAATCTTTCTTGCCTCAAGGAACTCTTAGGGGTACTATACTACTCCTAGAATTTCTTCGGAAAATGAATGTTGTGGACACACAGAAGTCCTCACTCCTAGTGCAAGCAAGGGTCTCTTTTCACACAGCTTGTCAATGTGCTAGGTCTTTTCCACTGAAAGAACCCACACTGAAAACGGCAAAATTGTGGACCCAGAGGCAGGCCACTTCCGTCAGCGCGCTACATGAAAGAGTTCCTTACCTAGCTCTGGAGTTGGACTGTAATACACAAAGGAACTGGATGCTGCGTCTTCAGCAACACAATCATGTGTTAGGGATGGATGGAGCCAGGGGAACATACCACCAAAATGAACTCTTGCAAGCAGGTTCGTATAAGTGATCTTTAGTGGTGGTGGTGGTGGTGGAGGTTGGGACCCATTGGAAATTGATTTTCTATCTGTTATGGATACCTGGCATTCTGTTTGTTTTTCGACTATTTCCTGTTCTGTTTAAGACTTGGTAAAATCTAGAACTCTATTTCAAGTCACACTAATTCATCCTTACAAAGTATGAGTAGCAAGGAAGCTTGGGTTTTGGGGTAAGACAAAAATAAATGGTAATCCCAACTTTTCATTGTCAAGGGTTCTTCAGACATGATAGATTACATGTCTGATGTATGTAGTGCCAGGTACCAGTAACCAGCACATCGCTCTCTCTGCACAGGTTCATGTGTTTGTGTCTTAGTTGGTAATGCTGTTTCAGTGGTTGAAGACCCTCTGGAAGGTGGAGTTTAAGTAAATCAGTGAGTCACTGGAGAGGATTAGGGAACCTGTCTTGAGGTTTACAGCCCAATTCTGACTCCTACTTTGGCCCTGCTTTCTGGTCTAAGAAGATGTACACAAGAAGCCCCACCCTCCTCCCACCTCAGCCTTGGGCCATTCTTCCACCAAGGCTTCATAATCATCCCAGACTGTATCCTCGAACTGTGAGCCCAGCTCTTCCTGCCTTGTTAGGTTTTTTTTTTTTTTTTTTTTTTTTTTTTTTTTTTTTTTTTTTGTGTGTGTGTGTGTGTGTGTGTGTGTGTGTGTGTGTGTGTTTGGTCATAGTGACAGGAAAAGTAAGTAATGCATTTTCCTTTCTAGTCCTCCTACATTTCCAAACAGTAACTGAGAGAAATACCCAGCAAAGTGGTTTCTCTGTGCTTAACAAGGTCTTTGAAAGACTGCATTTCACCTCTAGCATGTATGAATACATAATCAAATGTACTACAAATTATTAATAAATTTGATATTTACAAGTCATGTCACTTTTGCTTCACAGTTTGGCATTCATACCTGTTGCTGTGTTTGTCTTTCTTTGGGTAGCCAACAACGTATGACAGGAAAAATAAATTAACCAAACTGAAGTATGTTAAGCTTTGATGATTTGTGTTTAATGCATGTTTTTTTATGACTCAAAACAAGATCACATGTTCAATATGATCAATAACATGAAGACTAATGGACAAAAAATCCTGTTGGAAGTTGATTCAGCTGTGCCAATGGGACTGAGACTATGTGATGACCATGTGAACTGCTCTGTTGGAACACAGTCCAACAGTGGAATCATGCTAGGAGAATTCTGAGTGCTCATGAGAAACCTCCAAGAAACCTAGACAAGGGTTTTGTGACCTGTTTCTTCAAAAACATGGAATTGTTCTTTCATGACCTTCCAAGGTGTAGCAGATAGGAGTGAGTGCTCCTCAGATTATTCATAACAACTGGCTATTATTTGTTTAAATGCCTCTGGATAAACATGGTTTTTACCCATATGCAGCAAACTGATTGTGCACTTTACTCATGTGACTCCTTTTAACCCTCAGAGTGTAAATTATCTGATGCTCTGAATGAAGTTGGCTATCCCAGGAGACTTTGGTCAGCCTTGTTTATTGGCCCCACTCTCCCAGGTCATACAGTCACTACAGTGGTAAACACTCCTCATTTAATTAACACTGATTAAATTAATTCACCAGAATGTATAGCCAGATCTAGGAAGTGTCATAAGCAGTGTAAAATTTGGACCAATTTGTTCTAGAATGCAGGGTCTCAACTCAGTATACTATACTGCCTTAGGAAAAACTCTGACTTCAAGATCCTGTCTATTCAACATGTGGCAGGAACTCCACAATGCTAAGAATGGCCTGGGAGGAATAGGGTGCAAATCAACATTTCCTCAAAGCAGAAAAAAAAGGGGGAGAACATTAGGAACCACAAAACCCCAAACTCTTGTGTTAGCAAATGATTATAAGAACTCATTAAACACCAAAAGCCCCTACAAGTTAGGAATCAAAGTACAGTGTTGTTAAGTACCTTTCCATAGCTATCCCTGGTAGATCATAGTTCAATCAAATGATCTACAACTTTCCTGTAGTTCTAGATCAAGATGGAGGGAGTTTTTTTTTTTCATTCCTGCCCCCATCTACAGAGATATACGACCTGTGCTTGTCACATAGATAGAGAATCCTTAGACCTTTTTGCTACTCAGGATCTTCAGAGACAGGAAGTTCTACTGAAAATACCCTGAGCTGCTGGAGCACAAGCATTTGAAACATAAGAAAGTGTGGGTATCAGCAAGGAGACACCAGTGTGCATTGAGTACTTTCCTAAATAGCATACATGATTTAAGTCATTTAATTTTGCAACAGTTCTCTAATGAAAGACATTATGAAAACAACTGTGAGATGTAGACAAGTTAAGTAAGTCAGCAGATGTCCTGACATAATCGAGTAAATGATGTAACCATTTTGCAACCTGGGCTCCATTCTCCCAAATTTCAAGGCCTCCAATCTTACCCTGCATGCACTACCTTAATAAAATCTGTGTCTCACCAATGGGGAATAACGAAATTCATAATTCTGGGAAAAGTCAGGAAGAAGCAAACCTAGTTGGGTTCCTCTGATAAAAATGAGCTTTGATTGAAACCAAGTTCTTTGTTAGAATCCCTGGCTCATTTCCCAGGATGCATAGCACTGTTAGAGAGAGACTGGACCTCAGGATGGGAAAGACCCAGGGGAGACAAGAATGAGGTGTGAGTCCTCTTAGATGAAAGAACATTTTCTCCAAATTTCCTAAAATTTGTTCCTATACATTTCTAGGAAGTAAGAAGCACAGAAGTCAAGCCAGAGTACTGACTCTTCTGTCTTTGTATGACCCATGTAATGTACATAGTATGAATTAAGAAACCCAAAACACAATGGATTTATTCATTGCCTTACCAATGCACATTTTCTCCTAATAGCATTCAACTGATCATAACTTTCTGTGATCTTCTGATGATTATTTAAGTTGAATTTTCTAGTTGTCAATCTAGTTGATTGTCTCATTTTTAATTTTTTTTGTTATTGCAAAAATATTTTGACTAGTGTCCTTTAAATACAACTACTTCTATGTTGATCCAAGGTAGAGGAGAAAAATGAGGAGGAGAGAATAGATTCAGCACTGCCTTTCTTGTCGTCATGGTTACACAATCCCTTAATGTCAGCACTAGGGAGGCAGAGGCAGGCAGATCTATGACAGCTAGCCCTGTCTACAGAGTTCCAGGACAACCAGAGCTACAGAGTGATACCCAGCCTCAAAACCAAAGATTAAAGAAACCAAATAAAAAACACACAGAGAAAAATATACACATACACACACACACACACACACACACACACACACACACAGAGAGAGAGAGAGAGAGAGAGAGAGAGAGAGAGAGAGAGAGAGAGAGAGAGAGAATTTTTAATTGTTGAAGCAAGAGAGGGTTCTAAATCATAAATTACTTCAGGCATCCCAGAAGTCACTGAAATATAAAACCAAAAATAAAACTAAGGAGATAGTGACACAATTTATTGTCCATGGAAGAATCTTGTTGACAACTTTATTAGCACATCCTTCGCTAATGTTAACAAAGCCTTCAGCAGGCAGGCAGCATTGTCCCTATAACTAAGAGCAGGAATTGCTGGGACAGGAATTCAGTCCATGACCTATGGCTGACCCAGTGTGCAGATGCAGAACAGTGCAGTTCTCAAGGCTGTGTTTCTTTCACTGAAAGATGTTATACATTGAGAAGCCTTGGTGTAACTGTAACCTTGTTCCTTGAGAACTTCATTTTGCTCCATTCTCTTTGCAGAGATTCTACAGGAAAATGCACCAGGCTTTTAATGTGCCTACGTTGTGAAGGGGTATCTGGTAAACCTACTGTGTGTGTGTGTGTGTGTGTGTGTGTGTGTGTGACTCACACGTGCACCAATGTGTACATGTGAACTCACACCAAACCACCTCAATAAAACAGTTGCACAGTTCTGGCTAACAGGGACAAAAACATCAAACAGATAGTACAAATGGTGTTTCCTATGGCTCCAGATGCATAGGCAGCAGAGGATGACCTTGTTGGACATCACGGGAGTAGAGGCCATTGGTCCTGGAAAGGCTCGATGCAACAGTGTAGGGAAATACCAGGACAGGGAAGAGGAAAGGGTTGATTGGGGAACAGTGGAAGTGGAGATGGCTTATGGGATTTTCGGAGGTGGGGGGGACCAGGAAAGAGGAAATTATTGGAAATGTAAGTAAAGAATATATCTAATAAAGAAAACTATGGAAGAAAATCAGTGCATAGATTTCCTATATTGGAGGTCCTACAGATTTTCAAACTAGTTTCTCAGTTCTGCCCTGCACTCTCTACCCTGAGCAAATTCAGATTATTATTTTTTTTGTGTGTGTGTGTGAGTGGGATGTCAAAATGGACAGTTGCATATTGCCATTCTCTTCCTACTTTGTATTTTTCTGGCAATCTGACTTCTAAAACACATGCTTTCTTTATGCTTCTTAGAGGCATTTTTGTGTCCCTAGAATACATACTGACACTTTTTCTTGCTCTCCAGATCATTACATTTTATTTTCTTTTTCTACTTTAACTTTTCATTATTGTCATTAAGAGAAAAGTGATGGACCAATTTTAAGGTATATTTCCAGAGAAGGTACATTTATTATATGTTTGACTTGAGCCATATAGCACAAAACAAAGACAACAATATGTGCTGCCCAATAATCTACACTCTTGCTAAAACCAGATGCTGTTATTTGTATAGTCCTTAGACCTTTTATAAACTGTCACAATAATTGATGAAAGATAATTTGTAAGGTGGAGGAAAGTACAACCTATCCAATAGTATGGAGATAGAAGGTAGAGTTCTTCTAAGAATTTAAGTGGAAGATAAAGGAAGCCTTCTCCGATACCTCCCAGGAACCTATTTTCTTTATTTTCACCTTTTTGATTGTGGCCAGATAGCTTGGTAGTGCCCCTTAGCGATGCTTCTTGAGTATCTACAGGGTTTTTCTTGGTCCAAGTGATATTAGAAGATCTGACTCCTATGTTGTGCAGTTTATGGTTGCTCTTTTGTCTCTGCTATTGCTACAACAACATAGCTGGTTTGCCCTACAGAAGGATAAAGGCCATGTGTGGCAAACCAAATTTCCTTGCATATACTGGTGAAGCTTATACTGGGTCAGTTGATAGCCAGTCAACCCAAAACCCATAAGTGGACCTAGAGAGATGCTATAAAGATACTAGACAATGAGAAGCTAGCTACCAACTGAAAGGAAGCTCGGGTGGAACTTGGCTCCTTTTCAGCCTTCTGGATCGTACAAACACAGCAACAATATAAAGGTTTATTGTAAGCAGGTTGCTGAGGCTTATGATTTTTATCACATTCTTGTGGCAGTAAGAGAGTGAATGACCCCATAAAGAACACATACAGAAACAAACATGAACGTGGTAGAAATGACAGCACCTAGTCTTGTGGAAGCTCAGTGAATCCCTTCACGACACCAGTCTGAAGCATTAAAATGGGAGCATCAATAAATTCACCAATAATGACATGTCATTCCCTACGTGGGGATGATTATCAGTCTGAAAATTGAAGCATCAAAGACGTAAAGGCCTGGAGTCGGGTTTATACAGCAGAGAAGCGGTAGGAGATGGGTCTGGTGAAAGAAGCAGGAGCCAGATGGGTGAGTGTGGACATGCTCCTGGCCTTATTAATTTGCTCAGGGGAATAATGGTGCTGGTTCAATGGATGAGATATAGAAATTACAGACATTTCTGGCATAACCCAATTGAGGGTGGGTCCCTGTCTTACCTCTGAGGAAAAGCTGGCTCAGGAGTTGGTGAAAATGCCACTTGCTACTGAAAATTTCAATGGTCTTTTGCGCTTTTCTTCTGAGGAACATTTGCCAGATTGTGTAGCATATAATCACAGACATAGGACACCTTTAGATGGAGTGATGTTTTTTTTTTTTAATACAGAAAGCCTTCTGCTGTAAAGAAGATGGGGAGGGGGCCACATCAAATTAGAATTTTAAATAATAGCACTACTTGGCCCATAACAAAAGGCTATTGATTTCATAATATGTTTCTGCCAAGAGTTGTGCATTCTATTTTCTTGTTAGCAGTTCTTAACCACTATGAAATCCAAAAAACCTCTCCTAGCCATTGAAGGCTAATCTTGTGTCCTTTGTCACTAGGGGACATATACATAAGGTTCAGATGAGACACTGGTATTTAAATAACTGGCTTTCAATGACCTGAGTAACATTGGTACTAATAACCGAAATGAATGAAATTATATTAAAACTAGAAATTTAAAGCATTAAGAAAGAAGGGAGTCAGTCAATAGATGTACTTGTTCTTCTGAAAGAGCTAAAAACTGTTTTAAACATATGCAAGGAAGCCTTGAATTGCCCTGATGAATATGCATGAGGTCCTATAATACATCCTTTTGCTGAGTCAAACCTTTCTTGACTAGGGAATAGGGATACTATAAGGTTTTTCCTATAAAGAATAACCCACTGAATGAGATGAGCTTAACAATGGTAATTAAGGAACCATGTGATGTATCCATGCATCATTTCTTTATAGAGTACCTAGAAGGTTCTTTGTGCTATCTACTGATAGCTACCAATTGGGAGGTCAGTGGACAAGTCAGATAATATATGCAAAGCACAAGTATTGCCTCATTTAGATCTTACAATGCTTTGAAGTGCATCCTATTTTTACTCTCATTGTAGATAGAAATTTGAGGGTAAGAAAACTGATCATGCTGGCCAGTGTCACACAGTGAGGAAGTCTGTTTGGCTTGGGTCACATCAACGACCAGATGGAGATTAATGACCATACCCGAGAACTAATACTTTCTGAGACCTTCATCTCCTCAGAAGGCTCAAATTCCAACGAAAGTTGTTAAGGCTGATTTTCATTGACTCTTGGGACTATTCCAGCTAGATGAAGCAGTCATGAACAATAATTGCATGTAGTCAAGAAGCCTTTTAATTTGCACCTAAGTACTGGTGTTTCTTTAAACTTTGCTATAGTACTTAGCAATTTATGGCTTGTTAAGCCATTTCCCAAATTGGCAAAGCATTATCTTAAATAGAAGAGGCATAATGACCTAAAAGCCTTACAATATTTCTGTTCGCTCACCAGAAAGCTTAGCCAGTTAGTTCTTGCCAGGAAGGAACACAGAATGTTAAGGTACTTGCCTAGCAATCCTAAATCATCACAGTGATCACAATTACCACACAAAGCCAAGCTCCTTGAATTCACAAGGTCTTCCCATCGAGAGGAGGCATACATACCAGGATGGCTTTTCATTTTCGTTATCACTTTTTTAAAGATTTTTATATCATTTTAAATTATGTATATGGGAGGTCCTTGTATGTAAATTTTATTGCACAAAGAATCCAGAATTGTCAAATGCCCTTGTGGTTGTTGAGAATCAGTTAGGGTCCTCTATAAGAACTGTATGTGTTCTTACCCACTGTGCTTTCTTTTGAGCTCCAAGGTAACTGCTGATTTGTGGTCTCTATCATCATCTTCACCCAAACACAAGATGTAAACGCACTCTCTGGCCTCTAATGACAACCTCACATTTCTTAAACTTTTCAGTTTTTTTAAGTGATATTAATTTCTGCATCCAAATTCGAGAAGACCCAAGATATTGTAATAGAGGGTTTTGTTATTTAGCTATGATGAAGTCAACAAAGGATACAATTGTAATTGAAAAGAATGTCTAATACAAGTCATGAGGAGATGGAGCACTGTACCACAAGAAGTCTCATGGAAGGAGGTAGATGAAGATGAAGAACCATGGACAAAGGCTCTCCTGATGCTTCTGCAGTAAGAAACAGAAGCAGCAGCCCAAGAAGATGTGGTAAATTTGAATAACCACAGAAGATGCCAGAACAAATAGACTGTCCTTGGTTGACAAGGATTCCAGGACCTTAGGTGATTCAGAAAGGGAAAGAAAGGTGGGGACTATGGAAGGCCTATAAAGGAGGTAATCCCAAGCATATACCCAGGAGTTGCTGGTTTGCTCTTGAAGGACATGTTTATAGAAGGTTGTTTGTGACCTTTAGCCATTGACTAGACTTGCGACGGGCCAAGTGTTTAACATTATCCACATAATGTTAAAGGTCCAGAATATATAGAGAAAAAAATTGTCAGCTTTCTTAGGATGTTTCATCTGATAGGCTGCCCATGTTTCAGTGGATAGCCCTGCACCCAAGCACTCACTGGCAGCACTAAGTGGATTGATATGCTTTTAAAAAGACTGCAAGAAGTTGGGAAGGAAAAATAGTAGGTGGGTGGGGGAAGAATTGGATGGCAGAAAGTAGCAGATGGATGTTGATCAAAAATATATTTATATTTATGAATGAAATTCTCAAAGAATGTTTAAAAGGCACATGAGAAAACTAAGAGTCTCCTTGCAAAAGGAAGCACAACACCTTTATGCATGCATGCATGCTTGCACATACATGTACACATGTAAGCACATCAGAGTGTCCATGCTGTGTTGATTTCATAGAATATCATAATGAGCATTTCCAATGCCTCAATATTCATTTCTAGAAAACTAGGCTCTCATAGGGATTGTCAAATATATTATGAAAAGCTTGTGTTCCCCTATCCATTTTCACTGGCTTGGTCTATCTCCAAAGGTTTAAGTGGAGGCACACAAACGGTGCTTTTACAGACTCTTGCTCCCTTTCTGACAAGTCAATAATTCTGGGTGGAATGACAGAGGTCATTATTTCACCATCTCATTCAGAATGCCTCTGCTATGGTCCCATTGTAATCACTAAAGACTAAGTCTGGAACGGGGAAGGGGACAGCCAATTATTCATACCAAGAGCAAGAGGCCCCTCCTTTTAATGTGGGACTCAGAGTTGTACACACCCAAGCATTTTTAGCCAGTTTCCTCTGTCTTCCTTTCAAAAAATATTTATTAACCCATATGTTAGCACTAACTCAAGAACTTTTCATTTGAAAGACAATATGAACTTTAACAGTTGTCAAGTTGCTCAGACATTTAAAATATAGTTCTCTCATCTTAAGAAAAATAATGATTTTTAAAATCTTACATTACAGAGAAGTAGATAAAGTTAGGATTGTTTTCAGGTAAATACTTAAATTACTTGGCAACTCACCCACTATTTGATATTCATAGCTATTCATTATCTTCATTAAAGTGATCATAAATAATGGTATTTAATAACATAAAGACCATGAATATCTACACTAAGGAATAGTGAATCACTGATTCTCTCATTGGGTATACAATATTAGTTAAGAATTCTGTGTCAGAAAAAAAAGTGTAAGCTCTTTCAAAGCACTCTGAAGCTAGCAAGTAGTGTGGGCTTCCTATGACTTACTATTTTGTGTTTTCATCAGTAATTTGTAAGTAGGTTTGGCACCAGTAGTTAATGAGGGACCTTAGATCCCAAAGAACAGCACTGTCATTCAAAGTCCAGGAAATAAAAGAATGCTTCACCTTCATACCTATTTTGTTTGACAGATCTTGAACCAAGGCCACAGGTTACTCTTAGCATAAGATGTCTAGGATGCCTCTCTCCAGGCTCCAACATAGTTTTTACCTGTCTTGGCTCCTGCCTATGACCAATATAGAAGATGATCCATCAGACTGAGGAGCCTCCTGTGTAACTATTTCTAAACACCTGCCAGGGGGTTAGTTTGGCTGGAGGAATGTATGGTATATAATGAGGTTCCCTGGAGCCTGGGAATATGAAGACATTCAAAGCTAAGGAACACAGGGTCCAGGAAAGAAGGTCAGGCTGCAAGGCCACAGCAAGTTTTCTAGGTAGAGTGGTACAACTTCTAGTCCAGTCTAAATATGCTCATTCATTCCTCTATGCAGAAGAGCTAAGAAATGTTTGTGGACCGATACAGAGACTAAAAACATGAGCAAGTAGAGAGATTAGAATGAATCTAAAATCACATCTGTGTTTGAAGATGGGTTCACCCTTCCAGTTGTGTGAGCATCTTCTCATCGGTGAGGGTCACAAACCAGGGAATATTATTGGTGCTGCTATCCCTTTCTTTGACCAAGATCAACACATTGTAGCAATATAGCAACACATTGTAGTCCATAGCTGAGCTTCATTTGACAGTGAAGCATTGCTGGCCAAAATATGGCATTTAAAAATAATATGAAATATTAATAAATATAAACAAGTAAATGAATACCTATTAAATATCAGATACCTACCTACATATTCAATTCAGACACACCATTCCTATAAATTTAGCCTAGAGTTACAACAAAAGACTTCTTCATAAATATAGATGCTTTGGGTGCTGGAGTGACTGAGTGGTGGGAAAAAACATAATCTTTGTTCAGTTTTTCTCCAATTATAGCATTGTTTAGAGTATCAAAACCTACAAATGAAACAAATACCCAAGGACAGGGAATGCTTGAACAAAGTGTGGCATGAGTAGACACACATTGCAGTTACCTGGGATACATTTTTTTAACAGTGTCTCAAGGCCAATTCCGATCCAGCTACCAGTTCTCTTTATTGCTTTTGCAGCAGGAATACTAAACAGATCTATACTTCTGCCTCTCTCCTTTTCTATAAACTGCTGCCAGTCAGTCTGCCAGTTGCACTGGGGCTGCCCCCTTTGCAAGCCATTAGTGGTGTACCCGTTGTGCAGGTCTGAGAACTCTCCCAGGGTAATCTCCCACAGGGAACCCAGTTGATACTTCTAGCAACACTGTCTTCACTAGGATCCATTTAGAGAAAAGTGTGTTTCCTTGCTCTGGCCTGGCTTCAGATACTCAACTTCACCTTCTCATCTCTTCCTACGGAATTCATGATAATATTAAGAAAGCTATTGCTTGGTACTTGGGATCTCTTGACCTGAACAAGGTATAGCAATTGAGAGCAAATAGTGAAGAAGAGTCTTACAGACTGCACACTGCAGGGTAAGAAGAATCAGTGATGAGAATAAAGTAGTCCTACCTATGAACTCCACAAAATGAACAGAAGCACCTTATATCTCTATTAAAGCTCATTTTACCAATTCCTGGCATTGGTAGGGGATTTACTGATAAAATATCCTGGGTGGTAATCAGTATAACATAAGATAGTTTATTCCTCATATCCATGATATGATTGCAGAGACTGCTCTTGCTATTACACAAATAAGATGCTACAGTTTCAGACATGTCAAATTCAAAGTAGTTTCCAGGGATCATACAATGTTTATATGTCCAAGTTGGTCTTATTTTAGATTATGAACTTCTAGGAAGCAGGTACTATTTCTGTCTTCTTTACTACAAAAACTGAAATTTGTGCCAGTTATTAAGATATGGATCCCAACATTTTCTAGTGAAGCAAGGATGATTAAATGAATTGCTAATTAAATAAGTTAAAGGAATGACTTCAACTATCAAATTATTTTCATTGTCCTCTATAATGAAAATTGTCCTTTGATAGCTATAGATCTTGGAATTTAATTCATTCTTGGCAAAATACAATACATAATTTCTTTTTAAAAATCATCTATTATCCACTCCAATAGATACATTGAGACTGGTCTATTGAGACTTTTCCTAATTCAATTTTTTTTAGGGGGAACTTATTTAGAAAATGGATGTTCTGTCTCATATATGGAACTTAGCCAATAATGTGTGTGTGTTTGTTTGTTTGTTTGTTTGTAAGTAAAAGTGTATGTAAATAGAGTATAACATGCAGAAAAGACAGTAAGAAAGGTTAATGTTAAGGGAGTGAAAGGACTGAAAACAAGCAATGGACAGGAGTGATTAGAGAGGACAGAAAGGTGTTTTCTCTCCTTAATTCTGCAATGCACTTTTTGTTTTGTCTTGAGTGGTAGAAAAGTGCATAAATGATATTCAATACCATGAGTGTAAAATTTTAAGTTGTATAGACTTTCAATCTGGCAAATTCTAGCATTTCCCTCTGAAAGTTCATATATATGTACTATATATATATATATATGTGTATATATACATATATATGTATATATATATACGTATATATGTATATATGTATATACACACACATGCATGCATACATGTATATATATATATATAATGTAGTTTATAATATAAAAGAAGGTAAAAGGATGTGTATACAATAATTATCATAAAATGGATGTTTTGAGCTTTTTAACACAGACTATGTAGTCTGGAGACCTTTAGTGAGGAAAGCTCAGCACCTCACGCTGATCGGAGAGCACGTTTGCCTACCTCCTCGTGTCTTAATCTAAACAGCTTTTGTGAACTGCTTTGGTTACTCTCTCTGTTTTTTGATTTTGATATCCTAAAACTAACCTGTTGACATTTTTCACCTGAGTAATTTTGGAGGCTTGGGTGTGGAGAAAGGAGATTCTTTTTGATTGACAAGAGAATGATTTATGCCCTTGATATCAAAGCCCTCTTTTATTTTAAATAGAGAAGCACACCCAAAGGAAATTAAAACTTTCATTTTCTTCCACACATCTGTCTGTAGCCATTCTAGAATTCTCATTTTCTGTGTGTCGTAAGGTAGAGCATTGGATTCAGTTTTCATGCCAAGAAGAACAACTGTAGCTCATGCTATCTACTAAGCAAATTGCCCCCTTTCCATTAATTGGCTGCACCATCTTATTCATACATTTAGCTCTCTGGTTAATGAGTCTGTCTCAGAGCTACTTATTATTTTCCATTAGTCAATTTGCCTGGTGTTAGACCAATAAAACACTATTTTTATTACCATGTTCTTTGTATATATCTTGATATCTGGAAGGAGTAAGCCATCTCTCTCTGGTATTTTTTTTTAGGTTAATTTAGATAGCTTTAGTCAGTTTAAATTTTAGCATCATTTTATCAAGTATATAAAACCTATATAATTAGAAGTTTTTATTAGGCTTGGTTCAGATTTGTAGTAGTCTGGAGAGAAATGGTGTGTTTTAAATGTTATCATTGGGAGATAAGAAGTGTAACTCACTATGGCTTGCCTAGTATGCATAAGACAGGCACTGGATAGGACTAAGACTATAAAAAAAAGTCAAAACAAACACAGTGCTAAATATTTAAATATTTAAAATCTTACTTAAAATTATAGATGTTTATGTATTTACTCACACCATATTTTATGTCTGATAAGGAGCTTTTGTAATTTATCTAATTTTGAACTTAAAATATTTTAATTAAAAATTGTTTATCTTTTTGACATAATTCCTAGACAGGTCAATGTTCTGCTGTATTATGGAGTGTCTCCTTTTGAAGTATTTTTATCTACTTATGTCTAGGTCAAAACATAATGGTGGGTTACAGTATTGGCACCCCTGTTGAATTCTCATTAACCTGTGACTTTTGCCTGGTGATTCTCCTACTAGTTCCAATTATAATATTACCTTTAAGGTTTACACAATCCCTTCAAATCCTCACTTCTTTTTATTTTTCCTATCTCTTGCCTTATAATGTTATTGGTGATAAGTGTGAGTGTTGTAGTAAAAAATAATCTCAATTGGAGGTTTCTACCCCACCTTTGATCATTCAGTTCTGAGATAAAAATCACAAAACTTCTATATTTATAATAAGCCTTTCTAGCACTAAATCTGCCCAGATATCTGTCTTCAGTGCTGTTATGTCTCCTTCCATGTCAAATAGCTGCCATGTTCCATGAGGGCAGCTAAGCTATTGACTCCCATTGCACAGCCATCCTCGCCATGTTTTCACGATTCACCTAAACCATGGAGTCTTCTCCTCTCTCGCCTTCTCTTCTCCTGTGCTCCTCCTCCAGCCCCAAGCACAAGAACCTGAAGTCCTGCCTGCCTCTTTTCTGCCCAGCTACAGGCTGTCAGCATCTTTATTCAACTAACAGTTTTAAATTAAAGAGCAAGGTCACATAGGATCATTTAATGTACATGAGCATTCTCCTGTCCCTGAGGCAACCGTGGTCAGTATGTTTCATTACTATACATAGCAACAGACCAAAGCTCCAAGTGTTAGGTTCCTGTATTGCTTAAAGAAAGAAAGAAAGAAAGAAAGAAAGAAAGAAAGAAAGAAAGAAAGAAAGAAGAAAGAAAGAAAAAGAAAGAAAGAAAGAAAGAAAGGAGGAAGGGAGGGAGGGAGGGAGGGAGGGAGGGAGGGAGGGAGGGAGGTTGGGTTGAAGCTTGCCACTCTGTCTTCTGTGGCTTCTCATCTTATTGACTGCACAGCAAACTTTTGTTGCTGTTTTGGTTGTTTCATTTGGTGTACTAAGGCTTGCAATGAATCAGAGGTTGTTTTCCTTTAGTTTCCATGGATTTAGCTATTGTGTCCTGATATTCAGTAGATTTTTCTCAGCCTTGTGCTTAGTCAGAGTATTATTCTGAATACAGATTTAGTTTTATTTTGCTAGTATCTACTTCTAATTTATGAAAGTTCTTAGAAATTACACTAGGACCACAGCTAAGACTTCAAGTAAAGAGACTACACAGACATATGATTATTAGATTTACCATTCTGGTAACAATCAATCCATATGTATGTGCATGTACATATACATTATGTATATATACATATATGTGTGTATGTGTATATGTATGTGTATACACACATACATATATATACATGTATATATGTGTATATGTATTTATACACACACACACACACACACACATATATATATATATATATATACACACATATACATATATATAAAATCTCCCAAAGGAGGATATATTCTCAGCTTCTTAAGCAATTAACTTACAGTTACTTATTCGCTGTTTTAGTTAGGGTTTCAAATTGCTGTAATGAGATACCATGACTACCACAACTCTCACCTAGGGAAGCATTTAAATGAAGTTTGCTTACAAGTTCTGAGATTTAGTTCATTATCATCACAGTAGGAAGCATGTGAGCATGCAGTTGCTGAGAACTTTTTATCTGGATTGCCAGGCAGCAGGGATTGAGATATTGGACCTGGCTTGAGTTTCTGAACCTCAAAGCCCATTCTCATTGACACACTTCCTGCCACAAGGTCATACATGGTCCAAGAAGGCCACACCTCCTAATCACTGTTAAGTACTAGCACTCCCTAATGACCAAACATTCAAATATATGAGCCTATGGAGGACATTCATATTCACTGTACCTTATTTGTGTTAACAGAGAATTAGAAGTCTCCAGGTTAAGCATAAAATTTCTTCCCCAGGTTCACACAATTGAGCTCTTGATAGAGCACTTGATTGAGCAGTTGACAGAACTGCTTTGGAAGGTTCTAGAAACATTGGAATTGGGGCCTAAGTAGAGGAAGCATGCTGCTGATTGAGCATGCCTTGAGCTTTACGACTACGTTCCATGTCTCTTTGTCCCTCTTTCTGCTTCCTGGTCTGTGGACATTGGAGTAAGCATCCTTATATTCTACTGCTACTCTGAGTACCATGCCTTTCTTGCACCTTCAAATGGTGAGCCTAAATAAGTCATTTCTTCCTTAGTTTCTTCTCATCAGTCATTTGCTCATAGCAGTGTCAAAAGTGACATACTGTTGATCATTTGGAGAGTCAATAGTGAATGTGTGACTAAGTGACAATGTAGGAAGCACTAGGGATCTGCCTCCAACCTAGGCGACACTTGCACCGGAACTTGGTTGTCTACTAAAGCTTTAAAAAGAAGGCAGGGATTTTATTAAACAGTAGTTAATTTCAGTCTCTAGAGCAGTAGCATTTACTTACCTACTTCTTACCCACTGCTTCATGGTAGACAGATGTGCACATATTCTTGGAGCAGCATGAATATAGCTTGCAGGCAAAAGCCTGAGCAAAGGAATCTTGTCCTTCAAGTACTGAGTATTTGTGCATTGATTGATAGCTCCACTTTAGGATCATTAATATAAACTATGAGACATGGCCAATGTTTTCATCCCTCCCCTCCTTCTTGCTAGTCCTTCTTTCTCTTGCTGAAGGGATTTCCAAAAACTTTGTTGAAGGACTCATGGCTTTTTGTCTCACTCACTTTTTTATGCATCTAAGAGGCAGATATTAAGAAGAAGGAAAGTAAAAATCAACTGAATGTATCAGAAATGGAAATTTACCATCCATGTGCAGGAGGAAGCATAAATTCAGAAAAAACACTGGGAACACCTAGAATTTATTCTTCAAGGTCTTTAGCACAAAGAGGAGCTTGCAACAATGAAAGCAAATTGAAACAGATCTCAGCAACTGGAAAATATCCAGTAAGGTCATTTGAAGACACTATATTGTCACTAGAGATATGAAATAAGTCCCAATAAGGGAAAAAAAGGATAGAGAAAGGTGAATATCATCTGTCAAACAGTCATGTCCACTACAGAAGACTAAGAAAAATCAGAGAAAAGATGCAGAGAATACATTTGACAAACTAATACTTGAACACATCCAAAATTTGATAAGGGAAAAAATCAGTTAAATATAAAGCTCCAAGTTCAACAAATTCCAAAGAGCATGAACTGAGAGACACACACTGAGATATGCAACAAAGCTGTCAGGAGCCAAATTGAGATCTTAGAACCCAGTGAGGGCAGGGATTCATCAGAAACAAGGTCACCAGCTATTTTAAAAGTGCTAAAAAAGGGGTTTAAAACTTCATAGGAAGAACAACAATATCAACCAACCAGAACCCCCAGAGCTCCCAGGGACTAAGCCACCAACCAAGGAGGTACACATAGAGGGACCCATGGCTCCAGCTGCATATACATCAGAGGATGGCCTTGTTGGGCATCAATGGGAGTAGAGGCCCTTGGTCCTGTGAAGGCTGGATGGTTGCCCCAGTGTAGGGAAATTCAAGGGCAGGGAGACAGGACTGGGTGGGTGGGTGAGGGAACACCCATATAGAAGCAGGGGGAGGCGGTGGGATATGGGATTTCCTGGTGGGGGTAATGACTGGGAAAGGGGAGAACATTTAAAATCTAAATAAAGAAAATATCCAATAAAAAATTTAAAAACCAGGCAGTGGTGGTGCATGCCTTTAATCCCAGCACTCGAGAGGCAGAGGCAGGCAGATTTCTGAGTTCGAGGCCAACCTGGTCTACAGAGTGAGTTCCAGGAAAGCCAGTGCTATACAGAGAAACCCTGTCTCGAAAAACCAAATAAAATAAAATAAAATAAAAGTTAGAAAGAAACTATCCACTAATATCCACTATTCAGCAAAACTGTCGTTAAAAGTGAGAAAGACTGTTCCAGTTGGGGGGGGGAGAAGAACTATGGGAACTATGGTGGGTGGGAACTGGGAAAGGGGGAAGCCTTTGGAATGTAAACATAGAATATAGAAAATAAAAAAATATTAAAAAAATAGAGAATGCTTCTCAATTCAAAATTCTACTGAAAATTAACAAAAATATTCATTTTTGCTTACTTTTTATCAACTCCTTAAGAATATCATTCATGGAACAAGAGAAAGTTCATTAAATAATATCTGAAAACAATGTTAAATTCTTGTACTGTTTGTTTAATGGCTGTAATGCCTTAAATAGATATTATATTCATTATAAAATATTATTATTAAAAAGTACCTTCTTGGATTAACTTAAAAAAAAGTGAGAAAGACTTTTAAGATATTCCAAGGGACAAAAGCTGAAAGATTTCATTGCTACTAGACAAGTCCAGAATGAAATGGTCAAAGCATCCTGCAGGTTCAACTGAACAGAAAGTGGGTAGTAACTCACAAACTCACATCTGTCTGAAGAAATAAAATTCCCAGTCAAGATGAATGTGAACACAATGACCAAAACTGGTATTGCAATACAGTGGTACATTGCTACATTTTAAAATGATGAGTGAGTAAAGAGACTAACACTGATCCTTTGGCTTCGACTTCCACAGTTTGTTTCCCACTTCTTAAGAGAAGCAATGTATCCAAAATTATTGGTTTATCTTTCTTGGGCATTCACTGCAGGAAGATGTAGTTTTGTAGCATTAACAAGTAAACGACATGGGATCAAAGTAATTAAATAGCCTGGTGTTTATCATGGAAATTAGGCTGGTGTATGCTTGTTAAAAATGTTAGAAATTTCAGGTTTTTAAATGAAACTCTCAAGCTAGCACAAAGGAGGGAGTCAAAAATATACACAAAAGAGAATGAGATAAGAATTCAGGTCAGGACAGCCAGGGCTACATAGAGAACCCCTGTCTTGAAAAAACAAAACAAAACAAAAAAAGAAGACAGCCATCTCTCTGCATGAACATCAAATCAAAACAAAGATAGTGATGTTCAGCATCATCAAGGCCCAGGAAGGTTCCTTGTCTACTGAAGGCTGCTCTCCCTTCCAGGATCCAGCCACACTGCTGAGTACCCTAGGGAAGGCTAACATCATATGGCCTTAAATGGCAGCTCTAAGGTTCCACCCACAAACACTGTAACAGCAGCAATTCAGTTTTGACATATCATTTCAGGGCTTATTCAGGGCAGCTTCTGAGGAAGTTTTATTTACAATTGTAAGTCAAGCTCTTTTGTTTTGGTTTATATGTATGCCTGCATGTATGTCAGTGGATACATATGTGTTTGGTGCCAATGGAGACCAGAAGAAGGCATCAGATTCCCTGGAACTTGAATTGTAGGTGGCTGTGGGTGCTAGAACAGGAAGGAGAAGCAGGTTTTCTGCAACAGAAGCTTCGTTTGTTTTAATTGTCATGTAAAGGGTTTGAAAACATACTTTTTGTGGTCTGTACTTATGCCTTGTCATCTACCCTCATATGAATTATACCAACTTATAACTATACATTTCCATTTTATACCTCTGTGTCTTATTTTCATTATGAACTGTAACATGTGGTATAAATTCAAATGTTATAATTAATATTAAATAAATGTATATTCCACAGAACTTTAATTACCAAAATAATATTTTATATTACTGAAATGAGCACCATTAGGATCATCTTAATTCACTTTAGAAAAATATAGATTTTGATCTTGTCTGCAGCTTCCCATCCAGCCGGTAGCAGGTCAGCCAGACCTAGCCAGCCTGCCAGGTGCTGAGACCCTGCCCGCGGAACCAGGATAAGCAACAATTCTTGTTTATTAAGAAGAGTGAGGACCAGCTATAGCGGCAGGCCTCCATATTGCAACCAGGACACAGCTGGAAAGGTGCAGATAGAGACTCCGTCTGGGGCTAGAGCAGGGAGAGCTGCTAAGCTCTCGCCCACAGGCTGGCCCAGGCGCCTAGGCTCTGCAGCATGTCCCTGCGAGCTTAGGCCGTGCACCGAGGCAGCCGGAACCACCCAGCTCCCCAGGAGCCTGGACCAGCGATAGCGGCAGGCCTCCATACTGCAACCAGAACACAGCTGGAAAGGCACAGGTAGACAGATTCCATCAGGGCCTACCACGTGGGGGAATCTGCTAGGCTCTCGCTACTAGGCAGGCCCAGCAGCACCTGCCGAGGCTCTGCTGCACACCCCCACACTTCCCGGAGACCTCAAGCCGTGCACAAAGTCAGCGGGTGGCAGCCAGCTCGTGATCCCGTTGAGCAGCAATCACGCATAACCACCAGTAGTGAAACAACAGGTAAGCCCAGCCTCATAGGAGATTCAAACACCAGCCAGTGACAACAAGGTCAACTAACACCAGAAATAACCAGATGGCAAAAGGTAAACGAAGGAATGTCACTAACAGAAATCAAGACAACATGACAGCATCTGAACCCAGTTCGCCAACAATAGGAAGCCCTGGATACCCCAAAACACCAGAAAAACAAGACTTGGATATAAAATCACTGGTCAGGATGCTGGTAGCGGAACACATAGAAAAATATCGTAAAGAAATAGAAGAGAAAATGGATCAAAAGTTAGAAGCCTTTACAAGGCAAATACAAAAATCACTTCAAGAAATGCAGGAGAAGATGGATCAAAAAGAAGAAGACAATAAGGAGGAAAGACAAAAATCACTTAAAGAAATACAGAAGAACGTGGGCCAACAAGTAGAAGCTATGAAAGAGGAAACACAAAAATCTATTAAAGAAATACATGAAAACACAATCAAGCAAGTGAAAGATCTGAGCACATCCATCCAGGCACTAAAAACAGAAGTAGAAACAACTAAGAAATCGCAGAGGGAGACAACATTGGAGATAGAAAACCTTGGGAAGAAATCAGGAGCCATAGATGCAAATATCAACAATAGAACACAAGAGATAGAAGACAGAATATCAGAAGCCGAAGATACCATAGGAACCATTGATTCAACAGTCAAAGAAAATACTAAATGCAAAAAGGCTGTAACCCAAAACATCCAGGAAATCCAGGACACAATGAGAAGACCAAACCTAAGGATTATAGGTATAGACGAGAATGAAGATGTACAAGTTAAAGGGCCAGCAAATATCTTCTACAAAATTATGGAAGAAAACTTCCCCAACCTAAAGAGAGAGATGCCCATGAATATACAAGAAGCATACAGAACCCCAAACAGACTGGATCAGAACAGAAATACATCCAGTCACATAATAATCAAAACTCCAAATGTACTAAACAAAGAAAGAATATTAAAGGCAGCAAGAGAAAAAGGCCAAGTAACTTATAAAGGAAGACCTATCAGAATAACACCAGACTTCTCACCTGAGACCATGAAAGCTAGAAGATCCTGGGCAGATATCATGCAAACTCTAAGAGAACACAAACTTCAGCCAAAACTACTTTACCCAGCAAAGCTCTCAATCACCATAGATGGAGACATCAAGGTATTCCATGACAAAACCAAATTTGCACGATATCTTTCCACGAATCCAGCCCTACAAAGGATAATAGGGGGAAAACACCAAGACAAGGACGGAAACTACACCCGGGAAGAAGCAAGATAGAAACCTCCTCTCATCAAACCCAAAAGAAGGTAACCTCTCGAATATAAAACATAAATAAAATAAATAAATATAATTTCAAAAATGTCTGGAGGAAATAATTACTATTCCTTAATATCTCTTAACATCAATGGACTCAATTCCCCAATAAAAAGACATAGATTAACAGACTGGATACGGAAACAGGACCCTACATTTTGCTGCAAACAGGAAACACATCTCAGTGTCAAAGACAAACACTGCCTTAGAGTAAAAGGATGGAAGACAATTTTACAAGCAAATGGTCTCAGGAAAGAAGCTGGAGTAGCCATTCTAATATCAGATAAAATTGACTTCCAACCTAAAATCATCAAAAGAGACTCAGAAGGTCACTTCTTGCTGGCCAAAGGGAAAATCCACCAAGAAGAGCTCTCAATACTGAACATGTATGCTCCAAATGCAAGGGCAGCCTCATTCGTAAAAGAAACCTTACTAAAGCTTAAAGCACACATTACACCTAACACAATAATTGTGGGTGACTTCAACACTCCACTCTCCTCAATGGACCGATCAGGAAAGCAGAAACTAAACAGGGACACAGTGAAACTAATTGAAACTCTGGACCAATTGGATTTAACAGATATATATAGAACATTTCATCCTAAAGCTAAAGAATATACCTTTTTCTCAGCTCCACATGGGACCTTCTCCAAAATAGACCATATAATTGGTCACAAGACAGATGTCAACAAATACAAGAAGATCGAGCTAATCCCATGCCTTCTATCAGATCACCATGGAGTAAGAGTGGTCTTCAATAACAACAAAAACAACAGAAAGCCCACATACACATGGAAACTGAACAATACTCTACTCAATGACACCTTGGTCAAGGAAGAAATAAAAAAAGAAATCAAAGACTTTTTAGAATTCAATGAAAATGAAGGTACAACCTACCCAAATCTATGGGACACAATGAAAGCAGTGCTAAGAGGAAACTCATAGCTCTAAGTGCATCCAAAAAGAAACTGGAGAGAGCATATACTAGCAGCTTAATGGCACACCTTAAAGCCCTGGAAGAAAAACAGTTAATTCACCCAGGAGGAGTAGAAGACAAGAAATCATCAAACTCAGGGCTGAAATCAATCAAATAGAAACAAAGAGAACCATACAAAGAATCAACAAGACCAGGAGCTGGTTCTTTGAGAAAATCAACAAGATAGATAAACCCTTAGCCAGACTAACCAAAGGACACAGAGACAGTATACAAATTAACAAAATTAGAAATGAAAAGGGAGACATAACAACAGAAACTGAGGAAATTCAAAAGATCATCAGATCCTACTACAAAGGTCTATACTCAAAACAACTGGAGAATCTGGAGGAAATGGACAATTTCCTAGACAGATATCAAATACCAAAATTAAATCAGCATCAAGTAGATCAGCTAAATAGTCCCATAACCCCTAAAGAAATAGAAGGGGTTATAGAAAGCCTCCCAACCAAAAAAAGTACGGGACCAGATGGTTTTAGTGCAGAATTCTACCAGACCTTCAAAGAAGACTTAACACCAATACTCTCCAAACTATTCCACAAAATAGAGACAGAAGGGACACTGCCCAACTCATTCTTCGAAGCCACAATTACGCTAATACCTAAACCACAAAAAGATCCAACAAAGAAAGAGAACTACAGGCCAATTTCTCTTATGAATATAGATGCAAAAATACTAAATAAAATTCTTGCTAACCGAATCCAAGAGCACATCAAAACGATCATCCACCATGATCAAGTAGGCTTCATCCCAGGGATGCAGGGATGGTTCAATATACGGAAATCCATCAATGTAATCCACTACATAAACAAACTGAAAGAAAAAAACCTCATGGTCATCTCATTAGATGCTGAAAAAGCATTCGACAAAATTCAGCATCCTTTCATGCTAAAAGTCTTGGAAAGAGCAGGAATTCAAGGCCCATACCTAAACATAGTAAAAGCAATCTACAGCAAACCAGTAGCCAACATCAAAATAAATGGAGAGAAACTTGAAGCATTCCCACTAAAATCAGGGACTAGACAAGGCTGCCCTCTCTCTCCATATCTTTTCAATATAGTACTTGAAGTTCTAGCAAGAGCAATTAGACAACATAAGGAAGTCAAAGGGATACAAATTGGAAAGGAAGAAGTCAAACTATCATTATTTGCAGACGATATGATAGTTTACCTAAGCGACCCAAAAAACTCCACCAGAGAACTTCTACAGCTGATAAACAACTTCAGCAAAGTGGCAGGTTATAAAATTAACTCAAGCAAGTCAGTGGCCTTCTTGTACTCAAAGGACAAGCAGGCAGAGAAAGAAATTAGGGAAATAACACCCTTCACAATAGCCACAAACAACATAAAGTATCTTGGTGTAACTCTAACCAAACAAGCAAAAGATCTGTACAACAGGAACTCCAAGTCCTTGAAGAAAGAAATCAAAGAAGACCTCAGAAGATGGAAAAATATTTCTTGCTCCTGGATTGGCAGGATCAATATAGTAAAAATGGCCATCTTGCCAAAAGCAATCTACAGATTCAATACGATCCCCTTCAAAATCCCAACTCAATTCTTCATAGATCTAGAAAGAGCAATTCTCAAATTCATCTGGAGCAACAAAAAACCCAGGATAGCTAAAACTATTCTCAACAATAAAAGGACTTCTGGGGGAATCAATATCCCTGACCTCAAGCAGTACTACAGAGCAATTGTGTTAAAAACTGCATGGTATTGGTATAGCAACAGGCAAGCAGATCAATGGAACAGGATTGAAGACCCAGAGGTTAACCCACAGACTTATGGTCACTTGATCTTTGATAAAGGAGCCACAACCACCCGGTGGAATAAAGATAGCCTTTTCAACAAATGGTGCTGGTTCAACTGGAAGTCAACATGCAGAAGAATGCGAATTGATCCAATCTTATCTCTTTGCACTAAGATCAACTCCAAGTGGATCAAGGACCTCCACATAAAACCAGACACACTGAAACTATTAGAAAAGAAACTTGGGAAGACCCTGGAGGACTTGGGCACAGGGGAAAAGTTCCTGAACAGAACACCAATAGCTTATGCTCTAAGATCAAGAATCGACAAATGGGACCTCATAAAATTACAAAGTTTCTGCAAAGCAAAGGACACTGTCAGAAGGACAAAACGGCAACCAACAAAGTGGGAAAAGATCTTCACCAACTCCACATCCGACAGAGGGCTAATATCCAATATATACAAAGAACTCAAGAAGTTAGACCGCAAAGAACCAAATAACCCTATCAAAAAATGGGGCACAGAGCTAAACAAAGAATTTTCACCAGAACAAATTCGGATGGCCGAGAAACACCTTAAAAGATGTTCAACATCATTAGTCATCAGGGAAATGCAAATCAAAACAACCCTGAGATTCCACCTCACACCAGTCAGAATGGCTAAGATTAAAAACTCAAGAGACAACAAGTGCTGGCGAGGATGTGGAGAAATAGGAACACTCCTCCACTGTTGGTGGGATTGCAAAATGGTAAAACTGCTCTGGAAATCAGTTTGGCGGTTCCTCAGAAAATTGGGCATGTCACTTCCAGAGGACCCTGGCATACCACTCCTGGGCATATACCCAGAGGATTCCCCTGCATGCAATAAGGACACATGCTCCACTATGTTTATAGCAGCCTTGTTTATAATCGCCAGAAATTGGAAGGAGCCAAAATATCCCTCAAAGGAGGAATGGATACAGAAAATGTGGTATATTTATACAATGGAATAATACTCAGCAATTAAAAATAATGAATTCATGCAATTTGTAGGTAAATGGTTAGACCTGGAAAATATCATCCTGAGTGAATTAACCCAATCACAAAAGAATGCACATGAAATGCAATCACTGATAAGTGGATATTAATGAGCCCAGAAGCCCTAAATACTCAAGACACAAATAGCAAGTCAAATGATTCCCAAGAAGAAGAAAGGAGAGGACCCTGGGCCTGTAAAGATTGCATCCAGTTTAGTAAAGAAACCGAGGGGGTAGGGGGAATTATTGGGGAACAGATGGGGGGGGAGAGGAACTATGGGAACTATGGTGGGTGGGAACTGGGAAAGGGGAAAGCCTTTGGAATGTAAACATAGAATATAGAAAATAAAAAAAAAGATAAAAAAAAGAAAAATATAGATTTTATTCTATTATAAATTTTTATGTATTTGCTTCTTTTTACATTTCTTTTATGGCAGGGATATCATATATATCATATATATCACATTTATCATATATCATATATCATATATTATTTTCTCCCTTAAATGTTCTTAATTTAACAGATTTGATTCTGATTTCTATTTTAAAGGTTTGTCCCATTATCTTCTAACTCATCTCATTCCTTAAAAACAAGTAGATGAGAAAATAAAAAATATATACAATACAGTGACCATTTTTTATCCTTCCACACAATAGCATATAGCCTGGAGAAGATGGAAGTATTCACTTATGAAAAATGGGGGTGTAGTGGAAATTTTGACTATGCTGTACTGGGAGACGTTTTCTTTCTTTTGATTATATCAATAGTTTTACTGCAGACTAAGGTCTTATTACATTTTTAAAAGTTCCAACAAGTCAAGATTTCATCTACTCCAGTTCACAGAAATCATTTTCCAATAGCACTGCAAATAATTGTTTTGTTGACCCAAGTGAAAATGGTGCCTACAAAGATGTTTAATGGACTGATTTGGTAATGCAGGCTTTTCTATTTTGTGTGACTTTGGTTCTTCTCTAATTTCTCTTCCTCAACATTTGAGTGGGTTCTACAATTTGTTGATGTCTGGTTAACATTTACCTGACCTAGGGGTGATGAGTGAAGGGAAATCCAACACATAAGAGCTCCATTAATAAAAATTAGAAAGAAAGACTGTGAATTAGTTTGTGTAGTATGAATGGAACATACACATTCATTTGCTGCCTGAAGGAATTATCTGGCGCTGGGACTAGGGAAGTAATCTTTATAAGGCAAGTCATTCTTCTTATGTCAAAGCAGCAAAACTATGGAATGAATGTTAAGATTGATATAACATTTGTATATGTGTGTGCATATATTTAGAACCATGTTTATACAGATATATGTTTTCAGTCAGGGAAAGAGAGGATGCTTTCCTCCAGAAGTGACGCAGCTGTCTAACCTGGGATCTGACCCAGCAATTCTATGCCTAACATCAGCAGTTTGTGTTGTCTACCGTATACTCTGTTTTATTGGTGGTTTGGATCTTTATTTCACAAGTTGAGAAATTCTAAGGTGAGGTCAGAGTCTTGAACTTCAAGTAAGAACATGGGTCTTCCAGTAGCCTTGCATGGAAGGTCAGATGGCACTGAGGAAATGTGATATGGGGGGGGGAGGGGAAGAATCAGAAGAAGAAGAAAAACTGTGATCAGTTCAAATAACAGTTTTTTAAATCATTCTGTGTTCCTTTGCAATTTATTCTATGAGTAAAAGAACATGTTTTCTATTGTACCTGTAATCTTAAATGGTTTGCTTCCACGAAATGCAGTTTGTTAAAAATTGGTTCCAGAGACCCAATTGAAAATGTGGAGGAAAGTGAAGGAATACTAGAATAAGTTAAAGTGCTTACTTTAGCAATAAAGAACAGAGGTCAACAGACCTAAAACATTCATATTTAATTCAAGAACAGTCTGTTGTTAGAATTTAAGTGCATGAATTACTTCCATTTCCTTCACCTTATGGTAGTTATTTAGCATTTTCCAAATTCCAACATGTAATGCTATCTCTGTCTCTGTCTCTCTATCCATCTTTGTCTCTGTCTTTCACTGTTTCTGTCTATCTCTGTCTCTATTGTCTCTCTTTTTCACACATGTAGACACACACATGCACATATGCACACACATGCACACACACACATGTGCACACACACATAGTTGGAATATAGTTCCACAAAAGTATTATCACACAATGTCCATCCTTCTCTCCTCTGTCTAATCTATAGTATGAGCCCCCTAGATACTAGATACATTCTCTGAATCTCTGATTGTCCAATTAACCAGTGTCTCCTTTTAGAGTGTGTCCACATGGTAGTCACAGACTCTAGAATAATGAATTGACGGCTTTCCTACCTCCACAGCTAGACTGCATGGTCTGGATCTTAGACAAAGGCTGAGAAGTGATACTTCAAGTTAATTTAACTTGCTTTTTTCTTTCTCCATTCTTTGCAACATTTTCTTTCCTTCTCTCCTTTTCCTTACTTGTTTCACTATTTTCACCCATTCTATTAGGTGGGATCTTATCCTATTCTTTCAACCTGTATTTTCTTTCTTGAATCAATTCATAATATTCTTAGTAGTTAGCTCTGTGCTAAAAACCAAGAAGGGGAAAAAAGAGAGAGCGAGAGAAGGAAGTACAAGCCCTAGGCGTAGATGTCTACTTGCAAACAATATACATATGTTCCAAGGGAGATGGTATATTAAACAAACCTGTTATTGACTCCATGACAGTGATAGTGATTGACAGGGTCATTGAGGATCACTGGTGTGGTTTCTCAAAATGTGTCAGAGCTGGAAAGATTGTATTATTACTCTAGGTAACATCTGAGTTTTTGAAAAGTACAGGTTTCTATTTTATTTACTAGAGTTACTTTGGGGAAATCATGACAACTATGTGATTCTCTGCTTCGTATATTGATAACCAGGAACAGAAATTTCTCTGTAGGAACAGGACTATACAAGGAGTATAGTATCTAATCCTAAGCATTTTGGAGAGTGATGAGGGTACTTGTAATAATCACACCAGAATACCAGACGACAACTAAATTGCTATGGGAAAACCTACACATAAGGATAACCCCGGCATCCCTGAGGACCAATTTTCAAATCTTTCACTGTGGTGGAGGAGGAGGGTTGAGGACTGGAAATCTGTTCCAACATAAAGACGGAAATGTTAACAGTATATTAGTATCTATAGAATTGTGTTCTAGCATGTTTATAGTTTTAAAGTCTGGGTGTCTTCACAGATTGTCTCAGTATCAACTTTCTACTCTAATGGGCACCTGAATACATTATGGTCACTCATCTTGGTGAATGCAGTCTATGTACTTGGAATACACCCTGAATACTCCAGGAAAAAAACAAAACATGACTAACTTGGTTAAAGAAAAGTGAATAAAGAAGAATGATGCACAGATGGTTCTTAGACGCCACTTCTCCTCCTCTATTCAGAAAGCAATAAAATGGGAAAAGAAATCAATTTATAGTATCTCCGAATGAGGCCAGAGCTAATTATTGCTGACTAAGGCCTTCTGTCCTTGTAAAGTCATTCATGTCCTGCTATCCTACATCTCTTTAAGTATATGATGGAGAGGAAAACAGTTCCTATATCTAGGAGCTGTGAGTTGCCTGGGCTAGTACAAGTAGAATGAGATGTCAGCTAGTATTAAGTAACTGCTGTGGTACCCCAAACCCTTGCTAGTCCCTATTTTATTAGTCTTAGTATGAAGGATGGTGTTAGTCAAGAAATACATAGGACATAAATTGGGGTTGGATTTGAGGCAATGTTTTCTGGGTGTGTCCTCCTCTCCTGGGCCATGTGAGAATAATGATAATAGATTGTTACACTTGATCTTAGCCAAAAGGCCGAGAAGTGATGATAATAGAATGTTAATGTTTTACAATATGAATGAATATTCACAGGTATGGAAGCTTATTGTAAAGTTGTCCTAATTCAGACCACCATTCCTAATGACTCCAGTAATTTAGATATGATAACTCTATAGTATATATACATGGGCCTCAATTTTGCCTTAGAGATATCTTGGGTCTTTTGAAAGTTTTTTTTGAGTGATAAGAAACTTCAGGATTACTCTCTAACATAGTAACATTATTAAAAGCAAGGGCCTCAATACAGTAATAATGAACATAAGTCACCTACTTGGCCAAGAGCTTAAAGGGTCTGACCTTATTCAATCTTCAAGGCAATCATGGGGGTTCACAGAGGTTAGCATAGTTAAGGTTTGGATGTTTGGGGTGTGGGTCTAGAATCAAGCCCAACTCAACCTACACTTCTGTCTGTGTTATACTGCCTCCTCATGGTAAGAGTCTGTTCTAGGGCAACAGCAGATACTTTAGACTGAACCATCCAAGTCTCCTCCTTTAGCCTTTGACCTATAAATCCTGCAAGAAAAGCCTGACTAGCACCTCTGCCTCTGTCAAAAAGGGAACAGTTCCATCTTGCACTGATGTGGATGTGCCACACAGCAGAGGCCAGATGAGCCAAGCCAGGAAAAAAATTATCTTCCTCGGGTCACTGAACTGATATAGGTGACATTAATCTGGAACTGTGAGCCATAGACTTGTGACCTGATATGAGCAGCAAATGACCTGTTAAAAAGCTCTAACCTATTTCCAGAGGATGACTTTTTAACCAGGGAATCTGCGCCACACTCAGCAGTGGCAGGAACAGGAACGGTGCCCTGAATTCCGACACAAGCCTGAACTCATGCCTAGTTAAGCGACACTGAGTATTGACCTCAGAAGATCTTAACTGGATCCAGAAAATTCATGGAAAGCCATCAGAGGAGAAGATCTGGCACTCCGTATTTCATTCGGTCTTCTATTTCAAGGTGACTAGCACATTTCAGCGCTCAAATTTCAGGGGAGGAGGAACATTAAAACTGACTTAGGAGAATCTCATGTAGAAGCCACAAGCACGGAAAGATGGTTGCTAAGGGCACTGGTAGGAGGTTTGCTTTGCTGATCAGTAGTTTATAAAGTACTGTTTATAGTTTCCTTTGGTAAGCAATACAAAGTGAAACTGAAAGGCATTGTCACATGGTCATGTGAACTCAGTGCTAGAACCTGTTTGTTGGTGACCCAACCTTCATTCATAATACTTTTGCCCTTGACCATTTAGAAAAAGATGTTCACATGATGCTTCTGTTCAAAGAAACACAAGCAGACCTGTTTTTCACGGGGCTTATAGAAAGATTTACACTGCAGTAAAAGAAAGGTTAGCTTTTAGCTCACCTCTTTCAACATAGTCAAACCTGGTTCCCATTGTTTACTGAAACATAAGAGTGAGCTCAGTCACCCAGCTATCCTGGAACCAGGATTATATACGTTAATATGAAAAAAAATGAGTTGAAGAATTGGCACAAAGCTTAGCTCTAAAGAAATGCCAATTATTTGAATTTTAAATAATGTTCACTAATATAAATGATTTATTTTCATTACTCACCAGCCGGGACTTTGGACATCTTGACATGTTTAATAAGTATATATTGTCATGTTAATATCAATCAGATATTAACTAGCTCTTATTTCTTTTGTTATTTAGTCTGAAAGAATAGCTAATGTTGACATTCCTAACATCTTATCTAATGGTTAACCAATTTCTCCCTGAACAGTTTAGTCACTGGAAACTCACCGGCACAAAGGCAGCCTCCCTGTCTAGAGCAGACCTGACATCAGAGGGTATTTACTTATTCACTATGCTGTGTTAGTGTATATTCCATACAGTTCTACATCTCAAAATAATTGTCTATTAAGCCTAATAATTCTTTTGTCCATAGCAGACTTCAAACAATTGGTTTGAAGGTTCAATAGCTCAGTATCTTGATTTTAGAAGTAATCCAAAAATTTGGATATTGCCTTTCCTTAGTTTCTGCATCCCAGTATCATCATTCCCTGAGCCTGAACTTGTCTCTGACATTACAGAGATGCTGAAGGTAATTTCCTTCTGAACTTCCCATTTTATACCCCATGACCAGGATTCTTTTATTTTAATTTATTTACATTTCAAATGCTATCCCCTTTCCCATTTCCCCTTGGGAAACCTTTATCCCATCCTCCTTCTGCCTGCATCTGTGAGGGTGCTCCCCCCCCCCCAGCCTCCCACACCTGCCTCCCCACATTGGCAATTCCCTACACTAGGGCATCGACCCTTCACAGGACCAAGGGCCTTTCTTCCCATTGAGATCCAACAAGGCCATCCTTTGCTACATATGTGGCTAGAGCCATGTGTCCTCTTCAGTTGGCGATTTAATCCCTTGGAGCTCTGGGGGGATCTGTTAGTTAATGTTGTTCCTCCTATGGGGTTTCAAACCCCTTCAGTTCCTTCAGTCCTCTCTCTAATTCCTCCATTGGAGACGCATGCTCAGTCCAATGGTTGGCTACAAGCATCCACCTCTGTATTTGTCTCAAAATATTTTCTGTCCCTCCTTTTAAAAACAGTTCTTCATACTTGCATTCATACCTAGTTGAATGTTCTTATTTAATACTGATATATAAATAGCTGATAATAGTCTTTACCCTGGTGAAAAGTTTTAAAATACTAATCATTTTAACATTAAGAAAAATCATTATAGGTAAAAATGTGACACTCTTGGAGTCTCACTTAATTCAAGTTGACTTACCTCTATACTACACAGTTGGCTATAATTTGATGGAGCAATGTAAATACCTAAAAAAGAATCCATGGTTAAATGGTATTAATTTAGCCTTGAACACATGTTTGTAATTATGATCTTAAGTGTAGCATTAATCTATCTGATTAATGCTCTTAGTAGGAAGTTGGTTCTCATACTGATGTGCTGAATGAAGGAGCTTTCATACAGTTCTAGTGGCCTCCAGTAACTGGTGGATACTAGGCTATGGCACGCAGAGAGAATTAGTTCATCCACCTATAGTGGACTAAACAAGAAGAATGGGTAGAGTACTGTTCAGTGGAAACAGTGAAAACAGAAGTTGACACAACCATCCAGACAGGTTAATGACCCAAATCAGTATTTTTTCTGGTAAGTTATTTTTTTTTCTCCCAAGACTAATGGCTTTAACTTTAATGCTGGTATCTGAAGACATGTTCATAGAAATAAAATGATACTGATGAAACAAGTTGTATTGGTGTATGTATACACTCATAGATGTGTTTAACAAGAAAATTAATGAAAAAGAAGGCCATGACATTGAAAGAGAGCAAGAAGGAAGTATGTGGAAAGAGTTAGAGGGAGGAAAGGAGGAAATGATGTAATCTCCAAAATTTAAAGAAACAGTTTTAAACGTCTCATCTTTACTATCAACTCCCCATGTAATACTGACCAGTAAGCTGAGAGAGAGATAGGATATGAGGGGATGGGAAAGGGTTTCCAAAGTTCTTTGAGGAAATGTAGGCAGTATTTAGAGGACTTACTGTTATTTTCGCTCTTTTTAATAACCCACTATTACCTTACTCAAACTTCTCCTTTGATTCCATAAGAAACAAGGAGGTTATTCTTGGGGGACGACTCTCACAATCATGACAGTGTGTGCTATTAGCTGCCAGAAGTTTCTGGCACAGGCTGCATGAGGCTTGCTTTAGTAACACTGTGTTCTCCATGGAAATCACCAGAACTAGAATGGAAGAGTCGTTCTCTGAAGTAGATACAGGGAGCTGAGACACCAGGCACGTATCTGGCATCAGGGTATGCCTAAGAAGCATCTGCTAACCCCCCAGCTGGGGCATCAATCACACAAAGTTAGTGCACTGGTGAAAGGGGCTGTCTTTTAAGGCACCGTTCTTCTGGTTCCATATCTGAAAGAAGTTCATAGAGGAGAGAAAACAAAATACATTAGGGCTTTATATTTGGAACAGTCAACAAAGGCGTTTTCTAGTCCTTATCCACTAATAGATAATCATACTGCTTTGGGTAATGTTTTAAGGATTCCCTAACTTCAATTTTCTACACATTACATGGAGAAAATTATAGTGCTTTCTTTTAAAGTTCTTGGAGATATTAATGATGAGAACTTTAAAGTCCTTAAAGAGTGACAGTCATGATAGTAAATACTCCATAAATACCAGGTTCTGTTTTTCATCTATTGAACACTTCACGAGGGTCTATACTGTGCTAAGAACCAACCTAAGATCAGGAAACTGCTGACTCAAACATACTGCACTCTTTGAGCTCACTCTGATAATAGTGCGATGAAAAGATGATAACTCAGACAGATCAGAGCAAGGTAATGTCTAACATGTTCCACAAGGCTGTTATGGGAATCCAAGAAGAACACTGAGCCTATGCAGGACCCAAGAGACTTTCTGCAACAAACATGCATTGATCACTTATGAGCTTCAGTGGAGTGGTAAGGAATTAGATGATGAAGACTCCAGGTAGATGATAGACGACCATTAGGCAGTAAGAGAAACTGAGTGTAAGATAGAGCTGGGCTGTTTTCAATGGGAGAAAATGTAGAAGGTCCAGAATTAGTCCAAATGTGCACATTCAGGGGCATCGTGGTTGGTTGCTCTTGTTTATTTCAATTTTGTTTGTTTTTGTTTTTTCATTTTTGTTTTTTTAATGATTTTTTATTCTTTTTTAAATTTTTTTAATTTTTATTTTCTATATTCTATGTTTACATTCCAAAGGCTTTCCCCTTTCCCAGTTCCCCCCCACCATACGTCCTATAATTCCTCTCCCCCCCCCAACTATATGAGAAACTGCTGATCTGTTTCCTGTAATGCACTGGAAATATCTTTTCCTTGGTCACCTCTACAGGGCTCAGACAGATCAAGAGGGCTTGTAATCCAAAGGAGCAAAGACAGGGATGTCATTGTTGGACTTTGCTTCTTTTTATCCCCAATACCACAGAGTCAAATGCTAGAGAGGCAGCTGCTCCTGCCTTGTTCCAGGCACCAATTGTCCAAGGCCTTCTCTTCTCATATCTCCAGAGACTGGGGATGCCAAAGCAAGGTTTTCCAAATCCTGAGGAGGTATTATCACCCTCTGTCCATTCTAGCTGGTAGTAAATGCAACTTCTATCTGCAAGAAGTTTCCAAGTTAAGATTTTGTTTTAAGCCATCTACAACTTCACAAAATATATCATTGCAATAAGACACCAAGCAAGTAAGTGGTAAGGCTATTTGGCCAAAATACAAACAAACAAAAATAATGCATCATGGCTCAGATAATCAAAATAGTAGTCCTGCTTCTGTCAGTGAGTAATAATCTGGCCTTGTACACACTCAATAACCTTGACTGACCTCTGTTCCCTAGGATGGGAGCTAGAGAGATTCTGAGTCCATGTTTCCCTGTGTGCTCTCTAATTTCATCTTCTAATTTTAGAGGCATTGAGGGATCTTTTTATACCTTTGCTGTGTCAATTGATTAATTACCTTGGATATCGGGGAGAGTCTTTGCTATTATATGACTTAACAAAATTACTCCAGAGTAGCCATGATAGAATGAGCCAGTTTCATGGATCTAACTGCTTTCTTTTTTTCTTTTCTTTCCTTCTTTCTTTCATTCCCTTTTTTTTAGATTCCGTCTTCCTCTTTCCAGTTTGAGTCAATCAAGGAGATGAAACAGCCTGCTCTAAAATTAGCTAGTGGAGTTCTTTCATCTTGTATTCTTTTGAAATGGGAATTTAAACCCAAGCCTCAAGGAATTGAAAATCTAGTTTTTCTTCCACAGACTTGTGGGATGTCTGGACTTTTGCCCTTACCAGAGAGCAGCACAAGGGTTTCTCAAGTGGGATGCCATTTTTATCTCAAACCAATGAGGGAGGTCACTGAGAATGTATTGGCTATGATTCTGTACTTCAAACCAGGTCACGTTTTTAATTTTTTTCCTGGGGTTTCATGTATCAGCTTCTCACATCCTGGGCACTCAGGGAGCTTTGTGTAGAATTCCCTGTGGGCTTGTGCTGGATGAACATGAAGTACCACACTGACAGCTCTGCTCATTCCTCAGCCAGGGAATGTGGGATACTAATGTGCACTTACCAGTCTAAATGCTGAGGCAGTCAGTTCTCTGGTCACCACAGAAGAGCCAACAATCAGGACATCAGAAAGGAAGCCAGCCCTTGGGATATGCAATAGATCTACCCCATGGCTGCAGTGACTGTAGTTTGCAGAGACTTTGGTGTCCAGCTATGGTGCTTTAGGGACCTGATGGTCCAGTTCAGAGTGGACTATTAGAAATGATCAGGCTGGTGCTAAATCATCCTCTGGGAAGGAGGCCTTTCTATATAAATACCTGTAAACTCAGCAGTTTTGCTTGTCAGGTTGTGCTGTTCATGGAGGAGTCAGCTCTCTCAATCACAGCATCCTAAGGAGCCCCATGGATGTCAGCATCACCCTTCTTGAATTTGCATATGTAGAATATTTGATCTTTAATCATTGAAATCAGAATGATTTCTATTCAAACAAGTGCTATGAGTGAATTTAGAGACAGTGCTAGTTCTCCAAAATCATATACATTGTGGTTAGCACATAATCACTGACTATAAAAATCGACCTCATAAGAGTTTTAAAATATTAAAAAACTTATATTCAGGTAAATGATGAAATTGAGGGTTATACAGGAAAGTGTTTGAATGCTGCTTTTGCAAACTACAACTCTACTTTAGAGACTTTATCTTTAAGTTTTCTATTATATGGTTCTGTTGTGATAACATACAGGGAAGGTTTCTTTGAATTTTAGAAATGTTTAATGGAAACCAACAAACAGTGCCCACCAAATGTCAGACAATCCCTATATAGACTTACTGCAATGACTACTCAACAACTTCTATGGATACCTGGAAGTTGGCTTGGGTGATCTAGAAGCTCAGATGTTCAAAAAGACCATGTTACTACAGTTCGCTATCCCAAAGAGCTCCGTAAAACACTGCACATGCTCTGATGCTCTGTAAGACCAGGCTATTTTATAATTCATTAACACAGAGAGCTGCATAAAGCATTGCACATGCAAAGTGTGCTTTTCCCCAGATGTCATTATAAAGCACCAAAGTCCACCAGCTGTATCTCCTGTTTGGTCCATGCTTGTTATTTTCCTTGCCCCCCTTCCTGTTGTGTCTACTGACCTCTATGGGGTGATCCTATCTTACTGTTGCATATGTTCATTGAGGCTATAGTTTATGAATTGACTAGGACAGCACTGCCCTGACCCTGACCCTGATGACTAGTACATTTGTGCCACTGAATGCAAGCTAAAGCCCCAATTCCCAGGACATTCCCAGTTAGATATCCTCTTCCCTCATGTTGGCATACAGAATAAATCGCAAAAGACCTAGTAGTTAATATTTACACCCCACCCAGACTTGGCATCCTAGGGGTTGTTTTAAATTATGTCAGAGGAGTGAATAGAGATGAACACATTTATGTTATGTAACTTTTTACCAAAGAGGATTAGCTGTACTATGGACACAATGCTGTTTTTTTTCCCCACAAGTCTCTTCACAGTAAGCCACAGAAAATGTTCAAGAACAGAAAGGCTTAAGAATCAATTCTATATTTCTCTTTTCCTGGATCTGTAAATTCTATCACTGAGCAGGAGTATATTCAACTGAAAAGAAGGGACTATCTCAGGCTTAAGTCATAATTTTTCTTTTGTGTATCAGACCAAGGGCTCTTCTCCTATGGTCTTCTGTGCTTAAGGTATGTGTTAAGTCCCTTCTACTGTTTCTTCCCCCAAAGATTTATGAGTATTTTGTTTGCTTGATTTCCTCTTCAGTTATGCACAAACCAAGTTATTATAAAGTTTCAAAGCCTGTTACCCTTTCATAGTCACATGCCAAACATTATGTTCATAGTTTTAAACTTATTTCTGAATGACATCCTACTATAGATTATTGAAGGCAGAGATTTCAAAATTAAGATTTCCCTTTGGAAGCTGCACCTAAATTTTCTTTTGGGAGAAAATAGAGCCCACTCTTACCTCCTGTGTTTCAAGATTAACCAATCCTATATCTCTGAATGGAAACACAAGCCATCCCATCCAACCAGGTTATTCCAACTTTCTGGTCACAAAGATCATCATCCTAGAATTAGGTAATGTTCCAAGTCTATAAGTGACATTCAAACATGAGGCTACATGTCAATTAAACAGATCAACTATATTATTTCCTATTGGGGCTATTAGGAACACTTTTATCATTGGCCCAGGAGGCTTGTCTGAGAATGAAGATAGCAACCAAGAACTAAATAGGAACAAATTTTTAAATCAGATGGTTTGGTGATAATCATTGCTGTAAAGCAATGGCTCTCAGGCAGTGAAGAAAATGGTGGGCATTTTTCTTCTTAATAATGGATATACTGGTAGCATGAGAGCTTGCATATAGTTATATACATAAAGTGAGTGTAATAGAGGACAGTAAAACAAAATGTGGACATTGAAAATTAACATGGAGAAGAATCTTGCCCTTCCTTCAAAGCAATTAGGTAAGATCTCTGTAATGATTTGAGAAATAAGCAAGGACTAAACAAAATATGGAAATGAAGATATGTGGAGCAGTGCATAAAGAAATGTAAGCACAAAGCTTGGTGCAGAAAGTTAAGTATGGTATTAAGGAGAGCATATTGGTGAATGGAATAGAGACATCAAGAAAGGAGCCTGGAGAATCACCAGGGCCAGAGAAGGTTACAAAGTCAACATTTTCAGGAAGAATAGTTAAATTGATTCTAAGTGTGGTATGAAGCACTTGGCGTTTTAGGAAAAGGTACAATATGCTAAACTTTACCTTTTCAAGGATTGCTATGACTGCCCAATAAAGTACAGATTGCATCAGAGTCAGGATGGATGCTGCAAGCCAACTAGATGACCAGATTGGCCCAGGAGACACGGTGGAGTAAGCACGGTATCATAGAGTGAAAGCTGGTAAAACACAGATGAGTTCTGGGTATCAACTGCAGATAGGAGAAACAAGATATTCTAATTGATTATATCATGCATGTGATTGGAATGGAGAACTTGAAGATAACATTAGTTCATGAACTTTGTAAATGGGATTTCCCTGAACTAAGATTGAGAACACCACAGAAGAAGCATATCACTCATTTTTATATTTTATTTGTTGTCTCTTCAGCATTTGCAACTTCCAACCACTTCTTTCTTCTTAAGTAATCTCTTCTAGAGTTTGCACCTACCATACGGTGTTATTTATTATCTCTGACTTTCCTAGCCATGTTTGCTCTATCCACCTCCACAGACCCTCTTCTTCGCCACAGGCAACTGTTCTGATTTAGACTTTCCTAGTTTCCAGCAGTCTTGAGTCTCACCCTTATCGAAAGCATGACTATCAGGATTCTCTTGACAGCTACTTATTTTTGTCACCAATCCACTGTAGCCCAGACATCTACTCCCAGAAATCCATGACACATATGAGAGATCTCTTTTCTTAATCAACTCCTGTAAATATGTTCCTCTTCTCATTTAATGGGGTGTGTGCATGTATGCGCGTGTGTGTGTGTGTATGTATGTATGTATGTATGTATATATGTATGTATGTATGTATGTGTGTGTGTGTTGTGTCCAGGTACATGTGACTGTAAGAGCAAGGAACCATATGACAACCATTTGTGTTGTTGGAGAGTCCACCTGTTACTTTTATTTGAGACAATGTCTCTCACTGGCATGAAGCCAATAGGACAGGCTTGCTGGGTAACCAGCCTCAGGGTTCCACGTTGTTTGTATCTGTGTGGATCAGGGATAAAAACCATGAGCCAATCTCTCTTGTTCTTTTATGTAGGTTCTTAGGATTTAACTCAGTTACCAGAGAGATATCTTCCTAGTCCAAGTTCTATACCTTTGCAGAAAAGGCTAAATGTGTCCACTCAGCTGCCCTGATTTTTGTTTTTGTTTTCAATTTCCAACCTCCATCTTTGATTAGTGAGAAACTCTGCACATTTCAATTCGTTGATATATTTGAGACCCTGCTGGGCTATTTGTTTTCTGTTGATCACACTCCCATCTCCAGAGTCCCCTCCCATGTCCCCTCCAGTATTGTTAAAATGACATTTTAAAAAAACAGATCTGATGTTATTCCTGTTCTCAAAATTATTGAGTGACTCTTCACAGATCCTAGAATGAAGTCTGAACTCCAGCTTCTGGGTGATCTGTCATTGACTATTACAAGAATTTCTGTACGACTCTCATCCGGTGTTAAAGGGACTGACATCCAGCATTTGTATTTGAAAAAAAATTTTTTCTTCCTATGGAATTTGCCTTTTTGTCAGTTGGCTAAAACTCAAGTGATGATTTTTCTACCTCACACCTGAATAAATGTTGGGTTTGTGTCTTTAAATTGCATTAACATAATGTCACAACACACATGCTCTTGTGGTAATGAAAGATGAGGTCTTGGCCCTGCTTTGTTGCCAATCAAATTCCCTTACTGGAGTCTGTTTTTTTCCCCTCAGATGGTATTACCACATGAATGAAGCTACAAGAGATGGCAAATTCCAGTCATTTTTAGGAAGGGAAGTGTGGTTTCATAAGGCTTTGTCTAAATAATTATAATTTATTTATTTGCTCATCTACTGTAAGACCAAATTACTGCCATTTACTATAGTTATTAATCAGTTTAAATGCTTGGAAGTTATTCTAGCCATGCTTGATAACAAGTAAGAGATGACAAAGTTACATATAATAAGTAAGAATAGTTTAATATCAGCTTTTCTCATTCACAATCAGCATTACTGCTAAAGCATGAAAATAAGGCACAATTAAGATCACAGTACTTGGGCCAAACAGGACATAAATGCAAGTATTTATAATAATTGATCTTTTTTATCTGAGCTAATACTTGCCCACAAATATGCTAGATGCCAAATTTATCTTCTTGTGGGAGCTACTCTGATTAAATAAAAGTTTTTCCTTGTCTTCCAAAGACTTGAGCCAATGTTTTACCTATAGGCCTTTGGGGAAGACTTAAATATTACTTTGTGTGTGTGTGTGTTTGCGCGTGTGCGCGCGGGCGCAGATGCAGTGATAAAGGGCAATGCTACTTTAAGCAATATTTTAAAAGGATAAAATCAGATACACTAAGTTTCCTTTACACTCTGCAAGTCTAATGAAACCTAAATTCCATTTTATTTCCTCACTCAGTAAGGAAAGCCCGAGGCCAAACCTACCCTCCTAAATACTGTTTATCTCCCTGAACAGAGGTCATGATATGGCACTATTTTAAATGGATATTACGGGATGAATGGCAGTGCTTGTGACTGAGGAATTACAATGGCCTTTTGCAGATGCCAAATGTCACTGTGTCCTCTAGGCTGTGCCTAGCATCTGTGGGAGAAAGTGAGCATGTCATTTGAGGGAATGGAGCCAGATCAAGCCCCTGCTCTGTCAAATGGCATGCCTGATGAACGGCCTCGCCTCATGCTCTCGGGAAGGCAAGAGGAGAACTTCTGAGTGCAATCTGACCTTTAAACAAAGAGAGGAGGGAATGGGAAACAGACAACAATAGCTGAAACAGTCAAGGATAAAACATTAAGGAACTTCTAGGTCCAGAGAACAGGGACCTTGGTGCCAGTGTGGCCCAGGGTCTATACCAGCAATATTACTAATCACTGGCCCCTTTCAACAAATTCATCTCTCACTTGATTCTTCCATGTATAAAGGCAGATATTCACTTATTCTTCAATAATGTCTGAGTGAATGCTGCTAATTAATGTAGTCTCTATCAAAAACTACATGAGGTTCTGATGTAGGATTTTCCATTTCCAATCATATTAGGGCAGTGGAAGGCCTGTGATTGGACAGGAAAAGGGAGTCGGAGCTGGGAGTTGGGGAGGACAGAGGTAGCAGGAGGAGAAAGAAAAGGAAACTGAGATGGCTTCAGACGTGGACCTGTGTGACATGTCCTAGCCAAAATAGCTATGTTTTTATAAGGTTAGAAATACTGGGATAAAGCTTTTATCATTATCAATTGGCTCTTAAATTACCGTACTGGCATCTTGTAAATTGTGATATTACTGATGCATAAATCTGATTAATTAAGCTTTAAGAGCTTTGCTTTACTTGGGTTACTGGAGTGTGGGTTGAGAGTGGGTTACTGACGGTTGAGAGGAAACACACCTGAGATGCTGTGGGAGCTAGCTGGGAGAGAGAATAGCTTGGTGATGGCAAGAACAGGCACCAAGCAGGACCCCCATGGGACATGATGCTGAGGCAGGGCAGGAGAGTTGGCGAGACCATTCAAATCCTAAACTTCAATACCTGAGAATACCCTTAGTTGAAAACTGTCATTGGAGATTTAATCAAGATAAAGTGATAGCATACACCTTTAAGATGGGCCCTAGTGCAGTAACTAGAGTACTTATGCAATGAGAAAAAGTAACAGAGACTCAGAGAGATAGGCTCATTTGTTAACAATGAACATATAGGGTAGAGGTGTGACCCTACAAAGCAAGGATTACCAGCAACTGACCTCTCCCATGGACATCAAAAAAAAAAAAAAAAAGAATCTTCTAGAATTCTCAGAGACAACTTGGCTCTGACAGCTCTTTGGTTTTAGACTTCTAGCCTCCTGATCACTGAGATAGTAAATATTTTATTACTTTATGTGTTTTATGCTGATCTCAAGGGACTAAAACAATGATTTCTCTCATGTGAGCTGCATGTGTCCCATATATTTCTTGCCTGCTTTCCCAAGATATAGCTGGGGTATCGTGCCAGAAATTACTCAGGAACTTTCCAATGTAGCAACCACTGTTGTGTAAGAGGTGTGTGTGTGTGTGTGTGTGTGTGTGTGTGTGTGTGTACGCGCATGTGTGTATGTTGAAGTCCTCTTGTATTTTATGGGTTTCACACTAGTAATTTAAAAGAACTTAATATCCATACACTACTTACAAAATTCACTGATAGTGTATTCACAGTAACATTCCGAGGCTGGAAATGCCAGTGTTATTCTACTAGAAAACGATAGTGAAGGAAGACAAGCAAGATGCCTTCAGACCCATTATCCATTTATTTCTACAGGCAAATCACAGTCAGGGAGGTGCCCTGTCTCCTTGTGCATCTGCTATTGACACCTTTGCCAGCCTGTCTTAGCAAGGAGACAGTGACCCTTACGATTAGGTATGGGGAATATAAACTGCCAGGGTACATTTTAATCATATGGATTTTTTTTTTAAGCTAAGAGCTTCATCCCAAGTTCCAAAACAGATCGAGAATCTTAGATTCATGACTGCCAGGCCTGAGAAATGCACTTAGCAAATATGTATAGGTGGGTGTATTGAACTCTGTCATCCCATTCTAACTGCCCACATCTTCTCTTCCCAAAATACCCAAACAGGCTAGTACTGAAGAATTATTTCTGCCCCAAGTCATCATTAAATGCCTGTGTCAACAGAGAAAAGGAGAAATGGAGTTTCATTACACCCCTACATTACCTGAGTGGAAACCTGCACTCTAGTAAAAGACCATTGTCTTTGAGAGGTGACCAAGTAAGCTACAGTTGCGGTCAGTCTTTCATGTACCAAAATTTAAAGGAGATTGCTATTCTAGAAGAATTCACAACCCCCCTATTCTCTGCTCCAGAACAGATGGGAAAGGATTAAAGACCTACACAACTCCTTGTGTTGGCATACAGCACAGAAGGCACCTGCTATTAGCAATCTAAGGGCTGAATCAATGCCTTTTTTCCCAGCTGGAAGCATTGAAGATTGAAGTTAATCTCTCTCCCTCATGCTCTCATTTTTAAAGTGTCATAACTTTTATCCATAGAATAGCTGAGGAATTTTTTGTTTCTTTTTGGGTTTTTTTTTGTTTTATTTTTTTTATTTTTTTATTTTTTTTTTTTTTGCAAGATGCTTGGTCTGATTTCCACAATTTGAAGCATCCCATTCTCTCAGCCTTCCTTCCTGTTGGCCTGAAGGGCCCCTAAACAGAATCAAATGGCAACACCCTTGAAGAACAGTATGTTTCCTCCCTTTTCCAGGGTCAGCCCAATCTATATCCTTTGCTTTGTGCCTCATATATATCCTTACAAACTGCTGAAAGCTCGGTTTGGAGCCGTTCCCAGCACATGCTGATATCAATCTGCACATTTGTAGTGTGCGCTTCTCTGGCCCTGCTAGAGGATTATTAACAAGAACAGAGTGTTTGGATGATTGCCTGGGAAGAGGGAACTTCATCCTCAATTCACCACATCAAACCCTGGTTTGTCATGCTATACCCTAATGACACTCAGAAGTCAAGTTCTTAATTTTTCCCAATAGAAACCACCAACTGCCTTCCTGTCAGGTAGGACTGTGAAACAAGGGAGTTTATTTTGGATGGTGGTCTTGGACAAATCTTTCCTGTCAAGGACCACATTTGGAATGTGAGTTTTGCTCTGCTTCCTCCAGCATATCCTCCTGAGCTATATTTGCTGACATCATCCTGACAGCAATGCCTCTTCACTCTGGGTTAGCATACAGCATTGCGAGCACTAGTCTTACCCTCACTTCCAGGAGCTCCACTTTCACACTCACCTGCAGGCTTCCTTATCTCTCTTCTGTAATAACCACAAAGCATGATTACACCATAACCATGTCTCCTGGGATTCCTCTTTCTTTGATATATGTATGGTTATGCCCATCCCCCAGCGTTGTGAGCATTTTAGCTGAGGACTTCTACTTAAAATTTTATCCAGAGGATGCCTCTGGCACAATGGTGCTATCTCTAGAAGGTTGTGGTTGTAACACACCCTTGTCCTCCTCCCTCTCAATAAGTATTTATTAGTTAGTCTCTTATAATGTTGACAGCCACCATCCCACCTAGAGAGAATTGGACTGACATAGAAATTCTTCTAGATTTATAGTCTTGCAGAGCAGCTTTTCCTCCTCACATGCTTCTTTCATTCCCTCTCCTGTTTCTCATGCAAATACACAGTGGAACACTTCAGTGCACCTATCCTGAAATGAGAAGTCTTTATCAAAACCCTCATATCAAGGGTCAGGAATCTATGCAGAAGGGGTAGGGGGAAAGATTGTAAGAGTCAGAGAGAATGTATCCACTCAAAGGAAACTATATTTTAGAAACAACAGACTGATATACATATGAACTCAAAGAGATTGAGTTCATCTAACATCATGCACAAGACTTGCAATAGGTTTAAGCCAAACAAAATCCCAGGACTCATGTGGACATAGGGTCCCACATCTAACCAAAAATCTATTTCTAATTGTATCTGCTAAGAAAGAAAAAAATCAGTTTTCTCCATTCGTGTCACTGGTTATAACAACCACACTATAGGGTACTGCCCATGGCAAAGATTATTTAGCCAAGACAAAAGTGATTCTATGGTGTGTGTGTGTGTGTGTGTGTGTGTGTGTGTGTGAGAGAGAGAGAGAGAGAGAGAGAGAGAGAGAGAGAGAGAGAGAGAGAGAGAGAGAGAAGGGGGAGGCCCCTCCTGGTTACCAACCAATCCTGGCATATTAAGTCTCTGCAGGATGAGATAAAACTTCTCCCACTGAATCCAGACAAGGCAGACCAGATAGGGAAACAGGATTCACAGGTAGGCAACAGATTCAGGGACAGCTCCTGCTCTAGTTGTTGTTGGGTCCGCATAAATATCATCCTGAGTGAGGTAACCTAGACCCAAAGCACTTGCATGGTATACTTACTTAGAAGGGGACATTAGCTGTAAAATTCAGAATCCTGTGGTTTTGATTGTTATCCTTTCCTATCTTAATTTTTAAGGGTATGTATAAAAATTCCTATATAATTGTAATATTGTTTGGCTTTTAAAGTATATGCATATATAATATAGTGACAAATTATCATTCTCAGCTAATATTTCAATATTTATTTGTGAGATTGTTCTGTGTTGACATGGACACATAATCCATTATGTATATATACAATTTTTCCTTGTTCTGCTCTCCAGTGGGTCATCAAATACCACTTCAGTGAGTGCAGTAGTGTGTCTTATTTGAAATTTGTCCAAGGCAGTCATTTTGACCATTCTAATATATGTTGACAAAACATTCATTAATACAACAATTAGATGGTACTGTTTGATGCAGGAACCTGCTAACTTGGAAAAGGATCATACCTCAATCCACCAAAAACTCTCTAAGCTTTGTGCCATTAAATTTTCTTCTCTCCCTGACTTTTTGATTGCAGGAAAATTTAGAGAAACTTCTCCAGGTGTGAGTGTTGGATTATCAAATAAATTTTTTTTCAGTTTTTACTTTTCTTTTATGAACTTGTTAGACTTGTTGGTATTTTCACTTTGGGACTATAAATTGCCATTTGTGTGATTTTAAACATATTGTTTATCTGTTAGGAAACGTCAAAGATGATAGGAGTATTAAAATAGGTGTTGAGGAAGGAACTTGAAGAACCTGGAAGATCAAACACATCCAAAGACAATCTCTACTTTGAACTGTCTTTGAATTGACATTTCTCACAACTGCTTATAAATATGAAAATCACTGGTGTCACTCAGTCATACCCCCCTACAATTCTTTGGCATGCTCAAGCATACATAGCAGAGGTAAATTCCACAGCAGAAAGTCATTAAGTCTTTGAGCATTCTTCAAGTACAGATCACTCATATTTAACCAAAAGCCATTATTATTGTTTTGAAACTGTGAAACCCTTCAATTGCATGTTATATCCATATAGCTAAAAATAATCCAATATATCATCAGACTTTATAGAGTTACTACATTTTTAAACGATACCTATTAGAACTAAAAGATGGAAAGACAACTTTTACAAAGACCTAGAAATCTTGTCTTTTGTGCATTTGTCCTAATATGTAACCCTACTAAATTACAAAATTTTAAAATGTATCCAGTTAAAATATACCACCAATTCTCTAGTTTTAAAAATAACATTAACTTACCACTTACTATACATTAAATTCTGGTCCATCTACAATCTCTCATCAACTATTCTCAGTAAGCTGCAAAATGAAATCTATTTACACATTTTTCAAATGCAAAACATGACTAGGATTAATCAAATAGAAGTCTTTGTGGTTTCAGAGGTGAGTTCTCAATACAGCTTCTCACTCTCCAGTTTTGGGAGAAAGTTTTAGTCTGAGAATATTCCTTCTGTCAGAAAAGGAAAGAGTAAAAAAAAAAAATGTCTTGCCTCTAGTAAACGGAATATCAGGGAGACTGATGGCTTAGCAGTTAAAAACAAGAACTACTTTCCAGTTTCAGGTACTCACAACCACCTGTAACTCCAGTTCTATGGACTCCAGTGCACTCTTCTGGCCTCTATGGCACTGCACTTACATGCACATACCTACATACAGACAGATGCACATACATAATTTAAAATACAAATACATTTAGAAGAGAAGACTGAGCTTTCAAACTTAGTCCCACCTGGCTGCAAAGGCAAAGCTGTACCTAACCTAGTTTACATTTTAACACATCCTTTATTTGAGCATGACCACTATGAAAACAAGCAAAGTCATGTTCTTTCTTTCCCAACAAATCTTTAGACCATTTAAATGGGAGTTTCTACTCACCCTCAAATATAAAGCTTTAAATTTCTGCCCTTCCATTTACATCTGATACACTACTTTGCAGAGAAAAACAACTCCCCCCCAAAGAAAACCTGAAAAAAACCCCAAAAAACAAAGGCAAAAACAAAGAAACAGTGACTTGAAAAATGTTGCTTTGTGATCTTTCCTGAGTACCTTCTGTGGAATCTGCTTGTATGAAGATCCTACACTCCTCCCTGACTGAGTTGAGCAGGGTAGGCTGTAGTGACTAAACAAAAAAACCCCAGTCCCAGCAGGACTGTGCCTAACTAGGGTAATCAGCTTAAGGTAGCATAGAAGGATGAGAAACTTAGGAATGTTCGTTCTTTCAAATTGTATATTCTAACCTCATTTTTCATAGCAAGATTTTATCTTCTGTTCTTATTGTTTTTAGTAGTGGTGGTGGTGGTGATGGTGGTGGTGGTGGTCATGGTGGTGGTGGTAGTGGTGGTAAATGTTTCAGCTGCTTGAATATAGAAGGAAAAGAAAATACTACTCATAAAGTAAGGACTCCTGGAGTAATGAAATGGCTTTGAGAATTTATCCTCCAAATTCCTACAATGTTAATCTTTGAATATTTTTTAAGTAAGTAAGGAACTTATTCTTAATTAATTTATTTATTTTAATGTATTTATATTTCAAGTGCTATTCCCTTACCCAGTTCCTGCCCCTTCTGGAAACCCCCTATCTCATTCTCCCTCCCCCAGCTTATATGAGGGTGTTCCTCCACTCACTCCCACCTCCCTGCCCTCGATTGCCCAACACAGGAGTATCTATTGAACCTTCATAGGACCAAGGACCTCTCCTCCCATTGATGCCTGACAAGGCTGTCATCTGCTACATATGCAGCCCCTGTATACCCCTTGGTTGGTGACTTAGTTCCTGGGAGCTATGGATCATCTGCATCCTGAGTGAGGTAACCCAATCACAAAAGAAGACACATGGTATGCATTCACTGATAAGTGAATATTAGCCAAGAAGCTCAGGATACCCAAGACCCAATTCACAGAACACATGTGTGCTCAAGAAGGAAGACCAAAGTGTGGATGCTTCAGCCCTTCTTAGAAAGGGGAACAAACTACTCCCTGGAGCAAAGGGGGAGGCAAAGTGCAGAGCAAAGACTGAAGGAAAGGCCATCCAGAGACTGTCCCACCTGAAGATTCATCCCAGATACAGTCACCAAACTCTGACACTATTGTAGATGCTAAGAAAGACTTGCTGAAAGAAACCGATATAACTGTCTTCTGAGAGGCTCTGCCAGATGCTTACAAATACAGAGGTGGACACCCGCAGCCAACCATCAGACTGAGTGTAGGGTCCCCAATGGAGGAGTTAGAGAAAGGACTGAAGGAGCTGAAGGGGCTTGCAACCCCATAGGAGGAACTTATTTTCAAAAGCAACATCTCCCCTTATAATTGGTTCAGATGAACAGTCACTTCTAATGTAAAATGGTGCTGAGGCAACTGAGAAAAGCATTAGTTATTCAGATTGTCCGAGAAGTAACAATATTGATAACCATTTGGTTCCTATAAAAAATGCAGTATTACAGATTAGTTATTATGGAAGTGTCAGCTGAGACCAAAAGGGGTTGTCATTGTTGTTGTTGTTGATGATGATGATGATGATTTGTTTGTCTTTCACTCACGGGATCAGCTTTTAATCTACAATGGCCTGAATTTTGACCTACCCTATGTCTCTGTGCTAACAAAGATGGGAGCATGAAAAGAAAGCATCAGGGATTGGACGAGGTGTCCTATGATGGCTACCATCACTCATTTTAATTTCCATGAAAAGCCCTATTTCCTCTGAGCCCAACAGCATTCCTTGTAAGGTCCCTGAGCCTGAACAAATGTCCATGAGCCTGCCACTGCAATCATCCATCTGGCAGAAAAAGAAGACGAGGAGCAAGTGAAATTAGACTATGCCTCTCTGGTTTCCCCTACGTGCTGCCAATGAATGAGAGCATCAGCTGCACCATATTGGGTGAGTCAAGCCACTTATCCTTAACTTCACACTCTGCATGCAGGCTGCAAGTCACATCCTGTGAATAGGAATGACTCAGCCTTAACAGGTGTCCATCGGCCTTGCCAACCAACCGCCTGTTGCCATAGAGTGCAGCAGCAGCACATTCTCAGTGGCATACAAAGATTGATAAATAGCAGGCTTGTGCCTCCTCAAAGAGGGAAGGGGTTGGGTTGGAGGCAGGTGCAAAGACTAGATACGAATGCTTAAACGCAGCCCGCCAACCCCAGGAGGATGTCCTGGCTACTGGCATTATCAGCAACCTTTGGGTTTCCATTTGGTAGTTCTCTTCGGTGAGATATCCAAGTCACCAGGTCCCGTCAGTGAAACTAGTTACAGAACCACATTATGAATGTTCCAGATTTTATTTTTTTTCAAGATGTTTTCAAATAGAGAAACCTATATTTATTATCTTACAGGCAAAATTTTAGGACACCCAAGAGTTGGTGCTGAATACCCCATAAGGCAAAGCTTAGGGAGTGGATTCTCAAAGCCACATCATTTGTTAAAGAAGAATCAGTGCAGAGTCCAGGTCTATAACTTCTGTTCAGTATGATTTTAATAATATTCTTGACTACTAAAATATGGATGAATATGAATTTCTTAGTCCTTTTCAGAAATTCCTGACTGAACTGCTGAATTACCTGATCATAAAATAGAATTAGGAGATAGTCTTTTGTATCCTTGTATCTCTTGCCTTGTGTTTTTTCACTTCCATCTATCCACTTTGAAGTTTAAAGCATTTGTCCTTAACATTGCAGTCAAGAAGGAAAAGTGATGTAGAAAAGCTGTTCTTTCTCTCTCTCTCTCTCTCTCTCTCTCTCTCTCTGTGTGTGTGTGTGTGTGTGGGTGTGCATGTGTGTGTGTGTTACCCTGGAAGTTTCACACAGCCCTTCTTCCAAAGCACATATTTACACAATCACATCTATCTATAAAGCAGACTTAGAATTTACTTATCTGTACAGATAATGTTGGAGACTTTTATAATGGGGAGAGTTTAGAACACTGAATTTCAGTAGATAACAAGTAGTGGTAGCATCAATCAATGTCTGTGCAGTATCTGTGAAATAAAATAGAAAATAAGACTCTACAAAACACAAATAAGAACTAGATCATATAAAGAGTTTTAAGAGCAAGTAAAAACAAAGCTTACTTTGCCTGAGTAGTTTTAAGGGATGACACTATGAAATGAAACACATATATGTTTTTATCATAACATATAAAAACCCAGTAAGAAAGTTATTATTTTCACAAAATTTTATAAGTTAAAAAGAAAATTGAGATCATTGCCTAATTTCTCCCACTGAAACAATACAGAGAGCTGCAGATCATTTCAAAGTCATCAGACCCCCTAATTCTCCAGTGATTAACTATGACTTTCATTAGATATTTTAGTGTCCTTTTTTAGTCTTGTTGAGATTCAATATGAAATCTGTTTTATATATCTTACAAGAGATGAAGAGACATGTTTGGGTTCATGCGAATGAGTGGTCCAAAGGAGGCCTCCCCAGTTGCTTAGCATTGTGTGATAGAATGTATAGATTCATTCATCAACAACCTGAACATCAATTTACAAAATAAGCACAATACTTGGGAAAAAGAACAGGACAGTGTCTGTACACATCCTTTGCTGGTCATTTCTCAGTGCAGTGATAGCTTTTACCACCTTCATTAAATTTGAACGGAGTTCAATGGACAAATCGATATGCTGCTGACAAGCCTGAAGCCATCACTTGCTTTTCATTTGATTGATTATTCAATGATGAGACCACGAAGGGTTTGTCTGATTGACCCTATAGAATCAGGCAAAAGGAGATTCTCTGAGATCATCTAAGCATTTTAACCTCATGCAAAGCATGGCTTAATTGCATGAGGAGAACATAAACATCTGCAGCTTGGGGATACAAAGGAATCTGAGCATTTTTGTAAGTCTACAAGAAGACCTTCTACTCAACACCAAAATGACTATTACATTTAAGTGATTTCTGTGATTTAAAACTTTACACGTGTGGCTTTGAGTGCACTTTCTGCCTTGATGGCAGCCATAGTTATAAAAACATGAGAAATATTGAAAACATAGACAAAGTCAAGATTTATTATTTTGTGACTGTGTGCAAATGCTATTGCCTTGATATTGGGATATCCCTCTGTAAGTCAGGTCACATTTGTGTTCATGCTCACTTAAGAGATAATTAAAAGACAGTTTGATTCCCAGTGAAACTAGAACATATTACCAACTTATTGTGAGTTGAATGGAGAAAAAATAAGAAATTCCTTCACATAACTGGGCCTTGATTTGTGTGTTGCACTTTATGTAATATTTTGGTTATGATATAACAAAGGTCATAACTTCAATCATACAGACACAGAACTTCAGAAGCATTAGCCAAGTTCTACATTGCACAAGTTAATATTGTTTCTAAAGGTCTTGCCAGAGCCAGAATAGAGTCTCTGTTTTGGATAAATAAGGAAAGGTAACTGAGCAAATAAATTATAATTTTAAGCCAGAGATATTAATAACTGCTACAAAACATCAGGAAATGAATGACATGCATATAAATGAAACAGTGTATCCTTGAGATGTTAAATATAATCAAATGGTTTACCACTGTAAAATACTTAAGAGTGACATGTGTGATAGTTTGGTGCAAAAGTATGGCCATATGTGAGAACACACTACAGAAGATATCATGTAGCTGATGAAAATGATTTCAAATAGTATATTTGTAGCATAGCTCACAGCTTTGTAATATGCCAATTATACATTAGTCTATGCACTTTGTTAGAGAATTAACAAAATCCAGATAGTCAGAGAAGTTTGCATCTATCCTTCCCTTAACAATGTTCAGCATGTTCGCCTTATTTTAGCAAGCCCTATCCTACTAGCCTGCTGTTATATGTTGGGACACCCTACATAGCTAAGATTTAATCTCTCACTTTAAGGAACTTCTATAATGTTGTCAACTATAGTTAAAGGTTAAAATGTTGATGCTAAAATTTTATTCTGACTTTAGCAACTTATTCCTATAGTTTCAGGTACTCAGGATAGGGAGAAAGGTGTACCAATTAATTTGATTCTGAAAAACACAGGGAGAGATCCTCTCTCAGAAACTATTAAGTGAATATGTTCCTTTATTACTAAAATATTCTATATTCATTCCAAAAGTAATATATAATAGAGACACATATAAGTATACACACAGCTATGCATGCACACACAAACACACATTGAATCATACCATCAATAACAGCTGTGAGAAACATCATGCATGGTGCTTCTTATTTCAGTGTAAATCTCTGCACTACTGATAATTGGGCAATGGGACTGTCATGTACACAGTAGGATCTTGTATACTGGAGACTATTTAATGTTACCCCCATTTAAAAGTAATGCCAGCAGTATCTTTGTTTAGCTCAACAACAGAAAAGTATCAACATATTTACCAATATCCCAAAGGAGTCTAAGTCACCTTGCTTAAGAACTACCAGGTATAAATGTATCAACTACATCATTTCTTTAAAATAACACTAAGCTAGAAAACCAGGAATCTGGTAGCAAGAAGGGCTAAGTAACAACTGGAGGTGTTTCCTTCAGCAACTAAATGTAAGAACAGTGATTTAAATACAGCCATTACTGCCTTTAAATCTCTCCTCGTCCTCCTCCTCCTTCTTCTTCTTCTTCCTCTTCCTCTTCTCCTCCTCCTCCTCGTCCTCCTTCTTTTCTCCTCTCTTCCAACCTCCTTCATTTTCCCCCTCTCCCTCTGAATTCCTCTCTCTTTCTCTTTCGAAGAATGTAATACTAAAGCACTTTCTCACAAGTCTGTCTTTCTCAGCGTTTACTGTACCCTGTGAATATTTTCCACTAGAAACTAATCTAGGGCATAACTTCAGTATTCCCATGATGCTCATGGGTGGGGTCACCCATATTATTTTATTTGGTCCCTCCTTCCTAAGGAACATTATTTTTCATTTTGCAAATACTCAAACTATACATCAGAGAATATACTTTTCACTGTGTACACTTTGATCTTTCTGAATGCTCTATTAATTAATATTTCATTTCACCCAGTAAGTTAATACCTCAAATGCACCATTTCTGATAGGGAAAGAAGATATCAATGCATATACCAGGATGTATACCAACTATAAACCAGAATAGTCCCATAGAAAATGGCCTGTATTTTTATTCAAATTTCAGGAACTTTCCCAAAATTAGCACCGATTGGTGAGATTTCTTTTCTGTGGTTTATATTTGTTTTCTTTCTCCAAAGAGAAAGTAAAATTTCTTATTAAGGTTTCTCTAAGACATAGGAAAATTCTGCCCAAATAAAGAAGATGGGAATCTAAAATATAATTTTAAATCTCCAGCCCATAATACATTTTATAATTAAGCACCAATTCCTCCCCCAAAGGGCATACATTTTTCTGTTTAGGATGGACCAAATTAATGTATTGTTTGTGCTTTTACATTTCCTTTGTTTGCCAAGACAAAAACATAATCCTGCTTTTGGTAGATACTTAATGTAGTCAATAATGTTTGAACACTCTAGGCCAGACAGCATGCCAAAGGCTGAGAATACAAATGTTCTAGTAATTTGTATGTAGACAGGGTTTTGAAACAAAATATGTAGTGTCCCTATTATGATAACAATCTAACTGCATAAAACCCACTTGCATGACTTTCCATGCTGCCATTGCCTTGGGCCATGGGATAAACTGACACTGTGCAGTCCTGCCAGCATCCACCTGAAGTGCCACATCTCTTTATTCAAAATTCAGGCTAACTTCGTACTTCTGAAAGTTCAGAATCATCGGAAGACTTCATTTCTCTGTTCTAATGTCAGCATACCTATACCTTTCTAATTAGTTGTCTGTCTCTCTTGGGGATCAGACACATCACCTTTATTCTTGCATCCTATGAGCCTACTCAGGTTTCTAGTATATGATAAGAACTCAGTTTACATGTACTGAATAAATGGGCAGGGTGTTTAAAGGACAACAAGATGCATGGATCTTGACCACATAGTGCCTCTAAGAGTACTTTACAGAGGACTAGTAGAGAGGGTATACTCATCTAAGAATGGAAGGGCCAAGGCTACATGAACCTGCTGATAGAAGAAAAACCTAGCAGCCTCTACTAAGAAGCTAGACTACACAGCCCCAGATGTCATGCAGAGGGATCCCATGTGCTCAAAGCTGGGACTAGGGAATGTAATGTAGGAGTGCAGATGCTGGAGAGTCTCCATCCTGCTCACCAAATACAGTTTAGAAAGTTTGCACCATCCAAACAGGGGTGTGCATGGGGGGAGAGACAGAGAGAGACAGACAAAGACAGAGACAAAGACAGAGAGACAGAGATTGAGTGGTATCTGAAAAGCCTAGGAATCTGATGTGGTTAAGAGAAAGGATGTAAACAGAAAACAGTGGGACAGATGTTCTTCATCACAGGCCAGTGTTCATGTTTTGTTGTGGTAGCGATGTTAAACCTGGCTATCTCTCCTCCAAGAATGTAAGGAACATGAGCGGCAGCTCTATGTAATTGATTCCTGTATTGACTTAGGGTCTTTCTCAGTGTCTGATGGAAAGCAGGTCCCTATTTAGTGGTAAAGGTATTGAGTTTCTGGACAGGTTCCATTTATTCGCAGGAAGATTCTACAGGTTAGAACAAAACCTTCCTTGCTTATCCCCAGACACTTTTTGAGAACAGTCATCTCAGACTTCTAAAGAATGACATATTTCCAGAGAGAAAACAGGGAGAGTTAATATTTATTTGCAAGAACCAGTTATTATATACAAAAGAAGAAAAAAAGAGGAGGAAGAGAAGGATGAGGAGGAGGACGAGGAGGAGGATCCAATTGTCCAGGCATTGCAAATTTAAATTGGGCCACAAAAGGACCCACACAGTACCAGAGAAGTTGTCAAACACTTCAAAGCAGAGCACCCATCTGTCTCACAGGCAGCTGGTGACCCATATCACTACTGCCAACTTTGGAGGACCCAAACTCCAGAGGAAGATTGTAAATGACCTGCTGGGTTCAGATCCTTCGTACCCAAAGCTAAAGAAATCTGATATAGTTAGTAACTGTGAAAGTAACAGTTCAGTGAAATAGAAAGGAAAGAAAATCATGTTTGTGATAGGATTTAGTAGTATACATAGTTGTATATTATGATATCTATCAGTGTAGGAAACATAAGAAAGGACCTCTGATCCCTTTTAAGGATATATATTTAGGATAGGTTTTAGGTATATAGGATGCGCAATTGGGCTTAGTAACTACAGTTGGCTGGCTAACAGTAAAAGAATAAACCAATACCAAACTTTACTAGTCCTTGAACATGTAGCTGGTTATCATATATACATATCAAGAGAGATTTTTTATTTTGAATCTAAGGTCTGTCATATTTTAGAAAGGTAATGTATTTTGAACATTGTGGGAAGGGAGACATGTATGTCAAAAACCCAACTAGGGATTATGGCAGCTCTTTGTAAGCAAAGACATTAACTCTTCTTCAGGGAAACACATGAAGATTTACCCTAAGATGACAGAGTCTCAGGAACTTCAATCCATGTAAACTTCAGTTCATGTAGTTGCCAAATCTAGAACAAAACTACAAAAACACCTTTCCGTGTATGAGTTAATCAGATTATGAATTGTGATTAGAGATCTGGCTGTATACTATCAACATTGTGATTAGGTAAATCTATTCAGTGATATTATTATATAACCAACATCTTGTGAAGAATTCTGATTCAGGCTAAATTCTATTCTCCCTTAATCATATATATGTTTCAGATGATTTCTCTCTATCTCACAGGCTGCCTTTTCACATGCAGAAATGATGTAAATGTACTTTGTGGGATTCAAAACCAACATCAGCTCCACTCAGCAAAAATTGCTTTCATCTCTCCAAGAGCTGCTTCTGTGGAATGTGTGGTCATTCTTTGCTAGAAGGCATTTGGGAAAGCCACATTAGCCTAAATTCTCATGAGAATTCTACTTGCCTGCCAGATACTTTATCTTCAAAGAATGGGACTTGAGTGTTATGGGCTCCCTCCATCCTCCATGAGAAAATGAGAAGGCATATATCAGTGATCCAACTGCTTTAATTACTGAGGTAACTTTTTGTGCCATGTGATGTGGTAGGAATATCATCATGTTTCATCTGTGTTTATGAAATTAAATGCACAATCCTCATTTTCACTGAAGAGACAACAGCCCAAATTTTTGAAGTCTCACTCAGAAGTAAAATATTCTGACTTAAATTTCTTAAAGGGATGGTGACTGAATAAAGATGGATATAATTGTGATTTGTTTATAATTTGTGGATTTTATTATAATTTAGGAACATGTGACCTCTACCAACAGGAGATGGTGATAGCCATTAACCAGATAATTTTCCCATTAGGTCATTAAGAAACAGATCTGATTTCTGGCTATTATAAACAAGGCTGCTATAAACATAGTGGAGCATATGTCCTTATTGCATGCAGGGGAATCCTCTGGGTATATGCCCAGGAGTGGTATGCCAGGGTCCTCTGGAAGTGACATGCCCAATTTTCTGAGGAACCGCCAAACTGATTTCCAGAGCAGTTTTACCATTTTGCAATCCCACCAACAGTGGAGGAGTGTTCCTCTTTCTCCACATCCTCGCCAGCACTTGTTGTCTCTTGAGTTTTTAATCTTAGCCATTCTGACTGGTGTGAGGTGGAATCTCAGGGTTGTTTTGATTTGCATTTCCCTGATGACTAATGATGTTGAACATCTTTTAAGGTGTTTCTCGGCCATCCGAATTTCTTCTGGTGAAAATTCTTTGTTTAGCTCTGTGCCCCATTTTTTGATAGGGTTATTTGTTTCTTTGCAGTCTAACTTCTTGAGTTCTTTGTATATATTGGATATTAGCCCTCTGTCAGATGTGGAGTTGGTGAAGATCCCAAATATCCCTCAAAGGAGGAATGGATACAGAAAATGTGGTATATTTATACAATGGAATACTACTCAGCAATTAAAAATAATGAATTCATGCAATTTGTAGGTAAATGGTTAGGCCTGGAAAATATCATCCTGAGTGAATTAACCCAATCACAAAAGAATGCACATGAAATGCAATCACTGATAAGTGGATATTAATGAGCCCAGAAGCCCTAAATACTGAAGACACAAATAGCAAGTCAAATGATTCCCAAGAAGAAGAAAGGAGAGGACCCTGGGACTGTAAAGATTGCATCCAATTTAGTAAAGAAACCGAGGGGGGAGGGGGAATGATTGGGGAACAGTTGGGGGGGGAGAGGAACTATGGGAACTATGGTGGGTGGGAACTGGGAAAGGGGAAAGCCTTTGGAATGTAAACATAGAATATAGAAAATAAAAATAAAAAAAAAGAAAAAAATTAAAAAAAGAAACAGATCTGATTTGATATGTGTGCTCTATACCTTATTGGCCAAATCCCTTTTATTTCCCAAAGTAACCAAAACATAAGAACAGCAATTATCAAGCTGTTCTAGGGAGACAGTTTTTCCACAGGCGCCTTGAACCATCACTAAAATCAAAGGACAAAAAGTAAAGTTAAGCACCTAATTAATAATTATTGCCACTAAGAGCTTACTTTCCTTTCAGTTGATATGCCAGGCACTGCCCCGAGTATTTTGCACATTCATTTATTTAGATTTGTTTTTTTTTTTCCTGTGAGCATGGATATTTTTACCTACATATAAGTATGTGCACCGCATGAATGCCTAGTACATAGGGAGACCAGAAAGGACATGGAATTTACTGGAGCTGGAGTTACAAGTAGTTGTAAGCCACCCATGTATGTGCAAAGAACCAAAACCAGTACAAGGAACTAAGACACCCAAGATCAGTCAGTGCTCAAACTGCTGACCCATTGCTGTAGCCATCTATTCTTTTCCTTTAAAGTGGCAACTCAGAACTAAGTATTATTAATTTCTGCAGAGGTAAACTTAAGGGTCTTCAGCACCTAGAAGCAGACGACTCCTGCAATCTAAGAAGTGTTTATTGAAATGCCTTAAAAAGAAAAATGGGGCATTTAATTAGCACACACTATACCACAAGCTTTTACAGAGATGGTATCTTGATGTCTAGCGTCACTTAGAAAATAGATGTTCATGTTCCACAGGTGAGAAACAGGAGGTTAAATAGATTAAATCTACCAACACCACAAATAAAATCAATAGCAATGATGAGATTCAAACCCTTGAGCCTGACTCTGAGCCCTGATGCAATCTGCCACAGAAGGCTGCCTGTCAGTTGTGTATGAAGCTGTGGACACTGAACAATGAATGGCCTCTGTTTCTCCTGCCTCGCGTTATATATTGTATCACAATGTGTGCAGACATGACTAATATAAGATTGAAGACTGAACCATTTCAAATGTGTTCTTAAAATGTGTATTTGAGTCCTTTCGGGAGCAGTACAGTTTTTAGTTACTTCAATTTGTAGAAAGAACAGTTGTCGTCTTATTCCTGGTCCCTCACTAGCTCCCTGTACCAGACTGCTAAGCCTGGGAAAAAAAGGACTGGGCATGTGCAGATCATCCCAGGAGTCCCTTTCCCATTGGAAGATGTCTTAGTTTGGAAAAGCCTGTGCGTTTTCTCCTGCAACCCCATTCTATCGTTCTTAGCCATCACTGTCCCTGTTCATAACAGTATTTGGAAGTCCAATTCACAAGCTCAGAGCTTGCTCACTTGATCACCCGCACACATATTTATATATGTTCTATCAACAACAAAAGGGACACTTCAGCCTTATTTCTCTCTCCCTTACTCCCTCACCTTATCTGTTAATTTGAGTTATAGAGACAAGTACTAGTCACTGAACTCTTTCTATCACAACAGAAAACATGTGTGTCAAAGAAGCCAAAGCAAATGAAGTTCAGTGTTATAAGAAAACCTAGTTGAAATGGAATTCCACGTCAGAGCTTGAGAAATGTGTTGCTGTCAGAATATTCCCTATATTCAATGGTAAATATGTCCCCTCATCAGAAGGATCACTGGTGCTTGAGTTTTATGTCCTCATGAGCCAAGGTCCTAGTTAGCCACCTTGGTGCATTGCCCAGGAATCAATTCTCATTTTTATTGTAGTACCTCCAATTTATACTGGATTCATCATTTCATCCATACCCACAATTTCTATCCTAATCCAGGCTGGAGAATTTTCCGGATTTATCTCTAACATACATACTCATCAGTCTCTCTACTTCTTACTCTTGCTGGTTTTATTGGTCAATTCTTTGCAGTGCAAATGAGTTATTTCTCCAGCAACCACAAATTGATAATTTCAACCCCTTACTTTGACTGGTGAATAGCTTCATACTGACATTAACACAAGGGCTTTTTTCCTGGTTTTGCTCACTCTTTCTTTTTATTCCGTGAATCACAGGCTCACTAGCCTGCTCTCATTTTCTACTGACTCCAGAGTCTGTGTCAATATGTTTCCCCTGACTGGGACACTGGAACAAATTTCCATTCTCTAGACAATTGAGTTCTCATTCATTCTCCATCTAATAATCCTAAGGTTACTCCTTACAAGAGGCTTTTCTTGTTAAGTAAGAACATATGAGGGGTCATACATTTGGCTTGTCAGTCTTTAATAGTGTCATTTTGGAAGTGGATTTGTTGTGATCTGTCTATTCTATTTTGCATATAACATAGTTTCATAGTTAGGGTTTTCCTGCTGTGAACAGACACCATGACCAAGGCAAGTCTTACAAAGGACAACATTTATTTGGGCTTGCTTATAGGTTCAGAGGCCTATATCCATTATCATCAAGGTGGGAGCAGCACAGAATCTAGGCAGGCATGATGCAGGAGGAACTGAAAGTTCTACATCTCACGTAAAGGCTGCTAGCATTAATACTTGCTTCTAGGCAGCTAGGAAGACAGTCTTAAACCCACATTCACAGTGACACACCTACTTCAACAAGACCTCACCTTCTAAAAGTGCCATTCCCTGGGTCAAGCATATACAAACCATCATACATAGTAAGTGTTAACTGAACACTGAATGTATAAGATACTTGAGAAAAAATGGAGGAATCAAACTATCCCTTCACCCTCACAGTGTAGAGACCAGGACTTTATTATTATAGGTTAAGCCTTTAGCAAAGCATTAAAATGAAGCAAGATACTTTTCAAAACTATGAGTAGAAGGTAGTCACCTTCATGAGCACCTTCATTGAGTGTGCCAGGTTCTTTCAACATGAAACTCCTGACAGAATGACTCAATGGAACAAGGATTTATTTAAGCTCATGGTGTTACAGGATTCGGTCCTTCATACCAGGAAATGTATAGTGGAGTTCAGGGGGCACTGAAAGAGTAACTCCTATACCAGGCTCACTTTTACTCCATTGTAGCCCCCTAACATATTGGAGGAGCCCACCTAATATTTAATTGTTTTTTTCCATTATTTGCCATTCTATATATTAATATTCACTAAAAAAATCCACAAAAACACATTCAGAGGAGTGTATTACCAATCATACACATCTCTCTCTTTCTCTCAATCTGGTTAAGTTGATAATTGAGATTACATGCTATGATGAGCTTCAAGGACTTTCACCAAAGCGCTATGCTTCTGCAACACTGAGGATCTCAATTTCCATCTCTTTGTAGGACAGGAAGTTGACCCATGTCAGCTGACTCTGAGCCATCTGTTCACCATGAAGCTGGAGTCCCAGGCTCTGGACAAAGCCTTTCTATTTTCAGTAGAGTTTAAGGTGTCTCATGGATCTAAATTGTCTACAACCCTTACTGCCATTCATCTTTCTTGTTAATCAAGGACATATGTCTATTGACTTTAATGGGGTCTTGAGTGCTTCATGAACTACTGAGATGAGAAAAGATCAGTGCTTGGATAGTGGAAGAAAAATGGGAACAGGGGGACTGTGAAAAGTTAATTGAAATAAAGCATGTGCTGGAGGACACAGGGTCACACACATGGGAAGAGCAGTAAATAGAGAGGTTTTATCCTAGGTGTTTTATAGTCTGTAAGCTTACAAGCTGTAATCATCAGGGTACTCATGAACTCCCTCCAGAATGCATTCCTTCTGGGGAAAACAAAACCTGAGTCTGTACTGACATGGAGCAATCAGCTGGTTAGCTTTCTGCCTGAATTCTTTTTAAAGCACCCCACCACAAAGACCTCTCTTTAGAAATAACACTGATATGAAAAGCAAGGAAGATACAGGTTTAGAAGATAGGCCATGTCTATCTTGTAAGTGATCCAATAATTAGGACAGGTGCCTTATCTTTTAAATAGTTAATGTTAATCTTGGCTTACTACATCTGCAAAATCAATACCTGATGTTTGCACCATTGTTCAAGGACTTAAAAGAGACTCTCACATATAATTTCTTCAGCAAACCCTGATAATGTCATGACACTGCTGTTCTATCTCCAATTTAATGTCACTGATACAGGGAAGAGGGATAAAGGACTTAGTCAAAGTCAAACTGCAACCATGTTGAATGACTGTGAAAAAAATTGAGTCTTCTATAAAAGATTATGTTATAGCTGTCTTTCATCTATCATCTATTTGTCTGTCTCTCTGTCTATCTATCTATCTATCTATCTATCTATCTATCTATCTATCTATCGTCTAACTTTTTATGTTCTATGCCCATACGCACCTTTCACACTAACATGAACATGGAAATTTATCAAATGTATTCAAAATCCTTGTGGTTCTTTTCCAGAGCTCCAGTTACATTCTTAGCCTGGAGAAATTGAGATGGATTCTTAACCTTGAATAAGGATACAGGGCTGAATAGCTGTCAAGATTCATGTCTGTAGAAGTATGGTGAGAAGTTTTCCTCCATGACTCGAGGCAATTTTTCTTCAGTCTTCCAGCATGCATACAGTCAGGAAGACAGTGGTCACTCACTAATCTCTTTCTGCCTAGGATTTTGCCCCTTCCTCTATCTCTGCAAACCCATGACTATCCTCCCAAGTTCAGAGTGACAGTTCTAAAATACAATATTGGAACTAATCATTTATCTTCTGAAAGCACTGCTAATTTCTCATTATCCATAGGATCAAGCATAGATTCATTAGCAGAGTAATTTTTACCCCTATTTCTCCTGTTCCCTGTGTTTCGGATGGGGAAAGTAGGTCTTGTTCTCTGAGCCTAGAGTCTTAAAGGGGGTTTAGGAGATACTGTGAAGATCAGAATCTGGCCATTAAACATCTCTAGCCTTCTCTCCAATATCCCTTTCTTCTAGTTCCCATGTATTCACATGTTATTTTCATTCTCCAGAATGCTACATCCACACTGGAATTGCCAGTCAGAAGACCATCACCATTTTCTACCTAGTGAATCTTCTTATAAGGCAAATTCAAGTTGTTAACAAAGATGTTACCGTGTTCTTCTTTTTGTCTGCTTAAAACCTCCATCAGCTCATATTAAAATAATTTGTCCATGTCTTCAAAGTCATTAAGATCACATTGATATGAGACTTTAAGCTTTCTCTCTTCATAGCAAGGCTCTACTTGCAAATAATTTAGCTCCAGTAAAGTCTTGGTTCTTATAGTAAACCAGATATTTTTCTTGCTATACTGACTCTGAATTGTTTCTCTTTTATATTTTCTCTTCTGCTTTTTCCTGTGGATATGACACCCAGAGTTGAGTTCTAGTACAGTCTGTTATCGTGTGTCCTTTCTCATTTTTTCAGAGGTAATCTTTCCATGGAAGGATTGATTCACACTGTAAAGTATTCTCTGGCTTCTGGCCCACTGTCAGGCCCATAGTTATTACTCAAAGAACAGCTGAGGGACAATGACAAGGACTTGCTTTTGAAGTTGTTCTTGAACTACTACTCTCTATTAGAAAATACTAGTTACTAATATCATTAGCCTAAAACCTTTCTTAGCACAATGAATACTTTTTAGAGTAGGAACCACAATTTGTGCAATTCATTAAAAACATACTATAGCATATGTCTTTTCTGTAGTCTGTGATTATATGTGAGTGTGCATATGTGCATACGTGCATGCATGTGCATGTGTGCATATGTGTATATGTGTGTACACTAATGTTGTAGCATTTATTGAATGTATCGTTCATGTAAAATAATAACATGCCTACACTTCTGTGCCTTCTCATTCAGTGTGCAAAATATGTATATTCACTCTGTAAATATTAAGCGTAAGTCACAGAAGTTTGGTTTCACATGCCCACACATCTGTCAAGGATCAGTGAAATACCAGAGAGATTCCAGCAGCAGAGGACCCCCTTGTACTCTGTGTTGTGCTAAAGGAACAAGTAGATTTACACAAGAACAATCATTTTTTTCTGAAAGGATTCAGCATATTTCATCTCCTTGAACAAAATGAAACAGAGAGCATAGGGAAAGAGCTCAATGGTTAAAATCATTTTCTTCCCTTGCAGAAGACCTGGATTCAGTTTTCGGCATCCATATTGTGGCCCATAACTTTCGGTAACTCGAGTTCCACAGATCTGATGCCCTTGTCAGGTATCTTCAGACCCTTGAATGTATGTGATACACATACACACAATCAAACAAACCAAAATAAAATAATATAAAATAAAATCAATAATTTTTAAAAACAAATTAGAAATGGTGACTCCATGCCAGTCTCCTGAGTATGTGGTAGACTTGGTTTCCCCATTTTACAGTGCATCAATAATCCAGATGGACAGGTGAAGAGGTCACATTGTCTTGGTCTGTATAGGACTGGGGGATTTCCTAGAATCTGGGACTTTTAGAGCAATACCCAGGAAAGTCCCCGGCAAAGCAGGATGAGCTAGCCAGCCTAAATTCTATAATGAGATAATAGAAGTCAAGTGATTAAAATAAGTAATTTGGTCATGTTCTTATACCAAATAGCAAATCAACATGCATGGTGTGTGTGTGTGTGTGTGTGTGTGTGTGTGTGTGTGTGTTTATATGTGTGTGTGCACATGCGCACGCATGTGTGAACACTAAATAGGAGGAAGTGGGAATGTATTTTCCTATGTAACTCTCTGAAATTTAAAACAGATGCTGGGACACATCAAAATTGGGGCTGAATCTCTTTTAAGATGTGTTTTATAGTCTTCATCCTTGTGTGTTAAGATAGGAAAGCCATTGAGTACCAACATGAGAACATTCCTTAACCCACATCACAAATCCACACGGTCTTATAATTTCCAAACCATTCCATGGTGAGTTCTCCATAATCTCACCAGTCCTCAGGCCCTGCCTGCGCCATAGAAACTCATATATTCACAGAGCCATTAGCCAAAATCGTTTATGTACATATCCAAATTTATTTGGATTCACCAATTAGTCACACATTATCTAATTTTTATTCACAAATGCCCTTTAACAGTTCCACCTCTATCCATCCATGTACTTTAAATAGACATAACATGCATTTCTACATGATATGCAGTATTCAGGTTTACACAATGAAAAATGTTATCACCAAGAGACATTTGTTGATTTTTATGTAGTATGGTCTATATTGCCTCCTTTTATGCCTACTTCCAGAATTATTTCATAGGTACAAACATGTCCTCCAAAATCCATATATTGTCATATTTAGAGAGATACAAAGTTTATACCAAGTCTCATATTTGCATGTTCATATTTATGTTTTCCATACATCCTTCTTTTGAACATGTGCATATATACACATACATAAATACATTATGATACATGCATACATACATACATACACACACACAATACTGTCTTGTCTTGGGAAGTTGCTTCAAAAATCTCTGTGCGATAAGGCAGAATATATGGACACATTTTAAGAGACCAATATAAGTAAAATCAGCAGGAACACATGTAGAGGTATGCATATATTTTGAAGGCATTTTGACTATACCCACATATGTTAGCATATATGTGTTTTTTTATCTCAGTTCCCTTAGCATCATGCATATTCACACAATCCACAAATACAACTCTGTGTCAAAGATCCTTCCCATTCTTTACATTGCTTCAAACACTGAAGCAAGTCAGTGAGTCTATTCTTCTTTGTTCAAGGAGAATAGTGAATGTACACAGAGGCCACTGACATGTGATGCTTTGAAAGTCCCCACTGCCAGTGAGGTCCCAGAATTAGAAGGTTCAGGAGGAAACTGACCATGGAGGAATGTTTTTCTACTTAGCCAAAAAGATCCGGCTCCTTTGAACATTGACTTTCTGCTGAGATGTCCTAATGCATTCCACATTTGACCATTAAATCCTAATTGGAGGCCTGCTGAGAAGGTATGGGGGCCCAGCCTGCCAGAATTTCCTGGGTCACATCCTTGCAAGACCCAGCTTGGCCCCCTGCCCCTGCGTGACCTGCCCCTTTGAACTCTTAATCCTTCTACTGCTCACAAAGAATTAGGAGCTCAATTTACTCCTGAAACCACAAGAATGTGTTCTTTGGTCTTCCCCTTCTCATCTGCCATCTCCTCCCCCTGCCCCCATCCACACACACACACATACACACTTTGTTATTCTTGCCTCCATGCACCACCCGTAATGTAGAGGCAGAATTGCTTGTGGAGGCTTAATTGGAAGGCTCCAAAAACCCTGAGAATTTTATGATGAAACAATTGTCCTTGGTAAATGTCAAACTTTGTATTTGATGATGTTCACGACCTTTTCCCCATGACTCTGCTATTTTCTTGAGGAATTATGACCTGGCTCTATCAGCCTGACCTGGTCATGTTCACATATAGCAACTGTCCTGTGTCTGAGAAGAGCCTCACCCTCTGTAACACAGATAACTATTCTCAGGTTTATGGAATATTCAAGCAGATACTAAGGGAAACAATGGAAGAATAAGAGAACCTTGACATAATTGCTTTGGAAGGTTAGATAATCCTGGAATGAATGATAACCTTACCCTAGCCCCTGCTAGCTGCATTTCCTCTTACTACCCATTGTGCACCCAGGTACTGTGACAAAAGTGGTCAGACCTCTGGCCTCTAAAACTGTTGTTTCAAGATTCAAATAAAGGAATTCGGGTGAAAGTTCTTTGAACAATTGAAACATTAATCCAACATCATTAGCATAGAAAGGATAAAGACCCTTCTTCCATCAATAGGAACTTCAAAGTAAACTAAGACTTAGGGATAATGATTGCACAGAAATCTATTGAGAACGACTTATCATGGTAATGGCTGCAAAACACAGGAAGATAAATTTCAACTACCCAGGAAATAACTTCCCAAGGGTCAGAGAGTAACTACAAAATAGAACCCTTGAAGTTCTTTGTTCTATGGCCTCCTGAGAATGTCAGTCTGTCTTCCACTGATTGGCTCAAATAAAACTCAGTCCTAATACCTCACAGATGAACTATCCTGGACCAAATCTGTGAATTTCTCAGTCTAGGCAGATATTGAATTAGAGCACAGGCTAGCCCTGGACCATGTTGACTGATGAGCATGCCTTGTCTTAAAGAAAACTCAACAATAATAACAAAACAATAATAACGTACCTATGGTCAAAATACGTTAGCCAAATTGCAGGAAATATCATAATGAAAGCTTTCACTTGGTACAACTATGAAACACTACAGAAGAGATGAATGCTGCATTAGACTTCTAACTTCAGAGCTTAACAAGTCTCTTACAACCTTACCAACTTGAATAAATCTTGCAAGTTTACATTTTGTTCTTTTGTCTTATTTGATTTTTATCTTAAAATGGGAATACAGGTAAGGCCTACCTTGTAAGGTCACTGTGGACTTCAATAATACAATCTACCCAATGCCTGTCTCTGTAGAGGAAGTTTTTACTAATGTCAGCTTTAGGCATTATTATGATAGTGTGCATGATAGCGTCAATGGTAATCTGTAAAAATGAATCTTCCTTGATTCAAATAGTTCTCAACAGCCAATATAGAAGAATTCAATTCATGCCTGTTTCCAGGGAAACACTAACACTCTCCAAGGCAGGATCTGGTTTGCTTGGTCATCTTTCATTCTGTCTTACAGTGTCGAGACCTTGATGATCTAATTTCTATTCTACAAAAACTGGATCCTGATCTTCTACACTATTCTTACTAGAGAAGGTTCTGATTCATTTGTGTAGAAACATAAAGCATTTCCATTTGCAAAAACTGTTTTGTTTTAGACGAGGGTTCTCTGTGTAGTCCAAGCTGTCCTGAAAATCACTCCACAGACCAGGCTAGTCTAGAACTCAGAATCTATCTGCCTCTAATTTTGTGCTGGGATTAAAGACGTGTAGCAAAATTGTCTAGCTTGATGGAATTCCTTAAGGACGTTTATTATTGTTTACTCAATCACTTTTCCATAAGGTGTAAGGATTTTTCCTGATCTAATGTTATATCTCTAGCATTTGAGACAGTGAGCCTCCCTGTCCACCACACATTTTTAAGCACATAGCCACAAATCTTAATTTATTATACTCTTTCACATCTTTTTGGTACTATGTATGCTGTATTTTTCTCATTGTCTTTATTTTAAGGCACCATGCCTCATCATTACATCTTTTTTTAAGTTTATTCTTTTATTTTCTATATTCTTTGTTTACATTCCAAAGGCTTTCCCCTTTCCCCGTTCCCTCCCCACCATACATCCCATAAGTCCTCTCCCCCCCAACTATTCCCCAATCATTCCCCCCCCACCACCACCATTTCTCTGTTCTGGATCTACAAAACTGGATCCAATCTTTTCAGGCCCAGGGTCCTCTCCATTACATCTTTTAAAAGACAACGTTTTAAAAATCAGGTTAGCCAGCCAGTGTTGGGGCACCTATAAACAAGGAGAAGATGCAGTGAAACTACAAGCTCAAGATAATCACAAGCTATATAGCACAAAAGGATTCTATCTAAAAGCAAAATCAAATAAATTAAATATAACAATAATAGTAGAAAGATAGTAGTAGCAGACACCAGATAGATCTGACAGGGAGTGCCAGCTAAGCAGACAGAGTCTAACATTGCTTGGGTCTCAGCCTGTCAGGCTTCTGCCTGCACTCAGGGACTGGACAGCTCTGTAGGCTGCTTGTGTGCCACCCCTGTCAGGGGTCATTTGCCCTGCAGACTGACCAGCACTTGGAGGGGCTCTCCACCATCTTGGCTCCCGGACGTCAGACAGATCTAACAGACAGTGCCAGGTACACAGACATATCCTGAGTCTAATATCACTTGGGTCTCAGCCTATCAGCTTCTGCCTGCAGCCAGGGCCTAGGCAGCACTGCGGACACACCAGGACTCCAAGAGCACCCAAGAGGAGGGCAGCACATCAGCAATCTGTGCCAGGGGAAACTCAGTCATCTAGCAGTGGGGAAATAGCCTTACAGGCTCACAGTAGGTTCAAGCACCAGACAGTGACAACAAGAACAACTAATGCCAGAGATAACCAGATGGCAAAAGGCAAACGCAGGAATATTACTAACAGAAATCAAGGCAATATGGCAGCATCTGAACCCAATTCTCCAACAACAGCAAGTCCAGGACACCCCAACACACCAGAAAAACAAGATTTGGTTTAAAATCACTGGTCATGATGTTATTAGAGGAACACAAGGAGGACATAAATAAATCTCTTGAAGAAATACAGGAGAAAATGGATCAAAATGTAGAAGCCCTTACAAGGAAAACACAAAAATCATTTAAAGAAATTCAGGGGAATATGGGAAAACAGATAGAAGCCAATAAAAAGGAAATGCAAAAGTGAATTAACCCAATCACAAAAGAATGCACATGAAATGCAATCACTGATAAGTGGATATTAATGAGCCCAGAAGCCCTAAATACTCAAGACACAAATAGCAAGTCAAATGATTCCAAAGAAGAAGAAAGGAGAGGACCCTGGGCCTGTAAAGATTGCATCCAGTTTAGTAAAGAAACCGAGGGGGGAGGGGGAATGATTGGGGAACAGTTGGGGGGGGAGAGGAACTATGGGAACTATGGTGGGTGGGAACTGGGAAAGGGGAAAGCCTTTGGAATGTAAACATAGAATATAGAAAATAAAAAAAAATTAAAAAAAAAGAAATACAGGAGTACATGGGTCAACAGGCAGAAGTCATGAAAGAGGAAACAAAAAAATCTCTTAAAGAATTATAGGAAAATGCAAACAAACAAGTGAAAGAACTGAGCAAAACCATCCAGAATCTAAAATCAGAAGTAGAAACAACTAAAAAAAATCACAAAGGAAGGAAACTTTGGAGATAGAAAACCTTGGGAAGAAATCAGGGGCCATAGATGCAAATAACAACAGAATACAAGAGATAGAAGAAAGAATCTTAGATGCTGAAGATACCAGAAATATCATCCTAATCACAAAAAGAATACACATGAAATGCAATCACTGATAAGTGGATATTAATGAGCCCAGAAGCTCTGAATACTCAAGGCACAATTAGCAAATCAAAAGATTCCCAAGAAGAAGGAAGGAGAGGACCCTAGTCCAGAAAAGACTGGATCCAGTTTTGTAGGAGAGTACCAGAACAGAGAAATCGACCATATAATTGGTCACAAGACAGACCTCAATAAATATAAGAAGATTGAAATAATCCCATGCCTCCTATCAGATCACTATGGAGTAAGAGTGGTCTTCAATAGCAACAAAAACAACAGAAAGCCCACATACACATGGAGTCTAAACAATACTCAATGATACCTTGGCCAAAGAAGAAATAAAGAAAGAAATCAAAGACTTTTTAGAATTTAATGAAAATGAAGGCACAACATATCCAAATCTATGAGACACAATGAAAGCAGTGTTCAGAGGATACCTCATAGCCCTGAGTGCCTCCAAAAAGAAACTGGGAAGAGTATACACTCGGCTTAATGGCACACCTGAAAGCCCTGGAACAAAAAGAAGCTAATTCACCCAGGAGGAGTAGAAGACAGGAAATCATCAAACTCAGAGCTGAAATCAATCAAGTGGAAACGGTTCTTTGAGAAAATCAACAACCCATAGCCAGACTAACTAAAGGGCACAGAGACAGTATCCAAACTTACAAAATTAGAAATGAAAAGAGAGATCTAACAACAGAAACTGAGGAAATTTAAAAAAAAAAAAAAAACATAAGATCCTACTAAAAAACTCTATATTCAACACAACTGGAGAATCTGGAGGAAATGGACAATTTCCTAGACAGATACAAAAAACAAAATTAAATCAGGATCAAATAGATCATCTAAACAGTTCCATAACCCCTAAAGAAATAGAAGGGGTCATAGAAAGTCTTCCAATCGAAACAGCACAGGACCAGATGGTTTTAGTGCAGAATTCTATCAGACCTTCAAAGAAGACATAATACCAATACTCTTCAAACTATTCCACAGAAAAGAAACAGAAGGAATACTACCCAACTCGTTCTATGAAGCCACAATTATGTTGATACAAAACCCACACAAAGATCCAACAAAGAAAGAGAACTTCAGACCATTTTCCCTTATGAATATCGATGCAAAAGTAATCAGTAAAATTCTTGCCAACTGAATCCAAGAACACATCAAAATAATCATTCACCATGAATAAGTAGGCTTCATGCCAGGCATGCAGAGATGGTTCAATATATGGAAATCCATTAATACAATCCACTACATAAACAAACTCAAAGAAAAAAAAAGACATGGTCATTTCATTAGATGCTAAAAAATATTTGACAAAATTCAGCATCCTTTCATGCTAAAAGTCTTGAAAATAACAGGAATTCAGGGCCCATACCTAAACATAGTAAAAGCAGTATACAGCAAACCAGTAGCCAACATCAAACTAAATGGAGAGAAATGAAGCAATTCCACTAAAATCAGGGATTAGACAAGGCTGCCCCCTTTCTCCAGATCTTTTCAATATAGTACTTGAGGTACTAGCTAGAGCAATTCAACAACGTAAGGAAATCAAAGGGATACAAGTTGGAAAGGAAGAAGTCAAACTCTCACTACATGCATATCATAACAGATATGATAGTATACTTAAGTTACCCAAAAAACTCCACCATAGAACTCCTACAGCTGATAAACAACTTCAGGAAAGTGGCTGGTTTTAAAATCAACTCAAGCAAATCAGTAGCCTTCCTATACTCAAAGGATAAGCAGGTTGAGAAAGAAGTTGGGAATATAACTCCCTTCACAATAGCCACAAACAATATAAAGTATCTTAGTGTGACTCTAACCAAACAAGTGAAAGATCTGAATGACAAGACCTTCAGGTCTCTGAAGAAGGAAATTGTAGAAGACCTCAGAAAGTTGAAAAATCTTCCATGGTCTTGGATTGGCTGGATTAATATAGTGAAAATGGTCATCTTGCCAAAAGCAATATACAGATTCAACACAATCCCCATCAAATCCCAACTCCATTCTCAAATTCATCTGGAATAACAAAAAACCCAGGATAGCTAAAACTATTCTCAATAATTAAAGAACTTCTGGGGCAATCAGTATCCCAGACCCCAGGCAATACTACAGAGAGTAGTGTTAAAAACTGCATGGTATTGATACAGTGACAGGCAGATGGTCAATGGAATAGGATTGAAGACCCAGAAATGAACTCACACACCTATGGTCACTTGATCTTTGACAAAGGATCTGAAAACATCCAGTGGAAAAAAAGATAGCCTTTTGAACAAATGGTGGCTAGTTCAATTGGTGGTCAGCATGTAGAAGAATCCGAATTGATTTATTCTCATCTCCTTGTACTAAGCTCAACTCCATGTGGATCAAGGACCTCCATGTAAAACCAGACACACTGAAACTAATAGAAAAGAAACTGGGGAAGACTCTGGAGGACATGGGCACATGGGGAAAGTTCCTGAACAGAACACCAATAGCTTATGCTCTAAGATCAAGAATTAACAAATGGGACCTCATAAAATTACAAAGTTTCTGTAAGGCAAAGGACACCGTCAAATGGACAAAACAGCAACCAACAAATTTGGAAAAGATCTTTACCAACCCTACCTCTGACAGAGAGCTAATATCCAATATATACAAAGAACTCAGGAAGTTAGACCCCAGAAAACCAAATAACACTATTAAAAAATGGGGTACTGAGATAAATAATTTTCACCTGAAGATCTTTGGATGGCTGAGAAGCACCTTAAGAAATGTTCAACATCATTAATCATAGAGAAATGCAAATTAAAACAACCATGAGATTACAGCTCGCACCAGTCAGAATAACTAACATTAAAAACTCAGGAGACAGCAGGTGTTGGCAAGGATGTGGAGAAAGAGGAACACTCCTCCACTGCTGGTGGGATTGCAGGTTGGTACAACCACTCCAGAAATCAGTCTGTCAGTTCCTCAGAAAACTGGGCATGACACTTCCAGAGGACACTGCTATACCACTCCTGGGCATATACCCAGAGGATTCCCCAGCATGCAATAAGGCCACATGCTTCACCAAGTTCATAGCAGCCTTATTTATAATGGCCAGAAGCTGGGAAGAACCCAGATGTCCCTCAATGGAGGAATGGATACAGAAAATGTGGTATATTTACACAATGGACTACTACTCAGCAATTAAAAAAAAATGAATTCATGAAATTCTTAGGCAAATGGTTGGAACTGAAAAATATCATACTAAGTGAGGTAACTCATTCACAGAAGAGCACACATGGAATGCAGTCATTGATAAGTGGATATTAGCCCAGAAGCTCAGAATACCCAAGACACAACCCACATATCAAATCATTCCCAAGAAGGAAGGAAGGAGAGGCTCCGGGTCCTGGAAAGGTTTGATGCAGCATTGTAGGGGATTGCCAGGACAGAGGAGTGGGAGGGGGTTGATTGGGGGAACTGGCAGAGGGAAGAGGACTTATGGTACTTAGGGGGATGGGGAACCGGGAAGGGAAAAACATTTGGAATGTAAACAAAGAATATAGAAAATTAAAAAAAAATGATAGTAGTAGCAGAACTATTACAATTAAGTTTCTTTTCCTAACCAGCTTCACTGAATTCTTTCTATATCTCTATTTTCCTAGAGTAAAAGTCTGTCCCCAGCAGGCCCCAAATTATCCTATGGAAGGAGGAATGGCTGATGAGAACTTGAATAAAGCACATCGGCATCTGTTGTCCAGCAATTGTAATGGCTGTGCTTGCATTTTGCTGTCACGGGCAAATGTACATTCATCCCCAAGAAGCCAGGTTCCTGTAGCATCAATGAAAGAGGTACAACAAGAATTTGCTTTGGTAAACATGACTAATTTTCTCTTCTCCAGCATGCCAGCATCCCAAATTTACTAACCTATAACCATCCACACATTTGTCCTTCCATTCCCTCCAACAACTTTGTCAACAGTTACCCATGACAATCCATTTCTATTAAAATACCCAGAAAGCTCTCATTTCCCTAAGGCAGGAGGTTGGCCTCCATGGAATTTTAAGATGGTGAAATCATTATCAGTCATATTCTGGAAATAAGTCTCTGCAAGCTCATTCGTGTGTTCTCTCTCTCTCTCTCTCTCTCTCTCTCTCTCTCTCTCTCTCTCTCTCTCTCTCTCTCTCAACTCTAACCTCTTGATCATATTCCAGAATAAGGGTCAACATTAAACATTTTAGAAAACAGTCACCGCCGGGTGTTGGTGGCGCCTTTAATCCCAGCAATGGGAGGCAGAGGCAGGTAGATTTCTGAGTTCAAGGCCAGCCTGGTCTACAAAGTGAGTTCCAGGACAGCCGGAACTACACAGAGAAACCCTGTCTCAAAACAAAAACAAAAACAAAAACAAAAACAAAAACAAAAACAGTCATCTACTAAACACATAGACTTGGCGGGTAGTAAAATATATGTTACAAGTACTCAACTCTGGTATGAAATAAATGCTTCTGTATACAAGGGTTCATAAATGTGTTCAAAGAAAACTTTATTATAAAACTAAATAGCAAGCAAGATTTTGTCTGTGAATTGTAGTCTAGTGATACCTGACACACAGATTTGAGACTGCAAAACGTAAGTTCCTAACAGATGATGAACAAGAAGAGAATTATTTGCTTTGGTTATTTTTATTCACTTATGTAGCTTTCAATCTGCTCTTTTTAATGTTTATGTAACATGTTTATACATATATTCTTTTTCATCCACAAGCTCCTCCCTAGATCTTTCCCACTCCCCTATCCACCTAATGTCATATTATTTCTCAAGTAAAAGCAAGGAGAACAACAGAAACAGAAAAATCAAAATAGGCTATAAAAAAAACCAGAAAATCAGTAAGACAAAAATACCAAAACAAAATAGAAAGCATGCACACATATACAGACAAAATTCAAAACAGAGTCCATTTTTATACTGGCCAACTAGTCCTGGTATCTGGTTGATATACTCAGTAACACTCCATTGAAGAATGCCGATTTTCATGTTTCCAGTAGTTAGCAATTATAAAGAGCTTCTGGCTTAGGGGCAGGCTCTGTGCCTACCTCTCCTTCTCTGTGCTTGGAATTTGTCTGGTTGAACCTGAGTATGTCTTGTCTGTGCTCTCGCAATCTTTCTGAGTTCATATGTACATCAGCCCTGTTGTGTTTGGATGATACTGATTCCTTGTAGTCATGACAACCTATGGTTCTTACAATCTTTCTACCTCCTATATGGCCATACCACTTGGAATGTGCCTGATATCATTAATTATTTTTTCTTATAGAGCTATCTCTTGCTGATGCTACGTAACTGAGGTAAAGTGGTATATAAAACAGACACATTAAAGATGTATTTAATTTCAACTAAGGCATGTGAAAATCTAGTATGTAACAACTCTGAAAATAATCCCTAAACTCAGAACAGCAAGGCTTTGTCCATTAACTTTCCCCAGTCCTGCTCTCAATGCCACCTGTCTTTGTGTAAGCCGGCCACTAGTCTCACTTCCACTTAAATGCAAGGAATCAAAAGACATCCGTGAGACAGCTAAGCATGAATGGTATCTTTCCAATCCAAGTGAAGGCTTTAATCAGCCCCCAGAAACACTTAAAACACACGAAGACTTCAAATTGAATTAACCCGTGGAAAAAAATATATATCCGTTCTTTCACATAAATAACAATTCTCTTGTTCTTAGTATCAAAAAGGCATAAAAGATACCATGGGAATGCTTTCATGTATTCCCTAAATAATGCCTGTAATTAAATGTACCACATACATGACTAAATAAAAGTGCATTCACTTTTCAGCTTCCTGCAAATAACACCAGATTAAGAAGATCAAAGAAACAGGTCATTTTGATGTCTGAATTTCCTTTTTCTTTCCCAAACATGAGCACCAGTATAACAAAAATTAAAAGAGCTTCCATAATTCTAATACATAACAATGCTGTAATCCTTAAAAAAAAAACGAGTTCTAACTGAAGCCTCCTCAATTTTCATTTCAAAATTTTTATACAATTTCTAGCTTTCAAGTTTTTACATTTTTTTCTGTTTGTATTTAATTTAAAATAATTTTAAAGGTGTATTACTTACAAGAATGATTATACATTTATCTACTCAGAAACTCAATCCATGGGCTGGAGAGATGGTTCTGTGGTTAAGAGCACTGACTACTCTTCTGCAGGACCTGTATTCAATTCCCAGCAACCACATGGTGCTTAACAACCATCTGTAATGGGATCTGATGCCCCTTTCCAGTATGTATAAAGACAGCCACAATGTACTTATATACATAAGGTAAATAAAATGAATAATTCTCTTAAAAAAAAAGAAACGTGATTTATATTTTAATGACTTGTCCTGAGACAAGTCTTTATGACAAAAGGATCCCTTCCAGTATCACATGTTGCCTTAAGTCCTGTCTTGTCTTCATGGTAACGTTTTATCCTGACCTTTTTACAACTCAACCTTTCCTTCACTGGCATAACCATATGCTGTTTTTGAAATTTATGGAAACAGGGTCTCTCTACCTTTGTTGGTTCAATGCTTGCCTCTGATCGGGTTCAAGATGTCCATTCTGGACCAGAATGTCACATTCATGATTCTGTGTTTTCATCTTAAAACTAGTAAGTAGTGGGGAAGGATGCCAAATTTAAGTTCTGGTCAGTGTGGGTGAATTTTTCAGCACTAAATGTATTTGTTTTGCTTCTGTGATTGACAGCTATTAGCATAGATTCTTCAATACTATGCAGATCCCATGTCATGTCTCATTTCCATGTCTCAGGTTCAGTGTTCATTGTTATCTCTTTCTGTGGCTTTCACTCCCATGACTTTATACGTGTAGCATCATAACAGAGTTTCCTCTTGTCTATGCATGAAGTCACTGATAACACTAATTTTGTTGGCTTCAGTGTTTGTACTGATATGGAGATTATCCAAGATCTGTTCCATATAAAACCCTTTGAAGAGGTTAGGGAGTCATGTGCTTGCTGAGTGTGATGCTTGGAATAAAAACTAGGTTTCTGACCACACTGATCTTTAAAATATATATTTAGACTTTTAAAAATATTAAATAAACCATCTTATGTCTCTGTGAGTTTTAAAAATCAACCATTTTGCACTGTCTGCTCTGTAATTTACAGAGTAGATATGATCTTGTTATATGAGCACAAAAACTTGCCTCAAATCATATACTTTTTGGTTCAGATAGCATATTTGTGTGCCCCACAAATTCATATGTGAGAACCTTAACCCATGGCACTATAGCATTTGGATATAATCCCTTTGGGGAAAACTTTCGAGGATAAAATGATGATAGGGGCCCCCGTGATAGTGATTTGTTTATTCTGAGAAAAGTTCTAGCTGTGGAGGCTGGGCAGTGTGTGTGTGTGTGTGTGTGTGTGTGTGTGTGTGTGTGCATGTGTGTGAACCTTTTGAGGAGTGCTGGTATTACACACACACACACACACACATAAATACACAGAGACATGCATACATGAACATGTACATGCATACACATATCACTTACACATATCATACACACATGCACACACACATATACAAACATATCACATACACACACAGAGGCACAAATACATGCTACTTGCACATGTACCACATATCACACATATAAACCACACACATGTGCACATGTATACACACACACACATATATATCTATATATAAGCATATACATATATAAACACACATATATGGGTATCTGTGAATATGTTTGTGTGTTAGTGTGTGTGTGTGTGTGTGTATGTGTGCGAATCTTCTAAGTACTGTGATTATACACATGTGCCACCAAGCTATCCAACAATGAGAATGAAGTAGTTATTTAAAAAAGACTAAGAATTAATCACTATATTTCTATTTTCCCCCCTCTCTTTTTTCCCTCTCCTATGTATGGAAACAGTGGTCATGTAGCAATCTGCAAGCATTGGCAAGAACTGAATCTGCTGCCACCTCAATCATAGATATCTGGATTCCAGAACTATGAGAAATGAGTATCTCTTGTTTGAACCACCCAACCCAGGGTACTGTGTTAAAGCAGCCAAGCTGACTCAGATACTATTTTAATAAAACTAATACCATAGTTTCCCGTTACCCACACTTTTTCTTTCCACAGTTACAGTTATCCAGTCACCTATGGTCTAAAGAGATTAAATAGAAAATTCTAGAAGCAAACAATCCACGAGTTTTAAATTGCACTCTAATTTGAGTGATATGATGAAATGGTGTGCCATCATGCTCCATCCCACAAATATTTCCTTTTTCTCCTATAAAATATTTTTAGGGAGAGAAATTGAAGTTCACATAGCTATTACAATATACACTATTGAGTTTTATCAGAAGTTTCTTTTGTTGATAGATTCTCAAGACTATCATATAAATAAAACTTTATCATACGAATATTTATACAGGAATATATGCAGAAAAAGAAAATTATTTTGTATAAAGGGTAAATGGTTATTCTATTTATAGTTTCAGGCATCCACTTGGGTCTTGGAACACATCTCTAAGGGATGGAGACTATCTAACCCACTGACAAAATAAAGGCAGATTGAAATAATTAAATTGAATTATGGTAATCAATCAACCCTGGATTCTGAACGAAAAATCATCAGGAAGTGTCCTGTTCATCCTTTTAGAGCAATGGTGATAGGTCTTAATGTAGCAACTTTGAAATTTACAGAACGCTCTGGTACCCAGTCTTACTAGACAGACATAGCACTTGTTCATCTTCCTTACAGCTTAAGAACTCTGGGTTCTTATAAAGTCTCCACTGCTGTCAGGGAAATATTGGAAAGGAGAATACTGAAGAGGAAGGCATGAAACATTATGAGGACAGCATATTGGAAACATTCCTAGTGTTGCCCTTTTCTGCTACTGTTTACTAATTAATGTAACCCAACCTGGACTTACGAAAGCTGACTTGCTATTTTGGGCAATTAGATCAGGGCAAGGCATCCCATGGTAAGCTGGGATACTCTGGACCTGATCACAGGAGATTATAAGAGGCAGAGGTAGCTCTGTGTGTGTGTGTGTGTGTGTGTGTGTGTGTGTGTGTGTGTGTGTGTGCTTGCTGCAGTCACTGGCTTCCAGGTCTCTAGGTTAGCTGGGTGCACATGTCCCACATATCTTAATGCTCAGCTCTTGTTGCTGGACAAACGTCTTGGTTTTTGTCAGCAACAGCAAGAACAATTGAGGACCTTGGACTTTGGTTACCACACTGAAGTCTTCCTAAATGATAGAAGCAGAAGTAAAATAAAAAATCAGAAACCCTGCCCTGCCATTTCCTAGACTTAGTGTCTTAAGCAAGTTGTACAATCAACGTGAAGCTTCATTATCTTTCCATCATTCGAAAACATGGAAAATATACACAGTTATCACTATACTACAGACCAGCTAATACTTCTTACATATTTTACTTATTACTTCTTACATAATGTATACTATATAACTGAGATAAAATCTCCATAAAACCTTTGATGGTTGGAGACCTTTGGTATAGTCAAGGTAAACACTACTATGTACTGAAACATTAAGGATCCAAATAGCAAGTGTAAACAGCTTTAGGAATCCAAAGGAGGAAGAACTTACTTGGCTCAGGATTTTCCAAAGACAGAAAGCAAGCCACTAAATGTGGGCCTATATTGTTCAGTAGAACTTGGAGGGCTAGTGACTAAGAGGTATGGCAAGCTGTGGAACACGTAGATGCTTTCAGATTACTAAACATGACAGATGGTCACTAGTTTGCTATATGCCAATGCTTAGCTTGGATGATACATATGGTACTAAATAAGATAAGTTCTATACTTGTTCCCAAGATTCCTTTATAGAATAGCACAAGAAAGTGGGAGAGGGCAATAGAACTTTAGTATAATTCTAGAGGATAGTATTCTGAATTCAAGGTGTCTCAAAAACCTTGTACTCTCTGAACAGTCAAGGGGGAACCTTGTGAAATTCTTACACCTACTGTCAATTCGCAATTCTCTATCTTCTTACATCGACACCAGTTACTTATAACAAAGACTCTACCCTACTCTAGCATGCTCTTGTCTACAAAACTTCAATTACCATATAATGTCATATTTACAGGTATCAAAAGTACTTCAAAATATATTTGTTGGCTGACACAGTGGCTAAAACCATTGCAATATGCTTCTCACTGAAGAGTTGATTATGGACCACAGAGACATGAAAAGAAAGAATTCTAATATATGTGAAATATACTGCTAGGGTTTCATTCACGGCCACGTAGAATGATATAAGTAGGGTGCAGGGGAGCCTTTGATGGGTTATGTCGACAGGTTGGCTAAATTCTGAAGATGTGCTGGAGTTCAGTAAAGAAGTGAAGAAAGGACATCATCAAAGGTACGTGGTCATCACAAGGTCATCCCTTTAATGCCACAAAGAGTGAACTTGAGTAAAATTCTAGCACTAATGAAGCAATAACACCACGGAAGGAGAGAAACTAAAGTAAGTCTCTTTGTGCAATGAGAATACAAGTGTCCCTCTTCTCCCTGTACTACAAAGCTTAGATTCTTAGTCATCTTCCTTGTGCCAGTTGAATATCCATTGGGAACATATGTGTGCTATGGTCTTATCAGATCATTTGTAGAGGTTAGTGGTAAAATAACTACGATAAGCAACTTCAGGAAATATTTTAAGTCCGTGGATTCGAAACTAAACAGGTGAGATATATGCACATCATAAGGTTATTTGGGAAATTCAATGTGAAGATTCCGATTCTTTGGTTCTTGTTAATGTAGAATGATGGGAGTTTATTAGTGGATGAGTGTTATGGGGATTTTTAAGTGAAAGAATTTAAGGTGTAAGTTATAAGAAGCTACCAGTTTTATTAGCAGTAAGTGTACTGTTACAAATAGGACCCATGTGATAATCTCTGATGTTCATGATTCTGAAAAAATGCATTTCCATCAAGGTTTGAGAAACTATACCATATGTAGTACATAAATAAAACATAGGAATATACAACATTTGTCATATACAACCATTTCTTCCTCCTAAGCACTCCTCTCTCAGGATAAGACATCCTGGGCACAAGGTCAGCTAATAGCATTTTACATGAGGCTCCACTCTAAATCAAACTCACTGTCTTTGCAATCAGCAGATGGCCCCTGATGTGTGTCAGTTATGAAGAGAGCAGGGCTCTAAGGACCATGGAGCCCAAATGTGGTTCCTGAGCAAACAGGGCTATTTGAAGTGCATTCCTTTCTGCTGAGCTTGGTGTCAGTAAAAGGGAACTCTACTTTCCTATAGCAAGACCCTCATGTCCTAGGGAGGCTTCAGCCAAGAGTTGTGCAGAGTTGGCAGTGAGGAAAGGACGGGTGGCCACTTGAAATGCTGAGGTCCATGTTCCCAAACACTAGACAGGAAGGCCCTTATTTTTGGCTCCATACCCTTCTCCAATTTCATTTCCACTGAAGAGTGGCCCAAGCTCTGTGATCTTTTCCATCAACACTGTGGCTAAAATTAAATTTCAGAGTCCTAGTTCAGAATGAGCTGAAGCCCTTTCTAAAGCGCATTCATCCATGCTGTGTGAGTGTTCTTTACTAAAGAGATGTCAAGAGGGAAGTGTCTTCAACAGGATGTGTTTCTGAAAGGAAAGTAGATTTACACAAGCTTCACTAGATTTTGAAGGGTTAGAAGATGATGACGTCCTAACCTCAAAGTACTTATCTTCTTTTGCAAAGTCTTAGGTGTAGATCAGAAATTCCACTATGAAGCAGGCAAAATTACTTAGTAGAGTAACTAACATAATAACAATAGAGATTTTTATCTGACTCAGTTCTTGAGCAGTAGCCCCTTTTATAGATATTGTCTTTCTTGACTTTTATAACATTCCTGTATTTTATGGGTTCATGCTCCCTCCATTTGAAATCTGAATAAAAGCATGCTCAGAAAAGCAAAAGCATACTAGTCAATTTGTCTGAGTCCAGGATTGATATATATCTTCTTGCCTCAAAATACTACACCTTCTCCTCAGGTAAAATGCTATTCTAGGACAGAGTATGGAGAATTTTCATAGAGAGAGGCAGTGTTATATCAAATGGCTAAAATTAAAAACATTATAACATTTTGTGATTTTTTTCTCTATTCATCTGTCTACAAGACAGCATAGTAATTAGCAAAAGACTTATTTTCCAAAAGGAAGTTAACAACTGTTCCCACTATCTATAGGAACAATTATTCAGAACATACGTAGTCATTTCTGGATCCCAAACAGTTGCCTAGTCCCTGTGCTGCTTGTTACACAATTCAAGATAAGCCCTGTGTCGCAAATCGTTGGAAATCCCCTTTCATCTAGTCAGGACACTCAGCCAAAGGTAAGCAAACTGTTTGGGAAGATTCCAGAATCCCGAAGCAAGCACACAATTTCATAGCACAAGTGCTTCGTTTAAGGTGCTCTCACACATCATTCAAGTGCCATGACTAACTTCCTGTAAAGTACTTACAAAGTATCTTGCATGTGTCATTGTTTCTCCTGGCTGAAAATAGTCTTTTATTCAGTAACATGCAAGAGCAAATAGATGATCTAACATATACCATAATAAATCCTGTGAGTTTCTCATTTATCTGTTAACTATTCTGTATCTCTTGATGAATACATGTTACATATTTGGTGAAGAGACAGTGCCCCCCAAATAAGTGTGTTAATTATTTGATGAACTGCTAATGCCGAGGTTTGTAAGATACAGTAATTAGAATACCATTTGAGATGTTTTGAGTTCCTCATTTATAGCATAGAAATCTATGCTATGTAATATGAAATGGTCCTTCGCAGAAGTGGGAACAAAATAACCACAGAAGGAGATACAGAGACAAAGTGTGGAGCAGAAACTGAAGGAAAGACCATCCAGAGACTAACCCCACTTAGTGATCCATCCCATATACAGTTACAAAACCCAGACACTATTATCAATGCCCACAAGTACTTGCTGACTGGAACTGGATATAGCTGTCACCTGTGAGGCTCTGCTAGTGCATGACAAATACAGAGAGGGACGCTCTACCAGCCATTGAACACAGGGCCCCTAATGGGGGAGCTAGAGAAAGGACCAAAGGAGCTGAAGGGGTTTGCAGCACCACAGGAGGAACAACAATATGAGTCACCCAGTACTCCCAGAGTTCCCAGGGACAAAACCATCAACCAGATAGTACACATGGTGTTACCCATGGCTCCAGACACATAGGCAGCAGAGGATGGTCTTGGTAGACACCAAAGGGAGGAAAGGCCCTTGGCCCTGGAAAGACTTGATGCTGTAGTGTAGAGGAATACCAGGACAGAGAAGTGGCGGCGGGTGGGGGGGAAGGGTTGATTGTAGAAGAGGAGATGGCTTATGGGATTTTGGGGGGAGGAGGAAACCAGGAAAGGGGACATTTGATTTATAACAGCCAGAAGTTGGAAGGAGCCTAGACGTCCCTCAAAGGAGGAATGGATACAGAAAATGTGGTATATTTATACAATGGAATACTACTCAGCAATTAAAAATAATGAATTCATGCAATTTATAGGCAAATGGTTGGATCTGGAAAATATCATCCTAAGTGAGTTAACTCAATCACAAAAGAATACACATGAAATGCAATCACTGATAAGTGGATATTAATGAGCCCAGAAGCTCTGAATACTCAAGGCACAATTAGCAAATCAAAAGATTCCCAAGAAGAAGGAAGGAGAGGACCCTGGTCCTGAAAAGACTGGATCCAGTTTTGTAGGAGAATACCAGAACAGAGAAATGGTGGGGTGGGGGCATGATTGGGGAATGGACAGAGGGAAGAGGACTTATGGGACATATGGTGAGGGAGGGACTGGGAAAGGGGAAAGCCTTTGGAATGTAAACAAAGAATATAGAAAATAAATAAAAAATTATTTTTAATTAAAATAAAAAATATAATAAAAAATGAAATTAGTAAAAAGATATCCCTCTAGTAACAATGAACTCTTGGTTTTCTGTCCTGGAGTGGATGCCTCGTAGCAGTCCTTCATGTTCATCCTTCCCTGATGAGAGTTAACTTAGTCAAGAATCATTGAATCAGAATTGCTCAGAAGTGAAACACAAGCTAATGTATAATATGGCAAAAACAGAGTAAATATTTGTTGAATGGATGGCTGCACCTGCTCATTATGTAATCTGTGAACAATGCAGGATTTATAAGGTTTAGATAGTATTAAACATACTAAGTTGAAAGCCATTGTAATCTATCACAAGCCACAGAATATATCAATTTAGGATTAAGTTTAAATTTTCTTTAAGGAATTTAAGTTGGAATAATTTTAATAGGAAACAATATAAGCTGTGAAATGAGTAGAATCTACAACAGAAAATAAGAGATACAATTGTTAGGAATGTTATCCTTTTTAGCCCTAAGCTTCAAAGAATTGGGTATCCATGTATGAATTCAATAATTCTGTTTTAATTAAGTCCTATTGATTATGCTCTAATGGACAAATTGTGATTTGTGTTTGCTGTTTGGTTGGTTGGCCTTTTTTGGTTTTAATACAGTCTTTTAAGAATAAAAAACTAGTATAAACCTACAGTCTCTTCAAGATTCTGTGTGATAACAGACGAGCAAATTTGGTTTTGTGTTCTGGCTTTCTCTTTCCTCAGCAACTAAATCAGGAACTTGAAAAATACCATGTATATCCAGATCTATTTGAATGATGGAAGTCCCTTCTCTTTTCATTTCTGAATTTGTATTCTATATGATGAGGTGGGACTTATGGATTAGATTAGTTTTTCCCAGAAGTTCAAAAATTAAGGTATCTTATTATTCACTTTCTCCGAGTCATAAATCTCTAAAAAACCAACTCTGTGATATCTTAGAAAAAAATTAGCAACAGTCACCTGCTTTTTAAGGCAAACATATCTGCTTATTTAATAGTTAGAAGCTCTAATCAGACTTTTATGACTGGTGTTAAAATATATAGAAGAACAATAATTAAATTGGAATATATATAATTTATAGAATGATTCTGCTAATTATTGGGTATTTGTATTCTGCTACATTTGCATACTAAGTGATAGATGACACAAAGGGTCATGGTCCAGAATCGATGCTGAGATGATAACTAAGATGATGCTTACAAACTTCTACGATTTCTACAAATTTCGTTATATTTCAGTTATTTATTATCTCACCTCTGTCTCCTCAGTGTCCATCTGTTGATGTATGTCTTAATCCAATGCTTTCTGACCCTTGTTTTCTTTATCACTGAACATTCCTCAGACACCTTGGCGATGCCTCAGTATCATCAGCACTGAATAGCCTAGCACCATCTTCATGCTTTCTAAGTTTTGCCTTTTAAATCAATCAAAAAGTTTACAATCACACATCTATAAAATGGTCAAAGGAAAAGTTAGCTTGATATCTTCTGTGCTACATTCCTCCCAATCCATTCTGTGCAATTCCATTCATCTTTTAAGACTCCCAGTGCAAGTGGGAATCTACAAAATGCCCTTTGTTATCCATCCACCTGTCCTTGGCTATCATTCCCTTTGTGGGCTTCATTTTCCTTAGGAAAACCACTTGCGATTCCAAGGTAAATATTTCGTATACAAAGAATTGTTTGATTGGTAGAGAACTCTCGTCTTTTTTGTGGTTGTTTATTATTTTTTATTAGATATTTGCTTTATTTACATTCCAAAATGTTATCTCCTTTACTCATTATCCTTCAAAAAAATCCCCTATCCCATTCCCCCTCCCTCTGCTTACCAACTGCCCCTCCTTATACTTTTCTGACATGGCATTCACCTTCACTGTGACTTTGAGCCTTCACAGGACCAATGGCCTCTCCTCACTGATGTCTGAAAAAGCCATCCTCTGCTACATTTGTAGCTGGAGTCATGGGTCCCTCTATGTGTACTCTTTGGTTGGTGGTTTAATCCCTGGGAGCTCTAGTTGGTACATATTATTGTTCCTTCTATGGGACCGCAAACCTCTTCAGTTTCTTGGGTCCTTTCTTTAGTTCGTCCATAGGGAACCCTATGCTCAGTCCATTGGTTGGCTGTGAGCCATGGGTATTTTGATCCCTCTTCTAAGAAGGAACAAAGTGTCCACACTTTGGTCTTCCTTCTTCTTGAGCTTCCTTTGGTCTATGAATTTTATCTTGCACATTTCGAGCTTTTGGGCTAATAGCCACTTATCAGTGAGTGCATACCATGTGTGCTCTGATTGTGTTCCCTCACTCAAGATGATATTTCCTAGTTCCATCCATTTGCCTAAGAATTTCATGAATTCATTGTTTTTAAAAGCTTAGTAGTACTCCATTGTGTAAATATACCACATTTTCTGTATCCATTCTTCTGTTGAGGTACATCTGGGTTCTTTCCACCTTTTGGCTATTATAAATAAGGCTGCTGTGAACATAGTAGAGCATGTGTCCTTATTACATGTTGGAGCAAATGCCCAGGAGTGGTATAGCTGGGGAACTCTGCTCTCTTGAATCTATCACTCCATATCCTTGAACAGAGTATGTACCTTCTGCTTCTGACTCTTTTAAATAAAGAAATGTACCAAGTTAGGGATTATTTTTTCCAACAATTTTCTTACAGCCCTCTTAGTTAACCTTTAGTATTTGCTTATCTATGTGATTTCAAAGTAACTAAAGCACAGACTGTTCTAATGATCTTATCTGCTTTTTCTTTTGTATCATTTAAATTACTTTAAGGTTAAAGCACCTATCAGCCAGAAAAGAAGTTTTGAGACCAAAGTATGTCAGTTGTGAAGTGCACATAGAATAAAAGGAAACTTCAGAACAAAGACTTCCTACAAAGTCAACATTGAATTATTTCCTTCTTATTTGGCCATAACCTTATTTACCAGTGTCCCACGGAGAGAGTCCAAATGTATAATGAACTATGTTAGTAAAATGAAAAAAAAATTTTATATGTTTGTCAGCTTGAGAGTAAATAATACATTTCATTACAAGGTCTAGGACTACAGTTACTGTCAAGGATTAAAAGGCTGACTGATGAAGCAGTTTCTTTCTGAGAGAAAATAAAGGGATTTCTCTTCTTGCCCTCTGAACATATCAGTGAATCAATGTGTGTGCCTATTTACTGAGCAGGACTGATATTGGCATTGAGAATCATTATTCTATGTTTTTATATTTATGTACACCTCTCTCTCTCTCTCTCTCTCTCTCTCTCTCTCTCTCTGTCTCTCTGCATGCATGTGTGTGTGTGTGTGTGTACTGTAACACACTGACATAAAAATATATCCCTTCAGTAAGCCTATTATTTTCTGAGTTTTGTTTTTAAATAACTTTTACTCATCCCCCCCATCCTATTGGCCTCTAGAAAAGCTATATGCTTTGCTGTGATTGGATTTTGTAATTTAGAGCACGTCTTCCTTCCAGATTCATTTGTTGAGGAATACTGTGATTAGCATTGCTGATAAGAAATATTTTTCCCTGTGAATTCTGGATGAGAGCCTAGATGTTACTGGAATTCATTTTATACCTGTGCAGATTAAGCAGCAAAATGCATACATCATACGAGAGGAGATGTTCAGATGTGAAGCATGGGGCCGAAAACATATGACATGACTTGTGGGGCCAAGATGTGGGGTCCGATTTTAATAAATATATTCTTTGATTTTGGGAATATCACAAAATTCAACAGAGACAGAAAGAGGTATGCTTTCTCGTGTGCAAACTGGACTGTTGAAATGGAAGAAATTTCAGAAGGAGAGGCAAGTGCCTACACAAGTGTGAAGACTGAGGGGCCATGTGTATCTCAGTATATCTGGAGGATGAGCTGACTACAGAGAAGTGATGCGAATGAATGGTGAGGAAATAATGACAGATTGTGGCATCTTCAAGTGACATAGCAATAGTAATCAGGCATTGTCCCTTGTGTAGCAAGAGAAATTTGGGTAGTGGAGTGAGCTGAAAGCTCACTGTTCATTGGATTCACTTTAGGACACAAGTATGGTGAAAGAATTGCAGACCTGAAGAATTAGGAAAGTGATACATTAGCTTGAAGAGGAAACAGGCTAAGGTTACCTACAGTGAGGCTGTGCTTACAAACTCTAAGGATTAGGTATTTAGTGAACTTTACATATTCCAATATCTATATTAAATTATAGCCACTTAATGAACTTAACATTATGATATCTACAACCTTTCTAGCACTTACTAAGTATCTTTACATGTATAAATATGCATGACTCAGAATACAGATTTTTGGGCCAGAAAATCTGTATTTTCTATGGCCAGAGTGGTTGAGTTTGTAGGAAATTCTGCTAGGAGACAACCAACTTGTCCCCATGGATCACGTCAACTGCCTCTACATGTTTCCTCATCTGTGTAATAAGGAGAATCTTAACATTCATCTTGTGCTGTTGCTGCAACAATTAAATAAAGAAACACAAATGGAAAAACACAGAATAACACCAGAAAATAAAAAGTTCCTAAAAAAATTCAGCTGAGGTTATTTCTACTTTGTATCACATTGTCCAGTCTTTATAGTAGTTAATAGTAGTCATTACAATTGTTAGAATCTTTAGTTACAGTCCTTACAAATGTTAGTCTTTATAATATTTATAGTCCTTACAAGTTAGTTTTTACAGCAATTACAGTCTTTACACCAGTTATAGTCTTTATAATAGTTTATAGTAGTTAGTAGTAGTCTTTACAATAGTTAGTCACTATGACAATTTGGATTTTATGCATAGAGAAACCAAGGCTCCAGGAAGTCATATAGTCTTCTACATAGAGAGTTAGTAGCTGAAATAGCATAGAGTCAGTCATTCCTTTGCTCCTGGAGAGTGATGGAAGCTATACAGAACCTAGAAGGGATGACTATTATGACAAGGAACCAATGGTTCAGACCCATGGGAACTGGCAAAGCTTTTCGTAGGTCAGGGTCAGGAATTGTCCACTCCTTACACTGCTCTGTGCGCCAAAACACCAACTAAAGCTTCCTCTTCAGCCTGAGAGTGCTGCTTTACAATGACTTCCTACTGAGACTAGCCAGCTCCTCCCTGCAGTGCTGTACACAGTGACCGTGCTGGTGATCCAGGTTGCTTGTTTACTATGTACTCTCCTCAATAAGAACAAGAATGGCCCATCCAATGCCAGCTTTTCTGTACCTGTGTCTTCATGGTCATCCTTCCTTCATCCCCTCCTCTCTGCAATCAAACTTCCATATATCCCATCAGTTATATTGAAAACAACATTTGCATCAAAATCCAGTATTTTAAATTGTGATAAGTTACACTCCTCTTGCATTAGTGATCTAAGGCCATGAAGATTTTGTTCTACTTCCTTCTGAGAAAGGATACTGTTTCTAAGCATATTCTCATGCAGTCTGTTTTCCATCTTTTCTTCTTGGCACACTTCTATTAAAGACATCTAATTGCATGTTTAGGACTTAAACTTCTAAGTTATATTTTCATTTTACTTATAAGCACATGGTTTAAAGGAATTTCTCTGGGAGCCAAAATTGTCCAAAGAAGGCAGTAGCTAAGGGATTGGGAAGATTAAAGATGTTAGCCTGACAGAGTTGGTAGTTTTGTTTCTTTCACTGTTTATGATAATGATGCTGTTCTCCATTATTTATTAATAATTGCACTTTTTCTAATTAACCTAATGCAAAGCAAAAGTTGCAGTTCAAGATCTGGGGCTAAGATGGTAGGCAAGACAAAATCATCAGGACAAAACCAGACCTGTTTTTCATGATTTGTCCTGTAATTTCCAGTACATTGGCTAAAGTTCACAGCAGTGTATGAGAATAGTAAGTCCAAGAACAAAATGGACATGAAGACAGTAATTTATCTCAAGGGTGCATGAATCCCATCAGAATTTCAGCTAGACCACTAAGAATAAAAGTGTGTATTTTCCTACAGCCTGTCTTGTAGAAGTTTGGTCATGACGGGCCCCTATTTGTTAAATAAAAGAATAAATAATGAACATAGATAATGATAGTAGAGCCTTTGTGTTTGAAGTCGTGAGAAAAGAAAATGTTAATATTTGTACACTAGGAGAAAGGGAAAATATAATGAATGCCATAGAACCGCAGACTTAACAAAAGACAAAATGGAAATTTTCATAATAAATATAATCACAACAAAATCTATAAGCAGTTCAGTGAGTAGATGAATGCAAGGATAAGTGAGCCAGGAGAACAGATGGACACAATGCGCATGTGGACAAATGACTGTATTTTGCATGTGTTTTCTAGGATTAACTACTTTCCATAGGATGCCAAGTGCTCATCTTGGGCTCACACAGCCCAGGACTCCAGCATGCTAAACAGAAAGAATACACTACATTGTTTTCTTTAGAGGAACAGCTGCTGATCATAAGCTGTAACTTTTTTTCTTTCCTAATATAATGACCATTGAGAGAGAACACAAACACGTCACAGAATTTAGTCATGCCAAATGGCTCGGCTTCTCTCTGGGCCTCACAAGGGGGTTAGACTGCCAAAGAACACTACTTAAATGCTCAGGCATTACCCAAGTCACTCTGAAATTGGTGACTGTGGTAGAGTGGATCATGTGGACCAAAAAGGAGGCATCTACTATAGCAATCTTTCCTATTAAGGAAAAATAATTTTTCCAATAAAGTCATGAGAGATAAGAGTAGAAACTGAAGAGATTACAATAAATTACAATGTGCTTACATAATTTTATAAAAAGAAAGGATGGTTGAAATTATATTTCCAGCCTTACTTCATTATTTCAAGATTATGTGGGCCAAGAACTTCTTGGTGAAACATTTTGGTATTTTATATTTACCTTAAATACTCAGAGCACCAGCCACAAGAGAATGTTCCACAGTTGTGGATGTAGAAGGTTCAGAGGAAGGGATGTCATTTCTCTTTGACATCAAATGAAGCCTGATCCCCAAATGATGTCTAATCACAAGCATATTTCTTACCAACCTTTCTCAGATTGAAAAGCCTATGAGCAGTAGGACCGTGCAGTAATAAGGGCATGGAGCTTGGAGTTCTATGGATTCAGTTGAAGGCCGTGTTCATGTCTCATTGCCAGTTTAGCCAAGTCATGTAAATGTCCTAAGACATTTTTCTCTGTAAAGCAACTAGAAGGATGGGTTTCATTTTAAAACTCAAATGAGCACAACATCTAGTACATGGTGAAGACAATGGTGTATAGTATTTAAACAGAGCACCAATAACAATCTGGAAGTTAAACAATTTGGTTGCAGTGACAACCTGTTCATTGACTCTGAGCGAACACAGATCTCAAAGTTATCACTCCCATTGTTCTTTTTATTTAGATGACTGGATAGTTACAGATCTGTTGAAAATCTTCCTTAGCTGTGACACACACACACACACACACACACACACACACACACACACAGACACACACACAGTTATACCTAAACATAGGTCTAGATTTCAGAACATACCTTCTTTCCTGTGTTTGACAGATGACTGGAATATTGATATACCAACAAAGATCCAGACCTTAATGCTTTTACAAGGAATTAAAATCTCTCCAGTACATACTGCATGCATCCACACATACTACATCATACTCTGCAGTGATAATGGGGTCTCTTTCTCTCAGGTCTCTAAGGTAATGTAATGACCAAAGTGTCAAAGCAAGGTAGTCTACAATAAAACTGTGCAAAGAAAGGGAAGAATCACCTATAATTTCATTTCACAAATATGAATCTAGTCCTGACTGGCATCAATCTGTGCTATGTATCTCCTCACATGCCCTAATAGAGCACATTTCTAAATGTCATTGGAATCCAACCAGCCCTGCCATCTATTTACTACCTGAATCCAAAGCTAAACCACTTAATACTTGGACTAGGGCAAGTGGCTTCTAACTAGAGCTGTTGCCTCTGGTTCAAATTGATATTCTTAAGCTGATCAGTCTATCACACTTGGGGAAAACCTTTCACATTTTGTCATTACCTTTTAGGTATCACTTAAACTCAACAAAAATTGATCACCTTTGCTATACTTCCAGGCTTCTACTGCTTACCCCCTATACCAGATCCCCAGTTGTTATCAATACCTTGTATTGCCACAGGCACCCCAAGTTGGTTATAATTCACCTAATCCCTGGGTTCTGTCTGTATTGGCATGCCATCCTAGGAATACATGCTGAAAAGGTAACTGCCGTCCGTATCTGGAATGCTTTTTCTTCTTTTTTTTCTTTCCTCTTTCCATAGCCCTAATCTTTCTACCACAATGTTGTCTCCCTAATAGATCTCTCAAGCAAATTGTGACTTTGAAATGTATTCATTTAACAACAACCAAAGCTATTAAAAATTACCTTTATGTATTGTGGGCATGTATTGTATATGGGGTGGCACATGTATACCACAGCACATGTTTAGAGATAGAAGATAATTTGAAGGACTTGGTTCTCTCCTTTGTTTAATTCCCATGGATTAAACCCAGGCTTTCCAAGTCAAGAGCATTTACCCCTGAGCTATCTCACTGACCCAGGGACCTATTCTTTTTCATAGCTATTATAGTCTCCACTTTCAGGCTACATTAAATTGTCCTATGTTCTTATCCACTGCTATTGCATTTATTGTCACTGATTCTTTGCCTCTCTCTATCTGCTAAACTACAGTCTCCTGTAAGCAAAGGATATGATAAACTACTTCACTAACAGGTCTCCAAGCTGCACATAAAGCATGAAGGATCTATGCATGCACACTTGTGTGAATAAATGAATAATAAATGGATAAGCTTGAAGATAGCTGTTATTACTTTTGACCTCAGCAAAGTGGCCAGAAATCTTTGATCATGATTTCAACAGAAAATGAATATCAATTCTCTGCCTTCTTTGTTTGATTGAGGAAATTCTGTGAGTTGAGGTATAGGAAATATAAAAACAGAGACAATAATAGTATTGATGAGCTTGGATTGATCATAGCTATTCATTATTTTCTGCCAGTGAGGCAACCTATCCTCAGATTAAAGAAGAAAAAAATCTCTGAATCCCTTGCAGGGTAGTTTGGGGAAATAGCTAGCTGGCTGGTTGCTTAGAGAGAATTTCTCTGAATTTGATTTCTGTCAGCCCTATTAGACTGCACCTTCCAAGAAGAGCCATTTGTTTTTGAAAACAAGTTGTTCTCTGTGTTCTGCTGTTACTTAACTGACCAGCACCATCTGCTCTGCCGTTCTGCTCAATTTGAATCAGGAGGAAAAAGATTCTTTCTGTTTGTACAGTCTGAGGAAAATGACAGGTTCCGAGAGAAGTTAAGAAGGTGGATGATCCCTGTGGCCAGTACATGAATTTTATCCTGGGTCCTCTTTTGTCAAGTCAGCATGGGGATGAGAGTTGGCCCAGAGCCAAGAGTGATTCCAAGCCCCACATTCTGGGCTCTGTATTATCTATATTGACATACCATCCTAGGAATACATACTGATTGGATGATGCCTTTGATGGTTGCTAAGGGAATCCCCTGGATAGCAACATGTTTCATATTGCAAATGCTTGGAGCAGAGAGAGTCAATTGGTTAATTATTTTGTCAGGGGTATTTATAAAAGGATGTGAAATCCATCTATGCAATTTTGTGGGTTTGTATGTGTGTGGGGAAAGGACAGGCATGTGCAGTGGCAGAGTGCTTGCTCAGCATGTGCAAAAGATCCTGAATTTTACACCCACCATTTCAGAAAAGATGAGAAAACAGGATAGAGGAATAAAGCAATTAGGCATTTGTCTTGGGTGTAAATCAGTTTCATATATTTATGCAATAATAGATAACAGAATAGAGACAATAGTCAGTTGATAATAAAATAATACATACATGAACTTATAAACCAGCAAATAAGGCAGAGTGCCTTCCAAATATTCCTCCAGCCAGATATTGGTCAAAGCACTCCTTTTTAATTTCTGAACAAGAGTTTCTTTCTTGGAAACTAACAATGTAATAAAATATGAGCCTCAATTTCATATACTAACCACAGCTTTCAAGTCTGGCACCCATATCTCTAGAGACAACTGGTGCCAAGAGCCAAAAGACTGAGAAGGGGTACCCATAAAGGCTGCTCTCAATTTAGCCAAAGATACTCTTCCTGAGTGACTTAAGCTCTTAGTGCCTGGCCTCCATTCTGCTCACCCACAAAGCACTCTGCATTCTCCTACCTCCATGCTCTCTCCTGCTTACCTGCTTTTACTGGAACCAAGAAGAGCATGTCTTCTTCAAACAGAGATCCCTAGGGAAGCCATCACCAAGTCAAGATAATTTTTGATTGTTGAATTTATGTGGAGCTGGCTGAAAATGAAGCATGGCTGTTCCAGCCCACCATAGAACAAGCTGACTCTGTGCTACTAGCAATGGCTTTGATATGGAGAACAGAAGGGGAGAAATCTGTATGAGGGCTATTATCCAGAAGTGGTCTTTACTAATTTATGAGCGTTATTCATGATATCCTATAAGGAAAGAATTTTATTCAATTTAGAAAGATTTTTCCTCTAAAGAAATTAAAGTTTATATCCTTTTAACATCTCTTAGTTGTTAAAAGTGAAATGAAAAGCATTACACTAAAGAAGAAAATCATTAAACTATATATCATTCTGTTCAACTGTGTTCTCTCTTATAGTTAACAGATGATAAAAATTATCTATATTTTACCCAGAACTTTCTAAGGTTCCACTAAGTTTTCCAGGAATATGATATATTTTCTTCATTCATATTATAAAGAAGGCTATTTCAGAGCAAGAAACAAAGGCATCTTTGTTTTGCTCCTCATATGAAGGTTTATATTTAGAACATGTGAATAGGAGACACCAGAAAACAATCATGGCAGGTTATGCAGGAAAGCACTATGAGTATCATCATTGGTCTGCAACACCAAATGAAATCCTTAGGTGACTCAGTCACTCCCAATTCTACTTCAGAGTCACACTCAATTGTTCCCAAGGAGGATCTAGTTTGCATGTAAATAAAGAAGCTTTATTGTAGTTCTCTTTTCAGATTACCACATGACCATTTGGGAACCCAAGATCTTTCTTCATAGTCTATTCTCAACTCTATTCTGTGTGGCCAATGTCATTCATTTCCTACAGAACATATCCTGTTGACCTACAGCTGAGGCACACCTATATATGTTCTACTTTTTTCCTTCCCTAGCAGGATTGTGCCAGAGCTGACTTAAAAGTAAAGAAGCAAAACATCAAGAATTGAAATGCTGACAGCCTTCTGTGATCAGTGGAGCAGCTGGGATGGAAGTCTTCCTGCCACCATTTTCATCAGGAAGTCGGGAGACTCCACAGCCTTCTGTGATTAGTGGAACATCTGCAACTGAAGTTTTCCTGCCACCATTTGCACCAAGGAGCCAGGAGACTCCACAGCCTTCTGTGCATAGTCCTCCACCAAGAGGGAATGATCTCCCAGCACGTTTTCACTTTTGAGTGCAGAGGTGAGATCTCCAACTTCTCTCTGGAGGGGACCAGCTAAGAGCACACAGGGCCTAAGATCAGTGGAACAGCTGGGACAGAAGTCTTTCCACCTGCTGCTATTTGCACCAGGAGCCTGAGAACTCCACAATCTTCTGTGCATAGCCCACCAGGAGAGAGAGAGAGAGAGAGAGAGAGAGAGAGAGAGAGAGAGAGAGAGATCTCCCAGCAGTGCTTTCACTTTTGAGCTCAAAGGACTAAAGGCACATGCTTACAGGCACACAGGAAGAACAAACTCCAGCCAGAGACAAGAATACTAACTAGCATCAGATGGCAAAAGGCAAGCACAAGAACCCTACCAACAGAAACCAAGGCCACATGGCAACATCAGAACCCAGTTCTCCCACCACCACAGCAAGTCCCAGATACCCCAACACACAGGAAAAGCAAGGGTTAGATTTAAAATCATATCTCATGATGCTGATAGAGGGCTTCAATAAAGACTAAAATGACTCCCTTAAAGAAATACAGAACATCAGTCAACAGGTAGAAGCCCTTAAAGAGGAAACACAAAAATCCCTTAAAGAAATACAGGAGAACATGGGTCAACAGGCAAAAGCCCTTAAAGAAGAAACAAACATCCCTTAAAGAATTACAGGAAAACACAAACATTCAAGTGAAGGAACTGAACAAAACCATCCGGGATCTAAAAGTGGAGTGAGACATCTCTGGAGATTGAAAACCTAGGAAAGAATCCAGGAGTCACAGATGCAAGCATTAACAACAGAATACAAGAGATAGAAGAAAGAACCTCAGGTGCTCAAGATACCATAGGAAACATTGACTCAACAGTCAAAGAAAAAGCAAAATGCATAAAGCTGGTAACCTAAAACATCCAGGAAATCCAGGACACAATAAAACCAAACCTAAGGATTATAAGTATAGACCAGAGCAAGGATTTACATATTAAAGGACCAGTAAATATCTTCAACAAAATTGTAGAAGTAAACTTCCAATACTTAGAGAAAGAGATGCCCATGAACATACAAGAAGCCTTCAGAACTCCAAACAGATTGAACCAGAACAGATAATCCTCCCGGCACATAATAATCAAAACACCAAATTCACTAACCAAAGAATGTTAGAAGCAGTAAGGGAAAAAGGGCAAGTAACTTATAAAGGCAGACCTATCAGAATCACACCAGACTTCTCACCAGAGAAAATGAAAGCTAGAAGATCCTGGGCAGACCTCATACAGACCCTAAGAGAACACAAATGCCAGCTCAGACTATTATACCCAGCAAAACTCTCAATCATCATAGATGGAGAAACCAAGATATTCCATGATAAAACCAAAATTGCACAATATCTGTCCACAAATCCAGTCCTAAAAAGGATAATTGATGGAAACTGCCAACACAAGGAAGGAAACTACACCTTAGGAAAAGCAAGAAAGTAATCTTCCAACAAACCCAAAAGAAGATACCCACATAAACATAAAAATGACATAAAAACAGGAAGCAACAATCACTATTCCTTAATATCTCTTAACAACAATGCACTCAACTCCCCAATAAAAAGACATAGACTAACGAAATATTTCTCATGTAAATCTTAAATTTTATCAGAAAATGTTTGTAATTCCCCTTTTAATTAATTTAGTAATTTCTTTTATGTCTACCATTTTATCTGCATTATTTTTCATGATAATCTTCAATTTTAATGTCTTTCTATATACTTCCTCCAGTTTATCAGTAATGTTTCCAATGTAAATCTTTGATTTTATCACAAATGTTTCTCATTCCACCTTCAATTAATTTAGAAAGAGTTTTTACATCAACCATTTTTATGTAAAATTTTCCATGAAATAGTCTATTTTAATGTGTTTGTTTATTTACTTCTTGAATTTTACCAGAAATATTTTCCATGTAAATCTTTAATGTTATCTGAAAATGTTTATGATTCCACCTTCAATCAACTTAGAATTATCTTTATGCCTATCATTTTATCTATATAATTTCCATGATAATCTTTAATTTTAACATGTTTTTCTATATATTTCTACAATTTTATCAGAAATATTTCCACACAAATCAATTCTATCATAAAATGTTTCAATCTCATATTTCAATTAATTTAGCAATGTTTTACATGTCTACCACTTTATTCACTAATTTTTCATGAAGATTGTCAATTTTAACATGTTTATCTGAAATATTTTCATATAAATCTTTAATTTTATCATAAAGTATCTTTATTTCCCTTTACTCCCCTTTTCAATAAATAAAAAAATTTAAAAAAAAGAATTGAAATGCTGTAGTCAATATCATAAAGTTGCATTATTTACAATTAAATTTAGGGTCCCCTTTACCCACCACAAATACATATATTGTATTTGTAGTTTTGTTTTCCAATGGTTATTCATAGAAACATTTATATCCCTTTACTGCTAAGTATCAAGACAGCAAAAATTAATACAAGCTTTTCCAAACACAAAGAAAGGTAAGAAAGAAACAATAACAAAGAAAAATGGAAAATACACCACAAAATAATGACACTCTAAAAAGTATCTTAGGACAAGAAAAGGGTATGTCCCAGAGCCTAGAGTGACCTGCTGATAGAAAGGCAAACACCAATACATTTCCATATTATAAATTTGAGAACTAATACCAAATAATGCTCATGCTAAAGGGAAAAAAAGATACTGCAGTAGAACTCACCTAACCCAGATCATTTTGACAGGATGATCAAATGTCAGTAAAATGGAAAAAATGATAAAAAATGTTGTTTATACTTCTTAAATCAAACACAGACTTGCAGTGTGTGTGTGTGTGTGTGTGTGTGTGTGTGTGTGTGTGTTTAAAACTTGACTTAGGTCCAAGGTTTTCTTGCTCATATTGCATGTATTAAATATTATGCTATTCTACCTTTTAATAATTTTATTTTTGTTTTGTCTCTGGTGCTCAGATTAAATTTAGCACTATGCCCAGTATGAAAGTATCCTACCACTGGGCACAACCAGCAATGATGATGGCACCACACTACAATTTATATACTGTATATCATATTCTTTTAATTCATTTGAGGTAAAAAAAATTAACCTTGAAATTTCTTAGAAAGTAAAAATAATTCATCGCAGTTCCTCTAACTTTTAAAATAATTTCATTTAATTCTATTTTAATTATTTATTTTAATTCATTGAGAATTTTATTTAATGTATTTTGGTTATATTCTTCTCCCTACCAAGTCTCTTTTTATTTCCATCCCTATAACTCCCCAACATTATTCATTTTCATAGGGTTGTGGGTATACTTAGTGCTTTGTGTATACTTATGTGACAACCCACTGAAGTGTGTTAGACATACATACCCTGAAAGAAAACTAACTCTTATAATCTCTGCAACTGTTAATTACCAGGAGCTCCTCATCTCGGTAGAGATGGGACTCCATGTTCACCTCTCCCACATCATAGTACGATTCTTGGTAGCTTGAGCTTGCCTAGGTTTTATGTCACTACCACTTTGTGGGGAATATAAAATGCAGTGATACAAAGCTAAAGGAAAAATAATGGAACAGGAAGGATTAGGTGAGGTAAGTGATGGGAGTGCAGGGTAGACAAGGGAATAGGGGCCTGGGTAACCTGACAGTAAAAGCCTTCTGAAAAAGCCAGAACTCAGTTCCTTTCAAAAAAACAAAGTATACTCAATAAAACTTTCCAAAGAACTGTACTCAATGTTGTATCTTGGATATTTTTCCATATTTATTCTTTCTCATTTCATGTAATATTTTGTTAGAATCTATAATTACTATAACAGGAACAGATGGCATAAACTGGTTTGGAAGCAGACACAATTGCCTCTTAAGTACAGGGCTCTACGAGAAGGAGCAATATGCAAGCACAGAGAGGAACACCTGTTGCTATAGATGCTAAGATGCTAATGGCATTACTCAATAATAAAGATAGAAAACAGACTGTCAATTAAGTCATCAAGACAGATGATGCACAGATATTGGATAAAAGTGTCTCTACCATGGTTGTGTATTATAAAAAAGATACTATGTGTTTTGAACAGTATGAATACCAAGAAGACATCTTAAGGCTGAGGAAGGCCACACTGAAGCAATCTCACACATTGTTCTTCCTTATATCAATTCTTAAATATGTATAGCATGGAAAACTTGTGGCCCAGAGAAGACAATCAACTTACCCTCTTTACAAAACATTTACTAGAATATAAATTTGTTTGAAACTTTTGCTATCCATTTCAGATATTCTTTGTTTTCTTGACAGGATGGTGAGCATAATATACCTCCCTTAGCTAATATTCAACTGTTTGTGAGAAAACAAAATGACTTGGAAACCTAGAGTAAAACACAAAATAAAAATAAAATCCAAGCAAGAGTTTCAACACCAAAAGTCAAATTGAAGATCATATTTTAAGATGAGTGACCAGGTTTATTCTCCTGTATGAATGTGTCATGTAGAAGACTTTCCATTGAGTGTGGTCCAGTTCTATGCATATACTGGATGGCTACACCATGATAATGTCATATTATATAATGTTTCTGGCTTAAAGATTTAGTTGCCTGTTGTGAGAATGTCATATAGCTAGGATCTCAGAAAGGCTTCTAGGGGCTAATCTAACCCTAGGAAGAGGCAACAAGAGAAATAAAACTGTAGTCCAGAAACCATAAATACATTAATCTGGCCAATAATTTATAAGGACTAACAAAAGCTCCCAAGCTTCCGGAGAGAAGCTCCTGGTGGTCTATTGATTTTAGCTGTATGAGATACTGAACAGATGAAGCAGGGAACACACCCAGACTCCTGAGAAACAGAAGCTTTGGCTAATAAATTTGTGTTTTATCAAGCCAATACGTTTGCAATGATATTATACAGAGAAATAGTAAAGGGCATACTCATTAATGGAAAAAATTTGATGACTTTAAAAGACTTTGGTAGTTGCCATTATTAGAATCTTCTTTCTGAATATTATCATCAGCAACTTCTAGCCCTAACAATTCTGTTTATTTATTTAAGCAAAGAATTTCAAGAGATCTAATTGATGTGTCAGTGATTCTGTGGTAATACTTGAATGAACCCCCTTCAACTGGTAAGACAGGCGTTTCCATTAATCAGATATCTCTGTTGAATGAACATTTTTATGGACACTGGGAGAGATTTTCAAATGAAACAAGAATATGATCTGAGGAATAACTTAAAAAAAATATGTGCTGCAACAAACGTGTCTCAAAGAATATCTTCAAAATCAAATGGAGAACCTTTCAACACACAAGCATTCTTTGATCAATCTCTGAAAAAAATTATTGTCCCTACTTTGTTCTCAGCTAACAGCTTTTTACAATAATATGTAGCTAATTATAATAAGGAAGATGATGGTCAACCTTCACTTATTAAAAAATGTTATTCCTTTCACATTATTGAGAACATTAACAATTATGCCGTAATTTTAAAATAATGATAAGGTCACAGTCATTCACTACTGACACACAGGTTTTGGGTAGTCTACTGTGTAGACTACTACTAATTGCAGAGAATAGCATACTTTAGAATAACAGTAGAGAGAAAACTACCAGACAACATGGTCTCTTCATTTCTTAGCTGAGGAACTCAGAACTTTTTACCTTTTTCTTGATTCCAAAGTTAGTCCAGATCCCCCAATTCACCATCTCCTGTAATTAGAAATGAAATCAATTTACTTTTGATAGTAGAGAAAGTATAACCTCATCAGGGGAGTCAATAGATAGCAGAAATCCAATTATACTCTATTGGCTGATGTTTGGTAGCACAAATTTAACTCCCTATGTCTCTAACTTAATGAGTTGGCCACTTGAGGGCCTTTCCCACTCTACAGCTCTACCATTGAGTAAGGTAATTACTCATGTCAGCAAGGTTAACATCATGGCTTCAAAAACCCATGTCTTAAAGGAGTAGTTAAATTTGGTGTTTATCTGCATTAAAAAGACATTTGATAGGTTATTGAAAGGATTAAGAATCTCCTGAATGATTCAAGTGAAAATGTTCTACTAGTGGTAGCATCTGTCTCCCACACTGAAAACTAAACTCCAGCCATTCATTCATGAAACAAACATTTTGTTAGATACATGTGTAATACAACCAGTGCTTATTAGTAAATGAATGCTACCCTTGAGTATTAGGATTTAATAATAATGTCTAAAATTATAATAGTACTGACTCTGAAGGTTTGGGGGCTTTAAATGTCCTTAAAGTTTTTTGATGAATTAAGTGTAAATGAATAAAAACCATATGTATAAAGTTCTCTTGAAGTACATGTGGGTTTGAAAATTGAGAGAAAAGACTTGGCAAATATTAGCTTTGTGACCTGCCAAACCCAAAGCATTTGAAAACACAGCTAAAGACTTTGAGAGAATCCAAAATCTGGTAAGATTCATCTGTCCTTCAAAGAACACATAAGACTAAAATGACTTTTTAAACGTTTAAGCATGGATATTCTTCTAAAACACAGAATGCTTATACATAACTTGTTATTTTATGCATGCACAGTCACACAAACACATACACAGGTATACATACAAATACATTTTGGCTTAGGTTAAAGTCAGTAAATATCAACCACAAATGACCCCTTTTCACATTAGTAATATAAGCTAAAAACATACACAGATTCTCAGACACACACTGCACACAACATGGCTTTAGAATGGAAGGGATATTCAGTAGTGACAAATCTTATTAGTTACTATTTATAAGTCCTTCAGTGATGTGCCATTACTTATCTACATCACATTAAATCTGGGTGTTCTGTGCTTTTGATGTCTTTCTAAAGCAATTCTTATTTAAGAGCTTTTATTTCTTTCTTAGATGTATATATAATATGACAAGACCAGGCTAATTCCCACCGTACTACCTACAAGAAGATATCACTTCTACTTTTCTTATATCTATAGCTGCTCTCTTCCTCACCCTTTGTAGCTAAATGCCCATCTACCAACACCTATAAAGGTTCCAGTCATGCATAGTCTAACACCAACTAAAAAATTATGATCTCACTCAATCCCCTAAAATATCAACCACACAGAACATTTGAAATCTCCTTTCTCCCTAAAGTCTCCAATTCGGTTCACTCAGCATTATGAAAGCAAGGAGATCATTAGAAAAAACCCTTACCAATCCTTTCTTCTCTCTTACTGGTTCCAAGGATCGTGAGAAACTGGAGAGGGGGTTATGACAAAAGTTGTTGCCTGTATGTGGGATATCTCCTACTAGCTGGGATACCTTGTCTGGCCTTAATGGGAGAAACAGCACCTAGACTTGCAGAGACTTGAAGTGCCAGGGTGTGTGTCAGGAGATACTCAGGAGCCCCCACTTTCCCTGAGGAGAGGGAGGGGGGAAGCATTGTGGGAACAGGTGACCAGGAGGGGGCATGGAGCAGAATATAAAGTAAGTAAAAAAATTAATTTTAAGAAAGATCAGAGATTCCAGGCAGAAATCAAATATAACATTAATTCCTTCCCTACTAAATCTCAACCAGTGAAAATCATGTTTTACATCTTGTGGCAGAAAGTAAAGCTAAACTAAAGTAATTCAGTGAGCTAAAAATTAATGCTTGGGACATTTTGGGGCAAATGAACAGCATAGAATATAATCCTTGTTTCAAGACTTCAGTACCTGATTAATAAGGTATCGTGAATGGAAAAATGGAAATATTGCATAGATGGGCTTACTCTAGGACATGCAAGAGTAAGATATCACCCCCTTGACAAACATTTCCAGTCTATTCAAGACCACTATGCTGAGGATCCAGGATGTCCTTTTAGCTTTTTCCTTTTCTCCTCCTCTTGCAAATATTCTGATTCAGCCATATGCTTGTTTATGCATATATCATATTTGTTCATGCCTCTGTCCTATGAAAACATTTGAGCTTTGTAAAGTTCCTTAACCTTCATACCTTAAACACTCAGCCCAGACATTCCCTTTTGTGAATATACCGTTTTAGCCTTTTGGCAAAGCTGACTCTTTTTCCCACCTGCTTTCTTATTGGCTTGATCATAATCTTTGATAATGTTTAACAAAGACTTATGGCTTCAGCTTCATACAACACTATTTACACAGAAGTAGGCAACAACTGGAAACAAGCTGTATCTAATTTTATTCACCTCTGTTACTTGGGTTTGTTGTTTACAATTAATAACACAGCTAATATATGAGATAAATACCTTTGATGTATAAATAATAAGTATCCCTTTTTAATATGCTGGCTTCTCTGATTTTGGAATACATTGAGAATAAAGTAACACTGACCCAACAGAAGGCTAGCTTTGTGATGATGAAGGAGCAAATTGAGGGGAAAGGATGCAATAACACAGAAAGCAGTAGGATTTACATATAGTTCCTTTAGAAGTCTATAATCTAGTATAAGTACTAACTTTAACATGCAGAAACAATGGTAGATTATGAAATATAACAGGCCCTGTTCTGCTCTGGCTTTATTTCCTCATGTAATAAAAGAGTAAAATATTATTAGGTAGCATGTCATAGCTGCTGCATACTAAAAATCATAATGTTCAGTCAATTACAATTGCTGTCTTTCTGTTCTCTAGCCTGCTGCAGTCTAGCTCCCTATGAAAAGCCATCATAGTTGAGATAGTCTCTCTTTTGTTTCTTTCTGGAGACAGTTTCAGATTTACTGATATTAAAGAAATACCAGGAGAAACAGACCAGTCACAAGAGTTAACAATTTATGAATATAAAAAAGAAGTCTAATCACTCTCTAGTTGATGTTCACAGCTGGTCCTTCCCCTAAGAGGGAGGTCATATTATGATTATCAGTTACCATTATCAGTTAATATTCTTTATTTGAAGGGCCCTTAGTGACAAATAAATCATTAAATTTACAAGTCATATAATTATGTTTTAGACTCAGGTTTTTGTAGGCCACTTCTATTATTCTTTCAGAGACAATCGAAATAGAGCTGGGAAGAGAAAAAAAGAGTTGGGAAGATTTATACTATTCAATAGTTCTAGTATCCTAATATAACTAGGCTTCAGACAGGCTAATAGCATCTGTGACCTTGGAGAAGTTCTTAAATCTCTCAGAGTCTAGACTAATTCATTATTAAAAGTAGTATTAGTGGTTGCTTTGTCAATAGGATGGCTGTAAAGATTAAATTAATGTATATTAGACACACATTAAGCATTCAGAGTCATCAATTCTCAAGTATTCTTTATTTACTATGTCAAATTGGAGTATTTGTTTTGTATCTACAAATAGGAGACATGTTTATGAGAAGAACTCTATTATAATGGCAAAAACAGATCAGTGTTGTGAATTTAGACTATTGTGCTCACTCAGAACAAAATGTAGCCAGTGTTGCCTTATCATCTCTTTTAGCCAATACTTCTCAGGGCTACTCAATGGACTTCATGTGGAAAAATACAAGAAGACAAGTTTTATTGTAGGAATATATTTAAAGTATCTACAAATATCAGTTATTACCATCACACAAGGACACACCAAATGAATAGGGAAATGTATTTTTTTTATTTGCCAAATATAAGAAGTCTCAGGAAGCCATATGGTCAAAATATCAGATGTGTGATTTTGTTAGAAAGGGAAGGTAAAGAATAAGAATCAATAACACAGTTTATTTTGTGCTGAACATGTTGTTTAAAAAGTGGTAATGCTTTCTACTCTTCTTTCTTTTTCTAATTATACAATGGTACCAAGTTTTATTGAAAGAAATAGCTGAGATTAAGTATAATTTCCATATTCATTTAGTTATATGAGAACTGACAAAGTCAAAAGGGACCCCTTTAAATTTTGCACAGGGATTTTATGAATTGTCTCTTATGAATATACCTTAGGTGTGGGGATAGGCAAAAACCATGAATCAAACTCTGATTGGGTGAATAACCTAGAAAATTAAGAAAATAAGTGAAGAAAACAGCATTGGCAATGGAACACAAGGATATATAGAAATAGAAAGGAGTCAAGGTAAGAAACCGGAATTAGAAAAGTGGGGGGAAAAGTAACCAGTAATAGATAGTCAGGGACCAATGGTCTAGGATACTTCAAATTCATAAAAGCCACCAACATGGAAGGAATCATGTATACATACAAAAATACCCATATTCACTATTTACTGATTATTATATCTCTTTCTGTAGTAGGACACATCCATGCACAAGACTAAAATATATACACATACAAATAAATAATACCTTCTGTGATAAAATATGATTTTCTTCTCACTTTCAGTCTTGTAAACATGGCTGTAAACACACACATACACACACACAAACATATGCATATATATATATATATATATATATCTTGATTTTTTTTTCTGTTTTCTAGAAGTTTTTGAAAGCAGTCTAACAACTAAAGGATTATTTTATGTACTTGTGTGTTATCACTCGTGATTACTTCCTATGCAGACTCAACAAAGTAACCTGTCATTATTTTTCACAAACCCCAAGCTAGTAAAATTGGCTGGTGGGCATTTGTAATTTCATGAAAAAGTAAAAGAAAAGAGAAACAATTTACTCTAATTAGGCCATGTCATTCAGTTTTTGTACAGCAACAAATTGAATGGTACCCTACCATCATCTGAGATTATGGCTCAAACCAGAAGATGGTAGGCAGGTCAAATTCTAAAGAATGGGTAGTCTTCACTAGGCCAAACTGTCAAGGTCTGTGTCAAGAACCTATTAAGTCAATTAAATGCACCAGACTATAAACAATTTGTCAGTGTCATACTATGATATATCAAACAGTTCAACAAGCTAAACATCCCTTTAATACCAGAAATATGATTCTTCTTTTCATCCCATGCTTATGGGGAGTTAGAATGTTCCATGATATAAAGCTAATGACAGTTTCTCACTGTTTCCTTCCAATGTACCTCTTGGGCTTTGTGTATCAATAATTGTTGCTCATTGCCATCTGCAAGATCCCCCCCACATCCCCAAGACTTTCATTTGTCATAGACATCTCACAAGGAATTACTCAATTCCCTTCATCACTATTTGCTCTGCTCCCTGTGACATCGACTTACTAAAATTTAAGATGAAAAAAAAGGAGGGTTGCATATAATTCCAATGATCATTTAAGAATTATATTACTTCTATAAATTACCTTAATACTTCATTCTTCTTTGAGAACATGGGTTATTTGCTCATATTTTTTTTGGAAAACATACTAGTAGTTTGGTGAAGTCAGAGACTTTTAAAGGATCATTTCTTCTGGTACTAAATAGGATCCCAGAGAATAAAAATAGCTTCCAAGGAATTCATTTCAAAGTACTTAAGATACTGAGGGAATTGCGTTCATAATTAATTCTTTCCAGCCCTGAGAGATTTCTACAAAATTATCTTTCTCAGAAGTGAATTCATTTTTCCCTCAGTGGTAGATTCTATGTTGCAGATTCTGGAGACAATATGCTATAGGGCAAAAGTTTTATGTGCATTTAAGGCCAAATAGACTAGGATGAAAGGGCATATCCTATTACCCTGTATAGCACACTTTTAAATTTGTAAACAAAACAATGATAATTTTGAACCTATAATTGATTGGAGCTATTAAGGGCATCAATGCAGTCTGTTTAGCTGAGAGACCATCATCACATACCAAAATTTCCCCAAAATTGGGATGAGAAACTGTAAACCAATCTCCGTTCAAGATTGCCTTTCAACATTTATATGATCTAAATAATACTAATAACTTTTCCTTTAGAAAACTCGCATGCTAAGTTGTTTTTTCAAATCATCATTATTATGTCTACCCACTCTTGGGTTGTTTTTCATATCATTTATAAACCAGCTTGTTCTTTAAATAAAAGGAGGGGTTTTAATAGTGCAAAATTGAGAGAGATGTTGGTCAAGGAAAAGTGGAAATCAGATTCTTTTGGTGTGACTTTACAATGATTTCCTAGATGGAGCCTCAACATCAAAAGTTATTTGGAGACATCCTCTAAATATAACAAGGTTCTCAAATGTGGTGCAATTGGACATTTGATGAGGATCCTTCCTTCCAAATATTATTTCCCCTGGAGGTACAAAAGGGATGAATGAGTGATACTTGATCACCCTGCACCACACACACACACACACACACACACACACACACGCACATGCACACGCACACGCACACACAAGAGAGGGGGGAGGGAGGAAAGGAGAGAGATAAAGAGAAAGAAAAAAAATAAAAAAAAGAGAAAGAAAGAGACAGACAGAGATCTTATGAACCAGTCCCATAATTATGAGGAATTGTTACTTCAGCCCAAAGATATTCCTAATAATGTGTTCCATCTAAGTCTGAGATGTTATGAGACTAAGTACCAGTTGTTCAAAAGTCACATAAGACATTCAGCTGAATGTAATAGTCTTTTTCTAGGATGTTTTCTCTACTGAAGTTGGCAGCTTTATTTAAAATTAAGTTAACATCAGGCAAACATTTGGGGCATGGCTACAAAGACTTGCCCCTTTTTATCAACATAGAGGCATGCCTATATAAGGTTTACTGTAACACTGACCTTCATATTTTCATATCGTTGACTTTCTTATAAGGAATCTCCTTTGATTGATGCATAAGGACATGTTGATGGTCCATAAGATCTTGGAAGATGGATAGCACTTGAAGGCATAAATTCACAGGTTTCAGTATTGAAAGTTTCTAGAATATGGGTTACTCAAATAGGGGAAGAGTGGCCCTGGACTGAGAACACTAAGGTATTCTCAGATAGATTCATCAGATATGACTCAGTTCCATTATTTAATTTAGATACTTAAATTCTTTGGGGTAAAAAATAATTTGCTTTCATACATTACTTTAGGACTGTCCTTCCAAACCTAGATGGCTCTTATTCACAATTACACCTTTTCTTGTCAATCTTTTCCTTGAAGGAATCTTCTAGGAGTATCTAATACCATCTTAATTTCTCCTACACTATGGTACACAAAACAGATATTCATAGCTCTACTGATGTATGTACATCATTGTATTCTGATTTCCTGGCATCCCATGGTTACTTTTACTCTCTAAACATACATAGCATTGATATTGATAGACAAAACATGTTCAGTTACAAATAGCATATGCTCAAACAAAACTAAAGTAGGAAAGGGCTATTTATTTTACATTTTATGGGTAATTTTGAAGTAGATCAACAAAGATTCAAAAAAAATCTGGCTTTACCAAATCTCAAAGAGGAAGGATTATTTTCTTAGCTATCTGAAATCAAGGGTTACACACTAAAAGTATAATTCTGGAAGGTGAGATCCATATTTATAAGGCTTTATGAAAAGAAATAACTTCTCCATTGGGAAATATGAATGCAATCTGTTTAGCTGAGAGACCATCATCCCATACCAAAATTTCCCCAAAACTGGGACAAGAAACTGTAAGACAATCTCAGTTTAAGACTGCCATTCAACATTTATATGATCTAAATAATACTAATACCTTTTCCTTTAGAAAACCCGCATGCTAAGTTGTTTTTTCAAATCATCATTATTATGTCTGCCCACTCTTGGGTTGTTTGGCATATCATTTGCTTTAGCTGAATGAAATTTTCAAAGTCTGGCCTTGGGTAACCAAGACCAGCCTTTCATTTCAATCTTTCAATTCTCTGTGAGAATGAAGCATTTTGAAATAATCATATTAGGGAAAAGAATAGATTGTGTGGTTTCAATTATAATTTCCCAACACATTCCAAGTTCAAATAAAGCTGCCTTTGGTCTCAATGTGGTTCTCTTTGCGCTACAGCAGGAAATAGGACGAGACACATTTTGGAGCTAAACATGGTAGGTACAATAACCACAACACTTCAGAGACATCCTCCTGGAGGGGGTTTGCTCTTCAGATTAACTGACAGGAACTCAAGCAGTAAAGTAATCTTCCCGAGGTTAAATACTTTATTATACGCAGGCATAAAACTAGAACTACCATGTGATTATTTTACTTTAAGAAGGCAAGTACAGTTAAGGAGAAACCCACCGAGTTTTCCCCAAGGTGACAACATCTTACTTTAAATTCAAACTGTGTCAGAATAGAATATTATACAAACCAGCTAACTCAGCATCTCATCTACAGAATGTAGCTTTGATATACATTTCAAGGATCACAGTAAATGTTCCATAAAGATTTATGAAACGTAACTGGCATTACAACAGCAGGTTTGCAAAAGTCGGATTTTGAAACATCTTTTCTTCAAAAAGAGACAGAAAGATGCGTAGTAGTTAAGTCACCAGACAAAATTGCACTTCTTCCTTCCATAATTGATATGAGCTAGTGAGCCATAGCCATGGCTGGAGATTAGTAGCATTATGATCCAGAGCTTCCTTCTTAGGAAACAAACCTTACAGTCCTCCCAAGCATAAAGTCAATCTATACCCACATGAGTTCTGCAGAGCTGTGAAGTCATTTACTCGCCAGCCAGATTAGCGCTGAACAATGAGACCTGTTATTTGCAAGATGTTCCAAGACCTAGTGACAAGCTGTTCCTTGTCTGTCTAGGAGACTCCTAGAAATGCTAGTTTAATAAAGTAAGCGCAGAAATCTGTGGATGATTTTTATTGATTTAGTGCAGGATTGTGTGGCTTGGGGCAGATCATGAAACACTGCCTCCATTCTTGGATGCTTTTCCTAACCTCACTGCCCTTGAGCCAAACAGAATTGCCTTATTGGCTGCTGGCTGCAACAACGGGAGAAATCAGCTCATTTAACCATTTCATAAGGAAAAAAAATCTGCTTCTGGTTTTTGATATTCTGTTTGAGAATTCAAGGCCAATTTTGATTCTCTGCTAGCAATGCAGATTACTGTTTGATATTATGATAATCCTCAGCACAACCTGGAATCACTTGGAAGAATAAGAAGCATGACTTGTTTTGAGGCAGGAGGGTGGTAGGCGTGTTAAGGTCTGGAATTTCTTGCTCAGTGTTTCAGAGTGCAATTCAATGCCTGTGCCTACCTGTGTGATCACTCTGCAAAGTCCTCAGCCTCCCGCTTCTTCTCAGTTATACCCTCGCCATATGTGTCCACGCTTCAGCGACTAATATTTAAGTTCTGTCAGCATAGATTAAAGTTGCATGTTTCTGAACTGTTTATAAGTAGACATGTATAGAAAGTACTGTTTGTGGCTGGCTCACTGTTTTGTCTGGGAAAGTAAGCCATGACATCTTTGTATATAACACTACTTGATTTATTCATATAGATCTCTAATGTATCATTAAGTAAATAGAATAGAACATATTTACTCATTTACCTATTTGTTTAGATTATTCCCTTAGAAGAGCTGCTGTTTCTGATCATGTATTTTGGGTTCTTATGGGAATGCTCCTAGGGAGGAAATTGATGATTCATAGGTTAAGCATATGTGTTGCTTTAGGAGAGCTTGTTGATGGGGTATCACAAAGAAGTTGCCTCCCTTTATATATTCATAAACTTAGGAGTTTTCTCTTCAACCACCTTTGACAGAGTCTTTGCAATGAGTCTGTGACTAACTGCAGTACTATTCCAAATCTATACAAAAACGTAGCAATGTGTTTAACAGTCTACATTTTAAGCCCAGCTGCCTAAGTTGTAATCCTAGGTCTAGGACTTGCCACCCAGGTAACTCTGATTAAGATTCCTAGTCTCTCTATGCCACAATTTTCTCAACTGCAAGATACATTTTACAGACATGAGTATTGTTCAGTTGGTAGAAAAATACTTTACAAGGATTAATATTGTGTTGAAAAGAATATATTTTTCCTATGTAATCCTCAATTTTTTTTAATTTTTATTTTCTATATTCTATGTTTACATTCCAAAGGCTTTCCCCTTTCCCAGTTCCCACCCACCATATGTCCCATAATTCCTCTCCCCCCAACTATTCCCCAATCATTCCCCTTCCCCCCACAGTTTCTCTACAAAACTGGATCCAATCTTTACTGGCCCAGGGTCCTCTCCTTTCCTCTTCTTGGGAATCATTTGACTTGCTAATTGTGCCTTGAGTATTTAGGGCTTCTGGGCTCATTAATATCCACTTATCAGTGATTGCATTTCATGTGTATTCTTTTGTGATTGGGTTAACTCACTCAGGATGATATTTTCCAGGTCTAACCATTTACCTACAAATTGCATGAATTCATTATTTTTAATTGCTGAGTAGTATTCCATTGTATAAATATACCACATTTTCTGTATCCATTCCTCCTTTGAGGGATATTTGGGCTCCTTCCAATTTCTGGCTATTATAAACAAGGCTGCTATAAACATGGTGGAGCATGTGTCTTTATTGTATGCAGGGGAATCCTCTGTGTATATGCCCAGGAGTGGTATGCCAGGGTCCTCTGGAAGTGACATGCCCAATTTTCTGAAGAACCGCCAAACTGATTTCCAGAGCGGTTTTACCATTTTGCAATCCAACCAACAGTGGAGGAGTGTTCCTCTTTCTCCACATCGAAAAGGATATTTTTAAAAGTTATTACATTTGTTTATTTTGTGTATTTGTGTGTATATGCATATTCCTGAGCATGCCACAGTGTGCCTTCGGAGGTCACAAAACAACCTGTGGGAGCCAGGCAGGTCTCTCCTTTTACCATGTGGTTCTGCAAATTGAACTCAGGCACTCAGATTTGGTAAGAAGTGCCATTACCTGCTGAGCAGTATGACCATCTCTTAAAATTTTTTGAAACAATTTACTTGCATGTTTCAAAAATTTGCAATATATTTCATGTCAGTTAATTATACACAAGAAGAGTAAAACAAAATACCTGATGAAGGTGTTCATTGATCACCATAAAGGTATTCAGAACACATTCATTTATACAAGAGTGACATGATCATACTTGGAGAATGTGATAAGTGAACAGGGCATCCCCACCTTTGGAGGCTTGATGTTGGATTCTTCCACTGATGTTTATGAATATCTCCCTTTAAACTCTGCATCCTTGACAGGCTCTCATCATTGCCATCATTTTACATCATGAATAGCATTGAAGAATTTGGAAGATGAATAACTCACCACCATGGTCGCCAGGTACAGAAGTCATTGAGCTGCCATCTTTACTGAATATGCTGAATACCCTCGGGATCAAGAACAGAGTGCTGACTGAGTCTGCACACTGTGTATGCTTTCCCAGACAGTTAGCACTTAGGCCTGTGATCAGAGCTTTCCTATTTTTTTAAAGGAAATCAGTAAAGTAAAATTGATTTATTGTGCCCCAGTCATTTTACAATTTATAGAAATCCATGAAAGAAAGTACAGCATTCATACAGAGTTTATTATGAGGCAGGCTAACTGAGCTTTTCCTAAAGAGAAAGGAACTTGGGGACCAGGTTGCTTCCAGTCTTTGATGGAAATTTGTTGTTGTTGTTGTTGTTGTAGCTGTGGTTCAAGTTTAATCCTAGGAAAATCCGATCTTGAAGATTCCTTGTATTTTAGAAAAAAAAATTGGGGCTTCCTGTGGGCTGTAGAATCCCTACACATTCTGGGCTTTGCAGAGTTCTTTGTCCCTAAATCCATTTCTTTGATAGGAAGAAGGTAAAGACTTTTTTTTTTCTTTTTTTGGTTTTTCGAGACAGGGTTTCTCTGTGTAGTCCTGGCTGTCCTGGAACTCACTCTGTAGACCAGGCTGGCCTCGAACTCCGAAATCTGCCTGCCTCTGCCTCCCAAGTGCTGGGATTACAGGTGTGCACCACCATGCCGGGCTGGTAAACTTTTATACTGTGTGTCTGTGTCTGTGTGTGTGTGTGTGTGTGTGTGTGTGTGTGTGTATGTGTTGTAGAATTACATTTCTAGTTAATCTTGAAAGTATACGAAGCAGTATATTTCTTTACATCAGAACACACACATTATAGTGTGTCATTATAATAAGTTCTTATCCTTTGGAAGATTCTTTCACCTCAGAATCCTACATACCTAGTCAAAATGCTAATTTTGCAAATGACAAAGGAAGATATAAAGGGGCACAAGTAACCCTCTGTAGAATATCTTCTTTCACTAGTGCTTCAACAGAAGATAGCAGTTGCATTTGTGGTAACTAAAGAAGGTGTGGTCCTCTGTTTACAAGGTAAACAGGGAGACTTGTCATGGTACAATACTGTCCCTGGCATCATACCCTAGAAAGTAGCAATACTGGTGATCACAACTGTGTGATGTCTTCCTCAAAGGTGTGATTCTCTAGTATGTGGGAATTAGGAACAAAAAAATACAGTCACTAAACCTGGACTACTGAAGAATTTCAACACACACCTCCTGTATTTTACCTTCTGAATGTTCTAGTGAGCACAAGATCATATTCTGCCAGGGTAGACAGGAATAGTGAGAATACTCTCAGGTAAGGAAGGATCTCATGGTCTTTCTACTATAACCCCCCTCAAAGAGGATTTTCCAGGAGTGACTGTATCTTCTGTCATAGACCTGCTGTTTTCCTTATTTTGTTGCCATGGCTGCAGGGCAAGATCATGACATCATCAAGGTTAATATTGGTATTGGTTATGTCAAGGCTATAAGAAGTAAGTAAATTAAGGCCATTACCATCACTATAATTTCTTCTGAAGAGTTCCTAAGACTTCTTTGAGGTCAAGCATCTGATTAGGCTTGTGGACTAAAATTCCAGTGCCCCCAAGTTGAGCTATAACCACTCTCACCCATCTGCCCTGCTCTAACACACAGGACCCCTTACGATCTCATGACCATTTCTACTCTCCATTGCATCCCATGCGGCCCCCAGAGTCCAATTAAGTCCTGCTGAGTAAGGACAAAAGGGCTCTGTGCCCAATACCCAATGCAATAGGATATTGCTGTGATTCCTTTCCTTGAATAGGCTTTAAATTATTTTAACAGAGACCATTGTGCCACATCTATCTACTCTGTTCCTCTTAAATTCAGGATCAAGAACAGTAGATCGTGAACTGTGTTTGAAAAGTAAACATGGATCCTTCTGACCTAAATTGTGAATTTTTCTTTTCTAGTATATATCTTGTACAAAATATTAGCACAAAGTGTCAGTAAAGGCTTCAGTGTCATTACCTGGCTTATGAGGAAATAACATTCTACCTGCCCAGGGACTTGTAGAGACCTCTAAATTAACTCTGACCTGCAGAATATACACCATATGTTGTCTGCTTATTTTAAGATAGAATTTGTTTCCTCACTATGGTTCAAAATGTTTTAAGATGTATACAAGCTATTTAATCTTACTTTGAAAAAAGAATTATCCTACCTAAAAGAAAATGGGAACAAAACACTTTTTTTTCAAACTTTTCAAACTAAAATTAAAGAAAAGATCTAAAATTAAGAAAAATTAAATTAGAAAGCTCCCCTGTGCTTCAGCTGTGTCCCCCCAACCCCCACCCCGCTCTGCACAGACAAGCTCATGTGCTAAGATTCTGTCTGTACTCACCTTGGTGGACTTGCATTTTATGAATTTTGTAAGGTAGGTGGGCTGATCCCATTTGCATTCATTCCTTCAAGAGGCTGAATTTACAATGATAAAGTAAGCAAAATGAGGCCTGTGTGCTACTTCGTTGGGTCAAGTACTTCCTTGGCAAGCATGGAGATCTCGGTTTGTATCACTAATACCCAACTGAAAGTTAAATGTGTTGGTCTGTGCCTATAACCTCATGCTGGAAGGTGGACACAGAAGGATTTAAAGAGTTCACTGGCCAACCAGCCTAGCCAATCAGTGAGCTCCAGGTTCAATGAGAAACCCTATCTCCAAACACCCAGGTGTTGAAGTGATTGAAAAAGATACAGGATAACAATCTCAGGCTTCCCCATACATATCTTCCTGCATAGGCAGACACACAAACATGTACACACATACACACTCACAGAGAGACAATAAATGCATATGCAAATGTCTATTATAATATGTGAGTTGTAAATAAGTATTTTTAACTACCATTGTTTTTCTTTCTTCTCTCTCCTACCCTTAACCTTCCCTTACTTACATTTTCCTTTCCTCTTCCCTTTTCTCCCATGACCAGCATAAAAAGCCTATAAACCCTTTCATGAAAGAAGGAATGAACCCAGACGTGTTATATATAATAACACCATTGAGGATTTATTCAAAATGACTATCAAAGGAGATATAAAGAGATCGTTCAGTTTGGGTTGGGTAACAGAGACATGAACCTGACCATTCTTCCTATCCATCGACCTTGCCCACAGTGAGCACCTCCTGTAGCTTTCCATCTGGCTGCTAGGCAAGGTTATCAAATTATACCATTGGCCACAAGGCAACTGACAACAACACAAGTAGAGTGGCCTTGACATCAACAAGAAGATCCTTGCCCTTTGACACATAAAAGCAAACATTTTGTCTTCCTTCCTCTTCATCAACTAAGGGATTTCAAGTGGCTTTTTATGATGAAGCTTTCAAACTTTTTTTTCTCTGCTCATTGGTTTACAGCTGCATCTTTCTTTTTTTCTTTTTCTTTCTTTCTTTCTTTTTTTTCATCTCTGGTAATTTGTGCATGTCTTTGTAAAACTTATTTCCTTGGAAAGTTCTTCAAGAAAAAAGTAGGAACTTTGGTCCTTTTTGGCAGACTTTAGATGTTCTTAGACCTCCAGCCTGAAGATGGAGGGCCCTGCCACCAAGAGAGATGGCATCAGGCCTGGCATCGGGCCTGGCTTGCTGGCACTGTTCATGCGCATTTCTCTTCTGTGAGTAAAACAGGAAATGCCAGAAAAGGAGGAAGTCTGATAGATAAGTCAGAAACCGAGAAGGACAGATCACTGAGGACCCATTGTTATACTGGGACTAAAATATTAAAGAGTTCCTGGAAAAGTTTTCTGTGGAACAAAACAGACTGTGCCAAAAATCTTGGAGGCAAAGCAGGCACACCTGACACAGTAGGTTCTTCCCTGCTCCCTGCCAGATTCCTCCCCTGAAACATGTGTTCACATAGCCCATGTAGGTCACATATCCCAACACAGAGTTCTCCATGCTAATGAGTTACATAAAGCTCCTGAGAGTGTAGCCAATACGTTTCCCTTCCCAGACATACTTCCCTGCAAATGGTATTTAATCTCTGGTCTACCCTGAGAAGTTGGTATGCATCCATTTCCCATGATGAACAAACAATAAATAATTTGGAACCAAGGACGGTTTCTTCCATTGAAACTGCCATGGAAAGCAAAGAGAGGGCCTTTACCTTCAGAGGTGCAGCCTAAGTCTTCAGTAGAAGGCCTCTCTGCACTTCTATCTCCACCTTTGCTGATGAGCTAAACAAGATCATCTTTAGTCTCAGGCCCACACTGGTCCTGGCCTCATCGTGGGCCCATGGATCTCCGATCCATTGTTCCTGACTCTTCTATGTGATACTCCAGCAGTGACTGGGTACCTAAGAGTCAGGGAACTGCAACATCAGCAATCCACATCTCAGACTGTGTTTTCTCACCCACTGAGCATTGTCTTGTGCTCCCTTAAGCCCAGTACCCAACAGTGGTAGTACAGAGAGACACAGTCGCCTCCCCAGTGCTCTGCAAGCCAGAGGTGGGGCGGAAAACAGACCCACATCTTGCTCCTCCACATTTCACCTGCCCAATGTCCCACACCCCAGTAAAACAGGAAATGCCAAAAAGGAGGTTTGATAAATAAGTCAGAAACCGAGAAGGATAGATCACAGCAGTGGATGCACTGTTATATTTGGGACTGGGACTTAAATATTAAAGAGTTCCTGGACAACTGTCAACAGCTCTACAAGCACAAGCTAATTTTAGGCCACAGAGAATGGACTAAGAACAGGGACTCTGATCACAAACTGGTTTCAAACTCAATTAACAATGATTAATATACATGTGGGTTGGCATATAGAATGCCCAAAACTGTGGCACCTTAGCATCCTCAATAGTTACTTTAATAGCAACCTAAAAAAAGAAAAAGACATTGGAAGCAAGGTCTTTCTGGACTTCTGTCCTTTTTCATTATCCCTTTCCCTAAGATAGTCCCTAAAAAACTAGAGCCCTTTTCCTTTACAAAAATTGAAAAGTATTATTTAAATCTTCTGTTGACTTCCTGTGTAAGGACTAACCAGAAGGAAATTCTCTAACACATTCTTATGTGAAGAAAGTTCATAGATACATTTCTAAATAGGTCCTGTTATGTACCCAAAATGAAAGATTATGACTTAGATAGATCAATTAAGAATCTTAACAGTTTGGTAATGCTGAATTTCTTCCCTAAGACTGTTATTGTTTTTCCTGCCTAATCATGTGTCTATCTGGCTGTCTGCATTACATATAACCTAAGCACAAAAAAGTGTTTTCAAATCTTTGAGTCTTCATCCTAAAGCCTCCTACATCATATAAAATTCCAATTGAGTAAGTGTGTTATGTTTTTGTTTTTGTTTTTTTGTTTTCTGCTTCCAGTTACTTTGTCATTGTTCATTTTTTGGTTTCAGCCAATCAGGAACCAGAGGAGACTCCTTGTCTCTTACTTTAAAAATTGTGCTTCATGATCTTCTATATAAAATGAAAGTGCTAATGTAGTAGAATCAACCTTGTGGGGTTGTGAAAGAACTCACACAAATTTGTGCATGCAAAGTATTTAGAAAATGTCTTGTCACTCAGGGCTATCTAATTGTCACCTGTAATAATAGTAGCATTACTATTACTATCTTCCAGAATTATAAGGTTAAAAGAAGATACATTATGAGAAATGTGCTGGAAGTTGCATCCTCTTTTTGCTCTTTTGTATGAACTTCACAGCTTTGCTCTCTCTGATACATCACACACTATAGAAGATTCTTATGGTCCAGCTCTTTGGCTCACACTGAGAGGTAGAAATGATCTAGAAATAGGCCATCCATTAGTGGCTGCTGTCTGCATTGCAATGTTCAGTTCCAGTTGCAAAGTTTAGATCCTGAAAAATCCTTGCCTACTCTTTTCCCATCCTCCCCAATCTCTTAGAACTGCTTCCATAGAGCTCCATCTAGTGCCCTAGGGCAGGGTGAGGCACAGGGGTGAGGAAAAACAGAGGTCAGGATTCCCTTGATAATCCAAGGCTTAATGGAAATACTGCATGACTTGGGCAACCTCAGCAGGGAAAAGGCATGACTCTACTGTCACGATGACTCTAATTTGTTTCCTGAAACCTGAAAGAAAACAACTTTGGACTCAAAACCTAGATTAATAAAGATGAATTTTTTATTACTTAAATTAATAATCTATCAATAATCTATCACTGAAATGCTTTTTATAGTGGAATAGTGTTTATATCTTAAAGTTTTTGTCCTTGGAGATTCTCTCAGCCTTAAGACTTTCCAGTGGTACTACTCTGTGCTCATAGACACACTGTTGTCTTGCTCATTACACCTAATAATTAATATTGCAGGGGACTAAGTATTGCAAGCTTTTAGATATAGAAGATATAATTCTTATTATACAATGTAAAAACATGAAACCCAGATAATTGGTGGTTTTCACAATCTCATGTCATAATATTGGTGTGAGAGAAATGAGAGGACTCATAGGCAAAAATGTCCTTGTATCCTCATTTGCTCTGTTAGAATTTTTTTCTTCTAAGGTGAACAAAGAATAAGATTGACTAAGTCTCAGCTATACTGTTATATCAACAACCAACCAGGAAATGTGTTTCTTCTGACTATAACCCAATAGCTATTCATCTTTGTGTAAAATCTATCACTGCCTCCATGCAACTGATCTCAATAAATAAGTATCCCATTATATAGATTAGTTGTATTATAGCTTCTTGTAGATATGCATGTTAGAAAATATAGATTAAAGATATATGAACATATGAATAAAAAGGAAAAATATCACCAAAATATTAATAAAAGGAATCCAATATAGAATAAAAATAATTACATAGCTACATAGCTTGGCCAAATAAGATTTATCTAAACTATATAAATTATCTAGACATCTAAAAATCAAATAATGAAAACAACCAGCTATAAAGAACAATTCTATGATCATAGCTGATAAAGTAGAAACATTTGGTGAATTCTAATACTCATTCAAAATAAAATTTCAAAAACCTGAAAACAGGATAAATTTCCCAACTTCATAGAGGAAAAATCTACCTTTAAAATACTTTATGAATTCTTTGAGAACTTCATAAAATATATTCTGAACCTCAATTGCTACCACATCCACCTTCATTATTTACATTTACCTCTCTACCTACCAAACTCAAATGTTTGAGTGTTCTTCCTACCCACCTACATCGTGTCTAGTTTGTGTTGTCTAGTTAAACTTGGCAGTGAGGCTCTTCCCCAGAGAATGGTCCAGCTATCAGTGGTCACATCATTAAAGAAAGCATACTTTGCCTCTCCAGCAGCTATCAAATGCCAACAGGTCCCCAACTAATAGTGCAATTTTATTTCTGCCTCCCTCTCTCCATGCTTGAATTTTGTCTGCATTAAGATTGTACAAATCTGTGCATGCTGTCACAAGTTCATAGATGGGACTTCCCCCTCCCCAAAAAAAAACTACAGTCATAGTTAATAGTAGAAAGTTAGACTCATCTCCTTAAGTTTGAGAACAAAACAGAGTATAGCTTCTCATTCCCCCTTTACATGGTATTAGAAGTCCTTAAAAAAGCTAATGCACAATAGCCAATTTAATTTTTCTACATTAGCAACGAATACACAAAGTTTGGATTAAAAATACAATTTACTTTTATATTCTCATCTAAATCAAAGAGATACTTCAGGTCATATATAACAAGATGTCATAAAAAGTCAGCTAATGCTAATACCCAATATCAAATAATTAAATTAATAGAAAGATGTTTCTCATTTTATGTAGGAAGTTTTGATATTTTTATGGTATCAGTTTCCTCAAGTTTATCTATACATATTCATTACAGTTCTAACAAGAATTGCAGAAAGTTATTTTGTAGATATTAGTGAATGATTTCTGAAGTTTGCATGGAGAAGAAATTTCCCAGAAGTCAACACAATACTAAAGCATAAAGCCAGAAAAATACCACCACCTAGTATAGAGACTTACATTAATGATACAGTGATACAGTGATCAAAAAACAATGTGGTATTGGGAAAATAACTGACAAATGCATCAAAAAATAATATAGGGACCTTGAAATACACAGTCTAGTCAGTTGATCTTCAACAAGAAAATAAAGGCAATTTAATGGAGAATGAACACTTTCCAATAAGTGCTACTGGAACAAGTAAATATAGACTTTAGCTTTCACAAAAGAAGTGATCTTTGTAAATAAGAAAAAAAATGTATTTAGCTCCAAGCACTAAAGAGCTGTCTTATTGTGCTACAATGAGCTTCAGGCATGCTTTGCATGATGAAATCCTGAGTCATACAAACAGTTCATGCTTATCAATAAACTAACCCTTATCTAGTCTCATGCAGCATTTGCTTCAGTACAGTCGCCTCAAAATCCATTCTCAGCATGTTTTCCCAATAGTTACAAATACATGTAACTGGTACCGAAACACTGTCATGAATCATCCCATTCCCCTAAATTAGAAACAATAATTCCTCAAGATACAGGTAATAAGACTCTAATTTTTGGTCTGCTAGAAACAGTGGAAGAAGCTGATTCAGATCTTAAGAAAAAAAAATAGTCCCATGTAAAGATTCACTTGCCTCAACTATGGTCTGCATACTATGAAGACTAAAAGGTACCCTCTACCTTCCAGTGCTGATAAGGAAGATATTTGAGCCAGGGGAAGGGTTGAAGAGAATCTGGAGTATCAAAGGTCTCAAACACTGTTGCCCAGATATCACTAATCTGGATCCAAAACACACACACACACACACACACACACACACACACACACACACTAGTCTTTAAAAACTAAAAGCACAAAATATAATGTGGGATAAATATTGTGGCTTTAGAATCTGTCCTCTTCCTCAATTGGCGCCATCATAATCTTATTCTGGTTTCCAGTAGTGTATGTAGTAGCTGTATAGGAGTCTCTGCTCACATACTACCATGGATATTACTTAAATTAATTTCGGTAATCTTAGTGTTTGTAGCCAGTTGAAGAGTGAGCACTAAAAGATATACTCACCGGAACCAATATGATTTTATTTTAATTTAAAGTCTCTGAAGATTATATATATTATATATATATATAATATATGTGTGTGTGTTTTATATTATCCACTTCAACATTGAATATGAGTTAAATCAGTACCAGATGTTGATACGAGAGCAGAACACACAGAGACACTGGGAAAGACATCTTGCAGCAAAGATGGAGAGGTGACCATCAGATCCCAGGGTTCTAACCATGTACCAAATATTAGAACTTATTTGGAAGAGTCTCAGGAACAGTGTTGTCAAAGAAGTAAAAGCAGGTTCCTTGAACCTTGAATACCTTCCGTGAGCCTGTGTAGAGCACATTCCCTAAGGGATAGCTCAATCAGGAGACCTGGAACCTCTAGTAATATCCAGCATATTCTGTATTCTTCTGCTAAAACTGCTTAAGTGATTTTTACTATGCTTTGGTTCCATTTTTCTACAGCTTTGATCTCTGGAGGTCAAAGAAACCTTCATGCCAAGAGAAATTAGAGATGAGTGAGACCAACTTGTATAAGATACAGCCAAAGTGAAGGGGTTATGTATTTATGTGGATATGTGTGGAATACCCAAACCTACAAAATGACTCAAGTAAGGAAAGCAATAAGGCCAGTAAGAGATAAGCCCAGTGTCTTAAGAATAAGAGTAAGGTGTTATTCAGTATCTCTTCCTGGAGGTTTGTTTCCAGGAGTCCCTGTGTATAACCAAAATCTGAGGATGTTCTAGCTCCTTACATGAAGCACATTCAGTAGACCTTTAAACATGCTTCTTAGAATACTTAATAAAATATAAATCATACATGGGTAGGTATGGAATGAGAATGTCCCACAGAGGCTCATATATTTGAATGCTTGATTCACAATTTTGGAAGGATTACAAGGTACGGTCTTGTTGGAGGAGGTGTGTCAACTGAGGTTGGCTTTAAGGTTGCTAAACCCAAAACCATTCCAAATTCCTTCTTTCTCTGCCTGTTTTCTTCATATCTTGCTTATGGATTAGCTGTGTATACTTAACTTTACTCTGGCAACCTGCCAGCCTACCTATTGTAATGGTCCATGTGATTATGATCAGGGAACTACAACCCTTTGGAACTATGAGGCCCAAATTAAATACATCCCTTTATACACTGTCTTGGTTATGGTGTCTTTCACATCAAGTAAGATATCCAAGAGCATAGGTGCAGCAATGTATTGTTTAAGAAATAACAAATATAGCTGGTCATGGTGGCACATGCCTGTAATCCCAGCACTTGGGAGGCAGAGGGAGGTGGATTTCTGAGTTCAAGGCCAGGTTGGTCTACAGAGTGAGTACCAGAACATCCAGGACTACACAGAAAAACCCTGTCTCAAAAAACCAAAAAAAAAAAAAAAACAAAACAAAAACAAAAAAAAAAGAAAAAAAAGAAATAACAAATATAAAAAATTGCATATGTTCTGTTTAGATCCATTTTAATATTTTGAATCATTTCACCTTTTATTAAATTGATTATTTTCTCATACAATATATCCTGAGTACAGTTTCTCCTCCCTCTACTAAGGTTCTCTTCTCCTCCTCTCTCCCTCCAAGTAGACCCCCTTTTGGCCTCTCATTAGGAAAGAACAGGCTTCTAAAAAGTAACTAGAAATCAAAACAAAATAAAGGTAATACACTAAAACAAAAACCTTCACATTGAAGTTGGACAAAGCAAATCAACACAAGGAAAAGAGCCCCCCGAAAAAGTAAACAAGCATCAGAGACCCACTCATTCACACATTCAGGGGTCCCATAAAAATACTAAAGTGAAAGACAGAATATATAAGCAGAGGACCTGGGAAAGACCCATGTAGGCGCTATGCTGCCTCCATCTGTGTGAGTTCATATGAACTTTGGCTCATGAACTTTTGACTTATCCGATCTTCTCCTGGTGTACTTCATTCTTTCTGACTCTCATACTCTTTCCACTTCCATGGAGGAGTTCTTTGAACTCTGAGAGGTAGGAGTTGATGGAGACATGTCCCTTAGAGCTGTGTGTCACAAAGTTTCTTTTAGACATATACCACCACACATAGTTTATGCAATTTGGGGGGACAATACCCAGTGATTCCTGCATACTCATCAAGCACTCTGCTGACTAAGCTCCTCCCCTCTGTGCATGTTTAAGCATACAAATTAAATTTTACTGAAGATGCTTGAGTAAAAGATACATTAGCACATTCATATTCTTATCACTCTATGATTATTCTAATAAAAATGAACCTAAACAAGTTAGAAATTTTTTTATACTTTAACCACCCAACAGTAATTTTCTTTCTTCTGAGAATTTTGGCATTCTGCCATTAGTTGTATGATTTCTGCCCCCATATATTATGATAATGTATATTTTCTACTTGAAAAATAATGTAAAATAAAGTGAATTTTAAGAGTTATATGACACACCAGAGAAAATTCAAGCCAATCATACTTCCCTGAGCACAATAGTAGAATATATTTATACCCATCAAACCCCACTTGTTTTTGTTTTGTTTTCCAGTCAAGATCTAGCTTAATAGGAAGAAAATGTGAAGTTGTAAAACAGCAACTCTCCCTCTCCCTCTCTCTCTTTAACACTGCACTCAGTAAAGAAGCATTGTTGACCTGCCTTTAGTCCACAGTACATGCCTCTCCCTAGACTTTCTTTGATGTGTTAAACATTAGAGTATTTAATATATTTAAGATCCCAGCAGCAAAGGAAACTTGAACATCTCTTCTTTTGTCACATGCACTTCTTGGTATCAGATTTACCTATTAGCATCTCCTTTAACTTTCTTCTTTACATTCTTGTTGCCGTAGTCTTATCAGTCCCACTCACAGTCATTATGACTCCTTTCCAGTGGTGGTAAAAGTTTTGTGGTCCAGCCTGCTGCTCTATCACATCTGCTCTAGAATATTCTTCCAGCTTCCATAATGATGACTATTAATAGTTGCATGTCTATTGTGTCTCCAGTTCTTGCTCTGCATAAAATAACTGTTTTTCATACCTGATGTCCCTTGCTTATTGTCAACTCATCTATCAGTAACTGGTTAAGTCAGGGTTACAACCTTCTCAGCCCCTCCTATAATGGAGGACACTGTTGGTGGGTGATCTACACCTGGCATCACTATGGGGTAAACTAAAGCCATATTATAATCCCATCTAAATGAATACTCCCTTCATCCTAATCTTGTTTTCCTTATTATTTCCACCTGCTATTTGTGAGCATCTCAGTAAATCTCCTGGCTGCCAATAATCTCAGTTCATATATCCCAGTCCATATATCTCATGGAATTATCTACCTCCATTTCAGAAGTCATGTGAAAAAAAACCAAACCAAAAAACACAAACAAAAAAGTATAACAGATACCATGGCTGAATATTCACCAGCCATGTAGTAAATTCAGTTCAGAAAGACCATGGCATGGAACAGAATTTTTGTAGATCAAAACTCTTTCTTGTATACATTTGGAATGAGATCCTGGAGAGAAATGTGCTGAGGCCTGTCATAGGCAACTGTCTTGAGGATTTAAGACTTTCATGAACAAAAGAAGTTTAAATGGAGTCAGGTGGACTGTACTATTGTAAATGGGACTGATGTTTTCAGCTTACTTTCCAAATGTTTACAGCTGGTATTAAAAAATTGAGAACTGAGAATAGTGGTGACAGATGTTCTTCCAGCAAGAGATGTAGTCAGGAGGACTGAAAATGTAAAGCCAGCATGGACTATGTATCTCAAAAACGAACTAATGGGAACTCGGTAAACATTTCATTGAGTAAAATGCTTACCTAATTTTGGATCCCTGGCACCCACATAAAAATAAAAGTTGTAAGTGGCTGTGTGTTCATCTAATCCCAATGCCTAGAAGACAGAGACAGGAATATCCCTATGGTTTACGAGTCAGCTAGTCTAACCAAATCAGAGACCTCCATGTTTATCTCTAAAACAAGATGGTATATACCTCAAATTCTTACTTATAGTTCTGCATTGCATGGTCAGTATTTGGCATCAGCTGGATAAATTATCATCAGAATTTGTGAGCTGAGGCAGATGTAGTTAAGTCAGAAGATAGAATTTGCTGTCTGTAACTTGCCCTACAAAAGAATTTAGACTGTTATTAAGTTGGGAGTGTAAATCTGGAGAGGAACTTCCTTTTGAACGTGCTAGACAAATCAACCAAACAGAAGAAAATGAGTCCTAAGAGCAGACAAAAGAACCTAAGGTCCACTTGTTCATTTTGTAGAGACCTTATAATTACCTACTTCGACTTCTCAATGCCTTTGGTTTTTGTACTAGTCATTATCATTTTTATATCATGGTATAAATTTGCCTTAAATAGTCATTAGTAAATCAAAAAATTAGTAAATCAAAGTAAATTACTTTGGAGGAAAATATTTCTATTTTTAACTCAAATCTTTGCTACTTCAACTAATCCTTCATTCCCTCTTGAAGATTCAAATTTCAATCGATAGTCTTCTCCTCTTGCAAAAATATTTTCATTCTTTCTATAATACAGGTTTTCTTGGGACAAATTCCTATAGTATCACTTAACCTAAAAATGAAGAAACCTAAAGCTTTCTTCAAGTTTCCTGGTTCCAGATTAGCAATATTCCTTCACTTAAATTATAGTTTTCCTACACTGCTATGTTTTGTTATGTTTTAGTTTTTCTCTACGCATAGTTTCCAACACTTCTGTCTATGTGGAGATGATGTAACCAGATATGAGCATCCCATGATGACCAGGTGGAAAGTCAAAAGTCGTTCAAGTCATAAACTAAAAGCAGACATAAGTTCCTGGGTGGGAGAAAAGGGGCAGAGGTTGAGTTTGCTTCCCTGGTGATCTAGACCCCCCTGACTGTGTGGGAATCAGTGCTTCCCACTCTTATGGGAAAGGAGATCTGTCCACATGGAGTAGGTACTTTGATTTCCAGCTTCTTTGTTGCTGTTCTCTATCTGTGTCAAATGTTTGTATTACTGATACAAACCTTTAACCTTGGACCTCATTCTAGATCTAAGCTCTATTCATGTGGACAAACCTCACGATCTCACTACTTCAGGACCAGGAATTCCTACAGGCACATCTGGATGTTTCTAAGAGCTTACTGCTAAGTGTTCTTCCCTTCCTGTACTTCCATAAATCCATATAATAGAAGACCCAAGAGTAAACAAACAAGCAAAACAAAACAAAACAAACAAACAAACAAATACCCTGTGTCTTACTGGCTCCTTGTGCAAATGAACATTGCTTCGCTGTGATCCTTAGCAAATGAAAGAAAATGGAGATTTTCATCTTCAAGCCAAATATGAAATTAAGTCCCTTTTGCTGCACTTCCAGATGATACTGTTATTGGAATTAAAGGGTCTGTCAGACCAAGCCTTCCCAGATGCACTTGTGGGTTTTTTCTCCCCTCAGTGAAGTACAGTCTGTCCCCACATTTTATTTTTTTTAAATGACTAAAGATGTGCTCCTCTTGTAAACAAACTCTGTAGCCTTAGTAACAGAAATCACAGTGACCCAGACAGTGATGAGCTTGGAGCACGGGATCTTGGTAATCAGGAGGGAATCTATACTTTTGTTGTGTTTTTGTTCTCTCTTGGCTTATTCTGTTTTGCTTTGGTTAGGGTTGATTTATACAAGAACTTTGGGTTCACTTTAGAAAAACATGGATTAGTAGAACCATGAATTATTCTTAATATGTAAAAATCAGATGAGATAAAAGTGTAGAGGTTTTCCTCATTTATGAACTCTACTTATTTTCTGATGTAACTGAAACCCAGGAAGCAAGAATAATAGTAGGCCAAGTGTAGCGGAGTGGAAATTCAAAAACAAGTTGTTTGTTGAGGATTTGATAACAGCCAAGCACTTCATAGAAACTATCACTTACTCCAAATGACTTTAGAGATAGTTATATTTGTATTTGCATTAGAAATAAAATTAGGGCTCAGAGATGATATGGCCACATACTTACACAAATTTCTCATACTTCGAGCCTATAAACTGTTAGGATGTGGAGGCCAAGGCAAATGCAAATTTCTGTCAATTGAAAGCTCCTGCTTTGGTTTAGGTTTTTAATTGGGTCTGATTGTCTTGGAGTTCTGACATGGGAAAATGACTACATGTGTTTAAGGACTAGGACTTCAGCAATTAGTACAGTGTTTACATTTCATAGGTATTTATAGACATTTCTTGAAATTATGCTTTACATCATTGGGGTATTATTTCAATAGATCCATTCATATCAATAAATATGAATCTTCTAGAGAGAAGAAATCTTTGTTTATGCTTATTCTGCCCTAAGGAAAATAGGAAGACAACTTGCATCACATTAGGTTAGACAGGGAAAGTAAGTTAAGTCTTAGCAACTCTAACAAACTTGGGCCATAGTCAAGTCAAAAGCAGACATAAATGGGTGGAAGATAATCCAGTTAGTGCCAGAGATGAACTGGAAGAATATGTTCATGCTGTTATAAACATTGCACACATGCTGACGTAGAACCTGTATTAATTACTTTGCACATTGTTACAACAAAATACCAAAGATGCATAACTTAAAAGAGGGCTTATTCAGACTTATAATTTGAAGTTACAGTCTATAACTGAGAAGGAATACATCAGGAACATTATACCACTGGTTATGTTGTATGCAGTCAGAAATAAAAGAAAGTCAGGGTTCCACAGGCTTTCCTCTTTTAATTACCCCAGGGTCTTATGCCATTAGATAGTGTCACCCATACACTGGGTCAACCTTGTTTCTCTGTAAACCTTTCAGGAAATACCTCCATGGTCACACGAAGAGGTCTGTTTCCATAGTGTTTCTGAATCCAGTCAAACTGACAATTAAGTAGAGTAGTGCGAATAATTCTCAGAAAAGTGCTACATGAACCCAAACTGAGAGACAAAAGAACAAAAAGCAATCAGGAAATAGTTGCCCAGAGGAATTCACTGAAATTGAGACAACGTGCCAAGACTCATGAAAGCTCAAGACAGACAATGCCAGCATGCCTGGTGAGTTTCTGACGCCCTCCCCGAAGCCACTGGGCGAGATCCCTACTCATAGGCTTAGCTCCCATTGAGAAGTTTATGCTACAGATGTCCCTCCCCTAGCTTCAGTCGCATAGTTCCTGCACTAGCTTCGCCTAATGCAGGATAGGCTCATATACCAGACACATAAAGATAGGTATTCACAGGATCAGCTTCCATAGCCAAACACAGACTACATAAAAGGACAAACACGTACGTCACCTTTGAGTTCAACTAGTCATATAGAAATCTTCTCAAGTGAAAATTTCATAGGTGAACCCTATGACACAGAATTTAAATGAATATTCATGAAATTTATCAAAGAATTTGAATATTCTAAAGATAACTTGAGAAAATAGCATAATGAACTTAAGAAGGATACAAATAAATGCTTGAATTTTTTGTTTTAAGTATATTATGTTATTTATCTATTTATTTGCTTTGCATCCTAATATCAGCTCCCCTCCTCCAAATATCCCCTCATGTAGATCCTCCCCCTATTCTTCCCTCCTCATCCCCTTACACACTACACTTCCCTCCTTCCCTCCCCTACACATCAAGTAACTGCAGTACTCAGCACATTCTGTCCCATGAAGACCAGATGGGTGGCCAAATTAAGAGGAGATGTGAACTGCAGCCAGGCAGGCAACAGATTCAGGGACAGCCCCCACTCCAGCTGTTAGGGGATCTGCATGAAGACCAAGCTGTACACCTGCTACATATATATAGGGGGGCCTAGGTCCAGCCCATGTTTGTGCTTTACTTGATGGACAGTTAAGTCTCTGAGGGCCCAGATGCCTGAGTCTTCTCCAAGAGAACAGAAATATGTGGCTGAATGAAATGATGAAGACAATTTGAGATAGAAATATTGAAGAGAATCCAAACTGAGGCCATTTTATCTCTGAAATAAAGATTAAATTTATAAACCCAATAACAATTAAAATGCAGAAAAACACCTTTCCGTAGAAAAAAGGGAGAATATAGAATATCAATACCTAAAGTACAGAAGTAGGGATACTCAAAAGTATGAAAAGAAAATTTACATGAAAGAACTCTGGGATACCACAAACAGAGAAATCTTTGATTATAGACAGAGATGAAAGAGAAGAATGCCAGGTAAATGGTATAGACCAGATAGATTATCAAGAACATCACAGAAGAAAACTTCCTCAAGTTAAGGAAACGCATACCCATACAGATATATAAAGCAAAAATACCAAATAGATGGGACCAGAAAGGAAAAGGAAAGAATATTTAAAATTGATAAAGAAAAATCACAAGTCACATTTACAGGAAATTTTAAGAGAATAACAGCTGATTTCTCAATAGAAATTATAAAAGCCAGAAGAGTCCAGAATAACATACTTCAAGTTTTAAAAGACTGTGTATACCAACCCATACTTCCTGTCTGTCTTAGGGTTTTACTGCTGTGAACAGATACCAAGGCAAGTCTTACAAAAGACTTTTAATTGGGGCTAGCTTACATGTTCAGAGGTTCAGTCTAGTATCATCAAGGCAGGAACATGGAAGCATCCAGGCAGGTATGGTACATAGGAGCTGAGAGTTGTATATCTTCATCTGAAGACTGCTAGTGGAATACTGGCTTTTAGGCAGTTAGGTGAGGGTCTTAAAGTCCACACGCACAGTGACACACCAACTCGAACAGGGCCAGACCTTCTAATAGTGCCACTCCCTGGCCCAAGCACATACAAACCATAACACTACTATGACCAGAAAAGCTACCATAGCTCAAAAAGAAAAATATGCTTCCCATGATTTAAATAAACTAAAAGAATTCATATCCATTAAAAATCAACACTAGAAGCAATACATCAGACTGAGTAGAGGAATAACCAAAGCCAAGGAACGATAGAAAGAAAAGAAATGAAGTTATATTTATTGAAATATATAATAAGACAAAGAATATAGCACAAGGCATACAATCAGTGGATCAGCTGCGACAGGAGCTTTCTGGTCACAATTTGCACCAGGGAGCCAGGCAGCTCCACAGCCTTCTGTGAACAGGAAGGAAAGAGTAATTTCCCAGGAGTGCCTCCACTTTTGAGCTTGGAGAAGAAATCTCCACTTCCTCTCCAATATCTCTCTGGAGGGGAATAGCTAGGAGTGCACATGGCATGTGATCAGTAGAGCAACTGGGATGGGAGCATTCCATTCAGCATCTGCACCAGGGAGCCAGGCAAATCCACAGCCTTCTGTGAGAGAGTTGTTCTCCCAGGAGTAGGGACACAGGCTTATAGGACCACAGGAGGGGTATGCTGCAGCCAGAGACAGCAAGACCAACTAACACCAGAGAAAACCAGATGGTGAAAGGCAAGCACAATAACCCTACTAACAGAAACCATGGCTATTTGGAAATATCAGATTCCAGTTCTCCCACAACAGCAAGTCCTGAATACACCAACACACTGGAAAAGCAAGAGATGTATTTAAAACTGTATTTTATGATGTTGATAGAGGACATCAAGAAGGACACAAATAGCTCCCTTAAAGAAATACAGGAGTACATGGGTCAACAGGTAGTAGCCCTTAAAGAGGAAACACAAAAATCCCTTAAAGAATTATAGGAAAATAAACAAACTAGTGAAGGAACTGAACAAAACCATCCAGGATCTAATAATGGAAGTAGAAACAAGAAAGAAATCACAAAGGGAGACAACTCTGGAGATAGAAAATGTTGGAAAGAAATCAGGAGTCATAGATGCAAGCATCAACAACAGAATACAAGAAATCTCAGGTGCTGAAGATACCACAGAAAACATTGACTCAATAGTCAAAGAAAATGCAAAAAGTAAAAAGCTTATAACTCAAAACATTCAAGAAATCCAGGACACAATGAGACCAAACCTAAGGATTATATGGTCTGGAAGACAGTGAAGATTTACAACTTAAAGGGCCAATAAATACCTTCAACAAAATTATAGAACAAAACTTCCATAACTTAAAGAAAGAAATGCCCATGAACATACAAGAAGCCTATGGACTTCAAACGGACTGGACCAGAACAGAAATTCCTCCAGGCACATAGTAATCAAAACACCAAACACACTAAACAAAGAAAGAATATTAAAAGCAGTAAGATAAGATGTTCAACTTAAAAGCAGACCTATCAGAATTATACCAGACTTCTTACCAGAGACCATGAAAGTTCTCATACAGGCCCAAAGAGAACACAATACCAGCCCAGATTACTATCCCAGCAAAACTCTCAATCACCATATATGGAGAAACCAAGATATTCCATGATATAACCAAATGTATACAATATTTTTCCACAAATCCATCCCTACAAAGAATAATAGAAAAATGCCACCATAAGGAGGGAAACTACACCCTAGGAAAAGCAAGAAAGCAACCTTCTTTCAACAAATCCAAAAGAAGATACACACAAACATAAAACTAACATTCAAAATAACAGGAAGCAACCATCACTATTCCTTAATATCTTTTAACATCAATAGACTCTATTCCCCAATAAAAAGACAGAGTAACAGACTAGATATGTAAACAGGATCCAGCATTTTGCTGCATACATACAGGAAATGTACCTCAGTGTCAAAGACAAATACTACCTCAGAATAAAAGGCTGGAAAACAATTTTCCAATCAAATGGTGCCAGGAAACAAGCTGGAGTAGTCATTCTAATATTGATAAAATTAACAAAAAACATGAAAAATACTCAGAAGGCTCACTTCATACTTATCAACGGAAATATCTACTGAGAACTGGGGAAGGGAGGATCATGTAATTATGTTATAATCTCAAAAACATAATTTTAAATGGTGTTCATAATTCATATTGCAATTACCTCTCTGGTACTTATATAAATGTATATCTGTGAATATATATGTTTATATACTTATCTATGTGTCCTGTATGTATATGTATATTCTAATTATATTTTCCTGTGCAAACTACCATGTGTATAGTAGTCAGAAACCTTGAAATTATCCTTGAGTCTAATTTTTTCTTAGTCTTTCAAAATCTGTTAAATATTCTTTTAATATAGACAGTCAAATTTCACTGTCATATCCTTGCTAAATTCCATAGATCTGAGCCTTTAGAGGTCTCACTGTTTCTGGAATGTTATAAAGATTCACTGTATAAATGGAAATTTACATCTGTGTTTTTACACATCTAAATATATAAAATTTGTATATATGAATGCGATGTATATTTCATCACCCTCCTGAGTTGGCTAGGTTTCTATGAGATTATCATGTTTCTAGGAATAATAATTGTCTAATGTAAGAAAAAAAAAGAACTCTCAATTCTGAACATCTACGCTATCAAATGCAAGGGCAACCACGTTCATAAAACAAGCTTTATTAAAGCACAAAGTATACATTGTACCACACACAGTAATAGTGGGAGACTTCAACATACCATTCTTATCAATGGACAGATCAGGGAAACAAAAACTAAACAGAGACACAAGTCAAACTAAAAAAAGTTATGGAACAAATGGATTTAACAGTTATGTATAGAACATTTCATCCTAAATCAAAAGAATATATCTTTTTCTCAGCACCTCATGGTACCTTCTCCAACACTGACCACATAGTTGGTCACAAAACAGACCTCAACAGATATGATAAGATTGAAATAATTCCATGCCTCCTATCAGATAACTAAAGATTAAGTCTGGTCTTCAACAGCAACAAAAATAACAGAAAACCCTCATACACATGGAGGCTGAACAATGCTCTAATCAAATAAACCTTGGTCAAGAATGAAATAAGGACAGAAATCAAAGACATTTTACAATTTACTGAAAATTAAGGTACAAGATACTAAAACTTATGGTGCACAATAAAGGCAGTGCTAAGAGGAAAACTCATAGCTCTGAGTGCCTCCAAAAAGAAACTGGAGAGCACTAGCAGCTTAACAGCACACCTAAAAGCCTAGAACAGAAAGAAGCTAATACAGCCAAGAGGAGTAGATGGCAGGAAATCATCAAACTCAGGGCAGAAATCACAAGTAGAAACTAAAAGAACTATATGAAGAGTCAACAAGGTGAAGAACTGGTTCTTTGAGAAAATCAACAAGATAGGTAAACCCTGAACTAGACTAACCAAAGGGCACAGAGACTATATCTAAATTACAAAATTGGAAATGAAAAGGGAGATAAAACAGAAACTAAGGAAATCCAAAAAATCATCAAATCCTACTACAAAAGCCAATACTCAACACAACAGGAAACCCTGTATGAAATGGACAATTTTCTAGACAGATACCAAATACCAAAGGTAAATCAGGATCAGAAAGACCATCTAAACAGTTCCATAATCCCTAAAGAAATAGAAGTAGTCATTGGAAGCCTCCCAATCCAAAAAAAGCACAGGACCAGATGGATTTACTACAGAATTCTATTAGTCCTTCAAAGAAGACCTAACACCAATTCTCTCCAAACTATTCCACAAAATGGAAACAGATGGCACACTACCCAACTCATTCTATGAAGCCACAATTAAGCTGATACCAAAACTACACAGAGATCCAACAAAGAGAACTTCAGACCAATTTCCCTTATGAATATCAATGCAAAAATACTCAATCAAATTCATGCCAACAGAATCCAAGAACACATCAAAGCAATCATTCCCCATGGTCAAGTAGGCTTCATCCCATGGATACAGGGATGGTTCAATACCCAGAAATCCCTCACTGTAAACCCACTACATAAACAAACTCAAAGAAAAAAAAGTTCATGGTCATTTCATTAGATACTGAAAAAGTATTTGACAAATTCAGCATCCTTTCATGTTAAAAGTCTTGGAAAGATCAGGAATTAAAGGCCCATACTTAAAGATAGTAAAAGCAATCTAAAGCAAACCAGTATCCAACAATAAACCAAATGGAGAGAAACATGAAGCAATCCCACTAAATTCGAGACTAGACAAGGCTGCCCTCTCTCCGTATCTATTCAATATAGTACTTAAAGTTCAAACAAGAGCAATTAGACAACAAAAAGAGATCAAAGGGACACAAACTGGAAAGGAAGAATTCAACCTATCACTAATTGCAGATATGATAGTATACTTAAGCAACCCCCAAAGCTCCATCAGAGAACTCCTACAGCTAATAACTTCAGCAAAGTGGCCGGATATAAAATTAACTGAAACACATCAGTAGCCTTCCTATACTCAAAGGATAAACAGGCGGAGAAAGAAAATCAGGGAAATGACACCCTTCACAATAGTTACAAACAATATAAAGTATCTTGATGTGACTCTAACCAAACAAGTGAAAAATCTGTATGATAAGAAATTGAAGTCTCCGAAGAAGGAAATTAAAGAAGAATTCAGAAGATGGAAGATTTCCCATGCTCGTGGATTGTCAGGATTAATATAGTAAAAATGGCTATCTTGCTAATAGCAATCTACAGATCCAATGCAATCCCCATCAAAATTCCAATTAAATTCTTCAGAGTTAGAAAGAACAATTCTCAATTTCATCTGAAATAACAAAAAACAAAAACAAAAACAAAAAACAGGATCGCTAAAAGTATTCTCAACAATTAAAAAAATTCTTCTGGGGGAATCAGTATCCCAGAACTTAGGCAGTACTACAGAGAAATAGTGATAAAAACTTCATAGTATTGGTACAGTAACAGGTAGGTAGATCAATGGAATAGAATTGAAGACCCAGAAATGAACCCATACATCTATGGTCATTTGATCTTTGACAAAGGAGCTAAAACCATACAGTAGAAAAAAGATAGCCTTTTGAACAAATAGTGCTATTTCAACTGGCGGTTATCATGCAAAAGAATACAAATTGAAAAAGCTCAAGTCCAAGTGGATCAAGGACCTTCACATAAAACCAGATACACTGAAACTAATAGAAACATAAGTGGGGGAAGAGCCTGGATCACACTGACAGAAGGGAAAATTTCCTGAACGGAAGACCAATAACTTATGCTCTAAGATCAAGAATTGACAAATGGGACCTCATAAAATTACAAAGTTTCTGTAAGGCAAAGGACACTGTCAATAGGACAAAATGGCAACCAAAAAATTAGGAAACGGTCTTCATCAACCCTATATCTGACAGAGGGCTAATATCCAATATATACAAAGAACTCAAGAAGGTAGACTCCAGAGAACCAAATAACCCTATTAAAAAAAACAGGGTACAGAGATAAACTGAATTTTTAACTGAGAAATATTAAATGGATGAGAAGCACCTAAAGAAATGTTTAACATCCTTAGTCAGCAGGGAAATGCAAATCAAAACAACCCTGAGATTTCCCCTCATATCAGTCAGAATGGCTAAGATCAAAAACTCAGGAGACAGCAGGTGCTGGCAAGGATGTGGAGAAAGGAACACACCTCCACTGCTGGTGAGATTGCAAACTAGTACAACCACTCTGGAAATCAGTTTGGCAGTTTCTCCGAATATTGGGCATAATACTACCAGAGGACCCTGCTATATCACTCCTGGACATATACCCAGAGGATTCCCTAGCATGTAATAAGGACATATGCTCCACTATGTTTGTAGCAGCCTTATTTATAATAGTCAGATGCTGGAAAGAACCAAGATGTCCCTCAACAGGGGAATGGATATGGACAATGTGGTACATTTATACAATGGAATATTACACAGCTATTAAAAACAATGAATTCATGAAATTCTTAAATAAATGGATGGAACTAGAAAATATCATCCTGAGTGAGGTAACCCAATCACAAAAGAACACACACAGATTGTATGCACTCACAGATAAGTGGATATTAGCCCAGAAGCCTGGAATACCCAAGATACAATTCACAGACCAAATGAAGCTCAAGAGGAAGGAAGAACAAATTATAAACATTCTGGTCCTTCTTAGAAGGGGGAACAAAATGCCTACAGGAAGAGATACAGAGGCAAAATATGGGAGCAGAGGCTAAGGGAAAGACCATCCAGAGACTGCCCCTCCTAGGCATTCATCCCATATACAATTACAAAACCCAGACACTATTGTGGATGCTAACAAGTGCTTGCTGACAAGAGCCTGATATAGCGGTCACCTGGGAGGCTGTGCCTGTGCATGACAGAGGGGAACAATCTCAGTCAGCTATTGAACTGAGCACAGGGTCCATAATGGAGTATGTAGAGAAAGGACCCAAGGAGCTGAAGGGGTTTGCAGAGTCATAGAAGCAACAACCATTTGAACCACCCAGTACCCCAGAGCTCCCAGGGACTAAACTGCTAACCAAAGAATACACATGGAGGGACCCATGGCTCTAGATGCATATGCAGCAGTGGTTGGCCTTCTTGGACATCAAAGGGAGGAGAGGCATTTTGGTCCTGAGAAGGCTAGATGTCCCAGTACAGGGGAATATCAGGACAGGGAAGTGGGTGTGGGTGGATTGGTGAACAGGGGGAGGGGGAATGGGTTATGGGATTTGGGGGGAGGGGAACCAGGAGAGGGTGCAACATTTGAAATGTAAATAAAGAATATATCTAATAAAAAAGAACAGGACTAAGAGTATAAATAGCAAAACAAGAACAAAAAATAGATAACCATTACATAACTTTCAATGATAGCTTTAAGTATTAATGGATTCAACTCTCTTAACTAAAAGATTCAACTTATAAAAATTAAGAAACAAGTCTCCATGACTATTGCCTAAGGAAACCTATCATACATTCAAGGACAGGGTCCAGAATTATCCTGCATAAAGGAAACACAGCTTAGTGTCAAAGACAGATATTACCTCAGAGTAAAAGGCTGGAAAAAATTCCAAGTAAATGGTCCCAAGAAACAAGCTGTAGTATCCATTCTAATACTCATTAAAATAGACTTTCAACCAAGTTATTAAACAAGATGAAAAGGGACACTTCATACTCAAAGGAAAAATCCACCAAGATGAACTCTCAATACTGAATATCTATGCCCCAAATGCAAGGGCACCCACATTGTAAAAGAAATATTACTGAAGTTTAAAACACATTGAACCTCACACAATAATAGTGGGAGATGTCAACACCCCAGTCATCAATGGACAGATCATGGAAACAGAAAATGAACAGAGACACAGTTAAACTAACAAAAATTATGAACCAAATGAATTTAACAGATATCTAAAGAACATTTCACTCTAAAACAAAAGAATATACCTTCTTAGCACCTCATAGTATCTTCTCCAAAACTGACCATAAAAGTGGACACAAAACAAGCCTCATCATATACAAGATTCAAATAATCCCATGCATTCTATCAGACATCCATTAACTAAAGCTAGTCTTTAATAACAACAACAACAACAAAAAAAAAAACCAGAAAGCCCATATACACATGGAAACTGAACAACTCTCTACTCAATGGTAACTATGTCAGGGAAGAAATAAGGAAAGACATTAAAGACTTTTTAGAATGTAGTGAAAATAAAGGGACAGCTTTCCCAAACTTATGGGAGACAGTGAATGTAGTACTAAGGAAAATTCGTAGCACTGGGCACCTTCATAAAGAAGGTTGAGAGATCCTACACTAGCAACTTAATGGCACATCTGAAAGCTCTAGAACAAAAAGTAAACACACCCAAGAGGAGTAGATTTAAGGAAATAACCAAATGCAGGGCAGAAAACAATGAATCAGAAACAAAAATAACTATATAAAGAATCAAAAAACTAGGAGCTGGTTCCTTAAGAAAATCAACAAGATAGATAAACCCTTAGCCAAACTAACTAAAGTACACAGTATCTAAATTAACAAAATCAAAAATTGAGGAAACCACAGAAACTGAGGAAATTCAAAAAAATCAATAGATCCTACTACAAAGGCCTATACTCAACAAACCTGGAGAAACTAGATGAAATGGAGGATTTTCTAGATAGATACCAGGTACAAAAGTTAATCAGTAGACTAAACCATCCCATAATTCCCAAGGAAAAAGAAGCAGTCATTAAAAGTCTCCCAACCAAAACCAGCTCTGGGCCAGATAGTTTTGGTGAAGAATTCTATCAGACCTTCAAAGAAGATATTTCTCAAGCTATTCCTACAAAATAGAAACAGAAGGAAAACTACCTAATTTTTTCTATGAAGCCACAGTTACTCTGAAATAACACTATTCATCCTACCTAAGAACAGTGCAATAAAAATTAAAATCATCAGCAAATGAACTAGTAGAAATTACACAAACTTATAGAGCTGAAACGTCATATCACTCAGTGACACATAGTTTTAAAAAATACCTGAAATGTTAAATGAAAACAGAAAAACCTATGAAATACATTAAAAAACATTCCTGAATAAATATGGTTTATAGCCCCTACATTTAAAAATTATATAAACTACAAAGAACTCAAGAAGTTAGAACCCAAAGAACTAAATAACCCTATCAAAAAATGGGGTACAGAGCTAAACAAAGAATTTTCACCAGAAGAAATTCGAATGGACGAGAAACACCTTAAGAGATGTTCAACATCATTAGTCATCAGGGAAATGCAAGTCAAAACAACCCTGAGATTCCACCTCACACCAGTCAGAATGGCTAAGATTAAAAACTCAAGAGACAACAGGTGCTGGTGAGGATGTGGAGAAAGAGGAACACTCCTCCAGTGTTGGTGGGATTGCAAGATGGTACAACCGCTCTGGAAATCAGTCTGGCGGTTCCTCAGAAAATTGGGCATGTCACTTCCAGAGGACCCTGGCATATCACACCTGGGCATATACCCAGAGGATTCCCCTGCATACAATAAAGACACATGCTCCACTATGTTCATAGCAGCCTTGTTTATAATAGCCAGAAGTTGGAAGGAGCCCAGAAATCCCTCAAAGGAGGAATGGATACAGAAAATGTGGTATATTTATACAATGGAATACTACTCAGCAATTAAAAATAATGAATTCATGCAATTTGTAGCTAAATGGTTAGATCTGGAAAATATCATCCTAAGTGAGTTAACCTAATCACAAAAGAATACACATGAAATGCAATCACTGATAAGTGGATATTAATGAGCCCAGAAGCCCTAAATACTCAAGGCACAATTAGCAAGTCAAATGATTCCCAAGAAGAAGAAAGGAGAGGACCCTGGGCCTGAAAAGATTGGATCCAGTTTTGTAGGAGAGTACCAGAACAAAGAAATGGTGGGGAGGGGGTGATTGGGGAATAGTTGGGGGGAGAGGACTTAGGGGACATATGGTGGGGAGGAACTGGGAAAGGGGAAAGCCTTTGGAATGTAAACAAAGAATATAGAATAAAAAAGAAAAAATTATATAAACATACACAAAAATGTGGGTGTGCTTGTGCATGTGCATGTACACATGCACACACACACACACACACACACACACACAAATAACTTAACAATACAATTCAAAAATTTGGAAAAACCAACCTAAACCTAATCCAGTACATGGGAAGATATAATCAAAAATTCAGAGCAAAAATTAATGAAATAGGAAGAACCAAAAAATATAAAGATTCAATGAATGTAATAGCTGGTTCTTTGAGAAGATAAACAAGTCAACAGGTTTTTTTTCTCTACTTGACCAAAAGGAAGACAGAGAGGAATTAAGTGAATCAGATGAACAAGAAAAACCTCATAGCAGACAAAATACAAATCAGAATATTTAAGTAAGGACATTAAAATCCTTATGACTTTAGAAAATTTAAAAGAAATGTATAAATTTATAAATTCATCAAACCTTCTAAAATTCGACCAAGAAGAGATCAATGATTTACATAGTCATCAATGATTTAAACAGCCATAACAACAAGGAGATTGAAAAGTAATAAAAAACTTTATAACTGAATAAAAAAATCATGCCCACATGGATTCTCAGCTCAATTCTACTAGATTTTCAAAAAAATTTAACTGATATTTCTTAAATTATCGTAAACTTTTAAACTGAAAGTGAATTTTTAAACTCCTTTTATGAGCCAGTTTTAGTCTAACAATAAAACCAGGCTACATGATATAGGTATAGGAAAGGCCTTTCTGAATATGCTTCCATTTGTCCAATAACTAAGGTCAACAATTGACAAATGGGGCCTCATTAAACAGATGACAGTCTGTACAGCAAAGGAAGCGAGGAGGAGGAAGCCCATAAAGTGGAAGAGAATCTTGGCTGGTTTTACAGCTGACAGAGGATTAATATCCAGAAATTATAAAGACACATAAACAGTCTAGAAAGCAAGCGACCCAATTTAAAAAATTGTGATTCTCAATGTAAAGTTCTTAAAAGAGAAAATAAAATCACTTAAAGTGAATCCTGGGTCCTTAATGACCAGGGAAATAGAAACTAACACTACATTGAGATTTAATCTTACCCCAGCCAGAGTGGCTAAGATCATGACGCAGAAAGATTGTTAAGAGCCAAGAAATATGTCTGTTGTGAGATTATGTCTTCTAGAAATAACAGAGATGCTATCCCTATGGTACCTCAACATTCTGGTGACAAAACAGGACTTGAGCAGTTGACAACACTGATGCCCAAGCTAAGGTGGAAGGAGAAAAGCTCACAGGGCTCTATGCATAGGCAACTCTAGTCAACTACCAACTTCCGAGAGACGGAAAGCTACTCAGGTTATTCAATTCTGCCTTTAACTCTTCATTTCATCTGTGAAATCACAGACCTACAAACAAGTCTGAACAGAATCAGCAGTAGTAATTGTCTACACATTTATAGACATGTGCAATAACAACAATAGATGGGAAAAGGCAATGAATTTGAATATATGGAAATATAGAAAAGGAATGAAAGGGAGGAAAAGGAAAATTATATTTTAATTTTAAAAATGAAAAAAAATGTTGAAAATATGGTGAAAGAACCTGCCTCACTCACGGCTGGTAAGATTGCAAACTGGAAGTGCAAACTGCTGTGAAGAATTCCTAAAAATCTAAATAGATCTTCATTATGACTCAGCTATACCACTCCTTGGCATATACCTGAATGAATCAACATCCTACTCTGTAGATATTTGCTTAGCCACACTCATTATTATTATTATTGGGGAGGGTTTCGAGATAGGGTTTCTCTGTATAACACTGGCTGTCCTGGAACTCACTCTGTAGACTAGGCTGGCCTTGAATTTAGAAATCTGCCTGCCTCTGCCCCCCAAGTGCTGGGATTAAAGGCGTGCACCATCACCTCCTGGCAGCCACACTCACTATTGTTCAGCTCTGAACAACTGGGAAATGAAAACAACCTAAATGTCCTTTAACAGATAAATGAATAATGGAAATGTGTACATATATAAAATAAGTATTATTCATCTGTAAATAACAAGACATCATGACCATTTTCAGGTAAATAAATGGAACTAGAAAATAGAGTGACAATCCACATGCAAAAATGCAAATACTCTTATTCGTGAATACCAGCTTTTAAACTTCAGGTGTGAGTAAATCACCAGGAGTGACTATAGATACCAGAAAAGTAAAAGAAAGCATGGGATAGGGGAAGAACTCTAGGGAGAGGAGCGGTAAGGCACAGGTGCTATGAAGGTAGAAATGGGTTAATCAAGGGAAGGATGGCCATTTCCTGGGGAAGAGCGGAGGGAGGATGGGTAGCAGAAGCAGGAAAACACCACCAAAGACGCTTGCAAAAGCTATTGGGGAAGACTATCATTGTGTGTCTCCTTAATAAGTGTGTGTGTGTGTGTGTGTGTGTGTGTGTGTGTGTGTGTGATCAAGTTACAGTATTTGGGATAATAGCATTCTTCCAAAAATTAGGCTAATAGTACTCTCCCAAAATCTGACTCACTAACAAGCAACATAATGCCAGGCCTGGGAAACTTCTCTCCATGTTGTTCAGAGAAATTCAAGAGACCCTCAAAACAATATAGGTTATTGCTTTTGCACTCAGTTGCTTCTGAGAAATTGATAGGATTCTATTGTTCAAAATTCCCAAACTTTAGATGACAAAGGTGTAGGAACCAGATGAAACTGATTGAGAAGCCTTTTCCCTGAGGACCGGTTTCCATGGCACCAGAAGGAGTTTTCAAAACCACCAAGGAAGAAAACCAATCAGCAGTCCTACCCTGTAGGTATAAATTATTTTTCAACCTACTTTTAATAAGGGTTCAACCTCTACTCTAACACACCACCTAGCAGAGGCAGTGGAAGGGAAAAGTTATTAGGATACCGGGGCAAGTGTACCTGTTCATCGCTAGTTCTTTTGGGGATGAGCTTGATCTCCTTTCTCAGCAGTTCAGTCCCTTGGCAAACACCAAATCTGGTTCAGCAGCTGCACACCCAGTCCTCTAGGCAAGCATATACCACACAGGAAGCAGCAGCTTTAGTTCAATCCTGAAGAAACCAGCAGGCCTGAGGCAGTGGAAGCAGCAAGCAGCCATAAGAACCTCACAAGCAGTTCTTGGGTGCGTTTCTCTCAATGGCAGCGTTACCACAAGTTGAGCTCAACAACGCTATGTAAGGTGAACCAATACATGAGTGTTGTCCGCGAAGAATAGCAAAGCGCAGGAAGCCAATCCAATACTCAGTGCTCCTCTCCCACTGTCTGTATATATTCTGCAATGTATAAATACACTCCTTCATCACCGGTCTGTCCATGTGTTTGCTATATCCAAACATCCTTTCACCTGTGTCTCCTTCACGAAAACACCCTTTCACGTGTTCTGTTTAGCAAGACGTCGTTTCTCACCTGTGTGCCCCAGTAAACCATCATTTGGCATAACTAACTTTCCTAAGAAACTAGAAGTTTCCACTTCACTACCCAGGTGTAAGTCCTAAGAACCACAACAATGGCCAAAAGATCAATGTGATTCTTGTGATTTTTTTCTTTGGCTCAGTTTTTGCTATTCTGCTTTGCTTGTTTTTATTTCTTCTTCTCCTCCTCCTCCTCTTCATATTAGATGCCTGTTTTTATTCTAATACAAGAATGAATGAAAAAAAAAAAGAATGAATGAATGGGCGTGGATTTGGGTGGGTGGGGAAATGGGGACGATAGGAAGTGTTGGGGGAGGGGAAACTGTAATACGAATATATTGTATAAAATTACATTTTAATAAAAAAGTATTTCCTCTATGACTAAAAAGAAAATGCCAAGCTAATACTAAACATGCAACAGTGGCACTTATATCTTGGGAATATGTAAAGCCTTTTAATTGAACTTAAAGTACACTCACTAGGCAGGAATTCAAACCTGGTGTTGTAAACCTAGTTTACTACCTATGGCTATTGAGGAAATCATAGACACTAGAGAAGAACTGCCAACATAATTTTGAACTGCATAATAAATATTCATCCTTGTATCCATAGATTAGTGGAGCTCTCACCCTTCATCCAAAAAAAAAAAAAAAAAGAGTTTCTTTTTTCAACAAACTGAGACCATTACAGAAAGCCACAACTGGTCAAAATGCAAAGATGTGCCCAGCCCCAACTTACAACAACACATAATCCTTGCATCTAAGGAATATTACAGAAAGGGGGCAGAAAACTTTTAAGAGACAGAAGATTAAAACATCTGTTTTGAGACAGTGCTTTTTATATACATTAGGGAAACTGCACCCACGAAGTCTCAAAACTATGGATGTCCCAATAAGACCTGGAAAATGATGATACCAACAGATATGCCACAAGCCAACTTGGAAGCAGGGTAGGAGAGGGGTCTCACAAAGCCTGACTGTAGGTTGAATGTCTAAAGGGTTAAGTGATAACTGCTGAGAGAGAGAGAATATTTTCTCTAGGGATGAAATCCCTAATATGTTATCCAGTCCCAAAATTCCAGCTCTAAACATACATAGATAGGAGCACTAAATGAACTCAGCAGGCTGTGAGTGTGTGTGTGTGTGTGTGTGTGTGTGTGTGTGTGTGTGTGTGTGTAGGAGAGAAAAGAGAGAGAGAGAGAGAGAGAGAGAGAGAGAGAGAGAGAGAGAGAGAGAGAGAGAGAGGAATATGTGGGAGGATTTGGAAGGAGGACAGAACAGGGCAGAATGATGTAAATATAAAACTAATTCTCAAAGGATAAAAATGTTCTTTTACTTTTTATTACTTTTAGGTTTTTACAGTCTAGTCCTTACCCTCCTCCTGGTCCACCCTTCCTCCCACAGCTCCTCATTCCATTCCTCCTGTCTCCAAGGGGATGTCCCCACCCCCTGCCAGACAAAGTCTTTTGAGGGATAGGCACATCTGTCACTGAGTGACCAGGCAGTCCTCTGCTGTATATTTCCCAGGGGCCTCAGACTAGTTCCTGTATGCTGCCTGGTTGGCAGTCCAGAGTCTGAGAGATCTCAGGAGTCCAGGTTAGCTGAGACTGGTGGTCTTCCTTTGGGGTTGCCCTCCTTCTCAGCTTCTTCCAACCTTTCCCTAATTCAACCAGAGTAGTACCTGACTTCAGTCCCTTGGTTGGGTGTAAGTATCTGCTTATGTCTCAGTCAGCTGCTTGTTGGGCCTCTCAGAGGGAAGTCATGCTAGGCTCCTGTCTATAAGCACACCATAGCATCAGTAATACTAACAGGCCTTGGAGCATTCCCTTGAGATGGATCCCAAGTTGGGACTGTCACTAGACTTCCTTTCTCTTAGGCTCTTCTCCATTTTTTTGTCCCTGCAGTTCTTTTAGATAGGAGCAATTCTTGGTCAGAGTTTTTGACTATGGGATGGCAATCTCACCCCTCTACTTGATGTCCTGTCTTTCTGCTGAAGGTGGATTCTACAAGTCCCCCCTCACCACTGTTGGTCATTTCATCTAATGTCACTCCCATGGAGTCCTGAGAGGTTCTTGCCTCCCCGGTCTCTAGTACATTCTAGAGGGTCCCCCCTCTCCCCTCCCAAGGTTGTATATTTCCATTCATTCTGCTGACCCTTGGGACTTCTGTCCAGTTTTCCCCCACCCCAATACCTGATCATGTTCCGCTTTTCTTATCCCACTCCCCTCTTCCATCCAGAAGAAAGGATGTGGACACAAGGTCTCATCCCTAACTAAGGAGCTATTAGCAAGTAATGACTCCTGGAAAAGAGGAAATCAGTTTTTTAAAGGTGTGAGGTTTGGCACCTAGTGTCCACATATCCAAGAGCATATGGGAAGCACAAACTATACTTGAAGAATGTGGAATAAAGAAAGGACACAAAATTGGATGTGTAGGGAAAGGGAATGGATCTGGATCAGTGGTGGGAGGAGGTGAACAGAATCAAAACACATTGTACAATTCTTTTCAAAGAACAAATAAAATATGAGAAGAAAAAGAAATCCACTTAACTCTAGGCAATGCATTTCTTTTGAAGAAATTATTTTCTGGTTTCCTGGAAACCAGATCCTTACTTTATTTTCTTCTGGGGAAGAGAGTTCCAAATATTACTTAAAGAGAGGCTTCAAACTCTTGGGAGGATCAAACAAGGATCTTCTAGAATCCTTGGCTATCTATTACTTGAGGCTCTGATGGTTCTGAACTCCAGTGCAGAATTAATTTGAGGTTCTTTTAAGGGTGGAATGTTAAATGTTTGCAAATAGAGCTTAAGCCTCACAGACAGATAAATAGTAGATATATTTACAAGCGTTTCATACAATTATTTGGGATCTCCTCATACTAAAGGAGCTGTTTATTTATTTAAAATTTAAGTTTTTTGTTTTGTTTTGTTTTGTCACAATTCTAATAAAGAGAAGACTCTTATTGGAGGCTCTATTTAACTTGTGCTATGTAATAATCTACAGCATGCCTAGGAATAATCTTACACATTAATAGGCATCTTGATTCAAAGATTTGCTAATTCAACTTATGGAAGAAAGCTATGGAGTTGCTCAAAATCCAATGCTTGTATATAGCACTTAGGTGCTCACTTTGGCAGCACGTATACTAAAACAGGAATGATACAGAGAAGATTAGCATGGCCCCTGCGCAAGGATGGCACGCAAATTCGTATATAGCACTTAGATAAAATTCCAACCTGATTTGCAAGCTAATTTTACCCTCAACCCATTCCTTTCTATCTGTTGCTCTCAGACACAAGAAATGCATGTTCCCTCTTACTGGCCCTTTGCTAATTTTGTGAATTTCATGTGTTCCAGGTTCAAAATACCAAATGCCTTTCTTCACAGGCATAAGTAAAAAAGAAACACACACACACACACACACACACACACACACACACAAAACCCGAGAAGATCTATCTGATGAAAATAAAAACAATTTTGAGGAGGGGGCATACTCTGGGTGGTATCTCCATGCCTCATTTCAAGCTTGTTGCAGAGCAATGGTTATAAAAAACAACATATGCACAAATATCTACACATAGATTTATAGATAGACAGAATAGAGGACCCATATATAAACCCACACATTATACCTAATTGATAAATGGAAAAGATGCCAAAAATACATCACAGATCCGAACCTATCTTCATCAAATGGTGGGAAGAGGGGGGTCTTTATCAGAAACAGCAGCTGCATTGAAATTTTTCAGTAGATGCATGTGAGACTTTGCTACTCGATGGGAATCACAGCTTTCCAGAACATTCTTTAACTATAAACTATTCTGAATTGAACTATCAGCTTTGTTTTATCATATGCTTCTCAATGACCCCTGCTTTTAATAAAGGACCTATTCTCTTATTTTTTGGTTTGTCTTGGGGTGTTTTTCGTTCTGTTTTATTTTTTGTGTTGGTTTTTCTGTTGCCTGTCATTGATGCAGGGCATAGAAATTTGTAGAGGTTTCATTCAGTGTTCATAAAATGACTTACTTGTTTTTTTTTCTTTTCACAGAATATGTATTTCTTAAGGCATATCAATTTATTTATCTAAGCTCCCACATGCTTCTTAGAATATAAGAAGTATAAAACTTTTGGAAAGGTCCAAAATTTCTTCCACTGATACATTTTGGAATTTTGCTGTTTTTCTTCACCCCTTTCCTTCCTTGGAGCCCCCTTCCCTTCCCCTACTTTCTGTCCAGTATATGAAACACATTGTCAAGTGACATTATGGATTAAAATCATCTCAAATAAAGACATTGGGAACAGTGAGGAAGGAAGTCAGTTTTGAAGCAGAGAGAGCCCTCCATGTTTTAATGATTATCTCATCGCTCTCTTCAGAGCAATTTATGGGCATACACATGTCTCTAAATTCCAGCTATTCCTACAACTGCACAAAACATGGTCTTTCTTAAATAATATTAATAAGAGTCCACAAATTCACACTACAGGCTGTCCCCAAAGAAAGCCAGATGGGGTAAATGCGCATGCATATATCTAACTTTGCATAGGAAAGAAAATTATGTGTTTGAAAAATAGCCAAAAGTCTTAATTTCTCTTCTCTGTATTGTACTGACTTGGTTATGTCATCTACTCTCTATTGACCCAAAAGCCTTTTAAGTTTTAACCTTGGTGAAGCATTCCTTCTGTTCTTTGAGTACAATGGAAACTAAGAGAGAAGATATTTGAACCTACTTCTAAAGCTAGCACCAGAGAGGACCTGGGTCAAGGCTGATTCAAAATAAGTGTCAGTAGAGTCTTGTCAGGGAATTCCAGACAAAGTTCAGAGACATTTTCAACATCCCCTACTTTCTACTTTCTCCATGATTCTAACGTTCCCTCTGATCTCCCAGCCTTCTTCCATGTAAATACAATGTGGCAGAGACATCAGAAGCACACTGAAGATGCTGATACCTTCCTACCTCCCTTCCTTTCTCCTTTTCCTTCCATCCTTTCAGTTTTGGGTTGGTTTGGTTTTCTGAGACAGGATTTCCTAATGTAGCCCTGGCCACCCTGAAACTCATTCTGAAGACCAAGCTGGCCTTAAACTCAGAGATTTCCCAGCCTCTCCCTCCCTAATGGTGGAACTAAAGTCATGTACCATCACCATCCAGCTACGATACCTCTATTTCTATGGAAACCATTTATTTTCACAGATCAACTGACTTTATGAAATATCCTTTTTACTGTTGCATTACTTCATTTAGCAGTGATTGGGCATCAGATTTTTCCATTTCTATGGCCACTTCATCAAAATCATCTATTCTGTGACTTCTTCTCAAGGCCCAGGATAAATATTCAACAGTGTGGAAAGCAGTTTGGTAAATTTGTCACTTCCAAAGTGATTATCATAGCTGTACTTTTAGTAAGGCAGTTAGTTCTTTCTGTCTAGGATTACCTTCTTTTCCACTAGGATTCTCCATTCCCCACACAAATGTGCATCACTCTACTCTGAAAGCCAGCATTAACAGTAGTACTAGGAACCACACCCGTGCCAGATTACATTTATTGCTATTTGTCAAGTGTTATGTGGGCTTTTACTCTCTCCACTTTTCTCCAACCTTAATGTAACTGCTTCCATGTCTATCTTGTCCTGTGTTGCATCCACCATTACCCATTTTTAAAAATTTATTTACTTTACATCTCCATCTCATCAACATCATTTTATATTTTACAGATGGAGAAAATAAAGATCAAGGAAATTAAGTAACCTGCCCAGGATCATATAACAGATAATAAGCCATAACTCAGACTTGCACAAAGGAAAGCTGACTCAGTTTATATGCCAAATACCACACATTGATGATCTCACTTCCCATGTTCCCAAGCACCTAAGGTGAACCAGGGTCTAGAATCATTAACTGGAAATATTCACAAGTATCTAATTTGTAGGCTTAAAATACATCACATTTTATGTTTTATTGTTGTCAATCTGTTGTACCTAATCCATAAGTTAAAATTTATCATAGTCACATATGCATAGAGAAAACATGGTTTATTTAGAATTTGGCTTTTATCCCCCTTATCCTATAGATAAAGGTAAAAATTGTTTGTAGACTATATTAATCAGAAACAAAGAATGTTCTGACTTCTACTGACTTCTGATTGGGTGTTGTCAAATAGATTGTGGGTAGCCTACAGAAACTAACAGCCTGGCATGGTTTGATCCCTGCCCAGGGCAAACATTCACAAGGTACTTTAAAATCCTAACATGTCAGCTTATCCAGCAAGGAGCTCTCTACTAGTTTCTGAGCACAGATACAGGCATGACATAACATTGATACTTTCTTTAATGTGGGAAACTGTATACTGGTCTGGCTAGGACCAAAATTCTAGATGGATTTCTGGAAAATCAGTGTGTTCTACTGCCCTCTTATCAATCTGTAGTCAGTTGTAGTTTTCTGCTTCTCTCTCTGTGTTGGAACTGTTTATCTGTAGTCAATTACCATGGCAACCACTTCTCCTCCAGTATATTTCCCTTTTCCTAGAGGAATTGCTAAGAGAATAAAAAAAAAGAAAAGCACATGAAAATTAATTAAATGTTTCTGTTGAATGGGTAAGAGAAGGCATAGAAGGTTCTGTAAGATTATGGTGGGAATCACAGCATTGTGAACAGTTTTATTAAAAGGATATAACTTTATACTCATAGTAGAGTATAATTTCCTGTCTCAGATGTGGGAATGTACACCTTACAATTTTTGCTAAAGGATGATTCTAAGAAGTAGATGAAAGAAGTTTCATAACCTTTATTTTAGAAACCAATATCATTTTAGAAGGAATAAATTTGAGCATCCAAGGCATTTAATGTTGATCACCACTGAATCAACAAAATTCATGCATTCCTTGTTCATTTTCGGTCAATAAGAAACAGGCCAAAGAGAAGATTAAGCTCAAGAGTTTATGTATAGGCAGACATGGTGAGATATATCAGTAGTTCCATGGATTGAAAGTCTGAGACAGGAGACTGTCAAATTAAAAACCAACTGAGTTTGCATAGTGATGAGTTTGCATAGTGATACACAATTTCAAACAGAATCTAAGACTGGAAATGTAGTTTAGTAGTCTGCCAAGCATGTTCAAGGCATGATCTTCAACTTCACCAAAAACAAACACACACACACACACACACACACACACACACACTAGATAGCAGAATCAGCCATCAACTCTAATATAAACACAGGATTCTATTCTGCCCTGATCAGTAGAGAGAAAATTATGATGATGCCTAAATCTCCCTTGCACATTTTCATCAAATATACATGATATTTTCCTGTTTTGTTCATCATCAGACTCAGTATTTTGAAAAAAATGTTTTTTTATTGTGAGAAACCAAAGAAAAAATAGAATTATATTGGCACTTAAAAATATTTGTTACCATAATGGATAGATAGATAGATAGATAAATGATAGATAGATAGATAGATAGATAGATAGATAGATAGATAGATAGTGTTATGGTTTGTATATGCTTTTCGCAGGGAGTAGCACTATTAGGAGGTGTGGCCTTGTTGGAGTAGGTGTGTCACTGTGGGTGTGGGCTTAAGACCTTCATCCTAGTTGCCTGGAAGTCAGTCTTCTACTAGCAGCCTTCAGATGAAGAGGTAGAACTCTCAGCTCCTCCTGTACCATGCCTGCCTGGATGCTGCCATGTTTCTGCCTTGATGACAATGGACTGAACCTCTGAGCCTGTAAGCCAACCCCAATTAAATGTTGTCTTTTATAAAACTTGCATTGGTCATGGTATCTGTTCACAGCAGTAAAAATCTAACTAAGACAGAAGTATAGATAGATATAGATAGATAGATAGATAGATAGATAGATAGATAGACATAGATAGATAGATAGATAGATAGATAGATAGATAGATAGATAAAAGGAAGAAGGAGAGAGAGATAATAGAGATGATAGAGACAGAGATAGATGATATAGAGATAGAGGTAGAGATAGAGAGATAAAGATAGACATATAGATTCTTTTTTTGTTATTCCTCTCTAACCCTACAATTTCTCATTCCTCCTACCTCCCTGTTGATGGCCCTTTTCCTTCTCTACAAATTATTTCCCTTTTTGCCTTCATGCCACATCATACATCTCTGTACCATGTGTGTGTGTGTGCATGTGTGTGTGTGCATGTGTGCATGTGTGTGTGTGTGTGTGTGCAATTTGAAATTACTGAGGTAGATGTACCTGTGAGAGTTGAAATTGGACATTGAACTAAACAAGTTAAAAATCATTTCTTAGTCCTCCATCAGATTGTACCACCTAGAGATAAGAATATTCAGTGTGCCCTGATGAGTGGAGTTTATGATAATAGGGTTTCTGTTACCTTTATGCCTATGGGACAGCTTGGCTCATGCAAGGCAACCCAGTAACATTTGTTTAAAGATGGAACAAGACCATCTATTTATAGTTCTAGAGTCTCTTAATCTACTTTCATGTACCTCTAGCCTATGGCATGCAGATTTTCCTTTGGCACAAAATGTAATCTAGCCCCAGTATATGTCAAGCTCTAGCAAAGCCTTTCAGGAAACAGCTATATAAGACTCCTGTCATCAAGCACTTATTGGCAACTGTAATAGTGTCTGGGTTTGGTGTTTATATATGGGGTGGATCTTCATGTGGGGCAGTCTCTGGATGGCCTTTTCTTCAGTCTCTGCTTCACACTTGTCTCCATATTTCCTACCTTGAGTACTTTGTTCCACCTTCTAAGAAGGACTGTGAAGGATAGATACCCCAGTGCAGGAAAATTCGGGAAATCAACACTGGGGGATGGGATGGGAAAGGGGACAACATTTGAAATGTAAATAAAATATTCAATTAAAAAAATTAATGTGGCACCATAAAAATGTAATCTGGCTGTCTTCTCAATATTCTAAATATAACCAGGGGTGACACATATCTTCTACTTTTTCAGAATGACATCACCCAAATCAACATTCAAACACATGGACAGGTCTGGAATTAGGTTTGATGTATCACCAAAAGAAAGAATAGATTTTAATGTACTTATTCCATAAAAACTAACAGAGCATTCTTGAATTCTATATACTTATGATATACACCATTGGGAGACAAGTCTGACCAGTTAATTAATTCTATCTTCATGCAGTTTCCATATAGGAAAGCACACAATTCATCAATTAAGACATCATAAGGGGCAGATAGCAATAGAAAGCATGGACATTGGAGCCAGTCACAATTTGATGAGTCTTTACTGCAACACCCACGTGACCTCATCATTATTACTAAATTGGGGAAGCAAAGGGATCATATCTATATCATCTCTGTCCTCCAAATTGGGGAACCAGGACCAGTCTGACACATACAAGGGATACAGTTCAGTTCAGGATGTTAAAATGTAGTCTAACCATTATGGTGGGGGGGGATTAGAACTAGAACTGATTCAATATCGTTTTTATAGTCATTAATTCTAGAATTGACAAGGTAATGCAGCCACCCCTTCAACTCACTAATTTTATTTTCTTTGATCGTATACTCATGATAGGGTCATGGGATCATGTAGTAGATCTAATATTTTATGAGGAATTTCACCATTAACTTTATATTTTAATATTAATTAATTAATTTATTAATTAATTAATTAATTTAGGTTTCTGAAGGCAGGATCTCTCCATATAACATCCCTGACTGGCCTGTAACTCATGCAGTAGACCACACTGTCCTGGAACTCACAGATATCTGCCTGCCTCTGCCTCCCAAGTGCTGGGACTAATGGTATGGGCCACCAGAGACAGCACCACCAGTACCGACATTTTAAATAACTGCATTAATTGATTTCTCTACTAGCAATGTACAAAGGTTTCCTTATCTGGTTGTCTTCAACAACACTTGCCATTCTATTCCTACCTTTAAAAAATCCATTTGAGTGGATATGAGACTCCAATGTGTTCTAGTTTTAATTTACATTTACTCGAGGGCTTTACCCATTTTGGGATGTTCTTATCTATTCTCTCTCTGTGGTACTGAGTTCCTTGAATCTGTGACTATTAATCCATTATCACACACCCTTTGCAGACATTTCTTCACTTTGCTGAGCAGAAGCCATATTAGTAAACACAATCCTTGTGATGTGCTCGTTTTAACATATGTTGCTTGTGACAGTCTACAAGGCTAGACCAAGGTCTTATAACTTTGTGCCTGTGTTTTCTCAGGTTTTACATGTATGATGCAAACACATTTTGAACTGATTTCTATATGTGATGTGTCTAACTTCATCAACAGGTATGGTTAAGAAGCATGAGTGATACACAAACATCAGGAATGACAATGAACACTTTTTAAAAACATGAATATTGGGGAGTGGTGGTACACAACTTTAATTCGAGTACTTGGGAGACAGAGGCAGGTGGATTCCTGAGATCAAGGCCAGTCTGGTCTCCAAAGCAAGTTTCAGGACAGGCAGGAGCTCAGAAAATTGCTGTCTTGAAAACCCAAAATAAAATATAATACAAATAATGAAATCTTGTTATTTGCAACAGCATGGTTGCTTGAGCATTCATGTTAAGTAAACCAGATAGGAAAGGCAAACATCATAGCATCCTACTTATATTTTCACTCTAAATAAGACTGAACTCATGATGAAGAAATTAGGATGATAGGTTTCAGGAACTGAGGAGTAGGGGATGGAGAAGAAACTCACCAAAGAGGGAATGAGTTCCAGAAATCTGTTATGGAGTGTGATGAATGTACTTAATATTTTATATATACTTAAAAATGTTCGAATAGATATTTTGTGTTCTTATCATAAGATTTACATAAATATCAATTAGCTTGATTTATGCATTTCCCAATTTACAATTATGTAAAGTATGCCATAAATATAAAAATGTTTTATTTGTCAAAAATTTTTAAAAATAAATATGAGCTATGCTATTTCTAGGACTGGACTTGCAGAATTCAGAAATAGATAATTGTCTTTCACTGATTTTAGGATATTTCTACCATATAAAGTATCATGCAAGATATTGCTTAATTGCTTAAACCCAAATACCAGGTTTTCACACTCAGACTAAGTAGAGGATTGACAAACAAAATAGAATGAAAAAGGAAATCTGAAAAATTAATTCTGTGACTTCATATTACAGCCACATTGACTAGATTCTGAATAACAGCAATAATGAAAGTAAATGTGGAGTTGCTTCCATCTATAAATAGATTTTACATATGAATTATTTACTTACTTAATAAATTAATTAATAATGGTAGGGGATCTACTATGTATAGTATATACATAGGTATATAAATTTAACTCAATTACCTGTCATGAACTGGAGATCAACACATATCACCATAGGCATTTGCTGAGAAATACTCGACCACACTTTCTCGGCAGAAACCAGACAAGGACTTGGAGTCCTCTTGCTACCCATGTAGCCTCCCCATTTAACATTTTGGAAATCCTCCAAGACCATCTCCTATTTTCAAGGCAGTCCCTCCTTCCTTCCTGGCCTCTTGATCTTTTGATCCTTTTTATGAATTCTTACTAGTTCATTCGCATCAATACCAGCAGCTTTTTTTTCTCCTTTCCTTTCCACTTCACCGCTATGCCCAGGAGTTCAATAGAATATCTTTATGAAACTGTAGAATGAGCAATCACATAAGGCAAGGTAGTTATACTCAAATCCTGACTGTGTCTATTACATCTGTGTGACCTTGAAGAAAATTTCTAACCTCTCCAGACCTCATACATAAAATAAGATTAAGCAGTGTTTTAGCAACTATGTAATAACTTGATGTGATTTTATTTTGAGAGATTGATACAGAAGTTAGCTGAATTGAGATACAAGTTCCCTGATTACCAGCAGTAAGGCTGAGTTAAGGACAATTGCTTTAACTGTTGAGAGAATCAGAGTTTCAACCCAATTCCTAAAGTACAGAGATCTCTACAGAACCATAATCCCTCCCAACAGTCAAGAATGCACATTGGAACTTAAAATATATGCATTTAAAAAGAGTGCTACTCAGAAATCATGAAAAATAAGGAGCCCTGGGAGGCAGATACCGAGTACTTCACCCGTTTCAGGGTCTCTCTGAATAGCTCTTCCTCTGGTAAGGAAAAATAAAAGTAGGCACCAGAGAAGGGCAGAATGTTCTTCCATGATAACAGTGAAGTCTGTTTCATGGGCTCAGGCAGGAACTCAAGAAGCTAACATTACTACCAAAAAAGGCAATATTTGAAAGCAGTGTGTAGGGTGACATACTTTAGTAGGTTTGTCACAGAAATTCTCTGGTCATCTTTAGGTAGAAGAGAGGATGAGAAGACATCAATGTTTGGTACACCCTACACAAACAGCCAAGTCAGGAAGTATAGCTAAAGCTAAGAAATGCACAGGTCTAGAACAGCCAAACTCTTCCATTACTAGCAATACCAATATGGATGAAAATCAAAAATTCTAGAAATAAGAAGAGCATCACAGAAGAGAGCAGCTGTTTCTGATGCTTTCTAATGTCAGTTAGTGATTTTGACCATCTCCTCTTAAGACTCGTCAATGGCTTTTCAGAACACACTCCATCTCAAAAGTCTCATTTACCTAAAAGTTCTGCTATAAGGCCCTTTAACAAAAGGCATGAAAAAAAAAAACATTGAAGACAGAGGTTTTCAAAATGCCAGAATAGCCAAACATTGTAAGTTTAGCTAATCCCTGGCATGCTGTGATTTTTAATATTATTTTGCGATGCTTTACATGAGATTTGGCCATAGCTGGTTTTCCTGATTTGTTGGTTGGGGGCTATAATGGAATATGGTCGTTCCCACAGACCAAAAAAAAAAAAAATCAATATACACAGCTAAAAATATCTCAGGCTTATCTCGGCTTGCAGTTCTGCCAGCTCTGAAAAGAAAGGACAATGGAGGTAGGTTTTCAGGTCTTGCCATTTGGGATTCTACTTGATGACTTGTAAGTCAAGGCACCAGAAATATTCTCCACCATCTGTCGACAAGCGCATCCTTCCTGCTTGTTCGGCAGCAGCACAAAATTCATGCTAAAAAATACCGTTGGTTGTGGCCCAAATGTTTCCCTGCCACTAGCCCTGTTCCACTTTGGATTCTGGCTAACAAGTCTGGATGCGGTGACATTCCATACAATGGGTGTGTGTCTTTTAGTGTTAGGATCTTGGGAGGCATGCCTATTGTTCCAAGAAGTGGTTTCCCCCGACACCCTCAAATAGGGAAGCCTGGGAGCCACGTCCAGATGTAGAAGAAAGTTTCCTTTGCTCACTCCTCTCCTCCAGCCACAGAGCATTTTGTTCCTTGGGGTGTACCCAACCTGTTCTCTGGCCTGAACTGCTTCCCCAAACTAGACTATGTTTTTGAATCAGCATCACCATTTATTCTAGCTTTTGGAAAAAACTGGAATTTTAACAGATTTAACATCAAATTTAATGTGATTTAGTAGAAAATGCACTTGCCTAGTCCCTTCCAAGGACAAGACGACCGCGCACACACACACACACACACACACACACACACACACACACTTTGATAATAATTGCGACAACAACAATAACAAAACAATAATACTAACAATAATTGCTAAGACTGGTGCATGGAAATGTAGCAAATGTTTCATAAAACATGTTTATTGCTTGCATCAAAACAGGAATTGTGTACATTTGTGCCTCACATACAAAAGAAAACTATCACCCAATTCCTGTGCAAGTGGTCGGTATGATGATCTGAACATAGCAGGACCAACATGTAAAGTATGGTCTTTCCTCAAGGTTGGATGGAGGTAAATAGGAGATGGATTTAGTTGATGTTCTTTGCAGCAGATGCTGAAATGGCATGTTGGGTCAAAGTTGAATATTGTTATAAGAAATTAGCCTTGAATACAGCAAAGCCTGAGTTTTAAATCTGGATTCTTTTCTGCAGACTTAACAATGTAATTCACTATTATAAAGCTGCAGTTCCTAAAACAGGTAAATTATTGGCAGCTACTTAGAGACAGGCATAGAGGTGCTGCTCACAGGTTCTGCACACTGAGGTAGAAGTTTAAACAAAAATGATGGTGAGAATTATGTAGCACACAGTAAGAATTAATAAATGACAGGTCTCAGTTGGATGTTTCCTAGGAAAGTGGAAGGGAGATGAAAAGAACTGGGATGAAGGCACACACATGTGCACTGTGGGGCAGGGGGAGGATGGGCTAAGGGTGTCCAGGGAGCTCTGACGCAGAGAGCCCAGCAGAGAGAATTATACAACAGTGGGGCCCACTGCTGTGAGAGTTGCTGAGGAGGAAGGTCATGCCACTTACAGCCCCCGCGCGTTCTTTCCATTTCAATCCACCCATACTGGCGCACAGTATAGAACCCAGTGTGATTTTTTTTCTATATGTTTATGTGTGCAATGACACGAGAAGAATAATTTCACACCAAACTCCAAGAATCATGGCATCCCAACATCTAAGGCAATCTCGCAGCATGAGTAGCCCTACCCATCACTAAAAAGCCATCACTAGCTATTCTGTAGGATATGAGTTAAAGCATCCTGACCTTCATTTACATCTGAGAACAGCAATTTTCCTGGGATTGCAGTTGGGAAATCAACTTATAAATAAACCATTTTGTTTGTCCCCTGAACTACTCTGTCCCTGGCAGTGAAGTGCTGACTCTGGTGTTGCTGAGCCGGAGTGTTTGCACAAGGTCTTTGAGGGCAGAGAGTTGACATTGCTCCTAAGTCAGAGGAAGGGAAATTTAGGAGACGGACTTCAGTTGGGTAAATGACACACAGTGTATAAGTCAAATGTGTTGTCAGAGGTTTATCATCAACAAAAGGAACGTCCTTTCTCTAACTGCATACAACTTAGAGCTCCAGGTAAATGAATAATCACCTGCAGCTTCATTCACAAAACCTGCTTAGCTTCTCAAGTTTTGAGTTATATACACACTTGGAAGAAAAAAAAAGCAACAACTACACCAAAACTGTATTTTAGGCATTCATCTTCTATTGGGACATTACACATACATAGTCCATTAGTTCTGTTTTCAACGGGAAGAGCTCTAAACGAGGAGTAAGAATTAAACTTCTCACCCAGGAAAAGTCAACTCTATCCTGAAACAGAAGCTCAGAGGACACAAAAGGCACAAACCCATTAGAACTCAGGTAACAAGACCCTACCTACTTTATCCAGAGTGCAGTTATTAATTGCCTGAACATTTAAACTTTTTGACTCTTCTTTCTGTCCAAAGCAAGAGCTTCCTTTCCTTTCTGTTGTCATGGTCATTCACTCCTTCCAGCTCATCTTTTCTTGTCCATTTTCATTAACATCACCTTGCCAGAGAGCTCAACAGCATATATGGATTCAACATTGAAATGAACACGGGCTGCGGCACTATATCAGAGTCTAGATCTGTGCTTTGACCTCAATATCTTTATGACCTTGACCTTGAAGATAACCTGTAGTCTCTGTTAAGTATTAGAACTCTGAAGGGAAAGATGTCCTGGCAGTTTGGCACCAAGGAATACTACAAAGTCATACTTTACAACAAACTTCATACAAGAGATTTATTGGGAGGGAAAAAACCCAGAAGGGGCTGTCTCTGTTTTGTTGAGAAGCAGCACAGAACTGAGCAGAAAACAAGGTTAATACTATATTTCTTGTGGGACTAGGGGCAAAGAGCTTTCCAGAGTGGGGATTGGTGAGATTTTCAGTTGAGAGCTTGGGGTGAGCACAGGGACTGGAAGGATTTTAAGTCCTGAGTCTGGGTTTTAAATTTGTAGGCAGGGGTTGGTTCCATCTCTTAGGGCAGTTAAAGTATTCCTGTGGTTGGAGCCAGGGGGTTGGCAGTCCTTTGAGGAATGGTCTACCACTGGTGTGCCTCAAGGGGCTTATGGTCTTTTTATGACCAGGAATGGTGTTTCACAGATTTGTGTGAGTATTCAGTGATAAAGACTACACACACAATCAACATTGAAATTTATTTGTATTTTTGTGCATATATGTATAAATTTACTGTCCACAAACACATTAATAGCAACACATATGGCTAGTGATATATAATCTGTATTTATATTGCCTTGACCCTGGGTGATCCTCAGTCCCTAAAACCATAGCTGCCACATAGTAGGCATTCAATAAATATTTTTATGGTGAGTGAATGGATGAATCACCAGAGCTCAATAGATAACAGATTCTTCCTAAGCTTCGTGTGAACACTGGGGAGTTTTTTTTTTCTCCCGTTCCTCAGCTGTGACCTATTAGTGGAAAATTGTGTAATCATGCTAATTGACTTCATAACAAATTTATGATTTCCAATCTTAGCCAGGCTAAGTATTTCTTCACAGTCCTCTAGCATGTCTCTACTAAGTTCCTTTTCATTTTCCCAAAGCAGCTGCTACTGGTGTCACCTTTTCTCCTGAGTCCCTTAGTCCTTCATCTCTCTCTCTCTATTGGCAGAAGAGCTGAGGAGCCTCACAACCCTCATCTATTCAGTCTTGCTCTTGCCTCTTGAGGACCTTGCTCCAACTCTCCCCTTCACATTCTCTTTCTCCAGTTTTACATAACATTATGCCCTGCTAATCACTGATAGAACTGCTCAAGGACATTACCTCTTACTGGTCTGACATACATGTGAAAAGGGAACACATAATGATGAGTTCATGCCCCGATTTGCTTTCTTTTGCTGTGGTAACACATTATGACCCAAAAAAACCTGGGGAGGAAAGAGGATTAGCCTAGAATCTTGGAACACCAAAGACACAATCCACATACCAAATGATGTCCGACAAGAAGAAAGGAGTGGACACTGGTTCTGGAAAGGATCAAAGCATCAGTGTAGGGGAATACCAGAACAGGGAAGTGGGAAGGGGTGAAAGGGGGAACAGGGGGAGGGAAAAGGGCATGTGGGACCTTTGGAGGGTGGGGAACCAGAAAAAAGGGAAATGAAATGTAAATATAGAATATATCCAATAAATAAAAGAAAAAAAGAAAAAGGAAAAAGAAAAAAAAAGAAAAGAAAAGAAAAGCCAAGTCAGAAACTCAAGGAACCTAGAGTCAGAAACTAAAAACAGGAGCTATGGAGAAACACTTCCCCCATGGCTTATGCAGGTTATCTTCTTATACTCTATAGGACTTCCTATGCAGGTGTGGTGCTGCCCACAGTGGCTGAGCCCTCCCACATCTATCACTAACTGTGAAAACATCCCACCAACTTGGGTATGGTCCAAAATGATGATGGCAACTTCTCAACATAGGTTCCCTCTTCCAAGTGGATTCTAGTTGTGCATATTGACAAAAGCTAACAAGCAAAATGTGATAAGGGATGCAGTGATGGGCCATTTGTGGTTTAGCAGAAATCTAAGCCTAAGATGATGAAAACTACAAGCTAGCCTTCTTGGCTCAACATAGCCTCTGTAATCTAGACTAAACAAAAGACAACTATTTTGCATGGCAACAATATCCTAGATTTGTCACATAGCCCATCAAAATAGTGTTTGCACACCATTAAAATATGAGAATTATTTAAAGACCAGGATGGGTATCATTTTCATTGATAATGTGGAAACTAAAATGAATTATCTAAGGTCACAACAGCTTGCCCTACTGTTTCACCTGAACCAGACGTTACTCTAACTTTTCAGAGCTGCCTATTAGACCAGGTTGACTTTCACTGGCCTCACCCCTTGTGAGCGTCACAGGGTCTTTTCCCTAGTCCTTTCATACATGATTTTATCCCTCAAAGGTTACGGCCCCAGAAACATGCAGTGTAATAGCTAAGAATAAAGTGTCAGAAACCAGGCAGACACTAGCCATGCAATATTTGTCAAGTTCCTTAATGTAATTATTATTCATCAGTAGATGAGGATAATAATATCTGAATATCATTCATTCACTGGAAAGTGAAATAAATTAATACGTGAAGGGCACATAGAACTATGCTTGATGTATATATATAGAGAAAGGACTCAGTACATTATTCTAATATGTTCTTATGTATCCAGGGACTGTGTGAAAGTACACTTGAATGCTAGGTTGTCAGATCCATCTATCAAGACCTATTTAATGCTTCTCATTTTTTTCTTGCTCTCTCTTGATCCTTTACCTTGTGTCTGAGTAGTGGTGTAATTCATCCATTATGCTTTGGCATTTTCTTTAAAAGCCATGGGCCGCTACTAAAATGTGCCTGGGTTAATCCCTTTATTTCCCTGTAGACTTTCCTTACAGCTCTGCCCTAAGTTTTAATTAGTGGCAATCAAATTACTAAGAATGACTCCCAAGGTCCATTGCTTTAACCTCAGGAACTTACAAATTGTCTGGTTTGACTTGCCAGAGTTGATCTTCAAAGGAGAGCATCTAGGTGGCCATAATTTAATCGTATGTGTTCTTTAAAAAAGTAAATTTTGTCCAGTTACTTAAGAAGATGAAGGGGTAAAAGTCAGAGAGATACAAAGTGTGAGAAAGATGAAAGACGCAACGGGGCACATGGGAAGTGATTGTGGGTAACATCTCAGAGCAAAGAAGGGTTGCTGACCAATAATGACAGTCTTAGGCTCTTCTTACTAATGTAGGAAAACACTTGAGACTAGATAATCTATAAACAACACAGCTTAATGTCTCATAGTTCTGGAGGTCATAAGCCCCAGGTCAAAATGTTGGCTGCCTTCATGTAATTTCTATTGCCAATTGTGAATGGTTCCCACAATTATCTGGTTTTACATGGCACAGTTGATGTTCAAAGGGGAGTACCCAGGCACTCAGAATGCAATCATATGAATCCTTGAGAAAACTATACTGGCAGTCCCTTCCTACTTCCAAGATGTCATGCTGGGAACCGCATCCCCCAAAGGTAGGGAACAATGTGTTTTGATTAGGCAAATGGAACGAAAGATGGAAAAGCCTGAGCTAGTTTCTTGCATCCTGTAAACATGTTTATCCATTTGTGAGACCAGGGCCTTTGTCATTCCATTGTCTCCCAAAGCCATACTTTTTCATGCCCCCTTCCATTAGAGATTAAGTTTAACTGTGAATTTTCAAAGAAACACAAATATTTGAACAACAGTAGACAGCGAGGAAATGGGCATCCATTTGCAACTACAAAGAGCTAAATTCTACCAACATCATGAGTAGATTTAAAAGTGTTTTCGCAAAGCCCCCAAAAGAGAGTCCAACAAGTACCCACTTTGAACTTAGCTTCATGACTCGTTAAGGATAGCCTAGCCAAGTCTGTTTGAGACTTCTGACCTATAGAAAAGCAAGACAATAAGGGAGTAATTCTTTAAGTGCCAAATCAGTGCTAATTTGTTCTGGGAGTGACAGGATTAGACAGTGTTAGATGAGGTCGTGCACACCGCTAACCTCCACATTCAGGACATAGGCATAGGAGAATTATGATTTTTGAGAATGGTCTGGGCTACACTGAAGAACACAAAGAATGGAGAGAAGGAGTGGAGGCTAAGAAGGAAGAGGAGGGGGAGAGAAGGAGGAGGGAGGAAAGAAGAGGAAGGTGATAGCTATGCTTACACCCAGGGGGTCCATAAAACTGGACATACATATGTATGTATTAGCACTGAAAGTTACTTTATAGGAGTCTAAAGTGTTAGCACAAATATTCATATTAAAGGATTTGGAAAATTGGCAACTTATAGAAGGTAGATCTTATGTAGTTAGAGAATTTGTGAGCTAAGCAAAGCCGAATCAACTGGAATAGGTATGGTCTTTTACAGATGCTGGTTTCACTGAAACATTGGCCTCTGTGCCACTGTTATACAACATAGAAAGAAATAAAGGAGACATGCTCCACAATGTTCATAGAAGCTTTATTTATAATAGCCAGAAGTTGGAAAGAAGCCAAATGTCCCCCAACAGAGGAATGGATACAGAAAATATGGTACATTTTACACAATGGAGTACTACTCAGCTATTAAAACAATTAATTCATGAAATTCTTGGGCAAATAAATGGAACTAGAAAATATCATCCTGAGTGAGGTAACCCAAATCACAAAAGAACACACATGGTATGTACTCACTGATAAGTGGATATTAGCCCCAAAGGCTCAGAATACCCAAGATACTATCCACAAACCACATGAGGTTCAAGAAGAAGGAAGACCATAGTGTGGGTGATTCGGTCCTTCTTAGAAAGGCAAATAAAATACTCCTGGGAGCAAATATGGAAGCAAAGTGTGGAGCATAGACTAAAGAAAAGGTCATCCAAAGACTGCCCCACTTCAGGATCCATTCCATATACAGTCACCAAACCCAGACACTATTGTGGATGCCAACATATGCTTGCTGACAGGAGCCTGATATAGCTGTCTCCTGAGGCTCTGCCAGAGTCTGACACATACAGAAAGGGATGCTCACAGCCAACCATTGGACTTAGCGCAGTGCCCCTATAGAGGAGTTAGAGAAAGGACCCAAGGAGCTGAAGGGGTTTGAAACCCATAGGAAGAAAAACAATATTAACCAACCAGAAACCCCAGAGCTCCCAGGGACTAAACCACCAACCAAAGAGTACACATGGAGGGACCCATGGCTCCAGCCTCATATATAGCAGAGGATAGCCTCTGTTAGACATCAGTGGGAGGAGAGGCCCTTGGTCCTGGGAAAGTTTGATGCCCCAGTGTAGGGGAATGCCAGGCTGAGGAGGGACTGTATGGATGGGTGGGGTAGCACCCTCATAAAAGCAGAGGGAGGGAGGGTGGGATAGGTGGTTTCTGGAGGGGAAATTGGGAAAGGGGAAAACATCTGAAATGTAAATAAACAAAATATCCAATAAAAAAGAAAGAAAGGAGGGAGGAAGGGAAAAGGGAGGGATCAATTCTCTCTTTTAGAAACTTCTGTATTGCTCCACAAGTGCAAAACCAAGGGTCTTACCACTGTCCATCAGAGACCCATCATTGTTACTCTGAGGACAGAGGCTCCTTGAGCTCCAGATAAATTGGGATGCAGAGCAGAGACAAACACTCTATGCTCAAGATTTTACAGATAGGGTTTTGCACCCCAGCAAAATGACACCGCTTTTCTCTCCATATGACAGCTATACGAGAATTTTTCGCTTTGCATCAGAGAGGATGAGCATCAGGTCTGGAGTCAAATGTCTTTTGCTACCACAAGCCAGGCTGCCATCTTCAGTGAAATGCTTCACTGCAACCCTTCTCTTCACATCTGTGGAACTAGTTGAGTAAGAGAGAACCTCACTCACTAGCTCCTGGCGAGGGTTAAAGAAGAGACTGGTTTATGAAGCGCTTCTCTTGTTGCCTGGCACTTGCTAAGTGCTAACTAAATGGTTGCAATTATAATTATTCATGTATTCATTCAAAAACTATGTATTAATCATCTTTTCTGTGCCAGGCATTGCTAGGCAATGTGAGAACACAAAGATGAATAAGGAGGAGTCCCTCTCCTCAAAACTCTCCCTGCATTATGTCCATATGTAACCTTTGCATTTATTCATATATGTAAATTCTCCTCTCTGTGTGTGTGTGTGTGTGCCTGTGTACTCTCTACATTGGAAGTGCCCATGGCATGAATTCTGCACTCTGTGCAAATTGCAGTGAACAAAGTCCCGCTTTGAAACACAAGAGAAGGGTGGGGGTTGCTGATGTAGCCATCCATCTTTCTCCTCTTCAGAGGTGGGTGGCTATTTGCTCTGGGAACACTGACGATATGACCATTAAATCATTTCAGAATGGTGGAGCTGGGAGGTCCTAGCAAGGCCTTCCCTCACACCCACCCTGTTCTGGCACAAAGAAGGGTGTTATACCTCATACACAGCAACAGGCAGGCCACAGGAAAAGGGCTCTTTGTGCCAAGTAGTTTTGCCCAGTCCTGCTCCAAGTGGGGAAGCAAGAAACAATCCATCAGCCTGGTTGTCTGGGAGTCACCGAACTCCTCAAAACAGACCTATTAGCTGAAAGGATAAATATTTACTCTGAGTTCATCTGAATAACCCAGAAAGGGAACTCTGGTTTTTGTCAGTAATAAAAACACTCCCACCTAAGTCTGGAATTAGAGCTTTTTGTCTTTAAATCTTCCCTGCCTAGAATCATTCAGACTTCCTGTGAGAGACTAGATCAGAATTTGCTTGTGTCCTCCAGAGCAGCTGGGGTTGGGGGATTGGGGGGGGGCACAAAGGCAGGCAGGGGTCGTTCTACATGGGGGGTATTTTCTTTTACTGCAAAAGTATGTGTGGCCTCTGTTTGCCTCTTAGTACACAGGTAACTGAAATATTTGCCCTCGGGAGAGAAGGTGCAGAATGTTCTCTTAAAATGCTCCAAATGGTGAAACAAGAGATTTTAGATAAACAGTTTCAGAGGACCCTCATTTCCTGAGCTAGGCTTTGATCACATGATGACACCACCAGCAAAAACACTGTTGTTATCCTTCCAAGGAAGATGTCCCAGAAAGAGCTATTGTCTAGCTCAAAAGTCAGGGGGAGGATGTGATGCCATGGGGGAGGTGAGAAGAGCCGTGGTGATAGAGGAGGCTGGAATAGAAGGATGGAGGAGATGGGACATGCATCCCACACCAGACAAATCCAGGGTGTTTGTTACAAGGTCCAACCCAACTTCCCCTCTTATGTCCCAGCACCTCTTTTGCACATCCAACACTGACCTGGAGGTTGAAGACAAAGGCATGTCTTCAATCTCAAGCCCGGCTCAAGATCTGGAGTACAAAAGTTCTTCAGAAAACATCAAATGCATGACAGTGTTCATCATGATCTCTCTCCTTCAACCCCATCTGACTTCTTATTTCTCTATGTGTATGATAGGGATCATAATATCCCTCCAAAGTTGTATAAAAACGAAAATGCACACCTATTTATTGCGACAGAGCCTGGTACATTATAAGAATCTAGAAAGTGTTTGCATGGATCTTCATATTAAAGCCCTAGAAATCAGCAAGTCGTGGAGCTAGATCATGTGAGAGTTATCAGTTCAAAGGCTTTTGTAGTCAGCAAATTTGCAAGCCTCAATTAGCTGGGACGAGCAACCTATGCTGAAGACAATCCAGCCTCGTGATACCTGTTATACAAGACTGCTGAGTTTACTGGAGCTGAATCGTAAGATGCCCATGTGCTCCAGGACCAGTTTGTATCTTGTAGGATCATAATACCATCAGTAAAGAAGTACAGACCAATGGGAAGATATTTCTTCATTATTAGCCTAACAAATAAAATACATTTATGTCCTGTCACAGTGAGTATGCAGTCCAAATCAAAGTCCTAAATAGATGAAAGGATGAACAGCATAGCTGTCTCTTACCACCGTGGAGAAACTGCTATATTATTTCCTTGTATCATTTATTCCTCTACAGTATAGACATCAATGCTTAATTTGCTTTAGATATAAAAACAGTGTGTGGTGAATGAATTAATGGGAAAAATGTGATGAGCCTCAGGCACCACTTGGGTTGTGGGCTTTCTCTCTCTTTCTCCTCGTTCTTACAGGTCATTAAGCTTCCTGGTTGGCATGGTCTACCTATTCACATCATATTTCCCTGTAGGTGTGGAACTACCATGAGAAAAAAATGACCCAGACAGGCTCAATCTCAACAGGTTGAGACTTTTTTATTGGAACAGGGAGAAGCCCCAACCTTTCCAGAGGATAAAGGTTAAGTGAATTTAACAGGGCCAGGAAGCTGGTATACACACACACACACACACACACACACACACACACACACACACCAAGCTACCAGGAAGTTACAGCTATATTTTAGTGGCTTGACTGGGAACAGAGTAGTTTATTTTCTTCATTATTATTATTATTATTATTATTATTATTTTCTATATTCTTTATTTACATTCCAAATGATTTTCCCTTTCCCGGTTCTCCCCTCCCTATAAGTCCCATAAGCCCTCTTCCCTCTTCCCCTTCCCCAATCAACCCCTCCCACTTCTCGGCCCTGGCAATCCCTTACAATGCTGCATCAAGCCTTTCCAGGACAAGGGCCCTCTTCTTCCTTCTTCTTGCAAATGATTTGATATGAGAGTTGTGTCTTGGGTATTCAAAGCTTCAGATATTCTGGGCTAATATCCACTTATCAGTGACTGCATTCCATGTGTGTTCATTTCTGAATGAGTTACCTCACTTAGGATGCTATTTCCCAGTTTCAACCATTTGGCTAAGAATTTCATGAATTCATTGTTTTTGAATTCCATTGTGTAAATATACCACATTTTCTGTATCCAATACTCCATTGATGGACATCTGGGTTCTTTCCAGCTTCTGGCTATTATAAATAAGACTGCTATGAACATAATGGAGCATGTGTCCTTATTGCATGCCAGGGAATCCTCTGGGTATATGCCCAGGAGTAGTAAAGCAGGGTCCTCCAGAAGTGTCATGCCAAGTTTTCTGAGGAACCATCAGACTGATTTCCAGAATGGTTGTACCACCTTGGAATCCCACCAGCAGTGGAGGAGTGTTCCTCTTTCTCCACATCCTTAACAACACGTGCTGTCTCCTGAGGTTTTTTTTTTTTTAATTGTATTTTCTGTATTCTTTGTTTACATTCCAAAGGCTTTCCCCCTTCCCAGTCCCCCCCCCCCACCATATGTCCCATAAGTCCTCTCCCCCCCAACTATTCCCAATCACCCCCCCTACCATTTCTCTGTTCTGGATCTACAAAACTGGATCCATTCTTTTCAGGCCCAGGGTCCTCTCCTTTCTTCTTCTTGGGAATCATTTGACTTGCTAATTGTGCCTTGAGTATTTAGGGCTTCTGGGCTCATTAATATCCACTTATCAGTGATTGCATTACATGTGTATTCTTTTGTGATTGGGTTAACTCACTTGGGATGATATTTTCCAGATCTAACCATCTGCCTACAAATTGCATGAATTCATTATTTTTAATTGCTGAGTAGTATTCCATTGTATAAATATACCACATTTTCTGTATTCATTCCTCCTTTGAGGGATATCTGGGTTCCTTCAAACTTCTGGCTATTATAAACAAGGTTGCTATGAACATTGTGGAGCATGTGTCTTTATTGTATGCTGGGGAATCCTCTGGGTATATGCCCAAGAGTGGTATGCCAGGGTCCTCTGAAAGTGACATGCCCAATTTTCTGAGGAACCGCCAAACTGATTTCCAGAGCGGTTTTACCATTTTGCAATCCCACCAACAGTGGAGGAGTGTTCCTCTTTCTCCACATCCTCGCCAGCACCTGTTGTCTCTTGAGTTTTTAATCTTAGCCATTCTGACTGGTGTGAGGTGGAATCTCAGGGTTGTTTTGATTTGCATTTCCCTGATAACTAATGATGTTGAACATCTCTTAAGGTGTTTCTCGTCCATTCGAATTTCTTCTGGTGAAAATTCTTTGTTTAGCTCTGTACCCCATTTTTTGATAGGGTTATTTGGTTCTTTGGGGTGTAACTTCTTGAGTTCTTTGTATATATTGGATATTAGCCCTCTGTCGGATGTGGGGTTGGTGAAGATATTTTCCCACTTTGTTGGTTGTCGTTTTGTCCTTCTGACAGTGTCCTTTGCCTTACAGAAACTTTGTAATTTTATGAGGTCCCATTTGTCAATTCTTGATCTTAGAGCATAAGCTATTGTCTCCTGAGTTTTTAATCTTGGCCATTCTCACTAGTGTGAGATGAAATCTCACAGTTGTTTTGATTTGCATTTCCCTAATGACTAATGATGTTGAATATTTCTTAAGGTGCTTCTCAGCCACCCAAAGTTCTTTAGGTGAAAATTCTTTGTTTAGCTCTGTACCCCTTTTTTAATAGGGATATTTGTTTCTTTGGGGTCTAACTTCTTGAGTTCTTTGTATATATTGGATATTAGCCCCCTGTTGGTGAAAATCTTTTCCCAACTTGTTGGTTGTCGTTTTTGTTCTTTGCACATTTGCCTTACAGAAATTTTGTAATTTTATGAGGTCCCATTTCTTAATTGTTGATCTTCATCCCTCACCATGTGTCCCATAAGTTCTCCCTCTGGCCCCCCCACGCATTCCCCAATCACCTAATCACCCCCCAACCCTTTCTCTGTTCTGGTACTCTCCTGCAAGACTGGAACCAGTCTTTTCTGGACCAGTGTCTGTTTAGATGAACTATTTGATCCTGATTTAATTTTGGCATTTGGTATCTGTCTAGGAAATTGTCCATTTCCTCCAGATTTTCCAATTGTGTTGAGAATAGGCTTTTGTAGTCGGATCTGATAATTTTTTGAATTTCCTCAGGTTCTGTTGTTATATCTCCCTTTTCATTTCTAATTTTGTTAATTTGGATACTGTCTCTGTGCCCTTTGGTTAGTCTGGCTAAGGGTTTATCTATCTTGTTAATTTTCTCAAAGAACCAGCTCCTGGTTGTGTTGATTCTTTGTATGGTTCTCTTTGTTTCTACTTGATTGATTTCAGCCCTGAGTTTGATGATTTCCTGTCTTCTACTCCTCCTGGGTGAATTAACTTCTTTTTCTTCCAGAGCTTTAAGGTGTGCCCTTAAGCTGCTAGTGTATGCTCTCTCCAGTTTCTTTTTGGAGGCACTCATGGCTATGAGTTTTCTTCTTAGCACTGCTTTCATTGTGTCCCATAGATTTGGGTATGTTATGTCTTCATTTTCATAAAATTCTAAAAAGTGTTTGATTTCTTTCTTTATTTCTTCCTTGACCAAAGTATCATTGAGTATTGTTCAGTTTCCATGTTTATGTGGGCTTTCTGTTGTTTTTGTTGCTATTGAAGACCACTTTTACTCCATAGTGATCTGATAGGAGGCATAGGATTAGTTTGATCATCTTATACTTGTTGAGGTCTGTCTTGTGACCAATTATATGGTCTATTTTGGAGAAGGTACCATGAGGTGCTGAGAAAAAGGTATATTCTTTTGCTTTAGGATGAAATGTTTTATATATATATATATATATATATACACATACATAGATATATATATACACACACACATATATATGTTACATATATGTTATATATATTTATATATATATACATATATAACATATATATCTGTTATATATCTGTTATATATATTTATATATATATGTTAAATCAAATTGGTCCAAAGCTTAATTAGTTTCACTGTGTCCCTGTTTAGTTTCTGTTTTCCTGATTGGTCCATTGAGAAGAGTAGAGTGTTGGAGTCACCCACAATTATTGTGTGAGGTGCAGTGTGTGCTTTGAACTTTAGTAAAGTTTCTTTTACAAATGAGGGTGCCCTTGCATTTGGAGCATCTATGCTCAGAATTGAGAGCTCTTCTTGGTGCATTTTTCCTTTGATCAGCAAGAAGTGTCTTTCCATGTCTCTTTTGATGACTTTAGGTTGAAAGTCAATTTTATTTGATATTAGAATGTCTACTCCACCTTGTTTCCTGAGACCATTTGCTTATAAAATTGTTTTCCAGACTTTTACTCTGAAGTAGTGTTTGTCTTTGACACTCAGGTGTGTTTCTTGTAAGCAGCAAAATGTAGGGAGGGTCCTGTTTCCATATCCAGTCTGTTAGTCTATGTCTTTTTACTGGGGAATTGAATCCATTGATGTTAAAAGATATTAAGGAACAGTGATTATTACTTCCTGTCATTTTTGATGTTATTTTTATATTTGAGTGGTTATCTTCTTTTGGGTTTGATGAAAGAAGGTTACTATCTTGCTTTTTCCATGGTGTAGTTTCCCTCCTTATATTGGTGTTTTCCACCTATTATCCTTTGTAGGGCTGGGTTTGTGGAAAAATATTGTGTACATTTGGTTTTATCATGGCATATCTTGGTTTCTCCATCTATAATGATTGACAGTTTTGCTGGGTCTAGTAGACTTAGCTGGCATTTGTGTTCTCTTAAAGACTCTATGAGATCTGCCCAGGATCTTCTAGCTTTCATGCTCTCTGGTTAGAACTCTGGTGTAATTCTGATAGGTCTCCCTTTATATGTTACTTGGCCTTCTTCTCTTCCTGCTTTTACTATTCTTTCTTTTTTTAGTACATTTGCAGTTTTGATTATTATGTGGCGGGAAGTATTTCTGTTCTGGTTCAGTCTGTTTGAAGTACTGTAGGCTTCTTGTTTATTCATGGGCATCTCTCTCTTTAGGTTAGGGAACGTTTCTTCCATAATTTTGTTGAAGATATTTGCTGGCCCTTTAAATTGTAAATCTTCACTCTCATCTATACCTATAATCCTTACGTTTGGTCTTCTCAATGTGTCCTGGATTTCCTGGATGTTTTGGGTTTCAAGCTTTTTGCATTTTGCATTTTCGTTGACTGTTGAATCAATCGTTTCTATGGTATCTTCAGCATCTGAGATTCTTTCTTCTATCTCTTGTATTCTGTTGTTGATATTTGCATCTATGGCCCCTGATTTCTTTCCAAGGTTTTCTATCTCCAAAGTTTTCTCCCTTTGTGATTTCTTAGTTATTTCTACTTCTGTTTTTAGATTCTGGATGGTTTTGCTCAGTTCCTTCACTTGTTTGTGTTTTCCTGTAATTCTTAAAAGATTTCCGTGTTTCCTGTTTCATGACTTCTGCCTGTTGACCCAAGTTCTCCTGTATTTCTTTAAGTGATGTTTGCATTTCCTCTTTATTGGCTTCTATCTGTTGACCCATATTCTCCTGAATTTCTTTAAATGATTTTTGTGTTTTCCTTGTAAGGGCTTCTACCTTTTGATCCATTTTCTCCTGTATTTCTTTAATAGATTTATTTACGTCCTTCTTGTGTTCCTCTAACATCATCATGACCAGTGATTTTAAATCCAAATCTTGTTTTTCTGGTGTGTTGGGGTATCCAGGACTTGCTTTTGTTAGAGAATTTCGTTCAGATGCTGCCATATTGCCTTGATTTCTGTTACTAATGTTCTTATGATTACCTTTTGCCATCTAGTTATCTCTGTTGTTAGTTGGTCCTGTTGTCACTGGCTGGTGGTTGAGCACCCTGTGAGCCTGTAAGGCTATTTCTGCACTGCTGGATGACTGGGTTTTCCCTGGCACAGATTGCTGTTGTGCTGCCTTACTCTTGGGTGCCATTGGAGCCCTGGTGTGTCTTGCCCCAAACAATGTTATACTTGGGTTTTCTCTGTGAACCTGGTGTTGCCTATCTGCTCTGTCAGGGTGTGAAAATTGCAGATGCTGCGGGGACCTTTTCCAAGTTCTGATCACTCTGCAGGGCAAATGTCCCCAGACAGGGCTGGCACACAGATGGCACACAGAGCTGCCCAGGCCCTGGGTGCAAGCAGAAGCCTTACTGGCTGTGTTCCAAGAGCTGTGAGACTTGGGATATCTCAGTGTACCTGGTGCTGCCGGTCCAGTCTGTCTGGCAGCCGGGAGCCAAGATGGTGGAGACCCCCTCCAAATGCCGATCACTCTACATGGCAAACGTCCCCTGACAGGGTTGGCACACAGAAGGCTCGCAGAGCTGCCTAGGTCCTGGGTGCAGGCAGAAGCCTGACGGGCTGAGACCCAAGCGCTTTTAGACTCAGGATATCTCTGTACCTGGCGCTGCCTGTCAGGTCCATTCTGCATCCAGGAGCCAAAATCAGGGTGGTTTATTTTCAGTATCTTGGTATATTACTTCTGCTAGTGACGCGCAAAAGGATCAGGCTGGGGCTGAGCAATTATTTATGGCTAGAGGCTATTGTCCAGAACAGCTTGACTAAATTCCTTATGACCTGAGGCTATTACCCAATTTTTGTTTGTTTGTTTGTTTGTTTTTTGCATTGTCCAGTCTAAACTTCGGTAGTGTCTGAGGAAAGAGAGGAAATGCTTGGTTCTATCTGTATCATGGACACAATTCCCTAGTGATGCTAGTCTTGCCTTCATCCTTGTGTCTGCTATGATCCACATCCATGTTCCCTACAGAAGCTGAAATACTGATGTGCATTGCACACTTGCAATTCCATGCAGGACAGCTTCATGTCTCTTCTCTTCCTGCCTCAGAATATAATACGTTTCCTCAAGAAAAAGAATCCAGCCCATATTTGAGGAGAGGCCACATTCTATCTCAGTCTGGACATAGGTAATTTGGGTGAACTTTGAGGTTTGAGCCTAGTAATTATTCCTAATACAGATAGTATTTTGCTTTAATATGCTTATATTATTGATATATATTAAAATAGGCCTTAAAACATTTTATTTCATATTAATATCTTTAGCTTCTATTTGTTTTCAAATATGTATTGTATACTTTGTTCTGTTGCTTGATTTTAATACTCTTACTTAATTAAAGTAAGTATTATTTTAATAAATAATAAATATTATATTTTAATAAATACTATATCACTTAGCTATTTCTCTGTGATCCTTCTGGTCATCAATTTGGATTGAGCTTGTGTTTCATATTTTCTCAGAAGATACACAGTATTACCTATTTATCCCACAGGGACATCAAAAGTCATCCTATCTAGAGCCATATTGCTGAGACAATGAATTATCAGGGTTACTTAAGGAGCACTGGTAAATCAGACAGCCACACTGTGGAGAAGCGCATCCCAGCATGAATGGTGACCAGCTGTACCACTGGAGTTCAATGTGAAACTTGCAGGCAGTTTCACTGAATAATATCCTATCTTACCTCAACTATTTACTCTTTCTTCTAACTGTCATGATGTTTGATGATTAATCTTCTTGTGAATTTCATGAGTCTCCCCCAATCCCCAATTAGGAAATGTTTCCATTGGCAACTGCTGTACTTGACTTGGCTTCTGAGTCTTTCCATCCCCATACCAGGATACAGTCTGCTACCATGCAAAGGTTGATATCTAGATACCTATGTGTGTAATGTTAAAATAAAAATATAAAATAGAACTTGTGGTTTTTGAGAAGGCCCAATCTATGAGAAGTGGGAAAGTGTTAAGAATACTATTACTGATTTCTTAGACAACAGTAAATGAAAACTTGCAGTCTAGAGAAATGCTAAGGCTGCCTTTGTGACTTGTAAAACAGGCACTTGTGTTTCCTAGCTGCCCCATGAGTTAACTGGAAGAGATAAAATGTCCCTGATGTGTTTGTGGATCTCAAGAAGGAGATTACCAGGTAAGATTATAGAAATGGATTGATTCACATTGGCTGCATGCGTTCACTTTGTAAGCAGAATTTAGAAGAGCTGCAATGTAGTTTGGATCTTTTGAGTTGCAAAATAAAACTTTCATATTGTCTGTTTCTCCAGAGAGCCATGCTAATCTTAAAAAAAAAAATAGTCACAGTTCAAAACTAAATCAAGAATTTGACTATATAACTCTTGGTAAACATCACTAAAATATTAAACTTACCCTTGATAGGCCCTCTTGTCTGGTCAAAAGTACTTCCAAAAATCTTAAGAGCCTGTTTGTATGGAAGCATAATCTCAAAATAAAGTATTTGAGGTTCTATAAAGTTCTTTCAAAAGAATCCTGGGAGTAGATTTGGACTAATACATTGCATAAAATATGATCCATAACAAATTCAAAAAAGCTAAAGCTCAAAGGTAGGTGTACAATCTGAGGACAAGAACTATGGATCTCTATTTTTGGATAAGAGGCAAGCTAAAGAAGTCAATCCATTAAATTTTCTTGGAGAAAGTAGTATTTTTGCAAGATATATAGTGGGATGGTATAAGGAGTAGAACAAGAGCTCATCAGCAATTGAAGTCTAAGGAAGCAATCCCAATGAACTGAGCTTTCTATGGGACTCTATGTGTCTTCCCTTACATCCATTCAAATGGAGGTGCTCATTGTAATGTGCTTATCTGGCCTCGGCATTGCATGCCAGGCATTTGAAACAGGTAACTTGTCTTAGTTGTCTCATTTCTGCATCAATAGGGAATGTAGTCAAAGCAGGAGTTCCATATATTTCTAGACCTAACAGATATGAGCCTGATGTCACATCTGAATCACATTTTAGGGTTCTTAATAGAGGATTTTTATATTTCATATGCTACTGAGACACCACTACTTGGGACAAGCAAGAAGACGATTACAGGTTTATATGGGACATATCTTTTATACATTCCTTTAGAAAATTTCCTCATACGGTTACTCTGGGCTTGATCATTGAACCAAAAGTACATGGGGAGACATAATACAAGCATCCACTTGAAAGGCATTTTTGCATTACAGTTTTACTCTGCCTTCCTCAATGCTGACATTCCTGTGCCCATGGGAAGAGGGCCAACTTAACTTGCTGGAAACACATAGGTCAACTGAAAGCTCGTCCCACACATGTATTTAATCCCACTGATCTTCTAGAGAACTGAAGCTAGCCAGCATCTAAGGTGTCAATTCAAAGAATTGCCCAGCGTACATTGACTTAGTTTCATAAGATGAGATGGTTGTTTGAAACTACTATTCTTTGAAGTATTATGATACATGGCAAAGGCAGACAAATTTTGTTGGAGATAAATATATTTGAAGTGGAATATTAAGTCTTAGTGGAGATGTATTTGGCAAATTAAGTGAACAATATTCCAAGTAGAAGGAATCGCATGGGTGAAAAAGGAATTCTAATGGATGCAATCCCTCAGTGAGCAAGATTAATTGTACTGTTAGACTTAGCCTGGTAAGGCAGGAGTAACCAAGTTATTCAGCACTTATTCACTGTGGTCAGGAGTCAAATCTTTGCATGTTTTCATGTGTAGGCCAGGGACGGAACATGTCCCGATAACTGCTGGTGGGATGGTAGAGAAGCAAGAGAAAACTGAGAGTTGCATCTCATCTGATACTGTCCTGCTGCCAAGTATAAGTCACATGATCCAAAGAAAGTGGGAACATTCTATTCAACAAAATTACAGAGAAACACATTCCACAACAGCGGGTTATACTTTCATAGCGCTCCTGTGCATTTTGACCCCAAAGTGGAAACCCTCCAAAGGCCCATTTACATGTGCATGAATTTTTAGAAACTCATTTCCACACAAGGGAATTGTTATTGGCAATGCATTAGTTTGCTTTGCTGTTGCTAAGATAAAATACCTACTAAAACCAAGTTAGGGAAGGAAAGGATTTATTTGGCTTACACTTTAACATCACAGTCCATCAATGAGCAAAGCCAGAGCAGAAGCTCAAACTATCAACCTGAAGGAACTAAAGCACAGACCACAGAGGGAAATTGCTTATTAGCTTTTCCAGCCTTAATTTCAGCTACCCTTTTAGCTAACTCAGGCCCACCTGTCTAGAGATGGTATTTCCTACAATGGGCTGCCCCCCATCAACCAGCAATCAAGAAAATGCTTTGCAGATGCCCACAATCTTTCGGTGATGGCATTCATAAATCGAGACTCCCTCTTCTCTGTGTCAAGTTGACAATAAAAAGTAACCAGGATAGGCAATTAATTCTCATCAAAAAAGCAAGATGTTGGTATACACATGCTACAACACCAAAACTAAAAACCATTATGTTAAGTGAAAGAGTCAAGAGAAAAAGGACTGCATGTATGAAACGTCTAGAAAAGATAACTCCATAAAGACATAAACCATACCCACAGTCGCCTTGTAGGATAAGTGGAACATTGCTATAAAAAGGTTCAAGAGAGGTAGTTGGGTGGGAATGTTCTGAAATGATTAGGCAATGAAAATCATTGAAATGTTTACTTACAATAAGAGAATTTTATGGGACATGAATACCATGCCATGTAGGTATTAAAATGTATAACTAATGGAATGAGACTTTGGCATTACCCTTAGCCATCGTTTCAAAGGCACTATGAAAGGATTGGTTGGATACATGTGGAAATATTTACAAAAGTTTCTCTGACTACTGTCTTTCTTTAAACAGTTCTGAGGAAAAAAGGGTTGATTCATCAGAAGTATCACACTGCATTTTATAATTGTATTTTTTCCAGTGATTCAGCTTTATCCATAAATAACAAACATCTTTAATTTTATCCTTTGAGCTACTGCATTTTAAGTTGGTACATGTGGTTAAATAAATAAATAAATAAATAAATAAATAAAAACTTGGCTCACATACAAGCAACTGCAATTAATGAAGTATGCCCTACTTATTGACTTTTCTTATAATATGTACAACAGAAACATGCTCTTATAAACAGGTCAAGAACTATAAAATGTTCACTAATTGCTGGAATTTGCTTTTCCCTTTGGAATGAAAAGGATTTAACAATCAGAATCGCTATTCAAGGGGTAATAGAAGAAGGAAAGAAGGGCCTCTGTTATTAGCTAATCTAGCAATTATTCCCAAATCAGAGCTTGTGTTCTACATGAATATCAACTGAGTTGGTTGAAGAGTTGCAGCTGGAGAGGTGAAAACAGCTGCCTGCTCTAATGCAAAATTCCTTTGGTTTGGAGAGTACACTAGCATTAATCCAAGAGATCTAGGATGAACCTCATTCCCTAAGCAGAAAATGCCTGCTTCTATCACAGGCCAGCAACAACCCCTCACACTTCCTTTCTAGTACATGGGGAATGTGCCTGCGATGACTTCACCTCATTTAAGAACTCCTACAAGCCCGGGTTTGAAACTTAAGTAAACCTCTGTTCTGCAACCTGGCAACTATAACAGAGCTCCTTGGCCCCCAGTGAGATTAGGGGATTATTCTCTCACTACCTTCCCTTTCAATGACGAGACTTGGGAGAAGGTTCTAAAATCAAGAAAAGACACAACAATACTTGAAGGTCACTTAAGCTTATAATACATCACAGCCATTGGCTGTAAGTTAAGACTTACTTCACAAATATCCATGAAGAACTTTGGGGAGCTCCTTTCATTCCGCTAGGTACGGTACTCACTTTACTCAAACAGCTGCCTTGAAAGATCATATAACCTCATAGCTTCCTGACTGGCATAATTCTTCACAATTCAAAGCCCAGAGTTCTCATCTATAAGATTTTTATACATACCTCTAGAATGCAATTGAAAAGACCTAGCTTGAGTCCTTTTTGACATCCAGTTTCTGATCCATTTCTCTTTTTACAGAAATAAAACAAAACCAAAAAGGTACACATTTAATCTCTAAGTTTTCTCCTGCAATGTTCCTTGCTCCTATGGAATTTATAGAGCTTCCCAATCACTCCAGGAGTTCTTGCCAGAATGAACTTCGACCTGCCCATTGCATTATGTCCGTAAGCATGTTTGTAGCTGACCTTCTGCTTCTGTCCTGCTCCAGTCTGGTTCTGCTAAACTCTAAATCAGGCTAACTAAACCCTCCTACCTAAATGCTCCAATGATGCTGGTATGGAGAGTGCGTTTTTTGTAATTCCAGGGCTGGGGAGATGGGCACAGAAGGATTGCTGGGGCTTATTGTTTATTCAGTTTAGCCTAATTGGTGAACTTCTGATAAGAGATTGAGTTGTTGATGGCATTCCTCAGGATGACACATGAGGTTATTTTCTGCCCACCAAACCACACCACAAATGCACACATGTGTGCATGAACACGTACACACACACACACACACACACCCCACACCACACCACACCACACAAACACAGACACACATACACACCACAGATACTCACAAACACACACACACATACATACACAACACCACACATCATACACCACATCATACACAGAGAAACAGAAACACATACACACACCATAGAGATAGACACACTATACATGGCAAACGCAAGCACACACACTCACACTTCCAATTGTTTATATCTTATACACACTAAAAACAAAAGAAATGTTGCTGTGACCTATACAACTTTTGTTGATCTACTATCTTTTCTCGGACCTTATTTCCTATCATTGATTCTGAGCTCATGCATTTGGACTTGGGTACATTACTGTTTCTAACCTATGCCAAAAGTCTTCACAGTCTCCTCTCTCTACATAATAGTTCACTTTGTGATTTTCTTTCCAAAAAAACTTTTTGTTTCTATGATACATACACATGGCAGCCCATCTTTTTATGCAAATGGAAAAATTACAGCAAAGACTTCCTGTCCATCCTATTTGAATCTGCACTCGCACTTGCTGTTCTTAGAATAACTGTCCCTATGCTTGGCTTCATTTTTCCTAAGAATGCTTATCATCCTTTGATGCATCACATCCCTCCAGATTTCAATGAGACCATCACAGACACAGGGATTTTGGACACACTAATTTACTGTTTAAATTCTTGCTATCTAGAAAACCCCTGTGCATACCAGGTTCATGTACTTTGCATAGTATGGTATATATTGAATTCTTAATGAACTGAAGGCTATTATTACTGTTGTTGTTACAAGTACATTAGATAAGAAGTGGACAAATTGAGGGAAAATATTAAACACAATAGTAGATTGAATAATGCTGTGAATTTCCAGAATTCTATTTTGAATTTTATTCTGAACATCACTATTCAATATGCTTCTGTGTTTACCTTTGTACATTTCTGTAAAAGTGTTCTGAAAATGACAGATGCCTTTCCAGGCTCTCTACAGAATGCCTTCTCCTAAACACTGCATGTGCATGACAAAAGGTTTGGCAAAATTCTATAGTTCTTACAGGAGGCCTCTTTGCATACATACCTGGTGCTTTACAGAATGGTATTACTAGGTGCTTATTCCTGGAGCATATTCCCCAGAACCTCTCAACACAGGCTTCCTTCAGCCCTTTCCCATTGTCAAAGAAGCTTCAAGTTTTCATATTTGGGTTTGCATAGAAAGAATATTAGGCTAAGGGTTAAAGGATCATATTAGCAGCCTGTGTGATGTTTGCAAAGCAAGACAGCTGGCTTAGCTTCCTTTTGTAAATGGAGTGGGGTGTGGTTATTAGTCTCTCTAGGTCTCCTCCAGTTCTATGCAAATGTAATTTTTTAGATCAGATATCACTAGTGACTCGATTAGTTGTCATATAATTGTCTAGTTTGTTCCTCTAAGAGGTTACATTATCTTCATTTCTAATACAGTTCTGGTATGTCAATATAGCTGACAATCAGAGGGAACGAACTATTTATCTCTGCAGTTGTATGTGACTAATTTCCTATTTCTGGGAAGAATTGTAAAAGGAGGCCCCTAGAATTGTCTTTAGCTCTGTGGTGAACAACTAATTTGAAACCACGGGGCGCACACTGAGAGACTGCAGGCACACATCTGATAGCCATTTTATGGGAATGTGTATTTGCCCCTCAGTTGTGGTTCTCCACAGACTCCTATGATGAGTGACATGCTTCCAGCAGATGAAAACTACATGGTGGCCGATGCCAGAGACCTCTGACTACAGAACTTGGCATTTGCTGATTTCTGCCTGTTTGCCCTATGTGGATATTTAAATCTTTGCTATTCCGATGAAAGTCACATGCGGCCAAACGGAAATGCTATCTCCAAAAGGATGTAAATTGAACTCAGAGAATTAAATTCTAGCATTTAAAGTTGTATATCCAGGCAATCTTTTCAACCACGGGCCTTTTTTAACTTTAATTTTTTGGGAAGACCTTGGTGGTTGTCAACACCTTCGTTGGTGCTGAGTTCTTATTTTCTATCCATCTGAAGGAGGGAAGTAAGGTTAGAACAAAAACAGGGGAGAAAATGACATAATCGTTATCAAATTAGAAGACATAGACAAATATGTCTGAGAGTAAGTAAAGAACTTTGAACCAGATTGTTTGATTGATTCCACCTCTCTGCTACATACAAATTCCAAGATTTTGGGTAAATCATTTCACATCTGTTACCCAGTGTCTGAATATATATAGTGGATTTACTAAAGACAAGATAAATGTTTCAGGAAGAATACAAAAAACTCTGAAATCATGAAACATTCAGGATTCTCCTGGAGTATGCTACTTTCCACAATCTTAGCTCATGAGAGACCTGTAGCTATGGAAAGGCTAGTGTTTCATGGTAGAAGTATTATTTGTAGGAAAGATGGATTTTTTTTTTTTTTGGCTTCCTGGAAAATAATATTTGGAATCTACTCTAAACACAAGGTAGGGATTTGGTATTGCACATGGAAGAGATAGCACTCAAACACAGAAACTGGAAAAGTATATTTTTCCAACCCAATTATCCAGTAAAAGAAATCTCAACTCAATCAGTAACTATACAAGCTATAAGCCTAGATTGGGCAGATCTCCCACTATACTACTGTATTCCCATCTATATTATCCCATATAACTTGCAGTTTCTCCAGGCCAAGAGCTTCTCTCTCTGCAGCCTCTCAGTTGATCTTCCATAACTCCTCCCTCTCCTCCCACGCCGCCCCCTATCCTTTTCTCCACCCCCAAATTCTCAGCTCCTCCCCCTTCTTCCTGCCAAATCATTGGCTCAAGCCTTTATTTGAAAAGTTAAGGTGGGCAGAAGGTTTACAAGGCAACTCATTTGCATCCCCATCCCCTCTGTGGAGTGGAATTAGCATCAAAATACAAGCCTAGGGCTATCCACAACAGGTATTTGGTATTACACATGGAAGAGATAGCACTCAAACACAGAAACTGGAAGAGTACATGGTGGCGTGGGGCCTGGCTACACAAGAAACCTAGTCTATCAGTTGGTTACTTTCAAGATAGCCCCAAGCATGATATTTGGATGATCTTAAAGATGAAGGTCATTTCACTTCTGTGTGTCCACAGCAGAATATCTTCATATGATCGAGTATAAGTACTGTTCATGCTCTGTGAGATGGCTCAGTGGGTTAAAGTCAACTGCCACCAAGACTGAAAACCTGAGCTGGTTCCCCAGGACACAAATGGTGGAAGGAGAAAACCGACTCCAATGAGCTATATTTTTAACATCTATACTGGCACACCCATCTCTCCATGGTGATGACCAAAGAAAATAATTTTTAGAAATGAAGTCATCATTTTTGAATTTAGAATCAGAGTGCAGGTAACAGTCAGATGTGACACTAAGGGCAAATTAGCAAAGAAAAGAAGGAAACCACAAGAATTCACCAAGAATAATGAACAATGACTTGTCAGTGAAGACACCTAATGTGGCCTCCACTCAATTAAAAATAAACAATCAGGTGTCTCCAAATAAGCTTGAGTGTCCAGTCTCATAAGGAACAAACTAAGAAGCCTTTTGAGTAACCCTAGATTTTAGTGATCACCTACTATTCTTGATATATTTTCTGTTCATTCATAAACTTTCACTTAAACATTCATACAACAAATGAATGTGTGATCAATTTGAAGAATATGATGGAAACTTGGTAAACCCTGGAGGACTGGGGTGGTGAGTGGTTGATAATATTAGTGCTACATATTAGAAATCCTTCACTTCAACTCAGTGACACTTTTGAAGCATACCCATATATCAACCAACTACTGTTCAAACAATTGCTGTGTGGGTCTTTAGTGAAGCTGTTATGCTCTTCAGATTGTGGAAGGATTTCTGTCAATTTATAGTTCCCCTCTGAGATGATTTTTTTTTACTATATTCTGTAAGTGGATGCCCTTTTAGCATTTCATGCCATGATAACAAGACAGTGCATTCTTAACCAATAAAACGGGGTGGGCAGGGGGAAAGATACTGGTCATTCTAAGACAACTTACTGAAGTTAGAATCAACCCCCCAAATATAACCAAAACCACAAATAATATGTATATTAAAATGCAGTACACATAAAGACCCAGCTCCACAACTCCTGGGCATAAACCTAAAAGATTCTCCAATGCAGAACATGCTCCACTATGTTCATAGCAGCCTTATTTATAATGGCCAGAAGCTGGAAAGAACCCAGATATCCTTCAACAGTGGAATGAATACAGAAAATGTGGTACATTTACAAAATGGAATACTACTCAGCTATTAAAAATAATGAATTCATGAAATTCTTGGGCAAATGGATGGAACTAGAAAATTTCATCCTGAGTGAGGTAACCCAATCACAAAAGGGCACACGTGGTATACACTCACTGATAAGTGGATACTAACCCAAAAGCTCAGAATACCCAAGATACAATTCACAGACCATATGAAGCTCAAGAAGAAGGAGGACCAAAGTGTGGGTGCTTCATTCCTTCTTAGAAGGGGGAACAAAATACTCAAGGGAGAAAATACAGAGACAAGTGTGGAGCAGAGACTGAAGAAAAAACCATCCAGAGACTGCCCCACCTGGAGATACATCCCATATACAAACACCAAACCCAAGACACTATTGTGAATGCCAAGAAATGCTTGCTGACAGGAGCCTGATATAGCTGTCTCCTGAGAGGCTCTACCAGAGCCTGACAAATAGAGATGGATTCTCACAGCCAACCATTGGACTGAGCACTGGGTCCCCAACAGGGGAGTTAAAAAAATAACTGGGGGAGCTGAGGAGGTTTGTGACCCAATTGGAAGAACAACAATATTAACCAACCAGATCCCCCAGAGCTCCCAGGGATTAAACCACCAATCAAAGAGTACACCTGGATGAACCAATGGCTCCAGCCACATATATAGCAGAGTATGGTCTTGTCAGACATCAATGGGAAGAGAGGCCCTTGGTCCTGTGTACGCTCGATGCCCCCAGTATAAGGGAATTTGAGGATGAGGAGGTGGGAGTGCTGGGAGGGTGGGGGGGACACCCTAATAGAAGCAGGGGGAGGGGAAATGGGATAGGGAGTTTCTAGAGGAGAACCTGGGAAAGGGGATAACATTTGAAATGTAAATAAAGAAAATATCCAATAAAAAACACATTTTAGTGTTTTATAACACCATATTCAAATACATATACTGCAGGAAATAGCTTTTACCTAATTGTTGATATATAGTTATTAAAATACAGCATGTAAATGCTTATAGGTAAGTGAACTGCATTATAGAAATCCCAAAAGAAGGCACATGTAATACTTTGTGGAAAGTGGTGAAATGATCAGTCATGTTAAGGTTTAGCATGTGTAAAGAACTTGATATGAAGAAATGTTTGAAAAGGTTGTATTCAAAAGTTGCTAGAGAACTAGGGAAGCTGGTGCCCTCTGACCATGTTGTCTTTACTTGTCCATATTGTGAATGCATCCTTAGAACTCTAATGATTCTATTTTCCCTAGTCATCTGAAACAGACCAGGTAGAAAAAAACAGTGACTGCATACTCAAGATAGTCAGTCTTTTTTTTAAAACATCTATAATATTTTATAATTTGAATATGAATACATACATATTCAAACATATTTGCTCACCATGCATATATTTGAGCACTGGATCTACATGTCTATTCATGTTATTTTTCTTATGTTTATTGCAAGTGACACTCATCTCCACTTCTGTGATGTTTAACACTTGTCTGGGAATCATCCATTAATAACTTCAATCAACATCACATGACCATGAACAAATTACTTATTTTCTGACTCTGCACATGTGGCACACAGTGACAGCCAAGACCCCCTGGTATCGCTTGGAGCCCAGATCTACTCCTTCCCAGGTTTTCTTGGTATATTGTCTCCTGTCAGACTCTCTACAGTAAAATACCAGGAAGCAGAAAGCATAGACTGGGCATGAAGCAAAAATGATTAGGAAGCACATTCCCTTAAGAGCCCCATTTCATAGGCCAGTAATGAAAATGGTGTTGTTATCACATCTAAGTAAATCAGTAATTCACATGATAGTAAGAAGAAGAAACCTTTTTCTTAGGTATCCAAAGCAGAAGGACAGGTGGGTGGGGATGCTATTGTTTTGTGAATTATTACAATTAAATATGATATCAATGTATTACTTTTATGTGAGCTGCTATGTCAAACAGTGTAAGATTACATAAGTAACAAGAGAAGGAAGGGCCAGGGCAGAGAGGCAGTGAGGCTGGGTGCTGTTAAATCCCTTTCTGGATTGTAGACTCTTTTCTAATGAAGACCAGCCTTAGTCTGTGGTAATCTGATAAGATGCATGGCTTGTATCTGTTGAGGCCTGTTTTGTTATCAATTATATGGTCAATTTTGGAGAAGGTACCGTGAGGTGCTTAGAAGAAGGTATATTTTATTTTAGGATAAAATGTTCTATAGATATCTGTTAAATCCATTTGGTTCATAACTTCTGTTAGTTACACTGTGCCTCTGCTAAGTTCTGTTTCCATGATCTATCCATTGATGAGAGTGGGATGTTGAAGTCACCCACTATTGTTGTGTGAGGTACAATATGTGCTTTGAGCTTTAGTAAAGTTTCTTTTAAGAATGTGGGTGCCCTTGAATTTGGAGCACAGATGGCCAGAACTGAGTTCTTGGTAGATTTTTCCTTTGAAGAGTATAAAGTGTCCTTCCTAATCCTTTTTGATAACTTTTGGTTGAAAGTTGATTTTATTCGATATTAGAATGGCTACTCCAGCTTGTTTTTTTGGGATAATTTGCTTGGAAAATTGTTTTCCAGCCCTTTACTCTGAGGTAGTGTCTGTCTTTAACACTGAGGTATGTTTCCTGTGTGCAGCAAAATGCTGGGTCCTGTTTACATAGCCAGTCTGTTAGTCTATGTCATTTTATTGGGGAATTCATTCCATTGATGTTAGGAGATATTAAGGAAAAGTGATTGTTGCTTCCTGTTATTTTTGATGTTATTTTTATGGTTGTGTAGCTATATTCTTTTGGCTTTGTTGAAATATTACTTTCTTGGCTTTTTCTAGGGTGTAGTTTCCCTCCTTGTGTTGGAGTTTTCCATCTATTATCCTTTGTAGGGCTGGATTTGTGGAAAGATATTGTGTAAATTTTGTTTTGTCATGGAATATCTTAGTTTCTCCATCTGTGGTAATTGAGAGTTTTCCTGGGTATAGTACCCTGGGCTGGAATTTAACCAACCACTATTTTGAAAAGAAATTTAAATAGTGAGTAACCCTAACTTGTTTTTTTTTATCTCAATGATATTTCTTCCATTTTTCATTATTTGGAATACTATTGGCTGTGGGTTTGTAGAACATCACTATCATTATGTTGAGGAACAATTCCTCCAGTCCTATAATCTTAGGACCTTTATTAGGAATGCATATTGTATTTCATCAAAGGACTTTTCTGCATGAATTGAGATGATGTGATTTTGTCTTTAATTTCATTTATATGAATCATTACATCTATTGTGTTACAAATTGGATAAAGCTAACTTGATGATAGAAATGTGTGTGTGTGTGTGTGTGTGTGTGTGTGTGTGTGTATGCCTGTATTCATTTTCCAATTATCTTACTGAGAAGTTTTACTTCTGTGATCATCAGGAATTTTGGCCTGCAGTTTTCTTTCCTTGTAGTTTCTTTATCTGGTTTTGGTATTAGAGAGCAAAATTAGCACCATAGGAGGAGTTGGAAGTGTTCCTTCAGTTTCTCTTCTTTTTAATAATTTAAAAAGTCTTGGTTGTCGAAGTATGAAAGTCTGATAATATCCTACTGTCCATTTAGTTGAACTTGGGCCTTTTCTAGTCAGTTTGATTCTTGTTTAGAACTCCTTATTGATTATTTAAGTTATTGATCTCTCCTTGGTTTAACTTGGTAGTTTTGATGCGCACTTGAAATTTAACTAGTTCTTTTAGACATTTTATAGGTTTTAAAAGTATTTACTCCTCTTGTGTGTTTTAATTTCTTTATTGTATATGGTAATATTTCTCTGTTCATTTCTTATTCTGTTCATTTGTGTAGTTTCTATTTTGTTAGTTGGGCCATGGGTCTGTTTATCTGGTTTGTCTTTACAAAAGAACCAGCTCTTATATTCATTGGTTCTTTGTATTATTCTTCATATTATCTCTTTGTTTCTAATTATTAATTTCTATTCCTTTTTAATTTTTCTTCCCACCTACTAAATAAATTTGTTTTTATTTTTCCAAAATGTTGACCTGAATTGTGAAGTCATTCATTAGTGTTCTTTATGATTTTTTAATCTAGGATGTGATTGGTATAAATTTTCCTCTTCATGGCTTTTACTGTGTGTACTATCTTGATATATTTTATTTTAAGTTTCATTTAAATTTTCACATTTTTATCTCATTTTTGATTTCTCATTTGACTCATAAATCATTCAGTAATGAGTTTCTCAATCTTCACGAGTTTGTATAATTACTGGAGATATGTTTTCTATTGTGTGTGTGTTTTTGTATTGCTGTAAGACATTACATACATGATAACATGATTTCAATGTTTCTGAATGTGTTAAGACTTGTTTTATGTCTCAGTATGTGGTCTATTTTAAGCATATTTTCCTGAGCTGCTGAAGAGAATCTATATTCTTGGTGTTTGGGTAGAAGTTTCCTCAGACATCCTTTAGGTCCACTTGGTAAATGATGTCTTTTAATTATAATGTTTTTATTGTTTATTTTTTTCAGATAGCCATTCTGATTGAGAAAGTAGGTTATTAAAATCACTTAATATTGCTGTGTTTGTGTTAACCATTTTTGCTTAAGGCCACAAGTATGCTTTTTTTGAAGTTGTGTGAAGCAAAGTTTAATGTATGTATGTTCAGGATTATAATTTGTTCTCATTTGTGTCTTCATTGTCTCTTGATTGGAATGAAATATTCTTCTTTACCTCTTAATCACATCTATTTTTATTGGGTTGTCATGAAATCTCAAAGAAGTTTTCATTTTTATTTTCTTGATACTCAAGAATTACAAACAGTTTTAAAATGATTTCTTTGCCATTTCCTTTTCTCAGGATCCACAGTCAGTTCTATAGCACATTTTTTTCAAATGGTTTGGTTGTTTTCTTAGTGTTCAGATTTTTGATATGTATGTATCCTAAATACTAATCCTCTGTCATATGTACAGATGTCAAAGATCCTTCCCCATTCATGGAATAATCCTTCATTTAATTATTTGATTACTGAAGTTTTAATCCTGTAAACATTCTACTTAGTAATTGTTCCAATTTGTGAGTGTTTGTGTGTGTGTGTGTGGGGGGGGCAGAGCCTTCTTCAGAAAGTCCTTATTTGAGCCTATATGCTGAAGCGTTTTCCCTGTTCTGTCTCAAGGAAAGTTTCAGAGTTTCAGATTTAACATTGAGACATTTAATCCATTTGGAATTCATTTATGTGTAAAATGACAGAAAGAAGGTTAAAGTTTTACCTTCTCCCAAATATACGTATTAAAGTGTTTTGCTCAATGTTTATTTCTGGCATCTTTGCCAAAAATCATGGATCTATAGAAGAATGGACATGTATGAGTCTTACTTTCATGCACTATAGGCTACAATAGCAATCTTCTAGGCAAGAGAGTCACCTGGGTGCAATAGTCGCCCCCAGGGTTAGGGTTACAGAAGTAGCCCTGATTAGATTTAAGAGCCTCTCTGCAGAAGCAAACAGAACACTTGGCACTTTAAATCTGAACAAGAACCCTAGGTGGAGATTTCGCAGGCCTCAATGTTGACCATAGTACTAATATTTTCTTAAACTGACATAGTATCCCACTGTTCTATAAATCTGTGTGCTACACCAATAAGTTAGTTCTGCTCTCAGATCTCATCAGAGAAGTTTAATTTTACAGTAGAAGGTGGTTACCATAAAAACTCACAACTGTTCCACATGCAAAGAGTAAACATCTATGGAATTCTCACCCACAAATGGAACATCTTCCCCAAATTCAGGGACCACTAAGAAAGAGTGAGTGGAAAAGGAGTATCCACTATAGTGAGTTCTGTGTATTTTTTTAATAAGTGGCATCACTAATTAGTGTTCATAGACACATTCATGTTCTTGAGTGCAGTCATGGTTGACACACAAAGTTCAAAATCTTCCCTTAAAGTATACTTGTTAACATGTGAAAATTCAGACATACAACAGTAAGCTAGTAAATACTAACCTTCAGCTAAAACCACTTCATCTTTTGTTACTCTGCTCCAGACTCCTTCCTCCATTAACCTGAGCTCTCCCTGTTAGGTGTTCTTTATGCAACTGAACCATCGCATAGTATTTTCTTCTCTTTGACTGCTGAGTCTCACCTCACCCCATCTGTCCAGGTTTCCACACACTTTTGGGTTTCCCTTGCTGTCTTTTTTACTGATCTGAGGTAACCTGGAATGAGGAAAATGAAAGTTGTTTTTAGTGGGCTAAGCATTTGTACTACCCTACCCCTTCAAAAATCAACAAAAGCTGCTGAGTCCCAGAATTTAAAAAGTAGAACTTAGACCCATAATTATAGCTGTGGAGCTGAATAATTTTCAACATTTTTTCCCTTTTCCTGAGTTTATCATCTCAAAGTTGAAATCTAAATTCCCAGTCTTCATTTCCAGTAATTTCACTATGAAAAATATAAATGTGTTTATACAGCATGTCTAATAACCACTAACAGGATTAAAAAAAAATGTAATTGCCGTATTATTTGGGTGTCTTTCCAAACATTCCTAGAAGAACCTGTGACTGTTTCCCTTGTGAACAAACCAGTTTTTAAAACAAGATCTTTCCTTTCTGACCACCCAGAGGAAAGTTTAAGAATTCAGACAAAATCAACTCAAAAATGAATAATGTAAGGTTTTGCCATTTGCATGGAATAAGAATGGATCACCTTTTAAAACATCATTATTTATGAATTTGACTTTAGGTGCCCTGTGATTAAAATCTTTTTTCTTCTAGCCAAATATTTGTGACATGAAAAATGGAATGAAATTTATCATCAGTTTGATACTTCCAGCAGTATATTAAGGAGAAAGGGCCGACCTTATTAAGGGAAGAGACAGCACAGGCAGGGCTTCAGGACACTGGTCACAGCCACCTTTCTTATTTTACCCTGATCATCTGATTCCACTGGGGAATTTTTTTATTAGAATAAATTGTTGCTCAGTAGAGACTAAAACATCCATTGGTCCTTCTATTTAACTGTTAATGACAATAAGCACATCTAATGTCCAAAGCATAGATTTGTAAACACCCAAGGTCATTCAAGGTTTTATATACTATAAGGTTTTAAATTTTTTGTCAACAGGAAAAGAAGAGTTGTTCATCACAGCAACACTGGTAAAGACATGCTGGATGACACCTAGCATCTTGTACTTTTATTACCTCATCACCTACATGGTTTGTTGTTGTTGTTGATTTCGTTTGGTTTAGTTTGGTTTCTACTTGTTTGTTGTTTGTATTTTGTTTCTTTGTTTTTGTTTGTTTTTGTCTCCATACCAATATCTTTCCTGGAGTGTGGATAAGCTAGTGGGAAAGCAGGTGTGATATCAAATTGGATCTCTTTGTAGATGATTATGTTATTTCAAGCTGGTGAAAACAACAGTAGCAGCCCATACAGGAATCCCAAGCTAACCTCTGGATACCCTCATATAGCTCACATGAAAGGCAGAGTCTGCTCTTCTCTGTTCCTTGCTGGTTATCAGTGGAAAGCTGTTTTCAGTCACTCTTCAGGTGAGTCTTCCCAATCTAACAAGCTTTCTAATTAAAGAGAGGATCTGTTAGCTAACTTAAAGTAACAACCTTCTATCACCAAATCACAAGATGGACATTCTATAGATTGCCATAGTCCATTTCATAGATGCAAACCATCAAGTTCAAGGCACACTGAAGGTGACAAAAAGCATAGGAAGGCGGTGATATCACGACCATTCAAAAGAGTATATACACATGCAAAGCATACTATATGTCGTAAAACTAATCTGCATAGTCAATCCCACATAGTTAAAATGTATATGGAACTTTTGAGTGAGGAAGTGAATTGTGCAAAGGTGGCCCTTGTCACAAAACTATAAATTGCACATTTGAAAGACAATTAAAAAACACTTACCAGCTCTATGAGCAAATTAGCTAACATCAGGAACCCATTTTCCTCATATATGAAGCTGGGTACACTTTTAAATGTTGATTCTCTTTTAAGATTCATCTCTTCTGGAAATGCGACAGTTTTTCTCTTGCCCTTCTCTCAGGTCAAATGATATAGATAGAGGTGAAAGCGTCTCCAGGTCCTGTAATGTTAAGAATGGCCATTAGAAATAGAACTGTTCACTCCAGGCCATGGCGACTGGGTCAGGATGTAACACATGCTTTTTCTGTCCATGAAGACAAGACCTAAGACTTAAAACTCACTGTGTTGCAGAAGGCTAGCCTTGAACTCCTGATGCATATGCCTTCTAAGCGGGATTACAGGTGTGTACAGAACATTTTAAACGAAGAGAAAGCTCTGGGAATCTATGCTTGGAGTTTCTTGTAGCCATCTGGTTTACTAAATGCCTATATGAGAAAATAAAGCTGACGAAAGCATTGAGTAATGGGGTTCAGAGAAAGAGACAAATTCCTGAAGATATTGAAAAACCTGGATAGAGACTTGTCTGCAAAATAAGAACATTACATTTCTTAGGAAGCCGATTTGAATTGTGTCTGTGGCCTGACCCATCCATTCCACACAGTCTTATACTTCATAAACAGACTCTCAGCCAATACACATCAAGTACAACACGAGGGGAAAAAAGTACAACATGAAAGAGAGGAATTGAGAGATAATCAGCATCAAGATATAAAGAGCAGTGACTTAGATCACAATTTTTCCAGTGACTCTTCTTTTCCCTAAAATCCCGTGGTTGGCTTCTTCCCAAGATACCTTTTGGAGGCTTCAATTTTGATCTTGTGTCCAAGATATTCAGGGATGGCTTAGGTGACTCTCTTCTGTTCATTCATGGTTGCTCCCAGCTCACTGCTGGGTAGGTGGGCTGAGCTTGTAAAACTCTATCTCTCAGCAGCCTCTGGCACAGGAAGTTAGCCCATAGAAGTTTCAAAAGAAAAAAAAATCACCCAGAATATAAGACCCAGAGCAGGAAGCAAAAGTAATGAAGGAATGTCCTCAGCTTTCACAGGAAATTATTTTCACTCCACTGCTATAAAAAGTAACAGATTTGACCCTTCGTCCCTCCCAACCTCCTTCTCTGGTAACCTCCGTATATAGGCAACGGGGAGCAGGGGCCAGACTGAGGCAATGAAAGACAGGCTGCCTTTCATGAAAACCATCACCAGAAACCACTGGTCACAGCCAGAGGCCCCAAGAACAGTGAAATCGACTGAAGTTCCGAATTGGACAGTTTTGAGTGAAGAAATCTAAAGCCTTTCTTTTCAATTACAGAGATGAAGCATCTCTTTCTCATAAGAAACTACAGACCGGGGAGAAAATGTAATTTCCAGCTGGTTTTCACAGGATATTGTGACGGTTTATCAAAGGAAGTTGTAATTTTATGTAAATGCTTTGATTCTATCCCAATGCTGTTTTAGGATTGAATAGCAAAGAAACTCGATAGACCTACAAGTGTTCTGAGACCCTAAGGTGGAGGTCCCAAGACTAAATCTGAAGATTGCTCCTTTGCATTTTTCTTTGCTGACCTGGGCAGTCATAATCAGCACCATGTCCCAGCGCAGGTCTATCACATAGCATGATCATTTGCAAGGTTCAACCGAGGAAAGATGAAAATATCACGTTGAAGAAAGGATGAAGTGGTAGGAGATGACCTAGGCACTGAAGTGACACAGGGGGCCAACGTGTTTCTAGGTCAGGGGCTCACTCTTATTCCCTTTATAATTTCACTTCTCTTTGGTCCATGAAGGTCATTTCAATCACTTGTCTTTTGCTGTCATTAAATACTATGACAAAAGTGACTTAAGAAAGAGTTTATTTTCCAGGCAGTGGTGGCACACACCTTTAATCCCAGCACTTGGGAGGCAGAAGCCGGTGGATTTCTGAGTTCGAGGCCAATCTGGTCTACAGAGTGAGTTCCAGAACAGCCAGGGCTACATAGAGAAACCCTGTCTTAAAAAAAAAAACAAAACACAAAAGAACAAAAAACAGAGAGATAGATAGAGAGAGAGAGAGAGAGAGAGAGAGGGAGGGAGGGAGGGAGGGAGGCAGGGAGGGAGGGAGGGAGGGAGGGAGGGAGGGGAGGGGAGGGGAGAGGAGAGGAGAGGAGAGGAGAGGAGAGGAGAGGAGAGGAGAGGAGAGGAGAGGAGAGGAGAGGAGAGGAGAGGAGAGGAGAGGAGAGGAGAGGAGAGGAGAGGAGAGGAGAGGAGAGGAGAGGAGAGGAGAGGAGAGAGAGTTTATGAGTTTATTTAGGCTTGCATTTAATGCCAGAAAGATACAGTACATCATGGCAGATAAGCATGGTAACAGATGTGGAAGGCATGGTAAGAGCAGGAAGTAAAAACTCAAGCATCACCCCAAGTGACATTTTCTATAATAAGTCTCCACCTGCCAAATGTTCCACAACCCACAAACAGTGCCACCAACTGTGTGTCAGGTGTGTAAAACATATAAGCCTTTGAAGGACATTTCCCATTTAAACCACAACAGTAGTGTCTTTGTTAGGGTTTTACTGCTGTGAACAGACACCATGGGATCAAGGCAAGTCTTATAAATGACATCTAATTGGGGCTGGCTTACAGGTTCAGAGGTTCAGGCCATCCTCAAGGTAGTGGTGCAGGAGGAGCTTAGGGTTCTATATCTTTATCTAAAGGAAGCCAGGAATAGAATGGGCATGCTCAAGCATCTAGGTGGAAGATCTCCAAGCCCATCCACATGGTGACACACTTCCTCCAACAAGGCCAAGCCTTCTAATAGTGCCACTCCCTGGGAGAAGCATATACAAACCATCAAAAGTAGCAAAGCTCTCTCTCTCTCTCTCTCTCTCTCTCTCTCTCTCTCTCTCTCTCTCTCTCCCTCCCCCCTCTCTTTCTGCCTCTATCTGTCCGCAGTGTCTAGCATTTGTCATTTGCATGAATGAATAGTGAGTTAAATAAGTAACTGCTTCTACAGAAACACAAGATTCTATATGTGACCAGTTTAGAATCAAAGAATGACTATATTTACAGAAAGACAAATATTTAAATTCTCATAACTGAAACTGAATTCTAAAATATTCCTAAGTATTTTAATAAATAGGTGAGGAAACTGAAGGGGTAGCTGAGTAGCTAAGAGCACTGGCAACTATTGCAGAGGACCCGAGTTCAATTCCTACCTCACAACTGCCTGTAACTCCAGTTCTAGGAGAGCTTATACCCTCTTCTGGCATAGAAGTACATGTGAGTAAATCATCCATATACACAAAAATAAAATATGTAAAAAAAAAAAGCCCCAGAAGAGTTAATAAACAGAGTTAAATAGTTAAATAAACTTTATTTATTATTATTAAAGTTTGATCATAAAGAACTTTCAAATTAAAAAAAAAACCCACATGTATTGATTAACCTGGTAACAACACTTAAGTTATAAGAAAACATAAGAAAGCATATAAAGTTAATTATATCTCTAGTTTAAACTCTGACAAGGATTTCTTTTTGTGGTGGATAAGTACATAAGTGTATATCTGACAGTGAAATTTTGAAATCCAATATGAAACTCCACAGCTTCAGGATGGATCTTCTAACTGAATGGAAGGCCACTATTATTCATTGAGATGGGTAGATTTGGGTCTGCTTAAATAAATAATGTTTTAATGTCAGAATTTGTACTTTTTGGTTTACAGGGTACTTTTGTACCAATTTGATATGTGAACATTTTCTTTTTGAGACTGTAATAGAATTGCACCATTTGGCCCTCCCCTTCTGGCCCTCCAACCCCTCCCATGGAACATCTTTCTCTGGCTCTCTTTTAAATTCATTTTCTCATCATCTTTTGTTGCCTACATCTATATCAGTTATAAATATATATTTATATAGTATTTATAATATAAGTAATGTTTATAATATATCAATTAAATATGTATTTATTTAAATACATATTTAATTATTTTTTTCTCATTCTATATAATATCACATACATTATACAGGGTTGACCATTCGGTATTGGATAGCTAAATGGTATGATCTTCCCTGGTGATTATTTCATGTTTTCAAAGCATTCCTTAGTTGTGTGTAGTACTATCTCTAGAAGTGAGGCTCCCATGATTTCCCCTATCTATATTAGCAGGTCTATTATTGCCATCCTTCTTCTGGTCATGTTTAGGCAGCCATATAGGTAAGACTGTATGAGTATAGAATCTGGAATTTGTAAGAGATAACAATCTCACAGCAAATCCATTTCTCTGTCTCTTACAATCTTTCCTCTTGCTCTTTCGCCATGATCCCAGAGTCTTAGATAACAGGCATAGTATCATAGATGATTCTGTTGAGACTGGGCTCCACAACTCTGAATCTTGATTGGTTGTGGTTTTTTTGTAATGGTTACCATATGTTACAAAGAGAAGTTTCCTTGATGAGGCATGGGAACTATACTTTTGTGCAGATATAAAAGACAAATATTTAATATGTAGTATTTGGGGTAGAACATACTGATTGAGTAAAGTGGTGATTGAACTTTCTTCTCATGACTTCACTAGCTCTGGGTAGTTGGCTATGTTTTCAAAACCAGGAATCATTTCTCACTTGTGCATTTGATGTTAAGTCAAATTAGAGAGTTTTTGGTTACTACCAAAGAATGTGTGCCACTATTGCACCTTTAGGGTTATCTTGGTGGTGAATAATGTGGTTCATATGTGTCATACTTGGGGAGAAATGTTTGTTACTTCCTTTCTTTGGAAGTTTGCATGGCATCCTCTGGCTCCATGAAAGCTAGTCTTGATAGGTGAGGTTTTGAGGTCACATCCAGCTAACTGGGGTCTCTGAGCCCTGTTTGATGTATGCTCTGATCATCACAAATTTAAGTGTTCAACTAGCCACCCATTTTTTTTACTTATATATTTGGTTTCAGTAGCGTTGAGGTTTGGTCATTTGGTGTGTATTGTAATGCTAAATACTGGACCTCAAGGCCTGGTTGCCCCCAGGGATGAGGGAATATGTAAATATATAAGTGTTGTTCCCCATGTTATTCCTGATTGATGAATAAAGATGCCTACAACCAATAGCTGGCCAGAAGAGAGATAGGCAGGGTTTCGGGGTTCCCAGGCTCAGGGTCAAAGGAGATCATGAAAGAGGAGACAGGAAGGTGGAGAGAGGAGAGACTCCATGGGTTAGATGAATTATGAATACATGGTTGTGATGGCTGGCTTTGAGTTAAGAGCTGCTCAGATAGAACATGGCAAGCTATCATTCGGGGTTATTGATGGGGAAATAGATTCTAATAGCTTAGAAGGTAGATACCTACTCAGCTCTAGTGCTGATTAAGGCTTATTACAAATATAAAGGCTGCATCTCTTTTATCTGGGAACTAAGTGATCAAAGGCCAGGTAGAAAATCCATTTGATATTAAATGATTTCTACAACACAGAAGCAATTTGTTTTAGATTCCTTATGATGTGATTGACTCACCTGCCCTCAGAAACTCACAATCTAATAAAGAATATACAGATAATTACATAAAATATGCACTTAATTAAGCAATTATGATAAAATGTGGTGGGCATTAATGGAGGAGATGAGATATCACAATTAGTTGCTGAGTACTTTACTCAAGGGAGCCAGAGAAGATTCATCAAAGTGAAGACAAGTTAAAGGTAACAAAGGAATTTGGAAAATATCCAGTTAAAGAAGAGAAACAACGACCATATGCTGACATCACAGAGAAGTCTGCTTCCCTGAAAGACACATCACAAAAAAATAACAATAAATAAGATAGAACGAGATCAAAGAAGAGATTCAAAGTCAGCTTCTGTTCCATACCTATAGAGACACACAGACACACAGAGAGACATACAGACACACACACAGACACAGAATACAGACACATATACACACAAACACACACAGAGAGACACCTACACAGATACAGACACACAGACAGACCTACAGACAGACAAACACAGACACACAGATACTCACAGAGACATACAGACACATAGACACACACACCTACACATACATAGACAGAGACATATAAATACACACAGACACACTCAGACACACACACACAGACACACATATATACATACACACAAATATACAGGCACACTGACACACACAGACTCAGACATAGACACACATACCTACATATACACAGATATAGATACAGAGACATACAGGCACACAGACACACATAGACACACACAGACATACAAGATACACACACACATACACATATACAGACACAGACACACACACACACACACACACACACACACACACACACACACACATATTATTACCACTGTGTGAATGAGGTTTGGTTTGGGTAAGATGTTCATATTTGCATCTTATTTTCTCTGTTTCCCAGAAGGGAAACTTGACCTGACTCTCTTTACTCTAGCCATAGGGAAAGTATGGAGGCAGCCAAGTTTATGCTGGACTGGAAATGAAATGTCAAATGTCAAGAGTCTATTTCCTGCTTGCTGTTTAATCATTAGACATAATTTTTGTCATGTGGAAAAAGAGTTCATTATCATCAGACTGGAAATTCATGTACCTAAAAACCTTTAGAAGGGAACTCAGAGGGAAGAAACACTGCTGGATAGCAGATACAAAACAATTCTTATCAGTTCAAATCTGTTTTACATTTCATTCCAGACTCTGTGAATTAGCACCACAACAATGAACCTTTGTAAATTAATGAGGGTAACAGTGGGAAAAGAATCAATCAGCCACTCTTGTTCCTGAACCTTCCTCCTGGTAACAACCTAAAGTGAACCTTGGAGTCAAGACCTCAGACTAATAGCCTGCTTTCTTACCCTTTGAACAGAACAATTAAATAATCACATTCCTCTCAGCCCATTTCCTGAATGTATTAATTAGATTAAAGCACAACTTGTCAGCCTCTCTTAAGAGGAAAAGGTTGGTTGGATCTGGTTTCTCTTGCCCTCCAGCTTCCAATAGCATGGGCAGCTTTCAAATGGGAGAGGGGGGTTGGTACCTGGTCAAGCAAACTGCTGTGCTGTATAGTTGCTATTCTTTCTCCTGGACTAGCTCACTCACTCCTTTCATCCTAACTCCTCTACTATGGTACCTGTTTTTATTAGAATCCATTCTCCTAGAAGTTTATTTCTCTGAAAATACAGAAGCCACTTGGAAGTCTGTGGCTTCTGTATTTTCAGAGAAATAAACTTCTTGACATCTCATTCATCTACACACCTGTCCATCCATCCAATTATCCATCTATCCATCCATCCGTCCATCCACAATTTATCTGGGAGCAGATGCAAATTACTCAATCTCTCTGTAATTCTGTTTTTTGGGGGTCTTTTTTTTGGTTTGTTTTTTTGTCTACAAAATGGGGACAGTAACAAGCTATGCCTGTGTGGTTTCTGTGAGGGATCTTGAATTCATTGCTATGAAATGCTTCAACTACAATCTGGTTGATTTGATGAGGCATTTCCCAGTACTAGGATTATAGGATTTCAAATATCAACATGGCTCTATTTCTGCCACAAAATATAAAAACACCAAGCCAAAACACTCACACAGTCGATTAAATGAAGTGAGAGAGGCATGTGGCACCCTAAAAGTGCAGAGGCTGAAGGACTAGAGCCAGGCTAGGTGCTGCCTGCCAAGACTTCTGCAAAAGTCTCTTGGAATGGTCTTTGGAGGCTTCATTCTTTATGCAGCTAAGTGGCAAGTTCTGGCATTTCAACCTAAAATAGCAGTATCTACTACTGTACCATTCTGGGCTCTTTTTTTCTGTCTATTACTTATCTTCACAATTCCTACCATTAGTAATATTCGCCTTTTCATTTGGTTGTTGCAACTGTTTACAAGACAATCATAGACATTGCCAGAAATGCAAATGCTTAGTCCTTGCTGCTGTCATAGGAAAGCAGAATCTCTGGGAACAGGCTTCAGAAACCGTTTTTGTTTGTTTGCTTGTTTGTTTTGCTGTACATGGGATCAAACTTGTGTTTTTCCTGCCTTAGACTCCTGAATGCTCAGCCACCATGCCAGGGCTGTAACTTGGGTTTCAAAGGTAATGATTAAGTGATTAGAATTCTCAAGCAAGTTAGAAAAACACTGGATATTGCCCATCTCCACTGGAGAATAAAAGTTCCTTAAAGAAAGGACATATTCCAGTCACCTCCATTCATGCCTAGCACTTGAAATGTAATTACTATTCAATTAATAGTTGGATATATAAAGGAACAAACAATAGCTTTATCTTACTGGGTTCCCAAGCCAAAAGGAGTATTCTACCTGTTCCCTGAAACCCAACTCCATTTACCTTAGAACTATTTTTGGGATACATAATTTCAAAGGCAAAAATGACAATGTGTTGATTTAAAAGTCAAATAATTTGTATTTAACTTCAGAGATGGTGTAACACACACACACACACACACACACACACACACACACACAATTACTGCTTTCCTGGACAAAATACTTAGAAAATGCTTCATATTTATTTAGTGAAATACAGGTATAGATAAAACATTATTGGGAGTTCATCAGAGGCCACCACTTGAGCATATGTGCTAAATCTGGATGACTATGGTCTGTAGAGGCAGAAAGAAATAATTTTATAGAAAACCAAGGTGCAGCAGCAGGTTTTTGCAATGAGAAGGAATTCTTTTTTTTTTTTTTTTTAAGAAAACTCAGACAAGTTCACTTTTATTATAAATATACTAAAATAAACATTTTGGTTCTTTCACATATAGGTCAGTCAAGTTACCACCCTCAAATAAATAATAAATGACTTCAATACTAATTCTTATCTGTGTCAAAATGTCTATGTATCTATTACAAATAGCACATACATATCAATGAAAAGGAGGGACAGAGAGGTTAGTGATGGAAAGGCCAGAGAGCTTTTGTACACACAAGCACTATACATTTGTAGCATTATTTTTCCCCAAATAAGCTGTTGTGTCATCTCTCTCACATGCTGAATGCCATTGTAGCCCATAACATGAACTCTATGTAGCTCAGTGGTGAAAACTGGTAAAGTCTACCACTCACAAAGCCCTGGGTTTGACCTCCAGTAATATAAAAATAAACAGAGACCTGGTTTTCTCTTCCAAGCCTCAACATAATACCACATGTTCACCACAGAGAGAGAGAGAGAATGCTGAAAACTTCCCCACAGATGACATTCCCAAACCAGACACATTGTCCTGTGAGTGGCTAGAAGAAAGGTACAATGACAATTCAAGCAGCAGTGGCTGTTTGTGGGACAGAAACTTCTTTAGTGTTCAGTATATGAGACCCCAAAATAGTACTAGTAAGTGTCACCATACCCTACAAAAATGCTGTTGGTGTTGCAAGCTTTAAGGAAATATTATCAAATAAATGGTACTCAGATATCTAATTTTTATCCTATTTTCAGGCATCTGACTCATTCCATATTAAACAAGTCAATGCTTAAATAACTCCTATAATAATCCAATATTCTCTAACTCTTGAGACCTTCCCAAAGTTTACAGCGGGTCACCAGAATAAAATGGCAGGCCTTAAATGTCATTTCCATGTTAACTTGGTAAATAATTCTAGTTGGAGTCACTGACAACTCAGGCACTCTGACCCTCTAATCATGTGGCTATGTCCTCTCACTACTTTGAAGATGGTCATAACAGGGATTTAGGGATTCTGATCACTCATGTAAGAGAAAGAAGGTACTCTGGAGGAGACTGAATCAAGTAATCAAATGTAAGAAGCCTTATTCAGAGTGGATTTTACCTTTGAGCAAGGCAAAGAGTTATTAAAACCAATGCCTGGCGGCAGCCATCTTCTAGTAACTCGCCAAAATGACGAACACAAAGGGAAAGAGGAGAGGTACCCGATACATGTTCTCTAGGCCTTTTAGGAAACATGGAGTTGTTCCTTTGGCCACATACATGCGAATCTACAAGAAGGGTGATATCATAGACATCAAGGCACTGTTCAAAAAGGAATGCCCCATAAGTGTTACCACGGCAAAACCGGAAGAGTCTACAATGTCACCCAGCATGCCGTGGGCATCATTGTAAACAAGCAAGTTAAGGACAAAATTCTGGCCAAGAGGATCAATGTGCGGATTGAGCACATCAAGCACTCTAAGAGCAGGGACAGCTTCCTGAAGCTGGTGAAGGAGAACGATCAGAAGAAAAAGGAGGCCCAAGAGAAGGGCACCTGGGTTCAGCTGAAGCGCCAGCCTGCGCCACCCAGAGAAGCACACTTTGTGAGGACCAATGGGAAGGAGCCTGAGCTGCTGGAGCCCATTCCATATGAACTCATGGCCTAATACACAAAACCAAAATAAAGGACCTGGACTGAAAACAAAAAAAAAACAAAAACAAAAAACAAAAAACAAAAAACCAATGCCCACAGAAAATTAAAAAAAAAAAAAGAACCGAAAAACAACAACAACAACAACAAAAACAATGCCCAAATGTGTGAGATTTCTTTTTTTTAAGTTCTCTTTTTTTATTTAAATTTTTATTTTCTATATTCTATGTTTACATTCCAAAGGCTTTCCCCTTTCCCAGTTCCCCCCCACCATACATCCCATAATTCCTCTCCCCCCCCCAACTATTCCCCAATCACCCCCCCACACACACACACGATTTCACTGTTCTGGGTCTACAAAACTGGATCCAATCTTTTCAGGCCCAGGGTCCTCTCCTTTCTTCTTCTTGGGAATCATTTGACTTGCTAATTGTGCCTTGAGTATTTAGGGCTTCTGGGCTCATTAATATCCACTTATCAGTGATTGCATTTCATGTGTATTCTTTTGTGATTGGGTTAACTCACTCAGGATGATATTTTCCAGATCTAACCATTTGCCTACAAATTGCATGAATTCATTATTTTTAATTGCTGAGTAGTATTCCATTGTATAAATATACCACATTTTCTGTATCCATTCCTCCTATGAGGGATATTTGGGCTCCTTCCAATTTCTGGCTATTGTAAACAAGGCTGCTATAAACATAGTGGAGCATGTGTCTTTATTGTATACAGGGGAATCCTCTGGGTATATGCCCAGGAGTGGTATGCCAGGGTCCTCTGAAAGTGACATGCCCAATTTTCTGAGGAACCTCCAAACTTATTTCCAGAGCGGTTTTACCATTTTGCAATCCCACCAACAGTGGAGGAGTGTTCCTCTTTCTCCACATCCTCGCCAGCACCTGTTGTCTCTTGAGTTTTTAATCTTAGCCATTCTGACTGGTGTGAGGTGGAATCTCAGGGTTGTTTTGATTTGCATCACCAGAAGAAATTTGGATGGCCGAGAATCACCTTAAGAGATGTTCAACATCATTAGTCATCAGGGAAATGCAAATCAAAACAACCCTGAGATTTCTTATTTAGCTTCTCAGGTTCATGGAGTAATGGAGTCGTTTCTGGTACACTGAAATATTGGGTTACCGTTGCAGTTACTATCCACACAACAGCTGGATTACTGAGGAGGTGGAGATGCATGAGATGCAGTAGGCATAGTCTTTATGTAGCTTCCCTGTATAAACCCTACACTGCCTAACTTGTAGATGTTTAAATCACATACTAACTCAGACATGAGAGAAGTATCATTACTACTTTTTTTTATAGAATAGATTTTATTCAGGGCAGAGGATGGGAGTTAATGGGGTAATGGAGGCAGAGAAAGGCAGAGAAAGAGTAGAGGAGTGGAAGCCGGCCATGACCAAGTGGAGAGAGGGGGGAGAGGAGGGGAGCCCAAGAGGGCAGAGAGGTGAGAATGCCAAGAATTAAGAGAGATAAGAGCGTCATAGAATGAGTTGGGTAGTGTTCCTTCTGTTTCTATTTTGTGGAATAATTTGAAGAGTATCGGTATCAGGACTTCTTTGAAGGTCTGATAGAATTCTGCACTAAAACCGTCTGGTCCTGTGCTCTTTTTGGTTGGAAGACTGTCTATGACCCCTTCTATTTCTTTGGGGGTTATGGGTCTGTTTAGATGATCTATTTGATCCTGGTTTAATTTTGGTATTTGGTAACTGTCGAGGAAATTGTCCATTTCCTCCAGATTCTCCAGTTGTGTTGAGTATAGGTTTTTGTAGTAGGATCAGATGATTTTTTGAATTTCCTCTGTTTCTGTTGTTATATCTCCCTTTTCATTTCTAATTTTGTTAATTTGAATACTGTCTCTGTGCCCTTTAGTAAGTCTGGCTAGGGGTTTATCTATCTTGTTGATCTTCTCAAAGAACCAGCTCCTGGTTTTGTTGATTCTTTGTATGGTTCTCTTTGTTTCAACTTGATTGATTTCAGCCCTGAGTTTGATGATTTCCTGTCTTCTACTCCTCCTGGGTGAAATTGCTTCTTTTTGTTCCAGAGCTTTCAAGTGCACCATTAAGTTGCTAGTATATGCTCTCTCCTGTTTCTTTTTGGAGACACTCAGGGCTATGAGTTTTCCTCTAAGCACTGCTTTCATTGTGTCCCATAGATTTGGGTATGTTGTGCCTTCATTTTCATTAAGTTCTAACAATTCTTTGATTTCTTTCTTTATTTCTTCCTGGACTAAGGTATCATTGAGTAGAATATTGTTCAGCCTCCAAGCGTATGGGGATTTTCTGTTGTTTTTGTTGCTATTGAAGAACACTCTTACTTCATGGTGATCTGATAAGAGGCATGGGATTAGTTCGATCTTTTTATATTTGTTGAGATCTGTCTTGTGTCCAATTATATGGTCGATTTTGGAGAAGGTACCATGAGGGGCTGAGAAAAAGGTATAGTCTTTTGCTTTAGGGTGAAATGTTCTATATATATCTGTTAAATCCAATTGCTCCAAAGTTTCGATGAGTTTCTCCATGTCTCTGTTTAGTTTCTGTTTTCCTGGTCGGTCCACTGTAGATAGTGGAGTATTGAGGTCCCCCACAATCATTGTGTTAGGTGCAATGTGTGCTTTGAGCTTTAGTAAGGTTTCTTTTACAAATGAGGGTGCCCTTGCATTTGGAGTGTAGATGTTTAGAATTGTGAGTTCCTCTTGGTGGATTCTTCCTTTGACTAGCAGGAAGTGACCTTCTGTGTCTCTTTTGATGACTTTGGGTTGAAAGTCAATTTTATCTGATATTAAAATTACCCTGATACCAAAACCACACAAACATCCAACTAAGAAAGAGAACTACAGGCCAATTTCTCTTATGAATATCGATGCAAAAATACTAAACAAAATACTTGCCAACCGAATCCAAGAACACATCAAAACGATCATTCACCATGATCAAGTTGGCTTCATCCCAGGGATGCAGGGATGGTTCAATATACGGAAATCCATCAACGTAATCCACTACATAAACAAACACACAAAAAAAAACCACATGGTAATCTCATTGGATGCTGAAAAAGCATTTGACAAAATTCAGCATCCTTTCATGCTAAAGGTCCTAGAAACAACAGGAATTCAAGGCCCATATCTAAACATAGTAAAAGCAGTATACAGCAGACCAGTAGCCAACATCAAGGTAAATGGAGAAAAACTTGAAGCAATCCCTCTAAAATCAGGGACTAGACAAGGCTGTCCCCTCTCGCCATATCTCTTCAATATAGTACTTGAGGTACTAGCTAGAGCAATTCGACAACAGAGGGAAGTCAAAGGGATACAAATCGGAAAGGAAGAAGTCAAACTATCACTATTTGCAGATGATATGATAGTTTACTTAAGTGACCCAAAAACCTCCACCAGAGAACTCCTGCAACTGATAAACAACTTCAGCAAAGTGGCTGGCTATAAAATCAACTCAAGTAAATCAGTAGCCTTCCTATACACGAAGGATAAGCAGGCCAAGAAAGAAATTAGGGAAATGACACCCTTCACAATAGCCACAAATGATATAAAGTATCTTGGAGTGACGCTAACCAAACATGTGAAAGATTTATACGACAAAAACTTCAGGTCTCTGAAGAGGGAAATTGAAGAAGACATCAGAAAATGGGAAAATCTTCCATGCTCCTGGGTTGGCAGGACTAATATAGTCAAAATGGCAATCTTGCCCAAAGCAATATACAGATTCAATGCAATCCCCATCAAAATCCCAACTCAGTTCTTCATAGAGCTAGAAAGAGCAATTCTCAAATTCATCTGGAATAACAAAAAACCCAGGATAGCTAAAACTATCATCAACAGTAAACGAACTTCTGGGGGAATCAATATCCTGGACCTCAAGCAATACTACAGAGCAGTAGTGTTAAAAACTGCATGGTATTGGTTCAGTGACAGGGAAGCGGATCAATGGAATAGGATCGAAGACCCAGAATTGAACCCACACATCTATGGCCAATTGATCTTCGACAAAGGAGCTGAAAACACCCAGTGGAAAAAAGATAGCCTTTTCAACAGATGGTGCTGGCTCAACTGGAAGTCAACATGCAGAAGAATGAGAATTGATCCACTCTTATCTCCTTGCACTAAACTCAACTCCAAGTGGATCAAGGATCTCCACATAAAACCAGACACACTAAAACTAATAGAAAAGAAACTGGGGAAGACCCTTGAAGACATCGGCTCAGGGGAAAAATTCCTGAACAGAACACCAATTGCTCATACTCTAAGAACAAGAATAGACAAATGGGACCTCATAAAACTACAAAGTTTCTGTAAGGCAAAAGACACTGTCAAAAGGATAAATCGGCAACCAACAAATTGGGAAAAAATCTTCACCAACCCCACATCCGACAGAGGGCTAATTTCCAATGTATACAAAGAACTCAAGAGGTTAGACCCCAGAAAACCAAATAACCCTATCCAAAAATGGGGTACAGAGCTAAACAGAGACTTTTCACCTGAAGAAATTCGGATGGCTGAGAAACACCTTAAAAAATGTTCAACATCACTAGTCATTAGGGAAATGCAAATTAAAACAACCCTGAGATTTCACCTCACACCAGTCAGAATGGCTAAGATTAAAAACTCAGAAGACGTCAGGTGTTGGCGAGGATGTGGAGAAAAAGGAACACTCCTCCACTGCTGGTGGGAATGCAAGCTGGTACAACCACTCTGGAAATCAGTATGGCGGTTCCTCAGAAAACTGGGCGTGATACTTCCGGAGGACCCAGCCATACCACTCCTGGGAATATACCCAGAAGATTCACCAGCATGCAATAAGGATACATGCTCCACTATGTTCATAGCAGCCTTATATATAATAGCCAGAAGCTGGAAAGAACCCAGATGTCCCTCAACAGAGGAATGGATACAAAAAATGTGGTATATATACACAATGGAGTACTTTTCAGCCATTAGAAACAATGAATTCATGAAATTCTTAGAGAAATGGATGGAGCTGGAGAACGTCATACTAAGTGAGGTGACCCAGTCTCAAAAGAATACCCATGGTATACAGTCACTGATAAGTGGATATTAGCCTAGAAGCTTGGAACACCAAAGACACAAATCACATATCGAGTGATGTCTCACAAGAAGAAAGGAGTGGACACTGGTGCTAGAATGGACCAAAACATCATTGTGGGAGAGTACAAGAACAGTAAAGTGGGAGGGGGTGGATGCGGGAGCAGGGGGAGGGAAAAGGACATGTGGGACCTTTGGGGGTGGGGAGCCAGAAAAAGGGAAATGAATTGTAAATATAGAATATATACAAGAAAAAAAAGAAAAAAAAAGAGAGATAAGAGCGTATCATTTCTACTTTATAGAAGATCCAAAGCCCTGCATACATGAAGAACTGAGTTTCATCGTACCACATACCAGTGGTTTCTGACTGATTATCACTTACAGAGTTTCACACTAATGCCCACTTCTAGTCTTACTCCAGATCAATCAAGGAAGAAGCTGTTCATGACTCAGACAGATATCCTCTAGAAGCCCCTCCCATGGGTAATTTCAAATTCAGTAAAAATTTGAAACAACTGTCTTGTCAGTTTATCTGTATCAGACAATTTTTCTTAGCAGTTTCTCAGAATACCTTACTGTGATAGTAGGAAAGACCACATCAATGTTACTGATACATAGCCTGATGTAAATGTGGCCCAAACTGCCTGCAATACAGCTGCCAGGAGTCCTTGTTTCTGATGATGATGTTCTAAGCTCAACTTAAGGAATATCACCTAATCAAATACTTTTTCTTAACTTCTTTGCTTTTCAAATTCAGAGTTCCAGAAAGTGGAGTGGGTTCAAGCATGTTTACTAAACATTTAACCATTGAACTTGTCAAAATAATAGTACATTTCAGAGAGTTCTTTAAAAATCCCATTCCCTTTTCAACAGGTAGTAATAACTTGCCTAAGAGAAGATGGTAATGAACGGTAAAGAAAAAAAATGAAACCTACAAATTAAACCCTCAAAATAATAATAAGTTATCATCATGGAATGAAATGAGATTAAGATGGGGCGGGATGAAGATAATATGTATGTTTTTCAATAAGTGAAATTTAAAATTTCTTTAAATTATAAATAAATAAATAAATATTTTAATAACAGAAAGATCTGTTCAATAGTGCAAAGTGAATATATAATATATAAATATATATAATATATACAAGTATATATATTATATACAAATATATATACATGTTCCTAATGCTGAGGAGATGGCTCAGTTTGTTATATGTTTGCCATGTAAAACTAAAGACTGAAGATCTGACTTAGAACTTTCAGAACCCATACATGACAGTACATACTGTAATCTCAGTGCAAAGGAAGCAGAAATAGGACAACCTCTGAGGCTCCCTGGCCAGCCCCGCTAGCCTGCTTTGTGAGAGTTCCTGTTTAAAGCAACAAAGTAGATGGAGCCATCTACCATCAAGGTAGGCATTTGTACTCTCCACAAATATGTATTCACTTGCATTCATATACACAGACATATATTCCCCAGCTTACATAAACACCTGCTTGTTTGTTCGCATATGTGTGTGTGCATGTGTGTATGTGTGTGTGCACGTGCACAGTATGACACACACTCAGACAGACATATACATTAAAAGACTGAAGGTAACTTAGATGTCATGGCTTCACAGATAAGATTTGTGTCTGCTCTAACAGAAGCAAAAACAGTGAGAGTGAGAAAGAAACAGATGGGCAAAGACACAGAGAGACGACAGAAACATAAACACAGGCAGGAAGAGAACTCAACATACTTTCTGGTATGACTGCTTACAGTTAATTCCATCCTAAACTGGATAACACTCCATTTTGTTCAAAAAAATATAAACCAGCTTAGTCCTTATTGTTAGAATAAATGGAACAGATTATGAGGCAGGATCTAAAAACAGAATTGATAGTTCCTCAATATTTGCTAAGATCTTGAAGACTACTTTAGGCAGCCTTAGCATTGTAATTCATTCTACAAAACAATGTTCTCACTGGCTTCTATCTGGTACACCCGACAAATATGTTTGCTCCTTTGTGTTACCATGGTAACACATGAAGATTTTTCGTTCTGAAAGTTAGTGAATAGGCATCTCCACCAAAAGGGAGGAGCAACCACTAAGTAATAATTATGATATTGTGACACGAATACAGAAGGCATATGTCATGGACCCTTAGGGACATTAGGAGGACCTTCATAAGGAGTGGAACTAGAGGCCGTTCAAAAAGGATCCTAACTTCAGGAGAATTCTTACTTTGTGTTGTATGTTAAGTCCAGTGAAACTTGTCAGTTTCTCTTAGCCTAATTTATGTCCATACCTTGGGTCAGAGGTAGAACAGCCCAAGGCATTTCCATCATATGAATCATAAACATGCTTTAAGAACAAACACAATATTGTACTCAAAGCAATAATGGGGAGCCAAATTCCATATATTTAAGGAGAGTTGAATATCAAGTCAAGTGGACTGTCCAAAACGTTAACTATCCCTGGAAAGAGACAATGGTAAAAGTCAAACTGCCACAGCCAAATGATAAAGAAATTTTAGGATATATAATCATATAAAATATACCTTCTCGAGAAAGTGGGCTCGAGTCTTGATTCAGGAAAACTTAAATGGTGATCTTATTGGGAAGTAGAGATTTTGGAGATGTTACCAAGTTGACCTGAAGTCACAATGGGTTAGGATGGACCTCAAATATATTAAGTGCTATCCTTACGGAAAGAGGAAAGAGTACAGAGAGAAACAATGAGAGTAGCATGTAAAGACATTGGCAGACCTGATACTACTGATCAGTGAATTGAGACTAAAGATTCCACTTTAATCTCTCACAGGAATTATGGTCCTGCTACCATCTAAATTGGAGACATCAAAGCTCCAGCTTGAAGTCCATTGTTATGACATTCCTGAGAATATAGTATAGACCAGAAATGACAGAAATGTATAGCCAACATCACAGCTAGTAAGTGGGTATGTTTTATTTACTGGGTTATATTTTGTTGGCTACCCACTTTAGGGAGGTCCTAGCACTCACCACACAGCATTATACTTTTTCATTTGTAGTTTCCAACCCTGATAGCCAGAACTATGTCAGTTTGCTCATGGATTATCCCTAACCTTAAATCCAGTGCCTGCCATATGAAACGAATTCAATACATTCATCCAATTGAACCAGTAAGCTGAGCTGGGTCACAGGCAGAGGTGACATCAGAAATACACAGAAATCTCTTTCAGATCCTGATTTTTCCTGCTATGTAGGCAGAAATCTGTGACTCCATATTTTCTACTTCCATTCTGCTGGCATGTGGATGCTGTGATGTGCCTAAGGAAGCAGAGACAAACTATACTTTGTTTCTGAGGCAGGCAGAGCTGGTATCTCAAAGGATCCCTGCATCACTAATGCCAAGGTTTACCATAGGCTGCACTGGCATCGTCTAGGATGTGCAACCTGGATGCTGCCTGCCCCAGGGATTCATCATGTTGACTATTCACGGGCCTCTCGCTTTCAAAAGCCAACGGCTCTGATGGATGAGATGGTCTCTCCCAGGGGCCCTACTGCCTGGGCTGTGATTTTGCAAGTCTAGCAAGAAATGGCTTTCATTTCAAGCACGTCTCAAGGATGGGGACTTTTAGAGGGGAAAGCAAATTTGCAAACGAGGAAAGACTCCAAAACTCCAGATAATAAATGGACCTTAAAATAAGTTTTATGTGCCTCCTTTCCACACTCTGCCTGTCTGACATCATTAAGTCAGTACCTGCTTAGCAGGCTTGAACAACTCTGTCCGTAATAAATAAAACAGTGTTTTTTAGAAATTATATGCTCTGCCTGGCTGGTGTAGAAAAAATAGGGGTTAAACAGCTGATTGTTTTATCAAGTAGAGCAAGGATATATGTAAAATAAATGAAAGGATTTGCGTGGTCATTATACACTTAGTGCACGGATCATAGCTGGCCAAACTGTGCCCTTGTATAGATGTGACAAACCGAGCCTCTTCTCCATTTCTTGGCTCTTGCAAATAATATGCCTATCACCTCAGCAAGACAGTCCTCCAAACTTCTCCATGATACTTCAGAGTACCTATTTAAATCAGAAGACTAAATACGGTTATCACTTTTAGTCTATATTAACCTAAGCGTAAGTGATTTTTGACATTATAAAAATGTAAGATGGGAAGATATATCAGAAGCTAAGCAGCACTTGCTGAGTAAATGTGAGTACTTGAGTTCAAATTCCAAGAACCAAATATAATGGTTGGACACGCAGCATAAGCACCTGCAATCCAGAACTACTAGAATGGGGTGGGAGGCTGCAGAAGGAGAGTCCTTGGAAACCTACAATCCAGCTGGCCTAGACAGTAATATGCAGCAGGGAAATAACACAAAGACATTGCCTCAAACAAGGTGTACCAACATTTGAGGCTGCCTTCTGACCACACACACACACACACACACACACACACACACACACATTGTACATACAGATTGAAGTTATATTCAAATATTTAGAAAATAATATAAAATTACATATCCTACTTTTAGTACATTATGAAAGTACATTTTTATTATTCTAGATGTATAAACAGACCTAAGCTCAAAGTGAGATAAGAAATGAAAATGTACACATCATTTGAATGAACTTCACAAATGACATGTATCTTGCTTTCAACACTTTTTTTCTTATAAAGTACATTCATATATTATTCTCGGAATTAACATTTAGTCAGTGTTTTATTGAATAGTAAGTTATTGAAAGTGAATTGTGGACTGTGTTACAGGTAAAAGCAGTCCAATAAAATTTATATTTATGTTGTTTGTAGTTCTATTTACACATGCAGATTTCTTGTACTTGAAGCATAAAGGCTAAGAAATCATATTTTGCTCTCTTGGAGCTCAAAATTTGGAAGAAAAATGAACACCTCCATCAGTCTGTCTAGTTGATACTGTTCAGAAGATGTGAAATGCACAAAATAAAGAATCACCATGCCAGTCTGCTATGGGCCAGATGTTAAGAATAATCAAGAGGGCAACATTTCAACCAAATGCCTCCCAACTCTCCTGTACACCCTCAGTAACTTCTGATCACCGGCTATAGTACCTTGAATCTCTTATTTCTACTGTACCTTAAAAACCTCATCAAGCCGGGCAGTGGTGGCACAATGCCTTTAATCTCAGCACTTGGGAGGCAGAGGCAGGCAGATTTCTGAGTTTGAGGCCAGCCTGGTCTACAGAGTGAGTTCCAGGACAGCCAGGGCTACACGGAGAAACCCTGTCTTGGAAAAAAACAAAAACAAAAACAAAAACAAAAACAAAAAACAAAAACAAAACAAAACAAAACAAAACAAAAACCAAAAAAATCCTCATAAAATATTGTGTACAAAATTATATATAAAATAGTTTATAGTCCATGCAGTCTTCATTGTTTCAAAGTTCAAACATCTTGATCCTGATGGTAAAGTATCTTGCCACACATGTAAGTCTCTCTTATTATTGACATATTCTGAAGCATCTATTCTATTGACATCCTTCCACTCTTCCATGTGACAGAGTTCTGAGTCTAAGCAGATAAATATTCTCTTTTCTTAAAAGAAAAGACCCAAAACTGTACTTCTCCAAAGGCCTCAAAAGAGAACCCATTTTTCCTTTTTACAAGACGCTAACCTGTTAACACTAGAAATGGCATCTCTCAACCTCGATAACTGCAAAAGTCAATTTCTCATTGTGAAAGCTTAATTGGTTAAGTTCCCTGGAGAACCTGAACTAACAAAACATGCAGAATCAAGCTCATCAGTTGCTGTCTCTACCCTAGCCTGCTGCCATCATGACCCTAGACCATGGCACCCCAAAGATGCTTGAGAGTTGGTGATTTCTGAAGGAAAATAAGCTGCTTGAGGAGAGTAGGTTTAGACTGGTATTTGACATTATGCTCCAGACTTCCTTATGAGCTTTACATTATTTAACAAGGGAAATTTTACATTGGCTCCCAAAATACTTGGTTTACATGCTTCCCTTCTGATAAAATATGAGAACAAAAATATGTTTCACTTCTGGATAGCCCTGTTTGTCTTACCTCTTACTGTTCTCTGGCAAGTTCTCAGCATACCCTTTTTTCATGAGCAGAAACATCTTCTCTCAGTTCTCACATTTAACACTATGAGAACCTCTTTCAATGTTGATATTAATAATGTATCCCACTATCCTAACTTGCTTTCTCCTCCCTGCTTCCATAAGGCATCACATCAAGGCAATTGTGGGAACCGTTTCTATTAAACTCAACAGGATGCCCTGCACTTCTTACCTTCCTTCGTGACTGGAATATAACTTTTCTAACAGTTAAATCTTGCATTGGATCTGAGTCATTTCTCTCCCAATTTCCCATTATCCATAGAGTACCTAGGTCCCATGGCAAATATTCAATGCCATTGATAACACTGGACCACAATTATGTTTGTCTACTCAGGAATCATACAGAAGAAGGTTTACCAGCCAAATAGATGAGCAATATCCCAACCTAAAGACATTTGCAACTACAGTGCCACTTGGAGTTATCTTTTACATGCTTGGCCAGGTTCTCCTCTTTCTTTCAACTAGTCTGCTCAAGTTTTCTCTATCATTTACAAAACCACTACTTATTTCCCACCTCCCACCCCTGCCTTCTCCTTTTGAGTGAAAATACTTTTGTTTTCTTTTCTAACAAGATAATTTGGTTAAAGTCATCTGACCTATTTCGTTCTATATATCCCTTAAATAAAATATTAATATTGTTCTATTAGAGTCTAGGGAGATATACCAGCAATTAAGACGAATTAATCTTATTTCAGTAGAATTGGGTTTGATTCCTAGCACTCATGCCAGGCATCTTACTACTGCCTCCAACTCCAGTTTCAGATCTGAAGCTCTCTGGCCACTGCAAGCACCTATATTCATGTGGGTTATAGGCACACATGCCTATACATACAAATAATTTGACAATATATACAAATAGTTTATGCTAACTACTGCAGAAAAGATTTTTAGACAACATAATTTCCTAATTTCCATAATTCCATATGTGTATCTTAAACTGAGTATCTCATATTTACTCTATACTCACTTCCAAAGTCAGTTTCTCCTATGCTATTCAACAAACTACAAGATGCCTTAAGTTTCAGATGCTAAAGAACCATGTTGAATAACAGAAACCTTCTTCTGGACATATACAAAGACATGGAAGAACTGTTGCCATTTAAGAAGGTCATGTAAATCTAGATGCTGCTAAAAGTCAAAATTAATAGGAATAGAAATAGGAAAAGATTCACATCTCCAAGGCCCAGAAAGTATTTTCTAAAAAAATTATAGAAGAAAAATAGACTATAAACATATAAGAAGCTTACAGAATGTAAAACAGATTGGCCCAGAAAAGAAAACCCTCATACCACATAATAAATTAAAACTCCAAATGTACAGAACAAAGAAAGAATGCTAAAAGCTGCAAGGGGAAAAGTCCAAGTAACATATAAAGGCACACCTGTCAAAATTACACCTGACCCCTACATGCTCCACTATGTTCATAGCAGCCTTATTTATAATAGCCAGAAGCTAGAAAGAACCCAGATGTCCCTCAACAGAGGAATGGATACAAAAAATGTGGTATATATACACAATGGAGTACTATTCAGCCATTAGAAACAATGAATTCATGAAATTCTTAGAGAAATGGATGGAGCTGGAGAACATCATACTAAGTTAGGTAACCCAGTCTCAAAAGAATACCCATGATATGCACTCACTGATAAGTGGATATTAGCCTAGACTCTTGGGACACCAAAGACACAATCCACATATCAAATGATATCCTACAATAAGGAAGGAGTGGACACTGGTGTTGGAAAGGATCAAAACATCAATGTAGGAGAATACCAGAACAGGGAAGTGGGAAGGGGTAGATGGGGAACAGGGGGAGGGAAAAGGGCATGTGAGACCTTTGAGGGATGGGGAACCAGAAAAAGGGAAATGAAATATAAATATAGAATATATCCAGTAAAAAATATGCATACTGGAAAAAAAGAAAAAAATCTTCAATTTTATCAATTACCATAGCAATCCTTTATTTTATCATACATATGCTGATGAAAATCTTCAGTTTTATTAGAAAATGTTTATATTTCCTTTTTCAGTTGTATTCTAATTGTATTGTTATGCCTATCATTGTATCTGAGTATTTTTCCAAAAATATCTTTAATTTTATAAATTGCCTTATGATATCCTCATTTTAATCATATGTATGTTATATGAAAATCTTCAGTTATATATGAAAATGTCTGCACATTTTCCTTCAATTATATTCTAAAAGTAAAAAAAAATTACACCTGAATTCTCAACAGACTATAAAAGACAGAGTGTGGACAAATTCCTTACAGACTGTAAGAGATCACAGATGTCAGCCCACACTATCATACCCAGCAAAACTTTCAATCCTTATAGATGGAGAAAACAAGATATTACATGACAAATCCAAATTTGAACAATATCCAGCCACAAATCCTACCCTACAGAAAGAAGATACTAGAAAGACAATTCCAACCCAAGGAGGCTAACTACACTCAGGAAAACAAAGGAAATAATTTCACAACAGCACAACCAAACAAAGGGAAACACACACAAGCACACACACACACACACACACACACACACACACTACCATTGCTAACATCAAAATAACAGGAATTAACAAATATTAGTAATTAATATTCTAAATAACAATGGATTGAATTTTCCAATAAAAAGACACAGCCTAATAGAATGGATGCAAAAATGAGGTCCATTATTCTGCTGCATGCAAGGAACACACCTCAGTGACAATGATAACTACTGCCTCAGAGTAAAGGGTTATTAAAAGTGTTTCCAAGCAAATTGTGGCAAGAAACCTGAAGCAGCAGTTCTATCTAATGAAATCATTTTTCAACCAAAATTTAACAGAAGAAATGTACACAGGATTTACAGATACTGAACCACGAACCAAAGAGCATGAATAGGCTGGAACTAGAACCCCTACACATATGTAATACACATGCAGCTGTGTCTTCATGGGGGTTCCATAACCACTAGAGCAGGATCTGTCTGTAACTTGTTGCCTGACTTTGGATCCCTTTGTCCTGACTGGGCTTCCTTGTCTAGGCTCAATAAGAGAAGATGAACCTAGTTCTACTGCAACTTTATATGCCAAAGTAGGTTGATATACATGGGTGCTCTCCCCTCCTCTGAGGCAAAAGCAGGGGAGTTGGGGAGAGAAGGGAAGAGGGAATGACTGGGAGGAGAGGAGCAGGGTAAGAAGCTCTGATAGTGATGTAAAGTAAATAAGTATATTTACCAATGGGAAAAAAGAAGCTCATGGAAATCTTTTGACTTGACTTCTTATTTTCTCTCTTAACAATTATGTTAAAATAAACACAGCATATTTCAGCATTTTGGTTTGTGATGAAGGGAACTATTTTCCTTCAGTGAACACTTGCTTTATGACTAATGCACTGCTCACTAGCTACAAGGCAGAACCCTGCTTCTGACTATATGACTTTGCACTTGTCACTTTTGCTTCCTGGACATTTATACAGTCAAGGAAATTTAAAGATTTAGACAAGATAATCTCTGCCATGTCCTTTCAACATATAAGTATCAACATTTGAATGTTGATAGTTCCATCATTCCATCCTTTCAGCAGTGTTCACTATACACCATATTATAAATTTTAATATAAAACAAAGTATAATGTATTATCATTCTTGATCATCTGTATGAAGTAAAATTATAATTTATTTCTGCAAAAGTGAGGAAATCTTCAATCTGGTTAAAATCATCACTGTAATTGAGGACAAGACTGATTTTTCTAGATCCTCTCTCAGTTTATAAAAAATAAATTATACAAAGAAATTAAGCATTAGGGCCATTTGAATTCTTTGATACTATTTTCTAATGTCATTGAAAAGTAAAGATATCAAATATCAAAATTAAGTATAAAACAGTGCTACAAAATTATAGCCCTCCATAGCCTTGAGACCACTTCTAGCCTATGGGAACAGATGTTGAGTAATTTATCCAACCACCTCATTTCAATGCTTGAACTCTAAGGAATCTATGGCAATGCTTCAGTGCTCTTCCCTCAGCGGCTTGTCAGTTCCTCCTGGAATGGTAGCATTACACTCTAAATGAAGTGCTAAGGCAGTTTTCCCTTAGATGAAAACTGGTGGACATAGAACTGGCCTGTCTCTGGCCATCCTCCCAGTCTCATTTCTCTGAGTTGCCATATGATTCATTCATGAAATGTGTGCATGCCCAGTACAGAGAAAATGAGTAAGATTGTCTCCCTAAATCTCACCCATTTTTTCTCATTTCTCCTGTTTGCAGTTTGGGAAAACTGAGAGGTTTATAATCTAATCATCCAAACTTCCTTTTTGGATTAGGGAATATAAAAGTTCTGGCTTATTGATGCCAATGAAAGGATGTATGTCTTTACTGCTGAAAAGAATAATTTTAGAAAATATATAAAAAATGTACTGTTAAGACTTATAGTCATGGACAGATGAGACCTCTTCCTTTTAGCTGCCTTTAATACCCTACCACTTTCCTAACTCATTCCCAGTAGCTTCCTATTTCACTGGGCTTCTGGCCAATAAATTTCAACTTCAAAAACTTAGATGACCTCAATTCCCTCCTGTTTCCTCTTGACTTCACTTCTGCATTTATTAACTCCAAGCCCATTCACTCTTGCAGTAGAGCTTTATAGAGTATCCAAGGGACAGCATGGTATGATGAAAATGACAATTGATTGAGGAAGGGTTAGCTTGAGTTCCTATTCTGGAGCCAAATTTGTTAACTATGTGGGCCATGTGCAGATTTTTATAAATCTTTGTCTGTAACTGGTTAAAACGATACAAACTGGTAACAACTTTAGTTGATCAGAAACATCTTTTAAATAATATTATTGCATAGATTACAAATTACAACTATATATGTTTGTGCTTTACTGTTTGATTATATACACATATATACTCAGAAGTGATTGTCACATCAAGGTAATTGTGACCAGAAAGCCTTTGAAAGCAGAGATCTGAACACACTGATTTCTGTATGTTCAGAATACTTCCATCGAACGCTCTAAAAACAGAGATATTTTACAGAAGGTTGAGCACAAATGTACCTTCAGATAATATTGATTTTATACCCTTTAGAAATTGTTGCAGATAAAAAAATGGTACCAATTTTGGAAATGATGGGACAAAATTTAGCAAAAGAGAAGCTCTGAAAATCTGGTGTCTACCTCTTCTTGGGATCATCCTTGGGAGTGAACCATCTTTATGAAGATTACTATGTACTGCCATTATTGAATGTCCCCCCCAAAAAAAATAGCAATACCCATGGGTTGGTAAAGGGCACAAAGTTAAACCACTCAGGAGAGGGTTTATTGCATGTGAATAACCATGCAATAAGTGAATAACCACTTAAATAGTGGAAACCTATTGAATAGTAAAGGTGTCAAGACAGAGAAAACATAGTGGAAAAGACATGGAAAGTGTGCACTCTTGTCTGTCTGCCAGGCAGCTACTAGCTACTCAGGATAATTCAGAACTCGGTGTTCTGACTTCAGGAACATGTCGTGCTGTGCTTCTTCTTTAGAAGCATAGTATGTCAGGCAGAATGTCCACCAGATCATGCTTCTATTTACAACTATTTTTAGAAACTATACTAAACTACCCCAAAATATCCAAATTGAGAGAAAAAAGTCATCCCGACATCCCTAAAAGATGGAGAACTACCATGTAACTTAAGCCTTAGCTTTGAACTCAGACAGCAATGAAACTTTATCAGAGAGTTGCTTCTAAATACTACACTTCTAAATACGAAGCCTGGCACAGTGTGCTTCTGACGTCAGAACACCGGATTCTAGTGTGACATGAGTAGCCAGTAGCTGTCTTATAGACAGATGAGAGTTTGCACATCCCATGTCATTGTAATCTGCTTCTTCTACATAGAGACCCCCAAAGGCACCTGCATTTCTTAGAAGTCAGATAACTTTTCTGAACTTCAGTTATCTCATGCATTAACATCAGAACATTTAATAATAATCAAATCCACTTAATTAACAAATGGAAGCAAAAATTAATTTACATGACATTGTCTAGATATATATATTTTTTTTTGTTAAACTCTACCTATCATCTTGTATTCATTCGTGAACAGGGTAAAGTTGGAGTCATTATCTGTCTTTGGATAGACTACACTCGAACTGGGGATTCCAGGTTAGCTTGAATGAAAAGTCAAGTGAAAATAGGAAGAACATCACAGGGAAAGACCTAAAGCCATCGCTAACTATGTGCAAAATTATTTTATCAAGCTGTATTTTCACAACTCACTGCTGTGCCTGGCTCTTTGGGAGCCACAGTTGCTTTCAGTGGCTACCTAGGGGTCCATAAAATGTTTAAGAGCTTTGTCCAGTCTCACACAGAGAGCTGTAAAACTTTCAATGTACTTTACCCTAACCTCAGATTTCAATTGAGCATCTATGAGAGGATTCAGTTTAGTATCTTAAGGGATTAAGGTGTCTCCAGGGGACTCTGCAGTAGTCCCAGGATCTTTGTAGAGAAAAATAGACAGGCCCCCGTTTCATAATTAAAGAGATAGATGCTCCAACGTGATCTTCTACTGACATCCGATGTCTGGGCATGGTGCCAATACATCTCTTACTTGGAAAATAGGAATTGGAAACCACCCCAGCTTCCGGTAGAGGATCACATAGCATGATCTCTTATAGACACCATGCAGAAAAGAAATCTTGAGTAAATAACTCACATTGTTGAGTGGACCTGACAATGTGCCCATAAATCTACCAAGATCCACTAGAACTACAAACTATGCCAGTCCCCACACAAGATGATATTACCAGCAAATAAGTAAATGTAATTTAGAAATGAACATCAAAAATGCAGCTTTCTGAGCTATTTTAATTATTTCCTTTTTGTAGAGATAAAAAAAAAACTCAAAAAGGTTATTGAAATGCCCCCACACACTTGGCTAGTAAGTAGCAAAGTCCAGTTTCTGGGCTGAATATTAAAATCATTTATCATAAACAGAAACATTAAAATCATTCTATCACTAACAAGAAAATATTATTTTCTTGTTATGGATAATCCAGTGACTGGCCAGTCACTTAGTCATTACTCTCAGAGCATTAAATTATATATTTATCAATTCCTTACTTTAGGTACCACCATACCTGTTTTATAATAATAATAATAATAATAATAATAATAATAATAATAATAATAATAAAAATGACTCCTTTAGAGTTTAAGTGGTTTTTCCAAGGTTATATAAATAATGATACATCCCAGCTAATGGCTCCTTTACAATTATGTGTTGCTACTGATGGATAAATTAGAATATGTTGTCTTCATGCATAACAGCTTTGCCATTTAAGCAAAGGTCTGGGTGCCTTGCAAGGTATATGTGATTTTTCTAAGAGAAAAAGAGAATCCAAATAATTGGCCATGCCCAAGGACAGGTTATGAAGCAAAGAATTCCTGGCACTCAGGAGCATCCTGATTTGCTTTGAGAGATGCTTGGATGATTCTAAGGGTACATGTTACTGTACCCTTAGAATCTGCATTTTACTTCCATGGTTTCAGCACTCACTGCACAAGTGAGGTGGATGACTGTCAAGAACAAAAACCGAGGCAAGTTATAGGATGGATAAAAGGTCACATGAGGCATGGAAGTGCAAAGGAAGCTATTGGTGCTGAAGGCATAAGGAACAGAGATGGGCTATAAAACAAGGGGCGGAGGATAGAAACAACAAAGGAGTCTGAGAAGACACATAGCTTGTCCACAGAAAATGTCTCCAGTGATATCTAGGAAAAAAATTACTCCAGATGCAGGACAGGCGAGCAATGTTCAATCCAGAATAAGGAACTCAAAGGCAAGCTGAGTGTCACAGAATGTCTAATGGGTTGTGCCCCTGACTTTAATGGCAAAAGCAAAATAAAGAGCATCTCACATTTCAAAACGAATACTTAAAACAAGCAGTGCCCTGGATTTTATCTGAACTCTTCTCTTTCAGTTTTTCCATTTTGCACACGAAGCACGGGAATCTCGAAATAAATTTCAAAGCACAAAACACGTCCCCTGAAACATGTAAGAGGGCACTCTGATTTACTTGAAATGTGATACATTTTCTGCTAGCTGCTGATTAGAGTGTCCATGAGGATGGTTTGTTTCATGTAATTGTCTGCCATTTTGACTTTCTCTGGTTGTTAGGTTATATTCACGAATGACTCTAATTTTGTGTGTTCATTTGGAGCTTTTACTCCCCAAAAAGGGGGAAGATGGAATAAAAGATGGTAGGGAGGGTGGTAGAGAAAAAGAAAAATACAAGTTTAGGAGTTTTCTTTTTCCTTCTGCCCTTTAGAGTTTTTCATTAAATATCTTTATAATATAATTATGCAACTTCTCATTCCCTTCCCACCAAACCCTCCCATATAAGACCTTGCTCTCTATAAAATTCATGGCCTCTTTATAAAATTCTTGTTATTTTTGTTGTTGTTATTGTTTTGAGTATATGCGTGTATGTGTGTGTTACTATATAAATACATCCTACTTTGTATAATACTACTTGCATGAATATGCTTAGAGTGCCGAACATGTGGTACTGGATAACCATGTAGTATGCTGTTCTCTGTGGGAGACTATTTCTCCTGCTCGCAGCATTCCTTAGTCACTTGCATCTCTTGGTCTAGGCAAGAACCTCCTGAGATTTGCCCCACATACATTAGCATGTCGGTGTCATCTTTATTCAGGTCATATTTAGGCAGTCATGTTGGTGAGAATTTATTGGTTTATTTATTTAGTTTCTGACAAATAGAGGACACACAATCTCACAAGAAACTCTCTATTCCAATCTTTCTGTCCTCTCTTCATAGCAATCTCTGACTCTAAGTAGAACTATTGTATTGTAGATATCAATCAGTTGGGACCAAGCTCTGCAACTCTGCATTCTGACTGGTTATGGAAGGATGCAATCAATAGCTATGATACCTATCAACTACTACCACAGTATCCTCCACACCTTATATAAATAAGCATGCAGCTGTTGCACACATAGTAACCCAAATCATTCTAATTACACAAAGACCTCCTCAACAAGAGGGAAGGAAACCTAGCTAACTGCCTAGGGTAAATGAAGTCATGGATCTTGAAGGAGAACTTACAACCACCACTTCACTAAACTAGCCTAAACCCTACCTACACTGTAAGTATCATCCTTAGAGTGGCAGTTAAATGTAGTCTTTAATCCTCATCAAGAACACTTCTCTTTGCAATAGACACAGACTGTAATAGAAAAACACAACTGACTGAGATGCCTAAGAGGCTCTGAATAAGCAGATATACTACCCCTCGTTAGTATTTTACAATGGGAATCCAATTTATATGCTGAAAAACTTTTCATTGGTTTTTATTGTTCTGAAATTTTATTTGTTTATTTATATGTTGTTGTTTGGGAGGTGGAAGGTCAATATGGAACCCATTCCTTGAATCATTATTCTTGTTGCAGCTTCCTGGTCTCTGGAATACTAAGCATGTGGCAGCAAACAGCATAGTTCCATAAAATTCAACTAAATATACACCAACACACAAACGTCACTGCCATCCAGATATAGAAGCATTCCACTGCTCTCAGTCTTTTCTTCATCCCTTTTTGCTGGCACAAAACACTGTGGCAACCAACAACCTAGATTTCCTCCCTAAAAATTTGCTTTCGCTGTGGATGTAGTATTATAAATTATGGAAGTCTTTTGAGTATAGCATTTTGAGAATCATCTATGTTATTTATGTGGATATATATATATATATATATATATATGGTCTATATTGCCATAGGTAGTATTTCAGTATTTAGATATACCATATATGTCACATTTACTTCATAGGTGCTAGTTATTATGTGTTATATTCAAATTTGATGATCAGAAATAAAGCATTTACAACTCTGGATAAACTATTTCATTTATCGTGACCATATGCATAGCTAGGGATTACATAGTACATGTATATAAAACTTTATAGCCTTCCAAATTGTTTCCAATATTGATTTTACTATTTTGGACTTAGATAAGTAATGTACGAGAGATTCTGGAGCTCTGTATTGCATGACCTCAATATTTCTGAGTTATCTCATTATTTGTCTTACCACTTCAATGGATGTATAAAATTCAGAATTTATCTTTTATTAAATCAAATTTATATTTTTCTTTTATGCATCTTTTAAATTTTTTGCCTGAAAATTATAGTTTTAGGATCTATATTCATATATATTCTTTTCAACTTAATTATGAGATATGAGTTGTGGATAAAGATTTTTATACACAGATATAAATCTTCCAGTTAAAAATATCCTCTTTTCCCTTTAGTGACATCTATTAGCTAGCAATAGCTCTTCAACTAGGTGTGCGTAGGGAACTTGTTAGCCTTTCATGACTTCATCTTATCTAAGAAACTATGGTAGTTGTGAGTGTATGAGTGCATCGATTTTCTCATGTATAGAAGACATTGATTTACCCTCATCCTCCTTGAATGTGCCCTCTTTCTGTACATTCTGTTCTCTGAACCTTGTGACGAGGAGTTTGATGCTCACATCCCAATTATGGTTGAGTATTTCATAGACACATGTTCGGTTCACTTTGAGCAGTTGTATGTCTCCGTGTCAGCTGCCTTCGGGACTGCCAAAATACTCGTTTGATTATTTCTCAGAGATAAACTAATTCGTGGATATAGGGATAGTATTTAGATGGTAGTTGTGGGACATACTTTCATGGATAGCACCATATGCCCTTACACAGATAAGCAGTGGAAATGGACTGATTTTTTACAAAAAGAGAATATTAAGTTGAGAAAGAAAGGGAAAGTTGGGGATAGCTCCAGAAATAGTTAATGGGACGGACAGTAGATTAATATGATTAAAATTCTCTGTGTGGATATATGAAAGTCTCAAAACTAATGAAAAAAATGTTATATAATATCTTCCATCAAATTACCTTTGTGTTTTCATAAAAGTTAAAAACTGTGTTTGGGTCTAGTTGTCATTTCCTAATAATTCAAAATGAATACTATACTACTAAATTTCAATATTTCATAACCATATAACTAGATTTATTTTTAATGCCATGGATAGTAAACCAAAAGGTGACTCATAAAACTTAAAATTCTTTATGGTGGCTAACTATGGTATAGAAAACTTAATCACAATCAAGTAGAAACAAAGAGAACCATACAAAGAATCAACAAAACCAGGAGCTGGTTCTTTGAGAAAATCAACAAGATAGATTTACCCTTAGATAGACTAACCAATGGGTACAGAGACAGTATCCAAATTAACAAAATTAGAAATGAAAAGGGAGATATAGCAACAGAAACTGAGGAAATTCAAAAAATCATCAGATCCTACTACAAATGCTTATACTCAACACAACTGGAGACACTGGAGGAAATGGACACTTTCCTAGACAGATACCAAATACCAAAATTAAATCAGGATCAAATAGATCAGCTAAACAGTCCCATAACCCCGAAAGAAATAGAAGGGGACATAGAAAGCCTTCCAACCAAAAAAAGTACAGGACCAGATGGTTTTGGTGCAGAATTCTACCAAACCTTCAAAGAAGACCTAACACCAATACACTTCAAATTATTCCATAAAATAGAAACAGAAGGAACACTACCCAACTCATTCTACAAAGTCACAATTACGCTGATACCAAAATCACACAAAGATCCAATAAAGAAAGACAACTTCAGGCCAATTTCCCTTATGAATATCGATGCAAAACTACTAAATAAAATTCTTTCCAAACACATCAAAACAATCATCCACCATGATCAAGTAGGCTTCATCCCAGGGATGCAGGGATGGTTCAATATACGGAAATCCATCAGTGCAACTCACTACATAAACAAACTCAAAGAAAAAAACCATATGATCATTTCATTAGATGCTGAAAAAGCATTTGACAAAATTCAGCATCCTTTCATGCTAAAAGTCTTGGAAAGAACAGGAATTCAACGCCCATATGTAAACATAGTAAAAGCAATATACATTAAACTAGTAGCCAACATCAAAATAAATGGAGAGAAACTTGAAGCAATCCCACTAAAATAAAGGACTAGACAAGGCTGCCCTCTCTCCATATCTTTTCAATATAGTACTTGAAGTTCTAGCAAGAGCAATTAGACAACATAAGGGGGTCAAAGGGATACAAATTGGAAAGGAAGAAGTCAAACTATCACTATTTGCAGATGATATAATAGCATACTTAAGTGACCCAAAAAACTCCACCAGAGAACTCCTACAGCTGATAAACAACTTCAGCAATTTGGCAGGTTATAAAATAAATTCAAGCAAATCAGTAGCCTTCCTATATTCAAAGGATAAGCAGGCTAAGAAAGAAGTTAGGGAGATAATATCCTTCACAATAGCCACAAACAATATAAAGTATCTTGGCATAACTCTATACAAACAAGTGAAAGATCTGTATGACAGGAACTTCAAGTCTTTGAAGAAAGAAATCAAAGAAGACCTCAGAAGATGGAAAAATATTTCATGCTCCTGGATTGGCAGGATTAATATAGTTAAAATAGTCATATTGCCAAAAGCAACCTACAGATTCAATGCAATCCCCATCAAAATATCAAATCAATTCTTCATAGATTTAGAAAGAGCAATTCTCAAATTCATCTGGAATAACAAAAAACCCAGGATAGCTAAAACTATTCTCAGCATTAAAAGAACTTCTGGGGGAATCAATATCCCCGACCTCAAGCAGTACTACAGAGCAATTGTGTTAAAAACTGCATGGTACTTGTATAGTGACAGGCAAGTAGATCAATGGAATAGAATTGAAGACCCAGAAATGAACCCACAGACTTATGGTCACTTGATCTTTGATAAAGGAGCTAAAACCATCCAGTAGAAAAAAGATAGCCTCTTCAACAAATGGTGCTGGTTCAACTGGAGGTCAGCATGCAGAAAAATGCAAATTGATCTACTCATCTCCTTGTACTAAGATCAACTCCAAGTGGATCAAGGACCTCCACATAAAACCAGACACACTGAAACTAATAGAAAAGAAACTGGGGAAGACCCTGGAGGACATGGGCACAGGGGGAAAATTCCTGAACAGAACACCAATAGCCTATGCTTTAAGCACATGAATTGACAAATGGGACCTCATAAAATTACAAAGTTTTTGTAAAGCAAAGGGCACTGTCAGAAGGACAAAACAGCAACCAACTAATTGGGAAAAGATCACCAACCCCACATCCAACAGAGGGCTAATATGCAATGTAGAGAAAGAACTCAAGAAGTTAGACCCCAGAGAACCAAATAACCCTATTAAAAAGGGGGTACAGAGTTAAGCCAAGAATTTTCACCAGAAGAAATTTGGATGGCTGAGAAGCACCTCAAAAGATGTTCAACATCATTAGTCATCAGGGAAATGCAAATCAAAACAACCCTGAGATTCTACCTCATACCAGTCAGGATGGCTAAGATTAAAAATTCAAAAGACAACAGGTGCTGATGAGGATATGGAGAAAGAGGAACACTCCTCCACTGTTGGTAGGATTGCAAGATGGTACAACCACTCTGGAAATCAGTCTGGTGGTTCCTCTGAAAATTGGGCATGACACTTCTAGAGGACCCTGTTATGCCACTCCTGGGCATATACCCAGAAGATTCCCCTGCATGCAACAAAGACACCTGCTCCACTATGTTCATAGCAGCCTTATTTATAATAGCCAGAAGCTGAAAAGAACCCAGATGCCCCTCAATTGAGGAATGGATACAGAAAATGTGGTATATTTATACAATGGAATACTACTCAGCAATTAAAAACAATGAATTCATGAAATTTGTAGGCAAATGGTTGGAACTGGAAAATATCATCCTAAGTGAGGTAACCCAATAATAAAAGAATACACATGAAATGCAATTACTGATAGGTGGATATTAATTAGCCCAGAAACTCTGAATACTCAAGACAGAATTAGCAAATCATATGATGCCCAAGGAGAAGGAAGGAGAGGGCCCTGGTCCTGGAAAGACTTGTTCCAGCACTGTACGGGAGTACTACAACAAAGAAATGTCGGGGGGGGGTGATTGGGATTGGGCAGGGGGAAGAAGACTTATGAGACATATGGTGAGGGGGGAACTGGGAAAGGGGAAAGCATTTGGAATGTAAACAAAGAATATAGAACATTTTTAAAAAATTTAAAAAAAGAGAGAACTTAATCATAGTTGCAGGATCATAAAGAGGCTGCCCTAGGTATTAAAGATTTTAGTATCAACTCTACTAAAACTAAATCCCAGAACATCCACAATGTATTTATTGTGGTTATTTCTGTAACAACATTAAGAATATGCATACAGACGGGTTAGTACCAGATACAGTGAATTTATAAAGCATATAGAATATAACTATTACTAAATTATAGTCTTTGAACTCCAGTCTAGTTCCAAATCATTACTCCATCAAGTTCACTGGAATCAAGAGATATATTTCCAATTCACAAACAGTGATCAAGTAGCTGTGTTCCGATAAGTAGCTCAATTTACCTTTGAGAACCCAATGTCCTTAAAGGTAAAATGGAGCAATTGTACCCCAGCTGACGAACAACATGAAAATACTCATGAACTGTGGGACCATGGTATGAGACAATCTATAGATTGGTTGGGCAAGGCTACTCCAGAGACTCAACTCCCTAATACTGTGGCCATCAGTCTCGTGTGGCCAGGCCCCTGGTGTTCTGGCTGGACTCTACCTCTGCAGTCACCTGGCTACAGCCAGGCTTTCCCCGCCCCTCAGTTATCTGGCTGTTGCCATGTTCAGATGCCAGCACTCCCACCAGCAATCCTTACCACAGTGCAGTCCTGCCAGCACTTCCCTGCCCCCCTTCATGGGTGGGTTCTGCCTGCCAGAGTCCTCTCATATCTGCTGCAACTTCCTTTTCCATCTTTTCCCCCACAATGAACATTAAAGGATATAACTTTGCTAACTCACTTTAAATTTTTCATTAATTGGATAAAATTAAAGACATGAGTCTGCATGAAATTCAAGAAAAAAATAAAAATAACCCAACAGTCATCAAAGAAATTAATTTGTTCTTTTATATTTTTTCTTACACATGCCTTTACTGATTTTCCTTAATTCTTAAGCTTGACCTGCTTAAATTTTCTATTTATTGGGGCTATTTTGAATAATTTTTCTTACTTTTATAAATATATTTTATTATATATACTACATGCTATTTTAATTATAATAATTTAATTTTGTTCTTAATATTCTGTAATTTTATAGAATAATAAGACTTTATAATATGCAGTCCTTATGGAATACAGTCCTTGTCATTTCCAGTAGCCAACATCAAACTAAATGGAGAGAAACTTGAAGCAATCCCACTAAAATCAGGGACTGGACAAGGCTGCCTACTGTCTCCCTACCTATTCAATATAGTAGTTGAAGTTATAGCTAGAGCAATTAGACAACAAAAGAAGGTCAGAGGACACAGATTAGAAAGGAAGAAATCAAAATATCACTATTTTCAGATGATATGTTAGTATACATAAGAGACCCCAAAATTTCCACCAGAGAAATCCTAAACCCGATAAACAACTTTAGCAAAGCAGCTGGATATAAAATTAACTCAAATAAATCAGTAGCATTCCTCCACTCAATAGATAAACAGGCTGAGAAGGAAATTAGAAAATTCCCTTCACAATAGTCACAAATAATATAAAATATGCTGGTGTGACTCTAACCAAACAAGTGAAAGATCTGCATAACAAGAACTTCAATTCTCTGAAAAAAGAAATTGAACAAGATTTCATATGATGGAAAGATTCCCCTATGCTCGTGGATTGGCAGGATTAATATAGTAAAAATGGCCATTTTGCCAAAAGCAATCTACAGATTCAATGCAATGCCCATCAAAATTTCAACTCAATTCTTAGAGTTAGAAAGAGCAACTTGCAAATTTATGTGGAATAATTAAAAAAGAACACAGAATAGCGAAAACTATTCTCAACAATAAAAGAACTTCTGGAAGAATCACTATCCCTGACCTCAAACTGTATTACAGAGAACTCTTGATAAAAACTGCATGGTATTGGTACAGACAGGCATGTAGATCAATGGAATAGAATAGAAGACCCAGAAATGAACCCACACACACCTATGGTCACTTGATCTTTGTCAAAGGAGCTAAAATCATCCAGTGGAAAAAAGACATTTTCAACAAATGGTGCTGGTTCAACTGGGAGTTAGAATGTAGAAGAATGCAAATAGATCCATTCTTATCTCCTTGTACAAAGCTCAAGTCAAAGCAGATCAAGGACCTCCACATAAAACCGGATACACTGAAATTCATAGAATACAAAGTGGAGAAGTGCCTCGAACACATGGGTACAGAGGAAAATTTCCTGAACACCAATAGCTTATGTTCTAAGATCAAGAATTGACAAATGAGACTTCATAAAATTGCAAAGCTTCCGTAAGGCAAAGGACACTGTTAATAGGACAAAATGGCAACCGAGAGATTGGGAAAAGATCTTTGCCAATCCTACATCCAATATATACAAAGAACTCAAGAAGTTAGACTCCAGAGAGTCAAATCACCCTATTAAAAAGTGGAGTACAGAGCTAAACAGAGAATTCTCAACTGAGAAATATGGAATGGCTGAAATGTTAAAGCATCCTTAGTCAACAGGAAAATGCAAATTAAAAAAAAACCTGAGATTCTGTCTCACACCAGTCAGAATGCCTAATATTAAAAACTCAGGTGACAGCAGATGCTGGCAAAGATGCAGAGAAAGAGGAACATTCCTCCATTGTTGGTGTGATTGCAAGCTGGTACAACTACTCTGTAAATCATTCTGGTGGTTCTTCAGAAAACTGGACATAATACTACCTGAGGACCCAGCTATACCACTGCTGTTTATATACCTAAAACATGCTTCACTATATAAAAAGGACACATGATCTACTATGTTCATAGCAGCCTTATTTATAATAGCCAAAACTGGAAAGAACCCATATGTCCTTCAACAGAGGAATAGATACAGAAAATGTGGTACATTTATACAATGCAATGATTTCATAAAATTCTTAGGCAAATGGATGGAATTAAAAAATATCATCCAGAGTGAGGTAACCCCGTCACAAAAGAACACACATGGTATCCACTCACTGATAAGTGGATATTAGCCCCAAACCTTGGAATATCCAAGATACAATTCACAGACCACATGAAGCTCAAGAAGAAGGAAGATCAAAGTGTGGATGCTTAGTCCTTCTTAGAGGGGGGAATAAAATATTCACAGGAAGAAATATGGAGACAAAGTGAGGAGCAGAAAGTGAAGGAAAGGCCATCCAGAGACTGCCCCGCCTGTGGATCAATCCCATATACAGACACAAAACCCAGACACTATTGTGGATGCCAAAAAGTGCTTGCAGACGGGAGGCTGATATACCTGTCTCCTGAGAGGCTCTGCCAGAGCCTGACCGATACAGAGACGGGTGCTTGCAGCCAACCATTGGACTGAGCAATAGGTCCCCAATGGAGGAGTTAGAGATAGGACTGAAGGAGCTGAAGGGGTTTGAAACTCCATAGGAAAAACAAAAATATCAACCAGAGCCCTCAGAGCTCCCAGGGACTAAACCACCAACCAAGGTATAAACATGGAACAAACCATGGCTCCAGCGACATATGTTGCAGAAGATGGCCTTTTGGGGCATCAGTGGGAGGAGAGGCCCTTGGTCCTGTGAAGGCTAGATGCTCCAGTGTTGAGGAATGCTAAGGCCGGGAGGCAGGAGTGAGTGAGTGGGTGGATGAGCACCCTCACAGAAGCAGGCAGAAGGAGGATGGGCTAGGAGGTTTCTGGATGGGAAACTGGGAAAGGGGATAACATTTGAAATGTAAATAATTAAAATATTCAATGAAAAATATAATAATAAGTACTTAAATATACCCATTTTTTGGATATCATTGATATTTTTGGATTTTTCAAATTAACAAATTGTTAAATTTTATTTCAATTTAGTAACATTAAAAGATAGCCTATTCTTTTCCGTTGGTAAATCACATTTCCATTTGTATTATGCAGTCTATTAAATGAGATTCAGGCTGACATGGGATGAGCCCCTTGGCACCTGACATGAGGTCAGCCTCTTGGCTCCACCCACCTTTCTGTTTCAGAACAAGCACAGAAACAATAGAGTTCCAGCAACCATGGAATTAAACCTCTGTTAAGAAGAGTAGGACTAGACAGGCTGTGGTGCACTTGGGAGGCAGAGGCAGGTGGATTTCTGAGTTCAAGGCCAACCTGATCGACATAGTGAGTTCCAGGACAGCCAGGGCTATACAGAGAAACCCTGTCTCAAAAAACCAAAAAATCAAAAAAAAAAAAAAAAAGGGTAGGACTAACTTCTTTTTAAAATTGTTTCTCTCACTCAGAAGACATCAGGTGTTGGTGAGGATGTGGAGAAAGAGGAACACTCCTCCACTGCTGGTGGGAATGCAAGCTGGTACAACCACTCTGGAAATCAGTCTGGCGGTTCCTCAGAAAACTGGACGTGATACTTCCGGAGGACCCAGCCATACCACTCCTGGGAATATACCCAGAAGATTCCCCAGCATGCAATAAGGATACATGCTCCACTATGTTCATAGCTATTATATATAATAGCCAGAAGCTGGAAAGAACCCAGATGTCCCTCAACGGAGGAATGGATACAAAAAATGTGGTATATATACACAATGGAGTACTATTCAGCCATTAGAAACAATGAATTCATGAAATTCATAGAGAAATGGATGGAGCTGGAGAACATCATACTAAGTGAGGTGACCCAGTCTCAAAAGAATACCCATGGTATGCAGTCACTGATAAGTGGATATTAGCCTAGAATCTTGGAACACCAAAGACACAAATCACATACCAAGTGATGTCTGACAAGAAGAAAGGAGTGGACACTGGAGCTAGAATGGACCAAAGCATCATTGTGGGGGGAGTACAAGAACAGGGAGGTGGGAGGGGGTGGATGAGAAAGCAGGGGGAGGGAAAAGGGCATGTGGGACCATTGGGGGTGGGGAATCAGAAAAAGGGAAATGAATTGTAAATATAGAATATATCCAACAAAAAAAAAAACTACAAAAGAAAAAAAAGAAAAAAATTGTTTCTCTCAAACATGTGTCCCAGCAATGACACACTGACAACATGCAAAGCATAATCTTTTAAACCAGGTGGCTCATGAGACGCTGAACATTCTTTATTCAAAGGTTATTGGGTCCATCAGTTTGAAATGCCTTTCTGACCATATATTATTTTCCCACACAGAAATAAGCTTATTGAGTCCTGGTTGCATGTAATTGAGCAGCTGTCTTTCTGCATGCAGATCAGAACGAAGATTTTTTTATGATCCTGGAGCATACCCAAATGTGCAGTAGGCTTAGTATATTTCCATTCTCTTTGAGCTGCATTTTCCCATCCCTCCTCATTTCTCCCACCCATTCACTAAAAAAAAATTAATTGATATGTTTCTATGATCATATTGAAATCATAGATTGTTAAACACATATCTTAATTTCAAAAAAGCTTTTTAATCACTAGAAATTTAAAAGAACATCTTTTTTTATTAGAAATTTTCTTTATTTACATTTCAAATTTTATCCCCTTTCCTGGTTTTCCCTCCTAAAACACCCTTTCCCATCCCCCTCCTCCTGCTCACCAACCCTCCCACTCCAGCTTCCCTGTCCTGTGATTCCCCTATACTGGGGCATCGAGCCTTCTCAGGACTAAGGGCCTCTCCTTTCTTTGATGCCCAACAAGGCCATCCTCTGCTACATATACATATGGGGCCAGAGTCCCTCCATGTGTACTCTTTGGTTAGTAGTTTAGTCCCTGGAAACTCGGGGGGGGGTACTGGTTGGTTCATATTGTTGCTTCTCCTATGGGGCTGCAAGCTCTTTCAGCTCCTTAGGTCCTTTCTCTAGTTCTTCCACTGGGGACCTTGTGCTCAGTCCAATGGTTGGCTGAGAGCACCCACCTCTGTATTTGTCAGGTACTGCCTGAGCTTCTCAGGAGACAGCTGTATCAGGCTCCTGTCAGCAAATGCTTGCTGGCATCCACAATAGTGTCGGGGTTTGGTGACAATATATGGAATGGATCCCCAGGTGGGGCAGTCTCTGCATGGTATTTAGACTCTGCTCTATACTTTGTCTCTGTATCTCCTCCTATGGGTATTTTGTTCCCCCTTCTAAGAAGGACCAATGTATCCATACTTTGGTATTCCTTTTTTTAAAAGAACATTTTTTGTCTAAATTAAATCACCAAATTTTTTATGATAGTATCTGTTCCTATGTTGTAAAAATAATTGAATTTCTCTTTGCTAAGGGTTGTTATCATTTACTTTCTAATAGTGACACTTTTGTTTCTCTCCAGAACTTAACATTATTTCTTATCAATACAATTATAGCATTTTCTTCTACTACTGTCTAGAGATATACTAAATATTGGTGATTTTTGTTGGTGGCTTTGATTTTTTTTTCTTTTAGACTGGTTTAGGATATATACTTTTCCTTTTTTCCTGTTTGGTTCAAATGACATTCTATTTGGAAACATTCTCCAGCGTTGATCTGGAGGTGCCCAGTGTTTGGACTACAGGTTAGTGTTAACTTCAATGTTTTTAATCCTTTGACCATTTCTGGTTCCTCTTGATTGATTTCAGGCACAGGAAAATATGTAAATATGCATTTACTCTTTGTATGTCCTGAAGTCCAAATGTTTTGCTAATCTGTTTGAAGCATTTTATTATTCCTGACATCTTTTACAAGAAATAATGAGATGGATAGCTTACAGATTGTTTTGGGATCCCCAACAGGAAGCACATTCATGTTTAATGCTGAACTCATTCACATAATCATATTTATGTCAGCCTGCAAGCAGAAAGCTTCTTAATTATTATTATTGATGACTTCTACAGAGGATTCCTGAAAAATCCACATATGTTCTAAATCAGTTGCATTGTCTCCAAATACCATGACGGAACCAAAATCAGGGAGTTCAGGTAGAAGCTGGCTTCATGGCTAATTAATCTCCTTTAGGAGAGGTAAAGTCGCCTAGGTAGTGAGAGGAGGAAGATGGAAGGCCCTGCAAGGAGGAGCTTCCAGCACACAATTTCCCCCAGTGAAGGCAGCAAAGACCTTGTGAACTTTCTGCCTCCCACTTGGGAGGAAAATGGCGCATCTGATTTTTTGTACCCGGAGACCCGAAGATATATGGCTCATGCCTGCTACCTGTCTGAGAGCAAAAAGGTTCAGGGAGAAGCTCCTAGAATCTTGAATGCTGCTCTGATAGAAAGGCAGCTTAGAGCAGTGAAATCAGAATGTTTGTATGAGTGCCTAGTAGGTCACAGCCTTGGGCTGAATGAGGGAAAGGGTCCTGAAAGTGGGCAAGAGAGAATTTCTGCTCTTATTTACTTTTGCAACTGAGTTATTGAAAGAAGGATTTCTATTTGAAAGCAGAGGTTTTGTTCAGCATCCTTGGGAGCCATGGGATAAATCACAAGCTTAAGAAGCTGAAGGAGACATATGAGCAACACAGATACTTGGGTAGGATCCAGAAACAGTGATTCACGGAACAGGAGTCAGCAAACATGAGCGTTCCAATGATGAACATTGTAAAAACATGTAAGTACACAGTGAAGAATGAGTACTGTATGGGGGGAAATGGAGACATATAAGGATGCATAGGAGTTTGAATAAGAGCGCATAAAAGCTAGACAGGAAATGCTCTGGGAGAGACTATATACAAAATAATAATGTAGTGTAATGGTAACTTTCTGCCAGCTGAGCTCATATGCATTTTAATATATAACAATCCTTTTATCCACACACTAGCTAGCTCTAGTGTTCTGTGAAGCTCAGCATGGTTGCCATGTAGAAGGTTTCTATCACAGATACCTTACTAAACCTTGAGGTTCACTCATAACAGAGTAATACACAACACTGTTGGGTGCATGGAGGGCTGGCAGGCGGCTCTGAGAATGCTGATGCCTAGTCGTGAACTTTCTTGTTTGTGCAATGAGGGAAGTAATCATCTTCCCCTTCCCTACTGCATGAGATAATGTCGGGAACCAAAAACTTAAGCCTGTAAGCAGTAGATTGCTCTGTGAACAGAGAGATCATATCCAAAGGTTGAGGCTTATTCATAAGGAAGATCGCAGGGAAGCAGGCACGTAGTCTTCCCTCATTCTCTCTGACTGAAGAATGTTAGGCTGTTGAGAAAGTGAACTGCACAGTAGTATTCTGGGAGCCTGAAAAGTGACTCTTCTTCCAAGCCTTATGGCTATGAGTGATTTCCTCTTTCAAGAAACAGAAGGCATGGGTGTTTATCAAAGCTTCAGGTTCCTGCTTCTAAATACAGGCCAATATGATTTTAATTGCTTTACATATATTTATTTACTTGTTAATTTGTGTGTAAGTGTGTGTGTGTGTGTGTGTGTGTGTGTGTGTGTAAAAGAGAAAGAGGGGAGAGGGAGAGAAGAAGAGGAGAGAGGAAAAATAGGGGAGGGGGGAGAGGGAGAGAGAGTTCAGAGCCACAGGGGTGATGTTCTGTCCTTTTACCATATGCATTCTGGGAATTAAACATGGGTCACCAAATTTAGAAGCACTTGCCTTTACCAGCTCAACTAACTCAGCCAGCCCATTCATCAATCTAAAACAATGTAAATACAAATACAAGACTATCAAGGATAAATAGATGGTCCAGCAATTAAAGAGCACTAGTTGCTCTAAGAGGACACAGGTTCAATGCCCACGATGTGTTCTTCTGACCTCCAGGGGCAATAGATATACATGGTACATGTACAAACAAGGGCAAAACACCCATACACAAAAAAGAAAAACTAAAAAGGAAAAGAAAATCAAGCAAAAACCTCTTTTCAACTTGGAGAGTAAAATCAACACAGACATGCACATACACACACAAGAGAGAGAGAGAGAGGGGAAGAGAGAGAGAGAATGAGAGAGAGCCCCTGTAAGCATTTACAAGGCATCCAGCCATAACTCTGTTAATCAATTAACAAAATGGATTACCATGCCTCTCGTATCAGCTTTATATTGCATAGCACATGAGATTCTTCCATAAACATTATTTCTTTAGTCAATGGTTGAACTCATTTTTATTGAGGGTCTATAATGTATGAGGTATTTTACATAAATTATCTATAATCTGTGAAATGGCCTGTTGACAAGGTCACATCAACAAGGTTAGCAGAAAAGAGTTGAAATATGGATTCAAAAACTCACATTTGTCTAACTGAAAAAAAAAACCCTATCATTTTAAAAACATTTATTTGTGTGTGTGTGTATGTTTGCATGTATGTTTATGTGTACATAAGCAATAACACACTGTGCAGGTCAAAGGACAACTTGCAGGAATTAATCCTTTTCTTTCCACCTGTGGGTCCTTGGGACAGCTCATTGGTTCTTGGAAAACAAATTATTTCTATCAAATCAGATTGACTATTAAAATACACATTGCAAAATAGAATTGTTTCCTTTTGTTACCTTATAAATAAGAGTTTGGACAAGGCCATCAGTATCCTCTGTCTGAATTTTCTTATTTCTATAATGAAAAAATTATGCACAGCTATCTTTAATATTGCCTCTCTCCCTAAGTAGCTACAAGCCCTCTATTTGAATTCATTGTCACAGGACTGAGGGGCTAGTTCCTCATTTCCATTTATATTTTTGCCAGCCATCCACCCAGCTGAATCTAGCCCAGCAGTGCCAGGATAAACGTTATTCCAAGATCTCCCCCAAATGTTGTATATGATCCCTAGCTGAGAATTCCTATAGGCCTACCTCACCACAAGAAATAAGTAAACACAATAGTTTATCACAAGATATTAAGAAATGTGTAACAGTTTTAGAATACTTTCCAAAAGGACTGAGTGGTTGCTAGCTAATGAACAAAAATCTTTTTTTAAAAAAAATTAGGTATATTCTTTATTTACACTTCAAATGTTTTCCCCTTCAAATGTTGTCCCCTTTCCTGGTTTCCCCCTCCCCTGAAAATTCCATAAGCCATCTCCCCTTCCCCAATCAACCCACCCCCACTTCCCTGTTCTGGTATTCCTCTACACTATGGTATCAAGTCTTCCCAGGACCAAGGGCCTGTCCCCCATTTGGTGTCAACAAGACTGTTCTCTTCTGCTGATGTGTCTGGAGCCATGGGTAACTCCAAGTGTATTCTTTTGTTGATGGTTTTATCCCTGGGAGCTCTGGGAGTCATGGTGACTCATATTGTTGTTCCTCTTATGGCACTGCAAACCCCTTCAGCTCCTTTGGTCCTTTATCTCATCCATTGGGGACCCTGTGCTCAGTTCAATGGCTGGCTGAAAGTTTCCCCTTCTGTATTTGTCATGCACTAGCAGAGCCTCCCAAGTGACAGTTATATCTGGCAGCTGGCAGCAAGCACTTGTGGACATTCACAAAAGTGTCTGGGTTTTGTAATTGGGATGGATTCCTAAAATCTTGAGCTGGATAAAAATGGAGAAGACAGATCTGGACAACTAAGGTACACACATTTGAAAAGAGGAGTTGGGAGTAGCATCTGAGTCAAAGATGAGACATACACTCTTCTGCACCGTTAGGTTTCTCCTATTGAAAACCTAATAGATGCTAACATTTGCCCCTCTGAGAAATTCAAAGGGCTAGACAGTCGTAATGGAATTCAAATGCAACTTCAGTGAATTCCAATAAAGAGATTTGCTGACCTGAGACTAGTTTCTCTCAGGGACATTACTATCCCAAGGTAATGCTTTCAGTATAAGCAAGTATAAGTACCAGGCAAGAGATGTGCCTTGGTACAAGTCATGTGGTGTTTAAAGGATGGGAAGACCAAGGCTCAGATAAGTTTCTGTGTGTACCATTAACAGTAAGCTTCTTTGTACACTTTTATCCATGCGCTTTGAAAGGTAAGATGATAAAACACTAATACTATAACTCATAATATACTCACTATATCATAATATAACTATAATACTAAACTCACTAAAATTTTGTGAGATTCAGGGCCACTCTGCTCAGCTTCATATCACTTGTGATTTCAGGACTTCACAAAATGACCATTTATTTTTCTTCCATCCTCTGGCCATCTTCTCCTGAGAGTCAAATTAAAGAGCCTTTCTGACTAATTATCCAACTAGTAACCAGTTAGCAGCAAGCACTCACTTGAACACATTTTGGGAGAAAATAATAGTCTCAGTGTTTTATCATCTTACCTTTCAAAGCACATGGATTCTTTTGGCACGGGATGCCTGAAAGGGAATATAGAAAATCTGATATCGGAAGTCTCAGAAATTATTGTGGTCTGGAACAAGGGCAACTCAGTGTACTTACTATGGGTCAGATGTACAAGAAGGTGATTTCCTACATTATATCTCTACTTCACCAGGCAATAAATGTGCCTTGGTACAAGTCATGTGCCTTGGTACAAGTCATATGGTGATGGGAAGACCAAGGCTCAGATAAGTTTCTGTGTGTACCATTAGCAGTAAGCTTCTTTGTATACTTTTATCCATGCGCTTTGAAAGGTAAGATGATAAAACACTAATACTATTATTTTCAGAAGTGATTCAAGTGAAAAACTAAATTTTTACCTTTATGTTAATAATTCATTTGATAGCAAAAAATTGCTGTTATCCCATGAAATAGACCTTCTCTCCCTCAACCTCATGATTTTTACACACGGTTGAAACACATGTACAAGCCCTCATTACATCCAATGCCCCCTTGGCTCCTGATGAAGCTTCCTTCTCTCCTCCAAAAACAATGAGACCGTTCTCTTTTCCTTCCTTCATTGTCATACAACTTCCAAAAACCACTGTATGATGCATTTCTTCTGTCCAGTAAGTGCTTCTGTCTAGTAAGAACTAAGTCATTCTTTGGGAATTGGACTATGTTTGGTGACTTTCCAAAGTTCTGTGGTGTCCAATGTGAAATAGAATCACTCAGTGCAGCTTTATAGCATGGAGGAGAAAGGGAGAGCTGGGAAAGAAAGAAGAAAATTAGGAAGATTAGAAGTGCCTAAAGTAAAATGGTTAGAGAAAGTAGGGTAAGAAAAAAAAGAAAGTCGGAAGGAAGAAGAAAAGAAGCAAAGGATAAGAATGTGAAGAAGGGGCAAACAGGAAAATGCAAACAAGTGTGTGGTATTGTGTATTGAAACATTGAAAATACTTCCAAACTAAGTAACCTTGAGAGTGTTTATGTTTGCACCATCTATAGGTCAGGATATAGGCAGATCTCAGCTTGGCATCCTGGCTTGAGATCTCCAGAATCTTTAGACAGAGTGTGGCCACAGAGGGTTCAGTATGTATGTTTGAAAGAGTCCCTACAGGATGGGGGATGAAAGAGCCCCTCCTCACTTGATTCCTGACAGGAAACTTCAAATCCTGTCTTACAAGCCTCTCAGTGGGGTCCTGCAAGGTACCTGCTGGTTTCTCCATGAAATAAGAAACCAGTAAAAGAAAACAAGAAAACTCATGGTCTCTCTCTCTCTCTCTCTCTCTCTCTCTCTCTCTCTCTCTCTCTCTCTCTCTCTCTCTCATAGGCATATTTTCTACCTCTAATAAAGATACATCTCTGAACTTAGAAGCTAGCCAAGGGATCTTCTCCAATCTATTTTTAAACAGTTTCTCTTTCCTTAAAAAAAAAATCCACTCAGGTTTTAAGTAGACATAACTGGGTTAGGGGAGCCACTCCACCTCCTACAGATGTATTTTGCTATTATAAACTGCTTTTGTCTGTTTGCTGCCTGATTATTGCTGGTATGGAGAAAAAAATCCTAATGATTTCAAGATTTATTTGTACATAGCATTCTCTCAGAAATTTTGAGCCCTCCTTTTATGTCTTGTGTATTAAGCAAATGCTTTGAATTTCTACAAAATCAGTGACATGGGTTTCATGAATAATAACTTGTTCTCTCCTTTCAAATTTGTGAGTATGTTTGACAGTCATACCTTTAAGACTCAGTCCTTACAAAGCAAATTAGCTAGAGAGCATGTGGAGGAGTTATTGCTATCACTTAAATGAAATCAAATTTACCAAGACACAGAAACAAAGTAGGAATGTCAAGGTAATTCAGGTCACAGATTTAAAGAATTGGTGTATCTTCAGAATTATTTAGCCTCATTCCTTGATTTTATCAATGTGTATCCCAAGACTCAGTTGCCTGCAGATACTTGCACAAGTTTGCTTAACAAGGCATTGACCACTCATAAAAATGTATCCTCTCTTCTTTCCTTCAGTGATATCCAAAATCATACTCTAAAATTGCATGCATCATCAGGCATTCACTTTAAAATATGTCTCTCTACTGAAGAATGAGCTGGGACATTCTAAAAAAAGAAGAGGCATTGTCTTTAATGGAATATAAACCCATAATCCAGCAAATAGCCTGATATTAAATTCTGTAGATCACAAGAAAAAAGATACAAATATAAGACAGGGCCTTATAAGGAAGAGGGGTAGTTCATAGAGGTGGAAGAGAGGGAGGCAATGATGCAGGGACAGCAAGCAGAATGAATTATATTCATGTATGAAATTATTAAATAATTAAATCTTATGAAATAATATAAATATATATTTATGGATATATACATATATGAATATGGAGAGATAGATAGATAGATAGATAGATAGATAGATAGATAAAGTAGGTAGATAGCTTATAGACAGACAGACAGACAAATGTACAAATTAAGGTCACAACACAAGTTTCCTCCTGAGAAACAGACCTGCAGTACAATCAGAGAACAGTTGGTTACCCCCTCCCCATAACATTATTGTAACCACAGCCATATATTGCCAAGCTCTATTATTGTTTGTTTTTATTAAAATAATTGCTTATACAACAGGTTCTGATCATGGCTTCTCTTTCCTCATCTCCTCTCAGACCCTCCCACCTCCTCACCCATCCAACCCATGACTTGTTTCTCTATTTCTATAGAAAACAGTCAAATGAAAACTACATACTACAGAGTCCACCATGGCCAAGCAAGTATGAGTGCTCAGATACCACCTGTCTTTTCACCGTGCTTTACATTTTTCTTACAGATTTCCACTGTGTCCTGAGATGCAAGCTGCATGCAATTCTAGAAATCTATATAACTGGGCTCATGATCCATCAATAATTTTTCTGTTTGATAAACAAAACTCTCTTTCTGTGCTTCTTCAGTTTCATGTTGGCCTCTGCTCTTTGTTAGTAGAATCTTCTTGTGCAAAGAGAAGACTGTTCATCTCCCTCTCTGCCTCTTAGGTTAAGGTAAAGACCTTAATTTTTCCTTTCATCAGAAATGTAAGTATAATTAGTATTAGGTCTAACAACAGTAATTTATAAGCTCTCCATATAATTCATTGACTTACAGTCTACATGATCTATTAAGCCATAAACTCTGTGAGATTCCCAAAGTAAGTCTACCTTCATTGTAGCACCCTGCATCTTATACAATTCCTGTTTCATCCTATACATCTGATATTAAGAACTGTTGTGTATGTGGAGCATTTATTTTTATACTCGTTATGTGACACCACAGCCTTTAATTCTTCAGTCCTTTAAAGAATCTCCATTCTCTTCTTTCTCTGACATGGCCGTGTGCTCCCTAGGGCCATTCTTTCTTGTGTCTAACCACAAAGGCAGGGTGGTTATTTTAGAAAACCGCTTAGTGCTTATAAGGAATTAAATAATAATTTAAATATTGCAAAGCTTTGAAAAAGCTTATATAAAAGATAATGTGAACATAATCTATTATGATTAAGAGTTCATTTTTAAGTGGTCCATTTCCAGTAACCTTTATTTATGCTGTAATGAGAATAATAAACTTAATAGCTAGCCTTTATAGGAGGCATTTATTCACAACTCCTACTTTTTTCAAAGATCTAAAGGAGTTGGGCTTTCTTGGTTGTAACATAAGATACAAGACCAAATGTCATCATTTATTTATTTTATTGCTTTGAAAATGATTGGAGGGAATGAACCAACTTCCAAAACTGAACTCAATCCTGAAGAGTTCCTGGGTGAGAATAGGATAATCCTACAATTAGCACTGTCAAGTTTTGTTCCTGTTTTCTATCCATTCATGTGCAAACTAATAATAATAAAATACATTCGCTTTTAAAGAAAGCAATAGAGTATTCATTTGAGAGTTTGCCAACTTATTTTCAGGAAGTACAGAAAGGTCCACATTCCCAGCATCTCTTACACAGCGTTAAGTTTCTGGCACTAATTGTCTAGCATGAAGAAAAACAAAATCCTACTCCAAACATCAGGTTTCCATCTTCGTGCAATATGTGTAACACATCCCAATGATGGATTCCTCAATCTTTTATACTAGTAATTTTTAAAACTGTATAATGATCCCTGAGTGGCACCAGATTGCTGTACTTAGAAAGTTATGCACAGTGCTTCCTTTTTATGAACTTATTCTTCAGTCTAATGGTTGTATGGAATATGTTAACAAGTATTAGAAATAAGCCCATACTCTGTTGTACTGGTCATGTTCCACATGGAAGGAATTCCATTATTAATTTTCAGTGCAATATGTAGCAAAGGAAAAGATAATATAGTATATTCTGTTTAATAAACCCAGATGACAATGGGATAAAAACTATCATGTGGACAAGAATTTTAAAAATGCACAAAATTACCTAAAGCCTACACACATATATCTGAAAGAGAGTCAAGAGAATTTTCAGTCTCTCCTAATACTTGGACTAGAAAGGATCCAATGACTAGAAGCAGCAGACATTACAACTTGATTTTCACACAGGAACAGCTACTGTTAGGACCATCCTCAGCATTTCTCTCAAGCATTAGTCCCCTTGCCCAAACATAGAATATGAAATGCTATCCATAGTGTTTGCCTACATCAGTGATTTCCAACCTATAGTCAGAATAGATAAGGAAAGAATAGAGAAGGAAACTGTTTCCTGGTTTGATTGGTTTGTTGACTTAAATCTTTACCATTATTTACCAATTTCAGAGCAAAATACTTGTCTTCAAGCAATGTTCTTGACCAATGGTCACTAGCAAAAGATTTTCATTCTAATTGTGTTTGCCTTTTGATACTTGGTGATAAAATTGGTATTTCAATACAGTGAAATCGTTATTGGTTTTGATTCCTAAACCTCTTGCCTCAGGTAAGTGAGAATTATTTCAAATTATTTACTGTGTCTCTCGCCGAGGTGACTCCATTTGTCTTTTGAGTACTTCTTTTTTAGCTGGCACAAACTATCCTGGACTCACTTACTAAGTTTCTGTACTGGACTGAAAACCATCCATTCTCCCAAGGATCTCTGGACCTTTCCATCCAGGAAGTGATTTCAAAAAACAGAGTCCCCAATCATTCCCCCTCCCCCCACGGTTTCTCTACAAAACTGGATCCAATCTTTACAGGCCCAGGCTCCTCTCCTTTCTTCTTCTTGGGAATCATTTGACTTAGTTGGGGGAGAGAGGAATTATGGGACATAGGGAGGGGAGGAACTGAGCAAGGGGAAAGCCTTTGGAATGTAAACATAGAATATAGAAAATAAAAATTTAGAAAAAAAATAATATATCTTTTGCAATTGTACCACTTAGTTATATAAAAAAATCATTTCCTATCTATATTTCAATGCAATTTAAAAAAAGGACAGAGTCAATACATTTAAATATGTTCTGCATGGAGCAGGTTGGGTAAGGATACATTTGAAAATGAAGTAAAACTTTTCTGGAAAAAAATGGTATAAAAGTCATCCAGATCATATTTTTCAAACTACTCATTTTATAGTGCTTCTAAACACAATTAATCTTTACAATATGAATTCAGTATTTGCTGGAGACTTAATTTTGGGGGCATGAGGAAGCTGACTTTGGGAATTGCAGTGAAAAAAATCACTGTGTGCATATTAATTTGAGAGAAGCTCAACTAGTAAACCAACATTTTTGTAAAAGTTGAAAAGAATTGTTTGCAGCAGCCTTGATTGACACAGCATCTTTTTTTTTTATCTAATGCTATTCTAAAGTTTTCAATGGAAGATGCTTCAATGGTAATATAGTTTATGTATGCTAGAATTTCCTGAAACAATACAATAATATATGTATAGCCAATATCATAATTGTAATGCTCTGCCATGATGGTTTAGTGTTTTTGAAGTCTAAAACAGAGCAGATGTATTTGAATCTTTAGAGTAATTCTTCCATCATGCCTTTCCCTTCTTTTTTTTAATTTTTATTTTCTATATTCTATGTTTACATTCCAAAGGCTTTTCCCTTTCCCAGTTCCCCCCCACCATACGTCCCATAATTCCTCACCCCCCCCAACTAGAGACAACCATTATCCTCAATTTTATGTTTCTCATTCCTAACATAATTTTATAGCATCATCATGTATCTGTACTCATTTTGCATATTTTCAAGTGTGTTTACATAGTCTCAAATGATCCTCATCATTCTTCTGTTGTCTCTGCTTTTATTTGTCTGAACACCCTTTTGAAATACATCCTGCAAGTCCATGTAGCTCTTTTTACATGTGTTAACTTCGGCATTGTATTCCACTCTGTTAAAATATCAGACTTTATACTCACAATATTAGTAGTCTCACAATGAAAATGTCTTAAAAGATCTTTTCTGTTTATTACAAACAGTGAACAATGACGTATTTTTAAAAACATGTGCTGTGTAACTGAGTATTTCTGTCTTTAATATGTAATAAAGATGTTACTATGTCACATGATAGACATGTCTTTCATTATGCTGATAGATTAGATTTGTATTTATGCCATTTGTTTATTTGGATTGGTGAGGTGTTTACTCTTCACAAGTCTCAACTTCTCCATCTTTAAAAGGGTCATGGAAACAACTGCTTGGTAGTAATAAAACTTATATACTAGTACCTAAAATAATAATAACAAAAATTATCTATTAATTCTTTTTTTTCTTTTTTTTCAATTTTTATTATTTAATTTTTATTTTCTATATTCTATGTTTACATTCCAAAGGCTTTCCCCTTTCCCAGTTCCCCCCCACCATATGTCCCATAATTCCTCTCCCCCCCAGCTATTCCCCAATCATTACCCCCCCCCACGATTTCTCTGCTCTGGGTCTACAATACTGGATCCAATCTTTACAGGCCCAGGGTCCTCTCCTTTCTTCTTCGTGGGAGTCATTTGACTTGTTAATTGTGTCTTGAGTATTTAGGGCTTCTGGGCTCATTAATATCCACTTATCAGTGATTGCATTTCATGTGTATTCTTTTGTGATTGGGTTAGCTCACTTAGGATGATATTTTCCAGATCTAACCATTTACCTACAAATTGCATAAGTCCATTATTTTTAATTGCTGAGTAGTATTCCATTGTATAAATATACCACATTTTCTGTATCCATTCCTCTTTTGAGGGATATCTGGGCTCCTTCCAATTTCTGGCTATTATAAACAAGGCTGCTATAAACATAGTGGAGCATGTGTCTTTATTGTATGCAGGGGAATCCTCTGGGTATATGCCCAGGAGTGGCATGCCAGGGTCCTCTGGAAGTGACATGCCCCATTTTCTGAGGAACCGCCACACTGATTTCCAGAGCGGTTTTACCATTTTGCAATCCCACCAACAGTGGAGGAGTGTTCCTCTTTCTCCACATCCTCGCCAGCACCTGTTGTCTCTTGAGTTTTTAATCTTAGCCATTCTGACTGGTGTGAGGTGGAATCTCAGGGCTGTTTTGATTTGCATTTCCCTGATGACTAATGATGTTGAACATCTCTTAAGGTGTTTCTCAGCCATCCTCATTTCTTCTGGTGAAAGTTCTTTGTTTAGCTCTGTACCCCATTTTTTGATAGGGTTATTTGGTTCTTTGGGGTCTAACTTCTTGAGTTCTTTGTATATATTGGATATTAGCCCTCTGTCGGATGTGGGGTTGGTGAAGATCATTTCCCACTTTGTTGGTTGCCATTTTGTCCTTCTGACAGTGTCCTTTGCCTTACAGAAACTTTGTAATTTTATGAGGTCCCATTTGTCAATTCTTGATCTTAGAGCATAAGCTATTGGTGTTCTGTTCAGGAACTTTACCCCTGTGCCCATGTCCTCCAGGGTCTTCCCAAATTTCTTTTCTAATAGTTTCAGTGTGTCTGGTTTTATGTGGAGGTCCTTTATCCACTTGGAGTTGATCTTAGTACAAGGAGATAAGAGTGGGTCAATTCGCATTCTTCTGCATGTTGACTTCCAGTTGAACCAGCACCATTTGTTGAAAAGGCTATCTTTTTTCCACTGGATGGTTGTGGCTCCTTTATCAAAGATCAAGTGACCATAAGTCTGTGGGTTCATTTCTGGGTCTTCAATCCTATTCCATTGATCTACCTGTCTGTTGCTGTACCAATACGATGCAGTTACCTATTAATTCTTAACAATAAAAATAATAGCAGTTACCTAGTAGTACCAAAAATAATAATAATAGCAATTACCTTTTAGTACCTAGCAATAATGATAATAATAATAATAATAGCAATTACCTATTAGTACCTAATACTACTACTAATAAAAATAATACCAATTGCCTATTAGTTCCTACCAATAATAATTACCTAATAGTACCTAATTTCTTTCATAATGCTTATAAAATTTTGTGAAGAATCTAAATATTCTCACTTTATATAAAAAACTAAGTCAGATTCTTGAGTATATATACCTGAATGATTCTAAATCAGCATTACAAAGAGACTTGTATATCCACATTACTGATGCACAGTTCATAATATCCAAGTTATAAAACCATCCTAGTGTCCCAACAGATGATGGAAGGGGAAAGAAATTGGATTTTTATATAGCCATAAAAATGAAATTGCAATATTTGTAAGAAAATAAGTAGAACTGGAGATCATTATGTAAAAAGCAATAAACAAAACAGATAAACATCACCATGCTTTCTTTCATAGGATATACATATGTGTATGCACTAATACTCATATACATATATGTGGCTGTACACATATATATCGTATATAGAAAGAGAATGTAAAAACAAAAGCAAGCCATAAGGCAGAGCTGAAGGGAGGCAGAAGACAAACAAGAAAAAGTAATGAAATATTCAAGGTAATATGACATGAAACAGAAAAAGGACATATTTATGAAAAACAAGAGGAGCAGAAATAGGGAAATGGGTCACAAAGAAGGTGAATAGAAACAAAGTGTAATGTGTTATAATTGCCATAAGACACATTGATTTTTCACAATAAAAACAAAAACCTAGATTAGAATCACGAGCATACACATGTGTGCACAAACATACACACAAGCAAACACACACCATTACCTCTACCTATTCCCTCCAGCACAGAGAGAAAATTAAATGCCTGAATAGAGGTCCATATGTAAAACAGCACCTCATTAGTAACCCCCCTTTCTCATGGCTTTAAAGAAAGTTAAATGAGGCAGAGTAGAGAAGGCTCTTGTAGACTCATACTCTACAGATGACCTACTAATCCAGACTCTGCCTAAACCATGGGTAGAATTTGCAGAAGATTTGGGGTGGAGAAATGTGTCATGTAAGTTCCTCCTCAAGGGAACTTACAGCAGCCTTTCCAAAATTAGAGCCTCAAATCTTTATTATAGTGCGTTAATAAGTCAGTGGACTTTTGGCAGAAAGGTGTAGTTTCCTTTGGTTCAAAAGTTTCTATGAAGGGTTCTGATGAATCTATGCAATGGTCTAAAGTCAAAATAACATATGTAATCTTTGGCTGAATACCCTCTCCTGTGGTGCTGGGGCAGTGACTCCTCTCTCCTTATTTTCATATATAACTGTTGGAAACATTCCTGTTGGGCCAAAATCTCTATATTTTGGAAAGTTGGCATATAAGCGGATGGTGGCTGAAAAGGGCCATTTTATTTTTCCTTTCAGAGAACACTGGAAAAAGGCAAAGCAGCAGTAAGAAATTCTTGTAAGTGTGTGGGACAAACTAACTTAAAGTTGAATAAAGTTCTGTGCTCTGATTTTTCATGTCCATTTAGAAAATGTTTGGTTACTCAATTTAAAGTAGTTCGCAGCTCTTGGGATCACACTCTCTAGTAGGGGTCAGCATGTTTTTTGGCAAGGGTTCAAATGGTCCTTTTAGCTATACAGATAGTGCAGTCCCTGTTGTAACCACCGAGCACACTACCATTCTGGAATACATTCAGATTTACATGATTGACATGGTGTCAGTCTATAATTCCCACATAACTCAAAATAGGAGTCACTCCTAATGTTGGTATTTGTCTAACAATTTACTGACTGTGAAAGACCAGTCTTAACTGACAGGGAATTCAAAAAGCAGGCTATAGTTTGGGGTTCTCTATCTGACACTATTTTGCTTCCTTATTTTTTACTACTAGTTGTGAGAATTTGGTTATGTGTTATACTACTGGAAACTGTCTTGGGTTTGATTTCAAGCCTTGGTTCTAGGACAGCAGAGACAGTATGTATCCCATTTTTTCTTAGGTTTGTTAAACAGTCACTTGGTTATCATGTATTAGATAAACAACCCTGTGGCCTTCAGGTAAGTGTGTGTATGTGTGTGTGTGGTGTGTTTGTGCTATAAATGGAACAATTGCTTGACTCTATAAAAAGCTATGTCCATTGAAAATTTTTTATATTTCACGTGATTTTTATCTCACTGATGGACCTTAGATCTTGAATAGATATACAAGGTCATATATGGACATAAAAGATGACAGCAGGATTGAGGTTATTGAAGGAATCAATGGGAATTATGGGGAGGGGAAATGAAAGGGATGGCTGTGGCTAAAGTATATGATGTGTAAGTATAGAAATATATTGTAAGCCCATAACTCTGTGCCAGGAATATATGGCCAAAAAAAGGGAATGTTTCAGGGTTGAAAAGATGGCTCTGCAGTTACTAGCATTTGCTGTTTTTCCAGAGTATCTCAGTTTGGTTCTCACCACTCATGTCAAGCAAATCCCATTGCCAGTAACACCAGCTATGTGGGGCAGCTTTTCCCTTTTCTGGCTTCTACAGGCACCCTCACATACAATGTGTGTATATGCACGTGAGCGCGCACACACACACACACACACACACACACACACACACCAAAGTAAATAAGAGGAAAATTAATACCTAAAATATTTTTATACAGTATATAATTTACCATTGAAGAAACAGTATAGAAAATGTGTTCTACACTTTGGAGTTTAGAAAGCTAAGCTTCAACTCTCGCCTCATGTATTAACATGAATTACTGCTTGTAATGTACACTGAGTTGAAGACCCTGTCTCCATTTTTCTAAACCTCAAAAGGAGATCACATACAATACCTCTTTCATAAGATTGACAAAGAGTTTTATGCTCATTTCCACTTTCTTTACTAAATTCATTCCCTGCTTCCCTGCTTCCCTGCCCTGTTCTGCAGCCTGTCTGGTCCATGTGTCAGGATCACACAAATCTTCTATCTTCCACTGGATTCTACATGAATTCTATACATGTGAGGAGGGGGATATTCATTTAGTTCACTCCTAACATCTAAAAGATTCACTATATCTAGAAGACAGGTATCCAACATGTCCTTAGAAATTATGGATGCTTAGTGATATTTGGACTTATTATTGGATCTGATCATTTTAATCCTAGTATAGGAAAACTTTCATTATCAGCTCCAGCATGCTACTGTATAATTCAGTGTTTCTTATATCCCACTCATGGTATGAAAATTGGCAACTTAAGGTTTGTAGATGGTTCAGTGGTTAAGGGCATTTGTTTCTAAGTCCCATAAACTGTGTTCAATTCCAATCAGAAGGAAAGAACAAACTCCTGAAAGTGTCTCTGTGTATTCTACACAGACATTGTGGCATACACAACTGTGCATGTACACACACACACACACACACACACACACACACAATTGTCATCGTCGTCGTCATTGTCGTCATCATCACCACCATCATCACCAACATACACAGGAAAAGATTTATCATTCTGTCTGCAACAAAGTAAAGGTTTATGTCAGTGATAGGATAATTATCCTCCATTACTGTCTGTCACTCTGTACAAAAATTTAAGTGCGGTAATTTAATTCGCATACATTTAATGAATATCTATAATACAAAAGAAAATATAATAAAATATGTTGTGGGAGCCAGTGAAAGGGATCATAGTAGACCTGCAGAGAGACATGGAAAGCATCATTAAGGTCAATAGGGAAAGGTAAGCCTCAGTGAAGAACACACAGAGAAGGCTCTGTAGGAGGGGATTCTTAAAGGCCTGCTAAACTCTGACACAAGCAAGCAGAAACAGGGAACGCCTGTGTAAAGTCCATCTACAGATTCCCAGCCTGGGATTTCAGGAGCTTTTTTTTTTTTCTTTCTAACATTGCCTTTGAATCAGGGGTGGGTACCGCCCCAAAGGCTGATTCATGGAGAAAATTTCTGACAGTGTGCCAGTCTACCCGGGGGAGCTGTTTTTGAAGAGGTGAAATTTTTCACTGGCTAGTTTTTCTAACTACTTGGTAAATATTTCAAGCAGGAAAAGTGACTCTAGAGTGATAGTAAACGTTCTGTCTTCTCCTTGTCCCCTTTCCAGAGCAATCATAGTTACCAATTTTTCAAACCTATCATAAACGTCTCCTTTCGCGTTACATGTACATTAACAAACATCTGTATTTTTCTTTAACTTACTGTTTCAGAATTTTATCCAGAAAAAACGATGTGTTCTGCTCAAACTCAGCCCCTGTCCTTCCTCTCCAACTCCCTTCCCACTATTTTTTCCCAATCTCATGTATTCTTTGTTAATCCCAAGTCCACTCAATGCTTCCAATGTATGCAAATGTTTTCCACTGGAATATGAGCATCTGAAGAAGGGGGCTAAAACCTGACTAAAACTGATCCCCTTTCTACCAGCAGCCCTAAATTACTAACTGTTCCTCAGCTAGGAGTGGGACCCCATGAGAACCTTTTTGACCCATGCTGGAATTTTAGTCAAGTTGATCTTATGTGGGTCTTGTGCATGTAAAAGCTTTTTGACTGATGCTTTACAAGTTATGAAAGAAAAAAATATTTGTCAGCCCAGGCTGCTATATCCAGAAAACCTGCTATAATTAGAGGAGAAAGGAAAACTTTCCATGATAAAGGTAAATTAGAGGGATTTATGCCCAACAATCCAGCACTATAGCACTATACTATAGAGGACTCTTGAAGAAAAGACTAGCATATCTAAGAGGTGACAGGGAAAAACAGCAATACTAGGTCAAGGATGAGACAAAGGAGAACCAAAAAAATGAAATCAATTATATGTACTTTTTTTTAATACATCTAAGGAAACACAGTGCAATTAGCTATTGTATTAGTCTGGGTTCTCTAGAGTCACAGATCGTATGGGCAGTCTCTATGTAGTTAGGGAATTTGTCGATGACTTACAGTCTGTAGTCCAACTCCCCAACAGTAGTCAGCAGCAGCTGTGGATGGAAGTCCAAGGATCTTGCAGTTGCTCAGTCCCACGAAGCAAGCCGGCAAGGAAGAATCAGTCTTCCTTCTTTCAATGTCCTTATATATGTCTCCAGTAGAAGGTGTAGCCCAGATTAAAGGTGTACACCTTTAATCCCAGATGAACTTGAAGTCTGGCACCACCTTTAATCCCAGATGACCTTGACTGGAATCCATGCTTCAAGATCTCCATGCTAAGTCCAGGTCAGAAACTTATATCTCTGAGCCTCCACATTAGGATCATAGGTGAGCCTTCCAATTCTAGATTGTAGTTCATTCCACATATAGTCAAGTTGACAACCAGGAATAGCCACTACAGCTATATTTCTTTTAGCAGTGAGATTATTAGAAATGCACCCTCTTAGTATGATGTTCTCCAGCTCCATCCATTTATCTAAGAATTTCATGAATTCATTGTTTCTAATGGCTGAATAGTATGCCATTGTGTATATATACCACATTTTTTTGTATCCATTCCTCCACTGGGGGATATCTGGGTTCTTTCCAGCTTCTGGCTATTATAAATAAGGCTGCTATAAACATAGTGGAGCATGTATCCATATTGCATGCTGGGGAATCTTCTGGGTATATGCCCAGGAGTGGTATGGCTGGGTCCTCTGGAAGTAACCCCGTCTCAAAAGAATAGCCATGGTATGCACTTACTGATAAGTGGATATTAGCCTAGAATCTTGGGACACCAAAGATACAATCCACATACCAAATGATGTCCGACAAGAAGGAAGGAGTGGACCCTGGTTCTGGAAAGGCTCAATGCATCAGTGTAGGGGAATACCAGAACAGGGAAGTGGGAAGGGGTGGATGGGGGAACAGGGGGATGGAAAAGGGCATGTGGGACCTTTGGGGGGGGCGGGAAACCAGAAAAGGAAATGAAATGTAAATATAGAATATATCCAATAAAAAAGAAATGAATCATCTATTTGTCTATAACTTCACTATGAGACAGTACATCTTCATTGTTCTGCAGAGATCTACTCAAAAGAGTAGGATATTACCTTGTAATTGTTATATATGTTTAATAATAACAGGAAAAGCTTATTAATAGCAGGAAGCTTTCCTGAAATAAAATCCTTCTGGGCCTTGCCTACATGAGCAAATTCATCGCAGATTTCAATCCAAGGCAGACCCATCTCAGAAAGATTGCCTGATAGTTTTAGCTTTACATCAATGGCTCCTGACCAAAAAATAAAAATAAATATTTTTAAAATAAAAATAAACAAAATAAGAAAGAAATGCACCCTCTATAAATCTTCCCCCATTATGGATTTGTATAATATGCCCTAATAGAGTTCTATTGGGACATTATCATATGTTCCAAAGCTTTTGTTATTACAACTATATTGCCAGAAAATCTTTGGTATATTAAATCTTTCTTAAAAGAAAATAAAAAAAAGAAGGAAAAAAAACCACTAGAGAGACAGGGCATCAAATGGAGGGATGGGGTTGTCATCCAACAGTTAAAAAATTCTGATTCAGAATTGTTCCTTTCTGAAAGAACTGCAGAGACAAAAATGGAGAAGAGCCTGAGGAAAAGGAGATCCAGTGACAGGTCAAAATTGGGATCCAGCTCAGGGGGAGCCCCCATGGCCTGACACTATTACTGATGTTATGGTGTGCTTACACACAGGAGCCTAGCATGGCTGCCCTCCAGATGCAGATATTTACACCCAGCCAGTGGTCAGTAGCTGGTGACCCCTGTGGTTGAATTAGGAAAAAGCTGGAAGATGCTGAGAAGGGTGATCCTAAGAGGAAGACCAGCACACTCAACTAACTTGGAGTCCCAAAGTCTCTCAGATGCTGAGACACCAACCAGGCAGCATAGACCAGGTGATATGAGGCCCCCAGCAAATATACAGCGAAGGACTGCTCGGTCCGAACTCAGTCAGTGAAGTCTCTCTGACCCCCAAGAGACTTGAGATCCCAGGGAGTGGGGAGGTATGGTGGGGTGAGGGAGGGTGGGGTCATCCTCTTGAAGACCAGAAGGAGGATAGAGGAGGTGGGGGATATAGAGAAGTCAGAGGGTGCACTGGGAAAGGGATAAAGTATGGACTATAAAAGAGATTAAAGAATAAAAACACACACTATTTATTGTTTTTTTTATGTGTGTGAATTTCACATCATACACCCAATGCCACTAATATTCCCTCCCTCATACTTGCCCTTTATCCTTGCAACTCCCCCCCCCATCACAAAGAAAAAAATCTCATGTGGAAGCTGCACTGTGTCACAGTGTGTTCCACAGTATACCCTTTTGTCCATTCTTCTTTGCTTGCAAATGTTCATTGCAGACTCCTTAGTCTAGAATGAGGCCTCTGCCTTCTGTTACTCTATTGATACTGGAGCCACACTAGGACAACTCTAGGATATCCTGTCCTGGTCCTGTGTCATGGAGAGCCTATAATTTTGGATGTAAAGGACCAGTCCCTTCATGTGCTCCTGCAGTATATTAACTCTTTCTATGAGAGTCTCTTTTCTGCAAATTAAGAGTGAAATGATAAATTGTGAACACTGCGGGAAGTTGTATATTTAGCATATTGGTAATTTGTGAGAATCAGTTCTCTCCTTACACTATACAAATCACAAGAATTAAACTCAGGTCACCAAGCTTGGGACCAAATACCTTTACCGTCTAAGCCTAAACTAAAGCTGCTGTACTTTTAATTTTTTACTTATAAAAATTCCTTAGAAGAGAGTTTTAGTCATTAAAGATTTTAGTACTTTGTCTCATACATATGCTGTCAATATTTTTCTCCCTGTCTATAGAGACTCATTTTATATCTCATTTTATTAGATATTTTCTTTATTTTATATTTCAAATGTTATCCCCTTTCATGGTTTCCCCTCCAAAAACACTCTATCCCATCTCCTCCTCCCCCTGCACACTAACCCACTCCCGCTTCCCTGTCCTGGCATTCCCCTATATTGGGGCATCGAGCCTTCTAGGGATGAAGCCCCCCTCCTCCCTTTGATGTCCAACAAGGCCATCCTCATATCTCTTAATAAGAGGAAAATCTTCAAATTTTATGAAGCTATATTTATCAGCTTTGAATAATTTGATATAATTTATCTTTCTTAGAAAGGATATGGCTTGAAGATTAGAAGAAAGGAATCTATTTTCATTTTATTACTGAAAATTAATCTATCTAGCCCTAGTTTCCACTTTAATAATAATTGTTCTTTTGTTGATGGGTTGTCCCAGCACCAGTTATTGAATATTCTGTCCTTAGCACAGTGATTTAGAATGCTAACATTATCATAATCTGAATAACCATATTATTTGAGTCTCATTCAAGACTCTACAGCCTTTCTTTAAAATTAGTATTCAGGTACTGGTACGAAGTGCTATTACTTATAAAAGTTATATAATAATGGGCAATAATGTAGCCTGCTCCCTTATCTTTATTTTAATTTTTTTAGAGAATAGTCTTTATTTGAAATATAAATTCAACATCCCTAGCTTCGTAAAAGTAGTAATTTTATTGGAAGTACATTTGATTTATAAATCAATGTAGTACAAATTAACATCTTTATAGTCTTGCATTAACTTAGTAGAATGGAGCATGAATTTTCATTAATTCCAATAGCATCCAATGCATCTTGGGTTACTCTTAAGTTTTTCAAGTATTTTTTTTTTCTGTAGTGTCATATAACAAGATTCCCCCACCAAGGGTGGATAAAACGCACTGATAAAAGTTTCTAAGCTCCTGTTAGTACAATCAACAATGCTGAACAGTAGGAGGTATTTCACTCTGCACAGGAGCTGCTTATCTGCAGAGTAAAAGTAACACTTGGAAGCCTTTAAAAAAGACATTTTCATATATGTGTATCAAGTACATCTCTATTTTCTTCTCTTTCTGTGTCTCTATTTCTTACTCTCTAGCTTTTGGTTAGTGATTCCTTTTAGCTCTGGTAGGTAACAAGTCCTTTTTATATGAACATAGAGAAATCAAAGTAAAAGTTTCTAAAATCTCTTTGCTAAAATTGTCTCTATTTTTTTTTTAGCAGTTTCTCTAGGGGTTTCCTATCTTATGAATTTCTACAGATGTGTATAAATGATTGATGATTTTCTTTTCTCTTAAACATCATAGGCCTCATAAATATATCCTGCCTCACTTTATCAGAAGAAAATTCTCACAGTATATTGGTTAATAGGGAATATAATGGGGGGGAATCTTTTGATTAGCTAATTGTGCCTTGAGTATTCAGCGCTTCTGGGCTCATTAATATCCACTTATCAGTGATTGCAATTCATGTGTATTATTTTGTGATTGGGTTAACTCACTTAGGATGATATTTTCCAGTTCCAACCATTTGCCTACAAATTGCATGAATTCATTATTTTTAATTGCTGAGCAGTATTCCATTGTATAAATATACCACATTTTCTGTATCCATTCCTCCCTTGAGGGACATCTGGGTTCTTTCCAGTTTCTGACTATTATAAATAAGGCTGCTATGAACATAGTGGAGCATGTGTCTTTATTGTATGCAGGGGAATCTTCTGGGTATATGCCCAGGAGTGGTATGACAGGGTCCTCTGGAAGTGTGATGCCAAATTTTCTGAGGAACCGCCAGACTGATTTCCAGGGCGGTTTTACCATTTTGCAATCCCACCAACAATGAAGGAGTATTCCTCTTTCTCCACATCCTTGCCAGCACCTGTTGTCTCTTGAGTTTTTAATTTTAGCCATTCTGACTGGTGTGAGGTGGAATCTCAGGGTTGTTTTGATTTGCATTTCCCTGATGACTAATGATGTTGAACACCTCTTAAGGTGCTTCTCAGCCATCCAAATTTCTTCTGGTGAAAATTCTTTATTTAGCTCTGTACCCCATTTTTAATAGGGTTATTTGGTTCTTTGGGGTCTAACTTCTTGAGTTCTTTGTATATATTGGATATTAGCCCTCTGTCGGATGTGGGGTTGGTGAAGATCTTTTCCCAATTTGTTGGTTGCCGTTTAGTCCTTCTAACAGTGTCTTTTGCCTTACAGAAACTTTGTTATTTTATGAGGTCCCATTTGTCAATTCTTGATCTTAGAGCATAAGCTATTGGTGTTCTATTCAGGAACTTTCCCTCTGTGACCATGTCCTCCAGGGTCTTCCCCAGTTTCTTTTCTATTAGTTTCAGTACTTAGAATATTTTTGTGTTTCATTATTAGATGTGTTCTGATTGAATATAAATATACCATACGGTCTTATATCCACATTCAAATATGTTTTTGGATTTTTAAACCTTTATTAGAATTATAGAAATAATATTTTCTCCATTTCCTATAATTTACATGAAATATCATTTAATACATTAAATCATTTGAATGATTCACACAAGAAAATTCCTTCTAAATCTCTTAGTATGCTGATGGATGATTTGCTAAAATATTTTAGAAATATTGCCCTTATAACCACAAATAAAATTCATCAATACCTTCATTTAATTTTTTGCCTCTGCTAAATGCTATAAAAGTGCTTTCCTAGATTTGCAAACATACTTCAGAAGCTTTAATTTTTATGCTTTTAGAAATTTAAACATTTCATGTTATTTGGTTTATGAAATAAATCAATATTATTGATAATTTTAGCTACTTTTGACAAGGTACTTAATGTCTCCCTCTTTAGTTTATTTTTTATTTTATATGTTTAAGTATTTTCCCTGTGTGTATGCCTGTGTAGCACCTGCAAGCCTAGTGTCCACAGAGGTCAGAAGAGAGCAACAAATTTCCTGCAACTGGGCTTTCAGTTGAGTATGTACCACCATGTACGTGCTGGGGAATTGAACCTGTGTCTTTTGGAAGAGTACCCAGTGTTCTCAGTGACATTAGCCCCTGTCTAGTATCTCTTCTTGCATTTAATTCACTTTCTAGACTACCAAATTGATAGCCAAGGTTTTCATTTATTTGTGTAAATTGAAGCTGTGTTGTTCCAGGAATTAATTGCCTCAGTGGTTACACCGATTTATTCTTTTCATTTCCACCATTTCTGTGTAATGGAAATTTAAAGGCAATTCAAGACATTAATCTTTGTTGTTGGTGTTTTGTTTGGGATTGTTTTTAGATCTGACCTTTGTCACAATTTTCACAAATTTGTGTCACGAGTATTCATATTGGGAAAAATTCACATGATCTGCTGTTGAGTTTAACTCCTTGACATCTTAGAATGGGCCCAGCATTGTGCCCCAAATGGAAGACTGTATGGAGGCATTCAACTTGCTTGATAGCTGCAGAAAATTCCAGTAGACACAACACTGAGTAATCAAAGCACCAGAATATAGGACAGCTTGGAAACTACTGGGGAAACAGAGGCTGGTTTTGTCAATCACAGAGCATCAGGATGGGTCTCAATCTGGATGTTTGAGACATCAAAGGTAACCACTAGCAAGTTACAATTATATACAATTTTATTTTATCATTTTAGTTTTTGACAGTCTTACTATATAATGCTGGCAGGCCTAGAAGATATGCTCTTGGTTCATATACATTCTGAATCTCAAAATGTAAGAGAGCTTCCCTCTACTCATTAACAAGGACTTTCACGTACACAACAATATGTTAGCTTAATGTAGAATTCTTGAATTAAAGTCTGTGTCCTTTTAGATCCTGTGATTTTCTTTTTTTTTAATTTTTATTTTCTATATTCTATGTTTACATTCCAAAGGCTTTTCCCTTTTCCAGTTTCCCCCACCATATGTCCCATAATTCCTCTCCCCCCAAATATTCCCCAATCATTCCCCCTCTCCCCACGGTTTCTCTACAAAACTAGATCCAATCTTTACAGGCCCAGGGTCCTCTCCTTTCTTCTTCTTGGGAATCATTTGACTTGCTAATTGTGCCTTGAGTATTTAGGGCTTCTGGGCTCATTAATATCCACTTATCAGTGATTGCATTTCATGTGTATTCTTTTGTGATTGGGTTAACTCACTCAGGATGATATTTTCCAGGTCTATCCATTTACCTACAAATTGCATGAATTCATTATTTTTAATTGCTGAGTAGTATTCCATTGTATAAATATACCACATTTTCTGTATCCATTCCTCCTTTGAGGGATATTTGGGCTCCTTCCAATTTCTGGCTATTATAAACAAGGCTGCTATAAACATAGTGGAGCATGTGTCTTTATTGTATGCAGGGGAATCCTCTGGGTATATGCCCAGGAGTGGTATGCCAGGGTCCTCTGGAAGTGACATGCCCAATTTTCTGAGGAACCGCCAAACTGATTTCCAGAGCGGTTTTACCATTTTGCAATCCCACCAACAGTGGAGGAGTATTCCTCTTTCTCCACATTCTCGCCAGCACTTGTTGTCTCTTGAGTTTTTAATCTAAGAAATCATCAAACTCAGGGCTGAAATCAATCAAGTAGAAACAAAGAGAACCATACAAAGAATCAACAAGACCAGGAGCTGGTTCTTTGAGAAAATCAACAAGATAGATAAACACTTAGCCAGACTAACCAAAGGACACAGAGACAGTATACAAATTAACAAAATTAGAAATGAAAAGGGAGACATAACAACAGAAACTGAGGAAATTCAAAAGATCATCAAATCCTACTACAAAGGTCTATACTCAAAACAACTGGAGAATCTGGAGGAAATGGACAATTTCCTAGACAGATACCAAATACCAAAATTAAATCAGCATCAAGTAGATCAGCTAAATAGTCCCATAACCCCTAAAGAAATAGAAGGGGTTATAGAAAGCCTCCCAACCAAAAAAAGTACAGGAACAGATGGTTTTAGTGCAGAATTCTACCAGACCTTCAAAGAAGACTTAACACCAATACTTTTCAAACTATTCCCCAAAATAGACAGAAGGGACACTGCCCAACTCATTCTTCGAAGCCACAATTATGCTAATACCTAAACCACAAAAAGATCCAACAAAGAAAGAGAACTGTGATTTTCTAAAAGAAAATAAGTCCTAGATCTACCTGATATATCCTCCTATCTATATATTTTACATCAGAAATAATTTATTTTTCAATATCTTTGAAATTCTAAAATTTAACAAGATATTTCCAACATACTATTAGTTCGTTCTTTCTTTCTTTCTTCCTTCCTTTCTTTCTTTCTTTCTTTCCTTTCTTTCTTTCTTTCTTTCTTTCTTTCTTTCTTTCTTTTCTGTCTTTCTTTCTTCCTTCCTTTCTTCCTTTCTTCCCTTCCTTTCTTCTTTCCTTCTTTCTTTTCTTTTCTTCTGTAGGAATGGCTGCTCTTTCTGTCTGTGGATTTTGATGTTTTTCATCTCAGAAAGAAATAGGTTATCTCTTTAACATTTTATTCCCTTAGATTCTTTGATTTTGTTGTTTGCTTTTTTCCTTTGAAAATAGGAAAGCATGGCTTGTGGCAGTGCTCCCCCACTTCAAAAATAGGAGAGATTGATTAAACCATGTCTAAGTCAGGGCTGAACTCACTGAAGGGAAGCAACATGGCCCAAAGTCTTATTACGTTGTCATAATATATGCATTTAAAGCTAAAGTTAATGATTTTGTCAGCATAACAGAATACTCAAGAATACAGAGAATTGTTTTAAAAATATAGAAGTTAAAAGCTAAAGATAAGAGAGAAAATCTAACCCAAGCATCCAGTCTACAAATAATCAGGGGACACAAGAGCAAAATGGGAACAATGTGGGGTACGGGAAGTATGGATTCTAGAATAATGAGAGTCAAACATCCACATAAAAAGAATAAAGCACATCTAGATAGATCCAGTGTCCTACATCCCATAAATAGCTAAATGGAACTGCAAGGTACAAGCACAAAGAGCAGAGTCAAAGACAAAATAGTTACAAACTTGCTGTTCGTCTCAGAAGATCCTTGAGCTGAGGCAGTAAATACATGTCTCCATGTCTTTTCATTTATAAAACCTTTACAAAGTCAGATTCATTTCATTTTACTAAGTACCCATCTTCATTTTCTTAAGAAGTTCTTTTCCTCTTAAAAACTGTCTGCTTTGAGAGCATATTTTATGCTAGATAAGTGAATTTCTTGCCAACTTTAAAATTAAACCAAATTTCACAGCTCCTCCAAAAAATAGTAGGACCTTTCTCCATGAAAAATAAGAAATTTTTACAACAGAACTGCAAAACCACCATCCAACATTGACTACCTCACAGAAAGGGAGACAAACACAGATCAATAAAAGATATAGGATTTTCTGAAAACTTAACAAAGCAGTGGCCAGCATGTCTAACTTAGAGCTATGGCTATCTTGCAAATTTTTTTTTCATATTTTGAGTTTACTAGGAAAGCTGTAGAACTTGTGTCAGACCCCTTTAATAACAAAAACAAACCCTTAAAATTTCTCCCACTTTCTTTTGTATAATTCAAAGACTGAGTACAAAAGATATGTTAGCCTCCAACAGTACATGATGCACACACAGGTTAGTCTCCCACAATACATGAAGCACAAACAGCTAGAACAATGGTTTTCTTGAGTAACTATTTTGTTGGATCAATGAATTAATGAGTGTATAACTCAGCCAGATTCGCACTTTGTTTACACTAATATCTTGTAACACCCACTTATCCAATATTTTCCTAGCAGGAGATTTCTGAAGATTCAATAGCCAATAAGCCCAAGAAGATATAGTAGATTCTAATTTGAAAAGAGCACTACAGTTTGGAAGTTTCAATAACAAAACAACATTAAGGAAATGACAAGTGGCATCTACTAAGATGTGATGGTAATCCAGGAGCTTTGTGGGAAATTTCCAAAAGAACTTCTATAACAACCCTACACATCTTAAACCCACTTATAAATGCGTTTGCAGCAATCTTATGCATGTACAGTTTCTAATTCATTAACCCACAATTAAAACCCATGCATCATTTTACCTTACTCTCATTCAATAGACATTTACTGACTACCTCACATACTGGGCATATTTCAGGCTCAAAAAATAAGAGGAATCAGCTTTCAATGAGCAGTTGAAGAACATCCTAACCAAAGGAAATAGCATGTTGGAAAGGCTATGCTTTGAGAGATGGCATTTGTTCGCCAAGAAATAAGTGAGATGCTTAGTTGGAGTAAAGAAATCACAGAGTGGCATAGCCCAGGATGACAAAAACAAAAGATCATATTAGGTTTTGTAGGCCTTAACAAATTTTCACTAACATATGAATATACATGAACACACAGACACATGTATATGTATGTTACATAAGTGTATAAAACTACATATTATTTTATATATCTGTACATATAATTCTCATAAAAATGTGGTGCTGGCTACATACTTAGCTAATCAGAGTGGCATAATATAACTAATGTCTTAAAAGATTTGCTGCCTCAGAAATTTAGAAAATTATTTTAGAAATTTAGGTTCTATGCAGGTAAGGCATTGCCTTTCCTATACCTGTGCAGTACCAGTCTCAATAACCATAGAGAAATTTGTAAGACAATGTGATTTCTTGATATCACATTTCAAACACCTCCAGAGCACCCCACCCTGCTCACAAGCGTCAATCAACACTCTTCATATATACGAACCACAAAGCTGAGAATTGACAATCTACAACGTTACTGTACAAAAATAATTAAGGGATGAAATTGAGGCAGAAGAAAGGATAGTCTTCCAGAGGCATCCCATCCTATGTAATCCTAAGGGACAAAATTCTGAAGTAGTTAAGATCCAATTAGACAGCTAGGCGATGGTAGTGCATGTCTTTAATCCCAGCACATGGGAGGCAGAGGCAGGCAGATTTCTGAGTTCGAGGCCAGCCTGGTCTACAGAGTGAGTTCTAGGACAGCCAGGGTTATACAGAGAAACCCTGTCTCGAAAAGAACAACAACAACAAAAGATCCAATTAGACATATCTGAGAACATTGCTTCCTTTCTGTTTAGCACCTCTGGAAAACACACCCTGACTGGTCTACATAGCTGTTTCCGCCTTACACTGTTTCTATTTCATTAGCTCTATAGCACAACAAACTATTAGCACAATGGAAGTTCCTGGCTATTTCAAAACTAGCATGAAGAATTAAATAAATGGGTTCATGACACAACTGAAAAGTACTGGGTAGCCAACCTGGTTCATATTTACAAAGTATGTGTTCATGTGTGACAATGTATGTCTGTACATGTGGAGGCCATTAGATATCTTTCTTTGTGGATTTCCAACATACATTTTTTAATTGTTATCTCTTTTTTTCCTTTTTTCCCTACTAGATATTTTCTTTATTTACATTTCAAATGTTATCTCCTTTCCACATTTCCCCTCCAAAAGCTCCCATCCCATCCCACCTCTCCCTGCTCACTAACCCACCCACTCATGCTTCCCTGACCTGGTATTCCCCTGTACTGGGGCAACGATCCTTCACAGGACTAAGGGCCTCTCTTCTCATTGATGTCTGTCCAGGCCATCCTCTGCTACCCATGCAGCTGGAGCCCTGGGTCCCTCCATGTGTACTCTTTGGTGGTTTAGTCCCGGGGAGCTCTGGGGGGTTCATATTGTTGCTCATCCTAAACAAATCAGTGGTCTTCCTCTGATCAAAGGATAAAAAGACTGGGAAAGAAATTGGAGAAACACCTCACTTCACAATAGTCACACATAATAGAAAATACCTTGGTGTGACTCTACCATACATTTTAAGATACATTCTCCCACAGAAGCTGAAGCTCACTGCTGTGGATAGACTGGATGACCACCAGCAAACCTCAGGAATCCATCAGTCTCCCTTACCCTAGTGCTGGCGTTAAAGCATTCTTTCTCAATCTTTAAAGGCTATGACCTTTTAACACAGTTCCTCCTGTTGACCCCCAACCATAAAATTATTCCATTGCTCCTTCATAACAGTAATTTAACAGTAATTTTGCTGGTTAAGGATTACAATGGAAATATCTGATATGCAGGATATCTAATGTACAATCTCCAAAGTGGTCATGATCCTCAGGCTGAGAATTGCTGCATTAAAGCTAAATACCACTCCACCCAGCCTTTGCAGGGGTACTGTTGGTCAGATTTGGGACTCAAAGTTCATTAACCACGTTACCCACTGAGGCATATTTCCACCCCTGTATCCAACTGTATCGCAACCTGAAGAGTTAATAAAATATGCATATAAGATTATATATTTGAAAATCCATAGCCACTACTGCCACTCAATCTCTATCTTAATAATTTTGTTATATTCAACTCTGGATATGATGTATCACCTGAGGCAAAGTCATTTTTCTTTAATTAAGGTATGTCTGAAATACATTCTGTGTGAATAAAAAAATTCCAGTTAGAAAACTATCACCTGACCACAGATTAAACAAGAGAAAGGGGTATTTATGCCTCTTTACCATTCTCTATGAATTAGTAAATGAATTAGCAGCTGCTTTGGAAGTGAAATGAACAGAAAGAGTACATCTAGAAAGACAGAGTCTATATACATACACAGCTTAAGATCATATGCTTGATGCTGAAAAATCCAAGATATTTATTTCCCTTATGATTCTGTAATCAGGTGTGAGGGTCAAGGTTTTCAGGTAAAATATGTTTGCATTTCTGCACCATCTAGAATAACTTGCCCAAGTACTGCAGACTCTGCTTTCAAGATGATTCTTCATGTAGCTGGTGACATGTGACTTCTTATCACCCATGAGTAGTTTCTCTTTGGTGATCTTTAATAGTATGGCAGCTACAAACCACGAAATTAGCACAGAGTATACACATTTCAATCATCTGGCTTTTGAGATCACAGTAGAAACTGGATTTAATCTGTTAGTCTAGGCCTGAATTGTTGAATCAGTTTCTACTACATAATGATGTTATTAGAATGTAATTAAAATGAAGTGATATTAAAACATGGCAATATTGTCATCCTATCCATGTCTCAGTGTCCAGCATGACCAATAGCTATAGTTTTAGCATTGTAGACACAACATTTTGATTTGTGTAGAAGGCTCTATGAAATATTACTCATCTGCAGTCACAAGGTCTCACTTAGGTTCAAGAAGAGACTCTAGCCCTTATAGGATAAAGTTGATAACTCTGCACATTTGAAAGAGACATGTGGTATGAAATATGGTAGACCAATGGCTATGTTCGAAAACTTGGGAGACAGCAGGTGTTGGCGAGGATGTGGAGAAAGATAAACACTCCTCCACTGCTGTTGGGATTTTGCAAACTGGTACAGTCATTCTGGAAATCAGTCTAGCGGTTCCTCAGAAAACTTGGCATGACACTTCCGGAGGACTCTGCTATACCACTCCTGAGCATATTCCCTAGCATGCAATAAGGACATATGCTCCACTATGTTCATAACAACCTTATTTATAATAGCCAGAAGCTGGAAAGAACCCAGATGTCCATCAATGGGGGAATGGATACAGAAAATGTGGTATATTTACATAATGGAATACTACTTAGCAATTAAAAACAATGAATTCATGAAATTCTAAGGCAAATGGTTGGAACTGGAAAATATCACCCTAAGTGAGGTAACCCATTCACAAAAGAACACACATCGAATGCAGTCACTGATAAGTGGATATTAGCCCAGAAGCTCCGAATACCCAAGATACAATTCACTTATCAAATTGTTCCCAAGAAGAAGGAAGGAGAGGGCCCTGGTCCTAGAAAGGCTTGATGCAGCATTGTAGGGTATTACCAGGACAGAGAAGTAGGAAGGGGTTGATTGGGGAAAGGGTGGGAGGGAAGAGGGCTTATGGGACTTAAGGGGAGGGGGAAACTGGGAAAGGGGAAATCATTTGGAATGTAAACAAAGAATATAGAAAAAATGGCACAGAGGACAACTTTCTCATGTGATGTATATTATAGCATGAGTCCTATTTACACTGTGACTCAGTGACATTGCTAGGCATACACAAATGGAAATATGGCTGGCATAGACAAAAGAATGGGAATGATCAAAGTGGCATTACTTGTAATAGCTCCAAAATGGAAACCATCAAGATGATAGGCATTTCATCAGTAGAAATGAGTAAATTCTTGACTCTGATAAACCTTAACTGGGGTTCCTGGGAAATCAGCAAAACTTCTCAGTTTCCATGTCTGAACTCTAAAATAAGATAATTCAGTCCTTTGAAGAGTGTTGTGAAAAACAATGAAGACCATATATGCTAAAGTTTCTCCTGTATTGCTAACATTCCACCAGAGTCACTTTGTAAAGATGGCCCGCTTTGAAGACAGTGAGAGTCATGTCAAAGGTACTCAAGCTTAGTGAATAAATTAGCGAGTAAATAAATGTATGGATGCTATTTCTTGTCGTCTTATATATGTAAATCTACCAACACAACATAAGTCAATGAGATACTATTCTGTATTTAAAGGCCATATTGCTCCCCACAGGAACTCTTGACAATTATTTAGCCCATACTTGGCAACAGTATTGGTATCTTAGAAAAGCAAAGAGACAGAATTGCCCTAGGCCTAATAACTATCTAGTGGCTTACCTCTGCTCTGGGATTGCAGCTGGGAATCTCTTGAGAAAACACCACCCACATGAAATTCCATTGCTTCAGGTTTCAGTGAGGGAGGGAGACCACAAGTATGACCTTCCTGTTGGAATTTTGGGAACTTCCACTCAGATCCAAACCAGAAGCAGGAAGCCCAATGCTTGTTTAACGAGAAAGGGGAATGGATTTGCAAACACTGCAGCCCAGGCTCGCACAGACACAGTTCTTCCTTTGTCTATTACTCTCCTTCCTATTAATTGTCCCAGCCTGCCAAAGAAGAGTCTATGGCGTGTAGCCAAACTGTCTCCATCACTCATGTGCTGGAATTCAAACACAGGTGTGTCTGTCCAATTGCAGGTCTATTGTTCTTGAATATTAACATTGTTTTGGGTTCAGACCTAGGGTGAGAGATAAGTATGCTGTTGTAAATGGAGGATGGAGTAATATAAATAAAATATCCAATTCAAAACTAAAAGAAATCTGTGTTTTTGTTAGACTAAAAAAGAAGGTTGGTTTTTTTGTTTGTTTGTTTTTTTTTTTTTTTAATAAGCCCTTTTCTATTTTGGTTATCTAGGTTAAACGATCATGGAGGAAACCATAACTGAAAGTCACATTTAAAAAAAAAAAAAAGAACCCCCTCCCCCAAGAGGACTGAACAGCATGAGCCAAAATGTGAAAAGGAGAGAGGAGAGCTTCCGTTGGGAGAATAACTAGTACTTACTTTTACCCAAAGTATTTGAAAAAACAAGTAGCAAGAATAGTTTCTTAAACACACACTATGAAATTAAGCCTGTGCTAAGCATCTCACTTGTTTCGAGTCTTTTTGATTAATTGGAGATATTAAGGTAAGTTCCAAAGATCAAACAGTTACACAATAGTGAAGTCATATTTCTGACTTTGTTCTGACCTGGCTCAAGGATGATGATTTAGATTACAGGAGATCAAACTTACCACATACTTCTGGGCAGGTGGCAGAGGATTGTAATGCTAAAGTCAGCATCTTTCATTTCTAGAGCAAGTCTGAAGCAGGATTCCAGGGAGGTGGAGACTGAGGGTACTGTCGCTGGCCTGGCGACACAGTGAATACCAAGGTCACAGATTAGCCAGGCCGGGGAGTGGGTTTCCCAGAGTCTCTAGTCCTCGGGTAGAAAGGCTCCTCATCTGTTCATGAAGTACTCAGTGACCGTGTGTGGAAGCTGGTTCTGGTTAGACAAACCCCAAACTGGCACGAGGGCAGCAACAAGGGCACTGTCAGGAGCAAAACCAGAATGGAGTGGAACTGCGGGTCACTTAAAGGGTTCTAATGACACCGGTGTCACCTCTGGCTAATCTGTACTTCAGCCGCCTGCCTCCCAACCACAGTGTCTCTCCCGAGTGAATCTGCAAACAAATGACTTTACTACCTTCTTCCATCAGGAAGAATTTTCCTACTTGGATATAAATGTGAAAATTGTCTCCCAACATTTCTGCGTTCCTTGCATTGTATTTGCTGCCTGGTTAGAGGCCTTCATTGACTGTCCTTGCCCACCGGTGCTGTCTCTATAGCACTCCATTCTATTCTTATCATCCTCTGCATTCTGCCTTGAGTGAATACGAAAGCCTTGAGAGCAGAAACCACCTGTTTTTAAAACACCCGAATACCAGATACATTACGCTTACTTTCGTTTACTTCCAACTTTCAATAGCATAAACAAGATGCAACCTTTTGCCTCTAAGTCTCCATGCATATTTATGAATCTCTGTTTTTCTGGGAATGGAGTTACCTTCAACTCATATTTGAAACTCTTGGAGCATTCTTTTGCCCAAAAATATTTCTCAACAACTGCTCAAATTTTATTCCCAGTAAAGAATTCAAATACTCTCATTAAAAGCGAGATAGCAAAGGTTAAAGGATTTTAAGACTTGACAAAGCGGAGGGCACAGTTGTTCAGCAGGCAGGTGACTTCATTTACATGCTGCCCTCAAACTGAACTCCTACTTCTTGTATTCTCTGACACTATGTCCTATGGTGTGGTACTTTCACCAGTGAGCTTGCAAGTGGACTTGGCCAATGGGTGGGACCTTTTCAATGATGGAAAGATGGAATGGAGAAGGAACTAGTAGTTGCCCACTGATCCTCCACTTCAGGCGTTACCATTGATGAGTGCTAGTCCTCTCTCCCAAAACTGGTCCTCCTCCTTTCTAAATCACTCATCCGCTATGATCCAAGCTCCCACGTGGTAGCCCCATGACGTGTGATTCCTGGCTGGCTGGCTGCTTCAGCTTCTGCATCCTGATGTACACCTGCCCTCTATATATCTCACTAAGATTGTTCCTGCCACTGCTGCTTGCCAAATGCCTACTAATCTCATGTTTGTCTACATAGATTTTTTTTAGACATACTTCAAAACCGGTGACTTCTACTTTATGCAGAACAAACACACTACAGCAGCATTCACATGACCTTTACTGCACTGGTATCTATAAAAAAATCACAAACATGTTTTTCTGTTATTTCTTCCCCTTTGATCTACATTTAGATGATAGCTGATTGATTCTACCTCCCAAATGCATTCTTTCTCTCTTTCAGAATACTTTAAAAGAAAATGACTGGTCTAAAACCTAATTGACTGAAATGATCAGGTTTACCACAGTTCACTGCACTCACTCAGAAAGCTACTCTCAGAGTCAATTTGACAGAGCTGTCCTTTGAAACTGGCATTTTCTAAGTGTTCTTCTAAATTACAGTTGGGCCATAAATACAGCAGGTTAAACGAAGACAGCTGAGAAATTCTGTAGGTGAAAAATTACAAGGACGGGATCTTTCTCCTCTTCCATGTAAAGATTTAATCTGCCAGATTAAAAAACCCTGAACCTGGCGATTGTGTCAAGATAAGAGCTTGGAGGATGCTCAGATATGGGGTTCCCAGGGTGTTTCAAGGGATGCCTCTGTGGCTTACAGAGGCAGGTGTTTCTCAGCTGGAGCATAGAGGAGTTCTTGGCACCAGTACTGGGCCAGCTGTGAGGTTATCTGTGGTATCTGGCTTTCAAGGTAGGGATCCCCGCAGTTTGCCTAAAAGAAAGAGATGAGCAAAATGAACGAAGAGGTAATTGCACTGTACTCTACTCTGGTGGGAGAAAAGTGGAGAATTATGAAACATAAACTATATATATGCAAATATATAGTTAAATGTTGATATATTTTTTTATTTATTTAAAAGGACTACTGGACTATCTACAGAAGTAGAATATAATATGACATATACACTCTAGAATCTGTGGACATCCAATGATAGAGCACGGGTTTCTGAGATGTTTCATGATTGGGTTCCCTTTTCTGTATTTGTCATCGCTCCCAATTCCACTCTCATGAATAAAATTCTTCACTGGTCACAGGTTTGCCAGAGATCTGTTCCCAAATCCTCAGTTACGAGACTCTCTGGGAAATGGTTCCTGTATGGATATCATGTTCTCTGGCTATATACTCAAAAGACTTCTCTCTTCCTTGGCAAACCTTACCTCTACCTTGGAAAACTCTGATGAGAAAGATAATAGGTTCCACAAATGTCTTAGACGATTCAGGGATCACAACAAACAGGGAGATGCTGTATTGCCTTTCAAGGCATAGCATCTAAGTCTCATAGCAAAACTTCCATAACACACAAGTGGGTAAAAGGTTCACAAGGGCCTGTCTAGTTTAAGAAAAGACTTCATGTAGTCAGAATGGAAGAAGAAGAATCCAGAGATAGAAATGTTGTTGGAGTCATTTTTGGAAGAAACAATTTGGTATGAGAAAAAAGTATAGACTACTTATTTTTTCTATGCAGAAATTAATCCCAGGGCCTGTGTACATTAGACAATTGTTCTACCACAAAGCAACATCTCTAGCCCCTAGATTGTTTTTAAAACAGAGTTTTACTGAAAAGGACAGAAATGCAAGAAGCTGAGAAAACCCCCTTTAATCTGAACATACAAAAGAACCTTTGGAGTGAGAGTTTGAAAACATACCCAGCCAGTGACCCCAGGACCTTGAAACTGATAAGCAACAACCCAGCCCAAAAGTTAACTCATTACAATAGGGAAAGGTCCTCAAAGATTAAGTACAGATCACTGGCTGCTTTTAGAAAGCCCAATAAGCAAAGATCATATCTGTTTTAAAGGAAAAATTCCAAAGAAGAGTAATATTTTGTAATAAATGTTATAGTTCATGACCATGAGTGGGACAAGTTCCTAATAGAAGCTGCTCTGTGACCTTATGCTTTCTGTGACTACTTAATGCCAACATATCAGGATAAAATAGCAGCAATGAAAGCCAGAATGGCACACAAGCCCTGCACCTTACTTGTCAATTGTGGGACGTGCCTCCCAACTCTTCTGGGTCACCTCTAAGAGTCACATATTCCTTTTTCTATAAGAAGATAGAAACAATTTTAAAAATTCTTCTCTGACTTTCTACAGAAATATTTTTTTACTTATATTTTTATATAAATTGTCCTCTCTGTTTCTGTCTGTCTGTCTCTGTCTCTGTCTCTGTCTCTCTCTGTCTCTCTCTCTCTCTCTCTCTCTCTCTCTCTCTCTCTATCTCTATCTATCTATCTATCTATCTCTCTCTCTCTCTCTCTCTCTTTCTCCCTCTCTCTGTCCCTCTCCCTCTCCCTCTCTCTTTTTCTGGACAGATTCTAGTTGATGTCTCATCCCTCATGACGACCTCCTCAGTGTGGTGCCTCATGACCTATTGAAAGCAGAGGCATACATCTATTCCCAGATCATTCCTAGACACAGAATCTGAAAATATTCTCTTACTATCTTCCGCTCCCCTGTAGCATGATTTCATTGCTCTATTGACCTGTTCTTTAATCTGTTCCTACAACACAAAATGTGCATTCTGAGGCAGCAGGAAAAGTTGCCTCCCTTTGCTCCCAAGAGGCAGTGTTTCGTTTATAAGCTGTTTACTTGGCAGGAATGACTGACTACTGGCCTGCTTTGGCTTTCCCTGATAAATGAGAGTGGCACCTTGATATCAGTATAATATGAAGCCAGCATCTCTCCATTTCTGTTTCAAAAGAACACACATCTGATTTTTTTCTATATACCCTATGAAGGAAACTTGGAGAAGATAGAAAAACCAGAAGCTCTCCAAACTTGAAACGGAGGCAGAAACGGTGAAAGAGGAGGAGTGAAAAACCCTAAGACAGTATTCAGGACTTCCATGCAAGGTTGTATTGCCATATCCTGTCAGAAGAACATGAATCCAGGATTGGGTATGCTGACTCAGGTTGTCTTTCTACACACAAAGACTACTGTACAGTTAACAAGAATGGTTGGTAGAAGGACTAACCTAAAGAAGCCTAAAGGGTAATGTAGATGGTTGGATGTACCTCACGTCAATGATGAACAAAAGGGAGATAATTGGAAGGAATACTCAGTTAGTCTATGACCTTGAAACTTTAGGGTCATATCCACCCTCTCGTCTCATCATTTCTCCCATGTGTTTCCTAGAATACATCTCTCTCTAGCCTGGTCCCCCTCCCTCTTGTTACCTTCACAGCAAAAGTTAACATTTTCATCATTTCTGTTCGAAACTGTTGCAAGAGCTCGTCTGCTCACTCTCCCACTCAGTTCAGTTGCCTCTACAGGGAAAATACAAAGTGTTTCAAAAAAATTTACATCTGACAGTTGGGTTGGTACAAAATCCTGGTTCACATGTGGAAATGTAGCAACCTTGAGTTAGGTCTTTGAATTGCACAAAGAATGAATGGACTAGCTGGGGCTGTTTCTATCTCGCTTGGCTATTTTGTTCTGTGGCTTTCCAAAATATGTTTATACAAGGTTTTAGTTACTGAATTCTAAGTCCTTGGCCTTATATTCATACATAGGTAAGCATAGCGCTCCTCTGGCTCCAAGGAAAGTTCTTTTTCATTCAGACAGAAAGCATTACATCAAAATGCAGAGAAAAATTGACAGTTACCTGTCTATCCCCAGTAGATATATCTGCAACACAATCTCTGTACCTAAGACTCAGAGAACTTCTCAGAAAAAGTGGCAGAAAGATTCTAAGATCTGGAGAACTGGGACATCTGATGTGAGATAGAGTTCTCTGTGTATGACAGGGAAACTACACCCAGGAAATGGCAACAATGCAGTTGCCAAACAAACCCTGAAAATGAGAAGACCAATTGGCTTATCAGTGTGGATGAGGGATAGCCCAAGGCTCCACCCCTAGAGGAAGAGCTATGGGCAACTAATGGCTTGAAGAGAGACTAAGTTTTCTCCAGGGACATAGCCTTATAACACTTATGCCAAGAGGTCAGCTATAAATACAGAATGAAGATGAATGTATATTTGTATTTGTGTTTGTGTGAGTGTGGATAATAATTAAAGGTAAAAGAAAGGCCATAAGTGTGAGAAGGAATGGAGTGGGACAGAGAAAAATTTGAATGTAGAAGACAAAGGGAAAAAAGGATATAAAGATAGTACTCATACATTTAATCCCCAGAAAATGATAAACTAATTTTAAAATTAATTCTGGGCATGGTAACATGTGCCTGAAACTCCAGCACTCAGGAGGGATACCACAAGTTCAAGGTCACTGTAGTCAACAGCAGGTTTCAAGCTAAGCAAGGCTACATGGTGAGCCCATATCTCCAGCTGATTTTCAAGCAATCATAATTTATAAATCTCTGTAAGTGTGTGCTTTCTGAATAACACTCAAAATGATCCTGTATTCAGCATTTATAATCATTGCAGAATAAAATATATTACTATTTTGAGGTGATGAATTAGATCAAGGTATGTTTATTTCATCACAGAATGAAGAGAAAGAGAGAGGGGGAGAGGAAGAGAGGGAGAGGGAGAAGGAGAGGGAGAAATTGTACTTCTTATGTGTATAAAGTCATTTTAGCAGTTTGGAATCCTATTTTTTTTTTAACCTTAGACAACACTTTTTAAAGTTTAAGCTATTCTGGATACTTTTAGATAATAATTGACTAACATACATCATTCTGTGAGATGTTAAGGGCTAGTATTATTCTAAGGAAACATCACAGGAGACTATAAAAAAGAAGTTATGAGAATTATAAAGATATGCCTCATGCCAGTGACTGCTATTATGCCAAGAATATGTTCAAGTCCCCATGAACCAATGGGAGGGTCTAATTAATCTGAGTATTAGTAATATATCTCCACCATATGGTCAAGGGGACTAACAAAACTTTATAGACAATTATTTAAAAGAAATGAAGAAAATCACCTTCTAGTTATTATCTCCTTGTCCCTTTCTGAACCACAGGGGCTCCTGTTAGGGTTTTAGGTTAGGGGGGAAAAGTGGTATTCAGTTTCTCTAGATAGATCAGTTAATGAACTAGGAAACAAGAATCAGACTTTTACTCAGAGACCATAAACAGTGGAAGAAGGAAACAGGAGACACACGGCAGCCTCTGAGTGAATGTAGCCTTATTCCTCCTTCCCAGCATTCTGACCTTCTAGTCAACATGTGAGACTCTCCTCACAGATTCCAACAGGCCAGAACTTAATACAATGTTCCTAGAATGTGTGTGAAGAATTACATCAGAAGTCATGGTTGAATGTGGGATGGGCTGTAAAAAGGAAACAGAAAAAAATCAAAGAGATATAGATAGAAAAACAGAGTAAAGATGAGAGAGGGAGAGGAGGAGGAGGAGGACTTTATCACCAGGTAATGTTCACCATGACTGCTGTATAGAAATACTACTATTCAGTTTGTGTGCAAACATCATGTTGACTTTCCAAAACATAAGAAAACAAAGCCACAGTCATCTGAGACTTGACAGAGATGCCAAAAACATCCACTAATGGAAAGACAGGTTCTTCAGCTAATGGGGAAGCCGCGTGTCCACATGTATGAGAGTCAAATTAGACAGACTTATTTATGAGTTTACGCAAACACTAATTCCAAGTGGACCCAAGACCTCAGTGTGAAAGCTTGAGCCCTGACAATTTTAGAAGAATATGTAAGCAATACTTTACAAGACATAGGTGAAGGAAATGACTTTCTGAAAAGGTCTTCATTAGCCCAGGAACGCAGGCCAATAATTGACAAGCAGGACCTCATAAAACCGAAAGGCTTTTGCATAGCTAAGGAAACAATCAGTTGAGTAAAGAGGAAGCTCACAGAGGGGGTGTGGTATCTGTACCTTCTGTACATCAGACAGATGATTAATAGGCAAAATATATAAAGAAATCATAAACCAAAATTAAACAAACAAAAAAGCCCAACAGTGGGCTTTGGGCCCACTGAACAGAGAGTTCTCAAAAGAAGAAATACAAATGGCTAAGATATACTCAAGAATAGTTCAAGATATTTAGTAATTAGAAATATGTAAATCAAAACAACTTTGAGATTTCATTTTACCCCACTCTGAATGACAAAAAAAATCAATAAAACAGCCATCCACCAGTGCTGGAAAGGATGCAGAGACAGAAGGAGACCACCCCTTCACTGCTGGGACTGCAGAATGGTACAGCTATCTGGAAATTAATGTGGAGAATCCTCTAAATCCTACAAAGAAATCTACAGTATATCAGCTAAGCCACTCCTTGGGCAGTGCCTAAAGGACTCACCATCAAATACCACACATATTTGCTGAGCTGTGTTCACTGCCGTTCTATTTCCAATAGCTAGAAAATGGGAACAACCTAAATGAACTTCCACTGGCAAACGAATAATGAAAATACATATATTTGATATGGGCATGTAAAGACACAGACACACACATATACATATATATGTATACATACATATATATAATGAACATTTCAGACAAATGGTTGAAACTAGAAAATACATTGAATGAGATAACCCAAACCCAGACCCAGAAAGACAAATGCTGTGCCTTGTGTCTCATCTGTGGTTCCAAATCTATACCCTAAGATTTGATTATAAAGTGACTACTGGAACACTAGGGAAGTAAATAGCAGGATACAAAATATACAAAGAGAAAAATGGGGGAAATGTATGAATCTTAATTGGGGGGATTAGAAGGAGGGAAAAACAACTCTAGGATACCTGGAAAAGCTGTGATGAATCACGGTATTCTTTATTTCCACCCTGAAATCACATACACAAAAGCCATACAAAATACGCTCAACAGTTTTAGACATATTTGAATGAATAAATATATTTACATATTGATTCATATGTACATATATGTTATCATAACAGTTAAAGAAAAGGAGACCAAAAATTTGAGATAGATCAAGTGGGTAACGTTTATGGAAGATGTTGTAAGGGAGGAAAGAAGATAGAAATGTCATTATATTTTAATTTAAAAAATAAAAATATATATTAAAATTACTATTCCATAAGCCAGTAAGAGTAGAATGTATAGCTCAGTCTGGATGTAAATCTGAACTTTTTGTAAGCAATTACAAATGAATCCATGGGGCCTGGACATGGGGGAAAAAACTACTTCATCCCTGTCTAGTAGGAAAATGAGATGTTAAGATTAAATTATGGCAGATAGAAGGCAGCTTGTTTTATATAGTATCCTTAAAATGAGTTAATATATGCCTTTTTTCTTCCATTTTTCTTTTAAATATTTATTCTGGCCTACAGCTGAAAGACAGTGGATAGAACTCCAGAAGCCATGTCGGAAACATGGTGCCTGTATTGGAGGTTTAAGGGGGGAAGGTGTCTGGGATTTTACTCGCAGGGAAACCATCACCCCACGCTGAGGCATTTACCTTGTGACTTCTTTTTCACATGGCACAGAAAGAAACTTAAGTCATAATTTTACAAAACAGGGTAATTTCAAAAGTCATGGAAAACACACCCTCATTGTAGAATGGGAAAGCATTAAGACAAAGTTCTGAACATTTCTAAGGCATAAAGAACGCTCAAGGAATATCTAAGTTAACTCCTAGCCACTCATCTTAGAAAGTCACTCCTATGCCAGGGAACACTAATCAAAAGTTTCTTTTCAATAGAAATTTTTAAATAAAATTTTGAACAACAGTCCATTTATTTTATGTAGCATTTTCCATATATCTAGTACTGTTCTAAATACATTGGAGACATTAACACATACAAGTGTCATGGCAATCCTTTATGTCCTATGAAATAAGTTAATATTATTTTTGAAGTGAAAGTTCTGAGGTAATTGTCCAAATGTCCCAGTTATGAACTGAGAAGTTACAGTGCAGGCAGAATAGAAAGCTGGTGCTCTTTACCACCATTCCGTGCTGCCTTTTAGTTTTCAGTTTAGAGAAGGGGGTTTTATCAAAGAGTTGGTGAAAAACCATATATCACCTTCATTTCCTCCCTATGTGGCTTCTTCTCTCCCTTTTCAGTGGAAATGTGTTTACATTTCTCCTTGGTGGGATTTTATTTTTTTTAAAGATCCCAAGTATAGCTGCCCCCATTACTCATACCATGTTCAGAAGATGAACAGGGTTTATAATTCTCTTGTCAGGCACAGCTGGTATTAACCATTAAGAAGAGGTACCAGCTTATCAACATCACCAGGAAATGTCCTGTCTTACTTCTCCAAAAACTATGTAAACTTTGGGTTTCGTTAGTCAAATACGAACAATGATCAACTGTGAAGATGAAAACTGGGAGAACTCACATTTCTGGAATACTCGGGATACACAGAGTATTTTTCTACTGGTATCTCTTAATTCTCACAGAACATGTACAAGATATTAGTTCCTTTTGGTAGGTGAGAACACCCAATACCAGAGATTAGCTATTTTGGGTTATGATCTTAGATTGGAAATCTTAGAATTGCTGTCTATGACCTATACTTACAAGAATGGAAGGCAAACCCCAGGGTCCACACATCAGGAGACAGTAAAAGCAAGTCACGCCTGATGGTTAAATCTCAGTCGCCCAGTGTGCATCCTCCTAGAGGCAGGGCTCTGCTCATCCTGACTCCTGTGCACTGGCATTCTTTCCCTACTGTACCACAGGGACTGTCATCCAGTTCACATTACAAATGTGTATTCTGAAGCCCAAAGAGGTAAAAAGAGCCTAACAAATTCAATGGATACTACAGGCTAGACCAGCAAGGTGCTCCTCTCACTACATGACAAAAAGGAAAAACCAAATTACAATGTATAGTATATGTGTATATTGTAACATATATCACATATATAATGCTACGTATATTATATACCCTATGCATATAGTATATTTGTATTTATTTTATTAAGTGGTACATGGTGAACATATCTGAAAACCATAAAAAATGTAAATTTAGGTTGCATCAGTCTATGAGTAACACATTCAAAAATTACTGTTGTCTTCTGCTCAGGAGTGACCTGAAAATCATTCTGACCCCACTTTCCTATAGGATCTGGGCTGACCACAGGAGCAGGCCATGAGAACCTCATTTATATTCTCTCCAACTAGAAACCTCACATCTGTGTAGCATTTTCCTTTTCTTTCTCTTTCTTCCTTTTTCTTTTTTTTTATTTTATTTTCTTTTTTTAATATATTTTTTTATTGTATATATTCTATATTTACAATTCATTTCCCTTTTTCTGGTTCCCCACCCCCAAAGGTCCCACATGTCCTTTTCCCTCCCCCTGCTCCCGCATCCACCCCCTCCCACTTTACTGTTCTTGTACTCTCCCACAATGATGTTTTGGTCCATTCTAGCACCAGTGTCCACTCCTTTCTTCTTGTGAGACATCACTTGATATGTGATTTGTGTCTTTGGTGTTCCAAGATTCTAGGCTAATATCCACTTATCAGTGACTGTATACCATGGGTATTCTTTTGAGACTGGGTCACCTCGCTTAGTATGACATTCTCCAGCTCCATCCATTTCTCTAAGAATTTCATGAATTCATTGTTTCTAATGGCTGAATAGTACTCCATTGTGTATATATACCACATTTTTTGTATCCATTCCTCTGTTGAGGGACATCTGGGTTCTTTCCAGCTTCTGGCTATTATATATAAGGCTGCTATGAACATAGTGGAGCATGTATCCTTATTGCATGCTGGTGAATCTTCTGGGTATATTCCCAGGAGTGGTATGGCTGGGTCCTCCGGAAGAATCATGCCCAGTTTTCTGAGGAACCGCCAGACTGATTTCCAGAGTGGTTGTACCAGCTTGCATTCCCACCAGCATTGGAGGAGTGTTCCTCTTTCTCCACATCCTCGCCAACACCTGATGTGTTCTGAGTTTTTAATCTTAGCCATTCTGACTGGTGTGAGGTGAAATCTCAGGGTTGTTTTAATTTGCATTTCCCTAATGACTAGTGATGTTGAACATTTTTTAAGGTGTTTCTCAGCCATCCGAATTTCTTCAGGTGAAAAGTCTCTGTTTAGCTCTGTACCCCATTTTTGGATAGGGTTATTTGGTTTTCTGGGGTCTAACCTCTTGAGTTCTTTGTATACATTGGAGATTAGCCCTCTGTCGGATGTGGGGTTGGTGAAGATTTTTTCCCAATTTGTTGGTTGCCGATTTATCCTTTTGACAGTGTCTTTTGCCTTACAGAAACTTTGTAGTTTTATGAGGTCCCATTTGTCTATTCTTGTTCTTAGAGTATAAGCAATTGGTGTTCTGTTCAGGAATTTTTCCCCTGAGCCGATGTCTTCAAGGGTCTTCCCCAGTTTCTTTTCTATTAGTTTTAGTGTGTCTGGTTTTATGTGGAGATCCTTGATCCACTTGGAGTTGAGTTTAGTGCAAGGAGATAAGAGTGGATCAATTCTCATTCTTCTGCATGTTGACTTCCAGTTGAGCCAGCACCATCTGTTGAAAAGGCTGTCTTTTTTCCACTGGATGTTTTCAGCTCCTTTGTCGAAGATCAATTGGCCATAGATGTGTGGGTTCAATTCTGGGTCTTCGATCCTATTCCATTGATCCGCTTCCCTGTCACTGAACCAATACCATGCAGTTTTTAATACCACTGCTCTGTAATATTGCTTGAGGTCCGGGATATTGATTCCCCCAGAAGTTCTTTTGCTGTTGATGATAGTTTTAGCTATCCTGGGTTTTTTGTTATTCCAGATGAATTTGAGAATTGCTCTTTCTAGCTCTATGAAGAACTGAGTTGGGATTTTGATGGGAATTGCATTGAATCTGTATATTGCTTTGGGCAAGATTGCCATTTTGACTATATTAGTCCTGCCAACCCACGAGCATGGAAGATTTTCCCATTTTCTGATGTCTTCTTCAATTTCCCTCTTCAGAGACCTGAAGTTTTTGTCATATAAATCTTTCACATGTTTGGTTAGCGTCACTCCAAAATACTTTATATCATTTGTGGCTATTGTGAAGGGTGTCATTTCCCTAATTTCTTTCTCGGCCTGCTTATCCTTCGCGTATAGGAAGGCTACTGATTTACTTGAGTTGATTTTATTCCTTTTTCTTTTAGAATGTTGTGTGTGAGTTCTTCCCCTCGCTCGCTCACTCACTTGCTCTCCCCCTTATTCTCTCACTCTTGTTATGTCCCTCTCTACCTCTCCCTCTCCCTCTTCCCCTTTCCCCTCCCCTCGTGTGTGTGTGTGTGTGTGTGTGTGTGTGTGTACATGTATATGTGTGTGTGGTCGCCAAAGGACAACCTACAACCTAAGATGTGCTTACTCTGGCATTATCTATCTTGTTTTTTCAAACAGGGCTCTCACTGGCCTGGAACTCATTAACCAGGCTAGGTAACTGAGCCCCTGGCCCCATGGATCATCCTGTCTTCCCCTCCCCAGCCGTGGGATTAGGAACACACTACTATACTTTTTTTACATAATCTTTTAGAGATCCAGCTCAGCTCTCTTTGCTGGCAAGGTTAACAGTCTACTGCCTGACTTGACTGCCTAGCCCTTCTCTCTAACATTGCTAAGCCTAAGCAATGAGTTTGTACTTAACAAACAGCTGCCTGGTTGAAAGTCCCCAGTCAGAGGAAGAGTGTGTACTCCAGACAGAGCCCTGAATCTATTTATCAGTGGTGGTGGTGTCCTTTGAAGTGGCTTCATTGGGCCTTGGCAGAAGCTCAGCCTGCCAACCAGCATAGGAGGGACTGCCACCCACAGCCTCCATCAGGCCCCTGGGAGGGGCACCCCGCAGCTGGAACAGGGTCTTGCTGGAGACAGGCTTCACTAGGGAAAAAGAGAAGAGAAACCCGCTGACTCATGCCTTTGGCTGTCTCCAAATTGTTCGGAATTTCTTGGACTAGGAACTGCAGACATAGTTTTTCCTTCTGGTGTAACCAAAGGCATAGGGTTTTTTTGCTTAAGTAAGAGGGAAGAGGGTGAACATATTGTGGGACGTTTGAGGTGGGTTAAGACCACCAGTTCTGAGTACTTCTGGTAGCCCTTCACATCTAGTTTCCATCTTTCCGTGTTTTGCTCAGTCCTAAGTTCATCTTTAGACAGTCTTGTGTGTTTGAGCTTTCTTGCCAGTGAGTTGACTGTTGACCTTGACCAATTATACTTACCATGAAGAGACAGGAAGGGCTGGGAAACGGTAAGGTCAACCCTTCCTTAGCAAGTCACCATGGATCTGCTGAATCCTTCCTCCAGTGATCAAAGAACACAATAACCAGCTCACTCCATGCCGCAACCTCCTCACCTAACTGTCAGTTGTAAAGGAAACCAAAAAGTTTCTAACTCACACAGGGTGAAGAAAAGACAGATGGATAAAAATATATAAAGGAAAATAAAGCACTCAAATACCGCTAAGTATCATTTATAAAATGACTTTTAAAATAACTGATAGTTTTTTCCAACAAATTGTTCTAGAACAGGTATGTATCAGCATTCAAATGAATAAGGCTGAATCACTACCTCACACCAAGAACCGACATAAACATAAAACAACATTCTATCTGAATCTTAAAAGTTGAAGTATTAATACTCTTATATAAGCAAGCATGAAGACATCTTCCTATACTTGGCCTATATAAGAAATAGCTTCTTATATATCACATCACAATCATGAGCAACCAAAAATTTGATGAAGTGGTCTTTCATACCTAAAGTACCATGAAGTGTGTGATTATGTGAATGTGTATGGGGGTGTGAGTGAGTGTTGCTTGTGTTTTTCTTTTTTGTCTGTTTTGCTTCGTTTATATTGTTTTCTTGTTTACCTACTTGCTCTCCAAAGAGAAAGGAAGAAGGTGTGGATTTCAGGGGACAGGTAGGAGGAGAAGATATGCAAGTAGGGAGGGGAACTTGTGATCAGAATAATGGATGAAAAACATTTTCCATAATAAAAAAAACTATAAGTAAAAATAAACGTAATGATGACCCACAGAACTGGAAAAAATACTTACAAAGCTGCATTGCTTGATAATGGCAACTCCTATCAAAAAAAATCTATGAATAACTGCTATATTTAGGATAAACTTTTACTTGTTTAAATTTGCATTTTATTCCAAGAGAGCTTTAAAAGTGGACAAGAAAAAAAATGAATAGACTTTACTTCTTTTATAAAAAAGTAAAAAAAAATATGGTTAACAGTAATGTACATTAGAAAAATGTCACATCTACAGTTAAAGGGTGCTTCATACCAACTGAGATGGCTATAATTCTTATAAAAATAGAAAATAACAACTATTGGCAAGGATTATGAAGAATTGGACCCTTCAGAGGTTGCTGGCTCAGTGCGTGAAATGGTGCCGTTTCCATGGGAAGTAGATTGGCTAGTCCCCAAAACATAAAGCATAGACTTATCATGTAACCCAAAATTTCCACTTCTAGGCTCATATTCAAAATTGAAAACATATTTCCACTCAGGGATTTTACACAAATACTCTTAATTTCATTATTCACAATGGCCAAATGCAGAAATAATCAAATGCCCAACAGACAAATTGATATTCAAACTATGGTACATACATACATATGGTGGAATATTACTTAACTTCAAAAAGCAACAGAATATTGATATACACCAAAGTTTACATAAATCTTGAAAATACTTTTCTAAGTAAAAGTACATAGCTAAAAGACCACAGTTTTCATGATCTTGTCTATAGGACATGCATCAAAGCGACAAGTCTAGACAGAAGGAGGCAAGTGGCAGACAGGGTGGAGGAAAGTAGAGATAAGAATGGAAAATGGCTGCCTCTGAATATGAGGTTTCTTCAAGAGTAATGAAAATGCTCTAATGCTATGGTAGGATGGGATAAGTTGTTGTACTACACCAATACACCAAAAAGTGCTGATTTAAGTACATATGTATATAATATTTAAATGCACACATACATAGCTAGTAAATTTCTACTTATATTAATATGCTAATAATGCTGTCATAAAACATAACTCACAGGCTATAGTCTTCATGATTGTTCCCATCAGGTCAAGTGATACATGTGCATGAAAGACTCAGTAATAACAGAACTGGAATTCCAGTGTAACTATGTGTGGGAGCATGGACTTCCCACAAAGTCTGAAGGAAATTTCCCAGAACATTTTGTTGAATGTTTGAAAAAAGTTTTGGGGTGGAGGGGTCAGGAAACTTAGGTCCTAATTATGATGTCACTAATTCAAAACTACATAATCAACTTACAAATCATGTGTAACTTTTTAAAAATTCCAAGTGACTATTATTATTCCAAGTGATTATTATCTTGCACAAGAAGTTGTGTGTATATGTGCATGTGTGTATATGTGCATGTGTGTGTCTGTATCCACATGCACACATGTATTCATATGCATATGAATTATAAAATGTCTATGTGTGCACGTTCATGTGTCTTCATGGAGACCAGAAAAATCTTTAACTCTGCTGTTGGCAAATGTCTCAGCATGAGTGCACAGATTTAAGAAAGACCCAGAAATATAAAGAAAGGGATTAGGGAATCTACGTTGAATACATGAACAACCAGAGGACCTCTGAGTATCTGAAGATAATTCAGAGATGGTAACATGATAGAGAATGAGTGTCAGATCCAATTTTAAGAGAGGGAGAAAGTATTAAGTGTGGCTTTGGAGAGTGTTTCTTTCTGGAGAACTCATACAAAGATGTATTTGGCAGCCAGGCAGGTGTTGGTTTCTTTTCCCTAGAGCCAATTTTTTCACTCTGCTTTCTGTCACCAGAACTATTAGTACACAACTAAGGCTTGTCATTAGCACTGCACAGTTCCACCACTGGCCCCATGCCAGAACTCTCTCTACATAAAGTCAAAGTTTCTCATTCAGTGGAGGCAAGGTCTCAAAAAGATCTGAGAGCAGGGGAGCCTTGGCAAAGGCCACCTTGCACATCCAAAGAGATTAACTTCAGGCACCCAGCACATACAAAGGGCATCAACTCACAATGTGCAACAACACCTCTTTTTTTTTAAAAGGGCAGAAAGTAAGAAGTTTTGAAAATTGTTTTTTTCACTTGCTTTTCCCCCCTTTTTCCTTTATTAGATATTTGCTTTATTCACATTTCAAATGGTATCCTCTTTCCTCATTACCCCCTCAGAAAACCCCCTATCCCATCACCCCCTGCTCATCCACCCCCCACCTCTGGCCCCACCCCACATCCATTTCCTGACTTGCATTCCCCTACTCTGGGGAATCAAGCCTTCACAGCACCAAGGGCCTCTCCTCTCACTGATGTCTGAAATGGTCATCTTCTGCTACATATGTAGCTGGAGCCATAGGTCCCTCCATGTGTACTCTTTGTTTGGTGGTTTAGTTCCTGGGAGCTCTGGGGGTACTGGTTGGTGCATATTATTGTTCCTCCTGAGGTAACCCAATCACAAAAGAACACACACAGTATATGCTCGCTGATAAGTGAATATTAGCCCAAAAGCTTGGAATACCCAAGATACAACTCACACACTGCATGAAGCTCAAGAAGAAGGAAGACCAAAGTGTGGATACTTTGATCCTTATTGGAAGGTGAATCAAAATACCCATGGCTCACAGCCAACCAATAGACTGAGCACAGGGTCCCCAATGGAGCAACAACACCTCTTTATAGGATACATTAACACACATAGCAGCCACTAACCAAATGAATTTAAAACAAGATGACTACTGTCTCTAATGGTTTAATTTTGTGAAATGACAACCATTTATTGACGACCAGGAATTTTGCCAGTTTCTCTATACAGTTTATTTGATTTAACCTCCACAAACTGAAAGCTGCTATAAACCTTGAAGAGAGCCTTTCCTTAGAATCTGATTCATGATGTCACTGGATAATAAAACAGCTTTCATAATTCTACATAATATTACAGGAAAACAGCTTCGATGTTCAGCCTGCAACATAAAGGAGCATATCTTTAACAGGAATAACTATATGTTACAAATGAATAACAGATAAATAAATATATTGATGAATGATAGAAAGATAATAGATAGATAGATAGATAGATAGATAGATAGATAGATAGATAGATGGATGGATGGATGGATGGATGGATGGATAGATAGATAGATAGATAGATAGATAGATAGATAGATAGATAGAGATAGAGGATGGATGAATGAATGGATAAAATTTTGGCATTTTAAGATCTTTTTTTAAAAAAATCACAAATACAGATTCTAGTCTCTAAAGCAGTGGTTCTTAACATTCCTAATTCTATGACGTCTTATCAGATTTTCTCCTGTTGTGGTAACTGTTATCATAAAATTCTATGACCTTTTATAACTATAATTTTGCAATTCTTATAAAATTATCTGACATGCAGAAGATCTTAGGCAACCCCTGTGAAACAGCTGTCCGACCCCCAAAGCAGTTGTAACGCACAGATTAAGAACATCTAAAGAAAGAAGAGGCAACTACTCCTTTTCAAAAAAAAAAAAAGAAGAAAGAAAAACAAATTTAAAAAAAAAAAAGAAATAGCCGTGACTATGTTATGAAGCACATCTCTCTCTGCCTGGTGCATTCACTTGACTTCTTTCTATAAGGTGGAGTCACTGGAAGAAATGGTATTAAGAGACACTGTGGATCTTTGTAACACATCTCACCGAGCCATGTTCTATAAACTTTCCAGCCACATAACGCTCATTTGCTCCTTATCTAACCATTTTGGTCACTGAGAAAAGTTAATACGGGATCTGACTTTCAGTTATTAGTTTTCATTATTTCATTTTGTATACATCTCTTCTCCAATAGTATATGTGTCCTATTGGCTCACATGCACTTTTCACATTTGCAAGGTCTCACAGGCATGATGTATTCTTTGCTATTTACTATGTTGCACAATGTAGTGTAAAACATAGAGGCACTGTTTTCACTACTTACATTATGATTCTTTTCCTTTATATTCACTGTCAAATACCAGAGAGGTTGTTTTGTTTGTTTTGTTATTATGAGCTTGCTTTATGGTACGGAGACTCAAATCCTGAGCCTTGTGCTTTCGAAGCAAGCATTCTATAAATAAACAATCCTCGCAGACCTATCAGGGTTTGAAGAATGCTTACCTTTGGAGTTTGTTACTTTTACTGTCTTCATTATTTTGCCTTAAATATTTTATGCCTCTAAGCATTAAGAAACATTTTTGTTTCAGATATTTTGTAAGATAAGGGGCATAAATAAATAATATTTAATATTTATACTTGCTATGATTTCTCCTATAAATAAAAGAAAAACTCTAGCAAAATTGGCCCTGGTTGCTGCTTTAGAACTTTCTTTTCTCTGTCAATAAAATATGTGAGTCTTTTTTTGGGCAATATAAATTTTCAGGAAAAAATAAAATGAAAATGAGTATTTTATGGTAATGATGGCATTTGAAATATGAACAAAAACCAAATGGGTACAGCAGCTCATGGGGAGGACAGTCATGTTTAGAGAATAAGAAGAGCCAGGCAAGGTGAAGAAGTGGAGATCGAAGACTTTAGGCAGAGTTAAAGGGTCAAGGACACGACTCAACAGGAGCTGCAGTAATACCAAACAGTGGCATTTTATTTTTACCAAGTATGGAAAATAAGATGAATGGAAGCTTATGTTACACTGAAGGTGAAGAGACTGTGTGTGTGAGTGTGTGAGTGTGTGTGTGTGTGTGTGTGTGTGTGGTTACACCTGCTCCCATTGCACATGTATTCATCAATCCCTTCAGTATTTCAGTCAATAAACATAGTTCATTTTTTTCATCAACTCTATCTTGAGTCTCTACCACGTTCCCAGCTCTTGGCAAAGGAATGGAAAGATGAAGAAGCCTAACCCCTGTCCTGGAGATGGATTCTAAGGGAAAACAGACTACTGGTGACGCTGAACATGCTGAGGAACATAGCCAGTTTCCTGGAAGCTCAAGGCAGAGGGGGCCATGCTGGCTAGAGTTACCCACAAAACTGCATAATGTCAGGGGCGTGGCCAGTAAGCTGTGGACGGAGGCTGGAGCAGCATATAATCGGATCGAGAATATAAGTGAACAAGGCGTGGGATGCTAACGATAAGATGCTCGCACAGCATCGAAGTGACCACAGGGATTTGTGTTTGGTGTTGATCATCAGGGAAGCAAGCCATTGTCTTAGAGCTATGATCCCTCTGTTCATGATTCCTCTATGTAGGCCCTAAGCTTGCTTCCATCCCTCTTTAATCAACACATGACTGGTGCTCCTAGTCAGATATGAGAAAAATAGCTGATGCATATAGCCTGTGCATGTATGTAGAAGAAACAGTAACAAGAGTTGATATTTACTGGACAGCCAGTATGTACCATGCACTAGTCTGATAATTTTGCTCTTTTACCAACGCAATTTCCCTTCCAACACCTCTTTGTTTTCCAGCTGGATAATTGGAGGCCCAGAGCTGAAAAGGGATTACCCAAGAAGACTTTCTAATAAGGAGACAGGTGAATTGCTATTACTTAGGGGTTCAAATAGTTATCCAGATACCAGAGTCTATGATATCAAAGTCATATCAGTGGGATTAGAAAGAGACTCTGACTCTAGACAGAGTAGTTTAACATACACACACACACACAGTTATTACCTTAGAACATACTGATTAATTGGGGAGATAACAAAAGTAAAAATAACAAAAAATGTCCAAAGGATCATCCAATGTTTGATTTCACAGGTTTTTAAAGACACACACAATGTAGAAGCTCAAGTGAAATTGCTATATTAGTTATTGCTCATATAGACTATGAGTTCATGTATCATTGGGCATGAATTAGAGAAGACTTATTGGGTTGTACATCCACTTAACTAAGATGTAGAATAAAATTCATCACTATGCTGAAAAGCTGTAACAATTATTACTTAAGCAAAGTTTTATTTTGCAGATGAACCGCAAAGGTCATTTCAAACATCTGTCTCTTCATTATATATCCTTTATTTTTGACAGGTACTTTTTTTTATTTTCTGTATTCTTTGTTTAAATTCCAAAGGCTTTCCCCTTTCCCAGTTCACCTCTCACCATATGTCCCATAAGATCTCTTCCCTCTGCCCGTTCCCCAATCACACCACCCCAATATTTCTCTGCTCTGATACTCTCTTACAAAACTGGATCCAGTCTTTTCAGGACCAGGGTCCTCTCCTTCCTTCCTCTTGAGAATCTTTTGATTTGCTAATTGTGCCTTGAGTATTCAGAGCTGTTGGGCTCATTAATATCCACTTATCAGTGATTGCATTTCATGTGTATTCTTTTGTGATTGGGTTAACTCACATAGGATGATATTTTCCAGATCCAATCATTTGCCTACAAATTGCATGAATTCATTATTTTTAATTGCTGAGTAGTATTCCATTATATAAATATACCACATTTTCTGTATCCATTCCTCCTTTTAGGGACATCTGGGCTTCCAACTTCTGGCTATTATAAATAAGGCTGCTATGAACATTGTGGAACATGTGTCTTTATTGTATGCAGAGGAATCCTCTGGGTGTGGTATGACAGGGTCCTCTGGAACAGTCATGCCCAATTTTCTGAGGAACTGACAGACTGATTTCCAGAGCGGTTGTACCATCTTGCAATCCCACCAACAGTGTAGGAGTGTTCCTTTTTCTCCACATCCTCGCCAGCACCTGTTGTCCCTTCAGTTTTTAATCTTAGCCATTCTGACTGGTGTGAGGTGGAATCTCAGGGTTGTTTTGATTTGCATTTCCCTGATGACTAAAGATGTTGAATATCTCTTAAGGTGCTTCTCAGCCATCCGAATTTCTTCTGGTGTAAATTCTTGTTTAGCTCTGTACCGCATTTTTTGATAGGGTTATTTGGTTCTTTGGGGTCTAACTTCTTGAGCTCTTTGGATATATTGGATATTAGCCCTCTATCGGATGTGGGGTTGGTGAAGATCTTTTCCCACTTTGTTGTTTGCTGTTTTTTCCTTCTGACAGTGTCCTTTGCCTTACAGAAACTGTAATTTTATGAGGTCCCATTTGTCAATTCTTGATCTTAGAGCATAAGCTACTGGTATTCTGTTCAGAAACTTCTCTCCTGTGTCCATGTCCTCCAGGGTCTTCCCAAGTTTCTTTTCTATTAGTTTCAGTGTGTCTAGTTTTATGTGGAGGTCCTTGATCCACTTGGAGTTGATCTTGGTACAAGGAGATAAGAGTGGGTCAATTCGCATTCTTCTGCATGTTGACCACCAGTTGAACCAGCACCATTTGTTGAAAAGGCTATCTTTTTTCCACTGGATGGTTGTAGCAACTTTATCAAAGATCAAGTGACCATAAGTCTGTGGGTTAATTTCTGGGTCTTCAATCCTGTTCCATTGATCTGCTTGCCTGTTGCTATACCAATACCATGCAGTTTTTAACACAATTGCTCTGTAGTACTGCTTGAGGTCAGGGATATTGATTCCCCCAGAAGTCCTTTTATTGTTGAGAAGACTTTTAGCTATCCTGGGTTCTTTGTTACTCCAAATGAATTTGAGAATTGCTCATTCTAGATCTATGAAGAATTGATTTGGGATTTTGATAGGGATTGCATTGAATCTGTAGATTGCTTTTGGCAAGATGGCCATTTTTACTATATTGATCCTGCCAATCCAAGAGCATGGAATATTTTTCCATCTCCTGAGGTCTTCTTTGAATTCTTTCTTCAAGGACTTGAAGTTCCTGTCATACAGATCTTTTACTTGTTTGGTTAAAGTCATGCCAAGATACTTTATATTGTTTGTGGCTATTGTGAAGGGTGTTATTTCCCTAATTTCTTTCTCAGCCTGCTTGTCCTTTGAGTACAGGAAGGCTACTGATTTGCTTGAGTTGATTTTATAACCAGCCACTTTGCTGAAGTTGTTTATCAGCTATAGGAGTTCTCTGGTGGAGTTTTTTGGGTCACTTATGTATACTATCATATCATCTGCAAGTAGTGATAGTTTAACTTCTTCCTTTCCAATTTGTATCCCTTTGACTTCCTTATGTTGTCTAATTGCTCTCGCTAGAACTTCAGGTACTATATTGAAAAGATATGGAGAGAGAGGACAGCCTTGTCTAGTCCCTGATTTTAGAGGGATTGTTTCAAGTTTCTCTCCATTTATTTTGATGTTGGCTATTGGTTTGCTTTTACTATATTGCTTTTACTATATTTAAGTATGGGCCTTGAATTCCTGTTCTTTCCAGGACTTTTAGCATGAAAGGGTGCTGAATTTTTTCAAATGCTTTTTCAGAATCTAATGAGTGTTTTTTCTTTTAGTTTGTTTATGTAGTGGATTACATTGATGCATTTTCATATATTGAACCATCCCTGCAACCGTGAGATGAAGCCTACTTGATCATGGTGAATGGTCATTTTGATGTGCTCTTGGATTCAGTTGGCAAGAATTTTATTTAGTATTTTTGCATCAATATTCATAAGGGAAATTGGTCTGTAGTTCTCTTTCTTTGTAAGATCTTTGTGTGGTTTTGGTATCAGGGTAACTGTGGCTTTGTAGACCGAGTTGGGCAGTGTTCCTTCTGTTTCTATTTTGTGGAATAGTTTGAAGAGTATTGGTGTTAGGTCTTCTTTGAAGGTCTGGTAGAATTCTGCACTAAAACCATCTGGTCCCATACTTTTTTTGGTTGGGAGACTTTCTATAATCCCTTCTATTTCTCTAGGGATTATGGGACTGTTTAGCTCATCTAATTGAACCTGATTTAATTTTTGTATTTGGGATCTGTGTAGGAAATTGTCCATTTCCTCCATTATCTCCAGTTTGTTGAATATAGGCTTTTGTAGTAGGATCTGATGACTTTTTGAATTTCCTCACTTTCTGTTGTTATATCCCCCTTTTCATTTCTAATTTTGTTAATTTGGATACTGTCTCTGTGCCCTTTGGTTAGTCTGGCTAAGGCTTTATCTATCTTGTTGATTTTCTCAAAGAACCAGCTCCTGGTTTTGTTGATTCTTTATATGGTTCTCTTTGTTTCTACTTGATTGATTTCAGCCCTTAGTTTGATGATTTCCTGTCTTTTACTCCTCCTGGGTGATTTAGCTTCTTTTTGTTCCAGGGCCTTCACGTGTGCTGTTAAGTTGCTACTGTATGCTCTCTCCAGTTTCTTTTTGTAGGCACTCAAGGGTATGAATTTTCCTCTTAGCACTGCTTTCATTGTGTCCCATAGATTTGGGCAGGTTGTACCTTCATTTTCATTGAATTCTAAAAAGTCTTTGATTTCTTTATTTCTTCCTTGACCAAGGTGTCATTGAGTATTGTTCAGTTTCCATGTGTATGTGGGCTTTCTGTTGTTCTTCTTGCTATTGAAGACCACTTTTACTCCATAGTGATCTGATAAGAGACATGGGATTAGTTCAGTCTTCTTGTATTTGTCGAGGTCTGTCTTGTGACCAATTATATGATTGATTTTGGAGAAGGTACCATGGAGTGCTGAGAAAAAGGTATATTCTTTTGCTTTAGGATGAAATGTTCTATATATATCTGTTAAATCCAATTGGTCCAAAGCTTCAATTAGTTTCACTGTGGCCCTGTTTAGTTTCTGGTTTCCTGATCAGTCCATTTGGAGAATGGAGTGCTGAAGTCACCTACAATTATTGTGTTAGGTGCAATGTGTGCTTTAAGCTTTAGTAAAGTTTCTTTTACAAATGAGGGTGCCCTTACATTTGAGCATAGATGTTCATTATTGAGAATTCTTCTTAGTGGATTTTCCCTTTGACCAGTAAGAAGTGACCTTCCATGTCTCTTTTGATGACTTTAGGTTGAAAGTCAATTTATCTGATATTAGAATGGCTACTCCGGCTTGTTTCCATTTGCTTGTAAAATTGTCTTCCAGCCTTTTACTCTAAGGTAGTCTTTGTCTTTGACACTGAGATGTGTTTCCTGTATGCAGCAAAATGTAGTATCCTGTTTCCTTATCCAGTCTGTTAGTCTGTGTCTTTTTATTGGGGAATTGAGTCCATTGATATTAAGAGATATTAAAGAATAGTAATTATTACTTCCTGACACTTTGGACATTATATTTTATATTTGAGTGGTTCTCTGCTTTTGGGTTTAATGAGAGGGGGATTCTATCTTGCTTCTTCTGGGGTGTGGTCCCCCCGCCTTGTGTTGGTGTTTTTTCCCCTATAATCCTTTGTAGGGCTGGGCTTGTGGAAAGATATCGTGTGAATTTGGTTTTGTCATGGAATACCTTGGTTTCCCCATCTATGGTGATTGAAAGTTTTGCTGGGTATAGTAGTTTTGGCTGGAGTTTGTGTTCTCTTAGAGTCTGCATGAGATCTGCCCAGGATCTTCTAGCTTTCGTGGTCTCAGATGAGAAGTCTGGTGTAATTCTGATAGGTCTTCCTTTATATGTTACTTGGCCTTTTTCTCTTACTGCCTTTAATATTCTTTCTTTGTTTAGTACATTTGGGGTTTTGATTATTATGTGATGGGAAGTATTTCTCTTCTGGTCCAGTCTGTTTGGGGTTCTGTAGGCTTCTTGTATATTCATGGGCATCTCATCTATCTTTTTAGGTTGGGGAAGTTTTCTTCCATAATTTTGTAGAAGATATTTGCTGGCCCTTTAAGTTGTAGATCTTCACTCTCATCTATACCTATAATCCTTAGGTTTGGTCTTCTCATTGTGTCCTGGATTTCCTGAATGTTTTGGGTTACCAGCTTTTTGCATTTTGCATTTTCTTTAATTATTGAATCCATGGTTCCTATGGTATCTTCAGCCTCTGAAATTCTGCCTTCTATCTCTTGTATTCTATTGTTGATATTTGCATCTATGTCTCCTGATTTCTTCCCAAGGTTTTCTATCTCCAACATTGTCTCCCTTTGCAATTTCTTGGTTGTTTGTACTTCTGTTTTTAGATTCTGGATCGGTTTGCTCAGATCTTTCACTTGCTTTTTTGTGTTTTCCTGTAATTCTTTGAGGGATTTTTGTGTTTCCACTTTTATGACTTCTACTTGTTGACCTTCGTTCTCTTGTATTTCTTTAAGTGATTTTTGTGTTTCCTCCTTATTGGCTTCCTTTTTTTGATACATATTCTCCTGAATTTCTTTAAGTGATTTTTGTGTTTGCCTTGTAAGGGCTTCTAGCTTTTTATCCATTTTCTCCTGTATTACTTTAAGAGATTTATCTATGTGTTCCTCTATCAGCGTCCTGACCAGTGATTTTAGATCTGAGTCTTGTTTTTCTGTTGTGTTGGGTATCTGAGACTTACTGCTGTTGGGGAACTCGTTTCAGATGCTGCCATATTGCTTTGATTTCTGTTAGTAATGATCTTATGTTTGCCTTTTGCCATCTGGTTATCTCTGGTGTTAGTTGGTCCTGTAGTTACTAGCTGGTGCTTGAACCTCCTGTGAGCTTGTAAGTCTATTTCCCCATGACTGGGACACCTGAACCACTGCCCTGTGGGGCTCCTGCTCACAGATTGCTGACAGGTGGCCTGAGTCCCCAGAGGTCTTAAACTCGGGATATCTCGGGTACCTGGTTTCTCCTGTTGGGTCGAAACAGCAGGGAAGATGGCGGAGGCTGCAGGAAGTACAGGGTTCCCCTTCAGGGCACAGAGCCCACGCCTGGCTGGGGCCCCCGAACCGCTGCTCCCATTATATATCCTTAACAGCAAAGGGTATGCTACACAGACAGCAACTGAGAGAGAGCAAGCCTGGGATTGTTGTATCATGAATACATGGTATAATCCCTAAAGATTAAAGAGGGGAAATTATTATTCTTGTTGCTCCTAAGCAACAAAAATTCAATAAAGTGTATCAACAATCTGTGGAATATATGAATCAATACTCAAAAAACAGACATAGGGTGTACAATCATAAACAGATTTATCAATGGCAGTCCTACTTTATGGTTAGTCTAAGATTGATCTCCCATGTAATGTCAGTTCTATAATCTCTATATGATTTGGTGCCATCATTTACAGCTAAATTAATAAACTAATAATTAGTGACAATAACCAACCCCAAGGTATATTTTACTTGGCTCTCTATCTCTAGGCCGAATGGACGGTATTCTTTCACAGAATACCAAAGTGTAAATACTTAGAGATTTCTACAATATCTGTTTTTAAGAAACTCATATAAAGATTCTACCAACACCCAAAGCCCAGGTTTCTATAGCTTGAGAATGGAGCTATTTATAAATTCATATGACCTTCAGGATCAGAATCTATGCATCTCACTTTCCATGGGACACAAGAGAAAATTCACCTTCTAGCATCTCATAATAGCAACAATTCTCTATAGCTGACTCAAAGGTACAAAATTTAGATGAGACAGTTTGTTTTACCATGAACATGATCTAAGTTATCTGTTTAGCCAGGATTTATTTTTTCAACAACTCTTTAGAGCATTAGGAAGAATGACACAAAATCCTCACATATTCTGTAACACCTTTTAAATGGAAATACACTAAATTATCACTAGGTCAAAATTAATGAATAACTATGTACCAAACATTGTAAAACTAGTGTTTATGTTTTGGTGTTTAGTATTTTCTATTTGTGATTCTGTTTAGTCCTTTTAGTAATAACTAATATAAATCAGCGCCTCAGAAGTGTTTCTGTGTCATCAATATGATTAATGCAAGGAATTGCTCATGAACTACCTGATTCCCTGGAGTGAGATTCAAATACTCCTGCAATATATGAAAAATGCTTTTGTTTCTTATTATTAATATTCAAAGAATAAGTCATTAACTAGATTAATAACAAAGAGAGAAGCTCTTTAAACAAAATGCTTTGTGTATGTACAAATGAATAAAACTGCATTCAGCAACTGTAAGATGTAGATTCAGGGAAGAACCAGTGTAATTAAATATTATCCTGAGATAGAAAAAATAAAAAGCATAGCTGGTTAAATTAAGTTTTTACGGGTATCATTACAAATTAAACCAGTGTCTTTTGTTAAACATAATGCATTTCCCAGGCAAATTAGCATGGCAAGGGTTTCACATGTTTCACCACCTGGCCAATGCTTATCTTCATCTGTCAAAATCCACATCAAGCAGTTTCCATGAAGCCTTTCAACAAAGCTCCAATTCTCCTTTGTAGTTCCCTGCAACGGACCCAGTCTTTGGCTGTTGTTTTCATTTCACTAAATTTGATTAAAAATTACCTGCCAGTCTTTCCATTACAATTGTAAGCTGTGAGATAACACTCTACAGGGCAGTGTCGCACAGCCACTGAAATGTCTGATCTATGGGGGGAGGGGTCGCAAAGTTCCAAAGTCCCACTAAAACAATAGATAGATGAGTAGAAGAGTGGATGAATGCTCAATAATTGAATACCAAACAGGCTTTGCGGGCAATGCTACAGATGTAAAGCATCATGGGAGGACATTGTAAGATGGCTGAATAGAGATCCAGCACATGTTTCCTCTTCCAGAAAGGAAATAGAAAAACAATAAGTAGACAGGTGAATGTTGAGGAGATCGGTCATGGGGAAATGCTAGAACTTATCAGGAAAGAAGCTGACTCAGATACTTGGGAGAGTAGACTATAAAGAAGAAAAGCTTTCTGAGGCAACTGCTATCTAGCTCTAAAGCTAAGGAGGAGAGTCTACATTTGTAAGAGAAAGCCTGAAATGGAGAGACTCAGAAAAGGTTACCAAAATTTTAGCTACTGGAAAAATGCACGGTTGCCATAGATTTTCAACCCACTGAGAGGAGCAACCAAGAGTCTATACAGATTTGTTTTGGAGAAGATACTCATATCATTTAGGAAGTCCACAAACCCTCAGACCTTAGGATGCTGATGAAGACCCTAAGCTATTGCAACTTATTTTATCATGAGAATAAAGTTATTTCTGAATTCACACCAATCTCGGTGTCAGTAAACTCTGAATTATCACAATCCCTAGGATTCTAGCAAATTGCAAAAGGAGCCTGGGTCCTTATAAAACCAAGATGATCTGCGAGTACAACTTTTGACCCTTGCACTTATGTTTATGTAGTCCCCTGAACTAAAGAAAAGGAGTGCTTCAGCCTAAAAGGTGACAAACATACTACTCAAAATAACAGAAATAAAAGAGACTGATCAGTGCAACTAAGAAAGCCTGAAAAACCAGGGTCAGGAAGGTACAAGGGCCTTGTCTTTCTCTTGGGATTCCAGCTTAAGGCTTATACTGGCACTGGACTGGGGTAGAGACAGGACTTGTGCATTTCCCATATCCAATTCCTCTGCAGTCACCCACAAATCTGAATTACAACTAAAAGTGAGAGTGAGTGCTTTGGTCTCCATCTCCAAGTTCTCTGTACCTAACCACTGTGAGCCATTATCCCAAAAGGGTTAAAGGCACATACTATATGTCCTTCCACTGATTATGGAACTCCCAAGTAAGAGGTCCTTGGAAACAGCAGAATTAATCCAGAAAATGATAAAAAAAAAAACACTGTTAAGTTCCTGGGGCTACTACTCTAGTACTTAGGGTGACCATAAAGAAGAACCTGCAAGAAGTGCAAGGGTCAACTGTTGTTCGCACTACTTCAGGATGGACTACTGCAGCGCTTCCACACCTGTGGGCCTCTGGAGGCAACTTGCAAAAAAAAAGTCATTTATTAAAGCCAAAGAAGTCAGAGGTGCTCAGCAAGAATCATAGCAAACACAACAGATCAAGCCCATACCCTAAGACAGGTTTTTATAAGAAAGCTACTTAGCACAAAAACAACAACAACAACAACAACAACAACAACAAAAACAAAAACAAAACAAAACCTGTCTTATAAAGGTGATAGCAAGAATGGTTCACTGGAAGTATAGATCTCAAAATATTATAAAAAAACAAAAAGGTGAAAAGAAAACACAAAGGAACACAATTCTCCCAGGGACATGGTAACTGATTGTCAGGAGCCCAGAGAAAATGATGCCAAGGTAATGCATGAATAATGGGAATGAGGACTCTGGCCTGACTGTGGGACCCTATTTCTCCTACTGGGTTGCCTCCTCCAGCCTTAATATGAGGGTTTATGCCTAGTCTTATTCCATCTATCTATACCATGTTCAATTGATAGCACTGGGAAGCTTACACTTTTCTGAAGGGAAACAGAGAAATGGTGGATCCGGGGACAGGCCTGGAATCCCTGGGAGAAATAGAGAGAGAAGAGGCTGCCATCAGGATATGTTGTACTAGAGAAGAATAAAGAAAAATAACTTTTAAAATGAATGTAAAAGAATGATTACAAGGAAGCACCATTATTTCCAAGATGGTTGAAGAAAATTGGAAAAACAATAGCCGCCATAGTGAGAAAAACAGCAAAGATAATGAAAAGGATCAAAGCTCTGAATACTCAAGACACAATTAACATATCAGATGATTCCCAAGTTGAAGGAAGGAGAAGGCCCTGGTCCTGGAAAGGCTTGATGCAGCACTGTAGGGGATTACCAGGACAGAGAAGTGGAAAGGGGTTAACTGGGGAAAGGGCGGAGGGAAAAGGGCTTATGGGACTTATGGGGACTGGGGAACAGGGAAAGGGGAAATCATTTGGAATGTAAACAGAATATAGATATATATTACTCATAGTAATCCACCCTCCTTGAAAATAGTGTATAAAAGATGTATGCTTTCTTTGTTTGGGGTTGACTCTGCCTGCGTGGCTGAGTAACCCCACATACTGTTCATGAGTACATGGATATCTGCTTTCTGTATTTGGGGAGAACTCTCCCTGCAAGGATGAGTGACCCAACATATGTGGAACAATAAACTTCATGAAAAGAAAAGAAAAGAAAAGAAAAGAAAAGAAAAGAAAAGGAGAGGAGAGGAGAGGAGAGGAGAGGAGAGGAGAGGAGAGGAGAGGAGAGGAGAGGAGAGGAGAGGAGAGGAGAGGAGAGGAGAGGAGAGAAGAGAAGAGAAGAGAAGAGAAGAGAAGAGAAGAGAAGAGAAGAGAAGAGAAGAGAAGAGAAGAGAAAAGAAAAGGAAAAAAGAAAAAAGAAAAGAAAAGAAACCTTCAAAACGAAGAACACAATAAGTCAAATAAAACACAGTGGAAAGGTCCAAACTAGAACAAACAGAAGAAAGGATACCACTTTGTAGAGAAAAATTGAAATCCCACAAAATAACAAATAAAGAAGAAAGATTAAGAGAATCATGATAGCCCCAAAGAACACTAGGATTTGATTAAGGAAACAAGTGTTTTCATAATGGGGGATGCTTTACACAGAGAAGAGCACATGAGAGGTTCAAAAATCTTATTCTTTGAGGTAATAGCTGGGGACAACTTCAATACTGGGAAAGATCTAAACCTATAAAGGCCAAATGGCCATAGGACTCTAAATAGACCTGAGTTGAAAATGTCCTAATCATGGTATTTCTTAGTCAAAGTCTCAAAACTACAAAACAAAGAGAATTCTAAACTCTTTAAGAAAAATATCAGCAAGTCACATATAAATAAACCCCCATGAAGACAGCAGCCAATTTTAATAAGGACACTTGTAAGTTAGGAACAATGAAATAACCATAATATCCAAAATTATGAAATTATTTGTTGACCATGATTATTATTCCCAGGAACATTATTCTTCAGAACTGAAAAGTAAATAAAATTTAAAACAAACAACTATGATAATACATTATCAAAAAAGAAAGAAAGAAAGAAAGAAAGAAAGAAAGAAAGAAAGAAAAAAAGAAAGAGAAAACCTGGTAAATAATGCTTAGTGGAGTTCAATATCCAGAAACAAAAGAATGATAATTACCATCATGATAGCAAAATCTAGATAAAAAAAATCTACTGGAGGAGCAAATACTAAAAGCAGAAATAGAAAAAATAATCAAACATTATTAACCCAATAAATCACAAAATACCCACATGTTAATACAAAAAGAATTATTTTAAAGTACAGAATTAAACTCAAATACTTCAATAATAATGGAATGTAAACTATATCTCCCAATTAAAAGACATAGACAGGATGAATGGATAAAAGAAAAAAATTTCAACAGAATATGGCCTACAAGAAACTCCCATCACATGCAAGCTAAACTGAAAGGGATGTTAAAATATATGCCACACAAATAAAAGGCACGAGAGAGCAGCAGTTACTTATGTCATACATAATAGACTTAAATACAAAAACTAAACATACAAAGATCATGATACTATGATCAAGGGTTTAATTCAACAGGAAAACACAACAAATATATATGTGGGTATGTACCCATTATTTATGTCTAATATTTAATAATATATAATCAGAAAGCATTCAATTTAATTTTAAAAAGCATTATTAGTGTCAAATGGAGATAAGACGATGATGACGATGATGATGATGATGATGATGACAGCAAGAAAAATTATCAGGTGACTTCAGGTCAATACTTCACTTTCACCAATGGAGACATTACTCAAACAACATAAGCAAAGAAAGAAGAGATGGCAAGTTTAGATCAAATGAATCTAATGACAGAAAATTTCACCAAGAAGCTTCAGATTACAAGTTCACTTCAGTAACACATAGAGTATTGCCCAAAATAGATCATATATTGGGATAAAAATCATATCCAAACAGACTCAAAAAAATCAAACTAACATCATGTATAATTTCTGAACACAATAAATAAAAATAGACATAAATTAACAAAATATCATCGGTGGGGAAGTCTCGGACCCTACTGGGGAAATTTTTATCTGTTTATTAGTTGAAATGTCATGAGGGAAGAGCACCTTCTAAGAATCTATGTTTACATCTATACACAAAGCATGAATCAGAGAAGTTTCCCTTTACGATGAATGGTAGGGAATACAGAGATTGTTAGCTGCTCAAGGTGGTAAAAACAAGGAATTTTTGAATGCTTACTCCTAAACAGGACATTTATTTATCTTCTCTGGGCTTAGAAAAAAATCTCAGAACCAGATAACAAGAAGTGCTGTGAAATTCCATCTCCTAGAAGTCATAGCCACTGTAATCATGAGGTCTCAGCAGGGAGCAGTTACCTTCACTGAACCTAGGTCAATAGCCAGTTATATGTGGTGGGCAGACTCATGTGCTCCTACTGCTCTCTGATGAACCATTGTCTCCTGATGGATACTGGAGGTAGCCATTATCCTCACTTCATACCCACGGATGAGTCCACCAGGCTCCATTGAATAGTCCATACCCGTGGTCACTCAAAAGGACCTGGTTAAAAATCAATGGGTCTCTAATTTTTTCATCAAGTGTTTCTAAGTCTAACAAATTTTGGCACACTGATAATCTCTACACATAAATACACACAAATTAAAATATAGTTAAATATGTAGCATATAAGGTGAATGATACTATGAAAAATACTTTTCCAATGTTACTTCTTATTCTGAATAAAAGTTGTACCATTTTGTGTCATTAAAATCCTACAATTTGTTAAGAACCTAGTCTTTGAATAGTAATGGTGGCTCACAACCATCCATAATGAGATCTGATGCCCTCTCCTGGGGTGTCTGAAGATGTAGTTACATATAATAAATAAATAAATCTTTAATAACTAAATAAATAAATATATAAAATTTCTAAGAAAAAATTCAATTAATAAAAACAATAATAACAAATAAAGTATAAAAATACACAGATATGCACAAACCAAAGTGGTGTTTTAAAATTGAAAAATATTAAGTAAATACTTAGGAGCTAAAACAAAGGCAGTAATAGTAAGAATGAAGTTTATTGAGAATAAATCATAAAACATTTATATCAATGATATAGAAAAGTTTTAAATAAAAAATTAATTGCACATCTCAAGAAGGTAGGAAAGGAAGGGAAGGGCACATCAAACCAAACACTAGAAATTTTAAAATGACTATTAAGATCACAACAGAAAAGAATGAATAAACATTAAAACATATATAAAAGATCAATGTAATGAAAAGATTCTAATGATATACAGTCAAGAAAAAAAGGAAGAAGTCCCCATGGAAATAAAGAAAGAATCAAACATTACAACCAGTGCTACAAAATCACAAAGCATCATTAAAGACTGTTATGAACAATTTTATATTTATTTATATATATATATAAATATTTATATATATATATCTTTAGTTTCATATAATATATTTATATATATTTATATATATTATATACAAATATATTTATTTCTAAATATTTACATAACTTTATTTATGTAAATATATTTATAAATACATTTCTAAATTAAATATATATAAAATAGGAAAACATAGATGAAATGAGTTAATTCCTGTGTGTTTACTTTTTCCTAACTTAATCACATAAATCCCATAAATATCTCAATAAGAGAGTTGCTCAATAATAAAACATTTCTCCAACAAAAAGAGGCACAGGACATGATAACTTCATTGCTGAATTATACCCAATTAAGCTTAAAATTCCAACAGAATTTGTTGAGATTGATTTCCACACATGGATAAATTACTGCTTTCGAGACTAGTACAATGCTGGTTTGCAAGAACAGTCATTTTCTATAACACTTAACATTGCTCAACTTAGAAAACAAGGCACTGACATGCTCTAGAAAATAAAAAGTGGGTGAAATAACTGAAGAAGATCTTCATTTGTAAGTAAGAAACACTAACACTAAGCAGTATATCATCTTCAGATATTGGCTTTCTTTATGGGTAGACATTAGGGTAGGCTTGGGAGAAAGGCTTAAGGGACACAGAGAAAAAGACAGATGAAGTTATTTCTATAAGAATTTCCTCCCTGAATGTAATTAATTTCTTTGAAAAATTTAACATATATTAAAAGTATATTGTAGGTATATCTCAGTAATATAACTTGCCAATATTTAGCACACGTAGTTCCTTGGCTTGATCACCAGCACAACAGAAGAAGAGAAGAGAAAAGAGAAGAGAAGAGAAGAGAAGAGAAGAGAAGAGAGGAGAGGAGAGGAGAGGAGAGGAGAGGAGAGGAGAGGAGAGGAGAGGAGAGGAGAGGAGAGGAGAGGAGGGGAGGGGAGGGGAGGGGAGGGGAGGGGAGGGAAGAGGAGGGGAGGAGAGGGAAGGGGAGAGGGGAGGGGAGATGAAAGGAGAGAAGAGGAAAGCAGAGGGGAGGGGAGGTAAGGGGAGGGGTGAGGAGAGGAGAGGAGAGGAGAGGAGAGGAGAGGAGAGGAGAGAAGAGAAGAGAAGAGAAGAGAAGAGAAGAGAAGAGAAGAGAAGAGAAGAGAAGAGAAGAGAAGAGAAGAGAAGAGAAGAGAAGAGAAGAGAATAAGAGGGAAGGGAATGGAAGAGGTGTGAGGAGGGGAAGAAGAGGGGTGAGGAGGGGAGGAGAGAGGAGAGGAAGTGAGAAGAAAGGTAAGATGAAGAGATAAGAGAGGTGAGGAGAGGAGAGGAGGGGAGGGGAGGAGAGAGGAAGGGAGAGGAGAGGGGAGGTGTGGAGAGGAGAGGAGGCAAGGCAAGGTGGGGCAGGGCAGAGCAGGGTGGGCAGGGAGGGGTGGGGTGACTATGCTACTTTTGTTCACTTAAACTTTGTACCATGGCACCTTGGAACAAAATTACAAAAATGTAATGCTAATTTTTCTCCAACTAGCTACAAGAAATTAAAAGGGAAGAAAGTCTTCCAAATTCATTCTGTGATGTTTGAAATCAGATAATGGCACAATACTGCATCCAGATAGTGACATAATTAAAACCATAGACCAATTGGTCTAATGAACATAGATACAAATTCATGAACAAGATAATCGCAAATTGAATACAAAAGCATAGATAATAGGAAGCACATCAGAGTCAAATGGGATTTGTCCTGTAGAGGTAAGTATAATCCAACCTGTGTCGATGAAAAAAAGATAATATATTTCAATAATAAAATGAAGGACAGAAATCATGATTAGCTCAACAGATGCAGGAAAATACATTTCAATACTTCGATGGCTTTTCATGATTAAAAAAATGAACATGTTCTACAAGGAATATATTTCAACGTAATAAACTCTATTATATAACAAAACCACAGCCACCTCTGAGTGGCAAAAAATTGAGAGCCTTATCTCTGAAATCTAGAACAAGATGAAGATAGTTCTCTCATCACTTTTATTCAAAAAATACAGGAAGCATTAGCTAGTATAATTAGGCTGGGGGGGAGAATATCATGCAAATAAGAAGGGAGAATGACAAATTATCTATTTTCTGATAATACAATTTTATATATAGGAAAAATTAAAATTCCATTAAAAAACAGATTAGAGCATACATAATATATAAAAATGACTATCATTCTATATACCAAGAATGAAATCACTGAAAAGGAAATCATAAAAAATTCTACTTGTAATTATTCAAAAAGTAAAGTAGCTAAGAGTAAATTTGAACAAGAAAGACACCTACAGTGCAAATTATAAAACGCAGGTGAAAGATATTTAAGGAGATCACAAAACAATGCAGATACCTGCTCTTTTCATAAATTGAAAAACAATTTAAAAATCATCTAAACAATTCAAAGCCATATACAAATTCAATGCAAACACTACCAAAATACCAATAACATTTCTGATGAGTTCTTTTTAAAATAGAATATTTCATTTATCCTCTACATTTATACATCTATATAAGATATTTTGGTCATACCTATTCTAATTTGCCCCTACTGCTTCTTAGCCCCTTACATATCTCATTCCCAAACTTATAATACATACATACATACATATATATATATATACATATACATATATATATATATATATATATATATATATATTCCCTTGAGTTCATTTAGTGTTGCTTATATGCACCATATAGGTCGAAGGCCACCCACAGAAGCCTGGACATATAGAGACCACATCCCTGAAAAAATATTGATTTTTAATTATGCCTGCGCCTTCAGCCATAATGTACAAATAGCTCCTCTGGTAGAGACTGGGCTAGGACAAAAAAAGATTATAAAATTGATATGAAAGCAGAAGGTCATGAATAGCTGAAGCAATCTTGAGCAATAACAAATTCAAAGGCATCACACTACATTACTGCAGACTATCCTATATATCAATATAGTATGTAGTTCATAGCCAAAAGTATGTAGTTAACACAAAAGTAAACACGGAGATCAATGGACTCCATAGAATATCCAGAAGTAGAATCATGCACCTACAACCAACTTTTTCTTGACAGGAGTACCAAATGTATATTGGAAAAGACAGCTGCTTCAATAACTCTACTGAGAAAATTATGCAGGACATTGAAACTTGAGCCTCATATTTCAAACTATAAAATAAACTCAATATTAATATATATATATATATATATATATATAAACAAAGATTTAAGTATAGATATATGAACTACTAGAAGAAAACCGAATACAAATACTTTAAGACGTTGATATAGTTGATAATGTACTGGGTAAGACCTCAAAAACTGGAAACAAAACAGATGGAGTTAAACCAAGCAGAAATTTCTGCTTAGCAAGGAAACAAGCCACAAAACAAAGAGACAACATATCACTGGACCAAAAGTACTAAACTACCCACCTAATAGAAGAGAAGTGTCCACAGTGTTGAAGGAGCCTTAAAAGACAATAAGTAAACATGTAAAATCCAACTGAAAAAAAATGGGCAAAAAATAAGAACAGACACTTTCTCAATTCAGCCACTAAAAATAAAGTATCATGTCTCACTTTCTTTTTGTGTTGGTGTGATAAAATACTCTGCAAAATATGTATCCTAGGAAGACAAGGTTTATTCTGGCTCAAGGATTGAGGGTACAAACACAGTAGAAGAAAAGTCAACTTAGCAAGAGTTTGAAGCAGCTGGTCACATCATATCTATAATCAAAAAATCAAGGGAGAGAATTCATTCTGCTACCCAGTTGTGGGTTTTTCATTAAGGCAATCTATGAACCTAGACTGAGAATGGTGCTGCCATAACAGATAGCTCATCACATCTTGGTTAATGTAATGAAGATAATCCCCAACACATATGTCGAAAGCCCATCAACCAGAGGATCATGTCAAATTGAACCATGACAGATCAGAATGTGGGAACATTATTTACATGTTTGATCATGGTTTACTTTACATATATTGAAGTAATATCCTGTGCCATATAGCTTAGTAAAATAAGATATTATCTGCTCATTAAACCTTTTGAAAATCATTGAAGAAAATGAAGAAAAACAATGGAAGTGCGAAGATACAAAGAAAGATGTACTGTAGATCTGAAAGCTATGACTTTGAAACTGGGTTTAGAGTTTGCACATGGATGTATATGTTTCCTAATCTATTGGGTTTGCAAACACCTTTGCGGAAGTAACTTGAAGCCAGATGGTGGTGGCGCATGCCTTTAATCCCAGCACTTGGGAGGCAGAGGCAGGCAGATTTCTGAGTTCCAGGTCAGTCTGGTCTACAGAATGAGTTACAGGACAGCCAGGGCTATACAGAGAAACTTTGTCTCAGAAATAAACAACAAACAAAACAAAACAACAACAAAAAAGTAACTTGAAACTGTGTTCATCATGTGTTTAAGAGAAGAATGCATCATTTGCCCCAGTGCCAGCAGTCACTCCTGCTTTTCAACTGCTCTTTTGATTAAAACTTACAGATGTGGCCAATTCCTTTTTGATTTCAGGTATTTCCCTGTTGCTGTCCTTCTGCAGTGAGGCATGTTCTCACGACAAAGGTGTCTCTACTGGTTTCTTTGTTAAAACAAAACAAAACAAACAAAAAACATGGTGGCCCATGCTGCCATTTATTTCCTCTGATGGTATGTTTTGGATGATGGTATGATAGGACATGAGAATGGAGAGCAAACAAACATATCCAAGACTATACAAAGAAACCTATTGATTCCAATAAGTAATTCAAAATAAACATAAGCAAACCTATGCTGTTTATAATGAGAAGCAAGTAGGGGTAATGTTTTGGTGAGAATAACTGATAAAAATCCCTGTTTGCCCACATGAAGTAACCTGGAGCCTTGATATTCCCATGTGTAAATTGGGAATGATGATAAATAAGCTTTCAGGTGTAGAGGATTAAATGAAATAACCTATCTCCAACATCTGGTACAGCATCTGGCACATTCCTTTTCAAGGGGAACTCTTACCCTCCTCGTGTAAGCTGCAGAGAGAGTGCTAAAGTGGCAGCCCTTGCTTAGCCCCCTGGAAGATTTAATGTTGCTTCTCCCTTGGGACCTAGCCCCAGTAGTCTTCAAGTGAAGTTAGTGCATCTGGCCTCAGAGGGAGAGCTGACATTTTTGACAGAGCCTTAAGTGCAACACTCTCTGGGGTGCTGTGAGACAAGACAGGGCAGGTGGCAGTAATTGGCATCACAATCACTCAGGGATTGGGTATAACATGGATTACAATGGAATTCCTTTTAGCAAAGATACTTCTATGAAGGTTGGCTGCTTCAAAATCCTTTGGTAATTATTTCTATCATCGATTACACAGCTGAAGGTTGAAAGGGAGAGCTGTATGTTCTTGGGAAGAAGCAGATTTCGTTTCCACACAGAAGAGTATAGTATGAACAGCCACTCGTTTACCACCATTGTTGAACCGCTCACACTTACAAAACAGAGATATGTCTACCTCCATTCTCAACACATGTAACCTCTCTAGGTTCCTTGTACATGGTACCTAAGCACACTTCATGATTTGAATCTTTAATATAATTTGATTTAAGAAAAAGTAATCAGGGTCATATGCTCCTATGTCATACAATATTATTAATATTTAGTAGGGAGAAATGTTTAAGAAAATAATAGAAACATTTAATAAAAGACCACTGTAGGTAGAAATCCAGAACCATCAGAGACACAAGCCTAAAACCGACAGCTTATTTTTTTTTCTACTGTAACCGAATCTCTCCTTTCTTATATGGGTAATGTGATTGGTACCTATTGTTTGAAGTTAACAAGGAGAGTTAAGAGAAATATGTGGGAACAGCAGAAGAGTGTGTCAAAAATAAACATAATTTGGGGAGGTCATTTAAAATAAGCCTGCTCACTATTTTGATATCAGTGTCTTACAAAAAGAAAGCTGACTGAAGAGATAGACAGACAGATGATAATGATAGATGATAGATGATAGATAGATAGATAGATAGATAGATAGATAGATAGATAGATAGATAGATAGATAGACAGGCAGAGATATTCACATATGCAAGCATAAACAAGGATTCCAAAATTGGAGGTTGGAAAGGTAAAATCTGCTATTAGTCTATGTGGAGACAGACCTGGATGCATTGTTTAGCATTATTCACCTCTGATGTTTTTCTACTTGATAGTCTACTCAGAAAAAAAAGGAAGAGCATATAGAATCTATAAAGACAATAATTAAAAGGATGAATGTATTGTTAAGGTTTAGAGCAATATTTGCAAACAACAATGAAATAGGGTTAGTTTTGTGTTAGAAGTAATGTCTGGTTTCATGCAGTTTACATTTTAAGATAGGAAACTATTACTCATGCATATTTGTTAAACTAAGGTATCATGACCTTGAGAGAAATGAATTCCTGAAAAAAATAAGAGGAAATCCTAGGTGAGATTGTGGGCAGGGGGCGGTAGGAGTTTGTAAATGCCTCTGTTTCTCAGGAACAAAGAATTAATTTAAAGAAACAAGCATTGGGTCCCTCTCTCTTACTTCCTCTCTCTCACTCTCTCTCTCTCCCTCTCCCCTTCTCCTCTCCTTGACTCTTTAATTAAGAGAAATGTTTTATTTGAAAAGAATCCTGGATGACAAGGTCTTAGATACTAGTTCCCACTGACAAAGTCCAGAAACAATAAAATAACAACTGCAGTAAAATTGGACTTGGCTCAGATATGGTTAAAGTAGAAAATGAATGTTCAGCTCTGGGATCTATGGGGATTGAGAGGTTGTCAAGAAGACAGAGAAGCAGAACAAAAAATATTTAGTGCAGTGCCTGGGTTTGTAGGGGTTACCTAAAGGAACAGAAATGATAGAATGAACATTGAATACAAAAGAGGATTTAAGGCTAGTGGGATGATGAGTCAGTAGCTGAGAGCTCTTCTCCTGCAAGGTTTCCCAGCTGGAGTCCAAAGTGAAAGGAGGAAACTGCCACAGGCTGTCTTCTGATCTATATACATAAGCCTTGGCACTTGCATGTCCATATCTATGCACACATCTCTCTCTTCCTCTCCCTCTCTCATCCCTTTCTCTCTCCCTCTCTGTCTTCCTCTCCCTCTCCTTCTCCTTCTCCCTCTCCTTCTCAGTCTCCCTCTCAGTCTCCCTCTCCCTTGCCCTCTCTCTCTCCCTCTTTCCCTCTCCCTCTATCATCCTGCTCTCTCTCCCTCTCCCTCTCCCTCTCCCTCTCCCTCTCCCTCTCCCTCTCCCTCTTTCTCTCCCTCTCCTCCTTCTCAGTCTCCCTCTCCCCTCTCCCTCTCAGTCTCCCTGTCCCTCTCAGTCTCCCTCTCCCTCTGTCCTCACCTCCTTCTCACCTCCCTCTCCCTCCCTCCCTCCCTCCCTCCCCCCCTCTCACACACACACACACACACACACACACACACACACACACACACACGCAGGCAGTACTAAACACACATTTAAAATGGCAGCTGATCAGACCCTGCTTCATTCATACCCATGAATGAAGTATTTTGGCCAAAGGGATTAAACTGTAGGTATGGGTTTTGAGAAGGTCTATTGCTAAAGGGGAGCAGGGACAGAAATGAGGTCATGGATCCAAGAAGGTATTAAAAGGATCTGGGAAAAATCACGATGCAAACATCAAGAAAGATGAGAGAGAATATCAGCTCCAGCACAGCCACCAATTCTTCTTGTTCATCTCTCATTTAACAAAGAATGTTTTGACGTCAACCATAGGTTAACAACTGTGTATCAGTAACTAGCATGTTCAGCAATGGTGCTGGGTTATCACTGTTAGTATAGAAGAGGACTCTGAAATCAACCATAGGTTAACAATTATGTATCAGTAACTAGCATGTTCAGCAATGGTGCTGGGTTATCACTGTTAGTATAGACAAGGAATGCAGAGAGTAAGTTGTCTTCGTGGGCTCAAGGTTGGGAAACAAGCCCATGCATCAGACATCTAACAGTCCTTCCTTTTCCAGGAAATTTTGTCTTGAAAGGAAGACTGACTTTTAATCCTATAATAGCATGGGACCATGGTGTACTAAGGTCAAATAGCAGGTCTGGGCTACTATGATAAACTACCTTAGGGCAAAAGTGTTGGCAGTTGAATGAGGTGCTACATCAAAATTCAAAACTGACCCCACCCTCCATTGTTAAGATCTCACAAAAGAAATCTGGAAATACCATAGCAATACAACAAACAACTGGCAAGAGATTGAGGGTGATCCTTTCTCCAGGCTACAGTGGACCTTAAGTGAGGGCACAGACCCTACTCAACAAAAGAGAAAACAGGCTTTTTCCATGTTCCCAAAACCATGATTACTAAATATCATTCAAGCCCCGTCCCATGCTTTCTTTTCTCTCTTTTGCACAGATTTTTACATGAAGAAGCACCAGCCTGTGAGTGTCAATAAATAAGACCAAAAACTATATGAGTTAAATTTCTGTGAAACATGAAGTTAATGAATGGTCTACTTCCTATAAAATTTTAGGACATTTTATATACCCAAGGGGAACAAACCGAGTTGTTTTGTAATAACTTCTCAAAACAAAGAAAGAAAGATATCAGTCCATAGAGTAGGAAGCACAGACCATAGCCACGTATCATGGTGGTTGGGTTTATTTGTGTCTGTGTATATTCTGGTCTGCACATTGGCCCCACTGGGTTTTGGTCTCTCCACCTTTAAGAGTTCAAATACTTCTTATATCCCTATTTCCCCACAATTTCAAAGTTATAAACTACACAAACTAGATGGACTTATGCTAAGGCTTAACAGCAAGTGTAACTGCTGGACTTGAAACCCAGGGCTCACAGAAGGCTACACAGTTAAGCAATGGCAAAGGTCTTCCTACTCCAGCCAACTGCAACAGGCACATTGGCAGGAAGTTCCAAGCGCATCACCAAGCTCTTTCCCTGTGGATCTTCATCCAATTTATGTGTATAATACGGCAAATCTCAAATCTAACATTTTCTAACAAGAAAAAAAAAATCCCACATTTGTAACTCCATAGCAATTTTCAGTAACAGAGTTTAAAATAAATAATGTCAGTTAAAAGTAACATAGTACAACATGTATCATTTCAGAGAGAAATTATGAATGACCTAATAAAGGAGAAACAGAATATGTTATTTGGCAATAAGAAGTTTGTTCCTAGGGGAATTAATGTTCATGATGCTGCACGTTAAGAAAAGAAAGTGACCCTATGTACTCTAAAGATTTAACAGGAGCCCCTTCAGCAATTCGCATTCACAAGCACATTTTAAGTTCAGCTTTCAATTTGTCCAAGAGTGAAACTAACTTTTGAGCAAATACGGTTTTATGCATTTGTTTTATTTTATTTTATTTTCTATATTCTTTGTTTACATTCCAAAGGCTTTCCCTTTTCCCAGTTCCCCCCTCACCATGTGTCCCATAAGTCCTTCCCCACCCACCCCTCCGTAGATTCCCCAATAACCCCCCAACCCTTTCTCTGATCTGGTATTCTCCTGCAAAACTGGAACCAGTCTTTTCAGGACCAGGGTCCTCTCCATCCTTTTTCTTGGGAATCTTTTGCATAGCTAATTGTGCCTTGAGTATTCAGAGCTTTAGGGCTCATTAATATCCACTTATCAGTGATTGCATTTCATGTGTATTCTTTTGTGATTGGGTTAACTCACTTAGGATGATATTTTCCAGATCCAACCATTTGCTACAAATTGCATGAATTCATTATTTTTAATTGCTGAATAGTATTCCATTTATAAATATACCACGTTTTCTGTATCAATTCCTCATTTGAGGGACATCTGGGCTCCTTCCAACTTCTGGCTATTATAAATAAGGCTGCTATGAACATAGTGGAGCATGTGTCTTTATTGCCTGCAGGGGAATTCTCTGGGTATATGCCCAGGAGTGGTATGCCAGGGTCCTCTGGAAGTGTCATGCCCAATTTTTTGAGGAACTGCCAGACTGATTTCCAGAGCGGTTGTACCATCTTGCAATCCCACCAACAGTGGAGGAGTGTTCCTCTTTCTCCACATCCTCGCCAGCACCTGTTGTCTCTTGAGTTTTTAATCTTAGCCATTTTGACTGGTGTGAGGTGGAATCTCAGGGTTGTTTTGATTTGCATTTCCCTGATGACTAATGATGTTGAACATCTCTTAAGGTGCTTCTCAGCCATCCAAATTTCTTCTGGTGAAATTCCTTGTTTAGCTCTGTACCCCATTTTTAGTAGGGTTATTTGGTTCTTTGGGGTCTAACTTCTTGAGTTCTTTGTATATATTGGATATTAGCCCTCTGTCGGATGTAAGGTTGGTGAAGATCTTTTCCCAATTTGTTGGTTGTCATTTTGTCTTTCTGACAGTGTCCTTTGCCTTACAGAAACTTTGTAATTTTATGAGGTCCCATTTGTCAATTCTTGATCTTAGAGCATAAGCTATTGGTGTTCTGTTCAGGAACTTTCCCCCTGTGCCTATGTCCTCCAGGGTCTTCCCCAGTTTCTTTTCTATTAGTTTCAGTGTGTCTGGCTTTATGTGGAGGTCCTTTATCCACTTGGAGTTGATCTTAGTACAAGGTGGGTCAATTTGCATTCTTCTGCATGTTGACCTCCAGTTGAATCAGCACCATTTGTTGAAAAGACTATCTTTTTTCCACTGGATGGATGTAGCTCTTATCAAAGATCAAGTGACCATAAGTCTGTGGGTTCATTTCTGGGTCTTCAATTTTATTTCATTGATTTACTTGCCTGTCATTGTATCAATACCATGCAGTTTTTTAACACAGTTGCTCTGTAGTACTGCTTGAGGTCAGGGATATTGATTCCCCCAGAAGTCCTTTTATTGTTGAGACTTGTTTTAGCTATCCTGTTTTTTCTTTTAAATATTGTATAGATTCATAGACTCTCCACCACAATCACCACAAAGTATTTCTTCACTTTAAAAACTTTTTTACTTTTGCCTTTAGAATCAAACTTTCCTCCACTCACAATCCCTAGCAACCTGTTACTATGTTTTCTGTAACAACTGTTTTATTTTTAAGAATAAAGCATACATCTAGTGCATAACTTTTTGAGGCTGACTTCTTTTACACTTATGTAAAACCTGTTCACTATTTCTATTTGCTCTCTGGAATATTCTCTCTCTCTCTCTCTCTCTCTCTCTCTCTCTCTCTCTCTCTCTCATCATAACTTATGAAGAGTTTTCCAGTCCATAGAAATACCACCTTTATCTATTCATCCTGGGAAGACTATTTGGCTTCTTATAATGGTCTAGGTAGATTGAGAATACAGCTGTTATAAACATTCGCATGTAGAGTTTGGTGGGAACATAAGTGGATTTGTTTCTCAGCAAACACTAGGGTATAGGTCATGGGGTAAGCATGTTTAATTTTATAATAAGCATTCGGACATATTTTTGAGTAACTATTTCATCCACGGACATCTTTAAATGAATCTGTGCATGGAACTGACATGGTTTTTACACCTGGTTCCCCTCTGACAGCTCCACCCTCTTTCATATTTTTCCCCAATTGTTATCCAGCCAAACTCATGGAATTCCATATTTTATCATGTTCTCTCTCTCACATTTAGGTCTTTATTTATTCTGCCTGTAGTGGCCACCTTTCTTGGAAAAGTCAATATAGTAAAAATGAAGTTCAGTCTAAAACTCAAGTCTCTTAAACTTTCCATTCAAGCAAAAATAATTCATTCCACATTGTTCCCTAATCAGGCACTTCCCTTTCAAATTCTGACTGTCAATAAGACAGGAACAGAGAACTTTGGATGCTATGGTGTTAAACCTGGAGCTTGCCCATGCTCTGCTAACTGTCTACCACTGATGTACATCGATAGCTCTTAAAGACTTGGTGTTCTCCTTTCTTTCTGAGTTCACTTATTCATTCATTCACTCATTCCATACATTTTTTTTAATATGTATCTACTATGTTCAAGGAATTATCTAATTTCTGAGGATGAAACCTATCCCAGTATTTGTTACAAGAAGTAGATCCAGGATATGTAAAGCCTAAAAGACAAGGAGTTATATTTTGAAATAAAAATTGTTTCTATCATTTACTTCCTTCAATATCCCTCAATTAATCTATATTTTAACTAGTTGTTGGTGCAACTGCATTATTCTAAAACTCTCCTTGGAGAAAGGGACTGCTTCATAGTGTGTTTGGGTGTAGGTGTGGGAGTGTGCTTGTGTATTTCTGTATATGTGTTTACATGTGTGTATGTAGGTGTGTGTGTGTACATGCATGTAAGCTCATGCGCATATGTGTTTCTATGTGTGTTTTCATGTGTATGTATGTAGATGTGCATGTGCACTCAAGCATGTGTATGTGCATATGTGTGTGGGGGTATGTGTATGTGTGTGTGTGGTATATGAGGTTATGTCTATATATGAAGCTTCACATTGTGATCAGAGGAGGATATCAGATGTCCCATAAGTTTCCACCTTTTCCCATTGAAATGGGGTCTCTTATTGAACCTGAAGCTAGACCAGTGTGCACCAAGCTCCATAACCTCTCCAGCCTCTGACTCACATAGCAGTGTAGTTACAGGTACATGTGGTCAGTCCTGGCCTTTTCATATCTTTGCTGGGGCTATGAGCTTAGGACTTCATGCTTGTGCAGCAAGTCACTGATCCCTGTCCCCAAACCACTAATTCAGGAAGGCTCAGGAAATCTTATAGGGTAGACTTTCTATCTGACACAAACCCAAGCTATTAAAAAAGCATTTGATTAGACAGTAAACCTTTTGTTTTTATAGCAAAAGGCTCAGTCCAAAAAAATTATGTCTCTTCAACTTGTTTTCTTTAACACAAACTTTTCATTTCATATTTCATATTTCATACAGTAAGCATATTTTTCTCCTCAGCAGCTCATTTTCTTTGGCCTCTGAAATTTGCTTAAACAATTGATTATAGTTTGAAGCAGTTATTTTAATGCCTTTGGTGGTGCATAGATCATAAAGCATTGTGGTAATTCAGACATGGTGCTAGTAAACTGGTCATTTTAATAAATATCTATTAACCCTGTTGATTTACTAATGTTCCGCTTATTCATTAGACAGTGAAAGAACACCCACAGCACAGTAGGTACTAGGATTACAGAGATGAATCACACACTCTCTGAGTAGGAAAGCACAGGACACTGTGGAATCTGGTCCAGAACAGAGAGGGATAAATGATTGCTAAGGACTGTATCCCAGGGAGATTTGAAGATTCTGTAGCACTAAATACTTATTTTTTTTTTAGTTTCAAGGACAACAAATTCAAATCTCTGCAGAGTTATAATGAAGATTGGTAAAATTTGCCAAAACCTTTCCCACTGTTGGATGCTACCTCAATCTAGAGTGAGCAGTGTTCTTCTGAAAGCAGCCCTAAGAGGACAGTGACGTAACGGAGACTGATTTAAAGTGTGTCAGTCTTTTATGTTACAAGTGCCTTAGCTAGAAATCCAGATTAGTATACATTCTCACTGTCCTTTATGATATAGCTAAGTAGGAACATATAGTGTGGACAACAATAGCATCATACACACCATTCTAATCACAATCTTGTTCCATGGGGACTTAATATATTCTGAAGTGGAAAACATCAAGGATATAATGGAAATACACACACACACACACACACACACACACACACACACACACAGAGGCATTCAGTTCATTTAGAGGAAGGAAAATGCAGTGATTTCTTAAGGGCCAAATATATACATAAAGGGGTCTTGGAGGGTATAAAATGTTTACCAGACACAAGAAATAAAAGTTTTTAGAGGGGAAAAGCAAAAAATTGAAATAATATGATATTTTAAGTACACGAAATATTCAGTGATGACAGATGTGCTGGCACCATATAAAAAATATTTTTTGCTGATACATTTCAAAAATGTTTGATCCAATGTAGGTGTTCAGTAAATATTTGTTAAATGAGAGCAAGAGATATTGACAAGAAATAGGCACACAATGACAATTAATGACTTGACCTGGATACCAGAGGGAAGAGGTTTTCAAGCAAGACTGCTATCAAGGGCTACCAGGACCTTGTCAATAGGGTTCAGGAAGATTTTAGATACATTTCTCCCAGCTCCCTGCACACAATTTCAAATCTAGTGCCTAGCCTAATGCCTTACACCTGCTAAGCACTTAATAATAATTTCATGAGTACACATCTAGAAGTTTTCTTCCCAAATGTGATGGGTACTTCAGTTCAATTCAGTCTGAGGGAAAGGACAAAGGTGGTAGAGAGAAAACTATATTTGAGAACAAAGAATATAGCCTTGGAAACATTAGCTCCAACATACTTATCTGAACCCCAGAAGCATTAGTGTGTCTGTTAGCCAGAAACTGTGATAAAAAGTTATTATATTTAGCCATTCTTGAAATCAACCACATTAGCGGATACATACAATAAAATACAATAGATGCTACTATGCAAGGTTGTGCTGGAGATGTGGCACAGTAGTAGAGAACTTGACTAGTACTCCCAAACACCTAAATTTAATTTTATTAGCATATATATATATATATATGTGTACATGTATATGCTGATAGATAGATAGATAGATAGATAGATAGATAGATAGATAGATAGATAGATAGATAATCTCACACCTTGTTCATGATCATCCACACTTTCGTGCAGTGTCACAAGCTATCTCACTCTGCAACCTTGAGCTTAGCTCCAAATAAAGAGAAAAAGGGACAATTATGCCTTTCTTTGGGAAAAAAAGCAAGCCATATACAGATTAGTCCTGTGGTCTTATACTAAGGTTAAAGTGACAGACTTCCCAATATGAAGTGGATCAGTCATGGACTTGGATGTGAGTAGAGTTGACCACACCTAACCTCTGAGAGCTTGATTAAGACCTTCAAACTTTCCCATGCTCATTGTCCATTTCTAGAAAATGAAATTGTGAACATCAATTTAGCTTTGCTGATATCCAATGAAGAAAATGCTATAGGGCAGTGTCTGCCATAACACGGGAGCTTAGATAAGACTTTTCAATATATTTTATTGTTCTTTTTGTTATTAGATATTTTCTTTATTTACATTTCAAGTGTTATCCCTCTTCCTCCTTTCCCCTCTGAAAACATCCTATCCCATCCCGCTTCTTCCTGCTTACGAACCCACCCACCCACTCCCACTTCCCTGTCCTGGAATTCCCCTATACTGGAGCATCGAGCCTTTCGAGGACCAAGGGCCTCTCCTCCCTTTGATGTTCAACAAGGCCATCCTCTGCTACATATGCAGCTGGAGCCTTGGGTCCCTCTATGTGCCTCAAACTAACTTTAGAAACATATATGCAATATCTGGTATCCTCTGTTATTGTGGACTACAATATCAGAGTCATTTATTTGAGTGTATGTGTATTTGTGTTTGTGTGTATGCATGTTTGTGTAGAGGCCAGAGCATCACCTAGGATGTCACTCCTTGGGTGCCAGCCATTTTTTTATATATATTTTTATTGGATATAGTCTTTATTTACATTTCATTTCCCTTTTCCTAGCTCCCCGCCACCCAAAGGTCCCATATGTCCTTTTCCCTCCCCCTGTTCCCCCATCCATCCCTTCCCACTTCCCTGTTCTGGTATTCCCCTACACTGATGCATTGAGCCTTTCCAGAACCAGGGTCTACTCCTTCCTTCTTCTCAGACATCATTTGGTATGTGGATTGTGTCTTTGGTGTTCCAAGATTCTAGGCTAATATCCACTTATTAGTGAGTGCATACCATGGGTATTCTTTTGAGACTATGTTACCTCACTTAGGATGATGTTCTCCAGCTCCATCCATTTGTTTAAGAATTTCATGAATTCATTGTTTCTAATGACTGAATAGTACTCCATTGTGTATATATACCACATTTTTTTTACCCATTCCTCTTTTGAGGGACATCTGGGTTCTTTCCAGCTTCTGGCTATTATAAATAAGGCTGCTATGAACATAGTGGAACATGTATCCTTATGACATGCTGGGGAGTCTTCTGGGTCTATGCCCAGGAGTGGTATGGCAGGGTCCTCCAGAAAAAGAAATGGTCTCCCTCTAACCTGGAACGTAACAAGTAGGCTAGCTGACTGGCCAGTAAGCCCCAAGGATCTACATATCTCTTCTTTCACAAAGTTTGAATTCCTACTTAATGAGACCACATCTGTCTTTAAAAAAAATGTGGGTACTAGAAATAAAACACAGGTCTTCATACTTGCAAGGTAAATTCTTCAATGCTTAAGCCAGCTCCCTACCCCATCATGGTCACTTATAAAGCAGTTATCATACTGTCTATGTGACAATGAAGGCCAACAACCCTTACATAAACACTAGTAAAAACGAATATTTCATTAGATTACCAGGGATTGCCAAGCCCTCAGACCATTATGAAGTCTGGCTTATGCTAACTCATTCAATGAACAGATTATCCTGTGACATAGCAACATCATTGTCGATATCTACATCACTGTGTCAGGAAAGAGATGGTTAAGTGGTTAAAACCAGTAGCTGCTCTTCCAGAGGACCCAGTTTCAATTCCCATCACCCACATGACAGCTCACAACTGTCTGTAACTCCAGTTCTGAATAATCCAACAACCTCACACAGACTGAATACAGATGAGACATCAATACAAATAAAATAAAAACAAATAAAAATGTTTTAAAGTATGTAAGAGCCAGTGGATGGCTCGCAACACTCTGGCATGCTGTCTTCTATGTCTTTGCATGGTTTTGACAATCTTGACATTGGCAGTGAGGTACAAAAAACCTAAATTTTGATAGGAACATCTCACAGGGTCCCACCTAGATGAAGAGCTACAAACAATTAATCTACTATGGGAGATCATTAATTTGTTTTCCCCATTGATGAGCTCCAAATTGGTTATCTAATAGCAAGTGGCAATTCTAAGATACAATGGGTTGTATTTACATGTTTATTCATTTATAGATATGTGTAATAATAATAGTTAACAGGTGATCATTAACTTGGGAAAGAATCAGAACAGACATGGGGGGGATAGGACAATGAAAGCAGAGAGATAATGATAGAATATTTTAATTAAAAATCAAAAATAAATGGCTAAAATGAAGTATAAATAAGCTAACAACTGAAATGGAAGTTATCTCCCTGCTTGAAGACATGAAACAGTGGATTTGGGGAGAGAGGAAAATGAAGAACTATTATGATCACAATGCATTCTAACTATCTGGAACTGACAAAAATATAAAGCCTTTTGACCAGGTAATGGTACCTGGGTCAAAGTTTAACTTCCTCAACATTACAGTCAGTTTGATCAGAGACAGGACTTAAACTAGGGAAGTAGGGAGAGTTACTGAAGAGATATGCTCCCTCAATCTCTTAGCTATGTGTCCCCACACATTGAGAAGAGCGCTGTTGTGTATTGCCCTCCTGGTGTCCTAGCAAAATGATCACACACGACTCCAGCAGTGCTGCGCCAGTCTCTCCTTGGACAGGAGTTTATTTGGTTTGCTCTTAGTCCAAGCCTCAGCCTTTGGCTCATAGAATTTAAAGTTTCTGCCTTGGAACTGCAGACTAAACTTTCTGGCTGATTCACTCTCTGGAACTGAGTAACTCAGGGCCATTGCAGAAACAGCAACCTCTGCCTGCATGACAACCTAGGCTTTTAATTAAGGTTCCCCTGGCTGTACAGAAAATAGAGTCTGAATAATTTCTTAGGTGGCAGGGGAAAGGGAAGAGTCATCAAAAGAATACAATAAGATTCCCTGACATACAAAACAAATATAGGCAGACAATCCTCAAACGTACTAACCAAAAGAATAAATAATAAAACAAAAACATTTGAGTTCCACTTTTTCTTAGTCTGTTTCATCGCATTCTGCCCTGTATGTGGTTTTATTTAAGTCCTCCTTTCCTTGTATGTATCTTGTGCATAGGAAGTTGGCAAATGCTTATCTACAACAAACAGAATCATATTATCTGTGGATCTCAATTCTGAACTCTGAATATGGAAACTATGGCTGACCCATTGGAGGATCTTGTATGAGACTCCCAGTTCCATGGGATACATAGGGAAATGTCACTGGGGGAATGGGGTCACAGAGTAAATTATAGCAGTCCTTAACCATACTTACAGGTTAGTAACAATGACCAGAAAATGGAATAAGGCTTATTCACTGGGCATAGACTCCAGGAAACAGTTCCACATGTGAGGACGAACTTGACCAAATCTCACATTCCTGACTTCACCACCTTTTGGTGCCTTCCTTTTTTTATTGGCCTGTAAGTTTCCAAAGTCTGTGTTATCCCTGGAATTCTTGCAAGTAGCTTTTTATCTTAGTAAGGAAGAATCTTCTCCAATATGAAAATAACCGTCCAAGTATAGCACAGCAGGACCACAGCTCAGTACAAGGCAGGATAACCCAACGCACATTGTACAGATGGAGAACATTCACAGAATTAAGAGGCATGTTGTACTGATGCCAGGATGTAACAGTTTAGAATGTTCTGCACCTTACATTTTAACAGCTTTTCAAATGTGCATTAAGGTATCGCACAAGATCTTTGTCACGTTTCTAAACAAATTTACTCTGAAGATGATGGCTTGAGGTCAGAACCCATTTTGCTCAGCAAACTTCCTCTGCTAATAGAAATATCGGTGAGTGGGGCAGGTAATTGATTCTGTTGCTCAAAGCTTGAGATTGTTTTCCACAGAAAATTTTAAAGTAAAAGATACATTTGAGAAGTTGATATGTAAACACAACTAACTTTTTTTCTTAAGACATTATTAGGACTATAATCCTTGAAAAATGCAAGGCTTGAAGAATAATTCAATGCTGGATTAAAGTTTTTGTTTCTCTAGCAATGGCATGGGAGACTTAACAAATTGGGCTATCAGTTACCCAAGCTTCTTTACTCCTCTCTGAGATTTTATTTTATCCTCATTTTAAGCAACGATCATTACATGTACCTATTAATGTCATTGTATAAGGCTCTTACAATCCCTTCAATGGGAAAAATATTAGTTCTTTCTGTTTCTTCTTTCATTCATCTTTCTGAAATAGACCCTACTCTGGGCCTATTAACTTTGAAGAGAGTTAATATAGCACCAAAATGAGTTACAATTGTAATAATTGGCTTTGTAATATAGGCATCTACCATGTATCAATTAGCACTGAAAAGAGGATGAGACACTGAATTCACCATAATTTATTATACCTACTTATATTTCTGTCAGAAACATGCATATGTGACAATATGTTATAATTTTATATGTAAGAAATACCAAATATTTTGATAGCCAGGGACATGAATTTATTGAGTAGGAAAAAAGTAAACAAATTTGAATCAATAAACAACAGTCAACCCCAAATGAAGAACAGAAGCAAGACTCTGCCTCAAAATGTTCATTTGGATTTAATGATGAGCAGGAACCCGAGTCGTCAAAATTCTGTATCTGAAGCCATTTAAAATCTGCTATTTCTATTACATTGCCCCTGGCCTTTCAAAGGAACAATAGAACCAGATGTGGAACAACCTCCTTACACAAGGACTAGAACAAGTAGTAAAGCTTAATGAGAGTAGAAATAGAATTCAGAAGAAAAAAACTCCATGGATCAAGCTGCTAGCCTAGGGCATCTGTAATTTCTGTTGTGTACAGAACAGATGAGTTTTGATTTCATGTTCTTCATGTTAACGTGGGGGCCCAAGGTAATGTTGCAACAATACACCCACATCTATGAAGCCATTACAGAAGTCACTAACCATAAAGCAGAATGCCTAATATATTTAATGAACCTGTTTTGTGATAGGGATATGGTATATTTATAATAGGAATATTATTCATAGTCCACATTTTATAAAAGTGCTGGTCACAAAGAATAATTGTTCTATTCAATGTTTGATAGCTTACTGGTTTTAGGATAAATTCAAAACCATTCTTTTTTTTACCATCAAGCACAAATGTTATTATAGCAATACACAATTTGTTGTGGTCAAAGAACCAAGTCACGATAAATCATGTTTAGTCATATTTACCACCATTGTTCTGGTGGTGAGTGTCATCTCTCCAAAACTCATGACTGAATTTACTTGGGAAACAAGAGCATATTTGCAACCAAGTCATCCATCTCTCTGATTGCTGTGGGAAGTCCCAAGGCTAGCTAAAATAAGCTAAGCCTTTTGAGCTGAGCTAAAAATAAGAATTGAGCTCCTGGATAGACTAGCTCTCCCACTGTTATTTCATTAATGGAAAACGCTTTGTTGCCCTTTCCCTGACCTCCAAAGCACAGGAAGAAAACGCTCCTCTGTGCTAAGATTCCCAAGTGCAAAAGACAGCTAATGAAGTTATGTGGTCCAAACCTCTGCATGAAGGAAATATGGTACCTCCGCTCCAGGAACAGGATTTAATCATTGCAATGAAATGACATTTCACTTCCAGATTCTTGGACATAATCCATGAGAGAAGAGAGAGGCATCAAACAGTCTGAAGCTAGAACAGGGCAAGATTTGTTCTAGATGCATCAGTGTAAGATAACATATATGATGAAATCAAATGTCTATGTTTATAGACATTTGTAGTCGTATCGCTCAATAATGCAAGGATCAGGATGAAAAATAAGGCAAAATGGTGTATTTTAAAAGCTAAATATTATTTAGTTCATAAGATTCCAGATGAGAGTAGAGCAGCTGGGCCAGGAGCCTTCCAATCGCCATTTGCACTAGGGAGCCAGTCGGCTCCACAGCCTTCTGTGCAAAGCCTGCCAGGAGATAGTGATCTCCCAGCTTTGCCTCTGCTTCAGAGCATGGAGGTGAGATCTCCACTTTCTCTACACTATCTCTCTGGAGGTAATCAGCTAGAAGTGCACAAGGGATAGGATCAATAGAACAGCTGGGACAGGAGCCTTCTAGTTGCCATTTGTACTAAGGAGCCAGGCAGCTCCAAAGCCTTCTGTGCACAGACCCTGCCAGAAGAGAGTTGGTCTCCCAGTAGTAGGGACACATGCTTACGGGCCCACAGGAGGGACAAGCTCCAGCCAGAGATAGCAAGACCAACTATCACCAGAGAAAACCAGATGGTGAAAAGCCAGCGCAAGAACCCTACCAACAGAAACCAAGGCTACTAGGCAACATTGGAACACAATTTCTCCCCACAGGGTGTCCCAGATAATTCGACACAGCAGAAAAGCAAGAGTTGGATTTAAAATCACATCTCATGATGCTGAAAGAGGACTTCACGAAGGACATAAATAACTCCCTTAAAGAAATACTGTAGAACATGGGTCATCATGTAGAAGTCCTTAAAGTGGAAACACAAAAATCCCTTAAAGCATTACAGGAAAACACAAACAATCAAGTGAAGGAACTGAACAAAACCATCCAGGATTTAAAAATGGAAATAGAAACAATAAGGAAAACACAAAGGGAGACAACATTGGAGATAGAAAACCTTGGAAAGAAATCAGGACTCATAGATGCAAGCATCAACAACAAATACAAGAGATAGAAGAGAGAATCTCAGGTGCTGAAAATACTATAGAAAACATTGAACAGTCAAAGAAAATGAAAAATGCAAAAAGCTTGCAACCCAAAATATCCAGGAAATCTAGGACAGAAGGAGAAGACCAAACCTAAGGATTATAGGTATAGAGGAGAGCAAAAATTTACAAATTAAAGGACCGGTAAATGTCATCAACAAAATTATATAAGAAAACTTCCCTAACTTAAAGAAAGAGATGCGCATGAACATACAAGAAGCCTACAGAACTCCAAACAGACTGGGCCAAAACAGAAATTCCTCCCAGCACATAATAATCAAAACACCAAATGCACTAAACAAAGAAAGAATATTAAAAGTAGTAAGGGGAAAAGGTCTAGTAAATTATAAAGGAAGACCTACACCAGACTTATCACTGGTGACAATGAAAGCTAGATGATCTTTGGCAGATCTCATACAGACCCTTAGAGAGCACAAATACCAGCTCACACTACTATACCCAGAAAAACTCTCAAACTTGGTAGATGGAGATACCTAGATTTTCCATGATAAAAACCAAATTTGCATAATATCTTTCCACAACTGCAGGCATGCAAAGGATAATAGATGGAAAATGCTAACACAAGGAGGAAAACTACACCTTAGAAAAAGCGAGAAAGTTTCTTTCAACAAACCCAAAACAAGATAACTACACAAACATAAAAATAACATCAAAAATAACAAGAAGCAGCAATCACTATTCCTTAATATGTCTTAACATCAATGGACTCAACTCCCCCAATAAAAAGATATAGACTAACAGACTGAATATGAAAACAGGACCCAGCATTTTGTTGCATACAGGAAATGCACCTAAGTGTCAAAGAAAAACACTACCTCAGAGTAAAAGGCTGGAAAACAATTTTCCAAGCAAGTGGTCCCAGGAAACAAACTGGAGTAGCTATTCTAATATCAGATAAAATCTTTCAACCAAAAGTCATCAAAAAAAGACATGGAAGGACACTTCATACTCATCAAAGGAAAAAATATACCAAGAAGAACTCTCAATTATGAACATCTATGCTCCAAATACAAGGACAACCACATTCTTAAAAGAAACTTTACTAAAGCTCAAAGGACACATTGCACCTCACACAATAATTGTGTGTGACTTTAACACCCCACTCTCATTGATGGACAGATTAGAGAAAGACAAATTAAACAGAGACACAATGAAACTAACAGAAGTTATAAACCAAATGGATTTAACAGATATCTATAGAACATTTCATCCTACATCAAAAGAAGATACCTTCTTCTCAACACCTCATGGTTCCTTCTTCAAAATTGACCATATAATTGGTCACAAAACAGACCTCAACAGATATGAGAAGATTGAAATAATCCCATGCCTCCTATCAGATCACTATAGATTAAGGCTGGTCTTCAATAACAATAAAAACAACAGAAAGCCCACATACATCTGGAAGCAGAACAATGTTCTACTTAATGATACCTTCAAGGAAGAAATAAGGAAAGAAATCAAAGAATTTTTAGAATTTAATGAAAACGAAGGCACAACATACCCAAACTTGTAGGACACAATGAAAGCAGGGCTAAGAGGAAAATGCATAGTTCTATGTGCCTCCAAAAAGAAACTGGAGAGAGCATACACTAGCAGCTTAAGAGCACACCTGAAAGCTCTAGAACAGAAAGAAGCTAATACAGCCAAGAGGAGTAGATGGCAGGAAATCATCAAACTCAGAACTAAAAACAACCAAGAAGAAACAAAGAGAACTATACAAAGAATCAACAAAACTAGGAGCTGGTTCTTTGAGAAAAATCAACAAAATAGATAAGCCCTTAGCTAGACTCACCAGAAGGCACAGAAACAGTATCCAAATTAACAAAATTAGAAATGCAAAGGGAGATATAACAACAGAAACTGAGGAAATTCAAAGAAACCATCAGATCTTACTGCAAAAAGTCTATACTCAACACGACTGGAAAATCTGGAGGAAATGGACAATTTTCTAGACAGATACCAAATACCAAAGGCAAATCAGGATCAGATAGGCCATCTAAACAGTTCCATAATCCATAAAGAAATAGAAGTAGTCATTCGAAGTCTCCAAACCAAAAAAGTACATGACCAGATAGTTTTAGTGCAGAATGTTATCAGACCTTCAAAAAAGACCTAATACCAATACTCTTCAATTTATTCCACAAAATAGAAACAGAAGGAACACTACCCAACTCGTTCTATGAAGTCACAATTATGCTGATACCAAAACAACACAAATATCCAACAAAGGGAACTTTAGACCAATTTCCCTTATGAATATTGATGCAAAAATACTCATTAAATTCTTGCCAACCAAATCCAAGAACACATCAAAATGATCATTCACCACAATCAAGTAGGCTTCTTCTTAGGGATACAGGGATGGTTCCCTATAAGGAAATAGATCAATGCAATCCACTATATAAACAATCTCAAAGAAAAGAACCACATGGTCATTACAGTAGATGCTGAAAAAGCATTTGCCAAAATTCAGCATCCGTTCATGTTAAAAGTCTTGGAAAGATAAGGAATTCAAGTCCCAAACCAGCAAACCAGTAGCCAACATCAAACTAACTGGAGAGAAACTTGAAGCAATCCCACTAAAACCAGGGACTAGAAAATGCTCTTCTCTCTCTCTCTCTCCATATCTATTCAACATAGTACTTGAATTTCTAGCTAGAGCAATTAGACAACAAAAGGAGGTCAAAGGATATAATTTGCAAGAAAGAAGTCAAAGTATCATTATTTGCCCATGATATGATAGCATACTTAAGCAATCACATAAACACCACCAGAAAACCCCTATAGCTGATAAACAACTTAAGCAAAGTGGCCGGATATAATATTAACTCAAACAAATCAGTAGCCTTCCCATACTCAAACGATAAACAGGCTGAGATAGAAATTAATGAAATGACACCCTTCACAATAGTCAAAAACAATATGAAGTATGTTGGTGTGACTAGCCAAACAAGTGAAAGATCTATAGAACAAGAACTTCAAGTTTCTGAAGAAAGAAATCAAAGAAGGCCTCAGAAGAGGGAAAGATCTTCCATGCTTATGGATTGTCAGGATTAATATAGTAAAAATGGCCATCATGCCAAAAGCAATCTACAGATTCAATACAATCCCCATTGAAATTCCAACTCAACTCTTTATAGAGCTAGAGCAATTCTCAAATTTATTCCAAAGAACAAAAAACTCAGGATAGCTAAAACTATTTTCAACAATAAAAGAACTTCTGGGGGAATCAGTATCCTGAACCTCAAGAAGTACTACAGAGCAACAGTGTTAAAAACTACATGGTATTGATACAGTGACAGGCAGGTAGATAAATGGAATAAAATTGAAGACCCAGAAATGAACCCACACACCTATGCGCACTTGATCTTTGACAAAGGAACTAAAACCATCCAGTGAAAGAAAGATACCCTTTTCAACAAATGGTGCTGGTTCAATTGGAGGTCAGCATGCAGAAGAATTCAAATCGATCCATTCTTATTTCCTTGTACTAAGATCAAGTCCAAGTGGATCAAGGACCTCCATATAAAACCAGATACACTGAAACTAATAAAAACGCAAGTAAGAAAGAGCCCTGAGCACATGGACACAGGGGAAAGTTTCCTGAACAGAAAATCAATAGCTTATGCTCTAAGATCAAGAATCGACAAATGGGACCTCATAAAGTTAGAATGTTTCTGTAAGGTAAAGGACATTGTCAGTAGGACAAAAAGCCGACCAACAATTTGGGAAAAGAGCTTTACCAACCCTACACCTGACAGAGAGCTAATATCCAATGTATACAAAGAACTCAAGAAGTTAGAATCCGAAGAGCCAAAAACCCTATTAAAAATGGGGTACAGAGCTAAATGAAGACTTTTTAACTGAGAAATATTGAATGGCCGAGAAGCACCTAAAGAAATGTTCAACATCCTTAGTCATCAGGGAAATTCAAATAAAAACACTGAGATTTCACCTCACACCAGTCAGAATGGCCAAGATGAAAAATTCAGGGGACAGCAGACGCTGGCAAGGATGTGGAGAAAGAGGAACATGCCTCCACTGCTGGTGGGATTGCAAGCAGAAACAACCACTCTGAAAATCAGTTTGGTGGTTCCTGTGAAACCGTATTGGTCATAATACTACCAGAGGACCCTGCTATATCACTCCTAGACATATACCCAGAAGATTCTCTGGCATGTATTATGGACACATGCTCCATTATTTTCATAGCAGCCTTACTTATAATAGCCAGAAGCTAGAAAGAACACAGATGTCCTTCAACAGAGGAATGGATACAGAAAATGTGGTACATTTACACAATGGAGTACTACTCAGCTATTAAGAACAATGAATTCGCCGGGCAGTGGTGGTGCTTGCCTTTAATCCCACCACTTGGGAGGCAGAGGCTGGCGGAATTCTGAGTTCGAGGCCAGCCTGGTCTACAGAGTGAGTTCCAGGTTTGCCAGGGCAACACAGAGAAATCCTGTCTCAAAAAAAACAAAAAAATAAATAAGTAAATAAAAATTAAAAAAAAAAAGAACAATGAATTCATAAAATTCTTAAGCAAATGGATAGAAGTAGAAAATATCATCCTGAGTGAAATAACCCAATCACAAAAGATCACACATGGTATGAACTCATTTCTAAGAGTATATTAGCCCAGTAGCTTGGAATACCCAAGATAAAATTCACAGACCAAGTGAAGTTCAAGAAGAAGGAAGAACAAAACATGGATACTCTGGTCCTTCTTAGAAGGGGGAACAAAATACCCACAGGAAGAGATACAGAGACAAAGTATGGAGCAGAGACTGAGGGAAAGATCATCCAGAGACTTCTCCTCTCAGGGATCCATCTCATATAGTTACAAAACCCAGACACTATTGTGGATGCCAACAAATGTTTGCTGACCGGAACCTGATATAACTGTAACCTGGGAGGCTCTGCCACTGCACGGCAAATACAGAGGGGGACACTCTCAGCCAACCAATGGACTGAGCATAGGGTCCCTAGTGTAGGAGCTAGAGAAAGGACCCAAGGAGCTAAAGTGCTCTTCAGTGCCATAGGAGGAACAATAATTTGAACCACCCAGGACCCCTAGATCTCCCAGGGACTAAACTACCAACCAAGGAGTACACATGAAGGAATCCATGGCTCCAGATGCATATGCAGCAGAGAATGGCCTTGTTGGACATCAAAGGGAGGAGAGGCCCCCTTGGTCCTGAGAAGGCTAGATGCCCCAGTATAGGGGAATACCAGGACAGGGAAGCAGGAGTAGGTGGATTGGTGAGCAGGACCAGGGGTGGGGAAGGGTTAGAGGATTTTCAAGGGGGGGGGCGTGATGAACAAGGGGACAACATTTGAAATGTAAATAAAGAATATATGTAATGAAAATTAAAAAAGATTCCAGATGAATCAATCAATAGCATAATAGCAAAATTAATCAAATAAGTACTTATTACGTACCTATCTTGCTCTTATTCCCAATTCAATACTTTTCAAGAATGGGAACATTTACACTCCATAACAAAGCAATATTTTTCTCTTCTTTGCATTATATTAATGAGGATTTCATATGTATACAGAAATACAAAGACTACTCTTAACACTTATCTGGAGTAATAAAATATTCACAGAAACTCAAGAAATAGGAACTATCTTTAAAATGAACATTGTCACTGCCCAGTTCCTAAGAATCATAAGACCTAGGGTATATATTGAGGTAATAGCAGTAAAGCTCAAAATAGCAGTAAAGCTCTCAAAATTTTAATGTTTTAAAAGTATATTATTTCAATGTTCATAAATTACAAACATAAATCACATCACATTTCCCAAAGGCACACAGTTATGTCCTGTCCACTTGAATGAGAATAGAATACTATCCAACATTCCAGAAATGTGTTTCTAATCACTCAGAATTGCTTTTCCCTCTTCTTCCCCAAAGATCACAATTATTCTTCCATCTGAGATAAGTTTTGACAATTTCGATTTAGATATAAATTGATTTATCGAGTCTGTAACTTATGTATTAGGCTTTGATCTTCAGCATTTTTGTGTTAAAAGTTATCCTTCCTGTACTTTAGTGGGATGGGTACACTCCATGAATGTGCAATTCAATTTAGTATATGAATTGAAATGTATTTATCTACCCTACTGATAGATGCATATTTGTAATGTTCCCATCTTAGATCACACATGTAGATCAACCACAAACTTACTTCTCTCTTTCTTTGGTACATATGTATTATATGTGTTTATAGCAAAATGTATTATGTACCACACTAGTGGGTAGTAGCTATTTGTAGTGTTCCCATCTTGGATCCCACACACATAGTTCAACTACAAATTTACCTCTTTCTTTGCTGCATCAAAGTACATGCATAGAAGGAAATATAGGAAAGAACTTACCTAATGATTTTCAGAAATATAGGTATGAAACTCAGAAATAAAACTTCCATTAAATATTCACTGGAGGAATTAAAACTAGTCTTCTTAACTTAAAAGAAACCACCTTTCTTTGAGAAAATAGAAGAACTTAGCATAACAGCAAGTATTTACATGTTGTGTTTTGCCAACAATATCTAAATCTGCATGGTGAGTGCTTACTTAGTAAGAGAAACTGATTACACTGGCCATAATCTCATCTACCTTACGAAAAGTAGGATTGCTAAATTTCTCATACTCCATTTCACAAGTGTAGCACCAAATCTCTAAGTCACACACACACACACACACACACACACACACACACACACAGAGTCATGGCTGCTTAGATACATCTACTACTTGCACTGACATTACATATGTAGATGATGTCCATAATCATACATTCTTCAGTATTCACACAAGCCCCTGAATAAACACTGTACTTTGCACAACTCAAGAGAAATTTCATTCACATCACAGACAATGCCAGCAGTGTCTTTCGTCCAGAGTCTGTTCAGTCAAACATTTTGCCAGCCCAAAGTGGTCACACATCCATTCTCTTGTTTCTATTTAATGCTGCTTTTAACTGAGAATAATACAAAAAGCTTGGGGAAAAGAAGCAAGATGAACTTTATAAGTATAATAGTCAAAGGGCTTGTCTTAGTCAGGGTTTCTATTCCTGCACAAACATCATGACCAAGAAGCAAGTTGGGGAGGAAAGGGTTTATTGAGCTTACACTTCCACACAGCTGTTCATCACCAAAGGAAGTCAGGACTGGAACTCAAACAGGTCAGAAGCAGGAGCTGATGCACAGGCCATGGAGGGATGTTCCTTACTGGCTTGCTTCCCCTGGCCTGCTCAGCCTGCTCTCTTATAGAACCCAAGAATACCAGCCCAGAGATGGCATCACCCACAAGGGGCCCTCCTTCACTTGATCACTAATTGAGAAAATGCCCCACAGCTGGATCTCATAGAGGCACTTCCCCAAGTGAAGCTCCTTTTCCTATGATAACTCCAGCCTGTGTCAAGTTGACACACCAAACTAGCCAGTACAGGGCTGGAGAGATAGCTCAGTGATTAAGAGCACTGGGTGCTCTTCCAGAGGACATGAGTTCAATTTCCAGCAACCGCATGATGGCCCACACTACATGGTGGCTCCCAACCATCTGCAAAAGGATATGGTTCCTTTTTACAGTCATCAAGACAAAGCTCTCACATACATAAAATACATAAATGAAAGAATAAACAAACAAACAAATAAATAAATAAATATTTTTAAAATTAGTAATGTAAACAAGTGAAATTAGGAAAAGATATCAACAAGATAAATCTCTCGAAGCTTGGTGACCAAGACCATCACTAGATGGAAATTGACAGAAGTATGTTAGACTTTTCCAAAGCACAGCCAAGCAGACAGTAACTGTGATTATGCTCTTCCTCATAAAATACAAAATCGGGAAATGGAAATAAAGACAGATAGGAACATAAAATGTTCAAATAAAAAGTATAGTTTTATAGATTTCCAATTTTATTCATTGTTGGGAAAATGCAAATCCTATTTTTTCACTCTGAAATAAAACGCTGTAACGAACAACTACAGACTAAATTATAGGTTGCTTGATTTAGTCTTTATGTCTAGATCTTAGAGATCACATCCTATCCTCTGCCTGTGTCTTAGCTTCTGTAACGTGTTCTGCAAAGGATACAGTGGAGGGCCCCAAGGTTGGAAGGCAAATGTGTGATGCTCATCAATATTATGTACTCATCATGAATATTATTTACGATATACTTCACCCTTGTTTCCTTTCTGTACTGCATCACAATTACAGAGCTCATAGAGTTTGATAAGGACCAAAGGAATATATATATAATATTATATATAATATATTATATTATATATTATATATTATATATTATATATTATATATTATATATTATATATTATGTATTATGTATTATGTATTATGTATTATGTATTATGTATTATATATTATATATTATATACATACATTTTACTTAGACATTTTCTGCCAGGTGGCAAGACTATGGAAGATACTCTGTATATTTATATAATACCCACATTATTATTAATTTTGGATTTTCTGAATTAATGCTTCTTAGATAGCATTTAAACCATAAGCTTCCTAGCCACACACACATTTAGAGTCCAGCTAGGCCACTTGGTTGTCTTGAATCAGTAAACATCCTTGATGCTATATTTTTATCCTAGCAAATGCATCTTTTCTATGAGGACTATGGTAGCAATAATGAAGGTTAGAGCCCAATGACTCCTCACAATTAAGCCACATTAGAATGAAACATATTCTGAAGCTTCACTATACAGAGAACCTCTGTACCATTCTCCCATGTATATCTCACCAACGGCATTGCATGAAGTCACTGCACTAAACATTACTTGCATGGCAACAATGTTTTCTTTGACTCCTTGTACCAAAAATGTATTCTCTCTAAACCACTGATGAACTCCTAAGTATAAAAGTACAAGCTATCTTCTCACTACAGAAATATAGGTATTGTCTCTTATAACATCTCCAGCTAGAGGCCCCAGGGAGTTTAGAGGTCAGGTGGGGTACAGGGTGGGGACATCAAAGTGGAGACAGGGGTTGGGGAGGAGGTATGGGATGTGGAACAGTTGGAATGGAAACAGAGACAGGGGGAATAAAACATGAAGCATAAAAATTAATTAATTAAAAAATATAATAATATCAAGATCAGCTCAACTACTTTTGGTGACCAACACAGGTAATTTAGTAAAATAATAAAATAAGCCTGTGAAACAGATAGTGATAGCTGTGCCATGTGAGAGAAAATTGAATTAAGACTGAGCGTTTGACTTTCTGTGCTAATGATTCTGATAGAAAACAGAACTTAACTTTGAATCCTACACTTTGCAAATCTGAGCCAATACTTGTTTTTTAATTTTATTTTCTATGTTCTTTGTTTATATTCCAAAGGCTTTCCCCTTTCCCAGTACCTCCCCCCACCATATATCCCATAAGTCCTCTCCCCCCCCAGCTAGTCCCCAAACACCCCCCCAACATTTCTCTGTTCTGGATCTACAAAACTGGATCCAATCTTTTCAGGCCAAGGATCCTCTCCTTTCTTCTTCTTGGAAATCATTTGAATTGCTAATTGTGCCTTGAGTATTTAGGGCTTCTGGGCTCATTAATATCCACTAATCAGTGATTGCATTTCATGTGTATTCTTTTGTGATTGGGTTAACTCATATAGGATGATATTTTTCAGATCCAACCATTTGCTACAAATTGCATGAATTCATTATTTTTAATTGCTGAGTAATATTCCATTGTATAAATATACCACATTTTCTGTATCCATTCCTCCTTTGAAGGATATCTGGGCTCCTTCCAACTTCTGGCTATTATAAACAAGGCTGCTATGAACATAGTGGAACATGTATCTTTATTGTGTGCAGGGGAATTCTCTGGGTATATGCCCAGGAGTGGTATGACAGGGTCCTCTGGAAGTGACATGCCGAATTTTCTGAGGAAACTCCAAACTGATTTCCAGAGCAGTTTTACCATTTTGCAATCCCACCAACAGTGGAGGAGTGTTCCTCTTTCTCCACATCCTCCAGCACCTGTCTCTTGAGTTTTTAATCTTAGCCATTCTGACTGGTGTGAGGTGGAATCTCAGGGTTGTTTTGATTTGCATTTCCCTGATGACTAATGATATTGAACATCTCTTAAGGTGTTTCTAGGCCATCCGAATTTCTTCTGGTGTAAATTCTTTGTTTAGCTCTGTACCCCATTTTTTGATAGGGTTATTTGGTTCTTTGGGGTCTAACTTCTTGAGTTCTTTATATATATTGGATATTAGCCCTCTGTCGGAGGTGGGGTTGGTGATCTTTTCCCACTTTGTAGGTTGTCGTTTTGTCCTTCTGAGAGTGTCCTTTGCCTTACAGAAACTTTGTAATTTTATGAGGTCCCATTTGTCAATTCTTGATCTTAGAGCATAAGCTATTATTGGTGTTCTGTTCAGGAACTTTCCCCCTGTGCCCATGTCCTCCAGGGTCTTCCCAAGTTTCTTTTCTAATAGTTTCAGTGTGTCTAGTTTTATGTGGAAGTCCTTGATCTACTTGGAGTTGATCTTAATACAAGGAGATAAGAGTGGTTGGATTTGCATTCTTCTGCATGTTGACCTCCAATTGAACCAGCACCATTTGTTGAAAAGGCTATCTTTTTTCCACTGGATGGTTGTGGCTCCTTTATCAAAGATCAAGAGACCATAAGTCTGTGGGCTCATTTCTGAGTCTTCAATCCTATTCCATTGATCTACTTGCCTGTTGCTGTACCAATACCATGCAGTTTTTAACACAATTGCTCTGTAGTACTGCTTGAGGTCAGGGATATTGATTCCCCCAGAAGTCCTTTTATTGTTGAGAATAGTTTTAGCTATCCTGGGTTTTTTGTTGCTCCAGATGAATTTGAGAATTGCTCTTTCTAGATCTATGAAGAATTGATTTGGGATTTTGATGGGGATTGCATTGAATCTGTAGATTTCTTTTGGCAAGATGGCCATTTTTACTATATTGATCCTGCCAATCCAGGAGCAAGAAATATTTTTCCATCTTCTGAGGTCTTCTTCAATTTCTTTCTTCAAGGACTTGAAGTTCCTGCCGTACAGATCTTTCGCTTGTTTGGTTAGAGTTAAGCCAAGGGGCTTTATGTTGTTTGTGGTTATTGTGAAGGGTTATTTCCCTAACTTCTTTCTCAGTCTGCTTGTCCTTTGAGAACAGGAAGGCTACTGATTTGCTTGTGTTGATTTTATAACCAACCACTTTGCTGAAGTTGTTTATCAGCTGTAGAAGTTCTCTGGTGGAGTTTTTTTGGGTTGCTTAAGTAAGCTATCATATCATCTGCAAATAATGATAGTTTGACTTCTTCCTTTCCAATTTGTATCCCTTTGACTTCCTTATGTTGTCTAATTGCTCTCGCTAGAACTTCAAGTACTATATTGAAAAGATATATATAGAGAGGGCAGCCTTGTCTAGTCCCTGATTTTAGTGGGATTGCTTCAAGTTTCTCTCCATTTATTTTGATGTTGGCTACTGGTTTGCTGTAGATTGCTTTTATTATGTTTAGGTATGGGCCTGGAATTCCTGCTCTTTCCAAGACTTTTAGCATGAAAGGATGCTGAATTTTGTTGAATGCTTTTTCAGCATCTAATGAGATGACCATGTAGTGTTCACTGTTAGACTTTTTCGCTGCCTTCCTCTAAAACATACTTCAATTCACAATTTACATTTGTATAATTATGTATTTGTAGTATTTGTTGACTACTTCTATGCTGTAAGCCAAGTATGGAGGAAATATTCCATCATCTACCAGTATGTATCCAATTTTCGCAGCCAATAGACAGTTGCTAATGTGTTAAGTACAAGAAATAGTGTATGAATGGACAAAGAAGAGACTTTAAGATTTTATTTGTGTTAAAGTTTGGGAACAGATGAAAACTTGTCAATTGTAACAAATGTAAGTTGATAGTCTGCTATTAATATTTCATTCCATTCAGGTCCTAGCAAAGTACCTCCATTAGTAAATGATCAAAATGATGTTATCATTTCAATCTATGAGTAGTTTATCACTGCTATTACAGAAACTTCCAAAAGATTCACTCTACAGGGCATGATTGAATTCCTAATTTGGCCACTGAAGAGTAAAGATGGCAAGAAAAGTTATCTTTCTAGACTGTCCATGATCCTTGGAAGAGGTCAGGCATATCTACAAACTATCCTAAGCCCTAGAACAGATAGCACAGAACCAGAGATGACACTGGAGAGATTCTGTGGTAGTTTGGATGAGATTTCCCCCACCATGTAATCTTGGGCATCTGAATACTAGGTCTCCATTTGATGATAGGAGGTGTGGTCATTAAAAAAGATATATCACTGGGCCTGGCTTTGATATTTCAAGGCCTTGTACTATTCTCAATGGGTTTACTCTGCTTCAAACTTGTTCAAGATGTGAATACTCAGCTTCTGCTTTCAACATCCATTTCCTTCTCCATGCTGCCTCCGCTCCACCATCAATGTGTCCCACCCTCTCGAGCTGCAAGCCAAATAAGCCTATTATTCTGAGTTGCCTTTGCCATTATGTGTTATGAAGCAATAGAAAATGAACTAATGAAGACTCGCAAACCCAATGTTTGTGTCTAGGGAAGGAAGATAATTGAAGGAGAAACAGGGGTTGCTTTGGCATGCAACAGGGGCAGTATCCCAAGTAAGTGTAACTCCAAACTGTCCACATAAGAAGAGACCAGGAACCTGCATCTACAACTTCATGGGTAAAATCATGCATTTGTCTGCTTCTTCCCTTTGCCATGTCTTCTTTCCAACATAGATCTACTTCTGAATGGCATTGGAAGGGTGTTTGCCTCCTCTTATCTGTTTTTTTTTTCTTCCCATGTTTCAAAATTGAGTTACTTACCTCATTTTCAAATATATTGAAATCCACCCTAACATATAAAAATAGAGAAAACAGCACAGAGAGCCAAGAACCATCAGTCTGCCATGCCTTTGACCTGCTAGCACTGCAGAAATATGAGATCCAGAAATATGAGAATTATGATGCTACAATAGTGCTGTTGGTATTTTGTAGTTGACCCCTGGTATAGGTACAGATCCTACTGCCTAGATAGTCTATACCAGTCCTGTTTATAAAGGTTACTTGTCATTAGGCACTTGACTGTAATTCCAGTATTCAACAGTACTCAAATGTAGACAATGTAAAGGCATATCCAGCCACTCACTCTGTGTCCTAGGAGCATTGCCTGTTACCATCTCTGACAAACATTCAGTTTTCATTGAATACCTCTTAAGTGTCACCAAATCACCTCTGTGACAATGAGCAGATACAATAATGAGTAAAAGTATTCAATTTCACAATACCGCAAGACTCTATCATGTTTCCCTCCTAGATCCCTGAGGAAGATTAATGTATTTCCATATGCTCTTAAATTTTACATCCACAATGGACTGTAGTTGATATAGTATGCATAGTGCAGGAACTAAGTTTGAGAAGAATCTGCCCACTTTCTAAAAGTCACATGACCAAACAGAAACTCAGACCTGTGTTCCTCAAAGATTTTATAGGCACTATAGTTTATGAATGACTATATTATTCTTAGACCCTTATTCATTCTGCAAGCTATCTAAAATGCCTGACATAGAAAATGCTTATTTGTGTTTATATATCAGGTAACAGGAAAGTGGCTGGATGTTTAACGATGGTGTCTATTGTGCATAGGACTGACGCCAATAGGGCTATGGAGAACTCTGTGCTGCAGAGCATAGACGAGCTTCCAGGCATTCCTCAAAACATAAGGAGAAGATGTTGCATACCATCATTTAAAATTATCTCACTGCATGGTATATTAGCGCCTGGTGTTTTCTCTAACAAATTACCATACATTTTGTGTCCTAACACACGTCTTTCTTCTTGCACAGTTCTAAAGGTCAGAACAGAGTCTGTTTTCTTGGCTTTTTCACTTTCAGTGCATTACCTGAATTCTTTAGATCATGACTCCTTATACAATAAATGTTACAATATCATATGCCCAGATTAATATTACCTGGTTTCCAAGGAAATGCCTCTGTTACTTAGCCTTAATCCTTCTGATTTGATGAAAGCCACTAGGCTTCCTCTATTGCTCAGTTCTGTGCTGAATACCACAGAATAATGGGTTAATTATTATTATTAGATACAATTTCCACCTCCATAAAGAAGAATGTGGCTCCACTGTCTCTTGTAAGCAGCCCAATTAAAAAATCAGAAGGACAAAACAGCCATCAACAAATTGGGAAAAGATCTCCACCAACCATACATCTGACAGAGGGCTAATATCCAATATATACAAAGAACTCAAGAAGTTAGAACCTATCAAAAATGGAGTACAGAGCTAAACAAAGAATTTTCACCAGAAGAAATTCGGATGGCTGAGAAGCACCTTAAAAGAGGTTCAACATCATTAGTCATCAGGGAAATGCAAATCAAAACAACCCTGAGATTACACCTCACAGCAGTCAGAATGGCTAAGATTAAAAACTCAAGAGACAACAGGTGCTGGCGAGGATGTGGAGAAAGAGGAACACTCCTACAGTGTTGGTGGGATTGCAAGATGGTACAACCGCTCTGGAAATCAGTCTGGCGGTTCCTCAGAAAATTGGGCATGTCACTTCCAGAGGACCCTGGCATACCACTCCTGGGCATATACCCAGAGGATTCCCCTGCATACAATAAAGACACATGCTCCACTGTGTTCATAGCAGCCTTATTTATAATAGCCAGAAGTTGGAAGGATCCCAGATGTCCCTCAAAGGAGGAATGGATACAGAAAATGTGGTATATTTATACAATGGAATACTACTCAGCAATTAAAAATAATGAATTCATGCAATTTGTAGGCAAATGGTTGGATCTGGAAAATATCATCCTAAGTGAGTTAACCCAATCACAAAAGAATACACATGAAATGCAATCACTGATAAGTGGATATTAATGAGCCCAGAAGCTCTGAATACACAAGGCATAATTAGCAAATAAAAAATTCCCAAGAAGAAGGAAGGAGAGAACCCTGGTCCTGGAAAGACTGGATCCAGTTTTTTAGGGGAGTACCAGAACAGAAAAAAGGCGGGGAGGGGGGTAATGGAGGAATAGGTGGGAGGCGGGGACAGGTGGGGGCGGGGGGGGAGAGGACTTATGGGACATAGGGTGAAGGGGAAACTGGGAAAGGGGAAAGCCTTCGGAATGTAAACAAAGAATATAGAAAATAAAAAAATTTAAAAAATGATTTAATTGGCAACAAGGATAAAATAAAGATGGCTTCCAGGATGCTATTACAATATTCATCACCTAAGTCATCAGTAATAAAGCACAGCAGCCAGCTCCTTTCAAGTCCAGGCACTATGGCCTACTGAGGAGAATGGAAGCATCAGAAGAGAGACCCTCATACTCTATAGAACATATAATAAAGATGTGAGGAAAGCCTTTCCTAAAGAGTTAATAATCCTAATAGCCTATCTGATGTTTTTTTTTTTCATTGTATTAATGTTTGTCTCTTTATTTTTGAAACTGTTCAGGATGTTTTGTGTATTTGACAGGTGAGTCGGCAGGAAATACCTTGTTCCTTCCCTGAAATTGTGTTTTCTTTTCTTTTTTTCTCTACTTTTTTTTATTAGATACATTCTATATTTACATTTCATTTCCCTTTTTCTGATTCCCTGCCCCTCAAAGGTGCCACATGCCCTTTTCCCTCCCCGTGTTCCCCTTTTCCCACTTCCCTATTCTGGTATTCCCTTACACTGATGCTTTGATCCTTTCCAGCACCAGTGTCCACTTCTTCCTTCTTGTTGGACATCATTTGGTATGTGGATTGTGTCTTTGGTGTCCCAAGATTCTAGGCTAATATCCACTTATCAGTGAGTGCATACCATGGGTATTCTTTTGAGACTGGGTTACCGCACTTAGTATTATGTTCTCCAGCTCCATCCATTTCTCTAAGAATTTCATGAATTCATTGTTTCTAATGGCTGAATAGTACTTCACTGTGTATATATACCACATTTTTTGTATCCATTCTTCTGCTGAGGAACATCTGGGTTCTTTCCAGCTTCTGGCTATTATAAATAGGGCTGCTATGAACATAGTGGAGCATGTATCCTTATTGAATGCTGAGGAATCTTCTAGGTGTATGCCCAGGAGTGGTATGGCTGGGTCCTCTGGAAGTATTGTGTCCAGTTTTCTGAGGAACTACCAGACTGATTTCCAGAGTGGTTGTACCAGCTTGCAGTCCCACCAGTAGTGGAGGAGTGTTCCTCTTTCTCCATATCCTCGCCAACACCTGCTGTTTCCATTGTGGGGGACCTCAATACTCCACTATCCTCAATGGACCGATCAAGAAAACAGAAACTAAACAGGGACACAGGGAAACTCATTGAAACTTTGGACCAATTGGATTTAACAGATATATAGAAAGAGAACATTTCATCCTAAAGCAAAAGACTATACCTTTTTCTCAGCACCTCATGGTACCTTTTCCAAAATCGACCATATAATTGGTCACAAGTCAGACCTCAAAAAGTATAAGAAGATCGAACTAATCCCATTCCTCCTATCTGATCACCATGGAGTAAGAGTGGGCTTCAATAACAACAAAAACAACAGAAAATTCTCATACTAATGGAGGCTAAACAATATTCTACTCAATGATACCTTAGTCAAGGAAGAAATAAAGAAAGAAATCAAAGACTTTCTAGAATTTATTGAAAATGAAGGTACAACATACCCAAATCTATGGGACACAATGAAAGCAGTGCTAAGAGGAAAACTCATAGCCCTGAGTACCTCCAAAAAGAAACAGGAGAGAGCATATACTAGCAACTTAATGGCGCACCTGAAAGCTCTGGAACAAAAAGAAGCTATTTCACCCAGGAGGAGTAGAAGACAGGAAATCATCAAACTCAGGGCTGAAATCAATCAAGTTGAAACAAAAAGAACCATACAAAGAATCAACAAAACCAGGAGCTGGTTCTTTGAGAAATAAACAAGATAGATAAACCCTTAGCCAGACTTACCAAAGGGCACAGAGACAGTATTCAAATTAACAAAATTAGAAATGAAAAGGGAGATATAACAAAAGAAACTGAGGAAATTCAAAAAATCATCAGATCCTACTGATGTTTTAATCTCTATAAGACAAAGTCAACAGATGAAGAAAAGTTTCAATGCAGAACCAAAATCTTAACTCATCCAGCATTCCATGCTAGCTGTGATTTTCTTGTTACTTAACTTTCACAGTTTTTATAACAAGTCTGTATTAGCCAGATTTCTGTGGCAGCACCAATATTGACAGCCCATGTATACATTTTTAAAAAGTGAAAATTGGAGAGTCAAGTTAATGACTCTTTCCCTGATTTCATCCACATCATATTGCTACTTTCTGATTAGAAGTGTGACTACATCAGGACCTGGAAAGTAGCAACGTGAAATGGACAAAGAAATGCTCAGAGGACCAGAAATAGATACTCCTTTCTAATCTGTTCCCAAGGGTGCTAATTGTGATCAGGCAGAACTATATTAATTCCTTATGTGGACATATATCCTAATGATCCAACCACTTCCACTAGGTATTCCAACATATAAGTTCTTTTTTGTTTGTTCATTTGTTTGTTCATTTCATTTTTATTAATTAATTATTTTATTTATTTATGTCCCAGATGTCACACCAACTTCTGGTCTCTCTTCACAGTTCTTTCCCTATCCCTCCTTCCCTTTGCCTTTGAGAGGGTGTCCCCTACCTAGTGTCCACACCACCCTATGATATCAACTATCTATAGGACCAGGCACATCCACTCCCTCTGAGGCCAGACAAGGCAGGCCTCTGCTATATATTTGGCAGGGGGTTCAGACCAGCCCATGTATACTCTTTGGTTGGTGGCTCAGTCTCTGGGAGCTCTCCCAGGGTCCAGGTTATTTGACATTGTTGGTCTTCCTATGGGTTTGCCATGCCCTTCAGTTCCTTCACTCCTTCCCCTAAATTTTTCACAGGGGTTCCCAACCTCAGTCAACTGCTTGGCTGTGAGTATCGGCTTCAGTCAGCTGCTGGTAGAGCCTCTCAGACGACAACTCTGCTAGGCTCCTATCTACAGTCAAATACAGCATCAGTAACAGTCTCAGGCATTGGTGACTGTCCATGGGATGGATCCCAAGTTGAGCCAGTCATTGGTCGGCCATTCATTCAGTCTCTGCTCCATTAATTAAAGTCTGTTTTGATTTGCATTTCCCTGATTGACTAAAAATGTTGAACATTTCTTTAGGTACTTCATGGCCATTAGTTATTCCTCAGTTGAGTATTCTTTGCTTAGTTTTGTACCCCATTTTTAATAGGGTTATTTGTTTCTATGGAGTCTAATTTCTTAAGTTCTTTGTATATATTGGATATTAGCCCTCTTTTGGATGTAGGGTTGGTAAAGTTCATTTCCCAATCTGTTGGTTGCCATTTTGTCCTACTGACAGTGTTCTGTGCCTTACAGAAGTGTTTAGCATGTGACTGGCCATTGTCCTTTAAGAATATTTTTAAATTAATTAATTAATTTACTTTCTATCCCTGTTGCAGCTTCTCCTCCCTCCTCATACCTCCGCCCCTTCCTCTCACTTCCCTTCACCCCATCCTCCCCTTTCTTTTTTTCTCAAAGAAGTTGAGGCCAAGATGAATGTCAACCTACTTTGGCATATCAAGTTGCAGTAGGACTAGGCATATCTTCTCCCACTGAGTCTAGACAATGCAGCCCAGTTAGGGGAAGGAATACAAACACAGGGAACAGTGTCAGAGACAACTTCTACTCCAGTTGTTAGTGGCCCCACATGAAGACCAAGCTTCATATTTGCTACATATGTATAGGGGTCTAGGTCTCTCCCATGCATCCTCTCTTGTTAGTGGTTCATACTCTGTGAGCCCTGTGGCTCTACTGATTCTGGATGTTTTCTTGTGATGTTCTTGATCTCTCTGGACCCTTTCTACTGCTGTTCCACACTATTCCACCTAGCTTCACCTAATGATTGGCTATGGGCCTCTGCATCCATCAGCAGCTAAATAAAGCCTCTAAGAGAACAGTGACACTAGGCTCCTGTCTGCAAGGATAGCAAAATATTACTAATACTGTTAGGAGTTGGCTCTCTTTAAATTGGGCCAATCATTGCTTGTACATTTCCTCAATCTCTGCTCTATCTTAATCCCTGTACATCTACGTTGTAGGCAGGACAAATTTTGGGTCGAAGGTTATGTGAGCATGGGTGGGTTGGTGTCCCCCTACCTTCACGGAAAGCCTTGCCAAAGGCTTTCTGGCTGGGTCGATTTACAGACTTCCCCATCCCTCCACTGGAAGTCACAAGTTGGCCATTTCAGGTTTTCTGTGCCCCATTGTTTAGCGCTTCAGCAAGGGTCACTACTATAGACACCCATAGCCTCCTTAGTCCCAGTCTCATCCCAGATATGCAACCCCTAACAATTTCCATTCTCTGAGCCCTCTCCCTGCCCACACCTGAATCCTACCCCAGTTCTCCTCCCCATAGCCTCTTCCACCCAGATCCATCTCTCCACCCTTCTCCTCCGATTACTAGTATGTATAACATCTGAGTGAGACTCAAGCATCCTCCTTTAGGCCCTTCCTATTATTTAGCTTCTTTGTGTCTATGGATGGTAGCATGGTTATCTTGTACTTTACGTCTAATGTCAGTTTATAAGAGAGTACATATACCATGCATGCCCTTTTGGGTCTGGGTTACTTCACTCAGGATGATATTTTTTAGTTCCATTCATTTGTCTGTGAATTTCATGATATCTTTTAATAACTGAGTATTATTCCACTGTATTTCTTTATCAATTCTTTGGTTAAGGGATATCTAGGGTTTTGTGTTGTTTTGTTTTGTTTTGTTTTGTTTTGGGTTTTTTGTTTTTGTTTTTTGCTGTTGTTGTTGTTTTGGGTTTTTTGTTTGTTTTTTTGTTTTTTTAGTTTCTAGCTATGGATAAAACTGCTATGAACACACTTGAGCAAGTGTCCTCGTCGTATGGTAGAGCATCTTTAGGGTATATGCCAAAGAGTGGTACAGCAATGTCTTCAGGTAGAACTATTCCCAATTTTCTGAGAAACCGCCAAATTGATTCCCAAAGTGGTTATATGAGTTTGCAATCCAACTATCAGTGGAGGAGTATTCCCCTCGCTTAGAATCCTTAGCAGCATGTGCTGTCTGTTGAATTTTTGATATTAGCCATTCTGACTGGTATAAGATAGAATCTCAGAGACATTTTGATTTGCATTCCTTTATGACTAAGATGTAGAACATTTCTTTAAATACCTCTCAACTGTTAGAGATACCTGTGTTGAAAATTCTCTGTTTAATTTGTACCCCATTTTTAATTGAGTCATTTGGTTTGTTTGTGTCTAAGTTCTTCAGTTATTTATATATTTTGGATATTAGTCCTTTGTTAGTCCTTTGTCAGATTTAAGGTTGGTGAAGATCTTTTCCCATTCTGTAGGCTGATGTTTTGTCCCATTGATGGTATCCTTTGCCTTACAGAAACTTTTCAATTTCATGAGGCCCTATTTATATTGTTCATCTTAGTGCCTGTGCTATCAGGAAAGTCTCTCCTGTACCAATGCATTCAAGGTTATTCCCAGTTTTCTCTTCTATTGTATATAGTGTATCTGGTTTTATGTTAAGATCTTTGATCCACATGGCTTGAATTTTGTACAGGGTGATAAACATGGATCGATTTTCATTCTTCTATATGCAGACGTCCTATTAGGCCAGCATAATTTGTTGGAGATGCTTCATTTTTTCCATTGTATGGTTTTGCCTTCTTTCCATAAGTGTGTGGGTAGGAGAATATTGTAGTAGGTTCTCATTCATGGAATGGTTCTCAATTTGGACCAGTCATTGGCTAGAAAGTCCCTCAATTTTTGTTCCATCTTTATTTCTGCTCATCTTGTAAGCAGAACAAATTGTGAGTCAAAGGTTTTGTGGGTAGGTTGATGTTCCCATCCTTTCACTGGAAGTCTTGCCTAGCTATTCCATATGCCTTATTGCTAGGAGTCTTAGAGCATTCTCTAATGGCCAAGAAGCACTTGATGAAATGTTGAACATCCTTAGTCACCAGAGAAATGCAAATCAAAGATTCTGAGATTTCATCCTAGCAATCCATCAGAATGGTTAAGATCAAAACCTCAAGCAACAAAGCAACAATTAATGCTGAGAGAATGTGGAGCAATGGGAACAGTCCTCCATTGCTTATTGGAGTACAAACTTGTAGAGTTGTGGTTCCATTTTCGGCTTCTTCCTTTGAGGTTTCCAGGCACTACTGTGTACCAAGCAGGGAAGGATAAAAGGATATACAGAATGGGTGGGTCAGCAAGATTCTGGTCAGTCAGTGAATAGGGGTTGTTGAGGCTTCTCTAGGGATTTGACTGTTAAAGTTCTTTTAGACAATAATCAATAAAACAGCATATGTGCATACACTTTATACAGAGGGGTTGGGAGTTGACCAAGGCCTACATATGAGCTTTGCTCATACTGTTGTTCCTCCTATCGGGCTGTAAACTCCTTTAGCTCCTTGGGTCCTCTTTCTAGATGCTCCATTGAGGACCCTTTGCTCAGTTCAATGGTTGACTGAGAGCGCCCACCTCTGTATTTGTCAGGCACTGGCAGGGCCTCTCTGGAACCAACCAGAACCCCAGAGCTCCCAGGGACTTAATATCCAACCAAAGAGTACACATGGAGGGACCGATGGCTCCAGCCACATGGGTAGCAGAGGATGGTCTGGTCAGACATCAATGAGAGGAGAGGTCTTTGGACCTGTGAAGGGACATTGCCCAAGGGTAGGGGAATGCCAAGTCAGGGAAAGGGGGAAAGGGTTAGTGAGCAAGGGGAGGTGGAATGGGATGGGGGTTTTCAAAGGGGAAACCAAGGAAAGAGGACAGCATTTGAAATGTAAATAAAGAAAATATCTAATAAAAATAAAAGAATTTAAAGTACCTAAATGCCTTATTTGTATGGAGATGCATTCCAGAAATCCCAGGTACTTGCTGGGATAGTTCTTATCAAGGAGCCACAACCATACAGTGGAAAAAAGATAGCCTTTTCAACAAATGGTGCTGGTTCAATTGGAGGTCAACATGCAGAAGAATGTGAATTGACCCACTCTTATCTCCTTGTACTAAGATCAACTCCAAGTGGATCAAGGACCTCCACATAAAACCAGACACACTGAAACTATTAGAAAAGAAACTTGGGAAGACCCTGGAGGACATGGGCACAGGGGGAAAGTTCCTGAACAGAACACCAATAGCTTATGCTCTAAGATCAAGAATTGACAAATGGGACCTCATAAAATTACAAAGTTTCTGTAAGGCAAAGGACATTGTCAGAAGGACAAAATGGCAACCAACAAAGTGGGAAAAGATCTTCACCAACCCCACATCCGACAGAGGGCTAATTTCCAATATATTCAAAGAACTCAAGAAATTAGACCCCAAAGAACCAAATAACCCTATCAAAAAATGGGGTACAGAGCTAAACAAAGAATTTACACCAGAAGAAATTTGGATGGCCTAGAAACACCTTAAGAGATGTTCAACATCATTAGTCATCAGGGAAATGCAAATCAAAACAACCCTAAGATTCCACCTCACACCAGTCAGAATGGCTAAGATTAAAAACTCAAGAGACAACAGGTGCTGGTGAGGATGTGGAGAAAGAGGAACACTCCTCCACTGTTGGTGGGATTGCAAGATGGTACAACCACTCTGGAAATCAGTTTGGAGGTTTCTCAGAAAATTGGGCATGTCACTTCCAGAGGACCCTGTCATACCATTCCTGGGCATATACCCAGAGGATTCCCCTGCATACAATAAAGACTCATGCTCCACTATGTTCATAGCAGCCTTGTTTATAATAGCCAGAATTTGGAAGGAGCCCAGATATCCCTCAAAGGAGGAATGGATACAGAAAATGTGGTATATTTATACAATGGAACACTACTCAGCAATTAAAAATAATGAATTCCTGCAATTTGTAGGCAAGTGGTTAGATCTGGAAAATATCATCCTAAGTGAGTTAATCCAATCACAAAAGAATACACATGAAATGCAATCAATGATTAGTGGATATTAATGAGCCAAGAAGCCCTAAATACTCAAGGCACAATTAGCAAGTCAAATGATTCCCAAGAAGAAGAAAGGAGAGGACCCTGGGCCTGAAAAGTTTGGATCCAGTTTTGTAGATCCAGAACAGAGAAATGGTGGTGGTGGGGGTGATTGGGGAATAGTTGGGGGGAGAGGACTTATAGGATGTATGGTGGGGGGGGGACTGGGAAAGGGGAAAGCCTTTGGAATGTAAACAAAGAATATAGAAAATAAAATTTAAAAAAAAAAACAATAAAAAACTATAAGAATGAAAAAAAAGAGGAAGTTGAACTTATAGGATTGCCAAGAGCTATGATACCTTCCTTGGGTAGAGAGTATGTGGGGATCTGGCTCCTCAAAAAAGGTCAGAGTAGGGGAAGCCCGGCTGGTAAAGGGAGTCCTCCATTTTGCACCAAGCTCATAGGAGCTATCTAGGCATAGTAGACTTTGATCTTACAGTTTCCCTACATACAACCCCTTTGCAAATCAATTTGGAGGTTTCTTAGAAAATTGAGAATACCTCAGGACCCAGTCTTACCATCAGGGGCATATAACCAAAGTAAGATCCACCATGCTACAAGGACACTTGCTCAGCTCTGTTCACAGAAGTTTTATTCATAATAGCCAGAAACAACTTAGATGTCCCTCAATGGAAGCATGAATAAAGACAATATGGTACATTTACACAATGGAATATTACTCAGCTATTAAAAACAAAGATATCATGAAATTTGTAGACAAATGAATGCAACTAAAAAATATCATCCTGAGTAAGATAACACAGACCCAAAAAGACATGCATAGTATGTATTCACTTATAACTGAATATCAGCCATAAAGTACAAGATAACCATACTACAATCTATAGACCCAAAGATGCAAAGTAACATGGAGGACCTAAGGAAGGAGGCTTGAATCTCACTTGGAAGGGGAAATAAAATGGACATAGAGTGTGGAAAAAGGAAGAGATGGAGTGGGAGAAGGGTTGGTGAGGAGAAAAGGAGGGATCAAGCCTGGGAAGGATGGAGGTTGAAAGAATCTAGAAAGAGAACTGGGACTGCTGAGAAAGGTAGATTTCTGGGACAAAGTAGAAACCTAGGACGAGGGAAACTCTCATGAATCATTAAGGGTTCCTATCTATAAGATTCCTGTTGAGGAGGGATATTTAACAAGAACACTTTCAAACAAGTTTTATGCATAAGAAGTAATAGTTTCACGTCAAGAAAAATCTCAGAATTACATGGTAAATTAGTTTAAGGTAATTCATGAAATTAACAGCCAAGTTTCATGTTGAGCACTACCTATAAGCCCAATGTCAGCAAAATCAAGTCCAGTGTAGCTGAAGGGAGTAATTGGGACAGGCTCACTCCTGGAGGATTAATTTAACTCCCAACAGATTGTGGCAGCCACCTTTCGTTTCCACAGAAAGACTCCATCAGCAAGCAGATTTCAATTAGTGAAGTGTGGCTCTATTGACTTATTAGCGACAGAAGGAGACACAGCAGACAGATAACACACTGGATTACATCAGCATTAATCTTATGTCCATGACATCAGAAAAAAAATTCAAATGCATTAGCTCTCTCCCTCGGGAATAAAACAAAGGATTTTTTTGCCTCCTATTACAATGAGTTTAATCTTCATAAAAGGTGATAGATTGATTTATAAATTGAGAGTGAGGTTAAGACTCCCTTGTCACTGAAGAGGTATGAAATTCCAGGGGAGCCTTTGACTAGATCCCTGTGTATTAGAGACCTCCCATTCAGATGTCAGTTCTGGCTAAATCTTCCTTTAAAAAGAAAGCTCAGGTAAATTGTTGAGATGCTCATCCAGCAAACAACAAGAAGAAAGACTGAGCACTTGGTTGTGTGGACTAGGTAAAAAGAAGTCCATGCTAATAGTCTATGGCATTGATAGGAGGATGAAGACAGGAGATATTAGAAGGGACACTCTTCTCTCATCTAAGTAATTCTGCTTCTATTTTTCTCATTCCTGTTTTTCTGGTTATGCTATAGTTTGCCTTCCTTGCCATGTTCTGTAGAGACCTAACATTATCCACCTTTGTATGAATGAAGCAAAACCTCATACAGTTCTGCAGAGAGAACATTCTAGGACACATGCCCCACATCCAAGATGTTAGTAGACTAGATCTCAATGTCAACCCATGCCCTCAAGATCATCATCTAGATCCTAACCCTCTAGTTCCCAGATAAAAAATAGAAGTTCAAAGGCCACGGAAAAAAAAAACAAACACATAGTTAAACAGCAAATCTATGAAGTACCCAGGAAGGCTATGATGGACAGGACGAAGCCCAGAACTGAAATGGACCAGAGCAAGATACAGGCCCTGAAGGCTCGCCCTCATTGTCCTAACTTCTTTAATTTGACATGAGCTTCTATTTTGCCACAATTTCCCAATAATCCCATAGTACTATAAGTCCATCAAGAAATGGAGCTATTCACTAGCTTACATCGTTCATCATCTAATCATCTCTAGAAATGTCCCCATAGACTCACCCAAAGATATATATACTAGTAATATCCTAGGTCCTTCTAAACCAATAAAATTTATGATTAAATGTAATTTATCCCCATAGTGCTGATAAAAGAAAAACATGTGTGTTGGAGAGACGCATCAGTGGTTAAGAGTACCAGATTGTCTTCCAGAAGACGTGGGGTTGATTCCCAGCATCCGCATGGTGGCTCACAAAAGTCTGAATTCTAGTCGATGTGGATCTGGTGCCTTCCCCTGGCCTCCAAAGCCATTGCATGTACATGATATATAGATATTTATGCAGACAAAACACCTATATGAGCAACAATTTTTAAATAAAAAATAACAGAAGATAGCATGGTGCGTTGACTATTTTAAACACATCATAATCCCTTGACAATCATGAGAGAAGGGGCTCTTAAGGGAGAGCCTATGGAAAGCTCTGGTAGAAAGGGATAAAACAAACAATGCATCAGGATGGGTCAAACTGGTGTTGTGGAGAAGAAGGTAAGGTAGAAGAATAAATAGATGTGAAGCTCCTTGGGAAAAGACATATCAAGACCTACAGCAGCAGTAGAAGTTTCTCTCCCTCCCTCCCTCCCTCCCTCACACACACCCCCTCTCTCTCTTTCTCTCTCTCTCTCTCTCTCTCTCTCTCTCTCTCTCTCTCTCTCTCTTCCTCTCTCTCTCTCCTAAAAAACATATAAATCAATAAATCAATTTATGCTGTAATAGGGCTACAATGCCTTACTAAACACCAAAACTTAACAAATAAAAAATACAGTACAAGAAATGGGTTACTGTTTTTAGACTTGTTGGCCAGACAGGTAGCGTTAGACCTCAAACATTGTAGACTATTGCATTTGATTGTAATCCAGAACTCAATAGTAAGACCTTATTGCTGATAACTCCATGTACATGAATCATATTAAATAATGAAATCAAGCTTGTTTGAAACTGGAACTTTTATCACTCTTGCTTAGCTTTCATGGTCCTAGCAGGTGATAGGTAATAATAGTGTAGTTAGCAGATGCCTTGACAGGAAAGAAGGATACATACAAAATAACATTAAACAAACTGCAGGTTATATTTAGAGATATATATGTATTCATACATATGTGTGCATTCAATAACAATTATTGAAGAAACAGGCCATGAATTTGAAAAAGAGAAAGGAGGGGTGTATAAGAATGTCTCTAGCGAGGCAAAAAGAAAGGAGAAAAGATTTAAGTATATTTTACTCTCAAAAATTAAAAAAGGAATTGAAAAAGTTTACAGATCAGAAACTGTAATCGAGATAAAGAAAGAAAAAGTATAGAAGAGATTAATATGCACAATTAAAAGGCTCTTTCTCATTATTTTAAAAGCATAACTGTGTAAAAAATAACTACAAGTTTGGGGTGATTTCAGCTTATACTTATATGATATAATGGGATCAAAGTCAGACAAATAGAAGAAATAACTAGGAATGCTCTATTTAGATGGTGACTACATTCCCTGAGATATATTATTTAAAAATAGACATACATATCATAAGTATGTTTTACAAACTTTAAAGATCATCTTGAATTTTTTCAAAAGAGGAATAATATAAAACAATATTCAATATTTTATTAAAGCCAGTAGTAGTCTATGTAATCATATAAATGACTATTCAGATATGAAAGGGAAAATTTATTTAACTATAAAAATGTGTATCAAACTCTTAAATGCAAATTACTAAGTTACAAGAATCCTTAAAGGACTATATTCTATATGACTTCATTATACAGCGTTTTCAGAAAAACAACTATAAACGCCAACCAAAAGGACAGCTGTTGCCAGAAGCATGCTGGGTAGGAAAAGCACAAGAACTTTGGTAGAAATGTGACTCTACTCCTTATGCCATTAGTTATGAATACATAAACTCCATGTATCTTACAAAATCCACAGAACCTTAAGCCCTTTATAGCACAGAGCGAGTATCTTTGTATGCAATATTTAATAATTTAGGGTGCTGGAACAGACTGTAGCAAATACAGATATGAGAAAAGGTTCTTCATTAAATGCATTTAGATTTTTAGATAAACTCATAAAATTAATTGTAAACAAATGACTCACACATCACTTCCCACTCTACTTGGCAACCTTGTTCCCTACAGGGATATGGGTTGGCAATTCTGCTGGTATTAGCCGTATATGCTCAAGTGAATGAGAAAATAACATGCTCTCACAGGGAAGGGCTTGTCATTATCTGTCTACAAGATTTCAGAAAAACAAAGGAAGGAGATGAGAATCAGCCATAGTGACACACTGTGAAGAACTATTTTATTAAAATATCATAAAGATAAGATCTACAATAAAATATATAGTATGTTATATTTCTATTTCTTAATATTGAAGATAAAAATGTTATTTGCAAATACATGTATAGCAAGTATTTTTAAGGCATACGTTTGAAGACTGCACAACACATGCATCTTGTTTCTGATAAAGGATAAAATAGAAAAAAAGGAAATAGAGAATCTAAATAGAATTTCAATTGTTCGTGTTTTCTTTTAAATCTGAAGCCTGTGTGAAATTGTTAGTATTTGTTATAATGAGGCAAGATTATCAAAATGGTTATTATATTACACTATTCCTTTTCTATATATTTAAATTTTCTATAATTAAAAGGAAATTATTTCAGTAATTACATTGATGGGGGTATGTATCTATGGGAGTACATATAGATGGATTATATATATGTATATATAGATGGATGATTATATATATATATAATATATAATATATATATAGTATATATATACATATACATATATATATATATATATGGGTATATATGTAAGGATGTTTAGTGTTAATTGAGTAGATGGGTATTAGAACTGGCTCTGAAACAGTATTAACCTATCCACAGAAGGTAAAAGTAAGGAGAAATGGAGGGTGTGTCCTGAATATCTAGTTCATGCAACTGAATAGAATGAAACTCATCTATGGAAAGAGGAGGTAAAGTCAGTTTGGAGTGAACGGAGCTATGGACAAGGCACATTTCAAACACTCAATAAATCTTTTTTGGCTGCTTTGTACAGATAGGCTCAGGGTACTGCCACAAGGACATTCCACTTCTAAAGGCACACTTTCTTTTTTTTTTATACTGTCATTTAGAGCACACCAGGTCTTACCTCAAATCCAGTAAGCAGGTAGGCAAGGAAGGGGAACACATTATCACGTTGCCCAATTACAGATATTATGAGACAAAGGATTCCAAGTGAATCCTCTCCTGCACTTTCACAATACACTGGAGAAAAGAGCTCTTACAACTTTAGCCATGGAACGTAGCTCCCCTTTAACAGAAATCAATAGATTCTCTGGAGAGAAGCAGCAAATGACTTCCTTTTAGAATTTCATGACTGGCTTTGTTTCTACACAGCAGTCTATAAAATCATAGCAAGAAACGAGCTTGTGGCAGAAAGAAAAGAAAATCATCAGTCTGCACGATCACCCTGTTTGAAGAGCTTGGGACACTGGCTGTTAATTGTGAGATATCCTTTTAAACCCAGCCAGGTCTCTAAATTCCTAGTGACTTCTAGACCTGTTCTTGGCCCCGCCTTCCTTAGATGACATGTAGAAGTTATATCACATTTACCATGACAACTTGTAATAGTTTAGTTTTGTGTCCTGTTTTTATGAATCATGAGGCCACTTTAGAACAGGAAGCAAAGGTGAAAGTGAACAACTTGAGAATCCTCTTGGAATGAGTAAACTAAAAGGAACAGAAAATTGAATAGAGCTGGGCAAATATCTCAGCTGCTAAAGTATTTGCAGCATATCCAGGAGGATCAGAATTTGAGCCCCAGAACCTGCATGCAAAAAATCAAACAGGCTGGGCATGGTGAAGGGCACATGCAATGCCAACACTAGAGAGGCACAGTCAGGTAGATCCTTGGACAATTCAAAACTACAAGCCCCAGGCCATTGGAAGACCCTGTCATAAAATCAAAGTGAGTATGTCCTGAGAAACAACATCCAAGGCTGGCCTCTGGCCTCTGCATGCATACCTACATTTACTAAAACACACCCATGCATCTACACACACACACACACACACACACACACACACACACACACTGTGGGGGATACATACACATGTGAAACAACACATAAAATACTCAAGCACCAATGGATAAAAATAAAATTGTACTAAATGGGAGGTGTGACACATTAGTCTTAACCATTAATTTCACACAAGGAGCAAAATGGAAACATAGGTGGAAAACAGTCGATCTATCTATCTATCTATCTATCTATCTATCTATCTATCTATCTCTTCCTCTCCCTCTCCTCTTTCTCTCCTTTTGTCCTCTCTATCTCTCTCTCTTCCTCTCCCTCTTCTACCTCTCCCTCTCCTCTTTCTCTCTCCTTTCTTCCCCCTTTCTCTCTCTCTCTCTCTCTCTCTCTCTCTCTCTCTCTCTCTCTCTCTCTTCTTGTCTCTTTCTTTTCCCCCCTTTCTCCCTTTCCCCACAATCTCCCTCCTTCTCAGTCTCTCTTTCCCTATCCCTGTCCACAATATTTCTCTCCACTCCCTCTTACATTCTAACCAAATGAAGGTAGAAAACACAGCTGCAGCTCAGGGCTCCCCCATGAGTGCCCAGCACTATTTAGTGTTTAGTCAAATCAGCCTCAGAAAACCCAACTAGTTCATAATTAAGTTCTATTGGCAAAGATTTGTGTCCTCATCAGGGGCATCTAATACTAATATGGCCACAATAATTGATTAACTTAAAAAAAAGTATATTTCAAAAGTTTCAAGTAAGCACAAATATTTTCAATCTATAACTTGTAAGGAATTAGTTAATTTAAACGTAAAACACTTTATCTGTTGAAAGTTTAACCCAACTCATTAAATAAGTTTTGTAAGGGATATTTTAGAAATGCCAGAAGTTGTCAATTTGCCCATATGTCTGACTCTGTGTGTGTGTGTGTGTGTGTGTGTGTGTGTGTGCGCGCGCGCGCGCTTGTTACCTGTAACATTCATTGGCACAAGCCAGTGAATTTTGTTAATTACTTCATTAAATAATCAACACTCAGTATTCACTATAACTATTTGAAAATGTACTGTCTTCTATGTCTATTTAATTATAGCATACTATGATTATTGGAAAGTTTTTTTTTTAACCTTAAATATCTGAGGTTGGATCCCACACAATATCCCCCTTCAATGTTAACATGCCTATTGATATTTTCATTGTCCCAGTTTTGTTTATGTAGCTATTTGTAGAAAAGCCTGTTTCACAGCAGAGTTCCTGGCATTCCTGCTGTTAAAACCTTCTGCCCCTTCTTTGGCTTTATTTCCTGAACCCTAGATGTAGGATCTGTGATAAAGACCCAGACACATTGGTAGAGCTCAACTCCCCCATGATCATTTGATCTCTGAATTGTAACTATTTGTGCCTTACTGTGGTGGTTTCCATTTGCAATAAAGAGAGGCTACTTTGATGAGAGCTTGTTGCTATACTTCCTGTAGGTGTACGGGTAAGATTTATGTAGTTAAGAAAGTGTCAGTAGTAGACTCTTTTCTCTTTTTTTCTTCTTTTTTTTTCCTGCCTCGCCAGTTCAAAGGAAAGTTCTAGAATCAAGATCCAAAGCCTGATAGCCCTGTCCCCAGCTCTCTAATGGTACAAGCAGCAGGATAGGGATATAACCCAGGGAAGAGTCGAGAGAGGCATCGCGATCCCTCCAAGACCCCTTTCAATCACCTTCCCTGATATGTGCTCATCCCCACATGTACTTTCTTGGTCCATAAGCCGTGGACTTCCTTGCCTGTTTCTGCCTCTTGGGTCCTTGGTGCTAAAGAGTGACTGATAGCTGTCTCCATTTGACAGACTCCTTCCAGGATGACAGTGGTTGGAGCACACTGGAAACCCACTTCCTTTGGGTTAAGTAATATCAATTCCTTTTGCCTTCCTTTATCAGAAGAGGTGTCCAGAGTTTAATCATTTTCATGATTCTCGCTGTACAGCCTCCAATTTGGCCACATCCCATGGAGGATGAAGACTCGAGCCTTTACTCCCTCTGAGCTAAAAGGGGTTTGGTTCCTGATGCGTGAGTGTATGAAGCTTTATCAACGGCCCCTACTTTTAAATAGCTGTGATGTGTGTTCACACCCAACCTGAGCTACACTCAAATGATATATTGGTCTTTTTGTACCCGGAAAACGAAGTGTTCAATACCCGTGAACATTTTATTCCATGATACACATGTATCTTTTCTGAGGCCCATGAGCTCATTAGCCCTAGAAAGCTGAATGGGTTCCCAGTACCAGCCATGATTTCCCTCCCCTTGAGTAGGTCTTAAGTCCAGTTAAGTAACTGTTGGTAACCACCAACATGTGAATGCCTCTTACTGTTGCCATTATGCATAGCTTGCCTACTGGTAAGAGTCAGTATTCGTTGATGTTGCACTGGGTGGGACTGTTAATTGCTTCTCTCCCTGGGCAACTTGGATAGTATTATCTGGAACTATGAAAGTTACATTACAGGAGAGGCTCTCAAGTCAGATACACTCTAATTATCCAAGTCCTGGGTCCTAAGGCATCTTCAGCAACAGGGACCAACTAACATCAGCTGGGAGAAGGAAAATTACCCTGCATTGCAGATGAGCTTCCCTTATTGACCATGCAGTGGAAAAGGATCAGCAATAAAATTGTATATACACAAACATCAAAACAAACTAAATGGTTTGGTGTGCGTGTATGTGTGTCTGTGCCTGTGTCTGTCTATGTGCATATACATACCTACATGTATATAAATAATAAAGAAAAAGCTATCTTGAGAATGGGAGTGCATGGAAGGGGTTAGAAGGAGGGTAACTGGGAGGGGCTACAGGAAGAAAAATGAAGGAGAAAGTGATGTAATTCTATATCAAATAAAAATATATTTGTAAAATTATCTACTGGTTCCCAAATCTGCAAACCTCTGGACACATTTCTGGCTCACATGGCCCAAATTCTATGGACAGACATCTGCATAGACAAAGAATTGGACTTCAATCATCAGCCCTAACTCACAGGTGACAAGGAGACCCTTCCTGGCCACATTTGAATCATGAATTATGCAGATTTAATTGACTTTTTTATTGCTTTGACCTTTGCATAAACACTTGCAAAGCAGAGAATACTCAGCAGATGTTTTCTAAACATCCTGTTTGAAATAGACTATGACTCTCTTTAAATAGTGGTGAGAAGTAGGCTGGTGACATGGTTCTTCAGCTCACCCTGAAAAGGCTCATGTGAGCTCATGGAATCCAATCCTTTGCAGAGGACCAAGGAAGTCATTTCCTCAATGAGACATTTATGCTCCAGTGAATGGCTTCACACCCAGGTCCATGCTGGTGGTTCTGATAATTACCAAGAGCAACAGCATCAAAGATTTTAGAAAAATTACCTGGACTGACATTTGATTATAGTATATATTTCCAGAATCAGCATTTCACTGTGGTGAGAACATTAATCATCTTTTCAAGGAAATGTATCTGTTTCATTGCAGAGTTTTTTTTTTTAATTTTCACATCCACGCATGTACTTTATTTGACAACTCTTGACTGATTTCTTTAAACGGTGCCAATCTAATATTGGTCACCCACTACTTCTTAGGCTAAACTGGTTACCTTCCTTTGATAAATTTTGATAAACCAGGTCCCCAGTATCCTCTGATGAAAGAGTCACACTAGGAGATTAAAATGATAAACACATCAAGTCTGAGAGCTGGCAGTGGCTTTTGGAGATTACCACCCCCCCCATCTTCATCTCTGCCAGATGACAAGGCAGAGAGCCAAAGAGGGAGAGGGTTATGCTTGAGTTCACATTACAAAATGTTTTCTGTAGCTTTTCCTGTAGGGACCTGAATTATCTGTCTTCCATGCTTTCATTGATCTGAAAGCAGGTAGTTGCCAAATCCCCACTTAACTCAGGCACAGAACCAAATAATTAAAATATACCCCAAAGTCCTATTATATATAATAGTGAGATACTTCCTAATGCTTTCCACTGACAGTGTCTCCTAGTGCTGATCCTAGCAGATATTTAGAATAACTAGAAGGGACTGCCTCATGCACATATTCATGACACAAATACATCAAGCTTTGCATAAGATCATATGTGAATAATAAATGAGACAATGGTTTGTAATACCACAATAATAGAGAACTTGGTTCCTACTGAAAGGTTAACTGACATTGAGTTTTCTCTTTACAAGGCAGCTACAAATTCATGACAGTGACTGATAAGTACTTGATTGTTAATCTACTTTTTAATTTGAAGCTCAGGGTGATTTCACATTCACACCAATCCTCCTACCTCAACTGTGCTCAGTTTCTTGTTAGTACTTTTGGTAAAGCTTTGGAATCTGAATCATCAAATATAGTTTTACTCTAAAAGTGTGTACAGTTATACCATAAAACCACTCTGAAATCAGTTTGGCAGTACATCATAAAATTGGACATAGCTATACCACTCTTAGGCATATACCCAGATGAAGCCCAACATGTAATAAGGACACATGTTCCACTATGTTCATAGTAGCCTTATTTAAAATAGCCAGAAGCTGGAAAGAACACAGATGTCCTTCGTCAGAGGAATGGATACAGAAAATATGGTACATTTACACGATGGAATACTACTCAGCTATTAAAAACAACGAATTCATGAAATTCTTAGGCAAATGGATGGAACTAGAAAATATCATCCTGAGTGAGATAACCCAACCACAAAAGAACACACATGGTATATACTCCCTGATAAGTGGATATTAGCCCAGAAGCTTGGAATACACACATCCTTGCCAGCACTTGTTGTCTCTTGAGATTTTTTTTTTAATTTTTATTTTCTATATTCTATGTTTACATTCCAAAGGCTTTCCCCTTTCCCAGTTACCCCTCCACCTTATGTCCCATAATTCCTCTCCCCCCCCCTGCTATTCCCCACTCATTCCCCCCCCCCCACGATTTCTCTGTTCTGGGTCTACAATACTGGATCCAATATTTACAGGCCCAGGGTCCTCTCCTTTTTTCTTCTTGAGAGTCATTTGACTTGCTAATTGTGCCTTGAGTATTTAGGGCTTCTGGGCTCATTAATATCCACTTATCAGTGATTGCATTTTGTGTGTATTCTTTTGTGATTGGGTTAGCTCACTTAGGATGATAGTTTCCAGATCTAACCATTTACCTACAAATTGCATGAGTTCATTATTTTTAATTGCTGAGTAGTACTTCATTGTATAAATATACCACATTTTCTGTATCCATTCCTCTTTTGAGGGATATCTGGGCTCCTTCCAATTTCTGGCTATTATAAACAAGGCTGCTATAAACATAGTGGAGCATGTGTCTTTATTGTATGCAGAGGAATCCTCTGGGTATATGCCCAGGAGTGGTATGCCAGGGTCCTCTGGGAGTGGCATGCCCAATTTTCTGAGGAACCGCCACACTGATTTCCAGAGCGGTTTTACCATTTTGCAATCCCACCAACAGTGGAGGAGTGTTCCTCTTTCTCCACATCCTCGCCAGCACTTGTTGTCTCTCGAGTTTTTAATCTTAGTCATTCTGACTGGAGTGAGGTGGAATCTCAGGGTTGTTTTGATTTGCATTTCCCTGATGACTAATGATGTTGAACATCTCTTGAGGTGTTTCTCGGCCATCTCTTGAGTTTTTAATCTTAGCCATTCTGACTGGTGTGGGGTGGAATCTCAGGGTTGTTTTGGACTCACTTAGATACATTCTTTTGGTATGTAGATCCAGAGAGCTTTGACTGAGAAAAGATCCATCCTGTAGCCTGGGGTCCTGTAGTGAATGACAAGCGTAAAGTTCTGCTGTTCTGCCCCACTCACCTTGGCCTGGCCTTTCCAGATATGCAAATGCCTAGCTGCCATGCAGTCTGTCATAACTCTGCCATGCCTCTGTCATGCCTTTGCTGAAATGGACTGCACCTTCTTAAATCATGACCTAAAATAAATTCTTGTTTGATTAAGTTCTTTTCTGTCAGTCATTTTGTCACATCAATGAGAAAAGTAACTAGAAGAGAAATTTAGTACCAAAACATGGAGCCATTGCTTTGACCACATGACCATGTATCTTTGTGGAGAGAATTTGGAATAGTTCACACAAGTAGGCAGTGCTTGAGTGCTAGAAGCAAAGATTAATTAATCAGTCTAGTGAGACTTGGGGAAATCAGAATGCTGAGAAACATTCAGACTGTGGAAGCCTGGCTTGTAAGGTTTCACAGGGAAATAAAGACTCGATGAGGACTTCAAGTACAGAAGATTCATGTTATATTGAGTCTGAGTCCTGAAAAGTTGAGTTTAAAAGCAATGGACCAAATCTTTTAGCAGAGGAATTTTCAAGACTATATAATGCTGGGCCTGTAGCATGGTTATTGCTCATGGCCTCTACAGAGACTTAGAATGAGAATCCAATATAGAAGAAAACTTGCACCTTACACTACAACAAAAAGAAATGTGCTTGAGGATAAGACCTCACCAAACAAAGGCTCCAGTTGGTAACAATAAAAATACATTTGAAAAGAAAGAGTCTGAATTGGGAACATTACTGATGTGGTGCCTTGCTCAAGAACAGTTACCAAGGGATGCATCTGCAAAGCAACTTCTGCACTTAAGGTTTAAGGAACATTATGAAGGATTGGGGAATTTGCTGTGCAATTGTGTCTTCTAGTATTATCAGAAGCTCTACCCATGAAGTATCACCAACAGGGATAACCAAGGACAAGAATAGACAGGTTAACATGAATGGAGAAGAAAAAAAGGCTTCAATCCTATACAAAGAATTATAGGCAAGTTAGGAAGGCTGATATCAGGATAAATTGTCTTCTCTAGGGAAGAACACAAAAGTTGGTTTCTACTACCAAATAGTTAGCCCTGAAAACATACAAAGGTATCAATAGATGAACTAAGAAAGTTGTATTCATGTATTTAGGAATGTGTATACATATATGTATACACATATATATTATACACACATGCATACATATATATGTTTATTATATGTATATTTTATATATATATACATACATACATACATACATACACATACACACACACACATATATATATGGGGGCCATATTTTGAAAGAGAGCAAGAAGGAACATATGGGAGGGAATTTAGGGAAGAAAAGGAATGGAAAAATGTAATTACAATCTAATTTCAAAAAAAAAGAAGTAAATTTTTTAGAATGTTTGAAGAAATCTTTTTATAGGTTTGGCCAACAAAGTATCAAGAGCCCCCACACCTATGGTAGAAAGAAACCAGACTGAATTTTCAACTGACAGCAATAACATATGGTTGTTTTTTTTTTTTTTTTTTTTTTTTTTTTTAATTTTATTTTCTATATTCTATGTTTACATTCCAAAGGCTTTCCCCTTTCCCAGTTCCCACCCACCATAGTTCCCATAGTTCCTCTCCCCCCCATCTGTTCCCCAATAATTCCCCCTCCCCCCTTGGTTTCTTTACTAAACTGGAAGCAATCTTTACAGGCCCAGGGTCCTCTCCTTTCTTCTTCTTGGGAATCATTTGACTTGCTATTTGTGTCTTGAGTATTTAGGGCTTCTGGGCTCATTAATATCCACTTATCAGTGATTGCATTTCAGGTGCATTCTTTTGTGATTGGGTTAATTCACTCAGGATGATATTTTCCAGGTCTAACCATTTACCTACAAATTGCATGAATTCATTATTTTTAATTGCTGTGTAGTATTCCATTGTATAAATATACCACATTTTCTGTATCCATTCCTCCTTTGAGGGATATTTGGGCTGCTTCCAATTTCTGGCTATTATAAACAAGGCTGCTATAAACATAGTGGAGCATGTGTCCTTATTGCATGCAGGGGAATCCTCTGGGTATATGCCCAGGAGTGGTATGCCAGGGTCCTCTGGAAGTAACATGCCCAATTTTCTGAGGAACCGCCAAACTGATTTCCAGAGCGGTTTTACCATTTTGCAATCCCACCAACAGTGGAGGAGTGTTCCTCTTTCTCCACATCCTCGCCAGCACTTGTTGTCTCTTGAGTTTTTAATCTTAGCCATTCTGACTGGTGTGAGGTGGAATCTCAGGGTTGTTTTGATTTGCATTTCCCTGATGACTAATGATGTTGAACATCTTTTAAGGTGTTTCTCGGCCATCCGAATTTCTTCTGGTGAGAATTCTTTGTTTAGCTCTGTGCCCCATTTTTTGATAGGGTTATTTGGTTCTTTGCGGTCTAACTTCTTGAGTTCTTTGTATATATTGGATATTAGCCCTCTGTCGGATGTGGGGTTGGTGAAGATCTTTTCCCACTTTGTTGGTTGCCGTTTTGTCCTTCTGACAGTGTCCTTTGCTTTGAAGAAACTTTGTAATTTTATGAGGTCCCATTTGTCGATTCTTGATCTTAGAGCATAAGCTATTGGTGTTCTGTTCAGGAACTTTTCCCCTGTGCCCAAGTCCTCCAGGGTCTTCCCAAGTTTCTTTTCTAATAGTTTCAGTGTGTCTGGTTTTATGTGGAGGTCCTTGATCCACTTGGAGTTGATCTTAGTACAAGGAGATAAGAGTGGGTCAATTCGCATTCTTCTGCATGTTGACCTCCAGTTGAACCAGCACCATTTGTTGAAAAGGCTATCTTTTTTCCACCGGATGGTTGTGGCTCCTTTATCAAAGATCAAGTGACCATAAGTCTGTGGGTTAATTTCTGGGTCTTCAATCCTATTCCATTGATCTACCTGCCTGTTGCTGTACCAATACCATGCAGTTTTTAACACAATTGCTCTGTAGTACTGCTTGAGGTCAGGGATATTGATTCCCCCAGAAGTCCTTTTATTGTTGAGAATAGTTTTAGCTATCCTGGGTTTTTTGTTGCTCCAGATGAATTTGAGAATTGCTCTTTCTAGATCTATGAAGAATTGATTTGGGATTTTGATGGGGATTGCATTGAATCTGTAGATTGCTTTTGGCAAGATGGCCATTTTTACTATATTGATCCTGCCAATCCAGGAGCAAGAAATATTTTTCCATCTCCTGAGGTCTTCTTCGATTTCTTTCTTCAGGGACTTGAAGTTCCTGTCATACAGATCTTTCACTTGTTTGGTTAGAGTTACGCCAAGGTACTTTATGTTGTTTGTGGCTATTGTGAAGGGTGTTATTTCCCTAACTTCTTTCTCAGCCTGCTTGTCCTTTGAGTACAAGAAGGCTACTGATTTGCTTGAGTTAATTTTATAACCAGCCACGTTGCTGAAGTTGTTTATCAGCTGTAGAAGTTCTCTGGTGGAGTTTTTTGGATCGCTTAAGTAGACTATCATATCATCTGCAAATAATGATACTTTGACTTCTTCCTTTCCAATTTGTATCCCTTTGACTTCCTTATGTTGTCTGATTGCTCTCGCTAGAACTTCAAGTACTATATTGAAAAGATATGGAGAGAGAGGACAGCCTTGTCTAGTCCCTGATTTTAGTGGAATTGCTTCAAGTTTCTCTCCATTTATTTTGATGTTGGCTACTGGTTTGCTGTAGATTGCTTTTACTATGTTTAGGTATGGGCCTTGAATTCCTGCTCTTTCCAAGACTTTTAGCATGAAAGGATGCTGAATTTTGTCAAATGCTTTTTCAGCATCTAATGAGATGACCATGTGGTTTTTTTCTTTTAGTTTGTTTATGTAGTGGATTACATTGATGGATTTCCGTATATTGAACCATCCCTGCATTCCTGGAATGAAGCCTACTTGATCATGGTGAATGATCGTTTTGATATGCTCTTGGATTCGGTTGGCAAGGATTTTATTTAGTATTTTTGCATCTATATTCATAAGAGAAATTGGCCTGTAGTTCTCTTTCTTTGTTGGATCTTTTTGTGGTTTAGGTATCAGCGTAATTGTGGTTTCGAAGAATGAGTTGGGCAGTGTCCCTTCTGTCTCTATTTTGTGGAATAGTTTGAAGAGTATTGGTGTTAAGTCTTCTTTGAAGGTCTGGTAGAATTCTGCACTAAAACCATCTGGTCCCGTACTTTTTTTGGTTGGGAGGCTTTCTATAACCCCTTCTATTTCTTTAAGGGTTATGGGACTGTTTAGCTGGTCTACTTGATGCTGATTTAATTTTGGTATTTGGTATCTGTCTAGGAAATTGTCCATTTCCTCCAGATTCTCCAGTTGTTTTGAGTATAGGCCTTTGTAGTAGGATCTGATGATCTTTTGAATTTCCTCTGTTTCTGTTGTTATATCCCCCTTTTCATTTTTAATTTTGTTAATTTGGATACTATCTCTGTGCCCTTTGGTTAGTCTAGCTAAGGGCTTATCTATCTTGTTGATTTTCTCGAAGAACCAGCTCTTGGTTTTGTTGATTCTTTGTATGGTTCTCTTTGTTTCTGCTTGATTGATTTCAGCCCTTAGTTTGATGATTTCCTCTCTTCTACTCCTCCTGGGTGAGTTAGCTTCTTTTTGTTCCAGCGCCTTCAGGTGTGCTGTTAAGTTGCTAGTGTATGCTCTTTCCAGTTTCTTTTTGGAGGCACTCAGGGCTATGAGTTTTCCTCTTAGCACTGCTTTCATTGTATCCCAGAGATTTGGGTAGGTCGTACCTTCATTTTCATTGAAGTCTAAAAAGTCTTTGATTTCTTTCTTTATTTCTTCCTTGACCAGGGTGTCATTGAGTAGAGTATTGTTCAGTTTCCATGTGTATGTGGGCTTTCTGTAGTTCTTTTTGCTATTGAAGACCACTTTTACTCCATAGTGATCCGATAGGAGACATGGGATTAGTTCGGTCTTCTTGTATTTGTTGAGGTCTGTCTTGTGACCAATTATATGATCAATTTTTGAGAAGGTACCGTGCGGTGCTGAGAAAAAGGTATACTCTTTTGTTTTAGGATGGAATGTTCTATATATATCTGTTAAATCCAATTGGTCCAAAGCTTCAATTAGTTTCACTGTGTCCCTGTTTAGTTTCTGCTTTCCTGATCGGTCCATTGAGGAGAGTGGAGTGTTGAAGTCACCTACAATCATTGTGTTAGGTGCGATGTGTGCTTTAAGCTTTAGTAAAGTTTCTTTTATGAATGAGGGTGCCCTTGCATTTGGTGCATAGATGTTCAGTATTGAGAATTCTTCTTGGTGGATTTTCCCTTTGACAAGCAGGAAGTGACCTTCTGTGTCTCTTTTGATGACTTTAGGTTGAAAGTCGATTTTATCTGATATTAGAATGGCTACTCCAGCTTGTTTCCTGGGACCATTTGCTTGTAGTACTGTCTTCCAGCCTTTTACTCTAAGGAGGTGTTTGTCTTTGACACTGAGATGTGTTTCCTGTATGCAGCAAAATGTAGGGTCCTGTTTCCGTATCCAGTCTGTTAGTCTGTGTCTTTTGATTGGGGAATTGAGTCCATTGATATTAAGAGATATTAAGGAATAGTAATTATTACTTCCTGACATTTTGGGAATTGTTATTATTATTTGTATTTGAGTGGTTCTCTTCTTTTGGGTTGGATGAGATGGGGTTTCTATCTTGTTTCTTCTGGGGTGTTGTTTCCCCCCTTGTGTTGGTATTTTTCCCCTATTATCCTTTGTAGGGCTGGGTTTGTAGATAAGTATCTTGCAAATTTGGTTTTGTCGTGGAATATCTTGGTTTCCCCATCTATGGCAATTGAGAGTTTCGCTGGGTATAGTAGTCTTGGCTGAAGTTTGTGTTCTCTTAGGGTCTGCATAAGGTCTGCCCAGGATCTTCTAGCTTTCATGGTCTCAGGTGAGAAGTCTGGTGTAATTCTGATAGGTCTTCCTTTATATGTTACTTGTCCTTTTTCTCTTACTGCCTTTAATATTCTTTCTTTGTTTAGTACATTTGGGGTTTTGACTATTATGTGACGGGAAGTATTTCTGTTCTGGTCCAGTCTATTTGGGGTTCTAAAGGCTTCTTGTATATTCATGGGCATCTCTCTCTTTAGGTTGGGGAAATTTTCTTCCATAATTTTGTAGAAGATATTTGCTGGCCCTTTAAGTTGTAGATCTTCATTCTCATCTATCCCTATAATCCTTAGGTTTGGTCTTCTCATTGTGTCCTGGATTTCCTGAATGTTTTGGGTTACCAGCTTTTTGCATTTTGCATTTTCTTTAATTGTTGAATCCATGGTTCCTATGGTATTTTCAGCATCTGAGATTCTGTCTTCTATCTCTTGTATTCTATTGTTGATATTTGCATCTATGACTCCTGATTTCTTCCCAAGGTTTTCTATTTCCAACATTGTCTCCCTTTGCGATTGCTTAGTTGTTTCCACTTCTGTTTTTAGATTTTGTATGGTTTTGCTCAGATCTTTCAGTTGCTTGTTTGTGTTTTCCTGTAATTCTTTAAGGGATTTTTGTGTTTCCTCCTTTATGACTTCTACTCGTTGACCCATGTTCTCTTGTATTTCTTTGGGTGATTTTTGTTTCTCCCCCTTATTGGGATTCACTTTTTGCTCTATATTCTCCTGGATTTCTTTAAGTGATTTTTGTGTCTGCCTTGTATGGGCTTCTAGTTTTTGATCTATTTTCTCCTCTATTACTTTAAGAAATTTATCTAAGTGATCCTCAATCTGCATCTTTACCAGTGATTTTAGATCTGAGTCTTGTTTTTCTGGTGTGTTGAGATATCTGGGATTTAATTGTGTTTGTCTTGCAATGGCTTCTAGCTTTTGATCTATTTTCTCATGTATTACTTTAAGAGATTTATCTAAGTGTTCCTCTATCAGCATCCTGACCAGTGATTTTAGATCTGAGTCTTGTTTTTCTGGTGTTTCGGGGTATCCAATATTTATTGCTGTTGGGGAACTGGGTTCGGATGCTGCCATATTGCCTTGATTTTTGTTAGTAGCGATCTTACGTTTGCCTTTTGCCATCTGGTTAACTCTGGTGTTAGTTGGTCCTGTAGATACTAGCTGGTGCTTGACCCTCCTGTGGGGTTGTAAGGCTATTTCCCAGTGACTGGGATACCTGAATCACTGTCCTGCGGGGCTCTTGCTCACAGATTGCTGACAGGTGGCCTGAGTCCCCCGAGGTCTTAACCTCAGGATATCCCAGGTATTTGGTTCCGCCTGTTGGGCGGCTGCTCTGCACTGCTCCTGCTCAGGGTTCGCTGTCTGATATCCTGTTTCCCCAGGGGTCTTAAAGTTGGGATATCTCAGTTATCTGGTTCCGCCTGCTGGTCCCAAGCTGCTGGGAAGCTGGCTGGGTCCGGTTTCCAGCTTCCCTGCCACTGGCTGGATGGGAGGCTGGTTCGGCCTCCGGCTGGGTCTGGGTACCTGGCACACTGGCTGACTCTGGCTTCCTCACCACCAGCTGGACGGGAAGCTGCAGGCAATATGGCAGCTGCCTGCAGGGAGCTCGGGGTCCGCCCCGCGCGCGAGTGCAGAGTGCACCCGCTATTCTGTGCCCAATTCCCACTCCAGGCCTGAGTCCCCGAAGGTCTTAAGCTCGGGCTGTGTCGGGTACCTGGTTCTGCCGCCGCCGCCGGATGGTTCTGAGCACCTGGGACGCTGGGTGACCCTCCGGCTTCCCCACCGCCAGCTGGGCGGGAAGCTGCAGGCAATATGGCAGCTGCCTGCAGGGAGCTCGGGGTCCGCCCCGCGCGCGAGTGCAGAGTGCACCCGCTATTCTGTGCCCAATTCCCACTCCAGGCCTGAGTCCCCGAAGGTCTTAAGCTCGGGCTGTGTCGGGTACCTGGTTCTGCCGCCGCCGCCGGATGGTTCTGAGCACCTGGGACGCTGGGTGACCCTCCGGCTTCCCCACCGCCAGCTGGGCGGGAAGCTGCAGGCAATATGGCAGCTGCCTGCAGGGAACTCGGGGTCCGCCCCGCGCGCGAGTGCAGAGTGCACCCGCTATTCTGTGCCCAATTCCCACTCCAGGCCTGAGTCCCCGAAGGTCTTAAGCTCGGGCTGTGTCGGGTACCTGGTTCTGCCGCCGCCGCCGGATGGTTCTGAGCACCTGGGACGCTGGGTGACCCTCCGGCTTCCCCACCGCCAGCTGGGCGGGAAGCTGCCAACATATGGTTGTTTTAAGGCATAAAACTACAAGAGTTACAGTTTGCACCAAGATTTCTAGGTTTCAAAATGATGCCAAGGCCACACAGTTCAATTCTTTGAACTGACCCTCATAGAGAGCATTATACGAAAATGTGAAAGTGAAGTCTACACTTCACTGAAGACCTCAAGGTTCTTAGAATATGATATCAAGGATGTGACACATCCTCCAAGGAAAGCCAAAGAGAGAGACTACATATTTTAACCTCATAGAAATCCAAGGGGTGATACTATTCAAGCCATTAGAGGACATCCAAGGTCATCTAAGGCCTTGCCTTTATGTGATGAACGTGTACCTGCAATTTTAGTGATTGACACTGCTTGGATTCAGTGTTGCTTTGGCCCCATTGTTACTTACTCTCACTATGCTCTAGTTCCTCTCCTTTGGAATTAAAATGTTTACTTGGTGACACTCTATATTTTAACAATTTACCTTTAGACTCAGGGTGGATTCTGGACTTTTGAATTGTGTTGATAATGTTGAAGACTTTTTGACTCTTTCAAACTGATGGCATGTATTCTGTATTGAAATAACAGTAAGCCTTTGAGGACCATGAGTAGAAAGTTATGTGTTTAAAGTGCTTTCTTTGTGTGGCAAACTGACAGAGGTTAGACCTGTGGTGTCTAATCATAATTGACACTGTGTCTAAATTTGAAATCAGTTAGGATACATATCTTTATATGTCTGGGGCAGTGTCCTAGAAATGTTTGACTGAGGAAGGGAGATCCATCTTGATATAGATGTATTCTTCCATGTTCTGGAGCCTAGACTCAATGAAAATTTAAAAGGAATGCCAGCATACCCTGATCTCTCCTTTATTATCTTCCAAGATATGAGGAGTCTCCATTGTGAGAGGCCATGAGCTCTATCTTCCTTTTCTTGCCATGATGGGTTATACAATCCCGAACCATGAGGTTCAGGATGAAGCTGAAGCTATATATTACATCCTAACTGGAGCCATAACTGAGTTTTCAGAAAAGTGATTCCAATACTCTATCACACCCTACACAAAGAATTACAGGCAAGTAAACAAGACTGAGTTCTGGATAAATTGTCTTCCTCAGGGAAGAACAAACATTTGTTATTTATCCAGTACTAAACAGCTAGCCCTGAGAAGTCACACACTAGGAGACTTGTATGATTTTATTAAGGAATATATATATAAAATCTCAAAGACAAATTTTTCAAAGATGCCATAAATTTGAAAAAGAGCAAAGAGGAATATATGGGAGGGATATGAGTACTCTAGCACTCTAGTATGCTACCTGCTTCAGGATATCAAGAAACACAATAAAGTTGACAGATAGTATCACCATGAGCCTGTTGTCACAGTTCTTTAAGTGTGAAGTACGTTCCTCGATCAGAATCAATGCAGTGGAAAATTCCATGGCAGACAGGAAAGTCATGCCACAATCCCACTGATAATAATTTGGATAAAAGCACCATTAATAAAGAAAGCAAGTCTGTAATGTATATCTATCTAAATAAGAAAATACTTCCCCTTCCATAGTAAAGTAATCCAAGCCAATCAAACTATCATAAGCCAGTTTGCCACCATAGGAAATGATGCCTTCTTAGAGACTGAGCATTCTCTGGTATGAAGAGACTGGGCATTCAGTCGTGGCAATCAGGAAGTCATCCTTGGGTAGTAGAAGTTCATACCTCTTCCTGAGAACTCCTAATCATCATCTGCCAATAATAATACTTTCTAACTTTATGACCACGCAGCTAAACCATTAGCTCAATAAATATGTATCTGGTCACTGAACCTTTTAATCAAGGTAAACCACCATGTGTAATTCCATGAAGTTCCAACTACTAAGGTGATTTACTGTCATCATATTTTTCAGGGATGTTCAAGATGTTCACTTGCAGGTAGCACCAGATTATCATAAAGAACTATTGGTAAGACTTAGTGTTCTCTTTATCAGTTAATTCTAGGGAATTTCCAATAGACCAGTGTTCTAGACAGGGAAAGAAAAAGCAGCAAAACCTGCATAGATATCAAGGGTACCAGATCTTGTTCTTCATGTAACTTACTTGTGCTTTCTGGACTTGATTGAGTCCTATCGTGCCTATTGTATTTCTGTCTCATGACAGCTGCAGCTGCGGGTACCATGCTTTATAGTTTGGTGGGACAGATATTACTTAATTCATGGTGGATAACTCCAGTTGTACAGTAAGTTGATGTTATATGACCAAGTATTCAGACTTTACTAATGCCATGAACTGTCTAACAAAAGCTCATTTAATATGGATGATTGCAAGACTTTGCTCCAAAATATTAAGGACCTGATAGTCTCCTCTAGGAACATAAGAAAGGCTCCAAATAATAACCCTATCTGACACTGAACATTCAATGACTATTGAAAATAGATCAAATATAACTAACGTCCAAATATAAAGTCATCTTATACAGCAACCAGAGCTTTCTAATTTTTTGGGCTCCACTCAATATGTAAGAAAAAGATTAAAACAGTTATAATCAAAATAGCCAAAAGCTACAAAATATCAAGTATATAGTGGCATTGATAATCACAGAGCAATCATAACATGGAACTCTATATAACAACAAAGGATGGTATTGGCTGTAAGCAAGATCACCTTGAATCTCACAGGGAAAGCAAAGAATGACTGAAAAATAAAAGCTAACCACAAAAGACTACACATTGTATAATTCAATTATATGAAATCTAAGAACTAAAACAAACTGTGGTGATTGAGAAGTCAGAGTTCCTGTTACTTGCTTCAGAGGGGTAAATGTTGGTGATATAGAATTAGGAAGAAATAGAAGGAATCTCCCTGGATACATAAAATAGTCTATATGTAATTTAGAGTATGGAATGTAAATAACTAAAATCTATTGATTGCATGGTGAGGATTTTTTGCTATCTACACCTCAGTGAGCATTTTGTTTTAATGATAATCTTCCTTTTCCCCCCAACAGCTGGAAATTGGAGCAATTATATGTACAGTGGTGTTTATAGTCTGCTGCTCTTTCCCTTAGGAACCACCCACTATGGGTTATCCATATTTTTATTCCATAAAGGAGTTCCTATTTGAAAAGTGTGTATCCTGACCACAACAGAAAATTCCAAAATAAAAAATTTAAATACAATTTAACAAAAAAAAAAGTTTAACAAAGAATCGTTTTCATTACACATGCAAATTCAGGGCAGATGTGTTCAGCAGAATAACCCAAGCCTACCCACCACTACGATAAAAGTAAAACTTAGTAGACAGTTCTGAAATACTGTAATGACTTCCCCTGGGTTCTCCAAAACAGAAAGGGGTACACAGACATACCAAAAGACATTTCTCTTTCGGTACATGTGACTAAAAGTCTCAGTGCTAGATGACTGGGAAGTCTGAATGGCCCTTGAATACTCAGCTTTGAAGTCTTTGAACAACCCTTATAAAGAAGATTTCCTTTCATTTTCATGGCCATCTAGCTATCTCTGTGGCTTTCCCCATACCTGATCCTAAAACCCCATTCCCCTTCCCATCCCTATTCCCCTCCCCATTCCCACTCCCTCCCAGACCCCTCCCTCAATCTGACTCTCAGGACTATTTTATTTCCCCTTCTAAGTGAGATTCAAGCTTCCTCGGTTAGGCCTTTCTTGTTTAGCTTCTTTGTGTCTGTGGACTGTATCATGGTACCTGTATTTTATGACTAATATCCACTTCTAAGTAAGTACATACCATGCATCTCCTTTGAGGACTGGGTTATCTCGCTCAGGATGATATTCTGTAGTCCATCCACTTGCTTGCAAAACTCATGATGTATCTTTTTAATAATAGCTGAATATTATTCCATTGTGTAAATGTACCACATTTTCTCTATCCATTCTTCAGTTGAGGTCAACCTAGGTTATTTGAAATCTTTGAATCTGTTGCTACAAGCATAGTTGATCAAAGTGGAATTGTGGGATCTTGGAGCATCTTTTAGGTACATGCCCAGGAGTGGTATAGCTGGGTCTTTAAGTTGAACTCATCCCAGTTTTCTGAGAAACAGCCAAAATGATTTCCAAAGTAGTTATACAAGTTTGTACTCCCTACCAGCAATGAAGAAGTGTTCCCTTTGCTCCACATCCTTGCTAGCATGTGCTATCTCTTGAGGCTGTGATATTAGCTATTCTTATGGAAATCTGCAACTGACAAGGGTGAGAAGGTGGTGGGGCATCTCCTAGAATAAGGAAGGCATCTCAAGAATCAATGGGGGTGACCTTAACTGTGACTCCTTACATAGGGGATATGGGACCTGAATAGGCCACCTCCTGTAGCCAGGCAGGAACAACAGTGGAGTGACAGAGACACTAACCTACCCACAAAACTTTCAACCCAAAATTTATCCTGTATACAAGAAATGCAGGCACACGGTAGGGGGCAGAGACTGAGGGAATGGCCAACCAATAACAAGTCCAACTTGAGACCCATCCCATGGGCAAGCACTAATCCTTAACATTATTAATGATATCCTCTTATGCTTGCAGACAGGAGCATATCGTCCTCTGAGAGGATCCACCCAGCACATGACTCAGACAGATACAGACATGGATAGCCACACAGAGGATGGAGCTGGGACACTCATAAGGAAAAATAGGAGGAAGGATTGCAGGCCCCTAAGGGATTAGGAACTTCATAAGAAGACCAACAGAGTCAACTAACCTGAACCCTTGGGGCTCTCAGAGTCTGAATGAATAACCAAAGAACATACATGGGCTGGACTTGGGCCTCCCTGCACATTTGTAGCAGATGTGAAGCTTGGTCTTCATATGGGTCCTGAACGACTAGAGCAGAGTCTATCCCAAAAGCTACAGCCTGTCTGTAGGATATGTTCTTCTATATGGAATGCCTTGTCTGGCATCAGTGAGGGAAGAAGCGCCTAACCTCACAGAGACTTGAAGTGCCAGGGTGGGGAAATACCTAGGAAGCCCCACCCCTGCTCAAAGTAGAAGGAAAAGAGGAAGAGGGAGGACTCTGGGAGGAGGTGACAGGGAAAGGAGCAGTGAGCAGGATGTAAAGTAAATGGGAAAAAAATCAATTAAATTGAAAAAAAGCAAAACATGATGTCCATTTAAAAATGAGTATAGGTAAGTGTATGTATGGGATAGGTGTTGGGTAGGGATCGGTAAGTATAAAATTATCCATAAGATCAGTAGAGTTTTCAAGTAAAACAGAGTCACTAAGTAACCCCTCTCCAAAGTTTCAAATCTATTTAGTTGGTAATCCCAACTAAAGTCTACATCATTTTACCACCAGTCTTCCTCACCGGCCTCAACTATTTGGTCTGGTAGGATTTGCTACATCTTATTTCTGGATTAAAATATCTGGAAACGTATCACTACTTGCTTAGGTAAGTCGTAGTAAGTTTTGACATTAATAAAAAGCATGATTTCCTTTCGTAATTTATCTGAATGAAAAAAAAGTTTTAACTTAACTGTAACACCAAGCTACAGCGAGTGATGATTTCTGATTAATACAGTCTTGAGTGTTGGCGATAGGGAATTCAGTAATATCCATGCCTTCAGTATAACCAGGTAACTATAGTAACCCACCTCTGTTCATTCAACAGTTTTTTCTTTGATTTATTTAATTTTTTAATACTGGGCATGGAATCTAAGATATGTGCCTTTTAAGGTAAATGTCTTGTGGAGCTATATTTCCAGCTCCTTGATCCCACATCCTCAAAGCTATCTGCTCTGACTATGGACCAGTCAGAATTTCTTCTCAGTACTCCTTTATGCTTCAGACTCTACCAGACAGCCCTCCTAAACACCTTCTCAAAAAGACCCTCTCCAAGTGTCTTATAACTAATAAGGGAAAAAATGCTATTATTGTCTAACATAGAAGCAACCCCTATATTAACTGAAAATTGCCAGCATGATCAACTTTTAGCACTTCCTTGGTCCACTCTGGTAGGGCTTCCCTGGAACATTGTGCTAGGCTACTAACCCAGACAAATCTGAGGCTGTCTGACAAGTTCCACTGTCTCACAGTCTGATTGTTATTGGGAATTTATCTCCTGGGGACCATCCACAGGAGAGACTCATTAGCCCCTGCATTTGTAGATGGCTACTCATGATGGACACTCAAGGTCTGCTTGCTGCCTTTTCTTCCAAAATGAGGAACACCTACTATACTGAAGTCTGATCACAGTTGTCAGTGCCTAGTTTACAAGATGGAATGACTATGGTAGTGTGGGTGAGGTAAGCTGTGATGTTCTCAAAACTTTTAAGAAAGATAAATAAGATCAGTAGAAGTTAGAGACTCGGAGAATTAGCCTACGGAGGAGAGAGATGGTCCACTTCTAATAGAAACTTCGTTTCTCTCAGAAATGTTAAGGAAAAGGGCTCTTTTTTATTGGTTATTTTATTTCTTTACATTTCAAATGTTATCACCCTTCCTGGTTTCCCTTCCCAAAATTCCCTATCATATCCCCCACCCACTGCATCTATGAGGGTGCTCCCCACCCACCCACTCACTCCTGCCTCACCACCCTAGCATTTCCCTGCACTAGGGAATCGAGCCTTCACAGGACCAAGGGCCTCCCATCCCACAGATGCCACATAAGACAATCCTCTGCTTCATATGCAGCTGGAGCCATGGGTCCTTCCATGTGTACACTTTGGTGGTTTAGTCCTTAGAAGCTCTGGGGGCGCTGGTTGGGTGATGTTTTCCTTTCTATGGGGTTGCAGACTTCTTCAGCTCTTTCAGTCCTTCCCAATTCCTCCATTTTGGTCTCCATGTTCAGTTCAGTGGTTGGCTGAAAGCATCTGCATCTGCATTGGTCAGGCTCTGGCAGAGTCTCTCAGGAGACGGCTATATCAGATTCTTGCCAGCAAGCACTTCTTGGCATCAGCAGTAGTGTCTGGGTTTGATGTCTACATATGGGATGGATCCATACATGGAACAGCCTCTGGATAGCCTTTCCTTCAGATTCTGCTCCACTCTTTGTCCCTGTATTCCTTTAGTTGGGAACAATTCTGGGTTAATTATAATACAAAAAAAAATGTGTCTGTGTTGGGTGGGGTGGGGAACAAGTAGGTGGGTCTCAGTTCCATGACTCACCTGAGACATGTCCATGCTCTTTTCTCCGGTCCCTCTGCATGGCAAACTATTTTCATGGGTGGGTGAAGTCAATTCAAGGGCAGGCTTATTTGGTTTGTGTCTAACTGTGATGTCTGAATATATACTCTTGTTAGCAATTAAGTTAATTATTTTTAAAGGATTCTCTGTGTTCATACAACATAAATAATTCAAGTATCCAACAAGTTTCCTCGTGCTGAAAGAATATGTGCTACTTGGTTATTCACCTCATCATAGCAGACTCTTATCTGGAGGGTCATCATATTGCATATAGCTGATGGTGAGTCTTTAGATAGCTTCTGAGTTTTCACTACTGTAGCCTGCGCTGTTAGGAATATGCTGACGTTTCTGTATGGGTTTGAACAAATTTTCCTGGGGTATTTATCTCAAACAGGAATTACTGCATCATAGGCAAATTTGTCTTAATTGTTACTAAGTATTGCCAGAGTTGGTTTTTGTCCTTTTATCAGCTTTTACCAAGCCCACAGGCAGAAGGAGACAATCAGTAATTCTTCCTTCATTTACCTGAGATAATCTTTCATGTATTCCTTTCTGTGTCATAAGTGCTTAATTATTTTCCGAGGCTCACCTAAATTCTTCTCTTCTTCTGAAAACTTGCCTGAGGCCTCCATAAGCAGTGATCACCCCTCATTTGACTTTCATGCATGACTGTCTTGTATGAGCCTGAGCAATTGCTGAATCTTAAAATGCCAGCTTTGCCTATGTATCTGCAAAAGGTTTGTGAGGATATAACTGCAGAACAAAAACTAAAGAACCTATTTTTAAAAGTAAAAGATCCGGCATCAGTAGAGGAGGAGCTATGGAGATCTCAACACTAAGTAATGAGCTACTGGAAGTTGTTCACTTTATGGAAAGGTAGATTCTCTTTCTTATGTTTGTAGCCACTTGTATGTTGTCAATTTTTCAGTGGATGACCCATGTGCATATGGTCAGCACTAATTGTATCCAGTGTGATAGATAGATAGATAGATAGATAGATACATACATACATACATACATACGTACGTACATACATAAAAAAGCAATGAAAGAGTAGTATATAAACTTGTCCCAGATGAGTTGGGAGTCTTATAGAAAGCTAGGGAATTCCTGGAAGGAATTGGAGTAGGGAGGCAGTGAGGAGACATGATCAAGATCCATTGTATGCATGTTCAAGATTTCCAATGTTTAAATAAAAACAACTATTTAAAATAAACCACAGTGACATTAGATTCTTTAACCAATTTCAAATCACCACCAAAAACAATCTTAGCACTACCATTGATATATCCAGGCCTCTTTTATCAAAACCACTCCAGTTATTTATAGAAATTGGAAGTTGAAAATAACTTTTGTAGCTGTAACATTTACAAACATATCACCATGGTCAATATTAGCCGCCAGAGAAAACATGCATTTCAGACTATTAAAATAATAAAAATCCACATATAAAGATATAAGTTTGTAAGAATTGTAAACCTAATAGGAACATAAAGATGATATAAATAAAATTTCTATTCATAAGTGAAAAATTGTCCTTCAAAATGTTATTTCATCTGATGTCATAGAGCCAATTAGATTAGTAAAGCACAAATTAATTACAAATTGTTTTCTTTAATTCAGGTACATTTATAGGACAATTGACAATCCCATGTTTCTATTGGTACATATTAACCAGGAATAAAAAAACAAGAAGGCCACTTTAATTAAAATGTTTTTCTTATTGGTTCAGTCTAAAATTATTGTCATATCAAGTATGTCAAGGATGACACTGAGGACATTATCATCATTAAAGTTTTCAGGAAACACAGTAAAGGAAATGGCAATGTTTGTTTGAAATATAAATTCTGGCTTCTTTGGAGACACAGTTGTATTATGTGATTTTTTTTTCTGAAACTGTATTATGAGAGGATGTTTTTGCTGAAGCAGACATGTGAGAGGCTGTTTTGTTGAGAACAGATATGTGGTGTTTCTTTGGAAGCTGCCTGGAAAAAAAAGGCATGCGATGTTTTGCTAGAGTGGACGCTTCAGAAAACACATGATGTTTGGAATGGGCATTATTAATATAACCCACAGTGGATGATGCTGTGTGGCTTTGGTTCACCTTGCCACTCTTTGCTGGTCTTGATTAGGCTTTGCTGACACTGGTCACTTCATAGAAAGAAATGCACCAAAGAGCTTCTAGTAGTATTACGGTAGTTTCTTGCTGCTTTTATGGACTTGGGCAGATTGACCGAGCCTTGTGGCTTCTTCTGGATCAAACTACCTTTGTTGATTCATGAATGGTGTTTGCCAGTGAATCAATCAAGCTACTGCTGTTGAGTCATGTGAACTGAATTGCTGATATCCTACCACTGCAGAATGGATTTACTTGAAAGAACTATTTTTAAAGAGGTCCACATCCTCCATTGACTTTCCACTACTTCTGATGAGTGGTGGGCAGGAAGGGTGGTTAAAACATTTAAGTACCCTTACTAAAGTAGGTTTTGAAAAGTATAATCCTACATTTGTGGGTATGACAGAGTGTCAACCTGGAAGTCTTACCTGATGTGGTAAGATAAAAGAGATGATAAATTCTAAGATTTAGTACTATCCTACCTGTAAAAGTGTCAGAGTAATTCTGAGAATCACAGGAATATAGAAGACACAGAGATGACAATAGGTGCCAAGGAATGGAGATAAGGAAGAATTTTTCTGAGAATTATTTATTTACAAGAGGCTAGCCTGCACTATCAGGGTTTCCTTACCTACTCATATTTTATCTTAAGCTTAAGAGAGCCTCTCTGACCAAATATAATTTGAAAGAATGAGGTTTCCTGGATTAGAAAATTGTACTAACTTAGAAAGTAACATAGGCATGAAAAATATGAGTAGAGGGGCTAGGCAAAATTGTCTGATATGACAGGTTACAGTGGGGAATAAGAAGTATCTGAACCCCCTTTTCTGTGAATTGCAACTTTCTAATATAAGGTTTCATTAGAAATATCAAATATTTAGTTGCAGTTCTAGCAAAAGGATCTCCTATCAGAGATTCAAAGGATCCATATTATTATATGTTGTATAAACTTCCAAAAATATGAGTTAAGCATTGGTCAGGGTAGTCAAAAACAAAGGTGTAGACACATCCATGATGTCATGATGAGACAGATCTAGACAGGGATGTTTCAACATGTCAGAGAAATGTCCATTGGAAAGAGTTGGCTAATTCCATTAACAAGCTGATAATAAACAAAAAAAATCAGTGTTCTCACTTCTGAATTTAATCATAAAAACTTAAGATCAAATAGTAGAAAAGAAGAAAAAGAGGAAGCAAGGGACAAAGTATGGGTTTATACTTTCGTACATTCGTATACTTTCGTACATTCATATATTTCGTACATTTTACATTCGTCTATACATGTAAGTTATCCAACTTAGTGAGAGAGAGAGGTCTTATTGTTGAACAAAGACTAGAATTTTAACTTACATTTACACATGCCAAATTGTATACTTACATGATATTTTCTTATAAATTTTTGAAAGATAAAGTGAGTAGATGGTTGCTTATAGGTAATCATGTCCAGATTACAATCTGCCAACATTTTCCAGCAATGGCCTGGACACTGATCTCAGAAGTCAAATAATATCATTAGATATAATGTTCAAAATGAAGCTATATTTTTTATTGAATTCTATAAGTCATATTCCTTTCCTATATCAGTTACAAATTTTACTATTATATTTACCTTGTATGATCTTCACTATCTAATTGTGGTCTTGAAACTTGATTGTGTACTATACTCATTGCTAGGAATGGCACAGACAAGTTAAAGTTGTTAACCTAACTATATTATTCTATGAGTTACTGGAACTTTCTTTTCTAAATAAATATGCAATCATCTGTATGTCTCTCAAAGCTATTAGCATACTTTTATAATCTGGTGCCATGTAGTAAATAAATGAATAAAAGCATGAAATAAAATAAGTAGCATCAAGTTTTATTGGTGTGCTCTGAACAGTAAGTCTCATATTAACATCAAGTTCAAAACAGAACATATATTATCTTTAGGAAAGTGTTTAGAGGGCATGTAGGACTTCACTGGAGTCATTTGAAAAGTTGTCAGAGAGAAATTACATTCACAACATATCAAACTTTCTTAAAACTAAAGAAATCTTATTTAGGTAGATATTCCTTTAACTTATTTATTTAGTTTATGTGTATAAGTGTTTTGCCTGTATGTAGCATATATACGTGTACCCATTGAAGTCAGAAGGAGTCATATACGCGAAATTCTAATTACAGACATTTGTGTGTTACTGTGAGTGCTGGGAATTGAACTTGAGCCCTCTGTAAGAGTAACCATTACTCTAAACTGCTTAGCTAGCTATCTACTGCTCCAGCACCATAAAATATTTGTTCCATTTTTCTTCTGACCTTATCATCTAGTTGCATCCAAGAGTCTCTTTGTAAATTCTTAAACTCAGAGAAACTCTGAATATATGCCATTTCCCCCCTTTTAAGTTCCCTAGTCTGTCAGATATAGGACTTTCCCCTAAGACCTTCACTCCTTATAATCACAATAAAGCAACTATTCCCTGCATCTTGGCTCTGTTTATCCTTCCTTCCATCACCATGAACAAAGTGCTAAGATCTTGATTAGTTAGTATCTCTGTCATGTAAGGATACCTATAAACTCATAGGATGGGTGTCTCCATGTGCACTTGAGTCACAGAAAACATTCAAATAAGAACAGTGCTATCAAGCCTTGAACCAGAAAATGATCTTGGGTGTTCATATTACACATGCATCCCTCTTGAACATACTCTCCCATTCTGAATACTAAGAATTTGGAATCTGCATGTTCTGTCACGTTCTCTTCTACCTTGAAACTGTAGTTCCTGAAGAAAAGAGCCACAGTGAAGCCTAAGAACCCAATAATCAGTGGCTCGTTCTAATTGAGCACTTCTCTTTGCTTAGATTTTAGAAGAAGCATGAAAATGATTTACTGATTTAGGAACTGGGTGGAGTGGACCACAGAAAGACAAATCAAAAACATCTGGAATGAACTATTTGAGAGAGAAACGGGGAGAAAAAAAAAAGTAGAGCTTTCAAATGAAACGAAGTACAGATGATTTGGCCAAATTCAAGCCAAGCCAAACACTCACATTAAACATTGCACTTGGGTCTGGTTCAATAGCAGGAGCCGGCAAGAGGGAGCCTAAGCCAACACTGCATCAGAGGCACATTGTGGAGGGAGGAAATGAGTTTAGTCAAGCCAGCTGTGACTTCAAAGGGATGGCTCTCCCAGAGAACAGTGGGAAAGGGTTCCCCCTTCAGTGAAGACTGCAAAGTTCATCCAAAGACAGTCCAAAGGGAACTGACTCCTCCGGGAAGAAGCAGATTGCATTCCATACACAGCAAAGAAAATTTTCCTTGCATAAAGCAGGGGTGACCCTCTATCTAAAGGGAGAGGAAAAGGATGAGGAAGGGTTGACAAGGAGACTTCTCTGATGCACATTCCAGGCCACGTAAAACGGGTGTGTCTGTGTTTTTCTTTTCAGCAAAGATAGGCATGTCTTCGCATGAGTCATGCTTTCAGCCACGTAAAAGGTGACAACACAGGATTCCTCTTCTGAAAGATTCCCTTTTTTTTTTTCTTTTCCCTCTTTGAACTTCTAGAAAACTAATATCTCTTTCAACATTTCCTCAGTAAAATTTTATCTAGGAGCCCATGGTGGCTTAGGTGGGGGGTAAAACAAAGATAAGCAAGGAGAAGCTAGACATATAAAACAGAGGCTTATGGTATTGAACCAGAAGCCTCTGTTAGAGCAGTGGTTCCCAGGGAGTAGTCTCCTTAAAAGTGGAAGCAAAGGCAAGAATAGGACTGAAGTAGGCAAGCTTACAGGCTCCAGCCTCGATGCATTGAATGAGAAAATGTAGTTGGTTTACTGAGCTCTCCCATTTTTTTAGATAAGTATTAAGTCCACTTTTATAACATAGAAACAAGCCAGCAAAGCTAAGCCCAATGGAGCTCTTCCACCATGTACAAATCATCTTCATCTCCAGGTTAGAATTCTATAGGTGGCTCTCCGTCAATTTACAACTGTGAGCCTGGGCTTTATAAGTAAACTGCAGAGATTCTAGGAATGATTTATTTTTTACCTTCCCCCACCCTTCTCCTTCTATCTCAATAGTTCTCAACCTGTAGGTCATGAGCCCCCACCCCCAAAGATCATTAGAAAACATGGATCTACATTACCATTCATAATAGTAGCAAAATTAGAGTTGTGAAGTAGCAATGAAAACAATTTTATGTTTGAGAGTCACCGCAATATGAGGAACTTTATTTAAGGGCCACAGCATTAGGAAGGTTGAAATCCCACTGCTCTAGCTAGCTTCGGGGCTCAACTCTTGGATGACACAGCTTTTTTTTTTTTTTTTTTTTGTATTTTGTATTTTTTTTTTTAAAGACAGGGTTTCTCTGTATAGCCCTGGCTGTCCTGGAACTCACTCTGTAGACCAGGCTGGCCTCCAACTCAGAAATCCACCTGCCTCTGCCTCCCAGAGTGCTGGGATTATGGCGTGCGCCACCACCACCCGGCGGATGACACAGCTTTGAGAACTTACTTTACTTACTTTGAATCACTAATGCCAAAAGTTTAAACTCAGCAGGAATTCTTGGCAAATGTGTATTTGCAGAACTTTCCAACTCTTGAATATTCCAGGAGAATCAAGGTTATCTCCTTGAAGCACTCGCTGGATGATTGGATCTCCACTGTGGCATCCTTATCAAGGGTTTTCTCTTAGTATGCTTGGGCACCTCCACTGATGAAGATGGCACTATCTCAGGCTGCCTTTTGCTTCCTTTTAGACAGCTCCTTTTAGAAAGCACTTCCTTCTTCTGGGCTGAGCACTGCCAGCATTTCCATTCCATTTGTTAGTTATAATTCTATCCCTTGGGAACACATAGCAAAGATACTTACATATTAATGTGACATTTTTCAAGTGTTTGAAGTTAATAATTATGTAGCATATGACATCGGTTAAACTCACAGACTCTGGAAGCAGACGCCCTACATTCAAATTCTTGTTCTGCCACTTAGTAGTATGTGACCTCAAGAGAGTTATTTACTTGCTCTTTACTCCTTGGTCTATATTAAAAGATATAATAATACCATTACATCAAAGGGCTTTTATAAGGATTGCAGGAATTAATGTATGCATATAAGCCTGGAATACTGTAAGTGCTCTAAATGTTTTAGCTATTATTAATCATCATCATTACCATAAAGATCTTGTCAATTCTCTGACCTCAGCTACAATTCTAATTCTATATTCATTCACTCTGGGACTTGAATCATTACATGTGTTTCATGGAGATCTCCTAATTTTCATTCTATCCCTATCCATACATGTGGGTGGTCAGTTGGGACCGCATGAATTGTCTTGTACACTGTAATTTAAAGAGGAATGATGTATAGTCCCTCTAGCTGGGCATTAAAATCTTCTATGCTATTTCAGTCTATTAACTACCTGCAGATAGGGAAAGGGGAAAGTGATGCCAAGAAGTTACCAACAAGTAGAAGGGACAAAGGTTGGAAGAATCAAAACTCCAGAGTCAATGCATGAAGAGAAACTCCCTTAAAATATTAACAAATTTGTGCATCCCATTGGCTCATTTACTCTGTGAAATCACTGAAATTTTATAGCCTAGGATGATTAATATGATGGCTTCCAAATTTATGTCTCTTGCTTATCTTGTGCTTCTGAACTCTAGAACCCTGTTTTATTCAGCCTTTCTAAATAAGACCTGCAGGACGGAAAAGGGTAAACTAAGGGCTTCTGGAATTAGAGCCTCTATATTGCCATTTCAGTCTTCCAAGAGACAAGCTATGTGCTTATGAAAAGACTAAATAAACTTTTCTAAACTCTAATGCTTGTTAATAAATTAAATATATAGATGCCTATAAAACATAAAGGCCATTGGTAGATAGTAAATATCTAAAAATGTCAGGTAGAATGGTAGTTATGACCACCATACCCCACATATGCTCTCTTTTAGGCTAATATACAATGCTATCATACAATATTTGTTAAATTTTAAACTGCCAATTAATTTTCAATCTTGTTTTGGTCATTCTTTCACGTTGAATGAACTACTGATAAGTGATTAATGGTATTCCCTAAAAATTTCTCAGATCCACCTACTGGTCTCTATCCTCTTTTGTTATATCTTGTTATCCTATGTCCAGATATCCACCAGCATCTCTGACTCCCTACAGTTAGCATTTCAAGTCTGTGCACATGCTCTTGCCATTTATACAACTATAAGAAATCTTGGTAAAGTTCAGCCTCTTCTTGTTAACTCAAAGTCTTAAGTGCATTAATTCCTCCATTACCTTTTTATATGACCATATGCCTGACCCATCACTTCAACCTTCCCTCATACCTCATTTCATGACTTCATCTCTAGGATTCAGTCATATCGGACTTCTGTTTGATTCAGGAAGGTACCACTGAGTATTTTGTCTATGAGCTTTGGGTATGTTTTCCATTTAAACAGACCCTTCTCCCCATCCTAGATTACCTAATTAATTCCTGGCTACCTTTTATATTTCCACAAAGTTGGATATTATCCATAAAGCCTTTAGCAATCTGTGCCTAACTGATTAGAGATAAAAATATAACACCTAATTATTCCTCCCTGCATTCAATGAACTTGCCACTATTTCTGTTTGCCAGAAGCCCTTGTGCATAAGACCCTCTGTTTAGAGCACTGGCTATCGTGAAGAAGGAACTTATCAAGTATTTTTTTAATATAAAAGAGAGTCTGCTTGGGTGGCTTAGTATGTTATATAGCCCCCTAGCAATGCTACAAAGTTGGGTTTGGAATTGAAGAAGGAGGAGGAGGAAGAGGTGAGGGGGAGAAGAAGGAGAAGCATTCAGTAAGTTCATCATGTAACCCTTATTAAATTTACTTACAAATTTAGGAAACTCAGCACCTGAACCATAGAATTACAAATCTAACTGACCAAACAGACATACCCATAAATGTTTTAGTATTACATCATATGTATTTCTATAATAGGACACCACTCTAAGACCACCATTGACGTATTTGTGTTAGGTCAGAAATCAACATGATTCTGTAAACTATATTATGATATATTCATGTACATTTCAAGCATCAAAAATATTCTCTCTCCCATGGGTTTATATATGTGGTACCAGATCAAAAAATACAAGGAAATGTCATTATAAGATGTCACTGGAGTTTAGAATTAAAACAAGAAACTTAGAAAAATTAACCAAGCACATAACTGGATAACAAGGAATGGATAAATGTACTAAATGTAGCGTAATTTGGAGAAGACATTAGCAGAGAAGAACGAGCTGTGATGTACACTAAGCCAGGCAAGCGGCCTTCAGATGATTGTAGCTCCACACCCCGTCACACCCCTAATATATGCAGTGTAAAATGTCTCTCAATAATACTTTTTTCTTATCTTTGAAGTAAAAATAACAAGCCGAAGATCATCTGATAGAACCCACAGAGTTCTGAAGAATCTATGACCTTTCCTTGAGGCTACATCCATACCTCAAACGGAAAATCATTAAGATTATGACTCCTAGTGTAGAATTTTTATTCATTCATAAGACACTGTCTTATCCCTTAACAATAAAAAACAACATGGCACATGGATACATGGATAATGCCAAGATGAAAATAAGTTAAACTAATACTAAGTTCTACCAAGTAATAAAGATCATCAGGTTAGTTGAGGGTGTTGTTTATCAGACTTAAAGTAACAACTGCCAGTAACAACTGTTTGTTAGTAACAACTGTTTTCTGGAAAGACTCTACCTCATTTGCCTTAAATGTTGGAAAAGAAAAAAAAAGTGGTGAAAATTTAGTTGTTTCTTCTGCTCTCAAAGAATAGAAAATATAAAAAGTGAATAAATATAACACAATATGATCTGTGTCCCACAGCAACTTTATATCCACTCCCCAAAGAATATGGGTTTCCTTCAACTTGTTTGGAGTCATAACCAAAAGTTTTGCTGCTTTCCCTGGTTCTAATAAAATTCTGGGATGGGTTTTGGATTACATTCATTCCAGAAGAACCCCTTGTCAATCCTGGAGTGGCCTTTGTTGTCCACAACCAGTTGTAGTGAATTTGGGGTTAAAGGTCTCTGGTTACATCCACTGGAGAAATCAGATTCAGCTACACAAGGAACATATTATTAAGTAAAATTCAGCATTTGTTTCCACAGACAGAAGGCAACAAATACGCTTGGATTTATTCTCCAAGACTACCATTGATGATTCTGTAACCTATTCCCTTTTATAATGAAGACAGCAAGATTTCCTAGCAATACTCGCCTGAACAGATAATAAAGTAGTATGCAGCAAAGCACTCAAATGCAGTGCTGGGGATGGCTTTTCTCAAAGAAAATATGTCAATTAAGCAAGCTTAAAAATAAAGGCATGTAAAACCCTCTAAGTTGAATTCCTAGTCCCTGCCAGTGCCCTACCACTACTCACCCCATGTCTGAATAGTGCAACTTTTAGATCATAGTATCTATCAAGGGAAGGAAATACAGTCTGTTTGAAAAAGCACTTTGATATCTCTCCCCTGTGCTTTTGCATGTTCAAGTGCACTCTCCCTCCCTTCCTCCCTCCCTCTGTCATTCCTCCACTCCCTCTCCCCCCTTATGCTGTACTTCACCAAGCTTTCCTAATTGCTAAACAGTCTTATCTGACTTAAAGCTTAAGAATTGAAGAATCACAGCTTATACTGCACCAACATTCTTGGGTCACATCATATCCCTAGACCTTCATTATCCAAGCCAAGCATTTTGGTTCTAGATTTTATGTCTCTCTAGGCACTCACCAGAGTATTGCTAATGGTGTTGACCATATATTTCTACCTCTACCTGCCCAAGTATATGTTTATATAAAAATGAAAATATAAGAAGATGCATTTTAGAAAAGACTAAACCTAGATTTTACTCCTTGAATACCATTTTTACTAATACGTTAAGCCTAGAAAAACTCTGAGTCTCAGTTTCTCTACCTGAAAAAAGGCAATTTTTTTTCATATTAGTCATATTACTTTAAAGATCAAATAAAACAGTGTGAGTTGTGTGGGTGAATAATGCATTTCTGGAGAAAGTTACTACCTTGGAACCATGACAATTTCGAATATCCATGCACTGAAAGGTCACAGCATCTGTCATCTCCTCAAAGGGTCCTATAGTTGTGCTCTTTGGAGAAAAGAGAACACTGTTCTGAGAAGGCTACATCCCACCTCCCATTTCCTGTCTAGCATCTTTCTGGAAAGAACAGTCAAGTGGGACAATAAAGAGCAAGGTTTGAAAGAAGCCCAAGTTATTTTGAAAATCTAATTTTCAGGTCTATTCCCCTGGGTGAGCCGTTACATTCATTTAATCCAATGTTTTATGAAAACACACAAAGCTGCAGCTCTGCTTTCCTGCTCCAGTTGGCTTGCAAGAGTCCCTACACCACAATGGCTCTGAGTGTAAATATTAACTGCCTGAAACAACCCAAAAGCCCAATCACTACAGAAGTACATCACTGAATGGGCCATTGTATACCTGTAAATGGTCATGAAAATCCTTTTCAAGTATGAAAAAGCACCAGTGTTATAATCTTAAATACTAAAGCAGGTTTCAAAATTATGTAGTGTATATTGACTGTTTGTAAGCATGCTTTGTTGATCACAAAGAACTCAAGGCTGAATAAGCAAAACAAGCTGCCTCTTTCTTTTGGCCATTGCTTTGAATGTGCAAGGGATTCTGGGAGTCAGGCTATCAACTCTCCCAGGTCATCATACATCACAAATGCATACTCTGAACATGATAAGATTGTGTCTTTGTTAAAACTTCCAGAAATTGAAAATCAGTAGAAAATACATGGATATAGCTAAGTTGTGAACATCCTTGCTTAGCCAAGCCTACCTTGATGTTCTCAGAGCCCTCACATTATCCTTCAGTTGGGGAAAAATCATCCCACACAAAGTTTGTTTTATGGAACAGTCTTTAATGTTTCATATAATTTACTGAACATCTGTATCCAAAACACCTCTGGCAACACTATGTACTATGAAGAACCAGATGTATTCCCATATGGTCACGTGGCTACTGGGAGTTGTGGCTTACTATAGCTGACCAGCATCAAGAGTATCACACTATACAAGGCCAGCCCAGGAAAAAGATCTACAAAGTCCAAAACTGAAATGTCAAGTGACTGGACATCACTTCACATCATAAGGCACAAATTGTTCTAGTCAACCCACAGTAATTGGAGGTGTGTGTGTGTGTGTGTGTGTGTGTGTGTGTGTGTGTATGTTCTTGTCACCTTCAAGCATTACCACAATACCATTTCAATTTAAATTATCCAGTCCAATAATTAAATACCCTTTCAGTCTAAAAATTAGAGTGGAATATGACACCATCATCAACTAATGAAACGATTTTCTTTTCAAAGCCAACTCAAGCTCATACCTCACTTCACACATGCCTTCCATGGGAAAGAGATCATAAATGATGGATTTTTCTGATCCTTCTGGGCCCCTTCATCTTTCTCTCCCTCGTAGCTGCCTTGGGATCCATCAGCACTGATGAAAGTCAAAGAGAAGAGAGTTGAGAAACAGTGTTGTGCTCAGGTAATGTCTGGTGTTAGTGTTGTTTTGGATGGCAGATGAGCACTCAAGAAACGTCTGTTGATTCCTCAGGAGTTCCTCCCAGCGCCTGCTCCAGAGTTCTCGGCTACTCATCTCCTGCTTACTTCGTTCCCTCATAACCCCACTTCCTGAACCTTGGATGCACTGCTATTCTACCAAGTCACACTTTTGAGTTTTCTCTTAACCAAAGACACTTTACTCCCTATACCTTCAAATTTCCTTGCCCTCCTCAAGTATAACTCTACCTGACATTTCTTGCATGCTGAAAACTGCAGCTGTTTGAAGTTCATCTAGTAGGCATATGCCAGAACTTAGGGTTCCTTGTGTTCTGAATTTTGAGTGCTTCTCTGCAAACTTGTCCCACCCAGCTTGGAAATAGAGGCTAACACTAGCCTCTGAACACGAGGCCTTAGAGGAGGGTGATGGTGTATGGCCACAGTGCTATGTTTGATGATCTTTCTAAATGATTCCACTTCAACACATTTGTACGCTTAGTAAGACTTTCAATTACTTTTCTTTTATAGTTACCTAGATTCATATTAATAATTACTTTTCTTTTATAGTTACCTAGATTCATATTAATTTGGCAATTAATTTAAAAATACAGCATAAGTTCTGGATTGAAAATAATTGTTATAATTTGCTAAAACTAGTTTCTTTTCCACAAGTGTGATACAATAAACATATTTCATATGTTTAATATGTTTCTATTTTTCCCTATCTTTAGATAAATTAATATTCTCATATCCAATTGGATATTGACTGTGTGTAATGACTCAACTAAACACCTGAATTGTACTTACATTTGCTAATTTAAAAATCTGCTGTCAGTCCTTTTCCCCAGCCCACCATTTTCATAGCAGTTTTTTAGAAGTGAAATGTTACACTTCTCGTAATCTTGCATTTAGATCAGAATCAAAGTATGTTAAGGATCTGCTAAATAAATCTCCAACTGTATCACTCTGGCATCCCTGGGAAAGATGGAACTATTTATCTCCAATGATGTCACTCTGAATGCTGCTGGTTTCTGCCATTTTTTTCTTCTGACACATTGAAGAGTGCACCATTAAGAACAATGAAAGCCACCAGCCACAGGACTCACAAGAGATCTGTTTAAAAGGAGAACTAACCAAACTTTTCTCTCTCCTTGTACAGCTTAAGCATGAAAATAAATTCATTTTCTCTTTAATAACAGACACACTGTTTGCTAAAACAACTATGAAGGTATTGTCTAAACTGAGAAGCAATACAGCCTTGGCTCCACACCTAATGAGTTCAAGTTCTGTAAGATCCAGGTCCAAAGAAATGGATTTCTGCCAGAGTAGACTTGGGAGAGCTAATGTTGTCAGTGTGCTAGAAAGGAAACCTTGTTTTCAACTCAGCTGCTAACTTTCCGGCTGTCATCTTCATCAGCAAAGGACAAGAGGTCTTCAGGCAGCTAGTCTGTAAGCCCAATCAGGATCACACTAATAAATAGTAAACCTTCATTGAACACCGATCATGGGCCTCCACTGCTGAGAGCAGGCTGCATATGGTATGCCACTTAATCTTCACTTGGGCAATGAAGCCAGTGCAGCCATGATGAGCGCTGGGTATCAAAACATGAGCTCTAAGAGGTTAAATAACTTTCCTATTATCACTCAGCTTACAAGTGCTAGAATTAACCTTCGTAATAAGTACTTCCTAAGCCTGTAGCCCTAATCCTGGTTACGACAGATTCTGCCCATCTCCAAAGCCCACTCTTTCAGCATGGACTCTGGTCCCTTAAGATCTGCTTCAGAGACTCTCTGTTTGGAGAGGGCTGGGGTGACCTCTGCTGCCCAGCACTCTTATGCTTGTTTTCTCTGATCCTACCAGTTTCAACTCCACTTTAAGTATTGATAAACCCAGATTTGCCTGCCTCCTAAGGTCAGGGAAAGATGTCATTCTCAGAGTGGCATGGTAGTAGGCTGGCTTTACCAGTTTCCTTACACCACTAGTGATAATTCTTTGCTTACTAGGGCAGTTATAAAAGACTCGTTCCTTTCTCTGACAAACAAACTATCCATCTCATTTTCCCATGTAAATATAGCTTCCTTTCAGCATACTCCCCTAATCTTCAAATCCCCACCCTTGGCCTCATTAACTCTACTCCCCTTTGCACCATATATGCAAACACAAGGCCAAATATACAATGAACAGAAGACCAAACATGGCCTTTTGCCTAGCACTGAATGATCACAGGCTACCAATCATATTTTTTCAATATTCTGAGAGGGAAAAGTCAAAGATATACATAGATGTGAATTTCAAATTACAGTGGCTATGAATAAAGTTTTATTGGTAAACAGACATCAATTGTTAAGATATTGACTGTGTGAACTTGTACTGTAATGACAGAATTTTGTGGCTTCAATGAAGATAAGTATCCCATTATCTACAACATTTTTGTCTTTCTATCCAAAAAGTATTTGTTGATAATCCTTGCATTACAGTATTATCATGTAATATCTCAGAGGACTGAGTATCCATGTTCCTGATTTTGGTGTCTTCCATGACGAGAACAGTATAATGGAAACATGAATGAAATTACGGTCAGTTTTAAAGAAAGATTGTATACTTATAATCATGAATCTTAGCATCTAAAATCATCTCTCCCAATTACCCTCAAATATCAATGTAGAATATTTTGATAATCACATTTTAAAAGGGGGTAGTATACTAATCAATCCTGTTGTCAGCAAATTCACTACCATCTATATGAAACAGAATAGATGCAGTTTCAAGATTCCTTAAAGAGAAAATCATGTAGAAAGTCAGCCACCTACAGAGTGTGGTCAACTGGAGAAATGTGTAACTAGCTAATAGAGATTACCAGGGGGGAAACAAAAGAAAAATACCTAAACCTAATCGATTTTCCTCCCCCTTCCTCCTCTCTACTGAGACATCATAGTTATCAAACTCGGGCCCTGGAGCCCTATAAATTTCATGTATGGAGTTTAGCTTCCAGGAAATATAATAAGATGGAAAATGATAGGCAAATTAAAGGAGAATAGAGACAACATCTTACAGGTGACCTCAGTGACAAGCCACAGGCATTCTTCTTTAGCCTTCAATTGTCTCACCAAGAAAAATGACAACTTTGATTATATGATCTCTACAATGAGCAAGCCAGCAGTAATAATAGGAGTGTTGTTAAGAGTCTGTTATATTCTTTATCCTCTGCCTGCCATATCATATTTTGAATGGTTGTATCTCCCTAGTAGAGATAAGAAAAAGTGATGCTCGGAGGATGATGTAAGCCCTTCATTCATATCAAAAGGGTGTCACTACATTTTCCTCCTGCATTTTTACTCATCCTGAGCCCAACCTATTTTACCTTGCCTTTTACAACAGTTTCCTGGGAGTATTGCTATTATTCAAATTGAAGATATCAATGATCACTAGGCTTTATGTTACCTGCTCGGTTCTCTTGGGTTTGCTAAATCCACACAGCTCTCTCCAATCTTACGCTTATAGTTTCCATGGTCACTAACTCACTGCATCCACAGACATAGACTGGGGCATCTAGAGAAACAGAATATTTTACGCCTAACTTCTTCCTTATTACTACTATAATTTAAGACTTGGGTAACAATTTTAGTAAAAGGGACTCTGGTGACAGATGTACCCAAGTTTTCTGGAAAATGTGTAGAAGATAGAATATTATAAGTCTGACCCTTGTGTGTTTACTTATTTATCCTGAGCAGTTTTCTCAACAGTAGAACCCTTGTGCATCATAGCATGGATGTGATTTCTTAATTATTCATGCCATTAATAATTGACACCATTAATAACACTGTAATGCCATTAATAATTGAACACACAAAATGGAATTCTCTGGAATTAATTTATTATCGTTAATTTTCTGTGCTAGCTTACCAGAACTCATTAGAATGGTGGTCAAGGCCTGTGCATCAAATTATTTAACTAGTCGTCTTTAAGCTTAAAAGGCTGAGGAATTATGAAACATACTTCAACCACTTTCTGTTCTTGCCATTAATACCCTATACCCCTTTCATCTTTTCTCTCTCCAGAGGAAGAGAAAAAATATTTATGTGTGAATAAATCCAGAGAATATAGCACATGCTTGTTTCTTACTCCTAAACTCTGTGGTAAAATATAGAAGAGAGAGGGTAGCTGCCTACAAAACCACAGAGCCTTGCAACAACAAGGCCCTTGGATTTAGTCTTCCCAAAGCTGAGGCCTTGTATACCATAGACTCCAATGATCTAGAAAACCTCCCTTTCTCACACCGATTTTTGTTCCTCAGGATCCTCACTCTTTAAACTTGACAAAGAAAAAGTATCACTCTGCTCTAATCTTCCTTTATTGGTATTATATCTGTAATAGATCTATTGATAGATTTAAAAATTTCACAGAGTGATTAGCTGCAGGTTGCCTAGTGGCTATGAGTACCTATTCTCTTCCAGAGGACCATAGTTTGGTTCCAGTGCAAACGTTGAGAAGTTCACATCAGTCTGTAACTCCAGCTCCAGCAAGAATCAGCTTGGACTTGTGATGCCCTTAGGTACCTGCGTTCACATGCACATACAGACATACACACATACACGTTGAAAAATTAATAAATCTTAAAGAAAAATAACTTCACATCTATGTACCAGAGAGAAATTGAAAAAGAGATAATATGGCTTCTCAATTGTCTATGACTCAGCACTTTCAGAATCTTCTCAGGTGCACACAAGTGCTCTCCAAAATCACAAATATCCTGAGGAGGATGGGTACTTCCCATTCAGTTTGCTTGGGACTTTCATGGGGCAAACCCTTCATCCCAGAATGGGTCTCACACTGAATCTTGACCCCACAAGCGCATCTACCAATTGAGAGACATTTATTCTCACAAGGACAAGGCCTGTCTTCATGATTTTCTAGCCCCATTGTTTGAACAATAGCTGATGGTAACTCCATTATTCTCCCACTAAGCCCCTATAAAAGATGAGTCTAACTGTACATAAAGCCCCTGGGATTTTCTGACAAGAAAATTAATGGAATGTATTCCTCCTATGAATTCCCGTAATACTCCATAACTTTGTAATGGTGCTCTCAACATTCCATCTTTCATTAGAGCTACTGATAAATTTGTCTTTCTCCCTCTCTTGGGCTATGTGTCTCAGAGCTCATTCAAGTGACCAGTATGACAATGTGTGACCACTGAGTAAAAGATGCCTCATTACAACCTCACTTCCTTGTCTTCTATGCCCATTAAAGCTTAAGAACCCTAGGAGCTAAGCTTATATGAAGATCTGTGAAAATACCTAGGAGATACTATTGATGCCTGAACTCTTAAGATATATTGTTAGCTCTTAGTTTGGGCGAGCAAAATAAATATGTTGAATAATAAATGCAAACTCACTTTAAATTTTTTATGTAAGGATTAAAATTTATACCTCTTTCCCATTTTCATTTAAACATACTCTGATTATGACTTTGAAATAGACCAAAATGTGTTGATGTTTATGATGATGTGTGATGCTTAGCAGTACTAAGAATGCATAGAGCTTCCTTAAACTCTAGATGAGAACTGATAGGCATTTAATGACCGCTGAGAGGCAGTCTTCCCTAGAGAGGAGCCTCCTAATTGGTTATCCAATACCAAGTGGTCAACCTTTCAATCCTAAAATCATGCATCTCAGCAAAACTAAATGGACTCAACAGTCTGTATTTATATGTGTATGTATATTGAACAATAGTAATTACTGAATTAATAGAGCAATAGAGATGATACATTTTTATTGTAGAGAAGGGGCTTGGAGTTAGAGGAAGAACTGAGGCCAGGGGAGCAGAATGTGGTAATAAAGGACTGAAAATGACCAAGGTATATGATGTACCTATGCAAAATGACATAATGAAACATCATTTTGCACAATTCATAAATGATAATGAAATAATTATATTAATAGAGTATTATCTACCTAGTACCAATACTTGCTGCCAATTTTCTTTTAAGATATTAAATAGTTGAAATTATGGTTAGTTTTGAGACCTTTGGAATTGTTTTCCCTTATTCCTCCAGAGATATATGTAAGTAGATTATCATATGCTCTAGAATGAAAAACCGCAATAGCTTTTCCATCACCTTGACCTCTCTTAACCCTCCTTGTGGATTCAGTCTTTTTGATTAACCAGAGGGTCTAACATCATGGTATCCCCTGTACACTCTGCTGAAGGATGCTGAACTCCAGTGGCAGAAATCATTTTATCCATGATGAAACTTATCAACTATTAATTAGTTCACTCAGCAGGCCAGGATTCCATCTGCGTCAGATGAGAGTAAGTGGTCTCACAGAAGAAAACATCTGATAGACACATGTGCTTGAATTTGAGGCACTTCTCTTGCTTTTCACTGAGGTTTAAATTTGGTATTGCTTTAATGTATGCTTGAATCACAGCTTTAAAAATATCATCACAGATTCAATTGAAAATGCTATGGCTTCTCTTAGTACACACTGTAATCTTGCCTGTCAAGTACTGTTGTACTTACTTTTCTACCACCACTGTCTCTGCCTCTCTGTGTATTTCTATCTCTCTGTCTTTGTCTCTGCCTCTGTTTCTGTCTTTTTGTCTAATTAAATATAAGTAATTAATGAAATTACTACTTACTTTCATTGAGTATATTACCACTCAAAACAACATACCATGATCTGAAATTATACTAGATGTCTTTCTCTCTGTCTCCCTCTCTCCATCTCTCTCTCTCTGTTCCCTCCCTCTCTCCCTCTCTCCCTCTCCCCCTTCCCTCCCTCCTGCTCTCTCTTTCTCTCTCTCTCTCTCTCTCTCTCTCTCTCTCTCTCTCTCTCTCTGTGTGTGTGTGTGTGTGTGTGTGTGTGTGTGTGTGTGTGTGTGTGTTTTGCATCTTTAGAGATTCTCCTGAATGGTAACTTACACAGTTAATGTTTACGTGTTGAATGAATGAATGATTTCTATTTTTTACCCCCTAAAGTTTCAGAGGAAGACAATTTCAGATCATTTGTGTACACTATGACTGTGATGTTCTGTTCTGTCTTTACTTTGAACACAAAACACGAATGGAAAAAGATCCCTTGGCTGGAGGATGTTTAAGTATGTGTTTTGATAACAGTAATATGTGTCCTCTTCTCTTGACATAGGATTGTCAATTTTAATTATATTTTTTAATCCAAGTATCAGCTTTTGGTACCATTGTTAATCTCTGTTAAATTTTGTTCCATTTCAGTGATCTTTGCTCCAACTTTCATTCTTCCTTTTTTTTTTTTTTTCACTTGGATTGAATGGATTTATTGTCTCTACATTCCTAGGGTCGTCTTTCCTTCCATTATACAATACCATAGCTAGTTTATGTTTGATAATCCTTATTTTGCTGTGTGCTTTTATTTTCACCCACCTGAACTTCTGTTTGTTTTTAAGATTTCTCCATTGGACCACATATATTTGGAAATGTGTTGCTTAATCTCTGGATTTGGAAAAAAAATTTTCTGTTATCTGCCTGTTGGTTTTCAGATAAATTCAAATGTCTGAAAACAGGCCCTGTATGGTTTGTATTATTTTATATTTTTAAGGTGTGTTTTGTGGCCCCAAATTTGGTCTATCCTGGTGAATGTTGCATACAAGCTGTTATTGTTGGATGAAGTAACCTAACTCTGCCAATTATATCTAGTGATTGATAGAGTTGGAGAGCTCACCGATGGCCTCACTGATTTTCCGTCTACTAAAGCTGTCCATCTCTGAGAGAAGACTATTGAGATCTCCAACTCTAACAGTGGATTAACGCATGTTTCTCCTTTACTCCCATCTCTCTTTATTTTCCCCATCTATCTTTCTGTCTCCCACTTCCCTTTGCCTTCTATCCTCAGAGTCCAAGGACAACACCCAAAGCTCTAACTCATTAACGGTGTTTTCTTCCTATTCCTTCCAGGCCACTAATGGGATGCTAACCCAACAAAGTCTCAGTTAGTTGGCTGTGGAGTTCGGGAAGAAATGTCACCTCTTCCAGAGACCCACACAGGCTAAAAATAACTGAGTCTTTTTGCCCCTGGTTCATTTAATCAGAAGTTATAGGCCACCCAGGGAAGGGTAAGATGTCAAGCTAAATGGAATTTCTGTAGATGCACCAATCACTAAAAGAACTGATGGATGAAGTCATCAGCAGGCCTTCAACAAGGGCTAGGCAGTAAAACCCTTTGTCTACCACACCATTCCCTTAATAACATACCTAAAATTGAAAGTCAACTATCACAAATAGAGCAATAGTGGTTTCTGGTATTTACATAACAAGTTATCCTCAGGTAAGGAATCTCTCAAATTGGTTCAGCACATCAAAAAATGTCAACAGTGGCTAGCAAGAAGGCTTAATGGGTCAAGGAAGCTGATGTTATACCCGAAAATTTTAAATGATTCCTGAAATCCGCATAAAGGTAAGAGGAGAAAATCAACTGCACAAAATTTTCTTTGACCATTGCACATGTGTTATGTGCTCTGGTATGGGAACTATGAGCATATGCCACACACACTTACCACACACACACACACACACACACACACACACACACACACACACAATGAATGAAATAGATTACCATTATGCTCATTTATGAAAGGCAGCAACAATCATAGTTCAAGTCAAAGCAGGTATAAGAGCTATGACTGCAAAATATTCCTTTTCATCAGACAGTCAAAAACTTTTAAAGACTTCTACAAAGAAACTTCCCTTTCTAAGATCTCTTTGCCTCAAGCTGAGGTACATCAAGGCTTTCCAGAATGCTCAAAGATTTAGAATGGTTTTGTTTTTTTATGATTGATTGACGCCAATAAGAATTCATTGCTCTTTGATCTAGGCCTAAATGGGATGTCTTCATCAACCCCACCCATCTTGGTTCTCAGGAATCTATCCCGAAGAAGAGGTACAAAGATTTTTAAGAGCTTGAGATAATGGATGACTTCAAAGAAGCAGTGTCTTAGGGATGACAGAACTGATGCACATATGAACTCACAGCAACTGTGGCAGCTTGCCTAGGAGCTGTACTAGATCAAACCAGAGTCCAAGAGTTAAGATAAGAAGGTTGACATGGGCTCCTTCCACTAGCCAAGAAGCTATCTGCAATTGATATGGCTTACAAGGGAAAATTAGTTCTCTCTAACAGAGTCTTACTAGGTATATCAACCACACTTCAGGGTAGGCGCTATACCCAGGAATAGTTGGCCCATATAAAACATACTCTGTGGTATTCTTGTAGTTTTTGTCCCATATTTGTTTGAGGGATTTTTTTTTCCTTTTGGTCTTACTGATTTTTGCTTGTATATTTTAGTTTGGGTTTAGTGTTTTATGGAAGGGCAGTATTATGTGTATGTTTTAGTTTATTGTTTGATTTTTTTTTAAGAAAGAGAGAAAAAGTGAGTGTGAAGTTGGGTGAGTGTAAGAGATCTTGAAGGATAGGTGGAGGTGAAAAGTGATCGGAATATTTTATATATATATATCAAGTAAAAATGAGAAAATTCATTGTTCTTTTAAAAGCAACAACAACCAAATCCAACAAGATTCCTACTAGTTGTAAAATGAAGGGTACTCGAACATTTGAGGCAATGCCACATTAAGAAAACCTTTATTGACTGGAGAAAGGTGTTTTGATATATTCACAATTACTTGAATAGAAAGAACTCTGACTAAATCTTTTCTGAGGTCATTTCAACCCTAGTGTTTGAACTATAGAGAACAAAAAAAAAAAACCTATCCACAATTAATACAAAGAAATCTTTTAATGATGGGCAACCACCAAGAAAGCTAGCAAAATGTTCCTCAGCATCCTCTCCAGACTCATTTGGTCCCCAAAGGAATCTTCGGGCAGCCATTGGATTTCAAAACCAAGCATTCAAGGCAACAGCAAGCCAAAGCAGAAGAATAGCTACTTTGTCCTTCTTCTGGAAATAATGATCAGCTGTAGGGCCCTTGAAAAGCCTCCCTCTGACTACCTTTAACAACTCGCCTCCGCCTTCCTTACCAACCCTGACGGATTCCCCTGCTCAAAATCTGACGTAAATTGTTTCCTTACCATGGCAAGCTGCCTGAGATTTCTGGGAAGTCTGTTTAAACAGGAGCCATGCCAGAGCTGGGATCAGCAGCGCTTCTGTGTAGCTTGTAACATAAGCTATAATTAGGGACATTGAGGTCCCTAAAGTTGCAGGCCAAGTGAGTTGTCTGTGGGAGGAATGTGTATACACACACACACACACACACACACACACACACACACAATATTGTATATAAGTAAATAGATGTGATTTTTTTGTGGGCATATGATTTTTTTCTATGTGTTTAATTGGTCATGAAAAATCAAAACTTAAAAGGAATGTGTTGATGGACTATGACAACCTTCCCAAGTCTCTCTTCCCTTTCCTCAATTCATTCATTCAGTCTCCTTTCTCAACTTATCCAACTTAGTCAGTCAGTCAGTCAGTCAGTCAGTCAGTCATACTGGAAGGTAAAGAACTATTCTTAGTTGAAGACTCACTAGCATACAAATGACAACTTCATACAGTTGGTAGCAAAAGATCAATTTTTAAATTAATATTTAAGATTGTTCCTTGATGACATCTATGTGTCTGCATCTCCTGCTTTTCTGACTCATCCATCCCTGAGCCAGAGCTGAAGGAAAATATTTCCTGTTGGGATAATAGAATTGAAAGCCCACAGAATATAACATTTTATAAAAAGTCATTAGAATTCCAGGCAAGCTCTTACAAACTCTCAAGCCTTTTGTAACTTGTTAAGTCCATGTCAGGTTTCTCATCTGAGCGAGGGGTCAACTGTCTGAGCACATACGGATAGACATCCTTAGTACCGTGCCTCATGTCCTGACCTTCTCAAGTTAGTGTTCTCAAAGATGCTCATTTTTTATGAAATGGTAGCTTTTCTTGACATATTGAGCTATTCATGGTGTCCTAATACCTCCAATTTTCGCTGAATGTAGTAGAATTTAATTGTTTACATGTTTATGTTTTTGTGGTACTTTTTTCTCAATTTGTTTTGTGTAGGTACAGGACTATGTACCCCAGAATAGCTTTACATGCCTACATCCATCAAGTGTTAGTAGCATTTTACTGAGGAAAAACGTACATATAGGAAGGTGTAGAAAAGACATATATTGATCCTAATGGAATTTCATAAACTGAACATTATGTGTAACCAGAAATTTGTAACAATATGCATAACCATAAATTGTATCAAAAATTGAAAATTATCTTCATCTTAGATCCTTTGTACACTCTTTTTTCAATTCTTCACCCTAAAGGTAACACTACTCTCATTTCTATCACTAAGATAAATTTAATGATTTTTAAATTCTAGTCATTAAAGGACTTTACCATAAAGACTCTTGAAAACATTCTTTTTCTAACTTCCATCTTAGTATGATAAATCCAGTGGCAAGTACATTTTCACTCTTCCATCTCGTTGGTGGATAAAATTTTATTAATTGACTGTAAGTTTGGAATTCAGTTGTCCTCAAAGAAAGAGTCAAGGCTTGTGCTAGGTAGGAAATCTGGATAGGTGTGAATCACAGATAGGTCATGACCTGGACTTATTTCTATGACACGAAGAGCTTTGAGCTGTACACATTGTGCAGAAAGGAATTTCATTAAGACTGATGTATAGTCCAGAAGCAAATCCAATACCTCAAATATATCTTCAAAACCCAACAGTCTTTATCTCTTGCTTTCTCTAAGCTTCCTTACATTCCAACGCTTTTCAGTAAGGCAAAGGTGTCTTCCCCAAGAAGTTCATATCACTTCTTATTCACCAGGACCTGTAAACTAAATGGCTTTAGAATTAGTTTCATTACTAAAATCAAACAGCAATTTTTCACTTTGTAAGAAAGTAGTGACCTCAGGGAATGTAAGACTTATTGAGAAATGAACAGCCAGATGCTGACATTTTGGGATCACTACATCCTTGTTTACTAAGTATGATATGAAGTTAAAGATAAAAAACTAGAGTTTTTTCATTGCATACTCTTAAGTCTAGAGGCCAGAGGCTGTGTGTTTTACTCATGGTATAGCATGTGAATTTCCTACTTCAGTGCTTTTAAAACAGTATCTCTGGCACTTTCCCAACTCATGAAGCTTATCCCACCAAAAAAAAAGAACTGGAGATATAAGCAGATTATCATAATTTTTAAGTGTGCAGTAATATAAACAAGTGATTGGTTGTTTAGGAAATGTACAAAGCTGGGAAAATTCAAATAAGTGATTACTTCTGGAACGCTTCTTGTGATCCTCAGAGAATCCTTCCAAAATCACCCTCTCCTTAAGACAGACTTAACTTCTGCTCGCATTCCAATATGTTCTTAATTCTATTATAGATGGGCACAGGCTCATCTTGTAAGCTGCTGGTATTATGCTGACATCCCATAGCTTGTGTCTAACATGAATCTTGGTATCATGTAGGTTGCCTGTAAGTCACCGTTCCAGAAATATCCCAATCAACAAACAAATGGTTTTTAATATATTTAAAGTTAATTTTTGGTAGGATTACCCTTATATAGCCTCCTATGTTGTATTTTCAACCAAAAAAATGCTTTGTGCTTTCAGTTTCACAACTCAGTGGAGTTTGTTGCTTCTATTTTCAACTGGGTAGAAATCAAACTCATAGCTAAAGGCCCCACATTGCCAAGAACAGTCCCCATACAAAAGACATGTACTGATTAAATGTCAATAATGCCAGTGATAAGAAACCTTGCTTTTTATACATATATAATATGGATATACTCTTGCCCATTGGCATGTTTTATCCAGAAAAAAGAGTATATTGAGTTTAAGCAAGAAAGAGTATCCATCTTATTTGTAGACGTTACAGACATAGTCATGAGATCCTTCCCATTTATAGATCATACAGATGCAGTTAGACAATACACCCTACTTATGGGAAATACAGATACAGTTGTATGATTCTTCCCATTTGTAGGCAATACAGATGCAGTGATATGATTCTGCTGTCCCATAACATAAGCACATTTGTGTGAACTGCCTTTTATATTTTCTAAAGTAAGTACAAAATATATAAAATAATGCTACACATTTTTATTAAACTCTACTTCTCATACTGAGGAAAGAATGAAAGAACTGGGCTAAATTTCCATGAATGCAGAAATAGACTGATAAAAAAATCAAGGATCACTGCAGCTAGATGATTTACCCAAGACTGCATAGTTGCATAATACTGGTGACTTCATGGCTTGGCCTTTTTCCACAGATGTTTTTGTTCCAGAACATTCTCCTCCTTTTAAATTCTCATTACTCCTCCACTCTCCACCTTAATTCTTTCTGGACAGAGCAGAGTATTAAAGGGAAGCACAAAACTGAGAAATGTATGATGCCTCCTGGGATTTCCATGACTCACTAAAATAAATGCATGCATCCTCTGGGAAAGATTCAGCAAGTGATGTGGGAAGACATTCTCTTTCCTCTGTACTGACTGGGTGTAACAGTCTCTGATTGACATTCTGAGATTCCCATGAGAAGATTAAAGCTCTGTGCCCTACTAGTAGGGAACTACGAGCAGAGAGATTATCTTTATCTTCTACAAGGAAATGGGAGCTCTTGTTACCAAAGAACTATGTTTACTAAAAAAAAAAATAACCAACTGAGACACAGCAGTGTCCCCTTGCCAATGACACCAACACCCAGAGAATCCATGGCTACCTCCGGACCAGGCACATTAAATTTTATTTACTGCCTCTGCTAGGGTAAAATGGTCACTGATTTAATGCTAACCTATTTTATCAGCCTTAACTAAAAAAAAATTATACAAACATTACATAAAATATACCATACTGTAGTATATTTAATTTTTGCATTGAGTCGCTTATAACAATATACATTATCCAGCTGAGTTTTGTTACTGCAGAACAGTACCAAGAATAATCAGGTTTATTGTTCCTATATTTGTATATGATAATGGACCATAAACTCTCATTAGTCAGGAGACACAAAAGTCTAACACTATTACTGATGCTATGATGTGCTTACAGACAAGAGCCTAACATGGTTATCCTTTGTGAGTCCCAATCAACAGCTGACTGAGTCAGACACAGATACTTACACCCATCCATTGTACTGAAGTTGGTACCCCTACTGTTAAATTGAGGGAAGGATGGAAGAAGCTGAAGAGGAGGGCAACCCCATAGGACAACCAGCAGTCTCAACTAACCCAGATCCCTGGGAGCTCCCAGTTGCTGAGACACTAACCAGGCAGCATGCATGAGCTGGTCCAAGGACCCAGATAAATACATAGCAGAAGACTTGATTCAAAGACCACACACACACACATTTGTTCAGGCATTGGCCAGAGGATTGGCTTCACTGGTTGAATCTCCTCTAGGGCTGTTCCATTCAGTTCTGTCCTTACATTTCATAAACTGAGGTTAAGAAACTAGACTGTCTGACTCAGTGGGAGAAGATGTGCCTAATCCTCAATAGACTTGAGGGCCCAGGGAAAGGGAAAGAGTGGGGGGGCATTTTCTCTCAGAGACAGGAAGAGGAGGAATGAGATGAGGAACTGTGGGAGGGGGAATGAAGGGGGCAACAGCTAGATTGTAATGATGATTATGATGATGATGATGATGATGATGATGATGATGATGTTTATGCAAAAAAGAAGTCCAACAAATGCCTGGGGCTGGTAGAATATTTAGTAAAAGCAATAGGTGTTTGTGTAATAAGATGGACTTCAAAACCCTCTCTCAGACTTGATTCAAAGACCACAGGCACACACATTTGTTCAGGCATTGGCCAAAGGGTATAAGATTGGCTTCACTGGTTGAATCTCCTCTAGGGCTGTTCCATTCAGTTCTGTCCTTACATTTCATAAACTGAGGTTAAGAAGCTAGTACAGACTATGACTAGCTAACTCTTATGTCTTACAGGATTTCACAATAAGAAAAGATAATTAATGTGCAGTCAAGACCAGACACTGGGGAGGTAATAGTCTGACTAGGCACAATGGAGACAATGACAAACACAATGACTACTAACACTGAACATTAAAACAAACTTATTCTGAAATTTTGCCTTTATCCCTAGGTGGATATGATTCCAATCAACTTATCAAGAAGCACAGAAAAATTCTTGTGTACTATACCTTTGATCTCTCTGGCCTCTTAGGGCCAGTTACACTTACATAACATCTCAGAAATCATCAACAAATATCAGTATCATACTTTACTCACAGAAGATACAATGAGCAACAAAGGCATTGAGTGACACATTGGATGACACATTGTGATTCCTAGAGATAGCAAAATGACTCAGGTAAATGTGTCGGCTGCCAAAGCTAATGACCTGATTTCAATCCCTGGGATTGAGATTGTGGGAGGAGACTAGCAATGTCCACAAACTGGGGGAAGTTATAAGAGGAGATGGGGGACAGAATATGATCAAGTTGCACTGCATACATGTAAAGCCGGCTCTTCACACTAACTCAAAAAGTTGAACATGATTTCTGACTTGTGTCCCTACCCTGAGGTTTGCTTTCTGTCTCCAAATAAAGTTGTCTTTCTCCTGAAAAATAAAATAATAAAATAAAATAAAAAGGAATTCTGAAGAATAAACAAAATTTAACATAAAAATTACTGAAATTAATAATAAAATAGTCAAACCAAAAAGGTAGTTTTGTGACCGAGAAAAGAAGTAAGAGAAAATTAACAATAACTGGCAATGTTTTACATATAGCTTCTAAGGAATGATACCCACAGTTGTCCTCTGTCCTCCACATGCATGTGAACACATATGTATGTGTTCCTTCACTCACATAAACATACACAACACAAAGACAGAAGGAAAAGTGGCAATATATTATAGAAATAGTGTTTTAAGGATTCTTATGAACTTAGAGAGGAGAATTGATTCTTGATTGAATATTAGAACTGAATACAGATAGAAATAAAGGATGCTATCAAAGCCTCCAACTTCAAAAATGGATTATATTGGTTCTTCTAATTGAGAGCAGCAGTACTTCATTTTTAGTTGAAAATGGACTTTATTTAATCTTTTAATATACATTGTTTCTGAGATTAATGCATTCAATTTATCTTACAAATGTTAAAAAATATGTTATATATAAGTTACAAGAAAGTAAAATTATGTTCATCAATCCTGTATTAATACTTACATCTACTTATTAAAAGCCATGATTTACATTTTCAGAATTTTTTATTATTTACATATATGAGATCACAACTGCCGTTTCCCCTATCTCCCCTCTTCTTAGTACCACTCTGCTTCCTTTCCAAAACAAAAGAGAACAGTCCTCCCAGAGATAACAGAAATATCAACCAAGCATGGCCTACCAATTTACAATAAGACTAGGCACACACTCTCATATCTAGGCTGGATATGGCCACCCAGTAGGAGGGAAAGGGTTTTAAGCAAAGCAAATGAGTCAGAGACATCCTCCACTCCCATTGTTACCCATACACGGTCCATGATTCCCATTCCAGTCTCTGTGAGCCCCCATGAGCCCTGCTTAGTTGGTTTTTGTGGGTAATGTTCTTGTGGTATCTTTAACCCCTCTGGCTTCTATAATCCTCCCTCCCCATCTTCTTCAGGGATCCTCTAGTTTGCCTAGTATTTGGCTGTGGGCCTTTAGTTATGCTCCTTCTCATTTGCTAAGCTATGCCTCTCTGATGGAAATTAGGCTAGACACCTACCTATGAGTAGAGCAGAATATCATTAGGTATCATTTCTTTGACTTTTCTTGACAGGCACATTTGGTTATATCCTGAGTCTCTGGACTGACCAGCCTCTGGTTCTTTAACCTAGGTAAAGTGTCGGGCATGGGTTCATTAGGTCCACACCATAATACATCATTTTTAATATGTTTTTCAAATTCAAAACCATGCTGTTACTCAAGTAATTCAGCAAATGTCTACTCACAGAAATTAAATGATTATCTTAGAAAAGTAAGCTTATTAAATATAAGTAATTAGCAAAATTACTAATTACTTTTATTAAGTACATTACCACTCAAAACAAAATACTGTGATCTGAAATTATACTAGATACCTGTTGTGATGTTTTGCAAAGATTATTAAAAGAAACACAAGAGAAATTACTGTATAGATGAAAAACTATTATTAATTGACATATATAAAACTCTTAGCAAGTCCTTTAATAAGCAGATATTTTGAATGATATAAAATATGGGGAAATGCACAAAGACGAAGGATTCTCTTGTCTTTTCTTTCAAGATTCTATCTAATGAGTCACTCCCCAGAAGCTTTTCCTCTGTTTCCATGTAGCAGATTTAGAATCACAAGTCTTACTCTTAATTCATTGACTCATTTTTCCTTTGAATTTTCCCAGAGTGTGTAGCAAGGGTCAAGTTCCATGCTTCTACTGGTAACCGGTTTTCCTAATACTACTTACTGAAAAGCTGATCTTTTGCCATGTGTTCTTGATAACTCTGTGGCAAATCAATCAACCATTAATGTATGCATTTATTTCTGAGCTCTAGATTTTGCTTCAATGTTTTGTTTGTGTTTCTTTTCCATCAATACCATGACATTTTATTTGCTGTAGTTTTATAATACTTCTAATTTTCTCATTTTCAGTAAACATCTTTAATAGTCAATTTGAGGTGTTAACAAACAGTATTGAAGGCTCTGAAGAGATGGTTTGATATGTAGAAGTACCTATTAAGCAAGCCTGAGGACCCAAGTTCAGGTCCCCCGCACCCACAAAAAAGCTGAGCATTGCCACCTGTGACTACAACCTCTGTGCTAAGAAGGCCATAGATAAATAAGAATTTCTGAGGCTTACTTGCAAATCTATCCAGCCAAAACACAGCAAGCTCCAGGTTCAAACTTTGTCTAGAGGGGATAAGGCAAAATATGAAAGAGTGGGACACCAGACATCTTCCTGTGACCACTAAACATGCATGCCACATATCCACATGCAAACATACACATAAGCATAGACACATGCACATGCATGCACACATACATGATTTAAGTATCTTGTATAAATGTTTTTATTCATAACTCTGGAGTTGGGCTGTAGTTTCAACCAAAGAGAATTCAGAATGCACACTTGGTCACATGGGCATATTATATCCATATCCAGGAAAGCAAAATGGAAGTACAGAAATGGAAATAAGGAACACAGGCACCCTGTCCACTGACAGCTGCAACTGCCATTTGGAGCATGATTTGAACACCTGGCCATATGTGTCTGGCTAAAACACAGCTATTTGTCACCGAAGTCAGTTACACATTCAGCTTCACATATAGACTAGGCTATAGTTTATTGCAAATGCAAATTTTTTTAAGATTTTGGGTGTTTATGTGAGAGAAAGAGAGAGAGAAACAAACATGGGTCACCTACAGAAGATAGAAGAGAACACTGGAGCTAGAGTTACAGGAAGTGTGATCTGTCCCGGGACTTAAATTCAGATCCTCTAAAAGAACAGCAAATGCTCTTGGCCACTAATCCATTTCTCCAGCCACATTATACATAAAATTTTAAGGCAAATTATCATATAGAGGCAGCTTTAGAACACACAGCTTAAGTCAGAAGAAACATTTTAGGACACAAGATCTTTATCACCTCCCTCTCATGTATTGACAGACTATATGACTCTACTTACATAAAATATTCAGGATATACAAATCTAAAGAACCAGAAAGGAAATGAGTCAGTGTTTTATAGAGTCTAGAGAAAGTGAAGATGGGTAAAAACTCTGATGATATTTGGAGTTTTGTGTTTGGACAATAAGTATGTTGTGCCTAAATTTCACAGTACTGGAAAAATTTTATGCATGATGCTGGAGACAAAGTAACTAGTAGTCTTGGCCAGCTGTGAACAGTTGGGGGTTACAATAATAACTAGCTTGGGAAGATAGATGTATTTGGTGAAATAGTGACACTGCTATTGTGGGAATAATCAATCACTCTCTGATTGGATTCAAGGCCAGCTCTACACAATGAATCTCATGTTTGGTACCAACAAATGGAGTGAAAAAAAAACACACATATATCTAGACAGGTCATTGGCCCTAGGAGGAGTCTATTATTCTGCTAAATGGTCTTGGTAATAAACTTTATGCTAAGCTATTCTCTTTATACCAGTAGAACAATGTATCTCTCCACCTTCATCACAGAAGTTTCTTTTCAGCAGATATTAATTAAAGCCGAAACCAACCATGGCCAATATACAGAGAATATCTGTAGTGTTCTTGACTCAAAAAGAGACATTTACATCATCTCCCCTTCCCCAGAGGCTCAGAGATCATCATGGAAGAGGGTACAGAAAGACTAAGATCCAGAAAGCAGTAGACATCTGCAATGAAACAATATTTGCTAGACAGGACGGTGTCATTGACATTCAAACCCGACACAGCTATGACTGCATGCAGAAGTACTACACAATATCAAGCCAAACAAGAATATGCAGATATCCATTGCTTCCCCTTAATTCATGGATGTGTGAAAGGCCACAAAATAGAGAGGGGAGATGGGATGAATTTCCACCCCTCGCTAAGGAGCTACTGACAACTGGTAACCACTGGTGGGAGAGAAAGTAGGGTGTCTTCATGCACATACAGCTATCACTAAGTAGACTCAATGAGTTAAAAAATAGAGCACAAGAAGTTGAGTGCTAAGAACAAATGATAGGGTAGAGAAGAGAGGACTATGAGAGGAGGAAATGGGCATGGATTTGATCAAAACATTCGTGTTTGGAATTATCAAAAGACACTGGTCAACTGTGGATTAAAGAAAAGGAGGAAATTATGCAAAAATAAAAAATAAAAACACTCACTTTCCCTTGGATTGAGTTTTCATTTAGACCTGAAACAATAGTGATGTCTGGTCTTCTGCAAGCTTTTCAGTACATTTCCTTCACATAAACCCTGTTACATTTAGAGACACCATTGCATTTTCAGATATTATAAATACCATGTCTCTTTAAGTCTTCATGGTCTAGGGTCTTCCATGTCAATAAATTAAGGGATAATAGTGGATATCTTCATGTTCTTGTATGGCTGACAGTTTTGCTTTTTCTCTCTGTACTCATTTTTTTTCTGCCTTGTATGTCTTTTAGCCAAAACTAAGGCAGTTGTCATTGGGACCACCTTTTGGCCTCCACTCCCATGATAAGATGTTGTGATGGCTCTCCAAGGAATAGATGTATTTACAGGGTATCCATTTCAAAGACTGGCTAATTGCTCCACAGGCTGCACAAAGTGCACTCCCAAATCATAAACGGGAAGCACTCTGGCTGTTCCCAGGCCACAAAGCATGACCAAGTTGATTAGGACTCATAACTCACACTCGGGATACCTGAGCTTGATCCTCTGAGAAACAGCTGCCCTATAAAAAGCAGAACAGAGAGTGTATATCACATGGTTCAGGATCTCTGCAGCCACAATAAATGGCCCCTGACATGCCTGGCCAGAAATGAAACAATAAGAGTAGAAAATAGCCTTTATTTGTCACAAACACCAACAGCCAACATCCAATCAAACCCCAGCCTACGCAGCTCAAAGAATCTAAAATACTGAAAATGGAAAATTCCTCAGCACATGCTAGCCCTAGACATATGTTATACTTCAAGTGAAGCAACTGATGCTGTGCAGTGACATATACCATGGGGATGAAGGACCACACCATGCCCATTAGAGATGAGCTGGCTCAAGAAAGGAAATATTGAATGTAAGCAGAATGAAAGAGGAAAAAGAATAAAGGTAAAAGTGAAAGATGACATTTAGTCATGCATGCCACTGGGAGAAGTGCTTTAGGAAAGGTGTGTTACAGCTTCAGGGTGGGGGTGAGGGTGGGGGTGGGGACTCTCAATCTGTAGAAACCAGGCATCCTCATTTAAGGTCCTAGAGGAAGGAAAGCCCATCTTGGAGTCTGTGTATTGTGGCACTCTCAGTAGAGGACTGTAAAGAAACACTACACAGCAATAGGTTAGCCACAACAGCTTTGGAGTTGCCCAACGTGACTCTGAATTGTAACATCATCCCATGATCTTGCCATCTATCAAGTGCTTCTCCGTGGCCCCTATGTACCTGCAGATACAGGAAACCATGGATAAGGCAGCTCCCCTGAAACTCACCCCCATGGATGTAGAGAACAAGAAAGCTAGTATTACCCAAAAGCTGAGCTGGAATTTGCTGAGAGATGACGACACACAGTACAATTATAAAATGGAAGGCTCCTTAGAGTCGGGGCCCCCAAACAGTCAGGTCTAAAGGCAAAGCAAAATGTACAAATGTGCATATGTGCAGGGTTAAAATGAAGAACAGAGGACATTCATATTTTTAAAAAGCAAGGCAGATTTTAGTGTTGAAACTTTTGATAAAAAGAAAAAAGACCTTGAAAGAAAGCATTCTGAGATGGCATTCCTACAGGTAAGGAAAAGTGATTTAATTCTGTGGAGGAAATGAAAATATAAATCTTGAAAATATTTTATTAATGAGATCATGTTGAATTCACTTAAGCTTTTGAAATCCCCCCTGAGATTGAGTTTTAATGTGGATTAAACTCTCTTAAAATTTATAAAATAATATTAAACTACTGGACTTCTAAAAGCTAAACAATAATATATATGTGTGTATAATAATGTGATATAATGTACACATATACATATACACATATACACATGTATACATATATACATATATACATATATATTATATGCTATATAGTATATGCTGATTGAATATACTGCTAATTATTCAACATATATTAACTAACTTTCCAATAACTTGGGCTTTCCCTTCCTGTATCAGTTCAGATGCTTTCTTTGATGAAATGTTTGAAATTATGAAACAACCCATATAAAATCAGGTAACCCTGATTCATTTAAGTTTTGGAGGTCTCAAAGAGTCAGAGAACTATTGGTTTCACTGATAAGGCATGCAGCCTCATTGAGAATCTTTTTGATGCCATTATTTGAGTTGGCTATTGGAATATAAAGATAATACTGGTGACGGGGTAGTGATTCACTTAGAAAAGAAATGGCTATTTAAAGTAAGTACTCAGCAAATTGCTATGACTGCGTGTGGTTTGGGATTTATGGCATCAACTACCAGTAACCACCAAGTATTTAAACCTCTTTTTATTTAAAATTAATGCTAGCATTAGGTAGTCCTAATACTGCTTAATGACTAAGACGCTGATGTCAAAAATGGACTGAGTTGACAAAAAATGTCACTATGCAGTTTAAGGAAGGTGGAAAGAAATGATTTTGGCTGCTCTGCTGGATAAGATCCATCACAGTAAGGAAGGCATAGAGCCAGGAGGCTGAAGCAGCCACTCACATTGTGTCCAGAGTCAGGAAGCACATGGATGGATGCTGGTGTTCAGCTGGTATTCCTTTTTCTTTCTTTCTGTCTGTTCTTTCTGTCTTTTCTTTCTGTCTGTTCTTTCTGTCTTTTCTTTCTTTCTGTCTGTTCTGTCTTTTCTTTCTTTCTGTCTGTTCTGTCTTTTCTTTCTTTCTTTCTTTCTTTCTTTCTTTCTTTCTTTCTTTCTTTCTTTCTTTCTTTCTTTCTTTCTGTCCAGTTCAGAATCCCAGTCAAGGAACAAGTGCTACTCACTTTTAGGTATGGGTCTTCCTACCTCACTTAACCTCATCTAGAAATTTCCTCACAGCTGTGCCCAGATGTTTGGCTTCTAGATGAATTTGATGCATCACATTGGTGATACTAACCTTCTCACCTGTTTGTAAAGATTACACACAGAAAGCTTCCTTGTAGCTAGAGACGCAATATTCTCAGTTCTATCCTACTTCTGTTTCTGATTTCATCTTACATCAGCTGTGACTGCAAAATGGCTGACGATGTCCCAAGTAGGTGTACAAAAATAATATTCCTCAGGCACAAATGTCATAACTTGTTCATGTTTATTTCACTCTCTTCAGAGTACCCAGAACAATTGAGTAGCCAACAAATATCTCTTAGACACTTTTACTCTCTTTAGAGTACCCAGCACAATTGAGTAGCCAACAAATATCTCTTAGACAGCTGAGTGAGTGAAATGCTTAAACAATGGTCTGGGGAAAGCATAATTCAAGAAATACTATAGAGACTTACAGACCAGACACATGAATCACACATGGAGGGGTCTCAACAACCTTCTAAATGGAAGTGTGCTTCAAATAGATGGGGAACAGAAACAGCATTTGAGGTGCACAGTTGGCACTTTGCTTAAGACAAATGAAGTCATAAATTAAAAAGACAAACAAAATTTCAAAAGATCCATCCCAAGTGGTTTCAATTTTGAGGTGCTAAGACTATAAGCTTATACATGGACACTGAAAGTTTCCATGGAACTTTGGACCCTGCAGATTTTCATATTACCTCATGCAATAAACAATCAGAGCTGCATAAAATACTGAGATCAATATTTCTGATTTAAAAGTTTTCCTACAATATAAACACACTTTTTAAAAATTTCTGCTGTACATTGTGAATTTTTCACATGTCAAGACCGTGCGCTAAGTATTTTCAAGTTTTCCCTTACAGTATTTTCCCTTACAATCCTTTCTAATGTGGTATTACTTTGTGTTTTACAATTTATCTATGTCACCTGTATTGTCTAGGTAGGGAAAGTGGCTAAGTTAACCAGCAATTGAGTGTTAGAGCTGGAATTCCATCACAGTTCCATGCAAGTTCATTTTATCTATAACCTTGGTTATAATCTTAAAAAAAATAAATTACTTTAAATAAATGAAGTGTATCACATTAAAGAGGTGTAGATGATAGTTATAAAGAATCATTTCAAACTAGCTTCATACACTAACCCACTTATTAATTATTTTCCAAGTCCTTTCTTTTGAGTAGATTGTGGATGGTTTATTGGGAACTGTTGGCTCTTTGGGTTTCCCCTTTAAATAAGATAGTTTAACACCTCGGCTATGATGCAAGGAAGAACTCTAATTTAGGCTTCCATCCTGAGAAATATATAGCATTATTGGAGCCATAGTTGTGATATCTTCAGAAGAGAGGTTTTAGTGAACACTTCAGAGGGCTGTTGAGATTTTAAACAGTAGAAGAGATTAAGGTCTTTTCATAGGCATCCAGTGCCTGAGAATTAATAGCACTTCTGAGTCTTTTTGCATTTGACTATTTCCTAAATATTTTAAAGAAAAAGAAAATAATTTAAAGATGTTTTATGAAATGGCTTTCGGAGAGGTATGGGAATATTACGTTAATGTTACTGAATACTGATCCTACTATTTTATTACTCTTCAATATGGCACTCGACATGAGGGAAATTATGATACTTTAGGATAGTTCACGCCATCAAATCTTTAACTGTGGTTTAATGCTTAGTCTATGTTGTCTACAGTAATGGTCAAGATTCCTTTTGTTCAGAAAGAGAGAAAACCCAATCCAAACTGCCAAGATAGAGAGGAAATTTAATTTTCTTCAAATAACTTAAAAGACAGAAGGAAGGTAGATTTAGTTTTTCATTATACCCTAAGATGAGTGGCTACCTCTACACTCTGTTTTTATGCCAAAATTTTCAACATATCAATCACTGTTTATGATATCCACTGTACATGTATTTATGTACATATGTCTGTCTGTATGTATGCATCTGTTTCTGTATCTCTATGCTTCTCTGTATGTAGATATACTAAGGATAGAAAAGATTTGGTTCCATTAAGTTTCAAGTAAATAGTACAGTATTTCCACTACCATCTATATATTAGATACACAAAACTTATTGACCCTACAAGTAAAGTTTTGGATCCTTTAACTAACATCTTTTCATTTCTCCTATTCTTCTTCCATGGTAACCATCATTATCTCTTCTTATTAATTTGAAATGTTCAGATTCCATATGTAAGGGAGATGAAATAGTACTCAGCTTGGTGTCCTCCAGGATGATCCACAGTATTATCCATAGGAAAACACTGTGGTTTTCCTATATCTGTGCTTTTATGACTAATTCTGCAGTGAAGATGGGGATGAAAGTGTCTTTTGGATATTGATTTTATCTCTTCTGAATATGTACCACAAAATGAGACCAGTGTTTCTCAGGTTCTTTTGTAACTGCCATATTCTACTCTATAGTGGTTTGCCACCTGTGCACTGCTGCCAGTAATGCACAGGTGTTCCATTTTTTTCTGCACCTTTCTTGCATGGTTGGTTTGACCCAGAAGCCTACGTGTATGAGTATATGTATCTGTATGTTTACTGTTCCGTTTTTCTCCAGTAAGCTGAGCTTTAACCAAAAGTGACTCAACTCTCTGTGCAATGCCCGTAAGAAATCAAAGTTCACACAAAACACCACATCTTCCAGCAGAGGAAAGGGGACTACAGAGAAAAAAGGCAAAAAAGATGTTTCCCAGGGGTCTCATAAGAAATCCTCTTCTTTGCCTAATTGAATCATTCATGCCCAGTTGGGACTCAGGTTCTATGCATCACAATCCCAAAAACTGGTTCATTACACCTGAACCAATTATTTGTCAAGGATTGACCCTGGTCTATCAGAGCTCCTGCCAGAGTTCTTGAGTAAATATCATTTCTCAAATAGTAAGGCAAATTGAGAAACATCTGTGTTCAAAATTGTTCAGAAGAAGAAAGGACAGTGGGTGCCTACAGAAATTAACAAATTTCACTTCAACAGTCCCACATATACATGGATATGAATAAGCAATAGACATATAAACAAAGATGGAGATTTAAACATTTAATGTAACAGTCAGTTGTTATTCCCACACATCATCCTAGTATTTATTATAGCAGACTCAATTCAATATGTAAAACCAAAGAATTCTCACACTAAATACAAGTGATTGAGCTTGAAGAGAACTTAGTGAAGAAAGTCGTATCCAGTCTAGAAAATGCACGTGGGCGCGCGCGCGCGCACACACACACACATACACACACACACACACACACACACACACACAGGCACTCATGTTTATAAATGTAGATGTAAAGGTAGATATATACTTAGAAAATATTTCAATAATATCTGAAAGAACCAATTATCTAAGAAAACTCATGTAGAGTTGTATCAAGTTGGTTGAGCTTGTCTTTCACATGTTGCTGACACTTGAGAGAATGTATGAGTTTTAACATCATTAACAAAATAGACTATGTGCAAAGCCAGTTGTTTGAATCCCAGGCTCTCATTCTGGTGTTTTTGGAGGTCAGTATGTTAAGCAGAAGGGAAAAATGTAATTTCATCTGAGCATTTGTTTGTTTGGAGAAAATACCTGATTGGGTTTCTGGAAATTACAATTCAAATAGATCATAGTAAGAGAAACACAGCAAAAAAATATTTTACAGAGAACAGATTTTTCTAATAGCAGGTATTAAATGTTATCTCAAAAAAAAAAAACAGTTCTCCTGAAAGTCATATTGGTTTTAAGCATCAATGTTAGTATGTATAGTTTTTTTATATACTTAGTCTACAACATCAATATTAACTTAAGATATTTACCTTTTATTAGCATTATTGATTGATACTTTAATGAGTTTGTATTCATTAAAATCATAGTACCATTTGTTGGTCTATGGTTAAACAATTTCCATTTAGTAGGGATACAATAACTTCATAATAATTTTTGACTTGTGAATTTAAATATATTAACATTATTTAGCTATATTCCAAATTTAAAGTGGAACTAATTTAGGGAAAGTTTGGAAAAAGGCTAAGGGAATTATTTAATTAAATGCTTTTAATTTCATTTACAGGAGGTTTATTTTATAATATATAGCATAATCTTGTAATATATGTTCGTATATGTATCCAAAGAAATCATATGATAATATTTGGTACAGTATTGCATCTACAAAGCCTGGTATTTAGTGTGGTGGTAACACTTTTGAGCAAATATTGTTGGGAGATGATATTTATAACCTGTGTCAATCTACTGTGCTCACCTGGTCCAAGAGGTTTCGGAGGAGAATTTCAATATGGGGCATAAAAACTGTTTTTGTGGTATTTTGGTGAAGAATGTTCTACTTTTTGCCCTTGTCTAAAGAGTCTGCTTGAGGCTAAGGTGAAGAGACTCAGATTAATTGCACTGACAAAGGAAGAGTCAAAAACACCCATCATAGACTTTGTTCTCTGGTTAAGTCTCATGAAGAGCATTTTAAACAACTGTTGAAAGCTGAGGAAAAAATATAAAATATATGGTTCATGTATTAAAGGTATACCAGAAAGTAAAATGGAGCTGAATCCTGTGTTCTAGGAGATAGCAGATTAAGGGAGTGAAGTTTGAGGGCAAGATACTACCCAGCTAAATTTAGATCTAGGTATAGAGGTATAATCTCTTTTAATTTCAGGAGTTAAAGCCAAATAGATCTCTGAGTTCAAGGCCAGACTGGGACAAAGCTGGTTCTAAGTGAAGAAAAGCTTAAGTCTAGGCATGGTGGTACATGCCTTTAATTGTAGCATTACAGGAGACAGAGCCGTGCAGATCTCTCAGTTCAAGGTCAATCTATAGAGCAGGAAGTCAGGAAAACAGAAAGCTGGTAACAGAATAATGGGGCAGGGGCATGTTATAGCCTCTGAAAGCAGCAAAACATGGTAGCTTCATCCGTGTGGCTCTGGCTTTAGAGTGAAAAATGGAAGGGACTACTGGGACAAGTGATGCTGGTTAGCTGGAGCTAAGAAGTTAGCAGTGATTAAGAAGAGACCAGCATCACTGAGGTGAAATCTTCTCAGAAGTGTTTTCTGAGAGCACAAAGAAGCTATGTTCCAGAGATAGCCAAGGTTGCACCTCATGCTGCAACTTTACTTGGTGATGTGTAAGAGTCACCCAGGTGGTACTGGTTTTGAAGGCATTAAAGAATCATGAAGAGCAGCTGAGGGTTGGCACTGTGAGAGGTGAAGGTGCAGCCTCAGTTGTAGTTGACAGCCCAGGAAAGAAGGAGTCATGCAAAGAATCTGAGGCTTAACACCATGAAGAGAGCCTATGAAAGGCTATTGGTAAAACCTAGTTGCAGTGGAAGACCCCATCGTATTGAAGACGCCAGTACTATGAGATGATCACCAAGAACAGCAGCAGCAGTGGAATGGATCAACCTGAGCTTAGAGTGCTACAGAGTTCAGATGTGGTGAAGTGACTCCAGCCCTTTAGAAGAGCCCAGAAGATCATGTGTAAATCCCAGACATTGAAACAAGAAGCTGTAACATTGAAGGTGCCTTGGAAATCCCAAGCCTTTCAAGATGCCGGGGTCATATGGTATCTCCTGAGGAAAGCTGCTAACAGGGAGTGGAACCAGTCCAGGAAAAGAAGTTAGTTGTAGTCAACAAAGATTAGAAAGGAGATCAGGTAACTGCTTTGATACCAGACATAGAGATGCAGAGGTTGATGCCCAGTTGGTTTACTGTCTTGCTTTGGGGATTACAGTTAAGTGATTGGATGACTCTCAGAAGAGACCTTGAACTTCAGACTATTAATATTGCTGAGACTGCTAAAGAGTACGGGGGCTTTGGAAGTTAGACTAAATGTATTTTTATTATGCTATGGGTAGGTATGGCTCCCATAGACTCATATATTTGAACAAGACTACAGAGGCCAGGAAGTGGAATGTCCTGGTTTGAATATGCTTGGCCCATAGAGTGGCACTATTTGGAGGTGTGACCTTGTTGGAGTACTTGTGTTACTGTGAGCACAGGCTTAAGACCCTCACCCTAGCTGCCTGGAAGTGAGTCTTCCACTAGCAGCCTTAAGAAGAAGATGTAGAACTCTCAGCTCCTCCTAAACCATTCTTACCTAGATGTTGCCATGTTACTGCCTTGATGAAAATGGACTCAAGAGACAACAGGTGCTGGCGAGGATGTGGAGAAAGAGGATCACTCTTCCATTATTGGTGGGATTGCAAGATGGTACAACCACTCTGGAAATCAGTATGGCAGTTCCTCAGAAAATTGGGCATGACACTTCCAGAAGACCCTGGCATACCACTCCTGGCCATATACCCAGAGGATTTCCCTGCATGCAATAAAGATACATGTTCCACTATGTTCATAGCAGCCTTATTTATAATAGCCAGAAGTTGGAAGGAGCCCAGATGTCCCTCATCGGAGGAATGGATACAGAAAATGTGGTATATTTATACAGTGGAATACTACTCAGCAATTAAAAATAATGAATTCATGCAATTTGTAGGTAAATGGTTGGATCTGGAAAATATCATCCTAAGTGAGTCAACCCAATCACAAAAGAATACACATGAATTGCAATCACTGATAAGTGGATATTAATGAGCCCAGAAGCTCTGAATACTCAAGACACAATTAGCTAAGCAAAAGATTCCCAAGAAAAAGGATGGAGAGGACCCTGGTATGGTAAAGACTAAATCCAGTTTTGTAGGAGAGTACCAGAACAGAGAAATGGTGGGGGGGTGATTGGGGAATAGGGGGGGAAGAGGACTTATGGGATATATGGTGAGGGGGGGAACTGGAAAGGGGAAACCCTTTGGAATGTAAACAAAGAATACAGAAAATAATAAAAAAAAAAAAGAAAAAAAAAGAAAATGGACTAAACCTCTGAACTTGTAAGTCAGCTCCAATTAAATGTTGTCCTTATAAGAGGTGCCTTGGTCATGGTGTTTGTTCACAGCAGTAAAACACTAACTAAGACAGTAACCATTAGTAAAGAAATTACTAGGTTAATAAAAATTCAGAATCCTTCTATTTAGGCATAATCTTTATGTTCATGTAAATACTATACATGCATTTTCACATATATGTTTTAGTATATGTAACACATATAACTATTTTAAAAAGTGAAATCACACATTACATTTTTCTCTATGTTATTTTGCTTTTCTAATTGATAAATAAATCTATTTCCATGTTCCTAGAGTTATTACTTCCTATCATATACTATTATAATTTATATTAAGATATAAATCATAGTAGATATATATTAATACATACTATGCATATATCATAATGTGCTTAATCATATTTCATTACTTATTATATTTAGTAGTAGTTATAAATACATTTTAGTACTTCTTTTAAATTTCTTTTAAAATTCTTTTAAGTACTTCTTCAGACAACTTGAACTTCATTAATTGAATTCTCATTCAGTGTTTGAATCAGACAAATATGGGCTAACACTGTTGCTTCACTGTTTATTTGTGTGTTGACCAACTAAGTTGCTTTTCTCTGTCAAGCTCAATATCCTTGGGGTAGTAACCATTATTTCAACAGAGTCTGACACATCAAAGAAACTCAATAGTTATCACTAGCAATACCACCACTATCCATCATAATCGAAAGTATCTACATGACAAGAAGCAAAAGTTCCTACCCTAAGCCAGTCTTGTTCTGGGGAGAGTGCTGGAATTACTGGGCCAGATTTCTCATGCCATGTATATTGTTTTTGTTTGTTTGTTTGTTTGTTTATCCCAATTGATGTTATGGAGATAAAAATACAGATAACCTCCAAAGTAGAATTGACAGTCTTGCCCCTTTAAAAAATTATATACTGTTTAAAACATTGTGAAGATGGTTTAGAAAGATCACAGTAATACTATTTAATACTTAGAAGTAATATTATTTTCCAAATTACAATCTCTTGCCCTCAAGAACTAAAATTAACCATAAGGTTAATTCTGTACCCAACTTTATAGAGACAGTGAATACCTGTGCACAGTGGTACAAATGAGAGAGTCTAACTTTTTAGGGTTACTTTTTAGTAGTCACTGAAATATACATGAAGAGTACTAAAGGAGTCAATGGACAGAAGATTCTAAAAAAGGAAGACAGATGGAATTCTTGCTCATTTGTAAGTAATTTATGAAAGGCAATTTAATCACAAACCTACCCCAGAGTTCCACAGTCGACATTATGGCTTTTGGGACAGAATCATCCTTTGAGAGTCTGTTCTCTCCCTTGTGAAACATTTAGTTGCAACCAGGACTATACCTACCATATGAAACCCTTGTTCCTTATGACAATCAGAGTTGCTACAAACCTGTATTTGTTCTAGGGGAGTTAAAAAGCAATCCCAACTGAAAGCCACTGATGGAGTCTTAAATGAAAACACAGTGGTGATTCTGGCTTCCCCCCCACACACACACACACACCCGCATATACATAGGTGGTAAAGAGCAAGCAGTAAGACTATTGAAATAAAGACTACCCACCCTTCTCCCATAGACCAAACCAAATGGCCCAAGTAAACCAAAACACTTCTATTAATTAGTTGGAAGACTTCTGTTAAAAAAGCCAATGCTGTCAGTACAATGTCCTCTAATTCATCTCAAAGAACTTCATTTGTCAAGTAGAGATGACAGAGAGTTCAAACAGAACAAAGTCCTATTCTGACAGGAATTATGACAGGTGTTATGATTGAGTTGCAATCTCCAAAATTTTTATCTTAAAGCTTTAAACCCCAGTACTTCAAAATTTGTCCTTATTTGATAGCAGAGAAATAAAGCACACAATTCATTAAATGAGATCATGAATTCTGAATACAGATTCAGTCCCTAGGACTGTGGATTGCAGGTAGGTCATCATGTAAAGTGTGATTACAAACTAAGGGAATAAAAGAAGCTAAGTCAGGTGGACAGCAGTAGATCCTTATACTTCCTGAGGCAGCACACTCTGACAATGTCTCTCATGAATTTACAGTGTCCAAAACAACTAGACAATAAAGTTCTATTATGTAGCAAACTCAACCAGTGGTACTTTGACAAAGACATCTTAGCAAAGACATCATGACAAAGACATGACAGTTGGTCATGACCAGAACAGAGACAATATTACTAGACGAGTATTCATCATTGTAGCTGAATATGTGTGTATATGTATGTATATATATATATATATATGTATATATATACATGCATATGTATATATATATATATATATAAACAATTAAATAGTAGCCATAAATTTTAAACAAAGGTTGAAAAATAGAAAGAATTAGAAACTTGAGACAAGTTGGATGAAGGAAAGGAAAGGGGGAAATTATGTAATTCTATTTTAATTTCAAAAAATAAATATTTTTATAAGAGATTAGGGACAGGGATATTATTCTCTGTAATTTTCCAGGTCTGACCAACTTTTAGGTCATAGTCGGAGAGATGATTTGATATGCAAAGCCACTTATCCACCCAGAAAGGCACAAAAGTAAGACTGTTAGCGATTCACGTATGTGTAAACTGAGGCACAGAGAGATTATGTGGTTTCCGTCAGACAAATAAAACACCTATTTGAAAGGGCTTCACTGCAATATTTATATCCTTAGAAAAACATTCCAATCATTTATCTACAAGTTTCTTTCTTTTAATTAAGTAGAAAAATGCTAGGCTTTTTGTTGTACATTTCAAGGAACTCAGCCAAGTTTAGGGTTTGGTCCAGACTGAAAAATCTTGATTCCCACCATGGCCCTAAGGCTTCTTGATCCTCCTACTAATGTACCAGACTTGAATCATAATTCTGAATGATCTTTCATGGGATCTTTGAGTCAAGAGAGCCTCGTAAAAGCTGTTCTGGGAAACTGGGTGCTAAAGCCAGGGTTTTACACACTGAACATCTTACAGACTCCAGATAAATACTACCAAATTGTTACTTCTTCAATCTCCTGCCTGGGGGGGGGGTGTTCTGAGCATGAAAAGACATTTTCTCATCGAAGCGTGGGCATTTTTTTTTTTTGTATCTTGTTTGTCTTTGCCAAACAGCTCAGGAAGACTGTCCACAATATAGGGTTATAGTTTGTTTTCTTAGGCTCATAAAATGTTAGTACTGGAAATGATGGCAGAGATAGTCTGCTGCAGTATTATTTCTCTAAGAAAACTGAGATATGCAAATGAAGCCCAGTCTTCTCAGTGCTGTGTACAGGACTAACAGTAAGACTAATATTGAGACCTACACTGCTAAATCCATAATTCGGCACCCTTCCAAACATGCTGTTCTTCACCTATTGATCCAAATGTTTCTAATACATTATAATTGATTACCAACTCCATTTTCATGGGTACAACCAGCCTTGATTTGCTAAGTTGGTTAAAACTATAAATCGATGCAAGGTTTCATTGTCCGTTATATACAATGGTACCATTTTTGTTTAACAAGAATTATAGAATTACTGATTCATTCCACAAATACTTTTAAATGAAGGGTGGCTAGATTTCTGAGTCATACCTGAGCTTACATTGCATGGGGCTAAAGGCAGTGTCTCTATCTTCTTGGAGTGAGACCATAGTCCTAGACTGGGAACCATATGGATAAACAGACAGATTGCCTCAATGTGTGCAAAAGGCCAGACCATACGTTCTACTACCACCACAGCAGGAGCAGGCAGCGTATGAGAGACCGTGTCTTTATCAACAGATTGATACTATTTTTTTTCCAAGATCTAGTGGATTTTCTCAAAAAGTTATTTCTCCAATAGTATGTTCTTAATAAAGTGAGCTGATCTTCAGTAGCTAAAAGCATGATTGACAGGTGGATTATCTATGGCTCTCTCTATATGAATGTTCTATGTTGTTTTGAAAATTAGCTGACATGTCCATTTTGGTTACTTGAAGTATTATCCGCTTTGTATAGGGACTAAAAAACTAATCTTATCAATTCCTTATTTTTATTGTTTTGTTTCAAGCTTATTGTGATTCAAGGACTCCTGTGCAGTAATTTAATATGGTTAAAATCTTTTCAAGTGAGACTCATTTTATATAAAGTTCATAAATCTAGAATATAGGTAAACTTTGAAAAATGCGCTAACTCATCAAACACAACAAGATGCGTAGCCTTTCTGTTACTTCAGCAAGGTGAGTTACCACATCTTCTCAGGTCAATGGTGCTCATAATAAGTACTTATAGCTCTGATTCCTATCATAACAGAGTCACTTGTCTTGTTTTTTAAGATTTAATATGCTTGAAATTATACAGTGTTAATGAACATTTAAATGTGTTTGACACATACGTCTTTAGCATTCAGTCCTATTGTTACATGTGTTAGTTGCTCACCCCTCTTTCATTATTGAGAAGTATTCCTCTGCATGTGGATGGCATATGTTCACCTATTGACTGACATTTAGGTTATTTCTAGATTTGATTATTAAAAATACCACTGCTGAAATATTCATGTATAAGTCTTTTGGGGAGACACACCTTTCCCTTTATCTTATGACAATATCTGAAAAAGAAATCCGACCTTTCAATTTTAGTTATTCTAATGCTTGTACAATACTATTAATCAGGGTTTAGCTCATATTTCTCTGAAAACTAATGGCATTGAGCTCTTTCACAAATATTAAGTGTATTTTGGGGGCATTTTGTTCTTTTTATTTTAACTGAATTTTTCTATAATTATAAGCTACATAAAATGTTTAGAAATGGAACATATATGAATAATTAATTTATAATTTTAAAATGATCATTCTGTTCTTGCTTATATGCTATACTAAAATATTGGTGTGTGTGTGTGTGTGTGTGTGTGTGTGTGTGTGAATGTTGTGTCAAATATAATGTTAAGCACCCAACACTATTTTTTACAAATATTGTCTTCATTTTGCCAATGGTAAAACCTTTCCCGATTTCCCCCTCCCCAAATACCCCCAACTCCTCCTCCTACCCCCTGCCTCCACGTATATGCCCCTCCACCTGACCCATTCCACCTCACCCCTCCTTTATTTCCCTTTGTTGGGGCATCTACTGAGCCTTTACCTGACATAGGACCACTCCTCCCATTGGTGCCCAACAGGGCATTCCTCTGTCACATTTTTGGCTGGAACCTTGTGTACCCCTTGGTTGATGGTTTAGTCCCTGGGAATCCTGGGGCATCTGGGTGGCTGAAATCATTGTTCTTCCCATGGAGTTGTAAACCCCTTTAGCTCCTCCAGACTACCCTCCAACTCCTCCATTGGGGACCCCACACCCAGACCAATGGTTGGTTGCTAGCATCTGCCTCTGTATTTTTAAGGCTCTGGCATGGCCCCTCCAGAGACAACCATGGCATGTTCCTTTTTGTATATACTTCTTGTCAACCGTAGTAGTGTTGGGGGTTGGTGGCTGTTTATAGGGTGAATCCCCAGGTAGGGCAGTCTCTGGGTGGCTGTCACTTCAGTCTCTGCTACACACTTTGTCTCTCTTATTGCTCTTGTATTTTGTTCCCTTTCTCAGAGGAACCAAAGCAGCCTCACGTAAGTCCTCCTTCTTGAACTTTCTGTGCTGGGTGAATTGTAACTTGTTTATTTTGAGCTTTTGGGCTAACATCTGCTTATTAGTGAGTGCATACCATGTGTGTACCTTTGTGATTGGGTTACATCATTCAGTATGACACCTTCTAGTTCCATCCATTTGCCCAAGAATTTCGTGAATTCATTGTTTTTAATAGCTTAATAGTACTCCATTATGTATATATACCACAGGTTCTGTATCCATTCCTCTGTTGAAGGACATCTGGATTCTTCCCAGCTTCTGGCTATTATAAATAAGGCAGCTATGAACATAGTGGAGCATGTGTCCTTATTACATGTAGGAGCATCTTCTGGGTATATGCCCAGGAGAGGTATAGCTGGAGCACCCAACACTTTAATGATTGATATTAATTCTTGGTGTGTGTGTGTGTGTGTGTGTGTGTGTATGTGTGTGTGTGTGTGTGTGTCCCTTTACTTTAATCTACATCACCTCCATATTTAAAGCATTTTTCTTTTGGAAGAATGGAGTTAGATTTATCTTTTTTATCAAGTTTGACAATCTCTAACATTTAAATGCAGTGTCTAATCTTGTCAACTTTATATGAATACTAACATTTTTAAGTTTACATGCTTAAGTTTTTTTTAACGGCCTGTGTGATCTTCGTTTCTCCTTTCTCTCTCCTTATGCCTACTTCTAAAATGATCAGGGAACTCCAAGAAATTCACCCAAACAAGATAGGCTATAGCCACTGTGCTGAGCTACTTCTCAAACTTCAGTTAAGACCCTAGTGTTAAAGACAACACATATTTTGGACACAGAGGAATTCAACTAGAACTGCCCTGAAACCATCCCTGCTAAAGAGTAGTTTTCATAGTATCTGAAGCTGTTATGCAAGCTGCCAAAAGGAAAAGAAATCAGTTGTCCTACCTATCTGTAAAACCTATGAACCACAACTATGATCAGAATCACAAGATACTCCCAAGCATGCAATAGTAGACTTACATCTTGAGAGCAATTAACAGGATTTGAGACCTGTTCAATGAGAAGTTCATGCCTGCTCACATAAACTACCGAGGGCTGGGCAAAGTCAGGCAATCTTGAGGAGAACCTACTAATGCCATTGTGGTGGTTTGAATAAAAATGGCCCCCATTGGCTCACAGGGAGTAGAACTATTGGAAAGTGTGGTCTTGATAGAGTAGATGTGGCCTTGTTAAAAGAAGTGTGCCAGTGTGTGTGTGTGTCGTGGGGGGGGGTGTGAGCTTTGAGGTTTCGGAAGCCCAAGCTATATCCAGTGTCGCTCTCTATTCATGACAGTGTCTAGTGATCCAGAGAGACAACTCATACTTTTCTAGTGCCATGCTGGCTGCCTACATGAAGCTGTATCTCCTGCCGTGAAGACAACGGACAAAACCTCTGAACTATAAGCCATCCCCAATTTAATATTGTCCTTTCTAAGAGTTGCCGTGGTCATGGTGTCTCTTCACAGCATTAGAAGATCTAATTGAGGCAGCTACTTTTCTAAATCAAACAATTTCTGACTGCACTCTAAATACTTACCTTTACACTCACAGAACAGCGTTTCTCTCAGCCATTAAAAATGCTTCCGTTTTGCAGCCAGCAGAGACCATTACAGAAAGCCACAACTACTTCAAAATGCAGAAAATAACTGACTAGAGGGTACCCAACCTCAATAGATAAATCAATAACACAAATCCCACACCTTAGACTCAGGGAGCATCACAGAGGAGAGAAAAGGAAGATTGTAAAAGCCAGAGGACCAGGATGCTTGCTTGCTACTGGATAGTGTCTACTATATATAACAAAGAAGCAACACCTATGAAATCTTAACACTATATTTTCATAAACAAGGACAGTGACACTACCACTTGATGTGCCAGTGTGGATGAGGAATGTCTCACAAAGTCCCAGCCTTAGATGAATGGCTACAGGCTAAGTGAGGGAAAATTAGAATTCTGATTGTCTTAGTTAGGTTTTACTGCTGTGAACAGACACCATGACCAAGGCAAGTCTTATAACAGATCATATTAATTTGAGGCTGGCTTACAGGTTCAGAGGTTCAGTCCATTATAATCAAGGCAGGAACATGGCAGCATTCAATCGGGCATGGTTCTGGAGGAAGTAAGAGTTCTACATCTTCACCTGAAAGCTTCTAGTGGAAGACTAACTTCCAGGCAGCTAGGGTGAGGGTCTTAAACCCATGCCCACAGTGACACACCTACTCTAACAAGGCCACAACTCCTAATAGGGCCACTCCCTTGGCCAAGCATATACAAACCATCACACTGATCCCCTAGATAGATAACCTATTCCTAAGTGGTCAGATTTAAATACGTATACATAGAAGCAACACTAAGTTTATTCTTCAGGTTGTATTCAGGTTGTATTCAGGTTGTATTCTGTGTGTATGGATATGTGTCTGTGTTTGTATGCCTGTGTATCTGTGTGTGTATGCATGTGTGTCTGTGTGTGTATGCATGTGTATCTGTTAGTATGTATGCATGTCTGTGTATGAAATAATAATAAAGGAAAGTCCAGGAATTTGAGACAAAGTAGGGAAGGACAGGAGTTACAGGTGAAGTAGGATGTAATAGATTGTAAATCAAGCACTGTATATGAAATTCTCAAATAAAAATTTACATTGTAAAATTCTATTCTTTATTTTGGGGGCCTGGTAGCTTTATCTCTTTTCAGTATATTCTACCCACACTGCATTTCTCTTGTAGATGCATTCAAAGTATATCTCTTTGACATTGTTTAGGAACATTGTTCCCCCTGGTAGATTTTTTTTCCTATGTTTTGTATATTGAATATCATTGACATTCATAGATCTGTAGGTTTATAGGTTTTCTCAAATTTGTAATACATTTAATAGTAATTTCCAAAATAAACAGTTGTTTGTTTTTCTAACTTTCATCTTTCTCCTTTTGACAACTCTGATGATTCATAAATGAAGTTGCTTGACATTGGCCTACCAGTGTTATTGTTTCTGCTAATTTTCTTCTCTTTTACATTTATTTCATATCAATCATTCCCAGTTTTTGCCTTGGAATTTGCTTTTTATGCTTTAATGGTAAGTGCATACAGTATATTTTCTGTTTCACACAATTATTCTATATCAAAAAAAATCACTTGGACTTTTTAAATGTCTCTTATCTTTCTACCCCATGTTTGGATAAAAGAATTATGTAGATAACAGTTTTTATGTCTTTGCTCAATAACTCCAGCATCTGTGTTGTCTCTGGGCTGGCTTCAATCAATTGGATTTTCTCCATATCATGCATCATCTCTCTTGAATGTCCATATTTTCTGAATTTTTTTAATGTGTGAGGTCAGTCATTGTGCATCTTGCCTTGGCCAATGTTAGATAGATTTGTGTTCAGCAAATATTCCTCCACTTTATTCTAGAACACAGTTACATTTTATCTTTCTGACTCTTTTAGCTCTTCTTAGGTGAAACCAAAGCATTTCTAATGGGTTGTATGGTTTGTAACAGTGAGGTTATACCATTCACTTACCTATATCCAGTACTCTATAAATCTTGAGGATCACTGGTCAGAACCACACTCATTCTAGCCTCATGTGTGGGCAGGCAAGATGATCTTATCTCTTAAGAGTTTTGAGTGGGCTTTCCCAGGCCCTGCACACAAGAACAGATCAGACCTCAGCTGAATACTTAAGGGCAAAATCTCTGGATTTTCTAAACTCCATTTTTATGTGTACCTCTGCTCTCCAGTCCTCTATTCTGCAAACTTTAGGGATGTTGGTTTGGTAACCACTATGATATTTTCTTTAAGCCAAGATCTTTGATAACCCTTTTAATTCTTTGTGTCTTTTCTTTTTGAAATTAAAATATAATTATGTTACCTTTTCCTTTCCTCCCTCCAACTTTTACCATGCATCTAGCCCCCTCTCTTTGTTTCTGTATTTGTGTGTGTATGTGTCTGTGTGTGTGTATGTATCTGTGTGTCTGTGTGTATGTGTGAGTTACTATCTCTTTCAAATTCATGGCATATTGATTCTTTTTTTTCAATGATATATATATGTGTGTGTGTGTGTATATATATATGTAAATACAACTTGCTCAATCCATAAAATATTTATATTACTTATAGGTATTACTTGTAGATTTTAAAGCTGACCACTGTGGAGGCAAAGATAACCAATTTGAAGGCTCTTCCCTGAAGATTATTTTATCATACTCTCAACATTCCTAAGTTGCCTATAGTTTATTGTCTAGAGCTGGGGGCTCATGAGATTTCCCCCTCATGTTAGCATGTGTCTTAATGTTAACCTCACTGAGATCTTGTTCAGTCAACATGTTATTGAGGCTCCCTTGACATTTTCAAGAGACCCAATCTCACAGCAGACATTCTGTTCTAGATCTTACAAACTTTCACTCCCTTTTTCACAATATTTCCTGAGCCTTGTGTGCAGGAGTTGTTCTGTAGATGGATAAGCTCAGGATGAGCACCACATAATTACTCTCTGGGTTTTACATAGCTGTGGTTTTCTGTGATTATCTGCCTGAAGAAAGAGACATTTCTTTGTTGATGGGTGAGAGATAGACTTCTCCGCAAGTATTTCTTTTCCTTCAATGGCTTATCCTGTACTGTCATAGGAAGAAGAAAGAAGAGACAATCACTGTGGTTAATTTAAATATACCCTCACTTTCAAGGATTACTCTCCTTAACTGATGTGCCCAGTCTTGAAAATTGTCTTCTCATGTATTCTATGCTTTCTTTTTTCCCTGCTTTTATAGGCAAGAATAAACAAAGTACTTAAATCCCGTCTGAGAAAGGAATGTAAGCCTGGCTTTTGCTATTGATTTGTTGGAACTACTTTGTTTGGATATAATTTATTTGCCAGCTTTTTAAATGAATATAACATTCCGACTATGGACCAGTATTCTATTCCCCTGTCAGTGGCTATAGGTAAGTAGAAGTCTGAAACTTGACTAAAGTCTAGCTTGGTACTTTAAAATTTTTATTTCTAGTTGGCATATCATGATTGTAAATATTTATAAGGTATGATGCCCTGGTATATATTTGTAATATTAAATGAATAAGGCACCATGGTTAAAAAATTCTTATATGTTTACATTTTTGTAGTGAAAGCATTCAAATCCCCTCCTTTTGAAGGGTACATTACCACTATTTGGAAATGTGAAATGTATAATTTATTTTAGTCTCCATAGTCTGTGTAGGAGGTATAACAACTTGTTGGTCTTCCTTGCTTTCACCTAAGAGAAACTTTTTATAGTTTGAAGAATTGCCCCCTCTTAAGGAAGACCTCCTACCCCTAGCTTCTGGAAAATATCAGTCTGTGATCCTAAATTTTCATATTCCACATATACATGGATTAGACACTGAATGTCCTACATGTGCCCTAATTCACTTAGCATAATGTTCTCAGGCTAATCTGTGTTCAGCTATATTATCCCAAATGGCTGGACTTTACCCATTCTAAAGCTTAATAGTTCAGGCTGCATATAAACCACACTTTCACTGTCATTGTTCCTATAATAGACACTTAGTTCACTTCCAATTTTTTGCATTCATGAAAAGCGTTGCAGTAAGCATGGCATGTCTCTTTGACATGTCCAGCTAAATTCCTTTTGAATGCATTTCCAGCAGAAAACTTGCTTGAGTGGATAATAATTCTGTTTTCACTTTTCTTGGGTACCTCCACATTGCTACACATGATACGAGTGTACTAGTAGATATTCCGACCAGCAGTGCATTCAAAGGTGCTTTCTTTCACCTCCTTACTAACATTTTGTCTGTTGTTTTAATACTAGCCACCCTAACAGGAGTGAAATGACATCTCCTAATTTTAATATGCATATTCTTTCCTTGTAACTGGTGATGTTTTATGTCAATTGACTGTCTGATTTTAACAGTTCTTCCTGTGGTCCTTTACTTGTTTTTTCTTTTCTTTTCTTTTTTTTTTTTTTTTTGTTTTTTGCTTTTGGTTTGATTTGGTGGGGTGACATTGATGAAGGTGTGTTGTTTAATTTGTTTGTCCTTGAGTTATTAGCCTCTTATCAACAGTAGGATTTGCAGATAAGGTTTTCTATTCTGTATGTCAGCTCTTAACTCTATTTTTAGCATTGTTGCTGTTTATAGGAACTTAGCTTCAGATATATATATATATATATATATATATATATATATATACACACACACACACACACACACACACATATATATATATATATATATATATATATATATATATATATATATCCATTTATTGTTTGCTTGGAGTAAGGACCATAACCAGAAACAATTGCTTAGACCAGTGCTGTGCTTTTTTCTAGTAGCTTTAGACTTTCAGGGCTTATATTAAAGTTTTACATCCATCTGTATTTATTTTTGTGTATGATGTGGAATGACAGTCTTATTTCATTCTTCTGCTTATAGACATCAACTTGTTGATGTGGTAGTCCTACCTCCATTGCAGGTGGTTAGAAACTGTCACGAACCAAGTGCCAAAGGGTTTATAGGGTTTATGATTGGATCTCAGTCCTGAGTTATTGATTATTTTGTTTTGTTTTGTTTTTAATTAGCATTTTATTTATTTTTATAATATAGCACCACTCTGTTTTGATTTGTGAAGCTTTATACCAAATTTTAAAGTCAGGTCGTGTGAGGCCTCTAGTGCTGTTCATTTAGCTAAAGGTTGGTCTGTTCTTCCTTTGATTCCATAGAAATTTTGTGATTGCTGTGGTTCTCTTTGTCTTGCTTAAGACAAGAAGACACAATGTAGCCCAAGATTGTCTCATTCCCATAATGCTTTTCTATGTCCACACAATACTAAAAAAGGCATTGTCTTTTATTCTTTTTTTAACCCCCTAAGACATGGTAACCTCAGTTGTCCTAGAACTCACTCTATAAACCAGGTTGGCCTTGAACTCACAGAACTGCCTGTCTCTGCCTCCTATGTACTCAGATTAAAGGCTTGTGCGACCATCATCCAGCTAATAACATTGGAATTTTAATAGCTATCACCTCTGGAGTGAAAAACATACTATAGCATTCCTATAAGATATATGAACCACAGAACATTGTTTCTATCTGTGACTGGAAATTTTTCAGATGAATTCAAAAGATCTCTGTACCTAGGAATGAAGCTACCAATTGGATTTTCTTTTATATACTAGTTCCTGGTTTTGTGAACTGACTCCAAAGTCAAATGTAAAGTAGATGGGTTAATCACTTCTTCAATTAGACTTCATCTTGCAGAACCAATAAAGCAAGTTGTACTACAATTCTTTTTATTAAAACTAGCTTTGCTCCAATTTGGACTTAGATTATATAGGCTAATAGGATTGGTACAATACTAAATTCTTGTGTTTAATATTTTACTAACACATATTAATAAGGAATTTCCTAAAAGAGAGAGAGTACATTGAGGGACTAACATTAATTGAGTCATAAGTTTCACATTTAATCCATATTGTAGGCCTTTTGAGATATTATTCTCATTAAACAGAGAAGTAAAACACAATTTGAAAGCCTAAGCAACCATGACTTAAATTTACAGCTCATAAGAACACCAAAAAAGGCACATGAGCTTTTTGTGTAAAATACTTATGACCTTCAAAGAGCTTTCTGTTTTATATAATGCTCAGAATAAGAATATAGAGATGTAACTTATATAGTCCCAGTTTATAGATGGCAGTGTTAAAGTGTACAGATTTTAAGGAATTTGTTTGTGGTCACCAATCCCCTACCAAAAGACATAACAGGAGCAAGTCTTATGGCTCCAGACTCAAAGTGAGATAATTACTACATGAACATAGTGGAGCATGTGTCTTTATTGCATGCAGGGGAATCCTCTGGGTATATGCCCAGGAATGGTATGACAGGGTCCTCTGGAAGTGTCATGCCCAATTTTCTGAGGAACCGCCAGACTGATTTCCAGAGCGGTTATACCATCTTGCAATCCCACCAACAATGGAGGAGTGATCCCCTTTCTCCACATCCTCGCCAGCACCTGTTGTCTCTTGAGTTTTTAATCTTAGACATTCTGACTGGTGTGAGGTGGAATCTCAGGGTTGTTTTGATTTGCATTTCCCTGATGACTAATGATGTTGAACATCTCTTAAGGTGTTTTTCAGCCATTCGAATTTCTTCTGGTGAAAGTTCTTTGTTTAGCTCTGTACTCCATTTTTTAATAGGGTTATTTGGTTCTTTGGGGTCTAACTTCTTGAGTTCTTTATATATATATATTGGATATTAGCCCTTTGTCGGATGTGGGGTTGGTGAAGATCTTTTCCCAATTTGTTGGTTGTTGTTTTGTCTTTCTGACAGTATCATACCCCTCACTCACAGAAAAAAGCAAAATTCCAGGGTTTTACATAAAATCCCTGAGCACCTACCTCTTTCAGAGAGCAACAGAAACCTGAAGAGAATAGAGATGGTTGCTTGCTTCATAAGTCGAAAAAAAAAGTTGGCCATAGCTTCAATAAAAGTAATAAACATATTAATATTGTGTTGATAGAGATTTATAACAATTCATCTGGTTGTTTTTTTTTTGTGCTTATGACTAGTAGAAATTCCTCTGCTAAGTATACATTTCATTTCAATCATCATACAGAAAGGAGATATATCTTAAGTTTAGTTCATTAAGTGTTTTTTCTCACCATTTGCTCTATGTAAATAGACTAAAATTAAGTATAGTTCTAATTATTAGCCAAGGATATCAATAACAGTAAAACAATAAATTGATTTATTTTGTATGATTTTTTTCAGATAATCCTTCCTCAAGCATTAGTATTCCACATAAAATCTAATGAGAGTACAAAGGGAGACAATGTCAGTAGCAACGTGGAGAAGTGTCATAGTCCCTAGTACATACCAGGTTCTGAAAGAATGCATATGGAATGAATAAATATTCATATTCAATGACCATTCCTAAAATGTAGACCATTAAAGGAGGTAGCATGAGAAAAGGGACTCATCAAACTTGAATTCCACACTTCTTTCTCATTACAGATAGGAAATTCGGGAATATGGAATGATTATAGGAAAAAGATAATGAGTTTACATTTAAAATTAATCAGTTTGAAAGGTTTATGGGGCTTCCATATGCAATTGTAGCAGATCACTGAAAGATGAATTGCTCTGAAGCACACAAAAGCTCACTGGACTGGATATTTATGTTACAATATCATCTGTTTATATGCAGGAGATAAAAACTAAAGAGGTGAATAAGAGTCATTTGTCATTCATAAAATCTGTAGCATAGTATGACAGAGATACTTGCTTGGGTAGAAAAGAACAGAAGTCAGAAATCTATGGACTATTGGTATTTAAATGGGTAGCCCTAAAGGAAATTAAATTTTATGTGTTGAAAAACTAAGTTTAAGTCAGAATATCTTTTTATGGCTTAAAATTTTGAGTGCATTCATAGATTGGTTTTATCTTTCATGTCTTCATATCTTCTTCAGAAAAGACCTAATACCTTACTACCTTGCATGAATGTTCTATTATCCATTTACCTTAAAAATATATATATCTGGTTTTAAAATGCCTTAAAAGATGTGGCTAGTTGCCTGTCTGACATATGTTTATATTCTTTCATAGAGGAAGCCTTTTTATTGAGATTTTCAACATTCCTCACTAAGCCCCCACTCCCAAGAGTGACAACTCCTGATTAGGCTAAATGGGTAGCAATGACTAGAGATGATTGGATTATTAAGACCAGGATAAGAGATTCCCCTGGCATCTAGTGGAAAAAGACCAGGAATGCTTTCAAATGTGGATGACAATGTGCAAATAATCTACAAAAACTAGAAATTATTCAAGCCAAGAATCAACATATAAATATTCCATATCTTCCTGTTAAGAAACATAAACTTATGATTTCAATTAAATTAGAAAGGCTGTGCTGATATGAAAGTTCCATTGTGGAAAGCAGTGTGGTGAAAGCACAATCATCAAGCCCTAGGTTGGACAACCATTTCTTTACTTCTTAGTACAGAGGTTTCCTTTTATGCAAGGAAAAGTTTCTGAGACTCCCAGTAGATAAATGGAACTGTAAGTAATACCAAACCATAGTCTCTATAGGTATATGTTTATACATATAAATATTTCTGTCCATGCATACCTGTGCTAAAACATCACTTGAGTAAGATAACGAGATAGAAACAGTAAATAATTGTATAACCATTTTAATAATTTATAAGAAAGCATATAAATAACACTTTCTACCAAAATTCCTTATATATTCAGACTTCTACATTTTGTTGAAATTTTACTGAAATACTACTATGTCCTTGGGCTGGGTAGATGGCTCAGTGGACAAGAATGCTTGCCATGCAAAAATGAAGAATCAAATTTTAATCAACAGCACCAGCATGAAAAAGCATGGCATGGAACTCAAGTGCTAGGACCCCAAGACAGGGAGTTCCTTGGAGTGAGTTGACCCGCCAGGCTAACCCAATGACAAGCTTCAGGTTTAAAGAGAGAGAGCCAATCATTTCTGATGTTTTCAGTTTATTAATTTCATAAAATATGTCTAATTATAGTCTTTCCACTACTCCAACTTCTCTTTGATCCTCCTCCCTCCTACCTACTAGTTTTCATGTTTACTCTCTATAAAAAACAATCAAGACAAAAAGATCCTCCCCATACACACACACAAAAAAAAATATCATGGAGTCAAATTTGTGTTGGCCAAGCACACTGAACTTGAGACTTGCCCAAAATGTGCTTAATATACCTAAGTTCTCTATTAAAGAAAATTGTGGGTTTTTTCCTTTACCAGCAGCAATCAATTGCAACTAGAGTGTTGCCTATGGATGAGATTATATGCCCAATTCCCCCTTGCCATGCTGGACCTTTATTGGACTTAAACCTGTGCAGATCTTGTACATGCCATGAATGCTGTCACCATCTGTGAGTTCACATGTGGATCAACTGTTGTGCCTGAAAAACATTGTTTCCTTGACATCATCAACACCCCTGCCTTTTATAATCTTTATGCCCCTCTTCTATATAGATCCCAGAGCATGGAGGGGAGAACTATGATTAAGAAATCCCATTTAAGACCCGAGAGTTCCGTGGTCTTGCATTCTCTGAACACTGTGTAATTGTGGGTCTCCATGATAATTATCATATATTACAAGAAGCTCCTCTCACATGGGTTCATCCAGGACCAGACATGGGTTACATTTCAGTGATTGGCCAAAGAGGTCTTATAATCCCCCTCCCCATTTTTAACATGCTTTTGAAAATGTTCAACCTCTCCACAACCTGACTGGTAACACATTACTGCTGAAAATATCCCATATTTAAGCCATCAAATATGGGAAGATCAAGCTGGTGAGAGTCTATCGTAAGGGAATAAAACAGAAAATGATAGAGGACACTCAGAATTTTTCTCTGTCCTCCATGGAAACATGTATCTGCACATACATGTGGGCAGACATGTATATCACATACACACATACACACACACACACACACACACACACACACACACACTGCAGGGAATGGGATGAACTAAGGTGAATGGCATGTGCCCTGTGATGAGTCACCAGGCTGCTATGTTCCTGGAGATACTAAGCCAGGATGTTGTAAGATTTTTGTAACACTACCCAGGACAGAATGCAATTTCATATTTATGAGTTGTTTCTTCTGGAATCCTTTATTTAATATTTTCCTTCTACAGATGGGGAGAGTTTGCCATCTTCAAATCTTTACATAATCTCTCCTCCTTGAGTCAGGACTGGGACTATATTTCTAGAGAGTAGATTAAGTTATACAGAAACTGTGACCTCTAGGTCAGTTGTGAGTCACTCTTGCTTCTTCAGATCACTTGTCTGGAAAAAAGACCATTGCCAAAAGGTGAGCTCTGTGGAATGAACCACTGAAAGCTAACAGGTCAGCAAACAATCACAATATTATGCAATATTAAGCTTAGAAGCAAATGTCTGTTGTGTCCATGTCCATTATCAGGTAAGACGACAGCTCCGGTTGACAACAGAGTGACTTCATGAGCGATTCCAGGCCCAGGGGACCAGACTGCATCCCGCCAATATTTATGATCAATAGAACTGTGATAAAATTTATTCTTTCATGGAACTCTGAATTGGACTGGTTTGTTATAGAAATGTATAAAACTTGCACAGACTGTATATACTGGCACTTAACTACAAAATAAATTGTCATATTTCACTTATTGTCAACATTTCATTATCTCTATGATGGAGATTACATATTTACATATAAATATGTATATACAAATACACATATACACATATACATATCCCAGTATCATGCTCTATTAAACCTATTTACCATCCTGAGCTGGTTCTATATAAAATGAATAATTTTATACATGAATTATCAGAATGTAATTATAATAGACAGTACACATTGAATTCAGACAGGTTTCAATTTGAAGTCTGATCTGCCCATTTCTTCACGGAACTTTGGGCAAGTCAAATAATCCATGTAAACCTGAGTGCCATCATCTATGAAAGGCTGAGCTGGACTGAAAAGAAAGAGAGGCCATCTAGCCTAGCAGAAAACATTCACAGAAAGCAATTTAACAGTGATGGTATTTAACGAAGGTTTTAAAAGATAAATCAAAGTTACGAAGCAACAGTAGGACAAAGAGTGACGTCAGCACCACTGCTGGCTGATACAAAGGTCTGGTATGTTTGGCAGGTGTGGGAATGTGGAGTTGAAGAGGAAAACAGTGAGCGCAGAGGAGTGTCAAGAGATCTGTCAGGATTTAAAGTACTTCCTGCATTACAGAAAACCCTTAAACTTCTTTGGAAGACTGGCAGTTATTGCCTTTCCAGAAAAGAGGGTACAATGTACAGGTTTACAGTTCATACATCTCTCTAGCAGGTAAAAGGCAGAAGTCAGCAAATTATTGAACAAAGGACTGGATGATATCTTGCTTCTCTCAGCAGGTATAGATCCCACCACAAACTCAGTTGTGCCTTTAGAGAAATAGCGAAGACAGTGGGTGGATTCATCCAAAAATCAGTTTATAGGAACAGACAGCAGGCAGTGTTCAACCTATGGGCCTTGGTGTGCTAATTCCTGAGGCAAAGTTTACAGGATGAAGACAATTATCATGTCCAGAAAATATTTAGGAAAACATTCAAAGGTTAGATGGATGGCGCAGTAGGTAAGAGTATCTGCTCCTCTTGTACAAGCCCTGGAGATGGTTCACATCACCCACATGGCAGTAACTATAACTCCAGTTTCAGGAGATCCAACATCCTCTTCTGGCTTCTACAGGCCCCAGACATATATATGGCACACATACATACACGAGGACAAAACACTCACACAGATAATAAGATAAATTCCAAAAAAATTAGTCAATTACTTAACTCAATCATTTCTCACACCTACAAGAAAGGCTGTTCATGTGAGAAAGACCTTGTAGAATACTCTTGAGGCTCAGTAGTGAAAATAGACACTGTCTTTTTTTCTGGTGGAAGTTACAATATAGTGAATCAGAATAATTGAGAGCATCCTTAAGAACGAGTGTTGCAAGCCAGACTTCCTGACACACACAGACATCATCATTGTTGTAATGACTTGATTTGATATTTCAAATGATTGTACTTAAAAGTATTTTTTTAAGAAACAAAATGTCTAGTACGTATTTAATGACCAAATAGAACAACTTAAAGAAACCACAACTTCCAGGCAATAAATCTAGTAAAAAGCCTAAGAGACATGCCAAGGACTAGGCTCGGAATTGTCTATGTGTGCTCTGATCTGATGCTTGGGGTACCTTAAAGTGACTATTGCTCCCATGTGAAAAATCTTGTTTTCCTTCCCTTCATATTCCTGCTGAGGAGAAAACTCAGGCCAAAGCAGCAAGCTGAAGAGGTTGAAGTCTTATGGTGGTAGACTAAGCAAAGAGTCTGCCATGAACCCTTGAGAGTCCCACAGAAAACTAGGGGTGGGCCTGGGAACTGGAATCAGGAATCTCAAATGCTGCTTCCTGCTTCCAGTCATCCTCCCAGGAGAGCTGCCCCGGCTGCATCTGAGTGGAAGAAAGGCTGAGAGCATCCTTGAAAACCTACATTCTTTCCATAAATTCAGTCTTTTGGAGTAAAAAAGCAGAAAAAGAATAGAGGATCTGTGGGCTTTAGAAAGTAACATTTTCCTTTCATCCGATGGAGGGCAGTGGCCAGAGAAAGACAGTAAAAGCAGCCACACTGCTTACTGGCCACAGAAGATGAAGTCCCAGTGTGCCCTGAGCACTCACCCACCAGCTTAGAAGGAGTTCTGTCATGCTCAGAATAACGTGGTGATACAACAAGGGCTTCTGTTTCTCCCTAATGAGTTGATTATATCCTGTCAGAAGAGTCATAAGGCCATCAAATGTCAAGTCCATTTTCTCAAACATATTATTTTCATAGCAGCTGGGCCTGACTAACTCTCCAAACAGAACATCCCATTGTTCCTTTCAACAGAGAATGCTGCAGTGAAACTCAATTAAAAGAGAAAGGAAAGGGGGCTTAGAGGACACATGATCCTGATTCATGCACGTTTACAATTTGCTGTTTAGAAGCCAATTCTATTAGGATGATTTGGTCACTTAGGTCACAATTAGTTCCTAATGCCGGAGGAAATAGACGTGGAATGTGTTGCTCACCCCCAGGACTGTTTCTCATAAGAAAGGGAGGGCATGGTGTTAGTCATTGCCTGATGCTGGAAAGAGAAGCCCGGAAGTGAAAGACTTAAACTCTAAGCATCCTAACAAAACCTCCTCACTATACCTGGTTTATCACATTCCCCAAAGACACAGGTATAATACCGACACTAAACTATTAAGAATCAGACAAGCAGAGTGTTGGATATGTATATCCCAAATGGTCACGAGCACAGTGATGAATTAGACACACTAATCACTAGATCACAGTTGTCAAAGGAATGAGAGGCCTTAGATACCTATGACGAGCTACAGAAAAAGTTCAGTAAATGATAATGAACTTTTTTAATCATGATAACAAAACTGGAAATCAACAAGGAAAACGACAACTATGAATCAAGGATTGTGAACAGGATTTTAAGAGCTGTGGTTCTCAACTCTCCTGATGCTGCAGCCTTTGAATACAGTTCCTCCTGGAATTCTGATGTCCCCCAACTATAAAATTATTTCATTGCTACTTCATTACTGTAAAGTTTGCTACTGTTCTAAATCATAATGTAAATATCTAATGTTCTAAATCAGAATGTAAATATCTAATGTTCTAAATCACAATGTAATCACAATAGTTCAAGATGCCTGCCCTGTGAGGCTCACAAGCACAGGTTGAGAACCACCATTATAACAGGCTGTGTGATCAAAAGTCATGAGATCTGAAGCAAAAACCAAACAGTAGTCTGACATTTATGTTAATTAATTTAGTAAATTAATTAGTAATAATGAGTAGCAAGTTTGGCAACACAGACTGTCCAGGTGATGCTATAAGGAAGCACATGTCCCATCACCAAATTTCATCACTGATCTGATCATTTGTTTTTACTTGTTTCCATTTTTTTCTATAAAATGCCAGTACAACAGTCAGATTTTAAAATGGTCCTATAAATTCTAGCCTCTGGTGCAACACTTCCTATCACTGATGCAGTCAAATACTAACACAAGTACCACTGACAAGGGATTTCCATGGATGCTGTGAAGATGACCCCAATATAAACAGTTGTTCCTTGTGTAAGCAAGCTTACAGCTAAAAAGAAAGTCAGAGAGTCAAAACATGAATGAGCTGACACACTGTTCCTTGTTTGGAAATGGAAGAAGATAAAGAACATGGAGCAAAAGAATTCCCAAAAGCTGAAGACCTGCATGGAAACAAGAGCTAGTTAGCAGTCCTATAATGACTAGATCCTACAATGAAACGAAATGTTTCCAACAGAATGGGTTTGGGACAGTATCTTTTGATCACATATCCTGATGAATAGAATCGTGCTGCTCTGTGCAAACTGAGAGTTGTATAGCACACTAGACTTCTGAGCTAAAATTTGTGAATTATTATGCAGAGTTTTAAGCGACAAACATTGTCATATATCAATAGAAAGCTGATATAGATATCTTGAGAGTTGCAAAGACAAAAGTTTCACTAAGTGTAGTGGCTATTCCTGGTTGTCAACTTGACTGTATCTGGAAGGAACTACAATCTAGAATTGCAAGGCTCACCTATGATCCTAATCTGGAGGCTCAGAGATATAAGTTTCTGACCTGGACTTAGCAAGGAGATCTTGAAGCATAGTGGCTATGGATTCCAGTTCAAGATCATCTGGGATTAAAGGCATGGAGACACATACCTTTAATCTGGGCTACACCCTCTACTGGAGACATATATATATAAGAACATTGAAAGAAGGAGGATGGATTCCTGCTTGCCAGCTTGCCTCGTGGAACTGAGCAACTGCAAGATCCTTGGACTTCCCTTCACAGCTGCTGCTGACTATTGTTGGGGAGTTGGACTACAGACTGTAAGTCATCGACAAATTCCCTAACTACATAGAGATTGCCCATACGTTCTGTGACTCTAGAGAACCCAGACTAATACACTAAGTTCTCTTGCCTCTGGATAAGCCTGTGCTATCTACCTAAGCCTAAAGAATCACTCACGTCCTATGTCAAATATTGGAACATGTATGCACATGCATAGACACACATACATATACACACGCACACACAAACACACACACTAAGTTTCCGTTCAAAATAGTTGGATAATTGAGGCAGAAAATACATTTTTCATTTGAAGTAACTGTTCACATCCCGATGCCCTCTTTCTCAGCCTGTCATTTCTTGAGTAATTATTCTTTGAACAACTAGCATGTGCCAGGCTACAAAGATACAACTTAATTTACCAATACACAGCCATTCAGTGGGGTAGCAGTCCAGGATGAATAAGCAAGGAGAAAGGCCATCAAGGAAGGCTTCTCAGAATTTGTATCTTGTAGACTGAAACCTTAGGAATCAACAAGTCATGACAGATGGAAAAGAAGATTATTTCCAGACAGAAATATAATATCTAAACTTCTCCATGTGATTGGGGTCAAAGCCTCTCAGCAAGCTACTCAGCAGCCATCTTGACAAGGAAGGAGCAGAGAAGAGACAGTGAAGAAAAATGGCATCATCTCTAGGGTAGGATCTTACTAAGAAATTGAGAATTTTTCTTAAGTCCAGGTGTCTTAGTCAGGGTTTCTATTCCTGCACTAACATCATGACCAAGAAGCAAGTTGGGGAGGAAAGGGTTTATTGAGCTTACACTTCCACACAGCTGTTCATTACCAAAGGAAGTCAGGACTGGAACTCAAGCAGGTCAGAAGCAGGAGCTGATGCAGAGGCCATGGAGGGATGTTTCTTACTGGCTTGCTTGCTCTGGCTTGCTCAGCCTGCTCTCTTATAGAACCCAAGAATACCAGCCCAGGGATGGCACCACCCACAATGGGCCCTCCCCCCTTAATCACTAATTGAGAAAATGCCCCACAGCTGGATCTCATGGCGGCACTTCCCCAACTGAAACTCTTTTTCCTATGATAACTCCAGCCTGTGTCAAGTTGACACACAAAACCAGCCAGTACACCAGGGAAACCCTTAGAGATTAATAATGAGCCCATTGGCTGAATAAACCTTGTTTTGACAAACTGATGCTGGCAAGCTTGGAGAATTGTTTGGAGAGATATCCTCAACGTAGGAGACGAGAGATGATTCTTATAACATGGCATTCATGAAGACTGATGGGATGACCTATGTTACTCTCATGAGATGATAAGAACAGAGATGTGTAGATTATCAGCTCTGGGATTTAGATGTAGAAAGTAAAGAATCCTAAAAGCGATACCACTTACCAGGCTTCTGCTGTGGAAATGAGATGGGAAGGAATGTCAATCAACAAAAAGGGAACTGTAGAAGGAGACCATCTGATTAGGGGTGGGATAACGGTGGAAGGATTGGCACCAGATGTTTGCTTTAGGTCCTGAGGAATGGGCTTATACAGCCAGAAGTGACAGTCACTCCTTAGTTTATACTGGAAAGACCAAAAGTGGGTTTCCATGGCGGCATCACCAATTTTCCTTTGTGGTTGTTCACCTTCTATGGAAGCACAGTTAATCAAAGTCCTTTGCATTCTAATTACCATTGCCTTCCTACTGAGTCCTCTCTGATCCCTGCAGACAGACAAATGAGCAACTCAATTGGTCAATGTTTGCAAAGAAGTGATTATAAAAAGACCAAGAGATTGCAGACCCAGCGGGAGATGACCTAGGTATTAAAGAGATTCTTTATTTAATTCTGCTTTTAGAATCATTTGTCTAGATTAAATTGTTAATAAGCACAACTGTTATTCATACTTGATCATTAAAGTGGGGAGATACCACTTGTGGAAGCAACATCAAGCTGGACTTCAGAAGGTGAGTTCCTTCCAGCAATATGTGAGGCTCCACGACTTTGGTTAAACAATGGAAGGAACACCTTTCTTTAGCAGATCTTGACCGAGGTTTAATTTCTGTCAGTCCATTTATTGGGTTAACATTAATACATGATGCAATATGTAAGTGGTCAAGAATAACAAGTGAAAGCAGATAGATGTCTGTGTGTGTGTGAGTGTGTGTGTGTATCTGTGTGTGTCTGTGTGCGTGCACATACTCATACACATTTGTCTTCTTTTGAGCTGTTTCCTCTTTGCTTGATTTTTATGTCCAATTTCAATGTGTTAGCTGTTGTTTTATATTTTCCTCTTACTATATTTTTATTATTATCTCTTAGATAACAAAGCCTGCTTGTTTTCTAATTAGAGACAGAAGGGGGTGGATCCTGAAGGATGACAGTGAGGAATAGCTGGAAGGAAGGGAAACATCTATTTTTAATAATAAAAAAATGTTTCAAAAGGAAAAAACTCTGGTTGTTTGAACATGAATACAGACACCATTGTGCAGTGATTGCCTGGTCCTAACACAGAAACAGCGAGTAAACCATAGTTGGACGTTGCCATAATTAAATGACTGGAAAAAGAATCACCAACTCCTTTTTATGTGAGAAAATCCCATAGTTCCCATTCCTTAGCTCCAAATGTATTTCTTTACTGTGATGTAAAGAAATGCACAGGAGCTAAGATGTACTGAGAACACGAACTATAACAACAGCAAAGATTCATGATAATTTCTTAGGTTTGAGTAAATTCTAATTTGAGTGGGTCTTTTTTTTTCTTCCTTAACTATTTAAATGGAAATCTCTGGTAATGGTGATGTGTTGTTTGGAAGATGAAAATTGGTTCTTTAAATGATCCAATAACTGATATATTCAGCTTCACATTTAAAAGATGAACCCATGCCATAATAAGCACATAGCTAAGTACCCCAGAGTATTGACTGGTGGCAAAATCAACTAAGAACTTCACAGAAAGTGGACGTTTCACTGTTTTGTCACCACCCCTCTCACCCCCCTGCCAGGGCCTGTAACTAGCATGATAAAATTGCACTGGACTAGAACCATGCAAAAGTTTCCATTTCCACCAAGACTTTGTTTAAAGTAAAACTGGATACCTCGCTGACACATTTGCTGTCTGCGAGTGTCAAATTCGCAATTAGCGTTGGATGGTGGCAGCAGTTCCCACCGGTGCTGTCATCTGGATTATGTAACAGTGTGCACTTTATAAACAGCAACTGTTCGTGTTTGTGGTTCATTTTTCACTAGATGTGCCCAAAAACTATCTGACTAAATAAGTGGGTGACAATAAGATTGAACACAGAGAATAGCAGAGTGCCTTGCCCTAGGCAAAGCCAATTGCTACAGGAACTTAAAAGGACACTCTTGTGCTCTGGAGTTATAGTCAAAGTACCATAGAAATCTATGTATTAGAGCAGGTATTGGCCCTGCTTTGACAGGGCATTTTTAAAATAGTCCATCATATTTTTCTTTCACCCGAGAATATGAACGGACCACTACACTCAAACAGTTGTTAATGATGTTCTGTAAAGATCAATCATTTTCAGAAGATACCTGTCTAGCTATGAGCACTCAGCATATTAACAGTCACTGCTGCATGCATTGATTCTCAGGAACAAAATATTTTGTTTCTGACTGATACACAAGCTATTATTTCATGGCATGATGGACTGTTTCAAGAGATGCTTCTCTAATGCCAGTGCTAGGAATCAAAGTAAATATAATAGTCCAAAACTGTATCCCATGGACAATTTATGGATGGTCAAAGAGGAAAGTAATTCAGCAAAGAGTTGAAAGGGGGATAAGCAAAGCCTCCAAATATCATATAAAGATAACATCTTTGGAAAGAACTAGTTAAAATAGAGTGCTATATATGTGTGGGTGAAAGTTCCTATTCTTTTCCTGAGATATTTTATATGAATGTACTCCTCACGCCTTCTTGGAACACAAAAGAAAAAGACTTGAAAATCTCTTGGCGGGTCAACCAACACATATCCATTGACAATTTAATTACTATGCTGTAATCCATGAAAAGAAAAATACAAAGAAGTCCCCATTACTGATTCTGACTGGCTGGCTTCTGATTCAATTGAGAGCTTGAAATGTAAGACAACCAAAAGCTACTTAAGAACATAGGAATAGCAGCAAGCTTATCAAAAAAATATTCATAACATAGACAAGAGGCAAAAGGCTTGGTAATGCAATGCTCTACTATGTGTGCTGTCAATGAGGTGAAGCAATTTTTATTTGATGAATTTGAATATTTGGGTTTGTTGTTGTTGTTGTTGTTGTTGTTGTTGTTGTTGTTGCAATAAAGACTAAGTTATAACTCAGAGATGCCTCAAAGCATGCCAAACATGACTGTATCTCAAGGCATTTGTCTGTCCATCATTGTGTAGATAGTTATTTGCTTATCTGTTTCCCTGTATGTTGCCAATTTCAAATTTGAAGAGAAAACAAATAATTGTGCATAGCTATGTTTTCAGGGCAGAAGACATCATGAGATGCTTGTCTCTTATTGGCTAATGTCCATTGGATGAGTACCCAGGCTTTTCCCCATCTTTGAGGGTATGTCAATTATGAGTGTATGACATAAGGCATTCAAGTAGTGATGCTTAGCACAAAGGCTGACAAACTTATGTAAAGATCAGACAATAAACAGTTCGGGGCTTACAGATCAAGACTCAGTGGTTGTAACACCTATATCATTACTCAAATACAATATTATATATAATTAAATATATAAAAATATGTCATGGTAAAACAAATTTATTCATATATATATGAATTTATATGAATATATATTACAAGAGAAAATGGCATGGAGCACTCCTGTTTTAAACTGTCACTTTGTTCCTGAGTAATCTGGGGTGGAGGGAGTATTTGTTGACCTCCTGATTGTATTGGATTTCTTCAGAGAAACAGAACCAAATGGAAATTAGTTGATGGTGATGTTAATGATAGTGATGATAGATAGACAGATAGATTGATTGATTGATAGATTGATAGATATTTATTTATTTATTGATTGATTGATTGATTTACTATACAAAGAGGTTCATGATTATGGAGACTGCAAAGTCCCACCAGATATGTTCTACAGCCTAGAGAATGGGTAAATCCAGTAGTATAATTTAGTAAAAGTCTAAAGATATGAGTATAACAGGACTAAATGGGATAGACCTTATTCTAACACAGAGAGTCAAAGAATCTGAGTGACTAATGTAATAGATCTCCAGTTCCTAAGGCTTAGAATATGAAGCTCTGGTGTGGGCAGGGAAAACAGAAGCCTAGCCCCACAGATCCCAACATTTCTTTTTTTTTTTTGTTCCATCCAGACCTTCAGAAAATTAGATGATGGCCATGCACATTGGTGGAAACAGATCATCCTTTCTGTCCATAGATTTAATGACTGATCACTTCTGGAAATATCACCAGCAAGCTATCTGTAATAATGCCTTTCCAGTTATTGCATCTCCTATAAGACAGATAAGTTGAAAACTAAAATTAATAGTCACAACACTTACTTTTTCCATTATTCTTGAATAATAACATCCAAGAAACAGGATGTCTTCTTTAAAATCTTTTAATATTTGAAAATGAAATATAATTATATCATTCCTTTTTTCCCCTTGCTGTTTCTAATACTTCCCATCTAAACCCCCACCTCAAAATTATAGTTTCTGACCTTATGGAATCATTTTCTTTAACTGGCTATATGACAGATAGATAGATGGATAGATAGATAATAGGTACATGATAAATAGATGACAGAGATAAGATAGATAGATAGATAGATAGATAGATAGATAGATAGGAAAAAGGTACATAGATACATAAAATATAGCCTAAATCTTAAATACATAAGTTGAATAGCTTCTTAGAATACAATGTAATATTAAAAATACTTAGAAAATATTACTCCATAAGTACATTTCTGTCTTTTCATTTTGTGAGTGACATACATATGCATATACATGTTCACATGTATGTGAGCATCACCAAGAGTGAAGGCTCATATGTCTGCATATGGTGTGCACATAGAAGTCAGAAATTGGCATTAGGTTGTACATATTTGAGACAAGATCTTTCACATTAATGCAGAGTTCACTTATTTGTACAATCTACTTAAGCCAGTTTATAATGGGAGTCCTCTGTCTCCACCTCCTGACTTCTGGGATTATATGTGAAACACTGCATACACTCAGCATTTATGGGTAGATGATCTGGGGAAATCTATATTCAGTACCTCACATTTACATGGGAACCACTTGGCCCACTGAGCCATCTCTCTAATTGTAGAACCTCTATTATGTTCTTTTTTCCCCCTATGGAATAAGAATGCTTTATGAAACTAAAAAATTTTGCATTGATTGAAATATGGCAGACATTCAAAATCTCTCCTGTCTGTTCTACAGTGTGAATGGAGAATCTCAGACATGAAACCAGCTGTTCCATGGGTCACTCTGGAAAATTCCAAATTGGAGCTTTTTGAAAAAGGAGACATTACCTCAGAACTTCCACATGTGTTCTTATGGAGATTCTGTTTATGTGAATGGATATTTTTACCAGATATTGAAGAAATGCTAATGCTGGACTCTAATACAGTGAAGGAATTTCAGCTAGCCATTGGCTCATGATATTATGAGAAACAGAGTCTAGTTAGACAAATGCTTCATGAGGAATGGTGGTTAAAATAAGTGATTGGTTTTCTTGGAAGTAAAGATAAAGAACAGGTTACTGCCATTATCCTTTCTCTGTAAATGACTTTGAAAAACAGAATGAAATTCTTAATTAGGGATCTTAAAGTTCAAATGGCTGTTAGAGGATAGGGAAGCCTACTCATTTTGTTAACCCAATGAACAGCCCCGATGGATGGATGTTTGGATGGATGAATGGATGGATGGATGGGTGGATGGATGGATGGATGGATGGATGGATGAACTGATAAGTATTCCGGACCTTTTTTTCTATTCTATGTAAAATAAGTGAACAGCGCCTCAGGCTTCTTGGAAACAAAGCTTTGAAAAATAATAAAAATGAGTAAACCCAGGAGAAATATGAAAGGACAAATTTTATTGAAATTATATAACAGAACAGAAAGCTAAAAGAGTTGCAAATTCATCTCCCATGGGGAAAATAGTAACTTACCTTCTCATGCTCACACTGAGCAAGAAGCAAAGAGCCAGGAAGATGATGCCACAGGTAAAGGCCCTTAACACCAGAAACACAACCAGAGTCTGATCCCCAGAATCCATGAGCAGAGAAACAACTTATGCAAGTTGTTTATTCACCTCTACCATGTGGTATGGCATGTTTAAAAACACACCCAGAAAGAAGGAAGGAAGGAAGGAAGGAAGGAAGGAAGGAAGGAAGGAAGGAAGGAAGGGAAGGAAGGAATGGAAGAAGGGAGGGAGGGAGAAAGGGAAGGAAGAAAGAAGGAGGGAAGAAAAAGAAGGAAGAAAGAAAGGAAGGGAGGGAGGAAGGAAGAAAGGAAGGGAGGGAGGAAGGAAGGAAGGGAAGGAGGGAGGGAAGGAGAGAGGGAGGGAAGGAGGAAGGGTTGAGGAATAGAAAAGGGAAGGGAAGGAAGAGGCAAAAGGTTTTCCAAATAGGTATTAGAAAAGTTCTTAGTATTATTTTCTAACAAATAAAACTTTATTGCATACTAATCTATTGCTCCATTTCTTTGTAAACAACATATTTAAACAATATTTTAAAGCAATGAGCACATGCTTGATTTTTTATTATCACAATTTTATAAAATTTTTATTTTTCATAGGTTCTCTACAATGTTGCCTATATAAACATTTATATAATTTTTCTAATGTAAATACCATTTAATATCGCATTGAATACTAACCCTTAGAGTTTTGTGAAAATATTCCTGACATTCCACAGAATGGAACTATTTGAACCATTTAAATATTTTACTGTTATGGCTCTTATCTATAATTCTACAGAGAATATATTTACTGACATGTCTTTTATACTTCAAATGCTTTTTTCATTATGTTCAATTCTGATAAATGACATTATAAATCAAAGGATATGATCTTTCATGATATATATTGCCAGTAGTGTTTAGCATATTCATTTGATCAAACCCTACTTGCATTTGCTGCTATCATGGTTTGTTTTTTGTTTTTTTTTTTTTTGTTTTTTTGTTTTTTTGTTTTTTCAGTTACTGAGCAATTTGGTAGCATCTCACCCAAATTATCAGGATAAACTTAAGTTTAATGAACTGCTCCACCACTATTAGTTGAGCTCACAATGGGATTGCAGAGAAAAGTTACTTAATGAATGTTCCCTGAGTACAATCTCTCTCCAAGGAACAAAAGCCACCATCTCCATCACCACCAACATGATCCAGCCCCTGTGTGACATAATTCCTCCTACTGGACCAGAACCCACCCCCAAGGTTCCACAAGTTTTGAAAATACTACCACCAATTGGCAACATATTCACCTTATCTAATTGTAACTTGTCAACCATTCTGAAGGCAGGTCTCATCCCTACTAACAAGGAAACTATGGTCCATGTGCTCCTTCAGGAATTTTGTTTTCTTTACACAGATACAGAGACTTAAAAGAGCTTTTTTGTTTTTTTACAAACTCAGAACTATTTTTGTGCTGTCTTTTATTTTTCAAACTCCAAACATACCTCCACTTTTTATCCAATGAAGACTGAGACATCATGCTTCTCAAGGTTGGTCAGTCAGGAAATTCAGCACCCACCTTTTTCATCCCATATGTATTTGATACTGGTAGGGGTGAGAGGGCAGGTGGGGGAACACCATCTTAGAAGCAGGAAGGAGAGATGGGGTAAAGAACTCAGGTAGTGGGGACCAGGAAGGGGACAACTTTTGGAATGTAAAAAAAAATTAATAAAAAAAAGTTTCAAAGGAATCTGGCTGAATTCTAGGATAATCCATCCACTGTACGGGGAATGTGTTCTTGGAAAGCCACATCTGCAATTTATGCTATGGTTTTGAACCATTCTTTTTCTGAGTGTCAATTCCTCAAATGCTCAGGGAGAAGACAAAGAGATGAGCCAGAGGCTCCCTAAGGACCACTCCTGATATAATGAACTCTCACAAAACTTTCCCAATAGACTGCACAAGCAGGGATGCCTTCTCCCCAGAAAGATGATTCTACAGTCTCACTTTCCTGGAACAACTGATGGGTGTGGTAATGGAATCCACAGACAGAGACTTTATGTGGCTAATATCCCAAGGCTTTCTAAGTGCAGTAATAAACAGAGCACATCTTGATGACACAGAAATTACAAGGCAAAGACCATAATCATAACTCATGTCTGCTTCTGTTCACCACAGACAAGAGAAGTTTCCACTCCTAGGACATAGAGAAAGGAAACATGTAAGTCCATCAGGTGCTGCCACATATATCTTACTTCATGCAACTTTCTCTCTTTCTGCCACCCACAAAAGTGAAACCCAGTCATCTGCAGAATCGGCCCTGTGTCTAGAGATAAATAAAGCAGTGGTTAATTAACTGCTGCACACCACGGCTGTTCCACACCAGAAAGCACACTCCTCGCCATCAGATCACTTTGGTTACAATAACAAACATGCTGTAATCAAAGAGGAATTCTGAACATATCATATTTGTGAAATATTTCCCAGTCTTTGGAAATTTTAAGGAAACTGGGTAATTGTGTTAGCTACCCTCACAGCCTTGTCTCCCATCTCACCATTCCCATCCCTGAAATAATTCCTGAGAAATTTTCAGCTAACTTCTACTCATTTCCAGCATGAGACGAAACTTTATTACTTATTTTATGAGTCATTCCACAAAGTTCTGTCTGCAGCAACCCCAATGATTAGAATAAACTATGCCACCACAGTCCGAAAGGAGAGAGGCAGAGAGCATGTGTCTAGATTATGCCACCACCCTTCAGGGATGCTCAGTGAGCCTCCATCAGCACCTTCATCTTTATTTTTTTCTAGCAAGAAAAACTCCACACACAGTTTCTTCCTAACTTCTGTATGGTCATTCATCTCAAACATAAATATAAAGTCTTTACCTTTCTATATATAAAACCATAACTGTGAGAAAATTATTGATCCTCTGGCCTTTGATCATAAGGAACAAGTACCATCAGCACAGGTGATAGGTGATAAGAATCGACTATGGTGGGTAGGGGAGATGGCACAGTAGACAAAAATATTTGTTGTGCAAACTTGACCTGTATTTGGCTACTTAGAAACCATGAAAGGTAGAAAGCAAAAAACCAATACTCCAGGTTGTTCTGGGACCTGCACATGCATATAATATACCCTCACAAGGAACATATATACTTACACAAATTAACAAGCATTTAAAAAAAGAGTAACTATAGCAGTACTTTTATAGTTATTGCTATGTCATCCAAACAAGTAAAAATAAAAGCAGTCAAGTGAATTAGAATGATCGGAGACAAATTTAGAAAGCTTATGAGAAGAGTGACAACTTCACAGAGAGACATTTGTGATAATCCCACAACTGTACACATTGATCTTATTTATAGCACGATAGAAGTATTATTAAGGAAAGCCTGGATAGTCATGGATGGAACACTGTGCCATTCTGAGGCCTGAAATAAAGTAATCAATTTTTGTTTTCGGGAAATACTTGGCTTTGAATGGTACATGAAAACCCACACAGTAAATTCTGAAGAAAAGGCAGTACACCAGGGCAGTGAGCCAGAGGTCTGGGGCTGCCTCAACTACAAAACCATCACAGAGTGCGTAATTGTGGCCATGTGTCTGAATCAGCCAGATATGTAGCCTCTTTATCCATCCAGTGGGTAAGAACATTCACCCTTGACTTCCTGACTACATCCAGAGATCACAGAGCAAGAGGCATTTGGAATACGGGAAAGCCAGTTCTAGTTGCAACATGATTGGAGTGGTGTGAAAAGTCCAGGCATTCTATGACCAGAGTGTGTCCTTTGCAATTGCTCCATAACTTAATTCCAAATGCTTTGCATAAAAACGCGGCCACTCTAAATTTTGCACTCCATGGAAATGCAGAATTAATTTTCTTCCCCTGCTTATTGTCCCCAACTTGCCTTCTGAACACCTACAGCCCTCCATATGATGTTCAATAATTCTAAGATAATATCTTTTGGGTTTTTTTCTATATTCTTTGTTTACATTCCAAATGATTTCCCTGTTCCTGGATCCCCCCTCCCCATAAGTCCCATAGCCCTCTTACCCCCTCCCCGACAATTCCCCAATCACCCCCTCCCATTTCTCTGTCCTTGTACTACACTACAAAGATGAATCAAGCCTTTCTAGGACCAGGGACCTATCCTTCCTTCTTCTTGGGAATCATTTGATATGCTAATTGTGTCTTGAGTATTCAGAGCTTCTGGGCTAATTAATATCCACTTCATTCCATGTGTATTCTTTTGTGATTGGGTTACCTCACTTAGGATGATATTTTCCAGTTCCAACCATTTGCCTAAAACATTCATGAATTCATTGTTTTTAATTGCTGAGTAGTACTCCATTGTGTAAATATACCACATTTTCTGTATCCATTCCTCCATTGAGGGACATCTGGGTTCTTTCCAGGTTCTGGCTATTATAAATAAGGTTTCTATGAATGTAGTGGACCATATGTCCTTATTGCATGCTGGGGAATCCTCTGGGTATACGCCCAGGAGTGGTATAGCAGAGTCCTCCGGAAGTGTCATGCCCAGTTTTCTGAGGAACTGCCAGACTGATTTTCAGAGTGGTTGTACCAGCTTGCAATCCCACCAGCAGTGGAGGAGTGTTCCTCTTTCTCCACATCCTCACCAACACCTGCTGTCTCCTGAGTTTTTAATCTTAGCCATTCTGACTGGTGTGAGGTAAAATCTCAGGGTGGTTTTGATTTGAATTTCCCTAATGATTAATAATGTTGAACATTTCTTAAGGTGTTTCTCAGCCATTAGATATTCTTCAGGTAAAAATTCTTTGTTTAGCTCTGTATCCCATTTTAATAGGGTTGTTTGGCTCTCTGGAGTCTAACTTCTTGAGTTCTTTGCATATATTGGATATTAGCCCTCGTTCGGATGTAGGTTTGGTTGCTGTTTTGTCCTTTTGACAGTGTCCTTTGCCTTATAGAAACTTTGTAATTTTATGAGGTCCCATTTGTCAATTCTTGATCTTAGATCATAAGCTATTGGTGCTCTGTTCAGGAACTTTTCCCCTGTGCCCATGTCCTCAAGGGTCTTCCCCAGTTTATTTTCCAATTAGTTTCAGTGTGTCTGGTTTTATGTGGAGGTCCTTGATCCACTTGGAGTTGAGCTTAGTACAAGGAGATAAGAATGGATGGATTTGCATTCTTCTGCATGCTGACCTCCAGTTGAACCAGCACCATTTGTTGAAAAGGCTATCTTTTTTTCCACTGGATGTTTTCAGCTCCTTTGTTGAGGATTAAGTGACCATAGGAATGTGGATTCATTTCTGGGTCTTCAATTCTATTCCATTGATCTATCTACCTGCCTGTCACTGTACCAATACCATGCAGATTTTAACACTATTGCTCTGTATTACTGCTTAAGGTCCAGAATACTGATTTCCCCAGAAGTTCTTTTGCTGTTGAGAATAGTTTTAGCTATCCTGGGTTTTTTTTGTTATTCCAGATGAATTTGAGGTTTGCTCTTTCTAACTCAATGAAGAACTGTGTTGGAATTTGCATGAGGGTTGCATTAATTCTATATATTGCTTTTGGCAAGATGGCCATTTTTACTATGTTAATCCTGTCAATCCACAAACATGGAAGATTTTTCCATTTTCTGAGGTCTTCTTTGATTCCCTTCTTCAGAGACCTGAAGTTCTTGTCATGCAAATCTTTCACTTGTTTGGTTAGAGTCACCCCAAGATACTTTATATTGATTGTGGCTACTGTGAAGGGTGTCATTTCCCTAATTTTGTTCTTAGCCTGTTTATCCTTTGAGTATAGGAAGGCTACTGATTTGCTTGAGTTGATTTTATAACCAGCCACTTTGCTGAAGTTGTTTATCAGCTGTAGGAGTTCTCTGGTGGAGCTTTTTTTGGGGGGGGGGTCACTTAAGTATACTATCATATCATCTGCAAATAGTGATAGTTTAACTTCTTTCTAATTTGTACCCCTTTTACCTCTTTATGTTGTCTAATTTCTCTAGCTAGAATTTCGAGTACTATATTGAAATGTTATGGAGAGAGAGGGCAGCCTTGTCTAGTCCCTGATTTTAGTGGGATTGCTTCAACCTCCTCACCATTTAGATTATTGTTGGCTACCAGTTTGATATATATTGCTTTTACTATATATAGGTATGGGCCTTGAATTCCTGTTCATTCCAAGACTTTTAGCATGAAAGGATGCAAAATTTTGTCAAAAGCTTTTTCAGTATCTAATGAAATGACCATGTGGTATTTTTCTTTGAGTTTGTTTATGTAGAGGATTACATTGATGGATTTCCATATATTGAACCATCCCTGCATCACTGGGATGAAGCCTACTTGATCATGGTGAATGATCATTTTGATGTGTTCTTGGATTCAGCTGGCAAGAATTTTATTGAGTATTTTTGCATCAATATTCATTAGGGAAATTGGTCTGAAGTTCTCTTTCTTTGTTGGATCTTGTGGTTTTGATATCAGTGTAATTGTGGCTTCATAGATTGAGTTGGGTAGTATTCCTTCTGTTTCTATTTTGTGGAATAGTTTCAAGAGTATTGGTGTTAGGTCTTCTTTGAAAGTCTGATAGAATTCTGCACTAAAACCATCTGGTCCTGTGCTTTTTTTGGTTGGAAGACTTTCTAAGACCCCTTCTATTTCTTTAGGGGTTATAGGACTGTTTAGATGATCTATTTGATCATGATCTAATTTTGGTATTTCGTATCTGTCTAGGAAATTGTCCATTTCCTCCAAAATGTCTAGTTGTGTTGAGTATAGGTTTTAGTAGTAGGATCTGATGATTTTTTTTAATTTCTTCCATTTCTGTTGCTATATCTCCCTTTTCACTTCTAATTTTGTTAATTTGGATACTGTCTCTTTGCCCTCTGATAGTCTGGCTAAGGATTTATCTATCTTGTTGATTTTCTCAAAGAACCAGCTTCTGGTTTTGTTGATTCTTTGTACGGTTCTCTTTGTTTCTACTTGAATGATTTCAGCCCAGAGTTTGATGATTTCCTGTCTTCTACTCCTCTGAGGTGAATTAGCTTCTTTTTGTTCCAGGGCTTTAAGGTATGCCCTTAAGCTGCTAGTGTATGCTCTCTCCAGTTTCTTTTTGGAGGCACTCAGGGCTATGAGTTTTCCTCTTAGCACTGCTTTCATTGTGTCCCATAAATTTGGGTATGTTGTACCTTCATTTTCATTAACTTCTAGAAAGTCTTTGATTTCTTCCTCTACTTCTTCCTTGACCAAGGTATCATTAAGTAGAGTATTGTTCAGCTTCCTTGTGTATGTGGGCTTTCTGTTGTTTTTGTTGCTATTGAAGACCACTCTTACTCCATAGTGATCTGATAGGAGGCATGGGATTAGTTCAATCTTCTTAAACCTGTTGAGATCTGTCTTGTGACCAGTTATATGGTCAATTTTGGAGAAAGTACCATGAGGTGCTGAGAAAAAGGTATATTCTTTTGCTTTATGATGAAATGTTGTGTGTATATATATATACACACAACATTATATATATATATATATATATATATATATATATATATATATATATAAAATCCAATTGATCCAAAGCTTCAATTAGTTTCACTGTGCCCCAATTAGTTTCTGTTTTCCTGATCAGTACATTGAGGAAAATGGAGTGTTGAAGTCAACCACAATTATTGTATTAGGTGCAATGTGTGCTTTGAGCTTTAGTAAAGTTTCTTTTACGAATGAGGGTGCCCTTGCATTTGGAGCATAGATGTTCAGAATTGAAAGTTCTTGGTGGATTTTCCCTCTGAACTTTAAGAAGTGTCTTTCTGGGTATAGTAGTTTTGGCTAGCATTTGTGATCTCTTAACGTCTGTATGAGATCTGCCCAGGATCTTCTAGCTTTCATGGTCTCTGGAGAGAAGTCTGGTGTAATTCTCATAGGTCTTCCTTTATATGTTACTTGGCCTTTTTCTCTTACTGCCTTTAATATTCTTTCTTTATTTAGTACATTTGGGGTTTTGATTATTATGTGGCAGGAGGTAGTTCTCTTCTGGCCCAGTCTGTTTGGAGTTCTGCAGGCTTCTTGTGTATTCATAGGCATCTCTCTCTTTAGGTTATTGAAGTTTTCTTCCATAATTTTGTTGAAGATATTTGCTGGCCCTTTAAGTTGTAAATCTTCACTCTCATCTATACCTATAATCCTTAGGTTTGGTCTTCTCAATGTGTCCTGGATTTCCTGGATGTTTTGGGTTACAAGCTTTTTGCATTTTCTTTGACTGTTGAGTCAATGGTTTCCATGGTATCCTTGGCATCTGAGATTCTTTCTTCTATCTCTTGTATTCTGTTGTTTATATTTGTATCTATGGCCCCTGAATTCTTCCCAAGGTTTTCTATATCCAAAGTTGTCTACCTTTGTGATTTCTTAGTTGTTTCTACTTCTGTTTTAAGATCCTGGATGGCTTTGCTCAGTTCCTTCACTTGTTTGTTTATGTTTTCCTATAATTCTTTGAGATTTTTTTTGTTTCCTCTTTTATGACTTCTGCCTGTTTACCCAAGTTCTCCTGTATTTCTTTAAGTGATTTTTGCATTTCCTCTTTATTGACTTCTATCTGTTGACTTACATTCTCCTGAATTTCCTTAAATGATTTTTGTGTTTCCCTTGTAAGAGCTTCTACCTTTTGATCCATTTTTTCCTGTATTTCTTTAAGAGATTTATTTACGTCCTTCTTGTGTTCCTCTAACTGCATCATGACCAGTGATTTTAAATCCAAATTTTGGTTTTTTGGTGTGTTGGAGTATCCAGGACTTGCTGTTGTTGGAGAATTGGGTTCAGATGCTGCCATATTGCCTTGATTTCTCTTAGTAACATTCCTACGTTTGCCTTTTGCCATCTGGTTATCTCTGGTGTTAGTTGGTCCTGTTGTCACTATCTGGTGCTTGAACCTCCTGTGAGCCTGTAAGGCTATTTTTGCTCCTCTGGATGACTGGGTTTCCCCTGGCATAGATGGCTGATGGGCTGCCCTACTCTTGGGTACTGTTGGAGCCCTGGTGTGCCTTGTCACAAGCAATGTTATACTTGGGGTTGTCTCTGTGTACTTGGAGCTGCCTGTCCTGTCTAACTGGGAGCAAAGATGGCGGCATGGAGCCTCTCCAAGTGCCAATTACTCTGCAGGGCAATCAACCCACATCAGAGCTGGCATGCAGATAAACCGCAGAGCTGCCCATGTCTTGGGCTCAGGCAGAAGAAGCCTGGCCATCTGTGTCTCAAGTGATGTTAAACTCAGTATATATCTGTGTACCTGGAGGTGCCTGTCCTGTCTGTCTGGGATTGAAGATGGTGGCAGAGAGCCCCTCCAAGTGCCCAGTTAATATCTTTTTAGGAGGTGACCCTCACTCACCTCCTTAGATTCATCTTTCACATCTTCTCCTTTAAGTTTATCATCTGGTTGACTACATAGTTTCTTGAATATTTATATTTCCTGTGATTGATGCTGTTCCCTTAGCCTGTCTGGCTTGGACTCCTATAAATCTGCCTTCTTCACTTTCTTAACTCCTCAGACCAAAAAAAAAAAAAAAATTAGGTTAATTCTCCAAGTTGTACAATTCCAGAGCACTGCATCCCCCTGCCCCAAGTCTTCTGCTTGACTGATATTTCATTTATCAGTCAAAAGAATATTTATGAGAGCAAATGCAGGTATGTCACTTTAATTTCAGATAGGATCAGTGCTTAGCAAGAATGACTTCCAAATATCGACATTCAACAAATATCAGTGGGTTATCCATTAGAGAGAGATATTGTCACTCATTCATATTCTAGACAATGGCCCTTCCCCACAGGCCCTTCCCACTTTGTTCTGTCTTTTCACACCTTGCTACCATTCTCATTATCTCTAGAGAACATCACTATCGAGAAGAAACTTGAGTACTTTTCTTCTCTTCCTTTTAATTTTTTTCCAATTTAATTTGGTATATACATTAATGGGTATCATTATGACATTTTTGTACATTTATTAAATTTGACTGTTATTTATATCTACCTGTTTCTGAACTCCCAGATGCTCCTGTTTCCAAAATAGCCTATCCCTTCTCAATGTGGCCCCCTTACTGCCCACTTGCCACATGTATTCCAATACCTTTTCCTTTAACCTGCTTAAGATTTCTTCCTCCTCTCTCTGAATGCCCTTTCCAATGTCATGACCTGGACACAAATGTACTCATATATAGAGGATTTTAATTCTAGGAGATTGGTATGTATACACAATAAAATTGTATTTAGCCATAAAGAAAAAATAAAACTGAGTCAAGAAAGATGACTCAGCATCAAAGAAGACTCACTGCTTTTCCGTGAGAGTAGAGTTCACTTCCTAGCACCCATGTTGAACAACTCACAATCACCTGAAACCCCAGACCCAAGGGATCTTATACCCTTTTCTGGCCTTTGTAGACCTCTGAATGCATGTAGCATACAGCCAATCACAAAGACCAGACACAGGCACACATATACATAAGTAAAAATAAACTTAAATGTGTTTTTAAAAAGAAAACGAAAACATAAGCAGTAGGAAGAAGAGAAGCAGAAATTATTATATTAAGGAAAATTAATCTAATGCATCTATTCCTTCAACATTAACTCAAATATCACTTTCTACAGGCAGGTCTTCAGTCTGGGTTGTCAGGAAACAAGGCATCTCTTCTGTCTTGAAACTTGTGTATGTGCCTGACATAGCAATGAGTGTATTGGTTTATTTATTTACATGCCCCAATGCTTAGAACTGCAGACAGAAATCCATTCATCTTGGTTTGCCATTCCCCAGAAGTGTCTGAAAGAAGGGGACAATATTAATGGGTATTGCATAAATGTTACCCAATCTCGTTTTATTTTCCATATAAAATCACAAAGTATCTATACAGGTGAAGAAACTTTACCAATCCAGAGAAAGAACCCAGCATCCCTGACCCTCAGTGATGCAGTCACTCAGCATCACTCTGGAAGGAGTTTGTTCATCCCAGGTGAAAGGAGATCAGTGGGACAAAAGCTATTCCATAATAACTATTAACTAATTAGCTTATTATTTGCTTATAATGCTCTTTCTATGTGTTTCTCTTTCTAAGCATAATTGCCATTGCTCTTAAAAGCCTTGTAGAAATAAATGTTTATTTAATTTTGCCAAGACAAATTAAAATACAATATATTCCATAATGAGTTTAAATTTATTTAAACTAAAATTAGAGAAAGCCATGTTAACAGCATTTTGGTGTCTTTTTGATAATTCATTGTGCCATCAGCCAAAAGTACCCATGTATTTAAGTAAATACCTGATCATCCAGAGTTAATTAGAAGCCACATGTGGGATGGAAAGAGAATGTAGTGAGGCCCCCACAAGTCTGACTCTTCTCAAGGGTGGGGCTATACTTCCATTCCTCTGTTCAGGCTGATCCTGCAGACTCATCTTACCTCCCTCCTACTTTTGCACCCATAATTAATCACCCCAAGACTATGAGCAAGCTAGAAAATAATGTAATGCTGAATGGGAAAACTCATCACTCTATAGCAAGCAAAGCCACAGGGTGTGGAATCGAGTTACACAAGAATGGATTTCAGATTAGTCACAATCTTTCTTCTATTAGCCAAATTTATATTACAGGTTAAAGTTCCAAAAGGAAAGAACAAAGTTTTAGAAACTTTGCCTGAAGTTCTCTCACCAAAAGAGCTCATAATTAAGTCAGCCTATCAAAAACCTGGTCTATTTGGGTCACTGATTTGAAACACGGGAGTCACGGGGGTAGATAACATAATCGCAATTGGAACCAAACAGCATCCCACAGTGTCTAAAATCTTTTCAGCCAGTTACCAGCTGAGAGAATCAGAGAATTCATTTCTCTTAACTTCAGGATATGCATTTGTCAAAGACAGAAAGCCATAATAGTCACCTGACTGAGGCACTGGGAAGACTAATTTATATTTGAATACAATGGTGCTTGGCACATAGTGTCCATTGACATTAATTTCCAATGTGCTTTGAGATCATTCCCTTCTCAATTCTAGGTCATTGTAAGATAATCCATATTGAGAAATATTTTGAAAAGCTCTATCAAGTAAAGGATGGTGAACAGAATCTCCAACACTCAGCCCAACATGCATGTAATTCACTGAGGACTTCCCAAACTTCTATACTCTTATCTATAAAAGGAGAAAAGTATGGTAGATTCTTCAAAGGATTGTATAAAGATTCCATAAGGTATTCCACAGAAAGTATTTACTACTGATTTATATGTAAGTATAAAGTAATATTAGCAGAACTGAAGCTGAAATACATTATTTCAATGATTTGGGGTTTCTCAGCAATTACATTTGCCCTCTGATATTTCATATACATATATAATCCATTCTGATTAATCTCACCCCCATTGTTTCTCAGTTATATCCCTCTCTTCAGTTTCAGTCCAATCTGACCTTTCCTTACAAATCACCACAGTCATGCATTTTTATTTTGTGACTTATTAATTTCAGCCATGTCTATCTGTGTGATCATGACTTAAGAACTATTCACTGAAGAATTGTGAGCTTCTCAGTGATCACACAACTGAAGACAATGACCATCTCATCGATCAGTAGTCACCAAATCATTTGGGAGATACAGGGCCCTATGAGTCCGTCCCTGCTTCCTGATTAACCATTGAAGGCCTCATATTTTTACAGGTCTAGAGCAGACAGATATTTCTGCTGTGAGATTGTGATTGCCTGACTGTCACTCTAAAGACAACAGCACTTCATAGCCCTCATCATCATCTTCTTCCTTTCATTCTGTCTGCCCCCGCCCTCTTGCAATGTTTCCTGAAATTCAGAGGGAAGTAATATGTCTTGTTTAAGACTGAGCCTTTATCAGCCACTTCTCTTCACCTCTTGAAGAAGATATGATTCTGTGAATTAACCAGTGTTCATGGCAAAGAGAGGATTCTCTGATTAAATCTGGGAATAATAGTTTTTAACATTGTTATATAGAGAGCAATTTTATATTAAGGCAATTTATCTAAATAACAGTAGTTAGTTCCTTCCTAGGGCCTATGGGATTTTTGACAGGGTTTACATTTGCTAGGCATTGATTCCCTCCTATGGAGTGGACTTCAAGTCCAATCACTTCCCATGCTCCTGGATTGAAGAATCAATATTGTGAAAATGATCATCCTGCCAAAAGGAATCCACAGGTGCAATGCAATCATAATCAAAATTCTAAGTTTATTCTTCAGATATAAAAAATTAAAACTTAATAGAAGCATAAATGGCCAGTGACAGTCAAAGTAACCCTGAACTAAAAGAAGCCTGCTGGCAGTGTTGTGTTTCTGACGTCAAGTTATGATATGGAACTATAAATAAAAACAGAGTGGTACTGTCACAAAACACCATGAGGAAGGACGGAATAAAAGAGCTGTCCTAGACAAGAGTCCATGCAACTACAGCTCCATTTTTGAAAAAGATTCCATATATAAACACTGGCAATTAGATAGTCTATTTAACAAATGGTACTGGGAAAATTAGACATCAACATTAGAAGAATGAAACTAGAAGCACCTCTATTGTCCTTCATGAAACTCAAGTCCAAATGGATCACACACACACACACACACACACACACACACACACACACACAATCTCAAAGAGGAAAAGGTAGAGGGCATGCTTCAACACCTAGACATAGGCGAGGACATTGTGAATAGGCCTCCTTTGACACAGAAAGCAAGACAAAGAATCATAAATGGGATCTCATAAAACTAAAAAGTTTCTGTGCTACAAAAGAAACTGTCAGTCAAGTAGAGAAGCAGCCAATAGAATGTGGGGAATACCTTTACCAGCTATAAAGTCTAAAATAGAAAGACTAGGCTAGGTATCCATGCATGGCAGAGAAGGCATGGCATGGCGGGAAAAGCAGGAAACTGAATGATCATATTTCCACACACACATATGAAGCAAGGAAAAAGCAGGAAATGGGGTAAGGCAACAAAGCCTCACTAAAGTATCTAAACATCAAGCAAAAGACTAAACATCAAGCAAAAACTGTACTCTATGGGCACTAGAGAGATAACTTAGTGATAAAACATTCATGATGCCCCTGCAAAGAACCTAATGTCAGTTTCCAGAATCCCTTCTGGAGGACTCACAACTACCTGTGACTCCTGATCCAGTAAATTGGATGCCTAGATATCCACAGACACTTGAATCTTATGTCACATGCACACACACACACATACACACACACACACACACACACTCACACACATACACATACACATACACATACACATACACATACACATACACATACACATGAAACTTAAAATAAAAAATGTTTTAATGGGCCATCGAACTAAACAAAGAGTTTTCAAAGGAAGTAATGCAAATATCTATCAAATACGTCAAAATAGTTCAACATCCTAGTCATTCCCTAGAAACTCAGATTTAACAGTGCTTTATGGTTCCATCCCACCAGTTAGAATGGTCACCATCATGAATACAAAATCCAGCAAGTACTGATGTGTTTGGAAGCAGGGGAAACCGTCACATACTATCTGGAAGTGTAAACTAGTGTTATCAGTCCAGAAAATGGTTTGGAGGCTTCTCAAAAAGCGATACATAGAACTATCCCATGACCCACAGCACTCCTGGCCACACACAAGCAGGACTCTATAAACGTCCACAACATCATCGGCTCGTTGATGCTCACTGCTGCCCCATCCCCAAAAGCTAGGAAATACAATCAGCCTAGATTTCTATCAACATTTAAATGAATAATGAAAATGGCACATACATAAACTTGAATTCATTCCGTTGTAAAGCAATATAAAATCAGGCAAGTTGCACATAAATGGATAGAACTGGAGAAAATTATCTTAAGTAAGAAAAATCCTGGCTTTGCCCCTTAGTTTTGTACGCCAGACTTAGAGCATCTAGAGAAGACAGGAAGCTAGAAAGAGGGCCAATGAGGTGATACTTTAAGGGGAAGGAGAGAGCATAAGTAAAATAAAAGTAGAGAGGGGGAATGCTAGGGGAAGAAAGGTCTAACGATAGAAGGTTGAAGGGGAATGTGGAAGTTTGAATGAAGAAATGTCCCTCAGAAGTTCATGTACTTTAACACTTTGTTCTTGCTTAGTGGTGTTGTTGCAGGAGTATTGGAGGATGAGGTAACCACACCCTATTTCATGTTTTATCCTTGTTGCCTGTGTATAGATAAATATATAATCATCTAGGTTCCAGCTCTTGCTGCCATGTCATCGCTCTCTTACCCTGTATGGACACTAACCCTCTGAACTGAACTCTAAGCTAAAATCAAGCTTTGATCCCTAAGGTTTTTCTTTCTGTACTGATATTTTATCACAGCAACAAAAACGTAACTAATGGGGTAGAACATTAAAAGAAAAGTAGAGGTGCTAATATTGGGGTCAGGAAAGTGTAAGCGGAGACAGGATAGGGAACAAGAGATGAGTTTTAACCAAAATGAAAAGTACATGAAAAATATATAAGGAGATCTATTATTTTGTTACCAAATTTCCAAACAGAATTCAAAGAGTTGGAATGCAGATTCCCTGAATGGAAAGAATACTGATGTTCCTTCAGGCCGTGGGCTCCTAAACAAAAATTTCAGTACCAGGTTAGAGATACCCCAGGTGGAGATGTTTCTGTTTCCGATGCCAGCCTTCTAAGAGATAAATGTGAGAGCCACAAGCAGGTGTAAATAAGTGATATTTGGCAATTTTGTGGAATCTTTCACAAAGAAAATTCCAAAGAACCCATGAGTCTACCATCATTTACATGGTGCTTTGTAGCATATGGCCTCAGCCTTAGCTGGGCTTGAAAGCCAAGCTCATGATTTCAAGATACTAAACGTTTTCATTTCCCAGCAGCAGCTTTAGAACTGGGAGTAAAAAGGAGAAATAGGTTTCCGCTCTCAAGGAATTCACAATTTAGAAAGAAATAAACACATCAAAATTTAAAGAGCATGCCCCCTACATGTTTGTAGCAGATGTGCAGCTTGGTCTTCCTGTGGGTCCCTTAACAATTGGAGCAGTGGCTGTCTGAGTCTGTTGCCTGCCTTTGGATACCCTTTCTCTAGCTAGGCTGCATTGTCTGGCCTCAGTAGGAAAGGATGGGTTTAGTCCTGCTACAACTTGATGTGCTAAGGTAAGTCAGTACCCATGAAAGGGCTTCTGGTACCATGAAGGTAATGGGAGAGGGGTAAGGTCAAAGTAGAACTGGGAGGAAAAGGTGGGTTGGGGGGAGCAGTGATCAGGATAGAAAGTGAATAAATATGTAAAAAGGTCCAATCTAAGTCTTCCCTTCTCATTGTTTTCAGGCTGTGAATCCCTGATGAAGAATGTGAATGCCCTGAAATTCTAGGGAAGGTCTGAATTTTTTTCCTGTAACCTTTCTAACAGTGAATGCCAGAACTGTTTTTGTACCTGTTCAGTTGACCACCAATTCCTTTCAGTGAATCTGCACTTGCGAGTCAGTCAACCATCAACAGTGCCCAGCTTTGTAAACAAACAGCTGACTAGTTACTTATATCCCCCATAAGCACATTGCCCAGTGCCAGCCAATCAGCACCAAGCTCCTCGATGAACCCCTGTGCAGATAAAGTCCATGTCCCTAGCTACCCATCTGTCACTGACTACGTACTTTCTCAGCACCCTGTGTCAGATCCACTCTCTTCGGGACACTTCCTGATACAGTTTAGCTACCTCTAATTGGGAGCAAGAAGCTCAGCCTCCTTTTTTAATTGTCTCAAGGTATTTTCACACTGATACATGTTTTCTATCAAATTAATCCCACATAAAGATTAAATAGTTGGAACTGGAAAATATCATCCTAAGTGAGGTAACCCAATCACAAAAGAAAATACACGTGAAATGCAATCACTGATAAGTGGATATTAATTAGCCCAGAAGCTCTGAATACTCAAGACCACAATTAGTTAATCATATGATTCCCAAGAAGAAGGAAGAAGAGGGCCCTGGTCCTGAAAAGACTTAATCCAGTATTGTAGGGGAGTACCAGAACAAAAAAATGGGGGGGTTGATTGGGGAATGGGTGGAGGGAAGAGTACTTATGGGACATATGGTGAGGGGAGAACTGGGAAAGGGGAAAGCATTTGGAATGTAAACAAAGAATATAGAAAATAAAAAAAAAGAAAAGATTAAATAGTACATGAGTATACACACACACACACACACACACACATACACCCCACACACATACATATATCTAATATATATTAGAATATATAATATACGATGGTCTCATAATAATATATATTGATATATATGTATATGCATATATGCTCATATATGCACATATTAACAAATGTAATTAAAGATATATGTACAAATGCAATCATCTTTTGCCACATAGCATTACATATAAGAAATATTTTTAAAACACTGATATAATTAAACTTCAGTGAAATAAAATAAAGCCTCATTACCATGGCTACTGTAAACCACAGCAGCATCAGGACCAACACCACCATCAAACAAACAACAGAACAACAACAGTACTACCAATGGTAGCAATAACAAGAGAGAAATTGGACAAGCCTAACTATAGTCACCATTGCCATCCTTATCAAGATAAGTGATATGAATATAGATGATATTTGCAACATATAAAATGAGGTAAATACTGACGTTCACACCACATAGAAGACACCTAAAAGTCGATAAGGGAAGATGTAGAGGAAAAAGAGAAAATGAAAGCTAACCTTGAAAGAGAACTATTTCCTGACAGTCAGAAAATACTACTGTGAAAGAGTAGAGATTCACATCCAAATCACATCAAGGCTGAGAATATATTTGTTTATGCAGCTGGTAGGAAATCAAATTCATTCAATGTGTTTGGAAGGATTTGGCACTATGAATTAAAAGACTAACAATGTGCCATTTATATTCTACAGCTTTACTTCTACAAATTTATCCCAGGAAAAAATGCAAAACTATTTGCTAAAGTTTTCATTGCACTGCTGCGTACAACAACGCAGAAGAGGGAACAACCTGAAGATAAGGAAATGAAGAATTGTTTTTAATAAAGCATTATATGTCCATAGAGGTAAAATGTCAGCTACTCAGCAGTACCTAAAAAAATCACATAAATGCATATTTACTGATGTGCTTTAAAGCACACAATACATTATTAAGTGAAGGAGATTAGAATATAACACTCTAGGGATAATATATGTTTATTTTTTATAAAAATATAATTTATACATGCATATATATTCGTTCATCAAAAATATATTTATCATCTTTTTTATTCATTTGTCATGTTATACTGACAGGGAATAATTCTAATATTTGTTTTATAAACATATTGTAAACACAAAGCTGAAAAATCAAGGTATGTTGATAGGGCATAACTCTTGAAAGAATTGTAAATATAGCTGAGATGCACAGTACATTAATTTAAAGCAAACATATTCTAACCTTTTGTCTCACAGTCATACTTGTCACATAGGAATGGGAAGTCCTAGAGTCATGATGGCGCCTTCATATTATTCCAATTTTGGAATGGGGAGCCAAGCCTCTATACTTATAAATCAGTCACTGGATGGGGCTGCCCCATCGAAGGAGTTAAGCCTTAGATGTAGCTTGTCTCTGCCAAGGACAGATCTTGAAAAGAGTTCAAAGCCCTCTAGGTATGAACAGTTGCAGCAGTTGGGAAAACTAAGTTTTTCCTGCACAAAAAGGTATCAGTTTCCTCTACAGCAGAACGATTCAGTTAATGTTGTTTATCTAGAGTGGTCAGCAAAGTCCTATCTCCTGGTCCATGGGGATCTGGGCACACAGATCGGTAAAAAGGACACATTTTTTGTACATACTCTCTCCCACCCTTCCCAGAAGAGTCAATTAGATGTCAGAGACAAAGAATCCTGTTATTTGTCACACACAGCAAACAGCATTCTAGACAGGACAAATAAAAAAGGTAAAAAGTAAACCTAAAGTAACCAGAGGAAATCTACCTTGGTAAGACAAAGAAAAGGTTAAGAAATAAATTAATCTATGTAATAAATTTTAATAGGTATAAAGAATTTCGGAATAAGGAGGATTTAAAGCTAAAGTCACCAGGGGTTGCATGCTGGAGGACTTTTATGCTGGAGTAAAAGTTCTAGACGCTTTCTTAAAGGCGCAATAGAGAACCCAGTGAAAGAATTCTTAACTAATTAATCCTTACTTAATTTCTTAATTAAGAAATTAAGAAAAATTACCAGGAAATGGAAGAAGAGGAAGAACAAGCAGCCAAGTTTGCCATGGTTACGGGGATGAGATGCAATGGTGGTTCACTTGCTTTGCACAGTCAGTGCTCCTGGTGAAGTGTTGTCTCTGAGGGAGATTTTGACCTGAGGGAGTTTGTGCCCTGTTTGAGCTTCTGCTGGAGTATGTCAGGCCTAGAGGAGGAAGAGACAAAGGCCTGGTGAGGACCTGCCCTGCCAGCTCTCCAGCAAACACGAGCTTTGTTCAGCAGGACAATCCAGTATCACCTTCCAGCTTAGGTCATTCCCTGTTTCCCCAAAGTAAAGGGAAAGAGAGCACCTAGGCCTGGATTTTTTTTTTCTCAGATTTAAAATATTGCTTGAAACTGAACTTTTAACTACACACTGTTCTGGGTTAAAGTAAATCATCACATTTCTCCAACAAAAAGAAAAAGAAAAGAAAAAAATTTATCAGTGATGTTTTTAATATAAATAAGAGGTATCTTAGCATATAAGACACTTATTCAAGTGGAAGTTTTTAGATCGAACCCTAAGGGACAGATTTAATATACAAATAGGCTATACAGAATTCACTCTTGTGCAGAATGTGCTAGAATAAGACCTCTCAGGCCTAGTATAGAAAGTGAAATTCAGTATAAAAAAAAGCTAAAATTTAAGTTGTATGTTTTCAGTTTTAGAATGATAGTGAAATTTACCCAGATTTATATGCAGATACATGTATACTTGTATGTACTAATGCTTGTGGATTCATTCAAGCCTAGCTAGAAAAATATACAAAAACTATGTCCATTCTGATATAAATATAATTTTAATTATTCCCTAGATAACTCAGAAAAACAATTTATCTTGGCATTATTTACATTGCATCCGTATGATACACAATCCAGCTATACCATTTGCTAGATATAGTCCCAAAGGACTCCATATCCTGTTAGAAATACTTGCTCATTCGGGCTCACTACTACCATGTTCACAATAACTATGGTATGGAAACAACCTAAATACCCATGTAAAAAGATCACAAAAATGTGGCACATATACACAATGGAAAATTATTCATCTCTGAAGAAGAGAAAGATGCTTATGGGTTCATGGGCAAAGCCAGACATAATCATTCTGAGCGAAGTAATCCAGATGCAGAAAAGAGGCAAATAACACATGTCTTCTCTCATAGGTAAATGCTAGACTTGAACCTTTAGAAATTGTTCAAATTACAAAAGAGAATGTCACAGGTCAGATACAAATGCTACCACTTTATACAATGGTCTTGCTTTCTTTGGGTATTTTGGGATCAGTTTCCCACATATACTGACCATTGATATCGTATATTTTATACAGTTGTTTTAAGGAGAAAAGTGGGGAGGGGGAGAAGACATGACTTGATGAAGACATAATTTGATTATATTGATTTCTATTCTAATAGCTTATAATGAGGTGTTTTTACTTATCCAACTAATCGGTATTGAAGATATAGTGTGAGTTATGTTATGCTAACTGATATGAATACAGACGACATTTAAGGTTTGACCTTTCCCTCAAAGAGATCACAATTCAGTTCAGTTCAGATACAGGTAGAATATTCTATGGGGCACAAACATTCCTTCATCTAAATTCACCAGCTACACATAAGCTGAGTAGGTGAGATGCAAAGTACAAAGGAGCTTGAATCTAAGCTGTTTTCAAAGAGAACCAATAACAATCCAATTGACAACTGCCCACAGGCTTGACCTAAATACATTAACCAGAGGAGAAAACCATTACAAAGTCCTAGTGAGGTAAGAAATTTTGACCTGTGGTAAGAATGGAAATAGAATGACCTTGACCATTGGCATATGCTTTAATTCCATTCTCTAATAGAATCATCCGATCTTGATAATGCCATCTACTCTCTTAAGGACTGCATCTGCTTTCCCATGCAGCCATGATGGATGGTTTAGAACAGCTCTCTGCCCTTTGCTTAAATAGCTAGAAAAATATGTGAAACACGTATTACAACAAAAATACCCAGGACTTTCTTTCTTCTGAATTCAGGTGGAAATTAAATGGAATCTCTGTGGCCTGGCTACTCTTATGTCAACCTGTCACAAGCTACAGTTATCAGAAAGGATGGAACCTTGATGGAGAAAATGCCTCCATAAGATACAGCTATAAGGCAGTTTTCTCAATTAGTGATTGAACAGGGAGGGCCCAACCTGGTCTTAGAAAGCAAGCGGAACAAGCCATGGGGCGTGGTAGGGAATAAGCCAGTAAGCAGCACCCCTACATGGCCTCTGCATCAGCTCCTGCCTCTGGTTTTTTGCTGTGTTTGAGTTCCTGCCCTAACTTCCTTTGATGAACTGTTATGTAAAAGTATAAGCCAAAGAAACCCTTTTCTCTTCCACTTGCTTTTTTGGTCATGGTGTTCTAATGCAGTAATAGAAACCCTGCAAAAAACAAAACAAAAAAACAAAAACAAAAACAAAAACACCCTGCAATTGTCCAAAATGTCTACCAGAGCTAGTCTTCAATCTGTAGTATAAGAAAGGGTCTCCAATGTGAGCAAGGCATTCTTAGAAAGCTGAAGAGATTGACACTAGAGTTCAAAGAGATTTATGTGAATAGAATTAGAAAAGCAAACCAGAGAGTTGAGAAAAATGTTAAAGGCACCTGTAACTGCTCCATTGAATTAATGAATAAATATAAAGGCATATGTATACTCATGAATCATGTAATTCAAAATACAGGATTTATATGTGATAGACAGATATATTCAACAATACAAGAAGTACACTGAACAATCACCAGGAAGCTAAGAGTTGCAAAATATTACAAGTGTTCATAATCTAACTAATGGTAATGAATATTCCTCTAAAGTGTTCCTACAGCCTGTGGAAATGATCACGAAACTACAGTTAGTTCTCACAAGCTTGAAACTAGCTACAGTAAAAGACAATTAGGCTTTTACTGTACCAAAAGAGTGGCAAATTGATCTACAAATAGCTTAGCCTCCAGGCAAGGCAAAGTTACACACCATTCATTAAAAGACAGCAAAAATATTAAGTAACACAAAATATGAAACTATTAGGGAAATTAACATAATTTTTTAATTAATGGAAAGCAAAAGTCTCAGAAAAGATGAAAAGCCAAGTTATATAATCAGTATGGGAGTCTATCCAGTAATAAACAGATAAAGAAAATGCGAACGGTATACACAAGGGAGCTTCGTTCAGCCACAAAAAATGAAATTATGTGATTGGCAGAAAAATGGATGGAACCAGATTTCACCATAATCAAAGAAAGGTAGACCTTAAGAGGCAGATGCTACATGTTTTCTTTCATGTGTGGAGCCTAGATTATGTATAATAAATATTTATATACACATAGGCATATGAGACATAAATGTATTAAGGGGACTGGGAAGAAGAAGGGTGAGCAGTGCGTGAGAAAACAAGAAATAATGGGTGGTGATAAACACTGTCAAATAAGCAATTCTCTGGAGTGCCATTATGAGCCTTGCTACTTTGTATATAATATAACTATGTGATAATAAAAATTTAAATAAATGAAAAAGACATCATTGCAGCTAAGTGGCAGTATCTAATGTGTACAAAATCCTGAAGTTCACCTCAGTACAAGATCAGTCATGAGAGAAATTAAAATCAACCAGAATATACCACTTCATATTTCATGGAAATATCTGTTTACTAATATCAAGACCATTTTGTTTTAGTGAGAATGGATAGAACTGACAACCCACAAACTATTGATTGGTAAAGCAAAATGCTACAACTACTGTGGGACATGTTCATGCAGGAATATGTTTATATATGACTCTGAATGACTATTGTTTGTTATGCATTTCCAGAATTACATAACTACACATTTACCAGCCATGAATGAAAACATATGTCTAAATGAATATGTACATGAGAATTACCATTGTAGCTTTACTATAGCAAGCAAATGTGAAGAAGAGTAAAAGATTCCATTTATAAGTGAATAGATGACTAAATCTTACTATATCTTTGTCATGATGTATTACTCAATAATCCAAATCAATTACAAAGTCAGGAAAAATATAAGGAAAAATCATGTACATGAGCTATTATAGTAATTCACATTGTGCAGAAGAGCCAGAAACAGAAAAGCACATGTCCATATGAAATTAGTATGAAACCCATGATCCACTGATACAAATTCTAGGAACTGAGTAAGTCTACTACAGCGACAGAAAGCAGATGAGTGAGGAGCTTGAGCCCAGAGCTGAGGGTTCATAACAGAGGGCATTTAGGGTATAAAGACTTTTCTATATTTTGACTGGGCTGACAATTATATACAATTAACCAAAGTTAACTGAGGACTATGCATGAAATGAGCATTTATCATATTTAAATTATGCCCCCATTATATCTGATAAAAATATTTCAATGTGTTTATTTAATACCTATTAAAGGTCTTGTGTTGAACACCAAAAGGGGGAATATAAATTAAAAATATTAAAAATGGAAGCTCTATTCTTTTTAAAAATTTACTATGTACCGAACACCAACCTATGTCAATTTGCACATGATGCGTAGCACACTGACCACAAAGAAATCCTGTGGGTGGTATAATTAGCCCTGTTTTGTGGACAAAAATCTAGGGCGGGAGTTTAACTGATATCTAGCATCACGAGGACATTAAAGGGAAGAGCAGAGGTGGCATCATGCTTCCTGTAGGCAGACCACCTAGAGACACCCAGTGTGGAGACAGCACAGGTTCATATCTGCTGCTCCTGATTCACTAGTTAATACTCCAAGACCTTACTCCAAAATTTGTGTTTCCACTTGATCAGTATGCTGCTTCTCTTCACTTGTGTCTTGAATGTGATTGTTTGCAATACGGCAGCATTTGGGGCTGCTTTCCGTGCAAGGCATTTGCCTTCCTATATACTTCTTTTCGTTCCAATAATCCAACACTGATACTTAATCGTTGGAATGCATTGTGTTCTCTGCCTGGTAGGAATATCTCAGAGGAAGTCTGTGGGAGAGCGTTCCAAATAGAACTGCTACATTTTCTTCTCCATCCAATGCAGTCTGTCGCAGTGTAGCAGGTATAATGCTGTGGGTCATGAGCCAGATCGCACACATGCTAACAGTGCATTCATGAATTACTGAGCTTTCATGCATTTCAAGAGTACATGAGGGGAAGTGTCATTGTGACTGTTTTTTTTTTTTCTAGAGTCTGGGTGTTTAGGGCAAAGTGTGACCGTGTTGCAATGAGACCACATGTGTCGATCGGTATGTGGCTAGAAGGAGCTGTAGTAACATATTTTCAATTAAAATAAAGATCCTCACATTGTCTAATTTTTAAGAACTGCTATGCTTTCTGAGTTTTATCACAGAGCTAATGTATCAAAGTCTCTCATAGGACTTTTAAGGTTGCTTAGCAGATAAAGGCCTGATGAACTGAGTTCAAGTCCCACAACCCACATAATAGGAGAGAAATAACTCTTGAAAAGTCAAGCTCTGACCTGCCTGCCCAACACATACACACTAAGTAAACAGATAAATAAATGTAAATAAAAGTTTTAGATAAATTATAATACACTGGAACATAAGAGATTGACATTGTTCTTGGTATATACCATTGAACTTTCACCTTTATAAATACCTTGCTTTCCTCTAAAGAAAAATAAAATCCCTTGAAGACCACTTCCAACAGGGAGAAAACTGGCTAGCAAAAAGCCTTGGAAATCAGATGTGAAAGTTTTCAGAAACTAAACCCAAGGTTAGGTTTTAGTGAGAAAGATTTGCCTGCAGTTCTGAACATGGCTGCTCATACCTGCTTTGAGATATGGCAAGTATTTGGATTCTAAAGTCTACTGAGGCCAGCTACTAACATGATCTTTAAAACCTATATACAAAACCATTCAGGATTCCTATGCCATTGTTTAGAAATTCTCATAAGACATGCTTCTTTCTAGACAAAACATCTCATCTGTGTACAGCAGAGGATCAATAGTCTCCATGGTTCAGATAATGCAGACTCCATAGAAAGTACATTGTGGCATATCAGAGCTCAGGTTGACCTCAGGGATCACTAAGTCACTTATCTGCCTGTTAGGTTGTGTGGCTTGGGGTGCCCAGAGCTCTGAATTCTGACCCAAACTCTCAATGACTCGAAAGAAGGAACCCAAAGAGCACTATGAATGTGCACTGAAACTACATTTATGGGTTCACATAAATGGCTCGCCCAAAGTGATTTATGATATAGAAAAATCAGGGGTGAGAAATAAAGGCTCATTTTCATGGGCCAGGTCTCCCCAGGTCACCACCCTTTGGAGGAAAAACCTAAACCTCAGTGTCCTTAATCCAAGCCAACTTCCCACTGTGTTATAACATGTTTTGGTCAAGGTAGAAAGATATTTTTAAGTGCACTGACTTGCTCTTTAATGTTTAAATATGCACTCCTTTCCTAGGCCCCAAATTACCTGAAGACAGATTGCTAAAAATTGCACTTAAAAATTGATGTATTATGTGAGAGAATTATTTTCAATAAAATACATAAAGATTTTTTGAAACCAATAGCAAGTTTTCCCAAATCATAACTCACAACTAGTCTGAGATGTTACTGTGTATTCTGTTAATTAAAAAATGGTTATAGATCACACCATCTCTTACATAGTTGGTGTTCTGTGTCATTAATAAATATTTATAGATCTCTTATATGGTTAGGCTTCTTGTGCTGACTATGCTTATCACAATTATTACCATCTTAATTATGGTGCTACTAGAGATCAAACCCAGGGTTCTCATACATGTTTACAAAGTGTTAACCAATATAGATCTATATTCCCAGACCATCCAGCTCTTTTCTACCCTTGCCTGAGCAGGATAAGGTTGCTTACTCCTCCTCCTCCTCAGAGGCATCCACAAGGACAAATTTAAAGTTGTCTGTCCCCAACTCCAAATCCCAAGCAAAAGGATAATTTCTTATGCTTGTATCTTTGGGGCTGCCTATAGGATTGTAATATGTACTTTGTTGAAAAGAAATGTTCAAAAAATATGATCTGAAAGTTCTGATTTAATTCACAATGAGAGGTTTGTCCTTTTGGCATTTAATAGAATTAGTGACAGATAGAATGGGCTTTTAATCCAATGAGTTCAACTTCTAGCCTGTCCATGCTCATGTGTATTATGAATTTGATGCTGCTCCCTTTATTGAATGAGACAATAGTTCATGGCACTTCTTTAGAGCTTTTACTATGTTCAGCTCTAGCTTAGCTACTTCTAGAAAAGTCCAAGGTTAATTGACAACTTGCCACTATTGTCCACTAGCTTCCAATGTTAAGCCAACACCTTTGTCAGATGTTTTGTAATAAACAATAATATGACATCTCTTAGGAAATACCTATGTCAAGATTAAGTTCTGGGGATTTGGGAAGATGGCTCACCAGGCAAAGTGCTTGCCATGATGCATAAGGACCTGAGTTTGATCCACAAAATCTACATTTAAAAAACTGAGTACCATGTTGCAGACATAGAACCGAGAAGGAAGAGACAGCAGAATCCGTGGAGCTCCTGGACAATCTGGCCTATCCTCCAGTAGGAGACCCTCCTCAAAAAATAAAGTGGAATGCTTCTTCAGCACAATCTTGGAATGACCTCTGGCTACCATACACACGTGCATGTGTACCTGCATACACATGAACACACATATACTCACAGACAAAATAGATTAATCTCTCTGTCCCAAATAATATGGCTGGCATACAACATGAATCCATTTTACAGAGAAAAGGGGCTAAATGAAGAAATAAAGAAAATCACCCAGGCTGGGTTTGGAATATGATTCAACAATCTATTACTAGCATGATCCCAGGTAAATTTCCAGTCCAAGTGATATTTATTCTACCTTCTCAGCAGACTCAGTATAGAGAATAAATGAGATTACAGCATAAGCATATGTCTACATTATATACTTTTTTTCATATTTTACTTGATTCATTTCATAGGAAGGTAGCAGTAGCATTTACCAGTCCTGAAAATGCATGCTAACAGACCGAATGACTTGCTCAAGTTCATTCAGCTAATAGTTTGATAGAATTAGATACAGACCCAATTATGAGCCTACAAAGCTCCTGCTTATTATCTCTGTCCACAGGTGTGCTAATACTTTGAAGCTATAAAAAAACAACTCAAGTAACAGAATGTCTGGTTATCTGTCTCCCATTAGAACAGGAATGTTTCCTGGGCTTTGGACACCCAGTTTCCCCTGATTGCTTTAAAAAAATCACTTTAGTCTGTTCTCCAGCCATCAGTAACTAGAATTTTGGTTTTGAGTCAAGTATGTTTTCCCCAATCTTTCTGAGCTTGCTGTGAATCCTATTAGCTCTGTTAGATTTTGTTTTCATTTTTCACTTCATCTAAGTCAGCTACAGTAGTTTTCCATGAACAAAAGGATTCAGAGACCGTCTGGATGCTTATTATAGGCTCTGAATCCTGAATTCAACGACCCCCACAAGTACCACTGCAGCCCCAAGAGCTGCGTGTTAGAGCCTCATTGATTGAAACCAGCCAGATGTTTGGAAATTGAGATGCTTGCCCACAAGGCCGCCAAGGAGCCTCCGCAGTGTGAATTCCTGAGAGCTACAAGGATGGGAGAAGGGAGGGAAAGGCCTCATAAAATGAGCAAACAATAAAGGGATGATTATAGGTGTCTCACTTCAGCACTCGGGTTGGTAGCTGAGCTTACCTGAATGGACTGAGAAGCATTAGTAATGAATTTAACTCTCCCATGTGGGAAATGGTAGTATCCATTTTCAGGATAACAGAGGCTGTACTACCTTCCAACAAACAAAAAAGGGGGGTGGGGAACTGGAGAGACAGAGGTGTTTGACTGTGAGAATAGGGCCATTTGTGATGACAGGACCTTTTAGGGAAGCAACCTATTACAAAAGAGAGAACCTCGATGTCCAGTGGAAAAGCTAAACCAGTTACAGTGAACTGATGTTGGCACAGTCTATGTTTCTATTTTCTTCTAGGCAACATGGGGGTTATATATTTATCTTAAATATTTGTTTGCAATATAATAGCATCACCCTTTTTTTTTTATTTCTGCATGTGTATCCTCAGCCCAGCATCGTGAATATGAAGGACAGAGAAACTAAGGTTAAGAACACAACAGACATGGTAGAAACTCTTTAAGCTAGGCAGCTACTAAAGTCATCCATTTCACAAATACCCATTTTGCCCTCTTCCGTTTTCTATTGCAATAATAAGGACCATGACTAAAAAGAATGTGGGGAAGAAAGGTTTGTTTGGCCTTCATGTCCCATTCATGGTCCATTCATGAAGGGATTCAAGGTATAAACTCAAGCAGGACCAGAACCTGAAGACAGAACTAAAGCAGAGACCACAGAAGAATGCTGCTGGCTGGATTGTTACCCATAGCTCTCTCTGCTAACATTTTTTTTTAATCTTCACAAGGAACTTTTCTTTTTTTTCTTTTTATTTTATTTATTTTCTATATTCTATGTTTACATTCCAAAGGCTTTCCCCTTTCCGAGTCCCCCCCTCCCTATGTCCCATAGTTCCTCTCCCCCCCCAACTATTCCCCAATCATTCCCCCTCCCCAAGCACTCAACCACTTGCCCAGAGGTGGCACTGTCCACAATAGGCTAGTCACTGTCCCACGTGACTCATTAATTTTAAAAAATGTCCCAATAGATTTGCTACAGCTCAAGCTGATGTAAGCATTCTTTTCAGCTGAGGTTCCCTCTTCCTAGATGGGTCTAGCTTATTTCAAGCTAGCATAACACTACTTAGTACATGTTTAACTGACTGCCCTTTGGCTTTAGTTCTTTTTATATACCACATTGCATGCTTTACTGTATATTTTTCAGAATATCTGGCTTCCTCTGTTATTTTGCTTCCTTGACATCTTCAAATTAAAAGCTCAAGTTGTCCAGATTTGAGTCTTACTCAACTTGAATGTTTGTGAATTGTATGACTGCTCTAGATCTGCTTTCCATTCTAAGGCTCAACAATCTCGTCTATGAAATCAGGATAGCATTACTATTTATCTTATAGAGTTAGTACAGTGATTGAAGGCACTACATACATATAAAGTACTCATTACAGTCATTACAGTGACACATGGTAGGTGCTCAGGAAAAAAAGGCACTTTAATTTTAGAATTAAAATTAAGTTTAGAATTAAAAGTTGATGAAAACCCAACAATTCCTGATCAGGAAAACCCACCTGTCCCTGAGCTTGCCATAGAAACCTACCAGTCCCTGAACAGAAAAACCAACCAATCCTCACCCTGGAAATAACCACCCTGGAAAGATCCATCCCCCAAGAAATTCTATATAAACCCTGTCTTCCACTCAGTTCTCTGCTGCTTCTTACAGAGGCAGAGACAGCTACCCTCCTGTGTTTTCCCCTCCCAATAAATCTATCTTGTGAGGTTTGTTTGTGGTGTGACTTTGTGGTATTCCTTCACTCCTGATTGCCAGGATACCTCTTGGAGCAGAGTTGTAACACTTTCTCCAGAGCAGAAAGAAGAGCTTTAACACTTTTGCTAGGGAAACCTCCCCTGCCAGAGCAGAACAGTTTACTTTCTCTAGGGAAACTCTTCCCCAGTTTGAGGCAGAGCTATAAAACTTTTGCTAGGGATCAATTGCCTACTAGAACAGAACTGTTACACTTGCATTGGGGAAATCTACCCCTGTTGCAGGAGAAGAGCTATAGCACTTCCGTAAGGAGAAGCCTTTCCCTTCAGTGATGCAACAGTTTAAATTACTATTCTATTACTCTTGCTACTCCTCTTTCAAATACCTGTAGACAGTCTATTGGTAAAAAATGTTACGTGATAAGTTACAGGTTTCATTTTTTTAATATTTGTACACGCATCCCACCTATATTCACCATGGGCATTATTTAATACACCATGTTGGGAGCAAAGATTTCACAGAAAGTGGAATGTGTGTTAGCATGAAGGTAAGCCTCAGAATACTCAAGTGACTCTTAGAACATTGAACAAGTAAAGAGTGGCTGAGAACTTGAACCCTGGAAATGACTTCCAGCATTGACCTCAAACATTTGACAACCTAACATTTGTTCAATCAAAACTCATTCTACCTTATCCCTTCTGTCTGTTATCCCATCTTTCTCATCCCAGTCACCTTTTGCAACCACAAATACTCTGTCTAGGTCACTGGTTAGGTACATAAAAACTAACTAGAGGATACTTCTGTGAGAACTTCAGCCTGTCTAATAAACATATTATCTGCCTATCCTGAATTGATTTCACAACCTCTGGATTCAGTATCCAGGTGAATTGATTCTTTCTATCATTTTTCTGGTATGGACTGTTACTGCCTCATTTCCACAACTAAAGTCCTATACCAAAATGGACTCACTGGATTATGGAAAGAGGAGTTACATTTAAGGAGATAGGAGTGAGAGGGCATCAGAGAGGAACAGGATGAGAGTCAGGGTTAATTGAATCAAGACACACTGTGTGTAATGTATGAAATTCGCAAGGAAAGAAGAAAAATGACCAGGTCCTAACAGCTCTGAGCCATACCTTCTAATCTATAGACAACTTATTAGATAGCTCTTTAACCTTCGTATTCAATTCCAGGGAGCTTGAGGCAGAGAAGAAAAGTCACATGCCAATCCTCACACAGCCAGATGAGGCTGAAGAAAGAGGCAAGGACTTTAAGGAAAGCAATGATGGCCCAGTGGAGTTTTTTTCCTAATAAAAGGATTTCTTCAGGGGAAGAAAGACCTTGAATTCTTCCCCCCTTCAAATATGATGTGGTATGACTCGGGGAGCCAAGCTGAAGCACTCAAGTGACTTCACACATCAGCTGGAAAACTAAAAGATGGGGGCGAGTGTCCCGGTCCCCAGATCTGGCCCGCATGCTGGAATCTAAAACAAGCATCAAACTGCTAACACCTTGAAAAGCACTGCAGTCCCCTGGCTCCACTTTCTTTTGCAGTATCATATGCCTTTGAAAGAGCCGGGAGTCAGAAGAACTGTTTGCTTCTAATTATCTCCATAAATTTTAAAACTGTTATTCCACTGCCGTGATTAAGAACTGGTAAGGGTAGATGTAATAAGATAAGATCAAGCCATGAAGCTTAACAGTCCTTGGCTGATTGTAACCTTTTTCCCCCCCAAAGAAGAAATAATTCTACCTAAGACTCTAAAGCACCTAGATTCAGCAGCACTTTATATTTCCTGCCATAAAATTCCTGGACTGAAGCAGCTGCCGGCTAAAGAGAGGACTGCACAAATAAACATTGAGGACTAAACCCTACTACCTGGCCTGCCTGGCTTGAGAGCCAAGAAGATAGACAGGTCTTATCCCATTCACATTTCACACTTTGAAGTATTCTCTGTTTTTACGTGTGTGTAATCTCATGTTTCCATCCTTTTTTCTACCTATCTTCATCCACCTTTTCTCCCAACCCCCTCTTTATGTGAAGCAGAGGAAAACTGTTTCAAAGAGACACACACCTCTATAACCATCAAATGAACTTCGTGAATGCTTTGGTAAGTGTGTAACAGTGCCAAATACTTAACCAATACCTGACATGTGCCGAACCAGACTTGAATCTTAGCTGAAGACATTTCATTTATTTCTAATTTTCAAAACACCCATTACTATTTCTGTCACATACAGGGCAAAACTGAGCCCGAGAGAAGTCACTAGATTATTTTCATTCGATCACACAGTTATAGAATGTTCATATACATTTGGCAAGAGTGAAGAATATATTTAATGGTTTATTGATTGGTTTTTCAGAGCCATAAAATATCCATAAATCATTGACTAGAAACCACTTGAATTCAAAGAAGATTCCAGGAAGGACAGACCCATTGTATTCTAGACTTCATAGCATGGCAGATTCCATGTGTAATGACAATAGGCATTATGCTGGGTTAAGATAAACAATATATTCTACAAAGTTTTGCTATCCATAATACAGAAGGCAACATTTACCATTTTCTTTGTTCAGAGCATTTTGGGGGCAACACCACTGATCTGTCAATCCAAGTAGTAGTGATAATATGAAGAATTTCTTCAGGGGAAGAAAGACCTTGAATTCTTCCCCCTTCAAATATGATGTGGTATGACTCGGGGAGCCAAGCTGAAGCACTCAAGTGACTTCACACATCAGCTGGAAAACTAAAAGATGGGGCCGAGTGTCCTGGTCCCCAGGTCTATATGCCTTTGAAAGAGCCGGGAGTCAGAAGAACTGTTTGCTTCTAATTATCTCCATAAATTTTAAAACTGTTATTCCATATATATATTCTATTATCAGAATATTATACTAGCACTGTGTATCTTCTTACATTCCAAGAGTTTCCAGAGAGGGTCATGGAGCACTGATCAAGCAACTCACTTAATGTTACTTGTTAGCAGAAGTTGCTCTATGTAATGAGTGAAAAGTATACACCACATTGCATAGCACTGCACATTGAAGTATTCTCTAAATTCACATCTATTTAATCCCACCTTCCTTCCTTCCTTCCTTCCTTTCCTTCTTTCTTTTTCTTTCTCTTTCTCTCTTCTCTCTCTCTCTCTCTCTCTCTCTCTCTCTTTCTTTCTCTTTTTTTAATTTCTTTTTTTTAAATTATTGGATATATTCTATATTTACAATTCATTTCCCTCTTTCTTTCTTCCTTTCTTTCTTCCTTCCTTTCTTTCTTTCTTTCTTTCTTTCTTTCTTTCTGCTACAAGTAAAGTTTAATAGGTCACCATAATATGATCACTGGAGACAATAATATTCAGACTAATGCAAACTGTGGAAACCAAGCTTACAAAGTTTCAGAGGGGAAAAATATCAACTAATATAGAGACCTTTAGTCTGTTATTTAGGGTGGAAATGACCTGTTGTCTTCCTTTCTTGTCCTAACATGTGGTATAATACAAATGAATAAACTGACAATATTTAATAAATTTATTTTGAGGAGTAGATCTCAAGACTGAACATGCTTGAGTCTCTAGTAGTATTGAGCCTATTCAAGAAACTTAATGCACAGAACCCTCCTTTGGGGAAGGTATAGAAAACACAAAGCTGAATACTGGCAGTGAACGATGAGTCAGGGAAGTGCTGAAGTCTGATGTAGGACCTGAGTCATACATGTTGTATCTGAGCTATAAATCCAAGATAATGACCTTCTGGAGTTGGGCAAGGATACGGGCAATAAAGAATGGAAGCTGTGAAAAAGTAGGATCCATTCAAAGACCACTGGGATTGAGGAGGCCAACTAGTACCTTGATTCTCTTGTCACATTGTTTATCAAATAATGTCTTTCTGTTGACTGTTTCCTCACAAACAGCTGTGTAGAAAGCAGGAACAATTTCTCGCTTGCCTCTGGGTCAGGTGTTACTGGACTGCGCAGAGAACAGCATAGTTACTCAACAATATTAATGAAGAAGACAGATGCTTTGACTTTCTTGTATCCATTCTACCTTCTTTCTTTCTACAATATATGTGTCTCTCATGTAGTTAATAGAAATGGCCCCACATGATGACCATTCCCGGGAGAAATATCTCTAGCAACATCCTCTCTCCTCACCCCCCCAGGTAGAGTAACTTTATTATTTTGAATATTCAATTTCTCCCAAATACAGGGCTGTGTGTATTATAGGTACTGTCTTTGAGAAATAGAACCAATATTTCCAAATTGCACTGAATTCTCAAATGAGAAACTTAGTAACCCTATGAGGACAATGGGAGGGAGAAAAGCTGTTTGATCTGTGGAGAGCATATGCTGAAATAATCGTGTCTAGAAAGCTTGCTGTAGTTGCACCAAGGAAATCTATTTCATATCCTTCTCTTGATTAGCATTCTAATGGTTTCTGACTCAGGTCTAACAGCTTGGAGGGAATATTCCAAGCAATTTTGTAAATAATACAGGTTTTTTTTTCTGTGTGCCCAAATGTATAATTAAATGGATAATGTTACAGACCCCCAAACCCACTAAGGCCTGCTGTCTAAATGGAGAGCTTTTGAAATTTCATCCAATTCATGGTTACATGATACATTGCTTTTATGGCCCGCTGGGCAAATGACTAGTGGTTTGGAAAAGGGCTGAAGGCATATTTATAGTAGAGCACTCAATGATGTTTAGAGGGCCGGTAAAATCGCACTAGTAAATAACATGAATTATACAGAACCAGCTCTTAATGTATATGAATTTCTCAGCTGCAGGATGTGTGTCGACACAAACACATGTCATCTCCTTGATATATTTAGACACTGTAGTTCAAGTTCTATATGACCACATGGCATGGTTAAACTAATCCTAAGGAAATATCCTATTCTTGAAATCCTATTGCTATATTCAGAGCATCTCAAAGACTCAGAGGATATGACTTCTATTTTATTATCTACAAAAATGTGCTTCACCTTGAACCAAACTTTGTGTGTCTATGTCTAGCCTTTCACTTACTTGTACAGATGAACCCTCCAGCAAAATAAGCACAACTCAGTGAAGTGAAGTGCTTGGAGGTCATAGCGTAGACAAGGTTAGAAGAGTTCCTACTCATCCAGTGAACTATGGACTACTTAAAATAAAAACTTGGGTACGTGCCCTACCCTACCAGCAATGTAAACCCAAATGGCTTCCTTATCCCATCTGGACCTCAGTATCATAATATATAACAAATAATAAATTTGCTCTTAACCCACAAACCTTATTGTGGTTGAAGGAGGTGGTTCAAAAACAGTTTAATAATATATAATATCAGTGCACAATGAGAGCATTTATAAAATACTTTGTTTTATAAAACTGTGGTTTGTATGACTTCACTTATTCAGCAAATAAACGAATAAATGTGTTAGGCAGTAGAGATAAAACACTAAGATGCTAATGCCTGTTCTATGTAAGTATGCACATTAAATAAAATATGAATAATTAATTTGGATACACTGTTATACATGAGAGTGGAGAACATGTGGAAGAGTATCACTGGATGAAAAGAATCATCATACCTCTTGGATATGGGAGTTAATATTAGGATCTGGTAAGAGACATTTGGAGAAAAATGGACAGAGCAAAATGCCTGTTTAAATCAGGCTTTTGCTATGAAAAGGAGGGAGGGAGGAAAGGAGAGAGGGAGGAGAAAGAGAGAGAGAGAGAGAGAGAGAGAGAGAGAGAGAGAACAAACATGGGAGACTTCCAAGCTGAGACTTCTGCACATAAAATGCTGAGACCAAAGAAACTAAAGACTAATTGTCAGGAGAGGAGTGGATTGGTAATGGAGTGCTATTGGAGAAGAAGCCATCCAAATTTCCAGGATAAAGGCATGGCCTCCAAACTCTTTATTTACTCTCTTTGGGCCTCATTCACAGGAGGTACAGAGTCTCTTATGCTTTTCCCCTCCTAAGCCTGGGCATCAGCAGCTGCCTCTCCTCAAGCCAGGGAACATGACCTTTCCTAGATAATGCTTCCCCACCCACCAGCATTTTGAAGGCTAGAGAAGGTTCTGTTTCAAATACACTTGAAATGTAATATAAGAAGCACCCCCACCTGGGGGAAAAAAGAGACCCACAAGCTCCACCCATTTCCTAGTTTAATCCCAGATCTCTTTCAAATTGAGAGCACTGCCCATTAGTGGGTCTGCCAATCAGTGGAGAGAGCTTTGATCAGTATTTCTTTAGATTACATAGAATAGAATAGAATAGAATAGAATAGAATAGAATAGAATAGAATAGAATAGAATAGAATGAAAGAAAACTACTCTGATTGGCTTTAGAAATGTTTTATTTCGATTACATACATATGTGTATACATATGACTACAAGTGCAAGATGAATCTCTTCCTATAACTCCCTACAGTCACTTTCACTGGAGCAGGACATAAAGTCCATCTTACTAATTTCTATGAAATATGGTAACAGATATATGTAACATAGAATTAATAATATCACACATTTATCTAAAATATAATTTTGTTTGTTTCTCTCATATGTGGGTGCTGGTATTAAATATTCAGGTACGTGTGTTCCATTATGAACACTCTCAGAAGTCAAGAGATTAGTAAGGGGCAATGAGGGAGCTTTCAAATGAGGAGAAAAGAAAGTAATGATATAAAGTGACAGGGACTAATGAAACAGTAAGAGTCAAATAGGATCGCGGATGAAAGCAGAGTAGAGTAAGGTAGAGAAGGGGATGATTAACTCTAAAGACATTTTGAAAAAGCCATATAGAAACCCATTACTATAGAAGCTTAATATATACCTATTTAAATGGAGTTCCTCTGTAATAGGGCGTAATGTCCCTACCAGACACCTGAGGCTAGTCCATAAAACTCCCAGGGCTAAGAACAGGGTACCGCTTTTAGAGTTTGTGGCCAGTAAGTTTTCATAGGATCCCAAACATCAAATCTATTAACACTGCTCCTGACTACCTTTTACAGCTTGCCAAGGCCCTGTTGTTGAAGAAATCACACACTTGAGTTATAGAACATGAAAAAAAACAACTAAGCTTCTATTAATATGGACAGTCCTTCCCTGATTACTAGCTTTCACACTTCTAAAAAAAAAAGAAGTTATGTATACTATGAGAGTAGATAAGGACTCATCAATTTTGCCCAGATTTAAGTTATCCCTGTGAGCTAAAATAATGTCCCCATAGCCAGGTATGGCCACTGCTCCAGTAATGGCATGACTGTCATAGGAGTAGCCAACTCTTTCTGATTGGATCCAAGACCCACTCCCACGAGGGAAATCCATATTTGACAACATGATTGAGACCATGAACCTGTGACTAAACAGGTCAAAGGCCCTAGCTGAGAACCCCCTACTATGATTCTGTTGAATGGACATAGTATGTAACTGACTTCTAATGGCTTATAGTTATATCCATAGGTTAGTGGCTCCCTAGTCATAGAAGCTTCTTTCACAACAAATGGTAGTTAACACAGCAATGCACAGCTGGTCAAGTTACAGAGAATAAGAGACTACAGAATGTTCATCTGTAAATGGAACATATGTATCATCCCTTCTTCTCCCAAAGCTCAGGATAATTGATTGAGAGAACTCAGAAAGAGTGTAGGATCCAAAGGCAGTAGATAGCTACAAGGAAACAGCGTTTTCTGGACTGAGAGGGTAGCTGCACCTACAGACTCACAGCAGTTATAACCACATGCATAAAACATGCTCAAGGTGGAACCAGACAAAATCCCTGCCAAACTTCTGCCCCTAGCTAAAAAGCTATTGGCTTTTATTATTAGCTTCTGGGAGAGGGTGAGTCAGTTTTCTTTATGGATGTGTATCCTGGTAAAATGACCATGCTCCAGTGGATGATCACACACCCAAGAGGTAAGAGAGAGAGAGAGACTGGGTGGAAGCAGTCTCCCAGCATCCTCTCTAAGTGCCCACCTGCAAATACCCAATAACGTTTCCTCTATCTGATAAAGCCATTTTCCAACAGTACCACTATCTGAGGTCCAAGATTTTGCTGTTGTTGTTATTATTATTATTAAGGATTTTAATAATCATACATATGCAATGTATCATTCTTTCCCCTCTAATCCTTTATCTATCATCCTCTCATTTTCCTCATCCAACTTCACACACACTCTATTTTTTTGTTGAATACCCAGAGTCCGTTTAGGTTTCTAAAATAAATTAATTTAAATTTAAATCAAATTGGCTGAGTCATAAAATGTAAGTCTTCAGCTGAGAATAACCTGAGTGAACTAACCCAAACCCAGAAAAACATGCATGGTATATATTCACCTATAACTGAACATTAACCATAAAGTACAGGATATACATGCTATAAACCACAGATGCAAAGAAACTAAATAATTAGGAGGGGCCAGGGAGGATATGTGAATTTTACTTAAAAGGGGAAACAAATTATCAGAGTTGAATGGAAGAAGGGGAACAGGGATGGAATCAGAGGTGTGAGAGAGGCTGGGAGTAAGAGTGACAATGAATGGGGTAGCATCTCTGGGATTAGCTAGAGACATGGAACAGGGGAGGTTCCAGGGAGTCTATCAAGGTGACCCTAGATGAAACTCCCACCAGCAGGGGAAAAAGAGACTGAAGGAGTTTCCTCCTACAGCCAGGGCTTCCAGTGGAGGAAAGGGAACATCAATCTCCACACAAAACTTTCAACCCAAAATGTGTCCTGCATATAGGATATGCAGGGATAAAGATGGAGCAGAGATTGAGGGAATGGCGAATCAGCGATTGGCCCAACTTGGGACACATCCCACATAAGAGAACCAATCCATGACACTATTGATAATTCTCTGTCATGCTTGCAGACAGGAGCCTAGCATAACTGTCTTCTGAGAGGCTTCATCCAGCAGCTGATGGAAACAGATGCAGCGACCCTCAGCCACACATCAGGCAGTCCTCAGGGAGTCCTATGGAGGAGTGGCGGATAGAAATGGGAGAACTGGAGGACACCGGTTTCTCTGGTTCAAGGACACCACAAAAGAACTGCAGAGTTAACTAATGGGCCCACAGAGACTGAACCACCAACCAAAGAGTACACGGGGCTAGACCTGGGCCCCCTACACAGCTATAGCAGTTGTGCAGCTTAGTCTTTGTGTGGTTTGCTAATAACTGGAGTAGTGCATATCTCTGACTCTGTTACCTGCCATCAGATCCCCTTCCTCTAACTGGACTGCCTAGGTGGGCCTCAGTGGGACAGGATGTGCTTAGTCCTACTGCAACTGGATGTCAAAGGGTGGAGCAGTACATACACAAGGAAGGCTTCCCCTTCTCTGAGGAAAAGGAGTAGTAATGGTAGGAGGGACTTGTAAGGGAGGGGCTGGGAAGCTGGGCAGGGGGCAATTGTGTAAAGTAAATACAAAAATTAATTCCAAAAAACAAAGAAACATTTGAAACTGGGGGACATATCCTTACAATTTTGTAGATGGTTCTTTTCGTCTGTCTGTTTAGTGTTTCTGGGCCCAGTCAACAAGACAAAGTCTTTTCTCCTCAGAACTTGCAAAGCAAAGTAAAAATGACCTTGGCCTCTGTGCTTGACAAGTGCACAAATTCACATTCTGTAATTTCTGCTTCTAAAGTCCCCATAGCTGTTGGTTTTGTGTAGCTCTAACAGGTGTCCTATAGTCAAGCATCCTAGTACTTCAAAAGTGCTCAAGAATAGGGAAACAGGGCTTTCTCAGACTGAAGAGACATGGGAATACTTCTTAGTGGCTAAAGTCTGCTAATAGGAGACTTCATCTATCTATGGTAGACAGCTATGAGAACAAAAACATACATACAAACAAACATACATACATACATACACATTCATGTGGCATATATACATGCACAAACACATGTACATATATACACACACTCACATGCACACATGTCCACATACATGTACACACATGCACACATATACACCTACATGCATACCCACATATAGGAGCTAAACACTGACACACACACAAACATGCAAAAATTCTGCATATCTCATCTGACATGCATATCGCTACTACTGTCATTTTTGCTAATGATCAGTCCTTTGCATGCTATTCTCTGACATGTTACATGAGAAAAGCCAGCAATCCCACTAGGCCCAACTCTTGAATTTCAAGTTCTTGGCATTTAACACATAGAAGAAAATTTATTGAGGACATAAGAAGACACTGACAGCGAATTTGCTAAAAGAAACAAACATCTTGTAAGGATCAGAACTGTGCTAAGACTTGTATTATGTAAGCAGATAACTTCAATTCCATTTGTAGTGAGTGTTTTAGACATATTTTACTTAGAACTTTTATCATTTCCAAAGAATCATGAAATAGTTAAGATATAGGTGCTGTTTTTGAAAGAATCACATAAAATAATTATAAAAGTATAAATTTATTATAAGTATATTCTAAACATAAAACCATGTAACAAAATGTGACTTAAGATTAAATAATTAGAGTGCTTTAGGTAACTGACAACATGCTCTAAACTGGAAACTGAGAATAATGTTTTAAATCTGCATTCCCCTTGTCTCCCCTCATACAACCAATTTCATAGGAAAGCAATCTCATCTATATGGCCAGATTTTGTTTCCTTTAAGTGCATTAGCTTTCAATTATAGGCTGTCTTTTCTTGCTGGATTTAATTCTAAATAATAATAACCCCTTCCTTCATGCATCACAGAACCACAATTTAAGTTTTGTGAATAGTAATTAGCTTGCACTGATTGAACAAATCAGATATTAAATATTGTCTGAATGATAGAAAGAAGTCTGACACTTCTTACTTATGATATTTAATAAGCAAACTGCTTCACCAATATGGTTTGCACAGTTAAAGAATTAGATATTTCTCTCCATTTATTTTGATGTTGGCTACTGGTTTGCTGTATATTGCTTTTATTATGTTTAGGTATGGGCCTTGAATTCCTGTTCTTTCTAGGACTTTTAGCATGAAAGGATGCTGAATTTTATCAAATGCTTTTTCAGCCTTTAATGAGAGGATCATGTGGGTTTTTTTCTTTAATTTGTTTATGCAGTGGATTACATTGATGGATTTCTGTATATTGAACCATCCCTGCATCCCTGGGATGAAGCCAACTTGATCATGGTGAATGATCATTTTGATGTGCTCTTGGATTCGGTTGGCAAGAATTTTATTTAGTATTTTTGCATCAATATTCATAAGGGAAATTGGCCTGTAGTTCTCTTTCTTTGTAGGATCTTTGAGTGCTTTTGGTACCAATGTTATTGTGGCTTCGTAGAACAAGTTGGGCAGTGTTCCTTCCGTTTCTATTTTGTGGAATAGTTTCAAGAGTATTGGTGTTAGGTCTTCTTTGAAGGTCTGATAGAATTCTGCACTAAAACCATCTGGTACCGTACTTTTTTGGTTGGGAGACTTTCTATAACCCCTTCTATTTATCTAGGGGTTATGGGAGTGTTTAGCTTATCTATTTGATCCTGATTTAATTTTGGTATTTGGTATCTGTCTAGGAAATTGTCCATTTCCTCCAGATTCTCCAGTTGTGTTGAATATAGGCTTTTGTAGTAGGATCCAGTGATTTTAGTGGGATTGCTTCAAGTTTCTCTCCATTTATTTTGATGTTGGCTATTGGTTTGCTGTATATTGCTTTTACTATATTTAAGGAATCAATATTCCTGACCTCAAGCAGTACTACAGAGCAATTGTGCTAAAAACTGCATGGTATTGGCACAGCAACAGGCAAGTAGATCAATGGAATAGAATTGAAGACCCAGAAATGAACCCACAGACTTATGGTCACTTGATCTTTGATAAAGGAGCTATAACCACCCAGTGGAAAAAAGATAGCCTTTTCAATAAATGGTGCTGGTTCAACTGGAGGTCAACATGCAGAAGAATGCGAATTGATCCACTCTTATCTCCTTGTACTAAGATCAACTCCAAGTGGATCAAGGACCTCCACATAAAACCAGACACACTGAAACTAATAGAGAATAAACTGGGGAAGACCCTGGAGCACTTAGGCACAGGGGGAAAGTTCCTGAACAGAACACCAATAGCTTATGCTCTAAGATCAAGAATTGACAAATGGGACCTCCTAAAATTACAAAGTTTCTATAAGGCAAAGAACACTGTCAGAAGGACAAAACAGCAACCAACAAATTGGGAAACGATCTTCACCAACCCCACATCTGACAGAGGGCTAATATCCAATATATACAAAGAACTCAAGAAGTTAGACCCCAAAGATCCAAATAACCCTATCAAAAAATGGGGTACAGAGCTAAATAACAAATTTTCACCAGAAGAAATTTGAATGGCTGAGAAGGACCTTAAGAGATGTTCAACATCATTAGTCATCAGGGAAATGCAAATTAAAACAACCCTGAGATTCCACCTCACACCAGTCAGAATGGCTAAGATTAAAAACTCAAGGGACAACAGGTGCTGGGGAGGATGTGGAGAAAAAGGAACACTCCTACACTGTTGGTGGGATTGCAAAATGGTAAAACTGCTCTGGAAATCAGTCTGGTGGTTGCTCAGAAAATTGGCCATGACACTTCCAGAGGACCCTGTCATACCACTCCTGGGCATATACCCAGAGGATTCCCCTGCATACTATAAAGACACATGCTCCACTATGTTCATAGCAGCCTTATTTATAATAGCCAGAAGTTGGAAGGAGCCCAGATGTCCCTCAAAGGAGGAATGGATACAGAAAATGTGGTATATTTATACAATGGAATACTACTCAGCAATTAAAAATAATGAATTCATGCAATTTGTAGGCAAATGGTTGGATCTGGAAAATATCATCCTAAGTGAGTTAACCCAATCACAAAGGAATACACATGAAATGCAATCACTGATAAGTGGATATTAATGAGCCCAAAAGCTCTGAATACTCAAGACACAATAGCAAATCAAAAGATTCCCAAGAAGAAGGATGGAAAGGACCCTGGTCCTGAAAAGACTGGATCCAGATTTGTAGGAGAGTACCAGAACAGAGAAATGGGAGGGGGGGTGATTGGGGAACGGGTGGAGGGAAGAGGACTTATGGGACATATTGTGAGGGGGGAACTGGGAAAGGGGAAAGCCTTTGGAATGTAAACAAAGAATATAGAAAATAAATTTAAAAAGAATATAAAAAAAGAATTAGATGTTGCTTTTATGAGTAAAAAGCTCAAAGGGTCAAAGGGGCAAAGTTTGTGCGTGATGGGAACAGAATTCATCTACCTGGACTGGTTCTCTTTATCATGATAGGACTTGGAGGAAGGGGTAGAGGCTACCAGGCAGCCACTGCAAGAAGTCAAGACCTGGGATTTGTGCAGCCTCTGCTGAACCTGACATTGGCTCTGAAACTCAGGATGATCCTGGTTATGGATTCTAATTTTTCTTTCACCCTTCTATTTCTGAGGTGGGGAATTATCCTCTGCTATTTATTTCTAAAAGGTGAAAAATGGCCCACTTGTCATCATGAACTCCTACCTTTGCTCAAAATTAAATCAGAAGAAAAGCCACACCCCATTTCTCCTGCAGCAGTAATTTCTATACTTTCACCTTTACAAACTGCCGCACGTTGGAAAACCGTGCATAGTACACATAGACTACCTCTTTCCACTTGTGAAACTCAGTTTTAGAAGGTAGAGTGAACATCAGTTACTGTATAGAAAATGTTACAAAGTTAACTTAATATGGAAAGTAGATATTTAAAATAATGCAATATTTGCAAAATATAAAAATCTGCCATGAAGGTATTAACCAATCAATATTTTACATTATCTTGATTTAAAATTTTCATCAACTAAAATATTACAAAAAAATTATTCCCATTTACAAGTTTTCCTATAAAAAACAAAGATGGAAAACAGTAAAGAACTCTGAGTTTTCCAAAACTAGCCTGTGGTAATAACTAGGTGACCTTGGAAGAGATTAACCAATAGAACGTGGTAAATGAGATGGAATTTGCAACCATAACTGGAGTCTTGCATCAGCTATCTCAGTGAATCAATGGGAAATCTTTTGCACAGACCTGCAGGTTAGCATTTAAACTCAATTTTTTTCTTTTTCACAAATAGATCTACAAATATCATCAAGGTATCTAGTTTCCATATAGCATAATTCAGATCACAATGAGGCATAGTTTAAACTTTCAATACCAAAAGATGCTTCAGAAATTCTATCATTTTAGAGACTAAAACAAGAACATCAGAAGGCATTGGAAATGGCTCATTGTATAAAGTGTTTGTTGTTTAAGAAAAAAAAAAACAAACCAGATCCCAGATCCCTAGAACTCTCACTATAGTGAGAAGGGTAGGGTAGCGCCCTGTAACTCCAGCTCACTGAAGGTGGAGATGGAGATCCCTATAGAAAGTTGGCTAGTATAGAGAATATCAACTGGGTGCTTCTAGTTCACAGACAGACCTTACAGATAATCCCTTTTATGAAGCACCTGAACCATCCCTGTAAGAGCAAATTCTAAGCAGAGGAGAAGTTCTTCTGCTGTCTCTGAAAAGGAAACCATCCTGTAGACTACTTTTGGGTGGGAACCACTGACCTTAATCCTACAACTTCACACACAACTGAATTCTGTCTACAGCATGAGTTGATCATAGAAGTAGATCACTGAAAGAACACTCAATCTGGCCCAAGAACTTCACCACAACTTCACTACAATGAAAACCATGCTTCATCCACAGAAACTGTAGCTAATGTGTGGGTGCTGTGATTTTCAGCCCACATGTCTCTCATAGTTTCTTCCACCAAAAATAAAGTTAATAAAACTGGTACTTGTAAATTGCTGATTTGGGGTTCACAATTTATAATAACTAATTGCATCTTAAACTGAGCAACGTCACCCAGGAATTGCCCTTGGTGCATATCAAGTGAGATCCAGCCTTTGAAATGTTTCCCTCCTGTCTGATTTTCTGAGGCTTACAATTTTGATGGAAGGGATCAAGAACTGACATCATGTTTACTCACTTTACCTTTAAGAAGCCCTGTAAGCTCACTAAAACTTCTTAGACTTAAAGGTTCTCAGTTACAACTTTTAAATGAGTGGTCACTGAGATTTCATGAACAGGTGGTAAAGTAGGGGGTAGATAAGGCACAGGCAATTCCTTGAAGTTCCCACATCAGGACAAAAATCCTGACACTCAGGGAATATAGTGTAATATAATATAATAGCCTCTCTCTGCTACACCCTCAACCGCAACAACAGGCTTTGTAAAACATGCATAACTTCAATATCACTCCAACACATGCATATGTACTAACATGTACATCCATAAACAGACACCTGCATTTCCATGCACATGCACATACACCTACATACTGCCTCTGTCTTTTTCTGTACACCACACATGCTATGTTGTGTGTGTACATTCTCATATTTTCAAGTAAAAATAAGAGAAAAAATACACTGGAGCAAAGGAAAATTACTGACATGAAATGTCATATCTGCAGCATCCCAACAAAATAGACCTTTAGAGATTGCTTCTTAGTTTGTCTCTTACTAAGCACAGAAATCAAAGAAAATCAATACTCACTACCTTAACATGATATAATTAAGACACTAACATCTACCCTGTAGTATTACTATGAAGATTTAGTAAAAACTATAGTGTGTCCAGATTTAAAGTATGCCCATCTCCTTCTACTATTCAGTCTAGGAGGAACAGAAGGCACATGTGCACACATTAAATCCTGATATACTCGCTTAGGAAAATATCATCCTAAGCGAGTTAACCCAATCACAAAAGAATACACATGAAATGCAATCACTGATAAGTGGATATTAATGAGCCCAGAAGCCCTAAATACTCAAGGCACAATTAGCAAGTCAAATGATTCCCAAGAAGAAGAAAGGAGAGGACCTTGGGCCTGAAAAGATTGGATCCAGTTTTGTAGGAGAGTACCAGAACAGAGAAATGGTAAGGGGGGGGTGATTGGGGAATAGTTGGGGGGGAGAGGGCTTATGGGACATATGAGGGGGAAATGGGAAAGGGGAAAGCCTTTGGAATGTAAACAAAGAATATAGAATAAAAAAAAATCCTGATATACTGGGATTTTTCCATAGGATTGGGATTTTAGACTTCATATGTAACCTGCACCCCATTCATTCATTCATTCATTTCTTTAACTTTACTTATTCTCTGATACAATATATCCCAACTGCAGTCACCCTTCATTTCCCTCTCTCCCAGAGCCACATTTCTTCCCTTCTGAAAAAGTACAGGCCTCCCGTGATATCAACTGAACTCAGAATAACAACTAGACTAGGCATAAACCCTCATGTCAAGGCTAGATGAGGTAACCCAGTCAAAAACAGTCTCATGACCAGGAAAAGAGTCAGAGATAAACCCACTTCCACTGTTGGGAAGGAGTTCAACAAAAACCTCAAGCTAAAGACCCACAGCATGTATGCAAGGAGGCCTAGTGCAGACCCATGCAGGCCCTGTGGTTGTTGCTTCAGTCTCTGAGCCCCTATGATCCCTGCTTAGTTGATTCTTTGGGTCATGTTCTCCTGGTATCCTCAACACTTCTGACTCTACAATCCTTCTTCCCCATGTTCCGCAGAGTTCCCTCATCTCTGCTTAATGTTTGCCTGTGGATCTTGGCATTTGTTCCCATCAGCTACGGGAGGAAATCTCTCTGATGATGACTGGGAAAGGCACCTATCTATGTGTATAGCAGAATATCCTTCGGGATTATTTCATGACTTTTTTGTTGGTTTTTTTGGTTATTATTGTTGTTGTTGTACTTGTATTTTGTATTGGTTTGGTTTGTGTGGGTTTTACCAATTTTGTTTAATTCTACCCTATATCCCAGAGCCACACAGCTTCTGGATACTGACCATCCAGGCATGTGTTCCCTCTTGTGGTGGCATGGATCGCAGGTTAGACCAGTCATTGGTTGGCCACTTTCATGAGCCCGGAGCCAATTGTCCAGTGCATCTTGCAGGCAGTACAGGTTGTGGGCCATAAATCATGTGACTGTTCTGATGTACCAGTCACACCACTGAGAACCTAGCCTGGTTACCAGGAGATGACTGGTTCAGGCTCCATTTCCTCTATTATTTAGAGTCCTTGCTAGAGTCATCCTTAGAGGTTCCAGGAAGTCTCTTCTGAAGTAGGTTACCATATCATGCCCTAAGTGCCCACCTGTTTCAGTAGTCTCTCCCTCCATACTTTACCCTTCCATTCCTCTCCACACCTCAACAGATTTCTCCTGTTCCCATCCCCACCTATCCTCAGTCAACCCAAAAAAATCTCTTCTATTCCCCCTTTGCAGGGAGAGACAAAAAAATAATATATACTCACGTATTAGTGGATATTAACTATTAAAGATAATCACAATATAATCCACAGATCCAGAGAAGTTAGATAAGAGGAAAGGTCTAGGGGATGGAAGGGATACATGGTGACCTGACTTTCTATGTGACCTGAGCTGTGTTCTCTAACAAATAATCACTGTTAGAATTTGATACCTAATTAATGTATACATGGACCCTAGTCAGTGCTATGGTTAAATGACTCAACACCCTAGCAAAACGCCCAACAAGATTAAGAAGTAATCTGAAGTTCCTTCTTCTTTAGGACGCAGTGTCAAGTAACTCTAAAGGAAGCAAATCTATGAGATACAATATTGTAGCTGAGCAAATTCAAGGAAAAGATTCCCAGGGCTTTTTCTATATTTTCTCTTATTAACTTGAACAGAACCTCCATCAAGACCTACTTACGTGTTTCATTTTATTTAAAGCAAACCTGAATGGATGGATTTTCTCCTTGGCAACATATATGTATGAATAATACCTAATATTTACGGAGTGATTTCAGTTTTGAAGATTTCTATTTTGCCAAGTGGACAAATGCTAAAGTCTTACTAGAAGTTATGACCCAGCTCTGTGGCATGCGTATCTAACAGTCGTTACTCTGGACATCTGTTATGGGTTTCTCGACTAATTCTTTTATAAGTATGATGAAGGAAGTATGTACTGCTACAGGTTGCTAGTGAGCAAAATGACACAGAAAGAAGTTAAAAGTTCTTTTGTCGACCACACAACATTAAATTGTTAGCCCAATACTTGAATTCAAGATTTAAGATTTCAATTTCTGGGCTCTGCCTCTTGGAGAAATTGCCTGAATTTCCTTGAGGGTCTCATACTCTTCATATTCTTTGAGCTAGATTCCAAGGATACCATTTCTGGGAAACACACTGCAAGGTCTCCTATTAGGGGGGTTCCTTGTCTGGTTTATGAAGCTGCTTGGATGCCAAACTTTATGGCTTCATCTTTACATTTCACCATAACACCCAGAGAACAAGGCTTTTTTAAGGGAAGGCTCAAGAGTTTTCTAAGGTAAAAACTGTAAATTTATGACATTAACCCACATGAGCCAACACTGGTATTTTAAAGTACACTGAACTCCAAGGATAGGGGTATCTCTCCCTGGCTCACTGCATTGAAAAGTATAAGGAATTGGTGCTTAAAAGAATATGTAAATCCTTTCTTTGCTGATACACTCAAATATTTACTGTGTTTACAAAGTAGTATGCATGCCAAGCCAGTCCTTTGGAAGATGCGTCCTAACCATGCAAACCAGAGCCCAGTAGAGGTGAATGTGGAGGTAGTGATAGGGTTTCCCAAATGCCAACTAGAGAAATATGGAAATAATGAAAAAGGAGGTGAGCAGGAAGAAAGTCATAAAACCCTATACAAGGAGGGGTAAAGTATTGAGGAAGACTTATTTTCTTTACTAGGTAATAGAGTAAAGAATATCACCACTAACCAAAATTCAAGTGGAACAGGTTTGCTCTGCTTCAAGCCATATGGCAAAACTCTGCAATATCTGTGTCAAATGTGGGCATTTTGAACAAGAGTAATATCCAGATGAAAGAGATAACACTATTAATAGATTTTACTCTAAGAATCATTAAAAGAAAAAAAGAAAAAATGCTAGGCATGGTGGCACACACCTGGAATCCCAGCTCCCTTGGGAGGCAAAGGCAGGTAGATCTCTATGAATTCAAGGCTAGCCTGGCCTATGTAGTCAGTTCCAGGACAGCCAGAGCTTTATAGTAAGATCATGCCTCAAAAGGAAGGCAGAGAAGGAAAAAGGGAAGAGGAAGTGGCAGTGGTAGGAGAAAAAAAATGATGGAGTGGTAGAGAAGTAGAGAATGAAGCCAGAGTTTTCAGGTCCACTAAAACTCCAGCTTACCACGTTCTATGTTGCCTTGAACAAATTAACAACTATCTTCTTCAGTTTCATTACACAGTAAAAGTCTCATAAAAAGGCTGATGAGCCTTAAGCAATTAAGCAATTTTTGTAGAAATAAATAAATAAATAAATAAATAAATAAATAAAGTTCAAGTGACTCTCTGGGTTTTGTAATGAAGGAACCAGCTCCACCACCTCTCTCTTCTTCAGTCCTGTGGAGAGGTGCTGATGCACTAGCAGCACCTGCGGAAGCTGTAGGAAGTTGTGCCCTTGGCTATGATTCATTCTCACTGTGCTTCAAGTACTATTAAAATAAGGTCCCTTTGGGTAAGGTTGAACTCAGGTCCTCCTACTTTAGTTGGAGACTACTCTGACTGGCCATTTTATCTTTGGTGTTTACAACAGCATTGCTCTAGAATTGGGTCCAGATAGTTCCACTTCTCCTTCCACATAGGAATTCCAAGGGCATGGCCTAATACTGCCTACCTTCTACCCCATACCTTAGAAATGGCTTCCAGAGGAATCTGAACCTATGGCCAGCTCTTATTCCAAAAATCTTGCAAAAAAGTGCCATTCCCAATTTTTCATAGAAAAATTCTATGAAACATATTTAACTCAGAAGCATCCCACAAGTTCAATAACATTGACATACACAGTCTGAGTACGTTCTTTGTTATGGGAGACGGCCCTGGGCAATGTGTAGCAGCACCCTAGGTTATAACATCTAAATACAAGCCTTCCTCAAGTTGTAGCAATTAAACATACTTCTAAACACCAAACATCCCTGGAGGCTGGGAATTTGTCCCCACTGTAAGCCATGGTGCTACCATGTGAGGCATAAATGGATGTTGGATATTAGTGGTTGCAATGATATGCACCAGTTCTCCAATGACACTCTTTAGCAGTTGAAAACCTTTAGGGACACATTGATTCAGCACGAAATCAGGCATTTCTAATGACAGCAAACCATACAGTTATAAACTTAAATCTCCTGGAAATGATAACTACCTTGGCACCCTTGAAAACTATTTATGTCTGACCAAGATTGAAGAGATATCAGCTTATGGTCTTACACGCACCATGAGGAAAGTGAATGAGTTAATACTTGAAAGTGAAAGCCTAACTACCACACCCACTTACTTAACAGAGAAATGTCAGAGCTCTGATTCGTATATCTTCCAGAAGATTCTGATTCATGAATTTTAGTTATTTAATATCTGTAAAAATGAAACTATATATTGCTCCAAACATTTTACCATTTTCAGCCTTTTTACAAACAGGAACAGTCCAGAGGGGCTGAGGACACCATGAGAACATGGCCCACAGAATCAACTAACCAGGGCTCACAGGGGCTCACAGACACCAAACTGACCTCTACATAGCCATTATGGTTGCGTAGCTTGGTGTCCTTGTGAGACTTTGAACAGTGGGCATGGGGGTGTCTCTTACTCTTTTGCCTGCTCCTAGGACCTTTTTCCTCCCACTGGGTTGCCTCATCTAACCTTGTTATGAAGATATGTACCTAGTCTTATTGAAACTTGTTATGCCTTTTGGTTGATAGGCCTGAGAAGCCTGCTCTTTCCAGAAAGGAAAAGAGAGGAAGAGTAGATCTGAGAGAAGGGGGTTAAGAGGTGGAGTACTTAGAGTGAAGGGAAGGGAAAGTGCAGTCAGATTTAATATATGACAGAATGAACAAAATTACATATATGTATGCATGCATGTATGCATGTATACATGTACGCATGTATGCATATGATGTATATTTATATATGTATGTGTATAGGCAACCTCATATGACTAAATATAACAGCTCTTGTAAGAACCCATAGATTCAGGCAATAGAATCTGAATTATGTCATTTTTGTGAACACCATATTGGATGACAATTGTCTTAAAAATCATTAGGTTCCACCTAGTCTTAAAAAAAAAACAAAAAACAAACAAAAAAACAAACAAAACACATGTATGAGCCATCAATGCTATTTCCAGAAAGTCACAGGAACCAGCATACGTAGGACCTTGTTGTTCCATCATTTTTAATGAAGAAGACTGTCAGAAAAGATTTCACCCCATTTCTTTGGGACAGAAAAGAAATGTGGGAAGGATTGGGTACATGAGAAGAGCTAAAAGATAGAAAGGGTTTAGTCTCCCCTCTTGACCTTGACCCCTTATTTTCAATAACACATGAAAATGCTATTTGGAGTTGACACAGGACTTCCCACACAACAGCTCTCTGAACTGAGAGGAAAACAAACTTCACGTTGAGTCTCTCCTAACAGTGCAAAATCTCTAGACTTGCAGATTGTTTTTGAAATCTGCTCTTGTTCCCAAAGAAGTCTCTCTTAGTGGTACATGTAAGACATGCAAGTAGTTTAGAGTCAAACACAAGGAAGGATTATTCTTTCATGAATATCCCCAGGAAACTATAGAATTTAATTAATGTCATTGCTATTCCTGCCTTCTTGCTCCGCCATCAATAACTGGAGAACCACTCACAGGTACCGTCAAAAATCATGAAAATTGAAAACATCCCAATCACCAACTTACAGTTTCTTTCCTATACTTAGTTTAGGTTATAGAACGTACATAACAATGCACATGTGTGTATTCTTACATATGTCTGTATACATACAGATATTTATATATGTATATATATGTGTGTGTGTGTATATATATGTATATATATATGTGTATATATATATATGTATATATATATATGTATATATATGAAACTGAAACAATCAAGTACTTGACTGCTTAATGAAGTTCATTACAAATTTGAATATGGCATAACCCCCAACTTCAAAGACCCATTATAAAATAAGGGATCCAGAAAAACAAACTCTAGCATGAGATGATTCTAAGAAAGAAGGCTGTATTGGATATGACAAGCACTCAAAGAATTCTTCATATCTAGCATGAGAGTTGAGATTGGGAAATGAGTTCAATAACTCAGGTGAATTAACAACAGGAAGAATCTGAGCAGATATAGGGACCAGAAAGAATTCACCATACTGATAAGAGTGTTAGGACCAAAAAGTACTATAGTCAGAAGGAATTAAATAGGTAGAAAGTGAATACCTGTGTGTCTTAGAATACAGACTAAGCTAAGGCAGGAGCAAGAGTTGTAGCGGGGAGAATGATGCTAGAGTACTTGTCTCTTGCATTGTGTTTATACTCTTCAGTTTCCATTTTATTGGTCCATTGATATCTCAAATATCCTTTGTTACCTATTGTATAAGTCTATAGTGAGTTCTGTTTTTATTGGATATATTCTATATTTACATTTCATTTCCCTTTTTCTGGTTCCCTGCCCCCCAAAGGTCCCACATGCCCTTTTCCCTCCCCGTGTTCCCCCATCCACCCTTTCCCACTTCCCTGTTCTGGTATTCCCTTACACTGATGCTTTGATCCTTTCCAGAACCAGGGTCCACTCCTTCCTTCTTGTTGGACATCATTTGGTATGTGTGTTGTGTCTTTGGTGTCCCAAGATTATAGGCTAATATCCACTTATCAGTGAGTGCATACCATGGGTATTCTTTTGAGACTGGGTTACCTCACTTAGTATGATGTTCTCCAGCTCCAACCATTTCTCTAAGAATTTTAGTGAGTTCTTTCAAAGAGGAAAATGAATGCCTGCATCACCTCTACCTCTACATGCCTGTCTGCATACCACTGCCCTTATAACCCTTCTGCTTTTAACAAGGAGATAAAATGTGCCCAGTTATAGCTACGTGGTATATATCTCAGTAAAGCTGCAATGAGATCCTACATACAGTCTCTGCATATCATTATAGACTCCTCAGAACATTATTTCCTGCTTGGAAAACTTTATAGAGCTCTTCCCTCCTCTATGACTCTATTCGGCCTAGTTTCCTTTGGTGACCTTCTCTGAATGAAGCACCACTGTCTTAATACACACTGTCCTAGATCCCCTGGAAATTCTAGCTGATTCTGTTACCACCGCTGGCTCATCTGTAGCCAGGTATCATAAAGAATTGTAAGCAGGTATGGCAGGAATTCAAACATAACCAGAGTTCTCAACAAAGGGATATATGCCTGTGTGTATCAGGTGAAGTTCACACCGTTCCCCTGGCATCCCCAGGGTAGAGACTGGTCTTGTTTTTATATGGAGTCTCCAAGCTCAACACATAGCAAACCTCCAACAATTTTCCTGAGAAAATAGAGTACCAATTTTCTCTAACAGGGACACATCCTTTACTCTGCCTCCCCCCTTGCCAGGGTGTTACAAACATCAATTATTTAGAAGTGCTGGGAAATTGTCTAATACTCTCCTGAGAAATATTGCTTCTCTGGGAAGAATGAGTCTAAATTAGAACATCAGCCTGTTCTCTGCTGCCTCTACTTGTTTCAGTCTCATGATGTGTTCACACTTCCCAGAGCCTATGACAGGTTAGATGCTGAAGGCAGAAGCCCTAGAGAAATTGTAATGAGCATGCAGGTTACTTACTATTATTAATGGTGAAACTTGCAAGGAGTCTTTCCAAATCATCTGTGGATATTAGTTAAAGTATCAAACTATAATCTCAGTATCGCTGTTAAAAGAAATACACTTACATTTTGGATGAGATTTACTTACTTGAGCAGTTTTTCAATTGGGTTGTATTCTTACTTAGTGTTTTAACATCTCCTAGGTGATGAGATCATTTCTGAATTAACTGTCTACACTCTGAACATTGTACACAATGCCTAATAGAAAAGACTGTGCTAAGTTTCCCAACATTCTGTCCTCTGTCACTCTCATGAGATATTTGAGTGATAAGTTAGAGAGGAATCATCTGCTTCTCAATACAGAAGGAAAGAGAATCAGAAATTATGACATGCCAAAAGCTTTCCGTGTTTTTCATGAGCTTTGCAGGGTGCCCAAGGTATGAGAACACTCACATGGTACTACCTCAGGTGCCATCTCCAGTTGGTTTGTATTTGCTTCATGAGAAGAGTCCATAAGTCAATTTCAGCATCACATACTGATGTCTTCCAAGGAGGTGGTACACAGGAGCAAATCCTTGCTTCAGTTCTGGCCTGTTATTTTAACAACTAGGTAAACAGCATAGTGGTAGCCACATGGTCACAGTACAGTCACTGTGCGTGTGATTCTGGCACTCACATCTTTTGATTTCTAGGTCAGTCCTTCTCCGTATCACACCAATTGTTAGAACTTAAAGCATGATGTGCAGTATCATTCTAAGCTCCATGTACAGCAAAGGCATCTAAGAATACAAGAGTTTACATAATTACATGCAGACCTTCATGCCTTCATAAGGTAGAAACGAAATGCACTTTGTAGCACCAACAGGTACTAACTGTTCTACTAAGTAAAGAAGATACAAGAACTTTTATGCGATATACCCTGCTCTGGTTGCAAATTCTTAATAGTGAAAGTGTGAGAAACTAAGCTGTCTAGAATAGCATAGTAAATTTTAGGACAGGTACTTGAATCCAGAAAGTCAGAAAGGGGTGATACAAACTACCTTCTCCATTTCTGTGAATGAATTCTGTCATCAAAGATCCTCTTAAAGGTTCAGCTCCATATGTAAGGATATCCCTTTAACAATACTGTAGAGACTGGAGACAGAGAAGCTAATTAATAGCATCTTGCAATATTCAAGATAGGAAATAATGGGTCAACAACTGAGGCAAAAGTCAGTGCAAAATAAGAAACACATTCTATATTTAGTAAATCTCTTAATTTTTCAGGTGGGAGGAATATTCACAACATCCAAGGAAACACACTCAAAGGATCTAAAGCTTGGAATCAGTCACATGTGTTCAAGCCAGTTTCTCTATAGCAGGTATAATGCTTTAGATCACATGGATTATGGAGAACTGGGAAGATCTCTATGTCTATGGGAACTCATTCCAGATCCTAAGGACTCCAATAATAATATGAAGCAAGCTTCTTTATTCATTTATCTTTTTGCTATTTCCATTCCTTTGCCTTGTTCCAGGTCTATGACTCAGAATGAGTTTACCATGACTATTAAATAAATTCTTCTTTATTGCATTTACAGTTGGCATAAAGGACCTTTTTTTGTCAGTGGGATCTTGGAGTTGTATACCCACAGGGAAGTGGTCCCTGACCACAGCATCAACAACAGCATCTGCAGAAAGTATGTGGAGGACCACACTGTCTACACCAAAACAGAACACCTGCTTCCAGACGTTGCTTTGAAGTCAAATATTTTTCACCCTTCTTTCACCGACCCCCTTTGAAGAAAGCCTCCTTCTTCTGTCATTTCTATTGTGGCTGGCAAACACTCTCCTAAGCTTCGTTGCAAGCAACCCCTTTAGAACAATGTCACTTTATCAGTGTGCTAGGGTCCTTAAGGGCTATTGTTCTCTCTGTTGCATAAAGGGAATAGAAAACTCAAATCCATTAAGATAGGGGTTATCTTTACCATTTTCTAGGAAGTGTGTGGATGAAGCCTGAAGGTATTTGAGTTTATCTCAAACTAATTACTGAAACATTTACAACTCCTTGCAAGAACTGTTTGATCTGGCAGCATCGACAAAATGCATAATTCTTTTTTTCTCTTTTTTGTACATTGCTTACGATTTTTCATTACTTTTTTTTATAGTCCAGTTCTTGCCCCCTCCCAGTCCCCTCGCCCACAGTTCCTCACCCTATTCCTTCTCCCCTTGTCTCCAAGAGGATGTCCCCCCCCCACCATTGTCAGGCCTTCCTACTTCCTGGAGCCTCAAATCTCCCGAGATTTAGGTATCTTTTCTCCCACTGAGGCCAGACCAGGCAGTCCTCTGCTATGTATGTATCAGGGCCCTCAGACCAGCTCATGTATGCTGTCTGGTTGGTGGCTTAGTGACTGAGAGATTTCAGGGTCTGGGTTAATTGAGACTGTTGGTCTTCCTATGGGGTCAACCTCTTCCTCAGCTTCTTCCAGCCTTTCCCTAATTCAACTACAGGGGTCCTCAACTTTGGTCCAATGGTTGGGTGTAAGTATTTGCATCTGTCTCACTCAACTGCTTATTAAGCCCCTCAGAAGACAGCCATGCTAGACTCCTGCTTATTTCTTACAAACTGGTAATTCTACTTCCAATAACCCATCCCTTGAAATTTTCCTGTGTTCACAAAGGACAACACTTCTTCCATTTTTTTCACGGCAGAAAAAAAATATAGAAACAAAGTAACTATCTACTTGGGTTATGACTTTATTCCTTCTGCTATGCTAATCTTATGAAACATTACACAACTATTAAAAAGGACTAAAGCAAACAGACAGAAGACATATACACATATGATTAAAAGCATGTATCTGAAAATTAAACAACTCCTTGGGTTTCATAAATAAGATATTATACTACTTTGTAGCTTAAAACAAAGCCACACTATATATCAGGGGTTGGTATGCATTTTCTACAAGAGACAAATGGTAAATGTTATAGACTTTGTGAGCCACATTTTATTATGAACAAAATGAATTTTGTTTGCTTTCAATTCCATACAGTCTTAGAAACACTGGCGTATAGTCAATACAGAAATAAGTCATGGGCTGGATTTGTCCCATGAGCTGACCCGTAGATTTCTGCCACGTAGGATTGATTCATGTGTTTACACATAAAAGTATAAGGAAAGATAAAAATGCATGGCACTGAAGATCTATCCTAGTGCTTACCTCTAATGGTCAGACCAGGAAGAGAATATAAATCTAAGAGCCTGTTTCTTCAGAATGCCTTACTTCATTTGTTACAGATTTGAGGAAAATATTTTATAACATATCACTAATGTACAGTTTGAGATAGGAAAGATTTGGTGATTTGCTTTCACAATTTTCTACATTTAATAAATCTTCTCCAAATTTTATATATATATATGTGTGTATTTTTAGGTATAATATTTAGTTATAATATATATTTCATATATATATATATATATATATATATATATATATATGTATATATATATATATGAAAAAATACTGCTTTGCTTGGACCAAACATGCTACTCTGAAAAATCACTCGTTGTTTACTGCATGCAGTAAATACTCTTCTCTGGGGCTGAAGATTGAGCTGGCACTGTGAGAAATATCGGATTCAGTTGAATATCAAGACAAAAACCAAGACCTCCACAGTATTAAGGTCAGTCAGCAGGGAACGAGCATTCCTACACAGAAGCATTACATAAAATGAAGAATTATTTAGCATGTGTTAAAGGAAAAGCTCAGGCTACGTGCTATAGGCCATCGAGCCTGGCATCTAAAACAGTGGTGTTAAGGTTTGAATATGCTTGGCCCAGAGAGTCGCAATTTTAGGAGATGGGGACCTCAGCTGGAGGAAATGCCACAGAATCTTAAGAAGTTGTGACGAATGAAGCAGCTGCCTGATGGGGGCCCAGGTGTGCTGGGGATAGTAGCAAGTGGCAGCACAGGCTTGTCCCAGCAGCCATCAAGGCCAGGCGCCAACTGCCTAAGGGAAATTCAACTATTGAGAAGCATTTGCAGAGGCATGGTGAGCAGAGCAGGGTGCCTGTAGCGCGACAGGTGATGTGACAATGTACCCATGGGGACTCAGTGACAGAAGATACATCTAACCCTCAAGAGACTTGAAGCCCAAGGGAGACCTAGAAGGCAGGAGCATCCTCTTGGATATGATAGGGGGGAAGAGGAATGGCATGAGGAGCTGGTGAAGGGTGGATGGGTTGGGGGATAATGACCAGACTGTAAAAAATGGTTAAAGTTAATTTTTAAAATATAATAATAATAATAATAATAAGAAGAAGAAGAAGAAGAAGAAGAAGAAGAAGAAGTCTCCCTTGCCTCACACTGTATCCTCTTTAATAAAGCTTTGTGTCTCATATGGTCTGATAAATACTTTTACCCATTCTCTCTTGACTGTCCAGAGCTGTTCCCTGTACAACGCAGCTGTCAAATTAGGTCCAATAAGCAGCAGTGCTCTGTGGCTTCTGCTTCAAGCTCCTGCCTTGAGTCTCTGCCTTGGCTTCCTTTGAGGATGGACTGAAACTTGTAAGATTAAGTAAACCTTTTTCTCCCCATGTTGCTTTAAAAAAAAAGCAAATAACAAAAGAACAAGAACATTTTGAGTTTTGCAGGCAAATGGATGAAACTAGAAAATATCATCCTGAGTGAGGTAACTCAGACCCAAAAGGACATGGTATGTACTCACTAATAAGTGGATATTAGCCAAAAAAAGGACAGAATACCCAGGATACAATCCACAGAACTCAAGATGGTTAACAAGCCAAAGGGTCCAAGTAAGGATGACTCAATCTTACTTCGGAGGGAAAAGAAAGCAATCATGGGAGGGGGGAGGGCAAAGGGATGGAAATACTTGGGTGGGAGAATGAACAGGGATGGGAAAAGAAGAACATGATCAGGTTTGGGTGGGGGTGGTAAATAGGAGTGAAGCCCTGAGGACCATGAGAAAGAATGGAAACAGGCAACCTTGGGTGGTAGGAGGTGAGGGGATCCTTTAGAATGTACCAGAGACCTGGGAGGTCAGGACTCAAAGGGAGTGACCCTAGATGAAATGCCCAAGAGTGGGGAGAGGGAACTGGTAGAGTCCACCTCCAATAGAAAGACATAGCATCAAGTGGAGAAATGGGGTGGCTATCTCACAGTCAAAAACTCTGATACAGAATTATTCCTATCTAAAAAGGAGTTCAAGGACAAAAATAGAGAAGCGAGTGTGAGAAAGGAGGTCCAGGTTCCAAGGCCTGACACTATTACTAATGCTATGGTGTGCTCTCAGACAGGAGCCAGGCATGGATGCTCTCTGAGAGGCCTAACAAGCGGCTGAAAGAGGGAGGATAGGATAGGGGGAGGGGGGCTTCCAGAGGGGAAACCAGGAAAGGAGATAACATTTGAAATGTATATAAATAAAATATCCAATTAAAAAAAGTCAGATGCATATACTTACACCCAACCAATGGATAGAAGTTGAGGAGCCCTGTGTTTGGATTAGAAGAATTTTAATCACAATGCTGAATATTTGGTGTGTGTGTGTGTGTGTGTGTGTGTGTGTGTGTTGTGTTTTTTATCTCACACACATTTATTGTAGTTGTATAACAGTTTTAAGAACTATTTTAAATGTCTTTTAGTCCAGTTGCATTGTAAGGAGAAATCTGTAGTTATACTTTGCAAATAAAGACTTTATTGGCTGTTCCAAAGAATAAAAAGAAAAAAAAAAGAAAAGAAAAGAAAAGAAAAGAAAAGAAAAGGAAGGAAAGAAGGAAGGAAGGAAGGAAGGAAAAGGAAGAGGAGGAAGAGGAGGAGGAAGAGGACGAAGAAGAGGAGAAGGAAGAGGAGGAGGAAGAGGAGGAGGAGGAGGAGGAGGAGGAGGAGGAGGAGGAGGAGGAGGAGGACAACCCCAGAGGAAGACTAGCAGTCTCAACTAACCTGGACCCCTGAGATCTCTCAGAAACTGAGTCACCAGCCAGGCAGCATACACCAGGTGACATGAGTCCCCTGACACATATACAGCAGAGGACTGCTGAATCATATATTAGCTTGACATTGGGTATTTTTTGTTTTAAATTGATAAATACCTATCTCAGTGTTTTCATTAGTTATCATGGGCACATGTTACAAATAAGCCAAAGTTCCAAGCATGGAAACACAAGATCTAGATGATGATCTGCTATTAGGATATTTTTGCCAGGTCTGTGATTGCTCAAACTCCATAGAACAGCGAAAACTGAACCACAGCACAATTTAGCATATATGTATGTAAATATACGTATATATATATATACGTATATATACGTGTGTGTGTGTGTGTGTGTATATATATATATATATATATATATATATGTAAACTATGTTCATCATACTAGGCTTTATCGGAAGAATCTCAGGGTAGTTTCTTCAAATGCAAGAGTTGTTAATAATGTTGAATTTTGGGACACAGTGAGCAGCTGGAATCAGGTGCGTGGCCAGAGTTATAGCTTAGCTTAGCTCTGCAGGAGATCTGGGCACAGAAAGCTCAGCAGCGGGTGCAGACTAGCAGCCGGGACCAGCTATCCGAGCGGACTAGCAGCAAGGGGCCACCGGGCGGGCCGCCTCGGGCACAGCTCGGCACTCTAGCAGCTGGAGTCAGGGGCCTGGACTCAGAGCGAGCACAGTCCAGCACAGACAACACAGCCAGAAGGGAGCAGCAGAGCCGGGTACGAGCACCTCAGCCAAGGACACGCGGTGCTTTCAGCAGGGGCAGCCATCTTGCCCCAGACCCCCGCGCGCGCGCAAACAGCAGGCACACTGGACGCAGTGAGCGGCTGGAATCAGTCAAAGAAAATGCGAAATCCAAAAGGCTTGTAACCCAAAACATCCAGGAAATCCAGGACACAATGAGAAGACCAAACCTAAGGATTATAGGGATAGATGAGAGTGAAGATATACAACTTAAAGGGCCAGCAAATATCTTTAACAAAATTATGGAAGAAAACTTTCCTAACTTAAAGAGAGAGATGCCCATGAATGTACAAGAAGCCTACAGAACTCCAAACAGACTGGACCAGAACAGAAACACCTCCCGTCACATAATAATCAAAACCCCAAATGTACTAAACAAAGAAAGAATATTAAAGGCAGTAAGAGAAAAGGGCCAAGTAACATATAAAGGAAGACCTATCAGAATCACACCAGACTTCTCTCCAGAAACCATGAAAGCTAGAAGATCCTGGGCAGACCTCATGCAGACCCTAAGAGAAAACAAATGTCAGCCAAGACTACTATACCCAGCAAAACTCTCAATCAACATAGATGGAGAAATCAAAATATTCCATGACAGGACCAAATTTACACAATATCTTTCCACTAACCCAGCTCTACAAAGGATAATAGGAGGAAAACTCCAACACAAGGAAGGAAATGGCACCCAAGAAAAGGCAAGACAGTAAACTTCTTCCATCAAACTCAAAGGAAGATAACTACTCAAAAACAAAAATAACATCAAAAATGTCAGGAAGTAATAATCTCTATTCCTTAATATCTCTTAACATCAATGGACTCAACTCCCCAATAAAAAGACATAGACTAACAGACTGGATACGGAAACAGGACCCTACATTTTGCTGCTTACAGGAAACACACCTCAGAGTCAAAGACAAACACTACCTTAGAGTAAAAGGATGGAAGACGATTTTACAAGCGAATGGTCACAGGAACTGGAGTAGCCATTTTAATATCAGATAAAATTGACTTTCAACCCAAAGTCATCAAAAGAGACACAGAAAGTCACTTCCTGCTAGTCAAAGGAAGAATCCACCAAGAGGAACTCACAATTCTAAACATCTATGCTCCAAATGTAAGGGCACTCTCATTTGTAAGAGAAACCTTACTAAAGCTAAAAGCACACATTGCACCTAACACAATGATTGTGAGGGACCTCAATACTCCACTATCTACAGTGGACCGACCAGGAAAACAGAAACTAAACAGAGACACGGAGAAACTCATCGAAACTTTGGAGCAATTGGATTTAACAGATATATATAGAACATTTCACCCTAAAGCAAAAGACTATACCTTCTTCTCAGCCCCTCATGGTACCTTCTCCAAAATCGACCATATAATTGGACACAAGACAGATCTCAACAAATATAAAAAGATCGAACTAATCCCATGCCTCTTATCAGATCACCATGGAGTAAGAGTGTTCTTCAATAGCAACAAAAACAACAGAAAATCCCCATACGCTTGGAGGCTGAACAATATTCTACTCAATGATACCTTAGTCCAGGAAGAAATAAAGAAAGAAATCAAAGAATTCTTAGAACTTAATGAAAATGAAGGCACAACATACCCAAATCTATGGGACACAATGAAAGCAGTGCTTAGAGGAAAACTCATAGCCCTGAGTGTCTCCAAAAAGAAACAGGAGAGAGCATATACCAGCAACTTAATGGCGCACTTGAAAGCTCTGGAACAAAAAGAAGCAATTTCACCCAGGAGGAGTAGAAGACAGGAAATCATCAAACTCAGGGCTGAAATCAATCAAGTTGAAACAAAGAAAACCATACAAAGAATCAACAAAACCAGGAGCTGGTTCTTTGAGAAGATCAACAAGATAGATAAACCCCTAGCCAGACTTACTAAAGGGCACAGAGACAGTATTCAAATTAACAAAATTAGAAATGAAAAGGGAGATATAACAACAGAAACTGAGGAAATTCAAAAAATCATCAGATCCTACTACAAAAACCTATACTCAACACAACTGGAGAATCTGGAGGAAATGGACAATTTCCTCGACAGTTACCAAATACCAAAATTAAACCAGGATCAAATAGATCGTCTAAACAGACCCATAACCCCCAAAGAAATAGAATGGGTCATAGACAGTCTTCCAACCAAAAAGAGCACAGGACCAGACGGTTTTAGTGCAGAATTCTATCAGACCTTCAAAGAAGTCCTGATACCGATACTCTTCAAATTATTCCACAAAATAGAAACAGAAGGAACACTACCCAACTCATTCTATGAAGCCACAATTACCCTGATACCAAAACCACACAGAGATCCAACTAAGAAAGAGAACTACAGGCCAATTTCTCTTATGAATATCGATGCAAAAATACTAAACAAAATACTTGCCAACCGAATCCAAGAACACATCAAAACGATCATTCACCATGATCAAGTTGGCTTCATCCCAGGGATGCAGGGATGGTTCAATATATGGAAATCCATCAACGTAATCCACTACATAAACAAACTCAAAGAAAAAAACCACATGGTCATCTCATTGGATGCTGAAAAAGCATTTGACAAAATTCAGCATCCTTTCATGCTAAAGGTCCTAGAAAGAACAGGAATTCAAGGCCCATATCTAAACATAGTAAAAGCAATATACAGCAGACCAGTAGCCAACATCAAGGTAAACGGAGAAAAACTCGAAGCAATCCCTCTAAAATCAGGGACTAGACAAGGCTGTCCCCTCTCGCCATATCTCTTCAATATAGTACTTGAGGTACTAGCTAGAGCAATTCGACAACAGAGGGAAGTCAAAGGGATACAAATCGGAAAGGAAGAAGTCAAACTATCACTATTTGCAGATGATATGATAGTTTACTTAAGTGACCCAAAAACCTCTACCAGAGAACTCCTGCAACTGATAAACAACTTCAGCAAAGTGGCTGGCTATAAAATCAACTCAAGTAAATCAGTAGCCTTCCTATACGCGAAGGATAAGCAGGCCGAGAAAGAAATTAGGGAAATGACACCCTTCACAATAGCCACAAATGATATAAAGTATCTTGGAGCGACGCTAACCAAACATGTGAAAGATTTATACGACAAAAACTTCAGGTCTCTGAAGAGGGAAATTGAAGAAGATATCAGAAAATGGGAAAATCTTCCATGCTCGTGGGTTGGCAGGACTAATATAGTCAAAATGGCAATCTTGCCCAAAGCAATATACAGATTCAATGCAATTCCCATCAAAATCCCAACTCAGTTCTTCATAGAGCTAGAAAGAGCAATTCTCAAATTCATCTGGAATAACAAAAAACCCAGGATAGCTAAAACTATCATCAACAGCAAAAGAACTTCTGGGGGAATCAATATCCCGGACCTCAAGCAATATTACAGAGCAGTGGTATTAAAAACTGCATGGTATTGGTTCAGTGACAGGGAAGCGGATCAATGGAATAGGATCGAAGACCCAGAATTGAACCCACACATCTATGGCCAATTGATCTTCGACAAAGGAGCTGAAAACATCCAGTGGAAAAAAGATAGCCTTTTCAACAGATGGTGCTGGTTCAACTGGAGGTCAACATGCAGAAGAATGAAAATTGATCCACTCTTATCTCCTTGCACTAAGCTCAACTCCAAGTGGATCAAAGACCTCCACATAAAACCAGACACACTAAAACTAATAGAAAAGAAACTGGGGAAGACCCTTGAGGACATTGGCTCAGGGGAAAAATTCCTGAACAGAACACCAATTGCTTATGCTCTAAGAGCAAGAATAGACAAATGGGACCTCATAAAACTACAAAGTTTCTGTAAGGCAAAAGACACTGTCAAAAGGATAAATTGGCAACCAACAAACTGGGAAAAAATCTTCACCAACCCCACATCCGACAGAGGGCTAATCTCCAATGTATACAAAGAACTCAAGAGGTTAGACCCCAGAAAACCAAATAACCCTATCCAAAAATGGGGTACAGAGCTAAACAGAGTCTTTTCACCTGAAGAAATTCGGAAGGCTGAGAAACACCTTAAAAAATGTTCAACATCACTAGTCATTAGGGAAATGCAAATTAAAACAACCCTGAGATTTCACCTCACACCAGTCAGAATGGCTAAGATTAAAAACTCAGAAGACATCAGGTGTTGGCGAGGATGTGGAGAAAGAGGAACACTCCTCCACTGCTGGTGGGAATGCAAGCTGGTACAACCACTCTGGAAATCAGTACGGCGGTTCCTCAGAAAACTGGGCGTGATACTTCCGGAGGACCCAGCCATACCACTCCTGGGAATATACCCAGAAGATTCCCCAGCATGCAATAAAGATACATGCTCCACTATGTTCATAGCAGCCTTATTTATAATAGCCAGAAGCTGGAAAGAACCCAGATGTCCCTCAACAGAGGAATGGATACAAAAAATGTGGTATATATACACAATGGAGTACTATACAGCCATTAGAAACAATGAATTCATGAAATTCTTAGAGAAATGGATGGAGCTGGAGAACGTCATACTAAGTGAGGTGACCCAGTCTCAAAAGAATACCCATGGTATACAGTCACTGATAAGTGGATATTAGCCTAGAAGCTTGGAACACCAAAGACACAAATCACATATCAAGTGATGTCTCACAAGAAGAAAGGAGTGGACACTGGTGCTAGAATGGACCAAAACATCATTGTGGGAGAGTACAAGAACAGTAAAGTGGGAGGGGGTGGATGCGGGAGCAGGGGGAGGGAAAAGGACATGTGGGGCTTTTGGGGGTGGGGAACCAGAAAAAGGGAAATGAATTGTAAATATAGAATATATACAATAAAAAAAATCAAAAAAAATAATGTTGAATTTTTTATTAAGTGAATGATGAAAATCTTCTACTTTCTTCAAATGATTAAGAGATCATCTGCCAATTTCATATTCAAGCTGCCTATATGTATATGTATGTGTATATATACATATATGTATATATTTAAGTATATACATAATATGTGATATATAAAATTGGTAATAAAAACTAGATAAAAATAATCCTTCATGTTTTAATAGTTTGTATACATAGAAAGGAGATGATAGATAGATAGATAGATAGATAGATAGATAGATAGATAGACATACTACAGAGATGGAGTGGACAATAAAAATCTTTAAGTGTTCTTTACACACATTAAGAGATCATTTGTTAATTTCATATCCAAACTGACAAAGAAAAGCAAGGTCTCATAAATGCCACTGATTGCCTGGCTAGACATGGCTCAGACTAGCAGATTTCATTAAATATTTAATGAAATATTTATGTAAATTTTGACATAATATAATGTAGCCAAACTCCTCTTTCTCTTCCATGACATTAGCTAATCTATCTTAGGGTGATTATGATATTCAAGCTGCTAGCTAATTAAGGACTAATTAGTCAACTTGTATATTTATGAATGTTTCCAGTTTCTTAATTGCAGGCCTGTGGAGTCCTGGGAAATATTTGTGATTGTCAATGGATTGAAAAATACCAGAACTTTGGGTTACAAAGAAATGATATTAAAGATTGGCTAATAATAATCCTTCATGTCCTAATAGTATGCCAAATCATACACATAACTTTTCTATCCACATTAGTTTATTTTTTTACAATATCTCATGGAGAAGGTATACAGTAGGACTTTTCTGAATCTGCCATTACTGCATTTGATATGCTTATAACAAATGTTAACTCAAAGAATCAAAGTAATATATATTAAGTACTCAATAAATGTTGAAAATGTGAATAGAAAAAAGGGAGATAGAGAAGGAAGGAAGGAAGGAAGGAAGGAAGGAAGGAAGGAAGGAAGGAAGGAGTAAACAAAGGTGTCATTGTCAATTGACTGGATTTAACAATCACCTATGAGACATATCTCTGGTTATATCTATGAAGACATTTTCAAAGAGGTTGTACTGAGGAGGGAAGAGCCATACTAAATGTTGGCAGTACCATACCATACCATACTGAAAATAAAGAAGAAAACTAAATACCATCATTAGTCTCTTTCGGCTTCTTGACCATGAACACAATGTGACATGATACTTATATTTGTCCCATCACAAGTGGAGCTGCTTACAGTGCCAGGCCTTCTCCACCATGATAAATGTTACCCTTGAACTGTACACCAAAATAAATTCTCCCTTCAGTTACTCTTATCAAGCATCTGGGGCTAATGTCATAATAAATCTGGCCATGCTGTCCATATCTTTGGACAACATGGAATCAGTTTCTAGGAGGAAAGTGGAAGACTTCAGAGATGCAGATTAGAGAAGAATTAGAGGACTGTAAATGGAGTATTATGGGCCTTTCTGAGGGTGTTTCATAGATCAGAATACCATAGAGCTAGACATAGTAGGGTCTAAATCATGAGGGTTTACAGGAAAATACGTTTTAGGAACTAGGCTAGAGGCCTTTAGAATTATACTCTAGCAAACAATCTGGCTGCATTCGGAATATTTCATAATAAACGAAGTCAATACTAATTAGACAAAAAAAATAAACTAAGTTGTTTTATGGAAGAAATTCTTTAACACAACACCTAGGATGTGGTGTGATTCTTGCTCAGTGCATTTGCTAAGTTTTATAATGAGGATTCGCTTAGGAAGAAAATTTATATAAGAAAAGTATGCTGAAGCTATTGAGAATTTCTGTTGCTGTGATTAAAACACCATGACCAAAACAAACTTGGGGAAGAAAGTGTTGATCTTGTTTATACTTCCACATCAGACTCCATCACTGAAAGGAGTCAGGGCAGGAACTGAAGGCAGAGACTAAAGGAGAAGCCACGGAGGCCTGTTGCACACTAGAGATTTGCCTCTTTGGCTTGTTCAGCTTGGTTTCTTATAGCCCTCGGGATCATCAGCCCAGGGCTGGCTCCACCCACAGTGAGCTGGATCCTCCCACATAAATATCGCGCGCGCTCGCGCGCGCGCGCGCGCACACACACACACACACACACACACACAAACCATATACACACACACCATTGGCTTGCCCATAGGCTAATCTGATGAGGACATTTTTTAAATTGAGTTTCTCTCTACCCAAATGACTTTAGCTTGCATAAAGTTGACATAAAACTAGAGCACAGCCTCTATCTATCAGAAGCTTCAACTTGTGGAAATGGAAATTAATTTAAAAGGATAAAACTGAATTGAAAATTCCACTAAAGAGATTCCTTACTCAAAAACAGCCCCCTGGATAAAAACTGTGAGTAACCATCCTGGGTCTTGAGCACTATGCTATGAGGGTGAATTCTCAGTTGTAACTGAGACTCCAGAAGATGCCAGAAGTATGGACCATCCTCTTCCAAGGACAAAAAATCAGCCCAGAATAGTGTATGTATGACTTCTAAAGTAGAAATGCAGGAGTTTCTTTGCCAGGAGATCAGGTGAATCTATCAAAAACTCTAAATGCCAGACATGGAGAAGTTGGTGTTTGTATAATGAGAATAAAGGTTTATTTCTTGTTCTTATTAAATATCCTTTGCAGTCTATTGCTGCTTTGATCCTCAGGTTCTTTTCAGGAAGTAACAAAAGATAGGTCATCCTTTACCTCAGACTTGATAAACTAGCAGCAGAGAGAATAAAGATGTGTCAGAGCCATGCAGTGGTCCTGAGAACTTCAGTTTAGAACTGATTTGTGTGACTTTCACGCTTCATTGTCTAAAGCAATGTACATCTAGCCTTGGATATAAAAAGGGACAATATTTTCAAAACAAAGTTTTTCTCATTTGAAAAAGGAAAATAAGTAAATGTAGGTTTGCTTTTTCAGTTTAAAAAAAATCTTTATATTCTTCAACAGTACAATAGAGCAAACGGTTGAGAAGTCAGTTTTTATGCAGCCTTCCTTCCTTCTCAATAGTCTCTGGTCATATTCCATGATGAACTTTTGAGGGAGATATGAAAGAATTTGGAGGTGTGGGAATGGTAAATATGTGAACCCAGAAAAAAGTAAACATTGGCTCTTTGTCTTTCTTGAGTTTTAAATAGTTGTAAATCTGTAGTATTTGCAAGCATTATTTAATATAGTCACATGCCCATGTACACTGCTTAAATGTAATCTCCCAAATTCTTATAATGACTAGCACGTATTCCAGAAACAAATAGCCTAAACAAGCAAAGGTCTTTTGGAAGCAAGAAAGGTAGCTCAAAGATAAAATAATAATAATAATAATAATAATAATAATAATAATAAGCACTTGCTGTCAAGTCTAGAGACCTGAGTTTAATTTCTGAAACCCACATAAAGAAAGAACTAACTCACAAAAGCTGTCCTCTCACTTCTCTCTACATGTGATCAGTGTTGTGTGTATGTGTGTGTGTTGGCATGCATACACCACCACTACCACCCCCATATCATCATCATCATCATGCAAACACATGCATGTAACAAGAGTAATAATGAATAAAAGGTCTTTTGAAAAACTATGACCTTTGAAACTTTATTCTAAATATGAGAGAAGCAAGTATTTTCTGGCCACACAATCATCTGAGGGATAGCACTCACACATTCAGAATTCTACACAGTTCAAGGAACACAGCATCATGCACTGGGATCTGGCATTATCAATCTGCCACAAAGTACCTGCTTTCACATTGCTTTGGGTAATCCAAATGACATCTTTAATACTCATTTTCTTTATCTAGATAACAGTTCTGAGTTTTTAATCTTAGCCATTCTGACTGGTGTGAGGTGAAATCTCAGAGTTGTTTTGATTTGCATTTCTCTAATGACTAATGATGCTGAACATTTTTTAAGGTGTTTCTCAACCATTCGAATTTCTTCAGATGAAAAGTCTTTGTTTAGCTCTGTACCCTATTTTTAATAGGGTTATTTGGTTTTCTGAGGTCTAACTTCTTGAGTTCTTTGTATACATTGGATATTAGCCCTCTGTCAGATATAGGGTTAGTGAAGATCTTTTCCCAATTTGTTGATTGCCGATTTGTCCTTTTGACAGTGTATTTTGCCTTACAAAAACTTTGTAAGTTTATGAGGTCCCCTTTGTCTATTCTTGATCTTAGAGCATAAGCTATTGGTGTTCTGTTCTGGAACTTTCCCCCTGAGCCAATGTCCTCAAGGGTCTTCCCCAGTTTCTTTTCTATTAGTTTTAGTGTGTCTGGTTTTATGTGGAGGTCCTTGATCCACTTGGAGTTGAGCTTAGTGCAAGGAGATAAGAGTGGATCAATTCTCATTCTTTTGCATGTTGACCTCCAGTTGAGCCAGCACCATTTGTTGAAAAAGCTATCTTTTTTTCCACTGGATGTTTTCAGCTGTTATTACTTTACTTCATTGCATTAGTCACATAACCAAAGTATACGGTTTAAAAAAAATGTGCTAGGAATCAGAATATTGTTTAGATAGTAGCACTTTGTTGGTGGTATAATTCTGTAATGTAATCCAGGCATATACTGTATTACATGCATTTTTTAAGAGAGGGAACTGATAGACCGGTGAGATGCTACAGCAAGTAACGGTACTTACCATTTAGCCTAACAGCTTGAGTTCAACCTCTGCAGCCCGCAATGTGAAAGGAGAGAACAAACTATCACAAGTTGTCCTCTGACCTCCAAACCTGAGCTGTGGTGTATGCATGTGTGAGGGTACAGTGTACATGTTAGCATACACACACACACACACACACACACACACACACATACACACACACACACATACACACACATATGATAAATAAGTAGGTAGGTAGATAGATGACAGATATATATATACACACACATATATATATAGAGAGAGAGAGGATAAATGGGTAGATAGATATAAAAAATTTTAAAAATAAGAAACAAGCATTTTACTGAAAATGTAATAAAAAAGTGATTTACTCAAGATCACACATCTTGTAATTATCTACCTAAGGAGTTACTATATGCTGTTTAAATTTTCCTGACTTTTGCAAAGAGAATTAATAATGATATATGATGAAACAAAGCAAAAATAAATAATACATATAAGTGTATGTATAAAATCTTAACATTTATGGGTAAGACATACCTATTTTTCTCTCGCTAACCATGTCTACTAAGGGAAACATTTAAGCCCCTCTGTGTAACCCTAGTATATTAGAAACCTCAAATGAAATCAGCTATGAGAACACACTGGGCCTATGATAAGTTACTCCGTCTTGAATAGGATGCCAACTTTCAGAGTAGAGCTTGTCTTGCATTATTCTACTCCATGAAACAACAGCCTTGACCTGAGTTATTCCATTCTAAATACAAGTTCCAAGACAGAATAACTCTACATCCTGTGTATACAAGTAAATAATCACCATCTGGCAGCACACCAGGAGACACAACTGATAAATCATTCTTTCCAGTAAATAATCACCTCTGTGATAAATCTAATCATATCAGAAACAACAGATACATAATCTTATCAATCATATCATATGAGCCCCCAACATGTATTCATAAAAAGAAGTGAATCCCAACACTGAAAGATAGCACTGACCTATCACCCAGTTATTCCTTACAAGCCTCAAAAAATAATAAAATAAAAAATAAAATAAGAAAGAACACAGAGCAAAAGACCCTCTATTCCCATCCCTAGGCTTTAACTGATATGCACCTCACACTCGAAACTACTCCCCCTGAACATTCATTTAATAACTCTGCTCTATGAACACCCCTGCACCTGTAGCTTTTCCTATAATTGGGGCTAATTCTCTGGCAATCTTCAAGGCCACCACTTTGTACTCTGAAATCTTTTTAACAATTTCTTTAGCATTCTGTAACACCATACAGGCATACATACATACATTATTACATATACATATCAAATGTGAAATGAATTGTGTGATATCTGTATTAATAAAAACTGATCAATATTAGAATAAATAAAAGTTGTAATCTCCAGTGGCCATATGTACTAAGCGAATTGTTAATACTTGTAAATTAAAGAGTTGAAGTAACTTGCAAGTTTATTAGCATTCGATAAACCCAACATCATAGAAAGACAAAAATATGTCTATCTGTGCTTTTGACACAGCATACCTTCAAATCACCATCCTTATGATTGTTACCAATTCACTTTTTTAAATAAAAGCATGTGTGTGTGTGTGTGTGTGTGTGTGTGTGAACATACAAATGTGTCAACAGGTTCACAAAGCTCTTGGGGGAATTTATTAAGCAAATAGCAACAATTTTGTCCTTTTCTACATTTTTGAAGTTTTTGTGATACATATATGCTTTATAATAAAAATAAATATGCATTCGTTTGTCTAATGAGCTGGGATAAGAAAGAGGGTACAGAGGGTAGGAGATGAAGTTCAGTAATGGAAATCTTAGCAAGCACACACAAGGCCCCACAGGTTCAGTACCTAGTGACTCAGAAAGGGAGGGAAAAAGGAAAAGGAAAGATATGACAATATTACATGCATTTGAACTGTGAGTCCAAATAAGTTCTTTATCCCTTAAGCTGCATTTGTCAGAGTAATCAATCACTGCAGAATGAAAAGAACCCAAAATTAATATAATTTATGAATATTATTTCTAATATTACTATTGAAAATTTAAGGTGATCGTTTGAATTATATAAATATTTAAAATTAAAAACATGTTTTAATTCATACAGCATGCTAGCTTCTGTAAATATTCCTAAATTTTGATCACATTTGTTCAATGAAGCTCTCTTTTTCATATTTAATTCACAGTTTGTGGATCATGCCATAACCCCCTTGTAACTCAAAACTCCAGCTTATTCATCTCTTGACTCATTGATCATTAAAACATGCTCTCTAAGTTTGTTACTAATGGAAATAGATTGCCTGGCTGTCAACAGATAGTAATGTTTAAATTTCATTGATCATAAGTGATTATATGAACCTTATCTGCAGACCAAGGACTGCAATCCTCTGTATACAGGGTTGGTGAGTATTTGCACTGTCTTTGCAAGGTCATTTAAAAAAAGTAAACCAAAAATCTGTTAAATAATACTTTAAAGGCGTGCCCAACCAGAAGCAATTTTCTCCAAGGTAGACATCCCACCATATCAAAAGACATTTCTGGTTGTCACCATTGGGAAGATACTCTGAATCCAATGGATAAAGATGACAGCTGGTGTGTTTCCCACTACATTTGAGATGTCTACTCTCCCTTGCAAAATGCAAGTACTTATCCAACACTGTCAAAGCTTCTGAGGCTGAGATGTCTTGCTCTCTCCCATTCCATGGGCTTCTGAAGCACAGAGAGGGTACATTTCCTTCCTAAGCAAGAAGTTCTACCGAAGGGCCATAAATCATGGTTTTCACTTATCATGGCTCTGACCAATTTACTTTTTTATACTTAGGATCTTCCTCAATGTTAGAGAAATAGCAAGGTTTATCCCATTGTCTCCATAATTCTAACAAGATTGGGTATAGATAGCCAAATTTTATTTGAGAAGAAGCCATTAATGTGATTCCAGAGTTTCCTGAGTTCACTGACAAAGAAAAAAATGATATGAAAAGAAATCAGACTTAGCTACATGTGTGATTACTACAGCCATGTTTCCCAGATTGTCCAGAGCAAGATCATGATGCATAATAGCTCTCTGTGTCATTTGCATGGACTGGAAATTACATTAATTCTTATTCAGAAGATTCAATCCAAATGGACTTTCATGACAGACACTGTCTAGATGTCTTTTGTTGGAATCTGATAGTATTTTTAGCTCAAGTCAGATTCGATCATACATTCCCAAAAAATATGTCTATTCTTTCAAGTGAGCTAACTGTTTTGACTTGGTATTTAATAACTGTTTGTTAAATAACTAAATTAATATAAAGAAAAAACACACAAACACAAGAAAGAACTGAACCAAGGTAAGAAATTTCAGATAGGAACTCAAGTCTTTTATTGCCTTTGTGTATTCTTGATAACCAGCTTATAAATTAAATGTAAAATATGCTGAACTGGGTCAATAATCACTTTTAAGCAGAAGTCCATATAGGAGATGGCTTTAAGAGAATCACAAATATTACAAACTTCTCCGAACTAAAAATAGTTAATATTTAAATACTTAACACATTAAAATTAACAATATAAAATAAAACAAAGTTTATAAATATGGTAAAAATTACTCCAGCTCATGGAAATATAAGTATTGCCTGTGATCATGTAGAAGGTTCTATGAAACAAATTTTACCTGTGAGACTTCTCTGCTTTGAATGTCCTGGATAGATGAAGGACTAAGCTGAGTATAACATAAAATCCACTGTGTGTCATTAGCAAGGACATTAAATATCTCTGCATGATTGTAAGTCTACCACTCACAAACAGATCTCAGAAACTACATTTTTTTTGTTTCACTTTATTTCAATAAAATATTCCAAATGAGAAAAGACAAGTGGTGGTTAATACTCTCAGCCTGAGAAAATCTTAAATCATCTAGGAGACAAGGTCCTGGTATGGTTGGTAAGAAATGAAAATAAGAAAGTAAGCTTAATCTAGTTACACACACACACACACACACACACACACACACGCACACGCACACGCACACGCACACGCACATACATACACACACACACACACCATATTCTCTCCTCTCTTCTCTATGTCTCTGTCTCTGTCTCTCTCTTATTCTGTGTGCATATCTCACTCTCTCCTCCTCTTCCATCTCAATCTCCTTCCCCCTTTCCTAAATCCCTCTCTGTCCTTCTCCTTCCCTATTCCTTCCTAACTATACATATGATGTGACCAGCTTCCTCATTCTTGGACTGTCATGATTTCCCTGTAATGATGGACTGCACCCTCAAAGCATGAAGTAAGTCTGTCTTATCTTAAATTTATTCCATGATTTTGTCGTAGCAACAAGAGAGATAACTCACACAAGGCTGAAAGAAAGCCATGAAGTCTTTAAATCTTGCACACCAGATAAAGCATATTTTCTAACATTTGTATCAGAATTGTAACCTACAGCACTGTAAAACAGATGTGATACTGTATTATAATCATGACAGAGAGACAGGATCAGAAGTTCAGTTGTTCTTAGCTATACAGAGTTTGAGGCCAGCCTGGGAAATCATGAGGTTCTGTTTCAAAAAAAAAAAAGTTTCATGATCCAGTAAGTTACATAGTGCCCCTGAAGTTTGGATTTCATATAATTTGGAACATTTTCTTATTGATAATATTTCAAAAAGTATTTACTTTTCTACTTTTAAAACATAAAAAATAGGGCTGGAGAGATGAATTAGCTGTTAAGAGTGCTGACTTTCTTCCAGAGGTCCTAAATTCAATTCCCAGCAACCACATGGTGGCTCACAACCATCTGTAATGGGATCTGATGCCCTCTTCTCCTGTATCTGAGAACAGCAACAGTGTAGTATTTCAAATGACAAAAGAACCCACATACACTTGACTCCTACATCTTGTCTAACTCTGACCTAATGAGACTTCCTAAATTCCAAGCCAGTGTCTTGAAAGGCTAAAACTGAAGTCTAAATGAATTCATTTATGTTTGTAAGCATTTTGAAAATGCATAGGGATATTCTGAACAGACCAAAATAATGGAATCACTGACTGTGTCCCTTTGTTCTTTATTATGCTTCCAAATTTCCCATATTGATCTATATCATGCTAATTCCTACAATGTTTAAGCTTTCTAATATTCACTCCACAGATACACTACCATTATTTCATTAATTTTTCTGACAATGAATAGTATAATTGTTTTCAAGTTTTGTTAGTATATTTTTTGGTTCTTGTTCTGTATAGAAATGTGCCATATTTTTGCACATGTGCAACAAGTATGGCTGATATACTCTTATAACTATAATTAATCAATTATAATATATGAATATCCTTAATCATGCGTGATATTGAATAATTTATATCTAAAATTGACAACTGGGGAAACTAAGGAAATTTGGAAGGAAGTATGCATATTTTTGCTGCTTCACATTTTTCAGCATTAATATTATTAGATGTTTTCATTTTGATATGGAATGGTTCAACACCTCATATTTTCCTACTGAGATTAGATAACTTTTCTTTTTTATCCCTTTCTTTTTTTAATATTTTTATTGGATATATACTATATTTACATTTCATTTCCCTTTTTCTGGTTCCCTGGCCCCCAAAGGTCCCACATGCCCTTTTCCCTCCCCGTGTTTCCCTATCCACCCCTTCCCACTTCCCTGTTCTGGTATTCCCCTACACTGATGCTTTGAGCCTTTCCAGAACCAGGGTCTACTCCTTCCTTCTTGTCAGACATCATTTGGTATGTGGATTGTGTCTTTGGTGTCCCAAGATTCTAGGCTAATATCCACTTATCAGTGACTGCATACCATGGGTATGTTTTTGAGTCTGGGTTACCTCACTTAGTATGAAGTTCTCCAGCTCCATCCATTTCTCTAAGAATTTCATGAATTTGTTATTTCTAATGGCTGAATAGTACTCCATTGTGTATATATACCACATTTTTTGTATCCATTCTTCCATTGAGGGACATCTGGGATCTTTTCAGCTTCTGGCTATTATAAATAAGGCTGCTATGAACATAGTGGAGCATGTATCCTTATTGCATGCTGGGGAATCTTCTGGGTATATGCCCAGGAGTGGTATGGCTGGGTCCTCCGGAAGTATCATGTCCAGATAACTTTCCATGTACATATTGACCATTAGAGTTTCCTCTTCTGTGAATCTCAAGACCATCTCCTCCTTTTGTTGGTATGTTTTTAATTTTGTTTACAGTTCTTTATATTGAATACAAATCTATTGTTTGCATGGTAAATAATTTCATCAAATTCTTTGATCACCTTTTTCCTGAGGACCTTTCTCAACTTTGTGTAAGTTTTAGAGTAACACTGTGATAGAGAAACCAAATGAAGAACTCAGGAACAATTGCTGAAGAAAAAGGAGGAAGAGAATTGACCTAAGATTTCTTAGCCGCTGCCTCTGGATGGCACTTTACAAATTCTGGAATAAGTTGCTCAGGTGCAGAGCCTGCGAGGAGGGTTCTAAAGCTTTCTGACCACGGACTGCTACAATCAAGAAAATCAGCACAAGGGTGAGCTGAGTGGAGGGTTAACCTCTGGCTGCCCTGGTGTGGAGTTCTGTATTTGTCTGACACAACCAGCCTTGCCAGGAAGCAAGAGTTAGATGTCCACTGAAGGCTGCTACAAACTGAAAAATCCCATCAGAAATTCCCAAGTTGGGTTAACCTCAGCAAAGTATGGAACTTTGTATCTGTGTTCACAGAACTATGTATCTGTGAATTATTAGTCATCAAATTGTAGGCTATAGAATGGGCATCTATCTACCCAAGAAAGGGGAGATGGGCAAATGCACCCATTACACAGGAATCAAGTAATGAGGCTAGTGCCAGCCACACAGATAGCATTATATTTAGTTTCAATGGAAGCCAATGCTCACATGCTAACAGAGGTGAGCACCACCCTTAATAAGCAAAGAAACCCAATATTCAAACTGTTTTTTCTGGTTTCAGAACCTGTGCTCCGTGTAATTAATTCCTCTATGAATGTACCCATTTAATACCTTCACTAGTAGATAATAGAGGAAACCCCCAAAGTTTCCTCTCTGCCCAGTGGGGCTCTGGTTGCTTTCTGTCATTAGCTGAGATCATGGAGAGAAGGCAGATGGAAAGTTTCTTCATTCTCCATTGTGGAGCATCTCATTAGCACTATAGAATACCTATGAAAACAGAAAGTATATCCCTTCCCTGCAAAGAGCCCAGGATCCCAGAGGAGTACAGCATCGCTTTACATAATTACTTGTGACAAAAGTGCCCAGATTCACATCTTTACATTGGGGAAACCCTCTAACTGCACGCGTGACTCCTGTGCTAATATCAAGAGATGTAGCTAGGAGGAAATGGTGCCACATACCTGCCTTTATAAACTGAAGGTCAGCATGAGCAAAGATTTAACTCTGTTACCTTGCCACAAATAGAAGTTGTCATAGAATTTTGACTATGAATTGTTACGGGGAAGATCTGCACAGTTCAATGAAAAACTTTATTTCTTTGAATTTAATCTTACAAAGATTCATAGACGCTGCCTATCTATCCCACCAATAATTCCACTACGTGTCCCATAGACTTCCAGTTGGGCAGTCTCACATATGTTATCTGGTTTAATGCAGCAAGGGATCTTAGTCCTTTAAGTCCTGTCAGTTGCTTTCTCCCAGGACAATTTGCTCACCAGCAAGCCTTCCATTTATAAAAGCAATAGACAAAAGCCTCACCAGATGGCTTGGGGATCTGAGAGAGAGGAAGTGTTTTCACACAATATGTTCTGATGGGTTACTGTAGACAGAAGCACTAAAGCAAGGTGACTGAGCTGCAAGTGATTGTAGAGTTTCAAGATGCTTCATTTGCTTCTGGAAAACAATGCCTCCCAAACCACAACCATGACCCTGAGTCAGAACCACTCCTCCCTCACTAAATGACGCTCTGTTCAGTAGAGCACAAAGGTATGCACTGAGGCCGCGTGCTGATTATAAATTGTGCTGTTTTGCTGTGAGCAAACCTGTGAGCCTGGTATTGAGAGCACCAAGTGAACACTGCAACATTGTGGTTGTAAAATTAAAACAGAACAGCAGAATGGATGGGAAATCTCAAGCCAGGTGCTATTACATGCATTTTTATATCCATTTCTTAAATTTTAATGTCATTTATGGTCCCCTGGATAAATGGATTACCTTAGATTAACAATGATTGAGCAACAATTAGCTACGATTCTCAAAAACCCACAGCCTCACTGAAATGCAGCAGTGGTCAAGAGCCTAGACTTGAAAAGTGAGTATAGTTGCTACCCTGAAGACAATAATACTATGAATTGCTGCATATATAGAAGAATTGGAACTGCCCAAGCTGGTCGAGAAGACAAGTGAAACTTAAAACATCAGCTTTTATTGACTATTCGAGTTTTATTTCTGATGTTCATAAGAACACCTCTGCCTAAAAAAACTACCAGTCCTGATGCCCCCTGCCATTTACATAAGGACCACAGATATTAGGCAACTCTTTTGTTCCAGTAGATCAGTACCCTGTCAATTTCTCAACTACTTGGCTTCTGGCATCATACATGAGACGTCATTTCATTTGTTCAATTATTCCTTTTCCTTCCTCACACTGAGAATATGGACTCTCTGACATACCATAACTTGACCTCTCTAGTTTTCAGTTTCTATCTACAAAAGGTACAAATAATCTCCGTAATTATTTGCTTATGATATTATTGTGAAGGAGTTGTAAATGCAGCTGTCACCTACAACTTATGTACCTAAAACCCAATTATTTGAATGTTAGTACTACATAAAGCACATACCAGAATGTGTAGGCCAAGAAGATCAGAAATTCAGGCCCATACTTACCTACACATAGAGGCCAGGATAAGATGTATGACCCTCTGTCTTGGCAAGGACCACCTCGGCTTGGTTCTGAGGAAGGGGTGTTTAGGAGTGGCAAATGATTGACTCGAAGTCAATTGTGGGTACAAGTTGACAGTCTTTTGCTCTGCTCACAACAGCTCACCGGAGATCTCCGTAGATAGCTTTAGGCTCTGTAGTCTACTCAAGATAGTCTTCTGCTCAAAACAGCTCTCTCTCTCTCCTGCTAGGAAAAAAAATTCTAAAAGCTCTGTGGATGATAGCTCATGGTTTTCTGACCAAAGTCAGAAAAGACACTAGAAAAACTTGGATTTTCCAACCACAGTCAGAAATTCTGCTAGAAAAATTCTAAAAGAGCTATATCCATTCTCCAAGCAGTTCACTCTGGGTAACTCTCTCTTGCAGATCAAAGACCAGTGTTTTATTTACATATCAATTCAATGGTTTACCCAGTTTCCTGTTTTATTATCCCATGAATCAGCATTATATAACCTTAGCCCCTTGATTCATAGAAAACAGCAAGTACATTAAAAAAAAAATGGCAATGAATTCAGAGATCTGCCTACCTGCTTACCTGTGTAAGCACAGAAAATAAGCAAGCTGGGTAGGATCTAACTCTGAGATTTCCAATCCCACCATGCCTAGGCCTAAACTCACTATCCCAGGCTGACCTTGAACTCAGGAATCTGACTGCCTTTGTAAGCAAAAACAATAAACTTAGCTGGGTGGCATCTTGACCCAAGATCACCATTCCCTAAATCTTTTCCCCTCCTTCCCGAGTATCTTTCTGACCAGCTGACTCACAGTGCAGCTGCTGCCTCTGTTCTTTAAGGTCTGTGAAGCCCCTTGTGTAATTCATATTTCATACTTATATTTTACATAGTTAAAAAATTATGCTTTCTTGAATGCAGGTTTTCAGAGTTCTTTCTCACAGCCTTAAAGGCTGTGCTGAAGGTCATATCAATTACCATTTTGCTAAGGACATTTGTCACACCCTCACCTCCCAGACTCATGCTGTCTCTGACTATCATGAAGTCATTAACCTTGGCAAAGAAGACATCCCCCCAAAGGAGGAATATAAAGTAAAATATACAAACAAGCCTATGAACCATCACCACTCAGGGAGGCCCATACCCTGAGAGCTCTCTGCATCAGGGGTAGGAACTGTGTCACTCTATCCCTTCTGCATTGACATGCAAGACTCAGCACTGGCTCAAACACACAGATAAAGGATACTGTCACACACAGAAGCCATATGCCTTAAGCCATCACTATTATTTAACAGCTGCCTTTTAAACATCTACCAGGTATTAGGCAGGGCATCCAGTAGAAAGTCGTAAGGATGACTTGGACAGGATTGTCTTGGTCCATTCCCTGACTCACAGATAGGTAATAAAAATAAATATAATGGTAGCATTTTTATTGACAAATTTCTCCTCAAACAATTGACAGAATGACTATATGTATATATGTTGATGCTCTTGGTGGTCATGATAAATATAAAACCTTCAGAGTAATGAGCATTTACAGAAAGACTTGACATTGTTCCTCTTGACTTAAGCTGCATTTTTACTCTGCTAATGATAGTTTTGTTTTGTTTTGCTTTGCTTTGCTGCTATCTGAATATTTTCACCCTTTCTAACTTTATCAGAATGACAAGTAGATTTTGTCTTATTGGGCAGCATCAGCATCTCGCCTGTTTTTAACAGGTGCAGCCAGTAGTCAAATCAAGACTCGTCATACATGGGAGACTCTGAAGCCCTTCCATTCCACCTAGTCATTGAAAGGAGAATGGACTAATTAATGCTATGAATGTTGAACTCATCACCTTTCAACAATACTCATTTGACAGCTCCTACCTTTTATTATCTCTCTAGTTTATTGCTGATCTCATCCAGGTGAAGAGTGGGGTACAGAAAGAAGTCTCAAAGTGTTCTCAATGCCACATAGCAGTCATGGCAAAGCAGTGACTTGAATATTCTGTAACTCCAAAATCAGTTCTTTATCGCTAGCATTTAAGCTGTATCTGTACTCTGTTCATAACAGTTCTTTTTGCTATCTGAATATTTTTACTGTTCTTTCCTTACACCCACAGTTTAAGAATCACAAGTAGATTTTGTTTCATTTTGTACTTGGGTACTCATTTTCTCAAGACTTTATGATGAGCACTAAGAGGTATGTTTGTCATCATACCCAGTGAGGTGACATAAGAATAGAGGTGACCACAGGCTTTAAAGACACATGGCATGAGGTCCTCAGATTACTCATCCTTTCTGAACTTGCTTTTATTTAGCCCTAACAAGGAAAGGATAATAAGATTTTTATGAAAATAAGAGTCAAAGTTCATAGTGTCTCAAATATGAAGGCATCCAGTAAATGGAAACAGCTGTAATTACCATAATGACCACCTTGGACCATATCAGAATTTAGATGAGAATGTCGCCCCAAAGGTTCAGGGTCCCCATTTGGTAGTACTTTGTGGGCAGGTTTAAGAGGTATAGACTTGCAGGAAGTATGTAAGGGGTTTAAAAACCCATGCCTTATGCAATTGCTTTCTTTTTGCTTGTGTTTTCTTTTAATGATATAAGCTCTCAGCTTCCTGATCCACCTTTCATCCTTCCACTCCGCCATCATGGACTCTCCCCTTTCAGGAACAGTAAGCATAAGTAAACTCTTTCTTTTATAACTTGCCTTAACCATGGTGTTTTGCCACACCAAGAGGAAAGTAATTACTACAATTGTGCAGAGAGATGGTATTCTTCCAGCAAATCTCTTTAAAATCTCAAAGGAGTGTGGAAACATTCTGAAGAGAGAGGGAGGGAGGTAAAAGTGAAGAAAGTGTATACAAATTAAACATCAACTAAGATCTGAAACTTTTATTTACTTATTGCACAAGGCTGTCCCAAGGACTCAACATAGAAGATCTACACTTGTTTCTCAGAAGCTAAATTAACTACTTTGTTGGAATTTACCAGACAGTGTAAAGCAGGTCTCCAAGATCCCAAAGCCAACAAATAGGAGCATCCCATATTCATGGCAATCAGGAGTCTTTTCATGGGAATATAAATGGATGGTCCCTATTTTTAAAATAGCATAAGATATATACTGGTCAAGTAGATTAACAAAATATGGGAGGAGCTGATTCTGCCCCAGTTTCTGGCTCTCACTAAAACTAGTTCACTAGCACTATCTGGTTCTTGGTCACTCCACTTGAGAAATGTAGCAGCAAAGTCTCCATGATTTCTAAAGTTCTTTTCACTCAAACATTTAATAATGATTCTTCTCCCCTCCCCCAACGAGCTCTGCTGGCAATACAGAGCGAAGACAGAGAACATATGTAGGAGAGTCACTCCGTTTATATTAAATTCCACATTCCTGCAGGGCTATGTAATGTCTGCTGCCCTTCAGTCGACTCCACACACCAATGTTTGTTTACAGTCACCGGGGCATGAAAGACTATTTTTAAACCTGGCTTTTCATGTAAGAAGGTTAAAACTCAAACTGAATTTGATTTGTTGAAGAACCCGAATCCTCAGGATTATAGCAGGAAGAAAGAGAAATGTAAGTCACTTTAATTACCCTTTGACTCTTCTCTCCCAACTCCCACCCCCCATAATTCTGCTAACAAAGATACCATTGGTTAAACTGACTGTATCCAGGGGAAGAAAAGCCTTTACATTGGCTGCTGATAGCCGAGGATCCTTGGGTTGTTTACTTTACATTTTCTTTGGAAACAACAGGAAGACTCTTAGAAGGCAGCTGGCTAGGAAGGCAGGAAATCCAGAGATTTGCACAGCTGGCTATGGTCAAGCATCCAGAAGTTTTATTCAGCTGAGATTTTCTGTCAGGTTCTCCTTTAGCAAATACAGGCTTTGAAGTCACACACATGTCAATCCCCAACTTACTAGTAACGTGGCAGAAAGCCTGGCACACTCTGTCACTAACATGGGTTTTTTTTTTTCTGTACTTTGTTTTGCATATGGAATCCATCTGTGGTCTCCAGCATATAACATGAGTTCCCAGAGATAAGGGATTGGTTGGCTATCTCTCATGGCTCTCCCCCTATTGCTAGTGCCTGGGAAAATGTTTCACTCATAATAGTTTACATCCTGCTTAGCTCACTGAGATGTCCAATCCTAGAGCATTTACTTCACAGAGATTTCAACAAGCATTGTAGAGGGCTACTGCATAATGTGAGGCGTGATTACTGATGAAAGTGGGGTCTGTTTGAGGAGATGATAAAACTACTCCAGAAATGATTGTATGACTTTGGGAATAAAAACTATTTGGTTGTGTTCTTTAAGTGTTTGTCTTAGTAAGTTAACTACCTCTCTGCACGGATATTTTTTTTTAAAGAACCTTCTTTACCACTCCAAGTTGAACACATCGATAAATACCCATAGGTAGACCAGAAATTGACATTCATGATTTGAGTAAGTGGTTGAAGATCTGGTAACTGAATGAACTGGAGAAAGGGGTGATGAAGAAGGAATACTGTGTCCCATTCAGGAAAGAAATGCTTACACTGCTGTCTTGTACTTAATTCACAACTTTCCTCCCTCTGTATTCTCAAATCAGCCTAGTAGAGAAGATGGACACAGCCAGCAAGTCACAATCCTAAGTCTTTCCCAAACATCCTGGCTCATTCTGCACAATCTCACAACATGTGTTTGTGGGAAAAACCTGACTTTCAACACAGCTTCAAGAAGTTTCACCTCTCCCAGAAATTTCCAAGCCCTGGTTATCTGGTGACATATCAGAAATTATATGTTGTGTATACCACATGTACTTGCTATCAGAATATCTTTTTTTTTTTTGGAGGTAGTCCTGAAACTTTATTTGGCATTCAGCAGGTTACTTCTCATCCACATTGACTGTCTATAGATTTTTGAATGTGGTAATAGGCACGTAAGTTACCAGTGTGTCGATCTGTTTGATGAATCCTCATCCTCATTGTGTTTTCTGGACATGTGAACTTGGATGCAATATGGAACATTCCTTATTCCCTTGACCCAAATGGCTTCATTGAACATGGTGTCACTGCGCACATCTGGTGTGCCCATTTCCTTTATGGCAAACTTCCTAATTTCTTTGAGTGCCCGATGAGCACACTTCTTGAAGCCTATGCCATGGATGCGCTTGTGAATGTTGATGGTGTATTTTCACATCACCGCCTCACTGATGGCAGAATGGTCCTCCTTCTTCTCGCCATCCTTCTTTGTGGGAGGCAGCTACCAGAATATCTTAAAGTAACAATTCATGTTCTAAAAACTGCTTACCATCTAGTGTTTATCAGATACTGGACTATGAAAAGATTGAGAGAACAAAACTCAAGACTAAGATAAGCTGCCGTATGCCATCTGCACTAGAATACTGGTCAAGGTAGTTGTCCTCACAGGCATTTAAAGGGAAAGGTAATATCATCATTTGATGAGAAAACAGAGAGAATAGTCAAGGAAGTTGTGTAGGAAGTGAACAGTGTTACAGTATGGTGAGATTGTGCACGCCAAAGTCAATGTTGTTAGCGCTGCTCTCAATAGTGTGGTTCTCTGTGTGAATCATTAATCACTGAATAAATTATGGTCAGAATCATGGCTGTATACAGAAAGTGTGCTGGATAAAATAATCTTTCATATTCCCAGACCTACCTACATACAAATATAAAATCGTCATCTTCTTATTTCTCTTTCTCCATCTCTCTGTCTCTGTCTCTCTGTGTCTCAGTCTATGTCTCTGTCTATGTGTCTGTCTTTCTGTCTTTCTATCTGCCTCTCTATCTCCCTCCCTGTCTCTGTCCTCTCTGTATCACTTACTCTCTGTCTCTCTCTGTCTCTCTGTCTCTGTCTCTCTCTGTCTCTCTGTCTCTGTCTCTCTCTGTCTCTCTTTCTCTCTGTCTCTATGTCTCTGTGTCCCTGTGTCTCTGTATCTGTCTCTGTCTCTCTCTGTGTCTCTCTCTCCCTCTCTCTCTCTGTCTCTCTCTCCCTCTCTCTCTCTGTCTCTCTCTCCCTCTCTCTCTCTCTCTCTCTCTCTCTCTCTCTCTATCTATCTATCTCTCTCTCTCTCTCACACACACACACACACACACACACACACACACACACACACAAAACTTTAAAATATCTTTCCAGCTCAACCAGCTACCATGGAGACTTGAAAGCAGATGACCCAGCCAAGAGATCTTATCAAGTGATTTTTAATGAAGGTTTCTTTGCTGACTACCAAGCATAAAGAGTGAGTCTAAAATGGGCCTGGGAGGTCAGACATCCTGAGGCACTTCCATTTCTCAGCAGATTCCTTTTTTGTCCATGCTGAAGGTCACCCTGAATGAGAGCTCATTCATTGACAGACATTATCTTTCAGTGGCTCAAGGTTTCTTGCAGATTTGTACTTTCCCCCTCTCTTTAAACGTGTTTTTCTTTCAGTCACAATATGAAAAGGTGATGTGCATATATCTCAGTGATGGTTAGTTTTAATTGTCAACCTGGCCCAGCCAAGAACCATTTGGAAAGACTGCCTGTAGGGTTGTCTCCATCAGGTTGGCCTGTGAGCATGTCTATGAAGTATTGCCTTAATTAGCTTAATTGATATGGGAGAAGGCCTAGGCCATTTGGGGACCACCATCTGTAGGCAGCAGGTCCTGAACTATGCAAAACATAGAGAAGGCAAGCAAGGAGACAACTGTGCATTCCTTTCTCTCCGTTCTTGACTGTAGAGGTGTTGGGCGCAGCTTTTTAAAGTCCCTGACTTAACCTCACCACAATGATGGACTATAGGAATTATAAACTCAAATATTCCCTTTTCTCCATGAAGTTGATTTTTGTTGGTACTTTATGAGAGCAACAGAATATAATCCTCTTTACAAACATTTTATAAAGAGAGGTAGCAAGAGAGGTGGCTGAATGGGTAAAAGCACTTGCCACTGAGTCTGACTACCTGGGCTTGATCTTAGGATGCACATGGGGCAAAGAAGAAAATGACCCAAGCAAGTTGTCCTGACAGCCACGAATGTTACATAGCACACAGCATGTACATGTATATACACAGACACATAAGTAAATAAATGAATCATTTTTTAATTGTTAAGGTCTTTATGATTAAATATTTAGTGGGTTATTTATTTCAATTTACACTTGTTTAGCTTAGTGACTTCCCTGTGCCACTAACTCAGTGCTGGTACACTGCCCCAATAGAGGGTGATTGAAATAGTCTGAGATAGCCTGGCCTGTTTACAAATCTACTCCAGGTGGCACTAAGGCACTAATGTGGAGTTAAGTTTAGGATCTTTGGCAATATTTATCTTGCCATAAAATAATTATCCAACTCTAGATAAAGCAAAATGTAGCCCTTTGTACCCAAGCCAGACTTGTTTTCATAGTTTTTCAAAGATAAAGGCAGATGAGGTGATCTAATAAAATATTACTGAACTAGCTACTGTTTAGTATGAAATATAAAATTCAACTTTTCTGGGTGCCAGAGAGTCAGTATGAATAGTTGCATCTTAATACAGTGCAAGGTAGGAGGACGGATTTGCCCCTCCAGCTTTGAGTCTTGCAGAACAGCAAAGTCAAAAGGAATCTCACACAGTAGGTATGAAGATACAGGAACCCAGCCCAAAATTGTTCTCCATGGTGGCTTTATTACTACCACTGAACAACCATCCTATGACAAGCCAAACTAGGAGGATATGAAGTGGTTGGTCCATTTTGATGAGTGTAGTACCAGCAAGAAAGTTTGTCTAATCCAAACAGAAAATGTCAGCATTGGTATATAGTTGGTATGCAAGTGTGATTATATGGATAGTTATTAGAATTACAGCACCCAAGCACTGCATATCTTTTTGATTTCTTGTCTCAGACTTAGGTCAGTAATAGTCATAAGTGGATAGTTAGTAATTCTATTTTCTCTCTTCTATTGACTCTCTGGATAACAGGGTATTTTAATTGAGAGATGTTTATGAGATCTGTTATCTGTATATGCAAATAAAGACTGTCTTTGCATGTGAGTATACCTGGTATACTGAGTATAAGAAGCTCTATACCAACTGCAATCCTAAATCTCCAACTCTAGCTTTTACCAAATGATCTTCCCCTGAGGCCAGCCAAGCACTTATCAGTTATAGTCAGTATAATTTCAATTGCTATTTGTTCCCTATGCAGAATCCTGTGGGAGAAATAATATTGGTTGGTGTAATTTTTCAAACAGTTGAGTCAATGACCACAGTAGAATTGAAATCTCACCCTTCAACTATGCTGCAAATATTCGACAGCATTGACAAAGCTCATGAGAGCTGAGTTAGATGCTATGACTTACTAAGAATCAGGCAGAGTTCTCATCTTTAAGGAAGTTTAAAAGAGTAAGTATGTGGTCAAAACCCTAATTTTGGTTGTTCTTTTAAAAGAAATGCAGGAATTTCAATATATTTACATTTAGTGGTAGCATCAAAAATCCAACTTTTTAACTAAGTGAAGAAAGCTAAGTCTCAACAACAGTAATACTTAAAGAATATTCTAGAAAACAAAAAGACTTCCATGAGTAACTATTACAAATATCAGCTTCAAAAAAAGTAAGAACTTGTCCCTTCTATCTATCACTATATTCCTGAAAATCTTTGTAAGATGGAATTGAATTTTGATCATTAATTTAGATTATCGAATCTGAATAAATGTCCAAATTGAAGAACAAAGGAAGAAGGGAATGAAAGTAAATGCCCAAAGAAAACACATCCAGACCAGAATCTCTGAGAATTTTGACTTACAGATTTCCAAAGACAGAATTTCAATAAAGGCTTTCAATGACTCCTATAGTCTGTACTATTACCTCCCTGAACTAAAGTTAGTACCCTTGTAAACATACCAGATTTCAGGCTCTGATTCACATCTTTACAGATTATCTAAAAAGGAAGAAAAAAGAACGAAAATTCATCATTCAAATTCTATATCAGCAGAGATTGTTAAAGTGCTAGAATGAAGACAGTTGATTAATTTATGAGAAATTACTGTTACAGAAACTACAATGGTCACTTCTCATGGCCAGTCTGTTCTACTTTAGCAATTTAGCAATTTACAGTTACTAATAACTGTCATGGTGACCAGAACATTCATGTCCCCATCATGAGACTATTTCGCTCAGCACAAGAAATCATAGTTCAGAAAGTCTGGTAAGCCTGCAATAGGATTCTTAAAAGCTACGGGTGAAATGATTAATGGAACGCAGTGAAGAATGCCAGGTTCATCCTCTCTCATGGGACATTTATGACAATGGGAACAAAATGGGCAACACACTTTACCACCTTACCAATAGACTCATAGAAAGAACCAAAATAATCAAAGGCCATTAACTACATATTATCTCCTGGACAGCCTTTCCCATTTCATTTCCAGTTTCTATTCAAATAAGTCATGATCACATCTTGAGAGTTAGGACTATACATTCACCAACCTTGTAAAAGTATAAAAATGGCCCTTGGCTAATTTGTAAAGAAATTACCATTGCAGAAATTACAGCATTCATTTTCTTGATTCCTTTTTTCTCTTTTAAATTTTTCATTATATATACTCGGTTTACATGGCACTGAGTTATATAAGGACATTTTTATACAAGTACATAGTGTATGTGGGGCATGTTATTCCCACGCCCCCCCCACCCTCAACTTTCTCAGCCCTTCCCCTTCCTATTAGTTCCCATTGTTCCTCTAGAGCAGTGGTTCTCAGCCTTCCTAATGCTGCAACCCTTTAATACAGTTCCTCTTGTTGTGGTGAACCCCCAACCATAAATTTTTTGTTGCTACTTCATAACTAATTTTGCTATTGTTCTGAGTCATAATATAAGTATCTGATATTAAAGATATCTAGTAATACAACCCTCAAAGGGGTCATGATCCACAGGTTGAGATTCACTGTTCTAGTGTCTAAACAGTTGCACAGACATCATTTTTCATGACCAGCATGTCCTATCTCATACTGTTTACTGCATTATTACAAAGGGATCATGGCAATTTTCTTTTTAGATTCTACTATAGACTCAATGCTTAGATAATCTCATTTAGCCATCACACAAGAATTTGAGACTAGTTTTTTTTTATTTCTCTGTTTATCTGTAAATAGGGTCTTAAAGACAGTAAATGTTACAGCCCAGTGAAGATAGCATTAGAGGATAAAATGAAGATTTTATCTACTTAAGTCATTTGAAGTCCATTTAAGACAGCCATTGGGAGTTCATTCCCAATACCATCAACTTGCAAGGAACAATTACATATTGCAAGGAACACATTAAGGCTGGGAATGCGGGCAGTGGTAGCACATGCCTTTAATCCCAGCACTTGGGAGGCAGCGGCAGGCAGATTTCTGAGTTCAAGGCCAGCATGGTCTACAGAGTGAGTTCCAGGACAGCCAGGGCTACACAGAGAAACCCTGTCTTGAGAAGAAAAAAAAAGACTGGGAATGGTTGTACACACCTTTACTGCTAGCTCTTGGGAAAGGGAGGCATATTTGTGTGAATTTGAGCCTAGCTTTATCTACATTAGTGAGTTTCAGGACAGCCAGAACTATATAGTAAGACTCTGTCTCAACAAGAGAGAAAGAAGGAAAGGAAGGAAGGAAGGAAGGAAGGAAGGAAGGAAGGAAGGAAGGAAGGGAAAGAGAGAAAGAAAGAAAGAAAGAAAGAAAGAAAGAAAGAAAGAAAGAAAGGGAAAGAGAGAAAGAGAAAGAAGAAAGAAAGAAAGAAAGAAAGAAAGAAAGAAAGAAAGAAAGAAAGGAAGGAAGGAAGGAAGGAAGGAAGGAAGGAAGGAAGGAAGAAAGGGAAACTTTCTCATATTTTACCAGCTTGCTAAAGATCCTAAGAAGCTGGTGGGGTCAGACAGTACAAGGCACATGGTTTCTCAAACAAGCGGCATCATGTGAGGCAGGGTAAGCCAAAAAACTAAGAAAAGGGTAGGGTTGATTTGGGACATACTTCCTTTCCTCAAATGCTAGAGCACAAAGGGCAGACAGACATATGACACATAAGTCACACCCTCCTCAACATATATAACAGAATGATTTCTGCAATAAGCCCAGATATGACACCAATACCTTTCAAAGCAGACCAGTGTACAATGACTTACTGTCAGTCACAAGGGAGACTATATTCACCACGCCTATATTGAAAGTTGAATCTACAAGGTATTGAAGAGACTCAATGTATTGTTCTCTCTCATAGAAAAAAAATGGTAACTTAATTGAAGTGAAGTTACTGCCTGATGAGATTCATAAGAACCCAATTTAAGTATTATCTTTCTATGTCTGTACATCCTTTCTCCTTTCATTTCCTCCTCCCTCTTTCTTTTCTTTCTCTCTTCATATGCATGTAATAGAGAGACAGACAGGTGGATGATAGATAGATAGATAGATAGATAGATAGATAGATAGATAGATAGATAGATATAGACAGACAGATAGATAAATGATAGATTACCTGATAGATTGATATAGATAGTGGATAGATGATAGAGAGAGAGATAAAGAGAGGCAGACAGACAGATACATGAGAGAGAGCAAGATTCAAAATATAGGTACTGGAAAAATCATCATCCAGCAATTTCACAAACAACAGGAGAGAAAGTCTTTTCAGAACCACCACTTCCATAGTTGATGACCTATTCCTGCTAAAAGCCAACAAACATTCACAGGTATTAGCAAGTTAGATCTACAAGTAAGATATTTAAGAAATAGTCCATACTTGACTCGATCTCTAGACCTGAGAATTCTAGTTCCTGAGAATTATGTGAAGGAAGTATTCTTGCTCAATCATGTTTTTACCATACCATCAATCCCACAAAGAAACAGAGGAACTGAGCCAGCTCATACTACCCACATATGCCTCAATTCTAAACCCAGGGAAGGAGAAGTTGGGCTTGAGCCTCAGTTACTGCTTTCATGTGATGCTGGAAGCAACCCCATGGAGGCATGACTACTACCTGGTCATTTGTTCAACACGCAACAAAAATTAATGGATGTGCATGCATCCATTCACACACTTGGAAATCTAGAAGCTTATTTAGCAGGCATTTGTTAAGGGCCAGTGGTTTTCCACGCATCCCGCTAGCAACTGTGGACATAGAGAGTAAGAAAACAGTTCCTACCCTCAGGGAGGTCAGGGGCCTGTTGAGCAGACGATTGTTAAAATACTGATGGATGGCAAAATAAAAATGACTGCAGGACCTGTGGAAGTCTGATGACAGAATTATGCAAAGCCATAGTAGGGAGGGGAATACCAGGTAAAGGTCTCACAGCTCTTTATCACAGTTTTGTATGCAGAACACATTTTTAGACATGCAAACTTTCTAAATTGTTTGACTATTTATCTCCAAGCTCTGAAAGCCTTAGGAGAAATGCTCTCTCCCCTCAATCCACCCCACCCCACCCCACCCCCAGTTCAAAATGGAATCCAGATCCCGCTTCACAGCCCTTCCCACAGTTCCCACTAATTGGGTGCTACTCTGCCTGCCTGCTTAGCTCTGGTAAGGACATCACTGGCAGAAGAAAGAAAAAATGCAAAGCCCAAAGCCAAGGGACAAGATTAGCACTGTTTGCCTAGATCACAACTATGTTCATGTATCCAGAAAACGTCAAAGTATCCACTGAAGTACTCGGCTGTTAAAATGAGAGAGTATAGTGACACTGAAGATTTCCCTACATTCCAACAGCTGCCAGAACATAATATAAGATGCTGTTATTTACAATGTAGTAGGAAAAAAATGAACAAGAAATGTCAGGTTCACATTCTGATACTTCTGATGGTAGCAATGAAGTCAGTGATATTGAACAAACAGGCTCTTGCGGAGTGGGGGTGGGGCAGGTTGGGGGGAGGGGAAGCAGCACTTTGCTACATATAACTCTAAGCATGTCAAAGAGATACCTAGGTGAAGTCTTGTCTTAAATAAATTACATCTTTTTTAAAAGTAGTTGTTACATCTGGGAGTGTACAGAGATAGTTCGAAATGAAAAGAAGCCATTCAAGCCTTCACTGGGAAATAAATATAACTCCTTTGCACGGCCATGACTTGTAGAATATGAACAATGACGTGTCATGTGACAATAAGGACCCCAATGTGTGCAAAGAAACATAGGGGTGTTGAACAAAGCATGTTCTATGTTGACAAGAAACAAAAGAAAAAAATTTTCTCTCTCCACCAGTAAGGCAGTGGTTAAATGAATTGTGTTACCTAAATACAATGGAATCCTCTGGGATTATGTAACACGTTGATTTTTGTTTTTTGGTTTTTTTTGTTTGTTTGTTTGTTTGTTTGTTTTTGTCTTAATAGGAATGAACGTGTTAATAAGTGTAAGGTTTTATCTTATTTACTAATTTATACATGTGACAGTTTGGATTTCTGAGCAATACACGCGGTGATGATAGAGATGTTCGTCCACCATCTATCTCTCCACCACCTATCATCTCTCAATCTCCCCTCTATTTCTCTCTTTGTTTCCCCGGCTGCATCCTCAGCCTGCTGAAGCACAATGCCTGGGAAGTAGTCAGTGCGTAGTAAGTGTATCTTCACTGAATGAATCCATTTAGAATACTGTGTAGTAAATTCTCAACGTTACATGTGACTATGGAGATGGCGAGGGAAAGAGGAAAGGCCTTCCGAGGAGAAGAGATAGATCGTGCGGCCCTGGGCTGTCACAATCTGCCAGAGAAAACTGCTTTCCAATCCTACTGCTGATATGCTTCAGGACTCAGCTTGAACTTCCCCACTCTAAACGCTCTTTCCTAGCATATGGCTCTACTAAAAGACTTAGCGACTCAGCAGCACAGAGGATACTCCATTTCCTCCCTGGGCCCTGTTCTTGAAAGGTCAGGCCCCAGTGACTTCCCATTTCCCATCTATTGTCAGTCACAGTTCATTGTTCTTCCCCCATCACAAGGAGTGAGCAGGACAGTTACATCACCGGCCTCCTACCTCTCCAACCAGCTTTCCAACAGAGAAATATCAGCCTCTCTTCCCATGTGTGACTCTGTCATACAACCAGCCTGGCGCAAAGAAATTACTCTGGGTTTTCTATGGAATGTCTGTTTCTTTGTTTACTGATAAATTGTAGGTTTACCTAAAGCTGCAGATTCCTCATGACAACCCTATAAAACAGACAGTAAAGAAAGTGAGCCTGACTTCTGCTTGCCTACAGCCCTGGAGGATAAAGAGCTTAGAGCAAGACAGACCAGAACTCGAATCCCAGCCAGGCTAACTCTAAAGTACAGTCTGACTTTATTCTAGGCTTGCAGTCTCTGCGCAGTTCTTCTATAGCTGATGGGATGGTAGTACTGCAGATCTCCATCCTGGAGGCAGCAGGGAAAGAGTATAAGACTTAGGGGGACATGATTTTTCAAGATAATTCTAACTGCCTGGTTAGGACAGACTTCTGCAGACTTATCCCCGGGAGCCTATGTAAAAGAGAGATATCTAAGTAAATCTTCATATGTTCAATCCATGATGTGACAAGAAAAGTTCCTTTATTCCCCTTCTGAGGCAGAATAGCAAGGCTGATGGATGATAGCAGCAATAAGACATGACCCAGGGAAGAAACTGACTAACCAGAGTGAGAAGGCTGGCGGTGCCTTGGAACTTCAGCTAGCCTCTGGAAATCAAAACTTATTGCATTAATTTTGTTTCCTTCTAGTGGTGATCCCCTGGAATTTTTAAATTATCTTGGGCTTTCAAAGCCTAAACTATATTCTAGGGGGAAAAGGTTTAAATTATTACACCTAACAAAGACTCCATAGGTTCATATATAAAACACAGCTTAGAATCAATCAAGTAAACCCATAAAGCCTTGGTAGCTAAATAAATATAAATTTCAAATTCATGAAATTTTTGTAAAAGGTCTCACCCAAACACCCATAGACTAACCACCAACCAAAGAGCATACATGGGCTGCTCTGTGGCCCATACATATATGTAGCAGAGGACTAAGTTGTCTGGCCTCAGTGGAAGAGGCTGTGACTAGCCCTGTAGAGATTTGATACCCCAAGGAATGGAGGAGGGGTTGGGTGAGTGGGTGTGGGGTAGAGAACATCCTCTCAGAGGCAAAGGGGAGGAGGGAGGAGTAAAAACTCTTGGAGGGGGACCTCCAAATGGGGTCAAGATTTGGAATATAAATAAAACAATTAAAACTATAAATTAAAAAAAAAAACAATGAAAAATACAATCTCCCTTTGGCCAGAAAGATACAAGTTAAAATTAAAACAGCATTGCTTTGTCCAATAAGATTAGTTTAAAGGTAGCGTAAAAACCACATTACTATTCAGAGACTAAAATTCATAGAATGGCATTTACTGGGTGCTAACTATATCTTATGAGCTACCATAAATGTTCTACATATGTTCTCATAGCATAATCTCCTCACAGCCTGTGATACAGCTATGATTTTCAAGGATGTCTTTAAGATGAAAAAAAAAATTACCTAAGGGTTGAGGGCTGAGTTTTAAAATACAAGTGAACTTTGGGCCATTAATTGTAAATTTAATGTTTATATAGTACATACATAAGCTATAGAAAAGATTGCTTACATCAAAATACCCTCTAGTTAGCAGTTTATAATATTAAATGTTGTAAATAAAGTACTCCAAACACTTTTAAAAGTTACTAATACTCAACAAATTTTTATGAAATCTACAAAACACTGTTAAACAATTTTAACATCACAACAAAATACTATTATAAATTCAGAAGAACAAAAGAAATAAATACCAAAAGACCTCTTGGGACTCAGGCCATGAGCAGGAACTGCACGCAGAGCAGAGGTTCGGGGGGCCCCAGCCAGGCATGGGCTCTGTGCCCTGAAGGGGGACCTTGCACTCCCTGCAGCCTCCGCCATCTTTCCAGCTGTTTCAACCTAGCAGGCAGAACCAGGTACCTGAGATATCCTGAGTTTAAGACCTCTGGGGACTCAGGCCACCTGTCAGCAATCTGTGAGCAGGAGCCACGCAGGGCAGTGGTTCAGGTGTCCCAGTCATGGGGAAATAGTCTTACGAGCCCACAGGCAGTTCAAGCACCAGCTAGTAACTACAGGACCAACTAACACCAGAGATAACCAGATGGCAAAAGGCAAATGTAAGATCTTTACTAACAGAAATCAAGGCAATATGGCAACCTCCGAACCCATTCCCCGACACCAATAAGCCTCAGATACCCCAACACACCAGAAAAACAAGACTCAGATCTAAAATCACTGGTCAGGATGCTGATAGAGGAGCACATAGATAAATCTCTTAATGTAATACAGGAGAAAATGGATCAAAAGTTAGAAGCCCTTACAAGGCAAACACAAAAATCACTTAAAGAACTCCAGGAGAATATGGATCAAAAAATGGAAGCCAATAAGGAGGAAATACAAAAATCACTTAAAGAAATACAAGAGAATGTCTGTCAACAAGTAGAAGTCATAAAAGAGGAAACACAAAAACCCCTTAAAGAATTACATGAAAACAAAAACAAGCAAGTGAAAGATCTGAGCAAAACCATCCAGAATCTAAAAACAGAAGTAGAAACAACTAAGAAATCACAAAGGAAGACAATGTTGGAGATAGAAAACCTTGGGAAGAAATCAGGAGTCATAGTTGCAAATATCAACAATAGAATACAAGAGATAGAAGACAGAATCTCAGATGCCGAAGATACCATAGGAACCATGGATTCAACAATTGAAGAAAATGCAAAATTCAAAAAGCTGGTAACCCAAAACATTCAGGAAATCCAGGACACAATGAGAAGACCAAACCTAAGGATGATAGGTATAGATGAGAGTGAAGATCTCCAACGTAAAGGGCCAGCAAATATCTTCTAAAAAATTATGGAAGAAAATTTCCCCAACCTAAAGAGAGAGATGCCCAAGAATATACAAGAAGCCTACAGAACTCCAAACAGACTGGACCAGAACAGAAATACTTCCTGTCACATAATAATCAAAAACCCAAATGTACTAAACAAAGAAAGAATATTAAAAGCAGTAAGAGAAAAAGGCCAAGTAGCATATAAAGGAAGACCTATCAGGATTACAAACAGACTTCTCACCTGAGACCATGAAAGCTAGAAGATCCTGGACAGATCTCATGGAGACTTTAAGAGAACACAAACTTCAGCCAAAACTACTATACCCAGCAAAACTCTCAATCGCCATAGAGGGGGAAACAAAGGTATTCAATGACAAAACCAAATTTGCACGATATCTATCCACAAACCCAGCCTACAAAGGATAATAAGGGAAAAACACCAACACAAGGGGGGAAACCACACCCCAGAAGAAGCAAGATAAAAACACCTCTCATCAAACCCAAAAGAAAAGAACCATTCGAATATAAAAAATAACACCCAAAATGTCAGGAAGTAATAATTACTATTCCTTAATATCTCTTAACATCAATGGACTCAATTCCCCAATAAAAGGACCCAGATTAACAGACTGGATAAGGAAACAGGACCCTTAATTTTGCTGCATACAGGAAACACATCTCAGTGTCAAAGACAAACACTACCGTAGAGTAAAAGGCTGGAAGATAATTTTACAAGCAAATGGTCTCAGGAAACAAGCTGGAGTAGCCCCTCTAATATCAGATAAAAATGACTTTCAACCTAAAGTCATCAAAAGAGACACAAAAGGTCACTTCTTGCTGGTCAAAGGGAAAATTCATGAAGAAAAATTTTCAATACTGAAATCTATGCTCCAAATGCAAGGGCACCCTCATTCGTAAAAGAAACTTTACTAAAACTTAAAGCACACATTACACCTAACACAATAATTGTAAGTGACTCCAACACTCCACTCTCCACAATGGACAGATCAGAAAACCAGAAACTAAACAGGGACACAGTGAAACTAATTGAAGCTTTGGACCAATTGGATTTAATGGATATATATAGAACATTTCATCCTAAAGTAAAAGAATATACCTTTTTCTCAGCACCACATGGTACCTTCTCCAAATTCGATCATATAATTGGTCACAAGACAGACCTCAACAAATACAAGAAGACCAAACAAATATTAATGAGCCCAAAAGCTCTGAATACTCAAGGCACAATTAGCAAATCAAAAGATTCCCAAGAAGGTAGGAGAGGACACTGGTCCTGAAAAGACTGGATCCAGTTTTGTAGGAGAGTATCAGAACAGAGAAATGGTAGGGTGGGTGGTGACTGGGGAATGGGTGGAAGGAAGAGGACTTATGGGACATATGGTGAGGGGGGAACTAGGAAAGGGGAAAGCCTTTGGTATGTAAACAAAAATTAAAAAAAAAAGAAATACCCATCCTTCATCTATCATTCATTGTTACACTAAATGTGCCACACTATATACAGTATGTCGTTTTTATATATCTGTGTCTATTAATCAATGTTTAGTTTTCAATCTATTCTATGAGATGATAATGTAATTGAAACCAGGAGGTGGTAAGAAAGTTGATAAATACTTGTTAATCTCTGTGGGCCTCTACCAAGATCTGTGTGATTCCAGTAATAAAACTAAATACTGAAAATCATTAGAAAATATAACTATAAACTTCAAAATTATTGACCCAGATGTAAGTAGAGTTGCCTTCAAGTAAGAATGTAAAAGAGGATGAGTATGTTGGAGTATTAAGAATAATTTTATTTTCTCAATGTGTGTGCATGTGTGTGTGAAAAGGGGGACAGGGAGATACACATGTGCACATGTGTGGAGGTACATGGACCTATGTGTGTGGACGTGAGAGTTCAACATCATGTACCTTCCGCAGTCACTGTCCACGTTGTTTCTTGTGGCACTCAGTAAACTTGGAGCACCAGTGCACTATACTAGCTGGTCTGCAAATTCCAGGAATTCACTATTCTTTACCACTACCACATCCCCACCCCGCACCTATTGCTGGGTTTTCAGCAGTGCAATACCCCCTCAGGCTCTGGTTCTTAACTGCAAACACTTGAGCAACTGAGCCATCTTCCCCAGCCCTACAGAATCCATTTTTTTAAAGTGTAAAAAAATGTTTAAAGGGGTGCCATGTTGATATCACTCATTTTATCAGTGTAATGCTGTGGAATATTTGTTCCTCATAGTTCTAAAATGAAGTATAATTAGCATATTAATGCGTCTTCCTATTGTAGAGGGCATGAGGTCCTTGTGCTCACAGATTGCTCTAGGGAAATCAGGAACTTTAAATTAGCAGGCTTTTCTCATTGGAAGGGATTTACACCTGTTTCTGCCTGGAAAGCCAGGATAGGATGCCATTAATAACCTGATGATCTTAGCTATGTGTAGGGTCAAGCTTCATCTGAATCCCCCAGACTATTCTGTTTATCCCAGACTCCTGAACATTGTGTCTCAACCAATAGAACTCACCTTATGAAAGAGGTCCCATGTACCTTATGAAAGAGTCTACTGCTGTGCTTCTTCCCAGATCCTCCCTAGACCCTTATACTGGGCATCATTTCTCAGTCAATAAAACTAGCTCTTAGGTCACAGGTACTTTACAAAAGACACATACTTTGCACAGGAGTTTCTAGGTAGTCGTGCTTTAAGCTTTGCTGTGATAATTTTCTGGCAAGGCAGAAGTTTTCAGAAGACATTGTTTCCTTTTGTCCTGTGCTTAAATATGTCAAAAATAAAGTGCTTGGGGTCAGACTCTAGTACTTTGAGTCAACACCGGCCATTGGAGTTGTATGGAACTTTATGTCCTTCTTGCTGTGTGCATATCATTCCTCCACAGGCCATAGCATTATCAAAGACCCCCACATCCTATAATGATTTCCAAAATTATACTTGCCATATGAATGTATGTTAATAGAGTTCCTTTGGATAACTTTACTGCTTTGTGGTAATCCAACAACATGACAATTTATGTACTCATTTCTTTTTATTTCATTCACTTTACAAATTCTATACACATAATGTTTTATTAAATACATGTCTAGATTTGGAGTTGTTAGGTTATAAATAAAAATATGCTCACCAGAGAGTGGCATTTGCCTGTAATCCTAGCAGTAACTGGTAGAGGCAGGAGAATCAGTTTCAGAACATTCTTCTATATACAGATAGTTCAAGTCTACCCTGATATACATGAGAAGATTTCTTTAAAATAGAGATATGCTCATTTGAAAACATAATTTCCCCTATCTGCATTACAGAATATTCTAACCGTACCGTACCTAAAAAGTGCATTGACCATTCTCTATACTAATCAGCTTTTTCTGCTTCTTCACACTAAAAGAAGGCAGATGGCTTACAGCTTCTCCTCTCAAGCAATCAGTAAAGACTAACTAGTATTTTGACTCCCAAGGAATCACAAGTTCCCAGGGGAAAGACCAGAAAAGGTCATCCCAAACCAATAACTTGTCTCTAATCTGGGTAGCTAGAACTGCAAAATTGGGTAATGGGTGGGTGAGATGGCTTTCGTGGGCAAAAGTACTTGCCACACAAGTTTAATTACCTGAGTTGGGCTCTCCAGAATCCACATAACATCCAGAGGGAGTCGAAAGGTGAACCTGTCATCCTAGCACCCTTTACATGGATATCGGAGGTGGAGACAGAGAATGAAATGATGTTATTGGTGAGCAAGCCTCACTTACTCATGAAAAAGATCCCTTGTCTCAAACAATGCCGAAGGTGAGGGCTCAAAGCTCAGTATTGTCCTTGGACCTTTGATTGTGCTGTGGCAGACCCACACCCTCACACAAATCACAAAGACACACAATTAATAATAAGAAAAGTGGGTGGGAAGCTCATAAAAAAACTCTGAGGGTTCATTTTATTATGGGATGGCAAGGCAGAAGCTTTTAGAGCACAGCTGCTTGGATGATAAAAGAAATATCCATTCAGGCCACAGAAATCCTCCCCATCCTCCTCACTACTGAAGATGACATGGGCTTCCATTTTGGCTTTCCCTAATGGTCAGCATCAAAGTCACCCACTTAAAGGCCCTGCTTCTTGGTTTTTACTTGGCAAGACCCCCTCCACCTGAAACTTTCTTGGTATAATAAATTACAGCAGAGATCACTAAGTCCAGGATCCACAGAGGAGAGGGAAAAATTTTCAAACAATGCCATAGTAATACAGCTAACCTGAAAACCTCTTTCCCCAACTAAACAATTGTAGACAGATGGCCTTTCCGGGGTGATATATAATGTGAAAGATTTTATCTTGGAATAAGGAAAAATAGGAAGTTGATGACATGTGGCCTTTTCTAAGCCTGGTAGCCTATGTTCTGGTTTCAGTGAGGGCATGTAACAATTATGGTACTTGTCACTTTCACTGCCGACCAGTCACAAACAGAATCTTTGACTTTCAGAGTAAATTTCATAATCTAAGCTTCCAGTTGAGGATACATACTAAAATAAATACAGTAATTTGTGACCTCAGCACCTAGACTCAGCTTAGCCACAGATCCACAAAAGTGACCTTGGCTAAATTAATTTTTAGCTTCTCATTCTATAACAAGGACAATACTTAATATACTATTTGTGAAAATCCATAAGGCTTAAATATTTTGTATTATTGACACTCATAAATATGTTTCTAGACAGAAATAACCATCACCATATCTAGGGATGGTAATGTTAAGAACATTTTTGATTGGCAATGAAGACCAGCATATAATTCACAATAATGGCATGCTGTGTAGTTACATGTGTATCTATTATCTCATTTGTTCAATCACTCAACCTCCACTCAAGGTAAGTATACTATTACCTTCATTTAACAGTTTAGGAAACAGAGACATAGACAATAATGGAAGAGGAAGGATCAGGTCCTGATGTATGACAGGTAGCTGAACAGTTCTCATCAGTCTAACTGAGCTGCAGGACACGGGCTGTAGAATAGCTTTAACATGTTACTCTCTGCTATGAGCATCACTGTTTTAAAAACCTTGTTCGAAATACATGTTAATCTCCTTTTTAAAGTGAGTAAAAGTAGGACTTTTTGCAGACATGATGAAATCCCAGTTACAATCAGGTAGATCTATATGTCTGTTTCCTTACCCATGCATTAAAAGGTCATAGTGGAGCAAAAAGAAAGACTTCCTTCCCACTGTGTTATTTCCTGCAGTTGAGAGTTCAGAGAAAGAAAATACCTCAGATGACCCATTCAGAAGTTCGATTGAGTAAATCCTAGTTCTGTTACTTTAAAAGGTGGTATATGCATGTCTACTCTATCTTACATCATTTTGCTGAGCAGACTCTGCAAGCAGCGAGCTTTTCTGTTGCTACAAGTATGCTATACTTTCATTCAGCATCTTACTCTTGGTTAACATTATAAACAGCATGCCTTCAAAATTGCCAGCATCCTATAATCTTGGCGTTATATTTAAGTACTTTAATTTATCTTATCTAGTAGCTTTAGATTTTCATTAAAATAATATTTTTAGATGGTCTGGTTTATTTTTAATTAGACATAGATAAGACAGGTGCCAAGCAAATTGTTTACATTCAGCACTGATACACCCAGCCTATTCTGGCCCTCTTTTTCTGCTTTGGGTCCCTTCTGAACTATAAAAAAAAAAAAAATAATGGCCGAATTGTCAATTAACTTTGTTATTATTTGAGTGGTCTGTTGTCATTTTTTGGTTGATTAGTTGGTTGGTTGGTGGGTGGGTTGGTTGGTTGGTTGGTTAGTTTGTTGGTTGGTTTTGTTTTTGTTTCTGTGTTTGGTCCCTCTTGGCCTTGGTAGGATTAAATTACATGGTTCTTGCCCCTGGGATATAGCCAGGAGTGGGCCTCCATGAGTGTTGATGGAAGCTGTGGTTTTAAAGCTTCTTTATATAATAATGTACATATTTTAGGTTCCTCCTTCAAGAAATGTCCTCCATGTAAATGTTAATAACTCCAACATAATCAGAGATCCAAGTCCAGGAGGCAAAGATGTAGCTAATGTCTCAGCAAAATGATAAATTCTGGGACCTTCTGAACAGCCCTTAAGGCTGTGGAAAAGAACTCTAAAGCCATGAGTTCAAATACACGCAAGCACACGCACGCATGCGAGTGTACACACACACACACACACACACACACACACACACGTATATAATTTCTTTACTATTCAAAATATAAGGATGCAATATGAATTATTAGGGGCTTCATGAATCTAAAGAAACAGTTGTGAAGCACATTACACTGCCTTGGTGCTTGTCTCAAATCCTTGCCCTTTAAGGCTGAAGATATTGGCTTTGACGACTTCTCCCTAGTAGATTCTGTCTTCTGTTAAACTCGTAATTGCTGCAGCTCATTGCCAAACAATCTGATACACAACAGTGTTTTCACTCAAATCCCAACCCCACACCTCACTTGCTAGCCCCAGTGACATCATAAGTAAATCCCCGGGAAACTGGCTTCCCACATGGCTAAAGTTCCATTTCCAGCTGCTTCCTGTGATGCCCGTTGGCTGCTAACAAACTCAGGGCTATCACCTGCCATCCTTCTACTGTGGAACCCTACAAACACATTGTCTCTTTGTTCTTGCTGTAACTTCTTATTAACCTTTTTGGTATTGAAATTTGTTTTAAGCTGATGCCAGTTCTCCAAATTGAATGCCATCTCTCCCCACTAATTCCCTATTCTACACAATTCATATTCACCACCATTCAAATACATTTTGGGTGAACCAATGTCCCCACTTCATGTCTCTTTTCTTTTTTAACTAGGAAAAAAAAGATTGATTTTTAAATTTGTTTCTTTGTCTATAAATGTACAAGTGAACATTCCTGGAGAAAGGGGCATAATAAAGATTAATAATTAAGACCTCTGTAAGAAAGATAACAGCAATTCCAAATGAACAACTTGAAAAAAATTTAATACATGTGATTAAAAAAATCTTTAAGAAGCACATTGGGAAACACACAAATAATCAAGAAGTATTAGCAACATCCAAGATTATTTTAGTACCACAAGGCCTGAGAGGAGATAAAAGACAAGGAGTTACACAAAGCCAAGATTTCCTTTAGTCATATGATCTAAGCTTAGCTAGAGTGAACCCAATATGGCTTCCAATTAAGGGATCGATTGAATAATACTACAAGTGATAGAGGTAGTTAACACAGTCTCATAGGCAGTATCTAGAGGCTTGAAACTGGGCCATGAGTAACACAGCAGCAAGGAGAGTGAGCATGGAGAAACCCACAACTCTAAATTAGTAATTACCGACATCAACTGAACCTTGAAAATACTGGGACATTGTACTGACTAATAATTTCTCCAACTGCCTCCCACTTTCCAGAAGGAATTCAAAATTCCACTATTGTCTTTAAAACCCCTCTCCCTGTCCTTTTCCCCACTTTATCATTAGCAGGGACAGGGGGCAGCAAAAGCTATAACACCCTCAGTCTCCTTTATCTGAATCTGCAAAAGCTTTGTAAGCCTCCCTTTTAACTCTACCTCCACATTAACAATGAGAAGTTCCTCTCATCCAAGACCATTCCCCATCCTGGATCTTCCTTCCTCACCATTGGGAGCTTTAAACTCTCAACAACAAGCTTTCTCTGTACATATAATCTCTTTCCCTGGAAGCTTTCCCATTAGTATTAGAATATATACTGATAGATCCCATCTTTGAAAAACGGTATTCCAATACCACTCACCCTTCCAAGAAAAACCTATTATCATTCCTAGTCATACATGACCTTTTCAAAACTTTGCATAGATTTTGTATGGACACTGACCGTGGACATGATGCCATCCATGATGCATCTGAGATGGACACATCTGGGAAGAGCCTCTGAGGGAAAAAACAACCATAGCTTTACCAGTGAGGGAGGGGAGGGGTGAATTATTGCGATGATTAGTTTGATGAGGATTTAGAAATCCACTTTTTTTTCATACTTCTGAAAATAAAAACAGAAGAATGATATTTTGCCATGACTAGTAGCTTTGAAAATTACTCAATAGTACATATTTCCATCACCCTGTCCAAGCTGCCTTTCTCATCCCAAAGGAATCAGACATTTCTGAATTCTTCAGGATTTCTGCAACTGCAGAGTAGTGATTTTGTTGTGTTTATGGGGTATAAATTTTATTTGCCTAACACTTTATATTTTATCAAGACAAAACGAGGAATCCCATTCCATAATGAGACCTCCCCACAACTAGTGATAGTTTGAAAACTTGACAATTGGCCTGTTAGCTGTTTCTTCAAGAAGCCAGGTGCACACACACCACTTTGCTGAATTTTCAAGGGAAGAATTAGTTCTATTCCCAAAAAGACTTCTGTTAAAGTAGATGCTACAACAGCAAAGTTCCCATGTTAGCATGCATCATGACCTAGAGTGCTTTACAATGTACTCTACAGGTAGCAGGCAGGTATTCAGAGATATATATTGAACAGTGTGTATCAGTCAGCACATTCACTCTGACAGTTTTCCTAATATCAGTCATTTCCCCCTACAAATTCTAAGCAATATATTTTTGCAGGCTATCAAAGAAAGTATTTTGTGTGATCCCAAGTCCCCCTTCCTCGTGTGTGTGTGTGTGTGTGTGTGTGTGTGTGTGTGTACTTAAAACTTTGTCTTCTGTTTGCATTCAAATTGTATAGGAAGTTGAGTAGAAAACAGAGTTCTGACCCTTTCATTTTAAAGATAAAGATTATAGAGGAGCAACGACTTGATCAAGGTCACATGGTTGTGTTAGGATTGATATTCTATCTGATGATTATAGACTCATCAGCCAGGCCTTTCTTCTCCTCTGCCTCAAGCTACCACCTTCATTTGACCCACCCCAACAGTTGTAAATGTGCTCACATTTAGAATGTATTCTTCATTCTCATAAATTATCTTTAATAGCTTTTATAAAATGGGAAAAGGTAGTCAGGAAAATGGCCCAGGTACCATAAATCTGGGGCACATCTCAGGTGCCAGGGGCACAGCAGGCAGGTTCACAAACTGTGCGGGCACCATTCGAGCTTTGTGTTTAAAGGACAGTGCTCACCTTTAAAATTTTAGGTTCTCCTCTTAATGTCTTAAAATCTGCTGTCATTTTAACCATTCCTGTCTAAGCATCTTCAATCTTATTAAAATATTTGGCCATATTAAAGTCACATGATAGTAGTCCATGATAAATATTTCTATTCCTCTGGCCTGATTTATGAGTACCAGCTAGTAAATAGTCTCTGATTCAAACAGTGATTAACCATTATTCATGAAGCAAAATGAGCCTGCCCTGTCACATAATAAATTTTATGTAATCTTATCTTGCTTCATTTTTATACCAAGTTCCATCTTCTCCTATCCCAGCATGGACTCAGAAGGGGTGTTCAGGGAAACTGAAAAAGAGACAGAGCACTGCTGCCAAACCATCTCTTTGCAAAATGATGAGGATGACTCAAAGAAATGCAGTGTCTGGCCGACATTCACATCAGAACACCCTTGGAAATGGTCACCAGCGAAAGCATGGAGGTTTGCCATTGATTCCCTGAATCAATTCAAAGCAAGCCCTTAAAAGGTAAAGACCAGCAATCATGGAAAAGGAGGAATTTGACTGTGGTGTGAGCCCCATGTTTTTTGTTGTTGTTGTTGTTGTTTGTTTTGGGTTTTTTTTTTTTTTTTTTTTTTTGCGAAATTGGTGGTCATTTGTAACACTTTCTAACCGTACCCAGGGCAAATCCAGGAAGCAAATTATTCCCTGAGGTGATGACTATTAAAAGTCATAAAGTGATTTTTCCTTTGCCATGGATTTCCAGTCACTGATGTCATCAGAGTAGCCTGAAGACCCTTCAAAATAATGTGCTGCTACTGTAAATGTCTCCTGTGGGTCTCAGTCTCTCTCTCTCTCTCTCTCTCTCTCTCTCTCTCTCTCTCTCACACACACACACACACACACACACACACACACACACACACACCACATCTTATCTTATTGAACCTAATCCCCCTGTTCTCTGCTAACTGTGTGTGCAAAATTCCCTGAACACTGACCCTAGTTCCTTATCTTACTGGAATCTCACAGGCCCTCCGTCTGCTCCCATAATTCTTAGCATCCCATGAATTGCATCTTTGGTGTCTCCTTTTATGGAAAGGGGGCCCTACTAATATCCTTCACTATGTCATTTTTGTAGCTCTTTCCCTAGCATGTTTTTAAACACGTCTCCTAGGTAACTTGTAAACATGCAGGTTAACATTTAATGGGACTGTGATGAAAGCCTGCATTTTCAGGTGCTGTCAAGATGCTGACCAATATATTCATGCTTTGAGTATCCCGCAGGTAAGGACACTTCTGCTGAGGTTTGATTGCACTCCTTGACTTGAGCTGCTCCAGAATCCCTTTGCAAATACTTAATAATGGGGCTAAATAGGTCTGCTTGAAGTCAAAAACAAGAAGTCGTACACTTGCAAGTAACAGAAATTCAGCTGAATCTAGAATGATGCAAAAAGAAGAGGGTGGGTTGGCCTCAGTTAATCAAAACAAGAAGTTCAGAGCTTCAGACACAGCTGGGCCCAGGTATTCAAACAATGATGCCAATACTTTCCCTCCATTGACCCTGCTTTGTTCAGTCTCATTATTAAGAAATGAAAGCAATAAGCCTGTCTCAAGGAAAGGCCTATCTTCCTTCCCAGATGAACACATACTGATAGGGAAGGCAGGTTAAATCAACAACAACTCATGAAGCCACTGAGAGGACTCAGCAAGTCAAAGCACTTGCTACTAAATCTGACCACCTGACTTAAGTCACTAAGCCCCACGTGACAGGAGACAAAAAGTGATTCTTCCAAGTTGTCCTCTGATCTCCACATGCACAGCAAGTTATGTGCTCCCCATCTCTCAAAATGTGTCCGTATGTGCACGCGTGCGCACGCGCACGCCTGCACAAACACACACACACACACACACACACACACACACACAAATAAATAGATAGATGATTGATTGATTGATAGATACATATATATATATACATGCATACATACATAATAGAAGATGATAGATAGTAGATAGATAGATAGATAGATAGACAGATAGACAGATAGATGTGTGTGATTTTTAAAATATTAGTAAGCAAAAACATGTATCCAACAACCCAGAAAAATTTATGAAGCACTGACACTTGAAGTGATAAGAAACCTAGTCTAGGTAAAGAATTCAGTGATGGGTGGCTGGATTTATGGAATAAACAATATGAAGGACTTTTTTAATTAGAAGACATATAAGATCTGGGTATAGAAGAATGACTGTTAGTCTACATCTAGGCAGAAGTCACATTGGATGCCTCCTTAGAATGAAACTTCATTAATAAAGCAAGTAAAAAATATGGAACCCCTATCCATATCCAAATAGGTAAGTTTCATGATACAAAAACTGGGTGTGACTATATGAACTAAGATCATGAAAACTTAATGCTCATAAGTTAAGTGTCAACCCATCTAAAGTTCTTATTTTACAGATGAGAAAGTAAATTGAGACCCAGGAATCTTAAATGATGATTTATTTAATTTTTCTGGCAACAGGAATAATTCATCTACTTATTCCAAAATAGCCTATGCTACCCAGAGGTACCAATACCATGTCAGAGATCAGTTACATATCTGTTCTTAGAGAGACTGACTTCCTTCAAACCAAGCTTGCTATCAACAATGGAAGCATCTCAGAAATTTATCTGTAGCTTTCTCTAATGACTGTGGGAAGAGTTGACAGTAGAAAACAATGGCAAAAGTTCTGAAATTGACATGGTTGCAGAGGTAAATAAGAGGTCACTTCAGTCTTGTAGTGGAAATTACTATACAGAATTACTATACTTAACTTTGGAGAGATTCAAAGATCCTAAAGCTATGGTTTGGATTGGAAAATAATGGGATAGACAATAAAACTACATGATAAGTACATGAAATTTGTTGAATTCAAACACACTAAGAATCACTCAGTCATACACACATACATATAGGCATATGCATGCCACATCCATGCACAATGGTTATGTATCGCAACCCTGAACTCAGATGTTTGGGATTCAAATGCAGCCCCTCTGAGTGCTAATTGCATGACATGTGGCAAACACTTAACCTCTTCTGCCTTAACCCCCTCATGTAAACAATTAAGTAGATGCCTTTTCAAGTGATTGTGATAATTAAATGAGACAATGCATGCAGACTTGTTTAGAGCTGGACCTATAACACAATAAGGAGCTCTAAGTGTTTGCTGTCATAATGGTTCTGCCTTTCATTTATTCCAAACATTCATTTCCCTTGAGTGGGGGGGTTTAAGTTACAAGAATCTGCAGTTCCCTAAGCTTTAGCTCTAGCTCCTCCTGACATGAAGATGCAAACGCCTGGGACTGCAATCTTCTGGTCCAAAGATAAATAGTGCATGTAAATGAAAACTCAGGAAGATCAAGGTTACTTCAGATACACATGACTCCCTGGTAAAGGAATGCTTCACTTTCAAAGCATCACTTCCATAAACTGTTGGAGAAGTAGCATGATTACTGAGAAGTACCCTGAACCAGAGATTTATAGTCTTGTTCCAAACTGGCCATGGTCACTGTCTAGGATCTGAGGCAAATCACTCATTTCTGTGTCTCATTTTCTTCTCCTGTAGAAATGAAGACAGTGTCACTACAATTTCTCCCTACTGGGGATGTCACTAGGGCCAAATTAATGTGAAATTACATTGAAAAGAAAGAAAGAAAGAAAGTAAAGACAAGAGAATGAAGGTAGGAGGGAAAGAAGAAAGGATTTAAAACGAGGGAGGAAGGCAGGAAGAGAAAGAAGGATGGAGAGAGAGAGATGTGTCCAGTAGGGAAGATTGTCCAGAGCCACTTAATAAAGCTGATGTGAGTTCTAATTACCCATGAAATCAATTCCAAAAATGGCTATTGTAATATAAACAGAAGAGATTTTTAAACTGTTGAACTAGCACTAGCCGGGGTTGCGGGAGCATTCCAAGCTCTAGTTCTTTGTGTCCTTCAATGAGAAAGGGCATGGGTTGTGATGGTTCTGCTCTCTGTCTACTCTTCACACTTCTCCCACCAATGCAATAAAAGGAGTAAATGCAGGAAAGTCAGGCTTACATTTTCCCCCTCACAGAAGCACTGCTTGTCACTGTTTTGAGAAACTCTAAGGAAAACCCTCCCCAAGTCAGGGGTGGTGTAAGATAGCCCAAGACCCTGCACAGGCAGATCATAGCCTCCAGGACCCTCACCTTCCAAGTCTCCACAGTTAAGGCAACCTCCTCTTCTTTCTAGAGCCAGGGGCATCTGCCTGAAAGGGCTGCTGGGAAATACAAGAAGGGAGAGCGCTGTAATCTTCTGCTCTCTTATGTGATATTGATTGGTTAATATTGGTTAACATTCATGACTGTAGTATTGCATCATATTGCTATTAGTTAACAATAACATCACTGTTTTATTGCATATCATTTGTAATTTTAATAAACATTAAAACATAAAATTGGATTTTAAGTTAGTACTTTAATATTATAAAGTGGTCCCCAATCATTAACATTTCCAGATCTCAAAGTGGTTTGGTTGATTATTAGGAAAGTTAGATGCTCAGGGTAGAGGAAAAAGTTGGTGTTCAGAGAGATGAAGTCATCTTTGAGGCTTGCTTAACTGTAAAGAAGTCAAATATGTTTTCAGCCTTTGTTTTAATTTTTTTCCCAAGTGGTAAATTTGTTCCCTTATCTCTGTCTGCCATGAACCAACTCTGTGCCATTATAAATCACCCTTACTCTATAGAAATATAATTTGAACTTTATAAACATGTTAAAGGTTATTTACAATGCTGAATACATGTGAGAGAATATGCCTTCTCCCCAAATTCTTTCAGATGTCTGTGTTCCAGGATAGAGCACAAGTCTGACTATGCCTGAAGACTCTGGGAGAACTGACGTATTGCTTGTTGGTAGATATCACATTGTCTAGTATTTAAAAAGGTCAGGTTTGATGGAAAAATTAAGTAATCACAAGGTGAATCACAAGAGAAGTAGCCTTGCTGGGATCAACAGAACAGACACAGCGAGTTCTGTGTAAATTATCATTGCCCTTGCTTTAGGGTCTGCACTGAAACCTTTGCCTGTTGGGCTTGACTTTAACATTCAGACTTGGATTTTCCTAGGCCCAATGACCCCAGTACCCATCATCCTCACTTTGGAACAGCGTTGCCATTCCCTCTGCCTGTTGGAGCATCTGGGCATCTTGACCTGAATCAATGTGTTGAAGTTTATTTAAAGGTAGATCCCTTTTTCCTTCAACAACAAGAATAACTAAGTCACGGGAAGCCCTCAACAATCAGAGGATTACAATCTACTAAGCTTGGAAAATTAAAACTGCGGGACTCATACTTCTGATTAGAAAGTACAAATAAGGAACTGTAGTAGAAAGAGCACACTTTTGAACCAGAGAAAGCAGGTTTTACCATCTTAACTATGCACTTTCATTTTGTATATGAAAGAGCTGCTTTTGTTGAATGCTGTTTTGTAGACAACCCTTTTGCTTATCTCAGTTTCAAATAACCCACATTTAACTATGCATTCACTCAGTAAATAAGTTCTGAGTAACTACTCTGCTGTAAGCACTGGACCTGGAGTGTGTACTCCATTTAGTTCAGTGACTATCAGGAAGGAAGACTTCATAGTTCCATCAAACCTTAAAACACGGACACCTAAGAAAGTTGAAAGTTGTGGAAGATGCTCTGAAATAAGAGATTTAAGATAAGCTCCAAGAGATTAATAGAATTTAGTTAAGAGAAAGGAAAAGGAGATGAGGAGGAAAAGGAGGAGGAAGAAGATGGAGAGAACTTTCTGATAGGTAAAAAAGAAAATGAGATCATTACACAGTAAGGAAGAGTAAATGGCCCAATTATGATACTGGAAGAACTCCAGAATGCATTAAACATGCAAAAGAAAGGATATGGAGATAGGGCTGTAGCAACAGGTTTATGGCTAAATAAGAAAGGTTTTATTTTATCCTCACTAAAAAAAAATTATAAAGACTATGTTTAAGATACAAGCATTCAGTTAGAACTTTTTAAAAGTCCCTCTGACTAAATCTAGATTTTTTTTGAAACTAAGTAGACAAAAAAAAATGATACAAAGAGCTAAGAAGTAAGAAGACAGGTCATGCTAGAAGTGATGGAGCTAGAGAGAAGGGAACATATTCGAACCTCTTTAGGCAAAGAAATTGTAACCCATAGAAAAGGCAAAAAGGGCATCTGAGGACCAGAGCTGAGCAACTCAGTTATTGGTGATTTCATTTACTAAAGTTGAATATACTAGATAGATAAAAGGTAGGAGGACCTTGGACAGGAGAAAAGATGGCCCAAGCTAAGGTAAGTGAAAATTACCAGAGTGACAGATACATCCACACATTACCCAGAATGATACATCAAGAAATAGAATGGATGACTGGAGGTAAACATGCAGAAGAATGAGAATTGATCCACTCTTATCTCCTTGCACTAAGCTCAACTCCAAGAGGATCAAGGACCTCCACATAAAACCAGACACACTAAAACTAAGAAAAGAAACTGGGGAAGACCCTTGAGGACATTGGCTCAGGGGGAAAATTCCTGAACAGAACACCAATAGCTTATGCTCTAAGATCAAGAATAGACAAATGGGACCTCATAAAATTACAAAGTTTCTTTAAGGCAAAAGACACTGTCAACAGGACAAATTGGCAACCAACAAATTGGGAAAAGATCTTCACCAAGCCCACATCCAACAGAGGGCTAATATCCAATGTATACAAAGAACTCAAGAAGTTAGACCCCAGAAAACCAAAATACCCTATCCAAAAATGGGGTACAGAGCTAAACAAAGACTTTTCACCTGAAGAAATTCAGATGGCTGAGAAACACCTTTAAAAATGTTCAACATCATTAGTCATTAAAGAAAAGCAAATCAAAACAACCCTGAGAATTCACCTCACACCTGTCAGAATGGCTAGGATTAAAAACTCAGAAGACATCAGGTGTTGGCGAGGATGTGGAGAAAGAGGAACACTCTTCCACTGCTGGTGGGACTGCAAACTGGTACAACCACTCTGGAAATCAGTCTGGCGTTTCCTCAGAAAACTAGACATGATATTTCCGGAGGACCCAGCCATACCACTCCTGGGAATATACCCAAAAGATTCTCCAGCATGCAATAAGGATACATGCTCCACTATGTTCATAGCAGCCTTATTTATAATAGCCAAAAGCTGGAAAGAACACAGGTGTGCCTCAACAGAGGAATGAATACAAAAAATGTGGTATATATACATAGTGGAGTACTATTCAGCCATTAGAAACAATGAATTCATGAAATTCTTAGAGAAATGGATGGAGCTGGAGAACATCATACTAAGTGAGGTAACCCAGTCTCAAAAGAATACCCATAATATGCAGTCACTGATAAGTGGATATTAGCCTAGAATCTTGGGACACCAAAGACACAATTCACATACCAAATGATGTCTGACAAGAAGAAAGGAATGGACACTGGTGCTGGAAAGGACCAAAGCATCAGGAAGTGGGAAGGGGTGGATGAGGGAGCAGGGGGAGGGAAAAGGGCATGTGGGACCTTTGGGGGATGGGGAACCAAAAAAAGAGAAATGAAATGTAAATATAGAATATATCCAATTAAAAAAATTAAATTGTTTGTAAATGTTGACAGATTATTGACTCTGCATTTGTGTATTTTTATATAATATAATATTTTGTTAATTTAAATATGTGATCTGAGTTATTTTTAACAAGATTTAGAGCTATAGATATACTGTTTCCTTTGTAAAACTTGTAAAGTAAAAAAAATCATACTATAAATGGATAAATACTCTGAAACACATCAGACAATTTTGGTTGCTGAGGTTTATATTAAATTTAGAAATAGTGATTCTCTGGATGTGGCTACAGAAACAAGTGACTAACTGGCTTTGTTTTCCAATGAGTTTTTTTTTTTAACTTCTAACATAATTTCAATAAATATACTTACATTATGACAATAAGTAATTCTCTTAAAATAAAAAAAAATGTAGTAGTATGGATGAGTCTTCGGTTCATGAGAGTTCAGATCCCAGAGTGCTTCCATGCTCTACTGTTTCCACTCATCCTCAGGGCTTCAGCCTCCTCATCCTTAGTACATGCATAATGATGCCAGCTTTGCATATGATATTTACACTAGTTGTGTAAAGTATATTTTTCCAAAGAAAGGATTTCAAGATACCTATATCTATTTTCATGATTTCCCCAACGTTTTGATTTCCTACCATCAACACAGAGAAAGATGCCTAAATATAACAAGAAGCGACACTTGAGGCTAGAATTGAGGCGTGACTGATTGCGGAGGACTCTGCCTCCTCTGGTCACACTTTTAAGATTTTCCCTGTATATTTCCTATCACTTTTCTCCGCAGTGACACAGGAAGAGGACTGTTAGCTGACTTTGCATAGCAATAGGCAAGTACCATAACTGGAAAAAGTGACCCTTGGGCCAAGAGGTCCACTTCCATGATTTTCTGGGTTGTTGATAGATATTGTTAGATGATAGGTAGATAGATGTTACAGGATTTCTCATGTCCAATCATATTAGGGCAGTGGAAGGCCTGCGACTGGACAGGAAAGGGGAGGCAGAGTTAGGAGTTGGGGAGTCAGAGGGTTGCAGGAGAGAGGGGGAGGGAGAGGAATGGAGGCCTACATGATGATTTCATGAGGTTAAATAATAGGGATAAAGCTTTTATCATCATCATCTGGCTCTGAAATTACTGTATTGGCATCTTGTAAGTTGGGGTATTATTGATACATAAATCTGATTGGATAATTAAGCTTAAAGAGTTTTTATTTCCTTGGTTACTGGAATGTGGATCCACCAATTAAAGGAGTTTATGACAGAGAAAACACAGCTGAGATGCTGCGGGAGCTAGCGGAGAGAGAATAGCTAGGTGATGGCGAGAACACTCCGAGCAGGACCCTGCCAGGACTTGGTGGTGTGGCCTGGCGGAGCAAGAGAGATGACAGGGTCTTTTTAAATTTTTCCTACAAAAGATAGATAGATAGATAGATAGATAGATAGATAGATAGATAGGTAGATAGATAGACAGATGATAGACAAATATGCTTAAGATTAAGCTTGAGTATTGAAAATTAAGAATATAGCCCTGCTGTGGCAGTGATTTAAAGGAGAAAACTCGTCATTGACTAAACCATTTGGTCATACAGTGTTTCACATGGCCTCAAATAAAGTTAAGTAAAGAACACTGGTCACACTCCTGGGCATATACCCAGAAGATTCCTCAGCATGTAATAAGGATACATGCTCCACTATGTTCATAGCAGACTTATTTATAATAGCCAGAAGCTGGAAAGAACCCAGATGTCCCTCAACGGAGGAATGGATACAAAAAAATGTGGTATAATTACACAATGGAGTACTATTCAGCCATTAGAAGCAATGAATTCACGAAATTCTTAGAGAAATGGATGGAGCTGGAGAGCATCATACGAAGTGAGGTAACCCAGTCTCAAAAGAATACCCATGGTATGCCCTCACTGATAAGTGGATATTAGCCTAGAATCTCGGAACACCAAAGACACAATCCACATACCAAATGATGTCCGAGAAGAAGGAAGGAGTGGACCCTGGATCTGGAAAGGCCAATGCACCAGAGTAGGAGAATACCAGAACAGGGAAGTGGGAAGGGAAGGATGGGGGAACAGGGGAAGGGAAAATGGGCATATGGGACCTTTGGGGGGCAGGGAACCAGGAAATGGGAAATGAAATGTAAATAAAGAATATATCCAATTAAAAAAAAGAGCACTGGTCACTTTATTCTAACCTGTGCTTATCCTGACTCCAGCTACTACTCAGGTGCTCCCACTAGCATCCATATGAGCTAAGAGAGTCTCTCCTCCCCTCTTCTACTGAGGGGAGAAAAGAAAGGAACACTTCTCTGTAGATGTCAGTAGGGGCCACTTCATTTGTAGGTGGCTGTTGTGGATTCTGTTCCCATCTAGATTCTCACTGCTGGGATCTGAAGACCCTGGCTTCTGGCTTGCTGTCTATCACTTTACAGTTAAAACCTTACTCTGTCTCTACCCTCCCATAATGCACTTGATCTACACACCTCCTCCCCACCCCGGCAACCTCCTCCTCACCCCGGCAACCTCCTCCCCACCCCGGCAACCTGTGGCCTGCTCATCACTATTCCAACACTTCTCTTCCTTTCTTCTGCCTGTATCTCTCTCATTTACTTCCACTGACATCCATTCCCTGGACCAGCATCCTACCCCTCCTCTCTTCTCAAAGACTCATTACCCATAACGAACATAAACAGACATCTTGGCACCAAATAATGACAGCTAAATCTGTATATTTTATCCTACTCTCCAAGCTCCATGCTGGTGGCAGCATCCCAGAATCCAGCCACAGGCTAATAGTTTTAAAAAGTTCACATAACATGGTGTTTTGCCTACTTGGCTTTATGGTCTACTCCTACTCAAAGGCAGAGGAGCTTAATTCCCTGTGAATCCCCAGAGCCTAGGAAAGAAGCTACCAAGTGAAAGCTAACCTAAAAAGACTTATCTAAGGGCTGGAATGGTATCAGTGGTTGAAATGTTGTCTTGCAAGTATGAGGACCTGAAATTAATCCTCTAAAGCTCATGCTTTAAGAAGGAATGGGTGGGATAGTACATTCAAAATCCTAGAATAGGAGAGGCAGAGATAGGTAGATCTGTGGCTCTCCCTAGACCATCAGTCTAGCCTATTTGGCAAGTTCTAGGCCAATGAAAAACCCTATCTCAGAGACAAAGATGTGGACAACACCTGAGAAATAACACCAAAGGTTGACTCCTGGTCTCAACATACACATGTGTACCTGCTGCATATGTGTAGGACAAACACAAACACACACAGACACACACACACACACACACACACACACACACACAAAGATTTATCTAAATCCAATCCTCTCGAACCCCAGAATATCTTTGAACTTCAAAACTCATGTTGAACTATCTTGTATTATTTGGTACAAAATTATAAAAATACTGAATTACATTATCCAAGTCAGCAGTTAGAGTTTATGTCCATTGTAGTGTCAATTATTTGTCCTTGATGTAGTCTTCAAATTTTTGAGACAATCATTTGTTCATTTGACCCACCAGAGTCAATGAAAAGATGCTAGAGGTACTATGGTGTCTATAGAAGGCTGGATAGATTTCAGAATGCAATTCCTGTCTTTTCATTTCCTCCCCACCCACCAAAAAAATTTCCATGACTAGATTCAAGACTGCAAGGAATTGTATTATATTTTCAAATGGATAAGTCACTTTTCATCATGCCACTGTTTTAGGACTCTTGCTTCCCATTATGATTTCCGAGTGAAAGGGAGTAGAGAGAAGTAGGAAGCCACATGTCACTTGGAAGATGACAAGTTCTTGGTAATTGCATATTCAACAGATAAATTATAGATGACTCTAAGACATCTCTCAATCCAATGTCATTGTAATCTTGATCGATGCCCACCATTAGAGAGTCTCTGATTTTGTGCCCTTAAAGGCTTAGAACAGCCAAGACTTGACTTTCCAACTTAGCTCTGATTCCTGAGCAGCTCCGCATCTCTAGAAGCTTAATTTCTTTGAACACCAGCTTATAAAACACAGCTGATACTTCTCCTTCCACCACTCTAAGTCTCTCATTATTTTAATACTTTCTAAGTCCCCTAGTGCTGAAGACAGTTACATAACACAAAGAGGACAGGGTTTGGCTAGATGGTGCAAGTTCTTTTTCCAATTGCGCATCCGCTGGGATAGGTATGTTAATCCCACAACTTCTGTTTCTTCAAAGACTATAAGGATATAATGACCTCTTCTCTCTTGACCTCATATGGTCTGATGAAAGTCATATGGGACCACATTTAGCTTCACAAATATTATTGCTACATAGTTAAACACTCTGAGGTGGTACAATATTAAGGTGTTAGAAATATTTACATATCAGGAGGAATAAGAGCGTAGACCAAAAGTCAAAAACTGGCGACTCGTGGGAACCACCCAGCCTGAAGATGTGTTTAATTTGGCCTGTATGGTGTTTGTATGTATTGGAGCCAGTACTTAAAAATAAATATATTTTATATTCTTTAAGAAAGAAATGAGAAAGAAAAATAGAATTCTAGTATCTCTTGGAACTTGGAGTTTTTGCAACAAAAGTTTATTCTCCTAAGCAGGAACATTTGACTAGAATGGAGTAACACGTGCCCTTTCTGATGAGCCATGAACTACACAGTTTGCTTTCATCCCTGCCTCTCATAGTTTGGTGTGCATTCACACATGCCCAGTCACGCATTTAAATTTCTTGGTGTGCGTCCAGACTCTAACATTCTTGTGACATTCCTGCTGTAGCTGAAATAGTCAAAATGAGAGAAATCCTAGGTTGGAATTATGCCATTTCCATAAGATGCCTATGTAACTGTGGACACACAATTAGCTTCTCTGTCTTCACACTTGTTGATATAAACACAAAATAATCTGACATGTAGATTCTAAGTGAGTAAAATATAATATTTATGAAATGTTTTATATATATATGATGTAGTGTAGTCATTTAAAGATGCCATATTGTTTGAATTGGTTTACATATCACAAAACTGTTAAAAGGAAGGTAACAGCTAACAATAGAAAAGCGGGCAGTGGGGGGAAGGCCATCATCTATAAGGAATATTACTTACTTGGTGCTAGAGTTTAAATGTGTAATAAAAATAAAAATAAATAGCAGCACATCTCAATAGCCAGGCTGTTTCTGGAAACTTTCAGCATTTTATCTGTGATTATAATGCATGTGAATGTGTACATGTGTGCATGCATGTGTATGTGTGTGTGAGAGACAGACACACACACACACACAGAGAGAGAGAGAGAGAGAGAGAGAGAGAGAGAGAGAGAGAGAGAGAGATTTTCCCATCAGTTCCTTTTGTTTTCTCCATATGTTGTGGGTTTTTTTTTTCCTTAATCTGACAAAGACTGTATGTGCTTCTGACATCCAGGATCAGTTTGGATATCTGTGTTCTGTGAAATCTCCTCATCTACTCTCTATCATCTTTAGGTTAGATTATCTGCTTCCTCTTCCCCGTATCCACCATCCAAAATTCTCCTGTATCCTTAATAGCAATTACAGAAGGCAGTAAGCTACTGTTCCTCCATGTCTCACTCTAGAGGGTAATACTTGGAAGAGCAAGGACAGTAGCTGGGGGGTCACGGTAGCAAGATTTCAGTCAATAATTATTTTAGGAAAGTGGTTTTCAGGTTAAATTAACATATTTGGATAAAGCAGACTATTTTCCAATTAGAGGCAGACTCCATCCAATCAGCTGAGGACCTGGCATTAAAAAGGGATTACAAGATGGTACAACCGCTCTGGAAATCAGTCTGGCGGTTCCTCAGAAAATTGGGCATGACACTTCCAGAGGACCCTGGCATACCACTCCTGGGCATATACCCCGAGGATTCCCCTGCATACAATAAAGACACATGCTCCACTATGTTCATAGCAACCTTATTTATAATAGCCAGAAGTTGGAAGGAGCCCAGATGTCCCTCACAGGAGGAATGGATACAGAAAATGTGGTATATTTATACAATGGAATTCTACTCAGTAATTAAAAATAATGAATTCATGCAATTTGTAGGCAAATGGTTGGATCTGGAAAATATCATCCTAAGTGAGTCAACCCAATCACAAAAGAATACACATGAAACGCAATCACTGATAAGTGGATATTAATGAGCCCAAAAGCTCTGATTACTCAAGGCACAATTAGCAAATCAAAAGATTCCCAAGAAGAAGGAAGGAAAGGACCCTGGTCCTGAAAAGACTGGATCCAGTTTTATAAGATAGTATCAGAACAGAGAAATGGGGTGGGGGTTGGGAATTGGGCTGAGGGAAGAGAACTTATGGGACATATGGTCAAGGGGGAACTGGGAAAGGGGAAAGCCTTTGGAATGTAAACAAAAATATAGAAAATAAAAAAAAATATATATCCAAAAAAAATCGCTCTCCCCCTAAGAACAATGCATACAACCGATAGGAGGCCCTGCTAACTGAGTCCCCACCCCCACAACTGTGAGCTGCAGTGAGTATACACAGAGGAAAAAAAAGCAAACAAATAATTGGGTCATGAAATTGGAAATGAATCTTGTTATGGAACAAAATTCTGATTGCATGAAAGGTTAAGTGGAAGCACTCGTAAAGTTTCCTCCATATTAACAACCTGAGACTAGATACCCCACTGAGAAGTAGACCTCCTTCATACTGTGCCTTCATTATAGCTATACGGGCAATTCTCTACTCTTGCTCTGAAGCCGAGTAGTCACTGTGAAGGGAGAATACAAGCATAGTCTCTCCCAAGCTCCTGTGCTGGCACAGGCACTGATACTTCATAAATCCATAATAGGAATTTGAGCCACACTGGTTTACATTGCACTGAATTACCCATTTTGATCACCTCTAAGCATCTCAAAAGGACCTTCCATAACTCTTAGCTCTACTAATAAATAATGAGCTGTTTTTCTCATTTCTCATATTTTTCATAATTGTTTTTAATGCAATGTATTGATTTTTGCATAGCATTTTTCATTAAAAAAAATCCTTTCCAGAGACTCTCAGTGCCAGCTACAAATAACATTAAAATATTATAAATGGGGCTTGGTTTGAGAGTGATTTTTTTCCACTAATTGAATTGTGATTAAATTAGTGGGAAAAATCAGAACATTTAAATTGAAATTTTTAAACTTTAAAAAATTGCATGGGTTAAATTAATTTCCATTTGTTCACTGTATCACTATTCAGAAAACATGACACTATCTTATGGCATTGGGCAGTGTGGACTGTGTAAGAGATTAGTGTTAATCAACCTCTTTCCTTGAGGAAAAAAAAATTAAGATTCAGGGTTAGTAACAGCCCACCCTTACATAATGTTTAATGTTCGGTAGTCACTGCTATGTGCTTTAAATATATGACCTCATTAACCATAAAATCAGCCTCAGAAACTCACCAGGTACTATAACTTTCCTCATTAAAGATAGTAGAGGAAGACACCCAAGTTAGGCAGCCTGTGTGAGGTCAGACAGCTCAGTCACCCAAAGCTAGAACACTAGAAGAACCTGGTTAAGCCCAAATATCGACATCCCTTGCGCCTAGCTCTCCGTTTTCTCCATTTGCACAAGAAACTCCCATGTAAAGGTCTTCAGTCCTGAGTAGATATGAATGTCCTTTGCCCCTAAATTAAACAGCTTGGGATCAGCAAATAGAAAATCCCTTCACTCTTAGCTTAGCATCCAGTGTAGTCTTTATCTGTTCACCTGCCGCGCATGTGTAAATGTTATTGCCTTTGCAGCCACAGGTGAAGCCCCAAGCCCCTTTAGCCTGACCACACTGAAATTGCAGGAAAAGCAGAGGGAGGCCAAGCTGGCTTTCTAACAAGACGCACCAACATGTGGCCTCAGGTACTCCCCTCAGGCGTTCGAAAGCTCAACTTCAAATGATTCGGCAATTTTAATTGAAAGGCCTTTTTGTCCTCTTTCAAAAGGAACTAAAAGGTAATAATGAGGAAAAGACTTTCGGTTCAAGGACCATTCTATCTCTGTGAGACCATTGAAAGGCTAAAATGTTTCCCAGCAAGATCCGTTTGCTCAGCTATTAATATACTTTATTATTTTTCCAGGATGGCAAGAGTCTCGCATTCCTCTAGCTGGTATTTCTCTTAGGTGGAAAAAAAAGAAGCCATTATCATTTCAGCCATCAAAAAAATAAGCTTTCCCTAAGATAAGCATCTTTAAAAAGAAAGCAAAGGAGTCTTTGCTGAATGAAAAAAAATCTAACTGGAATACGTGAGTTAAATCACAGGCCTGTTGTCGTATCTATAAAACTGAATTAAAATCACAAAAGACAAATTCATAAACTTCCCCAACAACTGGTGTTGAATAACAGAAATATATGAAGTACTTAGGGTGGGGGACTTTGTTAATTTTAAAGCTTCATTTTTGATTAAAGTCCATTATAATGAGGACTTTTAAAAAGTCTTCCTAGCCAAGATGGGCAAAAAGGTTCAGTTAAGTGGCATGCACACACACACACACACACACACACACACACACACACACACGCTCAACAACCAACAGCCATTGACACTCAACAGGCGGGAAATCATATCTGGTACTGGCAACCTAGCAAGCTTCCCAGGGCGAGTGAGGTCATGCACTTTTGGAAAGAAATCAGCTCCTGCCACTTTGCTGGATTTAGAATGCATAATTTCTTCTGCATTCTAAATCTTACCGTTATATCCACAGATAAGCATAGCCACCCCCCCTCATCAAAGGAGCCCGACTTTTCAGAAAATGAAGGCCATCCCAGTGAACCACAACTGGCAACAACGCAGAGATCAACTAATGGTGAGGAACTCAGTCCAAATGGGTAAAGCTGTATCCCAGCTCCGGGATCCAGGGCTCGGGAAACATTGAAGAAAACTGTGAGAGCCAGAATACCAGGAAGTCTGTTGTGAAATAGTCTCTCCTAGAAATAGCTACATAAAGAAGAGAGTAATATCAGTGGAAATGATAATATGGAAAGGAATTTTTTTTTTTTTTTTTTTTTTTTTTTTTAGAATTGCACTCCTAGACAAAGGAATACAAGCAACTAATTAGCCTCTTTCAAGGACAAGCTCCCTTATGGGCTGCCTAGTACAGGGCAGTCATCCCTAAGGCCAAATACTTGTAAACAACAAAAGTGGGCTCGGTAGGTTGTATTTATATGTATTTGTGCATACACATACATACATATACACACCAAATATGTATGTATATGAGAATACTGAAAGAGCCTATCGACCTGAGTCGGGGAATGGGGAGAGGGTCAAAGGAGGGTATCTGGTAGAGGCAGGTTGGAAAACATGAAGAGAAAGGGTGATAAAATTTATCTGTTAAAAAACATTTAAGAAACAAAAAAAAACCTGAAAAAAAATAAATTTTCCTAGTACACAATATCTCCAATGGATTTTTATAGCTGCTCTCACTTTCCTGGGATGCGAATTCCATAAAGTCAGCAAAATCACTACCCACCCCACAGAGCCTAGAAGTTTGTAGTAATAGATCCTCAAGTTGAATGAGTAATGAATGGTTTCCTGTCTTGTAAAGGCTTCTCTGCCCTCCCGCTTTCTCCTCATATATCCAGGATGCTTTCAGTAATAGTCGGGTGGGTGTGGTTGTTGCTCTCACAGTTAGGAAATTCCCTCCAGATACATGTGACCTGATTTATGATACCACTCTCTTCGGTTTCCCATTGTGGGAAGAGCACTTAGAAGATGTCGGTGGGTATTCTGATGAGACATGAGGCCCTTCTAACTGTAAGTCATGAGGAGGATCACTGGAAGTCTGAGATTGGAAGGGTGAAAGGTAGGACAGTGGGGAAGGTAGAAGAGAGTAGGGAAGAAGTATACCACCACTTCCCCTTGACCCCAACTAAAGACCTAAGTCCATGTCGCTGTTGCCATTTATTTCCCTTACCAAGAGCAGGTCAGGTTTGTTTTCTAAGTCTTGCTGTCATCTTGAGAGACAGAGATCTGCACATTTCTGCTGTACTGGACACCCCTCAGAGCTCTACCAATGGGCCACAAGCCCAGGGCAAACTATGATTCTCCATGGACAGCTACTACCACTTCATCCCCAAAGAAGATCCTTGACATGAATGACCCAGGCTCTTCTCAAAGTCAGTCAGACTCAGCTTGTAAAAGTCCCAAATGTCCCTCGCAAGACTCATTTGCCCTTTCCCTGACCCCCTGGTCTGCATTTGCCCTTTGATACTTGGCCTTGGCTTGGTCTTCAACTGGGTTATGTGTCAGGGCACCCTGACCTAGTAGTCACCATAGCATCCCAAGAACTCTGCCTGACACATCAGGCAGAGCATCTCGGGGCAATGAGCTTTTAACTGAGCGTCCATGAGCCAGAGATGACACGTAACCCACAAACAAAGCTGCAGGTGCAATGAAAAGGCATGACCCCACCCCCAAACACCCTGGAGACACTCAGCTTCCATATACACCTTTGCCTGGCTCCCAAAGAAACCCTACCCTTGAGATCAGGGAGAAGGTGATTGTACGTGTAGTCTAGGTAAATTAGGCAGAAGTGAGACCAACTGGTAGCAGGGAGATAGAACATATTATATTTAAAGACAAAAATTCAAAAGAAGAAAAGGCAGAAAGAAAGACTGTAGCCTCTGAGTTCAACCAGATGATTCTAATTCGAGCTCTGCTATCTCTGTCTCCATCTTTCTTTCCACAGTGGCTTCCCAGAGCACAGTATCCAACTCCTTGCTCCCTTCCCCCACAGTTTACGCCCTTCCACTGCCAAGTTGCATTGCTCTGCCAAGCAGCACGCCCAGTATAAGCTCTTTACCAGGAAAACTCCATGCAGGTCCAGACCTTGGGAGCTCTTACTGATAATAAGGACTGTTAGCAGGCAAAAGCGCGTGCCCAATTAAAAGATGACTTTCGTTCCAAGAGGAATACTCTGGCAAAGTCCCAAGCCCTTCGGAAGCCCCTCCCTTCGCTCCCCCACCCCAGCTTTGATGCTCTGATTATCCTATTGTCAGATCAATAGCCCATCTGCTCCTTGGAGTAGTCTAAGTCGTCCTGTGTTAAATTAAAACAGATAGGATCAATCCGCGGTTAATTTCTCCCAACCAAACAATTTATCTGTCTTTTGGATGCTCTTGGAGGGTGAATTATATAATCCTGACACACCATTAGGGCTCTCTGACCAAAGAAAGCCCACCACAATGCCTGCCTGCTCTCTTTATTAGCGACTCAACAGTGTGACAAAGGCAGAGATTTATCTTAGTGTTATTCAGAACCAGCTCGAACCTTGCAAAGCCTGCCAGGACCGTGCCAGGGGGAAAAAGAATCAGGAATATCATTGCATGTTAATTATCATGGAGGAGGAGCTGGATCCAAATTTGATAAGCTGAACATAAGCTCCTATTTCTGAAAACTCAATTGCCCCACTGAAGAGCAATTCTTTTCTGTTTAAGGTAAAACCTAAGACATCTGGTACAAGAATGTCAAGGGAAAACAGGATTGAAGCCCAAGCTGAAACAACACTGAGGATAAGGGGCAAGGACTTATTTTAACAATAGGCAGTTTTTACTGGTACTTGTATATAATAACCTATTTAATGCTGAGCGAAGTAAAATATATACGTGGGGAATAAAAGAATAAGTGACCCTTGGAGATGACAATAAATGAACAGTCAGGATTAATAGCCATGAGGCATATGGAGTGAGAATATGAGCTGCAAAGCTGCTGCCCTCAAGGCTCTGTGTTCTGTGCAAAGCCACTAGGCGCAGACGCACTTATCTCCCTAAACCAGAAGGTCTAGCTATTCCCGTGACACACTAAGTCACTGGCTAACGCCTGCTGCAACAGAGAAGCAGCTAGAAGTTTGTGCTTCGTGGCTTGGGCCAAGGTCCATAACACTTGATCTGACAACGATTTTAATATTATTTCTGATATGGATCGAGTCCAAGGAACACCTGACTCCTGACCTTACATTCTTTCCCTATATTAGGTCCGTTGGGTTTCAAACCCAGATGGGTTGTTGACGTGCTGATTTAAACTATCAAAGTGGCCCTGGCGCCAGGTTTGTCCACCATTCCTCAGTCCCTACCTTTGACAGGGCCTATCTGGCATACTATAAAAACCATCTTTTAATTATACACAATATCTTTGCCTGCTCAAAATTCCTTCCAGCCCAGGAGCTGGGCTTCCCCTCTCCTGGAAGCTCCTTCTTATGTAATTCAGACATTGTGGTCTCCCTACCCCTCTCTCTGCATTTTCTCTCTCTCTCTCCCTGCTTGTACATGCTCTTTCTGGATTTCTCTTGCCCCTCCCTCCCCATGGCAACTTCTCTGGCCTTGTTGCTTGGGACCAGTGAACCTGCCCAAGATCTGCTTCCCAATAAAACTGCCTTTATATACTTGAATTTGGCTTGAATTGGCTCATTTCACCATCAGAGAATAACTTAGCAGTATTTGTTTGCTTGTTTGTTTGTTTGTTTATGATAAACTGAGACTAATGTTTACTCTGTGCTACATACTATATTCAAACTCGTGAGCCTTCTGCCTCAGCCTTGCACATGTTAAGATTAGGGGTATGTGCCACCATGCCCAGACTAAACTCGAACTCTTGAAAAAAAATTGCTTACCATATCTTGGGATCATGCTTTTTCCTCTCCCAACTCCATCCAGATCTTCCCATCTTCCAAGCCTCCCAACTCTGTGCCTTTTCTCCTTTTCTCTTCTGAATATATTCTCTTAACTCATCCCTGAAAGGAAAGAGGAACAATGGAAGATAATTTGGAAGATTTAGACAACAGAAGACAGATCTGGTCCATCGTTTGTAAATCCAGTGGTTCTGCTCTTTGGGAATCATCTCTTCTATGGGGTGAGAGTTGTAATCACCAACCAATGTCCACTAGTGATTTGCAATATGTCAGACACTATTTTAGAACTTCAAATTACAATATTTTAACCTGGGAAAAACATGACTATAAAACCTAATGAAGAAGGGTAGTTGATAGGAGAAAGGCTGGTGAAGGAAGGTATTCTTGGCCAGATACATACAGAAGGTAAACAACTTTCTCAACATTTCAGAGTGGACAGATTGGAGCCAAGATTCAAACCCATGTCAGAGTCAGAGTCAACACTGGTGATCAGTTAGTCTCTATATTGTATGCCAGAAAGGAAGACAAGAATCTTGCTGAGAAAAAGAAAAATAGAAGTGAGCTGTCTGAAGGAGTTGTTCCTAGTCCAACAGTTCACATCCTGTTAGAAAGAAAATTATCCTGTCTTGCAAGCAAAGTCTCCAAGATGCAATGCTGATACTCAGATTCTCTGGATAGTATAACCAACAGAGTTACTAACAGTAACTCTCTTGCCCTGTCCAGAACCTACCTCTCTTTATTCTGAATATACCTTCCTGACTTCACTTTTAATGAAGCACCCTTTTATAATCTCAGTGTTACAGCCAAGGCATAGCCAATCACAGTGTTTCTTTCTGTTCAGTTTAGGACAAGTGTATGAGATGAGGACCCCTGGAAACATGTAGAGTTCACCTGTGCTTCACTCCAATGCACTAGACTTTTCTGTTTTAAGGAGTCTCTCTTTCAGGGAAGGATTTTGTTACTTACAGCAGCAAGAGTTTTGTGAGCTATAGCTATATAATTCGTAGATGGGAGGATTAAGAATAGATAAGGCCAATCTGCTGTGATCCTAAAACCAAGCAAAAGCAAGCTGGTAGTGAACATGGCTCATGACACATCACAAGGAACTGTCACCCCATTCTAACCATCTTTAATACATGAAAACACTTCATAACTGTCAGAAATGGTTGTGTGTGTATGTGTATGTGCATGTATATATACATATATATGTATACATATACACATTTGTGTATACATATATATGTGTGTGTATGTGAGTGTATATATATATATATGTGTGTGTGTATATGTATGTATATATACATATACATGTATATGTATATGTATACACACACACATACACACACACACACACACACACACACACACACACACACATATATATATATATATATATATATATATATATATCCTTAAATGATCAACTCTGGGAAAAGCTCAGCAGTAAAAGAGACAGCAGAAGGATAGCATGGATTACAGCCAGAAAACAACAGAATTCCAAAGCCCCACTAATACAACTCTTCAATGATGCCTTCTAGGTATGCAGTTTTGTCCTGATATGTCAGTAGGAAAACACACCCATACTAGTTATTTTTAACAGAGAAAATTTAATGTGGGTAATTACTTTTAAAGCTTCCAGAACCAAGTGTGGCCTGACTCATAACCTATAATTATAACCTATAGCCCCAGCGTTTAGGACCTAACTGAGTGGGTCGCGCCTATAATCCCAGTTAGGAGGCAGAAACAGGCAGATTATGAGTACAGATTCCACCTAGAATTCACAGCAGGCCTCGCCTCCATATAAAGTGAAACACAAAGGACTGACCATATAATACAACAAAAATACGACCAAAAAATAAATCTATCCTGGGGCTGGACAAAGGCAAGAATTTGGGATTGTTGAAACAAAAGTCATTGAGAAGTGACTATAAAGTGTTAGAACCTAGACCTTTGTGAGCACGGTAAGAAGTCAAGCTTTGAGATCTTAAAGGAAGGGATTTTGAGAACTGGACTCCCCTCCTCTAAAGAAGAATTTGTTCCAAGCTTCCTTTGGTAATGAAAAATAGAAGCCTGGAATGAGCTAGAAACTGTGACTTAGTGCTGCTATCACCAACAGGCACAGAAACACACTAAAGGCAAAGTAGACCTAACTCTGGTATTCTTGCCCTCTGATCCCTCTCTCATGCTCTCTGAAATGGAAACTTACAGGAAGTCATTAGTATAGAAGAAGTGGGGCCTATGAAGTCTAATGCCACAGTGCCAGCACACAGAGTATCAGCTTGTGGCTTTGCAGCTAAGAAGCAATAATTTCAAAATCAGAGCACACCTTCCCACCCAATGTAGCTGCAAGCAAACTTAGATCATTATTCTGAAAGCTATCACACTGGGTAAAGCAATCCTGCTGACGGCTAACAATTCTTGAACGTGGGAGCTGTGCACAGTACATACAGTTCATGAGTTCTCACAGCACCAGATGCAAACAGCAGCAGCATCTCCATTTGAGGAAATGAGAAAACTGAGGTCACAGTCGCTTCAAAGTTAGACAGGTTTCAATCCCTTAGGCTTTGTCCTATATGTGCAATTGTTTTTTTTTTTCTATATTCTTTGTTTACATTCCAAATGGTTTCCCCTTTCCTGGTTCCCCCATCCTGATAAGTCCCATAAGCCCTCTTCCAGCCGCCAGTTCCCCAATCAACCCCCTCCCACCTCTCTGTCCTGGCAATCCCCTTCTTTGCTGCATCAAGCCTTTCCAGGACCAGGGCCCTCTTCTTCCTCCTGTGACTGTGTTCCATGTGTGCTCATTTGCAAATGGGTTACCTCACTTAGGATATTTTCCAGTTCCAACCATTTCCAACCAAGAATTTTATGAATTCATTGTTTTTAATTGCTGAGTAGTGGTCCATTGTGTAAATATACCACATTTTCTGTATCCATTCCTCCATTGAGGGACATCTGGGTTCTTTCCAACTTCTGGCTATTATAAATAAGACTGCTATGAACATAGTGGAGCATGTGTCCTTATTGCATGCTGGGGAATCCTCTGGGTATATGCCCAGGAGTGGTATAGCAGGATTCTCCAGAAGTGTCATGCCCAGTTTTCTGAGGAACCGCCAGACTGATTTCCAGAGTGGTTGTACCAGCTTGCACTCCCACCTGCAGTGGAGGAGTGTTCCTCTTTTTCCACATCCTCGCCAACACCTGTTGTCTCCTGAGTTTTTAATCTTAGCCATTGTGACTATGTATTTGTGGGCACAAACTATCTCAGTAATGCTTTTCAAGTCATTTCATGAAAGTTTGTCTCCATTTACTATTCACTACATTTTGGGCAGTTTGAAATGCATGCAGGTTATGATCAATGACCATACATATTTGAACTTGAAGATGTTAAAGTCACCCATGTTTCTTCTTCCTGAGGTGTGAACTATAATGTCTATCTGGAATGCTCTCAGATAGACCAGAGCATATACCTAGTTGTTCCAACCCTAGGGTGAGTAAAGGTTCATAGTTCAACTCTAACCAAATTTGCAAAGTCCTTTAACACTGTTATTTCTTTTTTAACCATATCATAAAGAATGTTCTCACTAAGATCAAAACTAGAGGGCTGAAGGGCTTAAGAGGCCAACATCAGGAACCCCAGTTCTGTAGACATGGGCTGTGGCATATAGTACATATGCATACAAAGACCATCTCAGGCTGAGAAGTTTAGGGTTTTAGTTATTTCCGATAGTTTGTGCTATGGATACATGTCTAGTAGGCATGAGCTGACCTCTTGATAAGCCATCAGATGGCCATAGGGGGAAAAAAGACGAATAGGTCACAACCTACAACCAATTCTTTCCAGGTCACAGAGACCAATACATCATTTAGACAAGCCATCTGACCTCTGTGCACCTCACTTTGACCCTTTTCAGGACAATGCCCCTAATATTCATGAGTGAGGATCAGAAGCCTGGGTTTTAGGCCTGCACCTACATATCCCATAACTTGAAGCATCCAATGCCAGGTCTGAACTTTTCCATAAAAGTAAAGTCCTAGTGTCAGTTCTAGTGATGTGAATCATCAAGTCTATCACCATAGGAGATGTAAATATGAATGTCAATGTTTCCATCCCTTTAACACACACACACACACACACACACACACACACACACACACACGCACACGCACAGGCACACACACACACCACAAAGCATTTCAATGCCTTAACAACATTACATAGAACATGAAAATTAAGGAAATCCAGCCTGAAGAAACTCTTCCTAACAGTGAGAAGTCTGGTTCTTCAGCAGCAGTATGAAGCCCTGTGGCACACCACAGGAAATATAGACCTTCGAAGAAACTCTCCAGATGTGTATCCTGTTGTTTATCCCCGCCCCTTTCTTCATGTCCTGCTCTATCATGCTCTGTTATTCACCAGTCCTATTATATAAAAATTAGGAACCATAGAAAAAATAAACATACAACACTTGGTTAGTTAACATTTATTATTTACTTCGTACCTACTTGAATTTTACTTTTAAAATCAACAATTAAAAATATAGTCAATGTCCCATCAAAAATCTGTGACTTGGACATTTATCATAAGATAGGTGATTTGAATTGTCTAGACATTTATTTGTAACAGTTTGAATCAAAGTAAACAAGCACACAAACACGCTCTCTCTCACATACACACACACACACACACACATACTCAAGCACATGATACTCAAGCACATGGTTAGTATCCTTGGTGATAATAGAAAAGTTATTAACTTTTCCCAGCTCTCTTTAATCCATATTTGAATTCAATTTCAAATATTCTTCAGAAACGCAAGTTAGGTAGTGATGTAGTCTATGTGGACTAATAGACAAAATCTGAGGCAGTCTACTCATCAAATCAACCTCTGTTCTTTGCAATGAGGACAGAATTGTCTACCAAAGCACTTGATGACCACATGACCCACACAGTACTCAATGGATTCCAATCACCACTTGTTTGGTTCTTTTTTTTTTTTTTCAAATCAAAGCCATTCATATGTTTACTAATTTAACAAATTTTGAGCGCCTCTTACATGCCAAGGGCTGTCTCAGATGTGGAAACACTATATAGCATCAAGACACTATCTCCCATGCCTATGGACTTTATGTCTTCACATTATAGAACAATATCTTTAGAAAATCCCATCTCAGTAGAGAGCCCATCCTTCCTGTTATAGGATATTTCCTGGAAAGACATAAATAAGTATGTATTTTCTCTACATATCTATTCAAGTCAGGTGCTTCTATCAAGAGACTTACTTAATGTCTGGTGGCAAGAAAGCAAAGAGAGAAGGGAAGGTCCTGTGGCCCCAGGCCTCACATCCCAACAGCACAATAGCATGGGGACCAAGGCTTTAGGCCATGTCAAACTTTGGGGAACACTGCACATTCAAACCATAGGCCCTGACAAAGAACTTAAACTTAGTGGCTTGAAATACAGGAAACAAACAAAAGAGTATCAAAAGAGGGGAGCTTGGGCAAGGGCTGGGGGTGTGAGAGAGGGATGATAGTGAGGATGATATAGGGGTAGTATGGCCAGAACATATTGTATACTTGTAGATTTCCAAAGAATACATGCATTAAAAATACATAAATAAAAATGAAACTAAAGAATATGTTAGCAACTTGCCCACCTGAATACAGTCTATAAAAAACAAAGCTAGAAAAAAAAACAGACAAGACAGCCAAAATTCCCATCTTGCCCTCCTCTCTATCACTGTCCTAGGGAAATCCATATTAACTCCTGTATTCAATGACCATTTATCAAGACGTACCTTTATGAAACTTTGAGCTTGAGGAGCTTAAGAGGAAAGGCCAAGCCATGGCTGCCCCTGCCTACTTGATGAGTTAACACATACAGGATATAATCCTGTCCCTCCCTAATGATTAAACTCCCCAGCAGGGACATTCACAGACATAGAAAGATTGATATGATACATCCAAAAAATAAAAAAGGCTTCAATTGGCTGTCAGAACTTTAATTAAAACACTTATAGATCATCTTCACTGCAGCAAATTGTCTGTGCCACTATTACTATAGCAAGATGGATGGTCACTGGGAAAACAGACAAGAACTCTCCCCTGGACTAATGTGTAATTTCATAGCCATTGATTTTTTTCACTTAAGAAATTCTTCCCTGGCTCTTGGGAATTGGAACTTGTTCTGGGTGACCTGGCAGCAATGTTACTTTTTTTCTTTCCCAAAAGGAAAAAACCATTTCCTAAACCCATTCATATATTATTTCATTGCCTTGATTCATGACAAAGCTTAAGTTGTGTGGTACAGTACTGAGAGTGTCAGAAAGTAGCAACTGTGGGCAGGCAATACATGGTGAGGAGGAGCAGGTTGAGTAGGGAGAAGGGAAACATAAAATTGAGAAGGAAAGTTCAGAGGATATGAATGAATAAGAAATGAGCAAGAGAAATGGGAAACAAAACTTAAATAGTTTTGTAAGATTGCCAGTAAAATCTGAAAAGACGAAATCACAATTTCAAGTAAAATTACAAATAATTTTCCTTCGATGAAGGTATATTTTTAATCATTTATTTTATTCACTGAACAAAATCTTATTTAATGTTTCTGACGTGCTATATACTAAGTTCCTGTTAGAAACCTGAGGATAGATGTATCATTTGACTACAACAGATCAGCTGCACATACCAATTTATAGCAGGTATAAAAGCATTCACAGGACATGTGCAAGCCATAATCAGACCAGATCCCAGCCCAGAAAGGAAGTTAGGCATGAGCTCAGGACTACTGGCAATTCATAGCTGCTGGGAGATGAAAGGTCAATTTTCTCTTCTTAGAGCTGCTGACAAGTCAACCAGGAAAAGACTACACATCCAAGAATAGTTGGGCAGCACAGACTGGCCTTGATTGTGGTTAAAAAAAAAAAAGTTGGTAAGATGACAAGAGGGTACGGCTAAGAGAAGAACTGGGGGTGTGAGTATGATCAAAACATATTGTATGAATTTCCCAAAGGACTAATAAAAATAAACCAGCAGGCAAATTTTACCCACAAACTCATATTGTGTGTGACAAACTCATATTCTGTGTATGACTTTTTTTATCACTGAGCAAAATATCTTTAAAATGATCTTAACACATAATTTGAGAGCTTTGAATCCATGGTCCTTGCCTCCATTGACACAGTCATGAGGGCAGGCCCACAGAGCGGGGCTACTACTTGCTACATGACAGTCAGAAAGAAGAGAAAAGAAAAAAGGAGAGAAATGAGGCAAAGTCCTCAAGAACCAGCCCCCAGTGACCCATAGTGAGGTTCCACAGCCTAAAATCTTCAGAACCACCCAAAACTGCATCACCAATTGGCAACCAACCACTCACAATACATGAGAGTCACAATAGGATGCCAAATATTCAAAACCTAATACCCTACAGTACAGATTTTTAAAAAGCTTATAAAAGCTGTTCAGGTTCTTGAAGTAGATATACAACTCTATACCACTCTATAGTTGGTTACAGTCAAAGATTATAGACATAGATATAGATAGAGTTGTAAATAATGTAAGCAAAAGCATTGGCTTCAAGATACAGAGTTTTCTTCACTATTGTTCATGTGCACTTATAAACAGTTCCTCGTCACTATGTCCTGAGATGACTTACCCTGGTAGAGCCCAAATAATAGTACCATATTTCAAAGTATGTAAAATACATCATTTTTGATGCTATCCAGTTAAAATTGTATGAGATATGAAGAAACAGGCGAACTCGGGCACTATAGATATGCTATTATAGGACTGACAAAATGAAAGACTTGGAATTGATGTCACACAATGGTAATCTGTGAATACTACATGTGTTTCAGGTACTTCTGATCAAAAGTATCAAGTTCAGAATTGAAGCATCACAAATATCCTCTCTATTGAGTGATAGCATGGTCACAGATTTATAAACAAGTAAACTGAGGTGCATAGCAATAATAATCTATAAGTAGTTATCTGTATCATAGATATAGCCAGCAGAATAATGCTCCTTTTTCTAAAGATTCCTCACCTAATACTCAGAAGATAAGGATCTGTTAGGGTCAATGGCATAGGAAATTAATTATTTCAAATGGACTAAATTTTTTAATTAGCTGACTTTAAGATTTGAGCTGGGGAAATGAATTAGTATGCAAAGTGCTTGTTGCAAGTATAACATGAGTTCATATCCCCAGAACCCACATAAAAACTCAACATGAGAAATGCTGGGGGGTGAGATAGTAAATCCTGGGATCTGGCTGGATAGTCAGGGTAGTCAATCAATGAGCCAATATCCCACTAAGTAAAGTAGAAAGCAATTGAGGAAGACTCCTGCCTCCATACGTGCCAGCTTGGACAAGGAACATCATAGCAGAGATTGGATTTTCTTGAAATATCCAGGTGAAATCAATATAAACTATGTGTTATGGTTTGTACATCCTTGGCCCAGGGAGTGGCACTATTGGTAGGTGTGGCCTTGTTGGAGTAGGTGTGTCACTGTGGGCATGGACTTAAGAACCCCCCTCATCCTAGCTGCCTGGAAGTCAGTCTTCCACTAGCATTCTTCAGATGAAGATGTTGAACTCTCAGTTCTGTGTGCACCATGCCTGACTAGATAATGCCATGCTCTTGCCTTGACTATAATGGGCTGAACCTCTGAACCTGTAAGCCAGCTGTCTTAGTCAGGGTTTCTATTCCTGCACAAATATCATGATCAAGACAATTTGGGAAGGAAAGGGTTTATTCTGCTTATACTTCCACACAGTTGTTCATCACCAAACAAAGTCAGGGCTGGAACTCAAGAAAGTCAGGAAGCAAGAGCTGATGAAGAGGTCATGGGGGAATGTTACTTACTGGCTTGCTCAGCTTGTTTTCTTATAGAACCCAAGACTACCAGCCAAGGGATGGCATTACCTACAATGGGAACTACCCCCCCCCCTTGATCACTAGTTGAGAAAATGTCCTAAAGCTGTGTCTCATGGAGGTATTTTCTCAACTGAATCTCCTTTCTCTGTGATCACTAGTTGAGAAAATGTTCTACAGCTGGATCTCATGGAGGTATTTTCTCAACTGAATCTCCTTTTTCTGTGATAACTGAATCTCCTTGCCATAGCTTGTGGCAAGTTGACATGCAAAACCAGCAAGTACAATTGACCCCTTGTCAACTTGACACACAAACACATCACTATTAAGAAATTCATCCCCAAGATCTAAATAACTTTAAAAGCCCCACAGTCTTTACATATTAAAAGTTCATTCCCTTTAAAATACCCATTATCTTTTAAATTTTTAAATCTTATAAAACTTCAAAGTCTTTTAACTGTGGGTTCCACTAAAACACCATCTTACTTCAAGAGAGAAAAACATCAGGGCACAGTCACAATCAAAAGCAAAATCAAACTCCAACCTTTGAAGTGTGTCTGGGATCCACTCACAATTTCTAGGCTCCTCCAAGGGCTTGGGTTACTTCCCAGCTCTACACTTTGTAGCACACACCTTGTCTTCTAGGCTCCAGCTGCCTGTACTCCACTGCTGCTACTCTTCTTGGTGATCATCTCATGGTACTAGCATCTCCAAAACACTGCTGTCTTCCACTGTAACTAGGCTTTATCAATAGCCTCTCATAAACTCTCTTCATTGTGCCAAGCCTCAACTCCTTTTCATGACCCTTTCAGTCCTGGGCTATCAATTGCAATTGAGGCTGCACCTTCACCAGTGACCTTCTGCGGTCTCTCACAGTCCTGAGCCTCAGCTGCTCTTCATGATCCCTTCATGCCTTCAAAACCAATACCACCTGGGTGACTCTTACACATTACCAAGTCCAGCCACAGCACAAGGTACAACCTTGGCTATCTTTGGAACACAGCCTCTGTGCTCTCTAAAAACACTTCCCAGAAGATTTCACCTCAGTGATGCTGGTCCCTTCTTAATCACTGCTAATTTATTTGCTCCATCTAACCAGCATCAATAGTCCCAGTGATGGAAAGTTTTCAATTTAGTAGTTATGGTATCTTATTAGTTACAGCTGATTCTTCAGCCCCAGCTAACCCGAAACCACAAAATCTTTACAGTAAAAATAGCAATGGCCCTGATAAAGAGTCTTAAATCTTTCCTCTGAAATTTCACAAGCCAGGCCTCCATCTGTTCTCTGCACTGTTCTCAACATTATCTTCCAAGCTCCTACACAACATCCCATAGAGCTCTTAACAGCAAATGTATCTTCTAGCCCAAATTTCCAAAGTCCTTCCACAGTCCTCCCCAAAACATGGTTAGATTGTCACAGGAATACCCCACTATGATGGTACCAATTTGTCTTAGTCAGAGTTTCTATTCCTTCATAAAACATCATGACCAAGAAGCAAGTTGGGGAGGAAAGGATTAATTTTGCTTACACTTCCACACAGCTGTTCATCACCAAAGGAAGTCAAGACTGGAACTCAAGCAGGTCAGGAAGCAGGAGCTGATGCAGAGGCCATAGAGGATTATTACTTACTAGCTTGATTCCTCTGGCTTGTTCAGCTCGCTTTCTTATAGAACCCGAGACTACTAGCCCAGAGATGACACCACTCACAAGGGGCCCTTCCCCCTTGATGACTAATTGAGAAAATGCCTTACAGCTGGATCTCATGGAGGCATTTTCTTAACTGAAGCTCCTTTCTCTGTGATAACTCCAGCCTATGTCAAGTTGACAGAAAACCAGCCAGTACACCAGCCCCAATTAAGTGTTGTCCTTTATAAGACTTGCCATGGTCATGGTGTCTGTTCATAACAGAAAAATCCTAAGACTCTATAGATCCTTTAAAGCATGTAGAAGGTGACAGAGGGACTTAATATGAAAAAGAATCACTGTTAGTGACATGAAAATGATGGAAGGTATACATGAGAAAGGGACTGAAAAGTCTATTAGAACTCAAAAATTCAGGCTCTAGATCATGTGCTAAAGAAATGGTCCAGATATACACTCGCAGTCGGACAGGACAGGCAGCTCCAGGTACAGAGATATCCCGTGTTTAACATCTCTTGGGACACAGACTGCCAAGCTTCTGCCTGTACTGAAGACCTGGGCAGCTCTGCAGTTCATCTGTGTACAAGCCTGTTATGGATCGTTTGCCCTGCAGAGTAATCAGCACTTGGAGAGGCTCCCCACTGCCATCTTTGATTCCAGTCAGACAGGACAGGCAGCCCAAGTACACAGAGACAACCCCAAGCACAACATTGCTTGGGACAAGGCACACCAGGGCTCCAATGGTACCCAAGAGTAGGACAGCCAGTCCATCAGCAATCTGTGACAGAGGAAACCCAGTCATCCACAGGAGCAGAAATAGCCTTATAGGCTTACAGGAGGTTCAACCACCAGACAATGATAACAGTACCAACTAACGCCAGAAATAACCAGATGGCAAAAGGCAAAAGTAGGACTGTTACTAACAGAAATCAAGGCAATATGGCAGCATCCAAAAACAAATCTCCAACAACAGCAAGTCCTTGATACCCCAACACACCAGAAAAACAAGATTTGGATTTAAAATCACTGGTCATCATGCTGTTAGAAGAACACAAGAAGTACATAAATAAATCTCTTAAAGAAATGCAGGAGAAAATGGATCAAAAAGTAGAAGCCCTTACAAGAGAAACACAAAAATCATTTAAAGAAATGCAGAAGAATATGGGTCAACAGATAGAAGCCAATAAAGAAGAAATGCAAAAATCACTTAAAGAAATACAGGAGAACTTGGATCAACAGGCAGAAGTCATGAAAGAGGAAACACAAAAATCTTTTAAGGAATTACAGGAAAACACAAACAAACAAGTGAAGGAACTGAACAAAGCCATCCAGAATAAAAAAAAAACAGAAGTAGAAACAACTAAGAAATTACAAAGGGAGACAACTTTGGAGATAGAAAACCTTGGAAAGTAATCAGGGGTCATAGATAGCAATATCAACAACAGAATACAAGAGTAGAAAGAATCTCAGATGCTGACGATACCATAGAAAGCATTGACTCAACAATGAAAGAAAATGCAAAATGGCAAAAAGCTGGTAACCCAAAACATCCAGGAAATCTAGGGCACAATGAGAAGACCAAACCTAAGGATTATAGGTATAGATGAGAGTGAAGATTTACAACTTAAAGGGCCAGCAAATATCTTCAACAAAATTATGGAAGAAAACTTCCCTAACCTAAAGAGAGAGATGCCCATGAACATAAAAGAAGCCTACAGAACTCCAAACAGAACAGAACAGAAATACCTCCTGCCACATAATAATCAAAATCCTAAATGTACTAAACAAAGAAAGAATATTAAAGGCAATAAGAAAAAAAGGCCAAGTAACATATAAAGGAAGACATATCAGAATTACACCAAACTTCTCACCAGAGACCATGAAAGCTAGAAGATCCTGGGCAGATCTCATGCAGACTGTAAGAGAACACAAATGCCAGTCAAGACTACTATACCCAGCAAAACTCTCAATCACCATAGATAGAGAAACCAAGATATTCCATGATAAAACCAAATTTACACAATATCTTTCCACAAAACCAGACCTACAAAGGATAATAGGTAGAAAACTCCAATACAAGGAGGGAAACAACACCATGGAAAAAGCAAGATAGTAACCTTTCATCAAACCCAAAAGAAGATAACCACTCAAACATAAAAATAACATCAAAAATAACAGTAAGTAATAATCACTATTCCTTAATATCTCTTAACATCAAAGGACTCAATTCCCCCAATAAAAAGACATAGACTAACAGACTAGACATGTATACAGGACCCAACATTTTACTGCATAGAGGAAACATACCTCAGAGTCAAAGACAAACACGACCTTAGATTAAAGGCTGGAAGACAACTTTACAAGCAAATGGTCTCAGGAAACAAGCCAGAGTAGCAATTCTAATATCAGATAAAATAGACTTTCAAACTAAAGTCATCAAAAGAGACACAGAAGGACACTTCTTACGGGTCAAAGGAAAAATACACCAAGAATTATCTATTCTGAAGATCTATTCTCCAAATGCAAGGGCACCCTCATTCATGAAAGAAACTTTTCTAAAGCTCAACGCACACATTGTACCTAACACAATACTTGTGGTTGACTTCAACACTCCACTCTCCTCAATGGACCAATTAGGAAAACAGAAACTAAATAGGGACACAGTGAAACTAATTGAAACTTTGGACCAATTGGATTTAACAGATATATATAGAACATTTCATCCTTAAGCAAAAGAATATACCTTTTTCTTAGCACTTCATGGTACCTTCTCCAAAAGTGACCTCATAATTGGTCAGAAGACAGTGCTCAACAGACATAAGGTCAAACTAATCTCATGCCTCTTATCAGATCACTATGGAGTAAGAGTGGTCTTCCATAGCAACAAAAACAACAGAAAGCCCACATACACATGGAGGCTGAACAATACTCTACTCAATGATACCTTGGTCAAGGAAGAAATAAAGAAAGAAATCAAAGACTTTCTAGAATTTAATGAAAATGAAGGCACAACACACCCAAATTTATGGGACACAATGAAAGCCGTGCTAAGAGGAAAACTCATAGCCCTGAGTGCCTCCAAAAAGAAACTGGAGAAGAGCATACACTAGCAGCTTAAAGGCACATCTGAAAGCCCTGGAACAAAAAGAAGCTACCCAGGAGGAGTAGAAGACAGGAAATCATCAAACTCAGGGCTGAAATTAATCAAGTGGAAACAAAGAGAACCATACAAAGAATCAACAAAACCAGGAGCTGGTTCTTTGAGAAAATCAACAAGATAGATAAATTGAAGACCTCAGAAAAATGGAAAAAACTTCCATGCTCATGGAATGGCCATCTTGCCAAAAGCAATATATAGATTCAATAGAGTCCGATCAAAATCCCAACTCAGTTCTTCAAAGAGTTAGAAAGAGCAATTCTCAAATTCATCTGGAATAACAAAAATCCCAGGATAGCTAAAACTATTCTCAAGAGTAAAAGAACTTCTGGGGGAATCAGTATCCCAGACCTCAAGCAGTACTACAGCAATAGTGTTAAAAACTGCATGGTATTGGTACAGTGACAGGCAAGTAGATCAATGGAATAGAATTGAAGACCCAGAAATGGAGCCACATTCCTATGGTCACTTGATCTTCAACAAAGGAGCTAAAACCATCCAGTGGAAAAAAGATAGCCTTTTCAACAAATGGTGCTGGTTCAACTGGAGGGCAGCATCCAAAAGAATGCAAATCGATCCATTCTAATCTTCTTGTACTAAGCTCAACTCCAAGTTGATCAAGGACCTCCACATAAAACCAGACACACTGAAACTAATAGAAAAGAAACTGGGGAAAACCCTGGAGGACATGGGCACAGGGGAAATGTTCCTGAACAGAACACCAATAGCTTATGTTCTAAGATCAAGAATTGACAAATGGGACCTCATAAAATTACAAAGTTTCTATAAGGCAAAGGACACTGTCAAAAGGACAAAATGGCAATCAACAAATTAGGAGAAGATCTTCACCAACCCTACATCCTACAGAGAGCTAATATCCAATATATACAAAGAACTCAAGAAGGTAGACTCGAGAAAGTCAAATAACCCTATTTAAAAAATGGGGTACAGAGCTAAACAAATAATTTTCACCTGAAGAATTTCAAATGACTGAGAAACACCTTAAGAAATGTTTAACATCATTAATCATTAGGGAAATGCAAATCAAAACAACCCTATGATTTCACTTCACACCAGTCAGAATGGCTAAGACTAAAAACTCAGGAGATATCAGGTGTTGGCGAGGATATGGAGAAAGAGGAACACTCTTCCACTGCTGGTGGGATTGAAAGCTGGTACAACCACTCTGGAAATCAGTCTGTCAGTTCCTCAGAAAACTGGGCATGACACTTCCAGAGGACCCTGTTATACCACTCCTGGGCGTATACCCAGAGGACATGCAATAAGGACACATACTCCACTACATTCATAGCAACCTTATTTATAATAGCAACCTTATTTATAATAGCCAGAAGCTGGAAAGAACACAGATGTCCCTCAATGGAGGAATGGATAGAAAAAATGTGGTATATTTACACAATAGAATACTACTCAGCAATTAAAGAAAATGAGGGAGTGGCTCTTCCAGTCAGCAGGGCTCTGTCTGCATGGTATTGGTACAGCGATAGACAAGTAGATCAATGGAATAGAATTGAAGATCCAGAAATGAACCCACAGACTTATGGTCACTTGATCTTTGATAAAGGAGCTACAACCATCCAGTGGAACAATGATAGCCTTTTCAACAAATGGTGCTGGTTCAACTGGAGGTCAACATGCAGAAAAATGCGAATTGATCCACTCTTATCTCCTTGTACTAAGATCAACTCCAAGTGGATCAAGGACCTCCATATAAAACCAGACACACTGAAACTAATAGAAAAGAAACTGGGGAAGACCCTGGAGGACATGGGCACAGGGGGAAAGTTCCTGAACAGAACACCAATAGCTTATGCTCTAAGATCAAGAATTGACAAATGGGACCTCTTAAAATTACAAAGTTTCTGTAAGGCAAAAGACACTGTCAGAAGGACAAAACAGCAACCAACAAATTGGGAAAAGATCTTCACCAACCCATATCCAACAGAGGGCTAATATCCAAAGAACTCAAGAATTTAGACCCCAAAGAACCAAATAATCCTATTAAAAAATGGGGTACAGAGCTAAACAAGGAATTTTCACCAGAAGAAATTTGGATGGCTGAGAAGCACCTTAAGAAATGTTCAACATCATTAGTCATCAGGAAAATGCAAATCAAAACAACCCTGAGATTCCACCTCACACCAGTCAGAATGACTAAGATTAAAAACTCGAGACAACAGGTGCTGGCAAGGATGTGGAGAAAGAGGATCAATCCTCCATTGTTGGTGGGATTGCAAGATAGTACAACTGCTCTGGAAATCAGTATGGCAGTTCCTCAGAAAATTGGGCATGACACTTCCAGAGGACCCTGTCATACCACTCCTGGGCATATAACCAGAGGATTGCCCTGCATGCAATAAAGACACATGTTCCATTATGTTCATAGCAGCCTTATTTATAATAGCCAGAAACTGGAAAGAACCCAGATGACCCTCAAAGGAAGAATGGATACAGAAAATGTGGTATATTTATACAATGGAATACTACTCAACAATTAAAAATAATGAATTCATGCAATTTGTAGGCAAATAGTTGGATCTAGAAAATATCATCCTAAGTGAGTCAACCCAATCACAAAAGAATACATATGAATTACAATCAATGATAAGTGGATATTAAGGAGCCCAGAAGCTCTGAATACTCAAGACACAATTAGCTAAGCAAAAGATTCCCAAGAAAAAGGATGGAGAGGACCCTGGTCTGGAAAAGACAAAATCCAGTTTTGTAGGAGAGTACCAGAACAGAGAAATGGTGGGGAGGGGGGTGATTGGGGGATGGGGGGTGGGAAAGAGGACTTATGGGACACATGGTGGAAAGAGGAAAGCATTTGGAATGTAAACAAAGAATATAGAAAATAATAATTAAAATGCTTCAAAAAATAAAGACAATGAATTCATGACATATTTAGGCAAATGGTTGGAACTGTAAAATATCATCCTATGTAAGGTAACCCAATCACAAAAGAATTCACATGGAATGCAGTCACTGATAAGTGGGTATTAATTAGCCTGGAATCTCTGAATACTCAAGACACAATTAACATATTAAATGATTCCCAAGAAGAAAGGAGAGGGTCCTGGTCCTAGAAAGGCTTGATCCAGCATTGTAGCGGAGTACCAGGACAGAGAAATGGGAGGGGGGTGATTGGGGAATGGATGGAGGGAAGAGGGCTTATGGGACTTATTGGGAGGGGGGAACCGGGAAAGGGGAAATCATTTAGAATGTAAACAAAGAATATAGAAAAAAACAACTTAGTCCAGAATTCACCAGTAGTCAAAGGTAGAGTATTAGATCATGAGGGCTCTAGTGCCTGGAATGGACTAGCCCGTTTATATATTCTCAGTTTACTAAAATCATGGGGAAGGGATTTTGCTATGAGAGTGATATTCCTCTTTAAGTATGGCTGCCATGAGGTGGGTTAGAAGATATCTTACTGCCTCAGGCTCCCTGCCATGACGTTTGCCTCCGTCTGCGCCCTGATGAACAGACCCATGTGATGATGTTCTAAAACAAGGAGTCTTAAGTAACCCTCCCTCAATTTCTCCTCTTCTTCTTGGGTATCTTTTCAAATGAACAGAAAGCATACCTGGTAAGATCAACCTCAAATTTCTAACTTACAAATTGTAAGGGGAAAATTCCAAGTTGTTTTGGCATCAATAAAGTTGTAGTGATTTATACCATTAGTCATCAAAACCTAACACTGTAATTTCTGGCCATTGGGGAAACTAACCCCTCAGCCAGTCATAGACCCATGGTGGCATCTCCTTACTGAAGAATTAAACAAACCAGTACCTGGACAGTCCAAGAAGCCAGAAGCCTTGGAATAAGAGGGGCCTATTGTTCAGCTAAGCCCAAGGCCTAGAAACCCCATGATGATCTGTTAATGCAAATCTGTATTTAAAGGCTGGAGGATTAGGAGTCTGATGTCCCTAGCAATTGAAGCCACACAAAACCTACCTGCTCAAGAAGAAATGAACAGGTAGACAAGGGAACAAACTTGCCTTTTCTCCCCACTTTTGTTCTATCTGCCTCTACCCTATGGCAGGCAGGTCTTCTCCAATCAAAGTACTAACACACATTCCAATAGTCTCTGAAAACATCCTCCCAGACACATCCAAAAGTATACTTCACAAATTTTCTAGATGTTTTTTCAAGTCAGTCTATCTAATAAGACACATTAGCCATCCTATCCTCTCCCCTAGATCTTTGCGGTAATCTGCTAAGTGATGCTTCTCTTACCCCCTTTCTTCTTTAGGTAGTCCTGTTCACAGACCCTAAAAGGAAATCAAATCATTTTACTACTTGCTCCAAACCTCCTCTGTGGCTTCACCATCCATCCCTGTCCAGTGGTCAAGCTTTCTCAGCCACTTTGGTCACCTGATTCATCCTTGATGGGTCACAAGCACCTGGACACCTGTACTTTTCATTTTTTTCTGGTGATGGGAACATGTACTTTTCTGTTTCACTGTAGGCTTTTATTTTTCTAAACCTACTTTATTTAGGGTTCTTTAATGGTTCCACCTCCCTTCTAGGCCCCTAGCCAAAGGGAAGAAAGATGGTGAATAGGACAAGGGGCTGGTGAACCTGTTTAGAAGTAGTTCCATGGGACGATTCCAATCTTCATTGTCAGGATGTCAGCAGTCTAATCCAATAGCAAACACCAAACACCAATCAGTCACAGCAACTCGATCGAGCAGAACCAGTAAGATACAACCGACTGGCATGAGTCAGCAGAAGCAGCAAAAATTAGGCAGAATACCATGAGAAGTTCTTTGGCACATTTCTCTCTTCTAAGTCACATCATGTGAAGATCATCAAAGCACTGCTTAACATAGCAATGCCAGAGCACCCTCTTACTGTTTATGGTTTACGGGGTCCCATTTATACCCTTTCCAAAGATCATGTGTCCTTGCAAACATCCAGTCCAGCAAAACATCACATGTCCTCTCACGTGTCTGTTTCAGCAAAACATCCTCTCACAGCTTCCAGAAAAACACCACATGACACAACTGAGTTTCCAAAGAAACCAGAAATATCCACTTCATTTCACAGCACTTATCTTTTTTTTTTTCATTTAGAGTTCTGCTTCAATGTCAATCAGCCTAAAAGTCCTTTTCGGGGTTATCCTATCTAAGGAGTTAGTTTCTTTCATCCAATTGTTCTGCCATGTTTATCTTCAGCTCATCATGGTGCCATGTACACCAACACACAAATGTAGACAAACTGGGAAAGAGATAGAGACACAGAGAGATAGACTGGTTTATTTAGGAAATTGACATGTCAAAGTGGATGAGGGGAATCTATAAGCCCCAGCCCTTAGAAGGAGGGCTTCAGGCAAAAAATTAGGCTTCTTTGGGGATGAGCTTTCTGATAGGTTATTCGATCCCACATAGTTATCCCTAAACATAGGAACATGTGAGCAATGATAAATAAACTCAGTAAAATAATTAATGGACAGTCATGAATCTAAGAGGAAATAGGGGTGGTCATAGGAGGATTCAGGAGGGGGGAAGAATAATTTAAATATAGTACATACACATAAAATTCTTTAAAAATAAATTTTTAATTTTTTTTAAAAAAGGATTAGCAGGCACAGTAATGAGGACTAAGTCAAGAGTCTTGAGTATGTGGGCAAGCTAGAGTCCCAGAAAAGTACTACACTTTAAACAACCTCTCCCTTTAGCAATCTGACCTTTTTATTAAGGCCTTTAAACGATTGGATTGGATTGGATCTATCCAAGTTGTGGAGGCAATCTGCTCATCTGAAATTCTAGTTCTTTGGAGGGTACTCACATCGGAAGGAAATACCTTCAATCCATCCAGACTATTAATTTACTGAAAACTAGATACCATGATCTAGCCATACTGCCATACAGCATTAGCTATCACAGGGCGTTTTATGTATTTATTTCCAGCCTCTCCGTCAGAAGATAAGCTCTATAGGAATAGGAATTTATCTGTCATATCCACTGTGATTTCTCTATTACCTGTAAAAGTGTCTGCATAAAAACCTGCACTCAATAAATGTGTTGAATACATAGTGACAAACTGCTTGTCCTCAGAAAGCCAGCTTCCCCGATAGACTTCACTGAATGCATGATGCAATCAACTAGGCCAGTACTTAAGCTAAGCTGGTGTCGTGGAGCTAAATCATTCTTCATAAGCTGAGAGGCATAATTGAAAACCCCACCTTCACAACTCTTGTGTTCTCTAAAGCTACAGCAATCAGCTCACTGTTACAGGTGTCAGAGAGGAAGACAATGGGCAATAGTGGACCCCTGGGTGCTTGAATATGTGGAGCAGTGAAGAGCTGAAACACAGGTTGAGGACAATGATGAAGAGATTGCAATTCCTGAGACAGGAATCACAGAGGAAGAACACAGAGAAACCCCACTGACTGCTGAAAATCCTGTCACTCATCAGAGACATCTCAGAACTTTCCTAGCAGCTCAAGGGCACTGTCCATAAAGGTGCACATGTTCTGTATTGACAAATGAAACCACCAGAAAACATAGACTTTTAAAAGCCATCCCAACTCAAAGTACAAATGCGGATATGCCACATAAAGCCATCATGACACATATAGTGTGAAGTTTGCTATGTGCCTAACTGGTAAACTATCCTTAAGCCAGGGCTTTAAGTGGGAGCTGATGAGCAAAAAGCCTGGAGCTTTTCTATTCACCTTTGCCCTCCGAACCAATGGCTGAAATATTTCTCCTTCTGAAGCCTACTATACACTTGACTGTGAATTGTATTTTGTTCATAAATCCTGTTTCCCTAGCAGCCATAATTTCTATCTTTCCATTTTATCCTGAGGTTAGAATCAAGTATCACCTATGAAAGTGTATGACCTAGGGTCTGGTGCATACTGGGGGCCTCAGATAGCATATGTCCTTAATTTGCCCAGTCCTCTCTTATCCCTTAACACAGATTTATGACAGGGGCAGTAATGATTCATACCTACTCTATGATATCCTTTCTGCACACTTCAGCTCTATTCAGAGTGCCACCTGTTGTGGCTGAGAAGTCTAGCAAGCATCTCACACTGACCTGAAACAAGTGGGTATCCATCACACACAGCATCTCTGAAATCATCCATCACATTCAGGGGTTCTTGTCCAAGCTACAAGAAGTAGAATATCCTAGGAAGACCCACTGTTACATTTGTAGCAAATGTTTTAGGAAGGAAAGGTGTTATCCACAATCAGTGACTCCCTGAAACTTCCAGAATTCAGTGAGTGGAGGAAACACTGTGTTTCATCCATCTACTAATGGATCACCATGCCAAAAAGATGTCATCATTAAACTCAGATCTCATTTCCTACCACTTCTGGGAGCTTCAAATGGTTATTTCATGTCTCATACATTTCCTAAATAAAATGAGGTGAAAATATATGTTTTACTGAGTCAAACGAAGGGTGAAAATTAAAAGTATGTACAAACAATCTAGAGAAGAGAGGACAACAACCCATTCTGCACTTTCTTCTCCAGGCATGACAAAATTGGGCATACTGAAGCCCAAGTCCCCAGCATGAGAAGATGAAAGGTGTGGGCTTTGGGTCATGTAATTAATACTCTTATAAGAACTACAAGAGAAAGATAACCTATCTATTGGCCACACAATGAGAGATAAGGATGTGGCCATCAGGAGACTCTGAAGAAGAAGACTACAATTATGTCATCACCTATTCCAAGATGTCCATATCTTCCTAGCAATAAGAAATATGTGGCATTGGCTTAAGCCATTAGCCTGTGGTAGTCTGCTGTAGCAGTCCATGCTAATTTAACATTTTCTTCATGAGATTCAGTGCTAGAAAAGAGACTGGTTCTCCAGGTTATGTCCTATCCCAAGTCTCCCACAGTCAGGCAGAGAAAGTTCACAGACACACATGAATATATGCATACATACATACATACATACATACATACACCACTTTGTTCTTCTATTTCACATAAAGAACAGGAAAAAAAGAATGTAATATAACTAAGAAAACTGTGCTAATAATTACTTACCCACCTGCACAACAGACACCCAGAAATACCTACTCAATTCAGGTTTGTCAGTTCCTGCTGCACAACTGAGCTTTCTTCCCACGCACCATCACTAAATCCGTCAAGCCAGGGCCAGGCTGCACATTTGTGGATTTCTAAGGCAAAACTAGTTTCACATATGCAGACCCTCATCCAATCATGGGTAAGAAAGGTTTCTAAGACCAACCCTTCACAGTTTACTCATGGAAACCAGCACAAACTTATACTGGAGTGGATCCCAAGCTGACAGCCATGTGCATACAGTGGGAGGAATATCAACCTGGAAGCCATATAAAATAGGGGTGGGCTCAGCATCAGGATCCTAAGTTAAAGATGAAAAAGCCAAGGCACAAGAGGTGAGTGCAAACCTTGACCCAAAGTCTTTGTTTTTAGTTTTTTTATTGAATGATTTATGAATTTATATTCCAAATGTTATCCCTTACTCCATTTCCCCTCCATAAGCCCCCATACGATCCCCCCTCCCTCTGCTTCTATGAGGGTGCTCCTCTACCCACCCATCCACTCCCACCTCACTATCTTGGCATTCCCCTACACTGGGGCATCAAGCCATCACAGGACCAAGGGCCTCTACTTCCATTAATGACAGACAAGGCCATCCTCTGCAACATATATGGCTGGAGACATGGGTCCCTCATGTGTACTCTTTGGTTGGTGGTTTAGTCCCTGGGAGCTCTGGAGGGTCTGGTTGGTTGATATTGTTGTTCTTCCTATGGGGTTGCAAACCCCTTCAGCTCCTTCAGTCCATTCTCTAACTCCTCCATTGAGGTCCCTGCAAATCAGTCCAATGGTTGGCTGTGAGCATTCACCTCTGTATTTGTCAGACTCTGGCAGAGCCTCTCACAAGACAGCTATCTCATGTTCCTGTCAGCAAGCACTTCTTGGCATCCGCAATAGTGTCTGCTGACACAAAGTCTTAATTCTCAGAGAAAAAAAAGATCTATAGAGGATTTAAAGCAGTGATTCTCAACCTGTTGAGAAATGTTGTAACACTTTAATACAATTCCTCATGTTGTGGTAACTCCAGCCATAAAGTGATTTATATTTCTACTTTATAACTGTAATTTTGCTACTGTTAAAAATCTGAAGCCCAAGTCCCCAGCATGAGAAGATGAAAGGTGTGGGCTTTGGGTCATATAATTAATACTCTTATAAGAACTACAAGAGAAAGATAACCTGTCTATTAGCCACACAATGAAAGATATGGATGTGGCCAGCAGGAGACTCTTAAGACAAAGACCACAATTACGTCATCATCTAATCCAAGATCTTCATATCTTCCTAGTGATAAGAAATAAATGGTATTTGCTTAAGTCATTAGTAAATATCTGTGTTTTCTGATGGTCTCAGGCAATCCCTGTAAAAAAAAGGGGGGGCCTTTTGACAACTCCAAAAGGGATTGCAATCTACAGATTGAGAACTTCTGATTTAGAGGCTTTCTGCTCTTGATTGGGAGATAATTGCATCTTTGTTTCATTCACTTAGTTTTTCTTTCAGGTTATAATGTGAGCAACTAACCAAAGTCATATTATCAGTAACTAACCAACATCAGTGGAAATCACACTGGATTGCTGCTCCCTTTTCCATTACCATAGAGAAATACTTGATCCTGGGGGACATATAGAAAAGGAGTACATCCACCTCACAGGCTGAGAGGTCAAACAGAATAATAGCAGCTTTGCTATTTCTCCCAGCTTCATCGCCTCATGATGAATGGCTTCAGAGTAGGGGAGCCATAGCAAGACAAGAAGCCAGAGAGACCAGGAGGTAGCCAGAATTAGCTTTTTCCAACCATTCCTTCACAACAACTAAGGGTACCACAAGATCTACTTTAATTTCTTCCAATGCCAGCATCCCCCCCAAAACCTAAGAACCTAGGACATTCTACTAAATGTCATAATCCCCCATGTCACCACAGCAAAGACCAAGTTTCCAAAACTTCTGAAGACCATATGCATCCATAATATATAATGTATAGGTATTGTCACATCCTGCTACAGTAACATAAATATCAAAAAATACCTTTTATATTCAAAACTACAATAATGACTAAACTTGTTGCTAAAGTTAGTTGATAAACCCACATTTTTCTGTTACATGTGTTCTCTCTTAAAAACACTGATAATTTTATTTAAATATGAATTGATTTGCATTGAATTTAAAGTAGATATTTAACAATAGGAAATGAATTATAATATATAAAATTTTGTATTTATTACAATGTAATAGATATTGCTGGATAAATATATTAGTCTTCGCCAGACCTCCCACTTGCTCCAAGTGGTTTAGAACTTAAAATGCAGAGAACTTTTGTGATTCACAGGACAGCTGTGGAGAGAGCACACTGATCTATGGAAAGCATGAGGAAGTTTAGAGGTGTGAGGCTAGAAGCATTTGTATTTAGGCAGATGTCTATATGGTCAGGATTATTGGCTCCTTCCAAATCCCTGAATAAAATTCTGCCATAAAGATAATACAAACTATTTTCTTGCTGGGCATAGGCTGAGACAGTGTGTGCCACTCTCTGTTGCTGCTGCTGCTGCTACTACTACTACTACTACTACTACTACTACTACTACTTATGATGCAGAGAAGACCACTGATAAGTCTTTTGACTTCAACATGTTAGCCAAGTAGAAATTGGGCTTTCCATTCTATCCAGTGCCTCTGACCACCTAGCAAAATTAGCAGCAGTTTTAGGTAATTGATTGACCATGTTCACAATTACATGGTGTTTTAGTATTGCCCTCAAGTATTAGTATCTTAATTGAGGCCTTCTAGTGCCTTAAAGGAGGAGTCAAAAGGTCAAATGCCCTCATGGGCTAAACAGATGATGTAAGTGAGTGAGGATGAAGTCAGAGGCTTATGACACTCTTGGTATATTGCAGTGCAAATACCAAAGTCCTTTCAGCATTGCCCACCCACCAGGATTTTGCAGACACTGATTTTCTGTGAAGGGTTATTGTATTGGTAACCTGTGTTCCTAAAGTTGTACATGTCTATTAAAGGCAGCATTCTGGAATTTTGTGTAACATACCCTGCTTCTTAAGGGCTATGATCCAAATTCGGCCAGCCTGATTCTATAACAACCAACTTAATGCACATACAGAAACGGGTTTCTCAGGCTGAGAACTGAGTATCCCAGTGGTGATCTCCCTCATCCTCTTGAGTATACCAAGTGAACATTGTTCAACAAAGACCTTCTCGTATGAATGCACAGTCTTGAAGGTATTAAGAATTGCATCTACAGATGAAAAACTGTGGTTCGGAGAGGTGACCCACTAAGCTCAACCTCATACAACTGGTGAAGAGTTGGGCTGGACTGTACTTCAGGTCTCAGCTGGTCTCACAGAAGTATGATCTATCTACCCCTATGTCTCACTTGTTCAAATGTTCCTCAGAAGTTCATTAAGAGCCATACAGAGCTAAACAGAGACTTTTCACCTGAAGAAATTCGGATGGCTGAGAAACACCTTAAAAAATGTTCAACATCACTAGTCATTAGGGAAATGCAAATTAAAACAACCCTGAGATTTCACCTCACACCAGTCAGAATGGCTAAGATTAAAAACTCAGAAGACATCAGGTGTTGGCGAGGATGTGGAGAAAGAGGAACACTCCTCCACTGCTGGTGGGAATGCAAGCTGGTACAACCACTCTGGAAATCAGTATGGCGGTTCCTCAGAAAACTGGGCGTGATACTTCCGGAGGACCCAGCCATACCACTCCTGGGAATATACCCAGAAGATTCACCAGCATGCAATAAGGATACATGCTCCACTATGTTCATAGCAGCCTTATATATAATAGCCAGAAGCTGGAAAGAACCCAGATGTCCCTCAACAGAGGAATGGATACAAAAAATGTGGTATATATACACAATGGAGTACTATTCAGCCATTAGAAACAATGAATTCATGAAATTCTTAGAGAAATGGATGGAGCTGGAGAACGTCATACTAAGTGAGGTGACCCAGTCTCAAAAGAATACCCATAGTATGCAGTCACTGATAAGTGGATATTAGCCTAGAAGCTTGGAACGCCAAAGACACAAATCACATATCAAGTGATGTCTCACAAGAAGAAAGGAGTGGACACTGGTGCTAGAATGGACCAAAACATCATTGTGGGAGAGTACAAGAACAGTAAAGTGGGAGGGGGTGGATGCGGGAGCAGGGGGAGGGAAAAGGACATGTGGGACCTTGGGGGTGGGGAACCAGAAAAAGGGAAATGAATTGTAAATATAGAATATATACAATAAAAAAAAAGAAAAAGAAAAAAAAAGAGCCAGTGCTGGCTTGATCCCGATGTCTCTGTCCCTAACGTTCTCACTGAGATATATTTAACAGCTTTAAAACAGAAACCAAGTAGCACAGAGTCTGGGCACCTGCTCAAACTGTTTTGCTTGCCTCTGGGATTTGACGCCCTAATCAATTGGTTTGGTGCTCTTCCAATGCCCAGATGTATATACTCTGATTTACACCAAAGAGCATCACAGTGCAACTTTGATTGGTTTCTTCATTTGCCCAAAGATTTTAACAGGTTGATCTTAGTAAGCTGAGTGTCCCTCTCCTTCTCCTCACTCATGGAAACATCATCATGACTTGCTGGTTCTTCTGGAAATAGCCACTTGCCATAGTGATAAATCTTGGGTTTGCTCTATAACCTCTGATGCATTTCACATTTTCCCACCAAATTCCACTGTCCAAATTTGGAGTCCCAACTCGACCACAAACAGATACAATTTCAGTTTGTGGGATTTTCCCAGCTTTTCTCTGCATCGTGGCTGCAAAGCCTGTACCACCAGCTGTGTGCGAGCCAGCCCTCCAAAAAAGGCAATTGTGCTCTGTGCTAGAATCGCTGCCTGCCCTGCTCTGGTTCTGCTGCCGGCTCTGCTCCTCCGGCAGCCTTTTCAGGATCCTGGAGCTGTTTCCAGCCCCTCCGCCCACTCACTAGTTAATGATGTAGGCCCCAGGAGCAGCTCACAATCCTTTAAAAGCCCCAAGGAACAAAAGGGAGGAAATTAGGCTTTCCCTTCTTCCCTACTTCCCTGAGAAGCTGCTAGTATCTTCTCCTTCACAGAGACCCCATTACTCTCCCACTCACTTAATCCAGAGTTGTTTTCAAGTTACTTAACATGTCCCAGGCGCTTATCTTAGATCTTGGAGAAAATAAGCTCAGTAAGACAGGTGCCTTTTGCAGGATCTCATCAAACAGCTGAGAAATGGATAAAGGAACAACATGGAAATTCAGCAGTTTTCAGAGCACAGAGCATGTATAATCATGATGTATATGTATATATGTGTGTATATGTGTATATATATATAAAATGTATTTGTATGTGTCTGTGCATACGTGTATATGTTACAAAGCTCCAAAGTCAAGTCTAACTTGTAAACCACACAAGTACCAACTCAGATATTTCGAGTCAAAAATTTACTCTGGCAGTAAACATTCGATCTCAGAGTCTTCTAGGTTTGAGATTGTAGAATTCTATTATTTTTCATTTATTGGCTCCTGTATCCCAAGCAGTTGGCATGTCGCAGTCCATTTATCTTCCAGAATGTCTTTCATTATTTTGTCACTGAATACATTATAGTGATTTTTATAGGGATTTTCCTACATGCACCACTTTAAGCAAATCATACAGTGTTGCAGCAGGAAGCCGGCCTCTCTATTTTAAGGAAAGGAAGCTAAAGTTCACCAAGGTTAAGTGGCTCTCACAAGGTTGTAGGGAAAGTCAAGGGACCAAGCTGAACCGCCTCTCTCAGTTCCAGAAGTTGCATTGTTTCCATGATGCAGCACTTTCGCCTTCCCTGGGAGACTTTGACTCCATGCACGCCCTTCCACCCTTTCTCCTCTTGATCATGAAGCCTTTCCATTTGCCATGAGAGACTTTTCTGACTGTCTTAGAGCTTCTATTGCTGTGAGGAAATACCATGACAAAAAAGCAAGTTGGGAAGGAAAAAGTTCATTTGGCTTACACTTCTATATAGCTGCTCACCAGGAAGTCAGGGCGAAACTCTAATAGGATTTTGGAGGCAGGAGGTAAAGTAAAGACCAGGAAAGGGTGCTGCTTACTGGTTTGGTTCATGTGGCTTGCTCAGCCTGCTTTCTTATAGAACCCAGGACCATCACCTAGGGATGGCACCACCTATAATGGCCTGGGCTCTCCCTCATTGATCACTAATTTCGAAATTGCCTTACTGCTGGATCTCATAGAGGCATTTCCTCAACTTGGACTCCTTTCTCTCTGATGATTCTGTCTCATATCAAGTAGATACACAAAACCAGGCAGTACAATAACCTACCTTAGAGATGTATACCAATGGTCCTCAAGTTTTTCTGTTTCACTGGGAAAAAAAGGTTCAGGATCAACCTTGTCTAGACTAAGATTTACCCTGACCCTAAGACAAGCTTGAAGATGCCATTCAGTCTTTCCAATCTTTTTTTTTCTATATTCTTTGTTTACATTTCGAAGGCTTTCCCCTTTCCCAGTTCCCCTCTCACCATAAGTCCCATAAGTCCTCTCCCCCCCCACCCGCCCCGCCTATTCCCCAATCACCACCCCACCATTTCTTTGTTCTGTTCTGGTACTCTCCTACAAAACTGGATCCAGTCCTTTCAGGACCAGGGTCCTCTCCTTCCTTCTTCTTGGGAATCTTTTGACTTGCTAATTGTGCCTTTAGTATTCAGAGTTCAATCTTTCCAGTCTTAACCTGCTGGGTATCTGGAGGCATCTACAAAGTCACATCCAATTTTAGAAATAAAATAATCTCTTGTTTAAAGTGTTGAATAGGATTTTCCTGAAAATCCTAGACAAAATGTAGTCATTAATGTTGATATAATATTATCATAAACATGTTGTTTCTGCATATTTTGCTTCCGGCAGTAAACAAGAGAATGGGATGCAGTAGTATAGAGAAATCTCCTGTGCTGTGATTACCTTTTCTGAAGAAGGCCAGTGGTCACATGATCAGTGGCACCCAGAGCTACCCTGTGAACTGTTCCCTCAATGGCTTATGGATTCTAAGTCCTCCATATACCAAAAATATACACACACACACACACACAAAAAGATGATGTGATAATTTACTGGCTCTACCCACAAGTCTTCTGAAAGAGACTTTGGAGTTTAAATAAAGAATGAGGGTTCTAAAGCCAAAGCATGTGCTAGATAAGAAGCAAGCCTGTAGGACAGCCATGCCAGAATCTGAATAGGAGATTCAAATAGCCATTAGGACTCTGAAGGAGGAAGACAATTATAGAGAGAGGAGGAGAAAGAAGAGTATGATAAGGGAGAAGAAGGAGAAGGAGGAGAAGGAGACAATGACAACAAAGAGGAAAAGAAGGATTAATAAACAGGACAGGAAAGCATGGGGGAGGGGAGTATCTGTGACATCTGGAGCAATAATTGCAGAAAAAAGTACGGTGCAATCACTGTGCCGGGATTTGAACCATACTCCCTGTGCTCTTGACCATTGGCAGCCACAGATTTCTCTGCCTCCTGGGACTAAGAAAGTAATAGAAATGAAATTTGGGTAGGTGAAGAGGCCAGTATCAAGGTAGACAGCATAGAGTCATTAAAAAGAATCAGCTGCTAATGTATTTTAGACAAATGATATTGTGTGGGAACATGAGCCAAATATGTCTGGTCTTCTGGCTTTTCAAGAGAAGCCAGAAATCCAGCTATCCATGGGAAAATTCCAGTGTTTTAATGTTGAGCACTAATTCTCTCTCTCTCTCTCTCTCTCTCTCTCTCTCTCTCTCTCTCTCTCTCTCTCTTTGTCTCATCTAAGTGGTGGATTTAGTCTACAGGCCTCCAACTTGAAATGTAAATAAAGAATATATCAAATAAAAAAATAAATACTAATTTAATTGGGGAGAAGGGGTGTTTTTAGTGCAATGTCAATAACTGTTTTTGAGCAGAGACAGGAAAGCAGAGAGATGTGTTATCAGCATTCCAGAGATGAGAGCACTTAGAGGCAATTTCTAGGAGCAAACTCCAAAGGTAAGAACTCATCGGAGGATATAAACTACTTTATGAATCCAAGGAAGAGATATGTATACCTCAAATTAAAATGGAAGAAGAGCCAGGTTTATACTTCCAGCTGAAAGAAATATACATGTGTGTATGTGTGTGTGTGTGTGTGTGTGTGTGTGTGTGTGTGTGTATACATATATATATGCGCCATGGTGAAACCCATTACTTTGTATAGCAATGTAATCTGTCATTTTTAAAGTTACAGATTATAGACATGCTGTCTTATTGTCTGCTTTCTGCTCAGTTGTGAACCAAACACCTCTGCACCAGGTGTCCCTACCATCATAGTGATCTGCCCAATTACTTGGGACCAGGTCACTACAGTCCAACACCTCTGAAACCAAGAGTCAAAATAAGCCCTTCTTCTCCTTAAATGATTTATGTCGGGTATTTTGTCATTGAGATTCAAGAGACATGAATAGGTAGGATGAATAGAGTTTTAGCTATGGGTACATAGACATGAAAGTAGAGAAGGGCAGCACATGCTCCCCATATCCACTGTTCTTTCCAAAAAGATTCTACAGCTGGAGGCTGAACAAACCTAAGTAACCTTCCTCTGAACCTAAGGCATCCTGAAAACAAACCTGCTTTTTGCAGCTGTTTCTCGGTGCCTTTCTTGTCTCTGTAGACATGGGGCTTATTCTAGGCAACGATAAAGCAACTAAAGCAAGATGCATCCTGCCTGAAGTTTCCTGTCTGCCTGTCATTTCCTTTACTCATGTCTCAGTTTCCACGCCATGGTCATGATAAACTCTATCCTCTAAAGTTGATAACAAAATCACCAATGGTGCAGGTAGCACAGTCTGACCTCGAAGAAGTTATGCAGCCCACTTGAACTTCTGATACTCTCACTGCTGCCTCTACCTCCCAAGTATGAAGTTATAGGTATGTACATACCACTGTCAAAATGCAGCCCAAGAATGGAGTTATGTGAGAATTCTGAGTGCTTATGGGAAAAGGCCAGGAATACAAGACAAGGGTATTATGATCTAAGCTTCTTCAAAACACAGAATTGTTCTTGGAACATGTTTTCATGCTCCTCCCAGGTGTAGGAGATAGGAGTGAGTTTACCTTAGTCATTGTTATTTATATGCCTCTATGGAAAAACATGTTTTTGCCACATGTGGCTTGTCATTGTGATTGAACACATTGCTTTCATGATTCTTCTTAACCCTCAGAGTATAAATTGCCTGACACTCTGAATAAAGTTGGCTATTGCATAAGACTTTAGTCTAACTCAGTTTTAGACTCTGCTCTCCCAGGTTCAAGCTGCTGACTAGGTCAGTAAACATAACACATCCGGTGTATGCAGTGCTAGGGATCAGAACACTGGGCATATGAGGCTGTCACTCTAACAACTGAGACACATTCCCAGCCCAAATAAATAACACAGAGTAAGAAAAGCATGGGATTTTTTTTCTCCCATGCTATTTCTTTGTAGCAAACTTCTAAGAATTTTTATAGTTGTTGATTTAATAATTCACAGTTCATAATGATTACTCCTCAGCCACATTAATTCTGATCCATACAAGGCGATCAGACAATTTTCAAGGACAAGGAAGACTGTTTTCGACCTTTTGGGAAGTGAAATTTAGAGTTTATCCCCCAGGTAAATAATGATTACACAGTAATAAACTGTGTGATTGCGTTTAATCTGTGCCTAGGGTCAGGAATGGCAATGAGAAGCAGCAGCAACAGCCAGTGAGGAACAGTGCTTGTGGAAGAATTCAATGGTGCAGAGGTCTTGGGCTTTCACTTTCAACTGTTACGCTGAGTGATGAAGAGGATACAACACACTACCCGAGGCTTCCAAGTAGAAGACCAGAGCATTCCCAACCGTATCCAAGGAGTGTGCTCTCAGATCTGTCTAACAGAATGAGGTAAGTGAAGCTCACATTTACTGCGATTAAACAAACGTAGGTAGGTGACATTCCATTCTGCAGCTTGCATTTAGAGTTCTACCTTCAGTGAGGCAGTGTCCTTGCTAGGCTGGGTTCAGGAAAACAGAGTTGGGTTGCTTGGGCTTCAATCCAAGTTGTAGGATATCCTGCGCCCTTGACCTTGAGTTCTCACACACTTAGTCATGGGGACTTCCTAATGAGGTTATATGAAATCCATAAAGAGACACACTGAAAGTATTATGGTGGCATTAATTACAATACCTCATTCAGGACCAGAAGTTAGGTCACCCGCATAAATGTGCTTCTCAGAAAACAAAAGTTAATCTTCATACTTTTAGAAAAGCTTTCAAAACCACACCATATGTTAAATATCCCCACAGGCTGAAACTGGATGTAAGAATACAATATTTAAGATAAGAAGGCACGGGGGGTTTATCTAAGTTTGCTACTCAGAAGTGAGGGTCCCTGAGCAAGTCTCAGGAGGCCTCTGGGTACAGTTTGCTGCCATTTTAAATTATGCATACTCTTCTCATAGCTGACAGAGAAAATACTTGTGAAAAAATGCTCTGCAAACTTATCTACCAACAAAAACCACCATTGTTCATTTTTCTCAATGATTTAAAGCTACTATTATGTACGTAGAGTGGTATACCATAATATGATAAAATTTTACCACCTGTGGTAAATGTAAAGAATAACATTATTCCTCAGCTGGAGGGAAGGCTTCCTACCCAACTCCTCCCTTCAGTGCTGGGATTTTATCTGACTTGAACTTGAGCAGAAGTATTTTGTTTTGTTTTGTTTTATATCATCCAACCACACATCATCCAAAAATAAGCCTTGTTTACTTATTTAGGTCTATTTTTTGCAACAACAGAAAGTGGCCCCAGGCCTTAAACACTCTTATACCAACAGATAACTGTGGCTTTCACCATCATCGAGGAAGCTTCTTATTGGAACTGATGGAGACCATCACAGAAATTCACATCTGCTCACACGCATCACAACTGGTCAAAGTGTACAGAACAATGGTGTGGTCCCAACCCTACAACAAACACCAGCCCCTGAGGCATAGGGAACATCAGGGAAGAGCCAGGTAGAAACACAGACCCAAAGGACCAGGACATGAACTGAGGGTATGTATTTTATATATATAACAGGGAGGTTCCAGCCAAAAAAACTCAACAATATGGTCACCTAAACAAGACCAAAACAATGGCAACACCAGGTGACTTGCTAGCATAATGGAGTAAATCTCACAAGACTCCACCCCTAGACGAAAAGCTACAGACAATGGCTGCTGAGAGAAGCAATCTTCTTTCCACAGATGAGTCCTCTAAGAGGTTTTTCAATCCCAAACTGTTTCCTCTCATTACACACACACACAATACACATTCACACACATACATATACATATACATATACATATACATATACATATACATATACATATACATATACATATACATGAGCAACACTAAATAGACTGAGCAGATTGTATCTATATATATATACACATGTGTATGTATTATGTGTGTGAATATGTGTATGTGTGTTTATATGTGCATGTGTGTATATGTATATGTGTGTATCTGTGTATATGTGTGTAAGTGTATATATGTGTGTGTGACTGTATTTATGTGTGTAGGTGTGTGTGTGAATGTGTGGATGTGTGTGTCTTTGTGTGGATGTGTGTGTATCTGTGTATGTATATGTGTAAAAGAAGCAGTCATAAATTTTAAGGGGGGACAAAAAGTCAGAATAAAGAGAGAGAGGAATGGAAATAGTGTAATACACTACTCATTTATATAAAACTCTCAAAAGTTTAAAGTTTTTCATTTAAAATGATAAGCAAACAGACAATAAAAGATATATCTGGCTCATAGATATGTAGCTATAAGAATAGAAAGTAATTAAGATATAATAAAATTGTTTGGGTAGAAAAACTATATTCAAATTTATGTAAATTTAATATAATAAACTAAGCAGAATGGAAATAAGCAGTTGAAACTAGATGTTTCTTACCTACAAAATTTGCTAATCCATGAGAGACTTGTCTAAATTATAAAAAATGGATTATAAACTACACTGAAAGAAACTACCTTTTATACATTATGCAATCCTTTGTCGAACAGATTAGCATAATTACTTTTTTCCACCCACAACTTCCTTCTTCCCAGACCTACTACCTGCATTATTATGACATTTTTAATTTGCCAGTGTTTAGAGAGTTTGCTTGTTATATTAAAACAATGATTAAAATTGAGCATGATATTAATACTGTAAAATATATGTGACCAATATCTTTTGGCATGTGTACACAGGTATGTAAGTGTGCATGTGTGGGGGCCCATAAGTGTGTGCAGATGTACCTACTGTGTTTGTATGTATCTGTGTGTCTGTGTCTGTATGTACGCCTGTGTATCTGCATGTCTGTATGTCTATGTGTGTGTGTGTGTGTGTGTGTGTGTGTGTGTGTGTGTGAGAGAGAGAGAGAGAGAGAGAGAGAGTTAATGGGTAAACAGGCTGCCATCAGGAGTCTTCCTCTATCACTATCTATGATATTCACAGAGTTTGCTGATATAGGCTATTCTTGATAGACAGCTCATTCTGGAGGTCCCCTGCTCTGCCTTCGGGGTGCTGGAATTAGAGATGAGCTGTCACACTCATGCACCATTTTTGAGGTTCCTCAAATCTGAGCTCAGGTCCTCCATGCTTGTGAGGCCAGCACTGATTAACAGTCCTGGGCCCTGAGTGAGTGACATCTTGAATACTTACCATGTAGCACGTGATCAGTCAGTCAACATGCTGATGGACGAACCGGAAAGTAGGGAGGAGTATCAGAATGAAGCAAGTATTTCAAAAAGGGTGTGCTGTGATCTTTTCAGCTTTCTAGGAAATAAGAACAACTACAAATGGGCACGTGTCCCTGCTTCTTGGTGTCTGAAAGCTTGTTGTTTGGATTTTCATCAAGGAGCAAACCCTTGCCATGCCTTTTGAAGAAATTCGCCTTGATATTGCCTTCTAAGCATTTCTAGTCCTGAGGGTTTCAGCCTCTTGTTATGAAAAGGGCAAATTGGCTGATTATAATCTTGCTTTTGATATTCATTTGCTGAGACTTTGTTACTGAATGTCATCTGGCACTCACTGTTGTTGAACAAAGAGTGGAAAATGATGTGCCTGGAGACAGAAAAATCAGGAAATATAAACTTATCTATAAAGGTAAAGGAGGACAAAAGAGTGAAAGGCCTAAAGATGGAAGGATAACTTCCTGTGACTTCGATTTTCCATTATCCCCATGCTTTTATAGCATGGTGTTGGACAATGGGGACATAGACTTGGATTTGACATTAAGAATCAGAAACATGTAGATTCCAATCCAGTGTCTGCCCTGAATCTCAGGGGAGTTGCCTTTCTAACCCTCTATTTCTTCAGCTATAAAACAACAATCCTAATTACACTGGCAGGGTCTATAAAACTGAGTCAACATATATGAAGTTTGTGGGTCACTGCTGAGTGCCAAACAAGGAATACACACTACATAAGGACAGGAATTATTTCTACTCACCTAGGTTTTAGCCTTGTTGCATTATCTAGGTTGGTTTACCAGTTAACAGAGTAATAGCAACTTCTACATAAAGAAAATTCTTACTTCTCGGGAGACTTGAATGTTCTAGGTCAGGACAATGGGAGTATATACATAGAAACTGGATAGGTCATCTGCTTTATATGAGTGGTATTCATGTGGGAGAGATTGCTATAAGACATATTCACTTTTAAACCGGAAGGACCTTGAGGACTCACCTAGTGGTCTCTAATGTGGTTGCCAACTTTTGACATCACCATATTCAATTAGCACCTTGATCAGCACATATTTGGGGCCCCAACTCAGAGGGTTTATTCAGTAGATCCAAAGAGGCATGTGATTTTTCACTAATTACAAGTTTCCACATTAATACTGATGTCACTGGCTGGGGAATACAGCTTGAAAGCCACTGATCTTGACAGATGCTTCTTTTTTTTTTTTTTTTTTTTTTAGCTATTTTTATTTTCTATATTCTATGTTTACATTTCAAAGGCTTTCCCCTTTCCCAGTTCCCACCCACCATAGTTCCCATAGTTCTTCTCCCCCCCAACTATTCCCCAATCATTCCCCCTCCCCCCTCGGTTTCTTTACTAAACTGGATGCAATCTTTACATGCCCAGGGTCCTCTCCTTTCTTCTTCTTGGGAATCATTTGACTTGCTATTTGTGTCTTGAGTATTTAGTGCTTCTGGGCTCATTAATATCCACTTATCAGTGATTGCATTTCATGTGCATTCTTTTGTGATTGGGTTAGCTCACTCAGGATGATATTTTCCAGGTCTAACCATTTACCTACAAATTGCATGAATTCATTATTTTTAATTGCTGAGTAGTATTCCATTGTATAAATATACCACATTTTCTGTATCCATTCCTCTTTTGAGGGATATTTGGGCTCCTTCCAATTTCTGGCTATTATAAACAAGGCTGCTATGAACATAGTGGAGCATGTGTCTTTATTGCATGTAGGGGAATCCTCTGGGTATATGCCCAGGAGTGGTATGCCAGGGTCCTCTGGAAGTACCATGCCCAATTTTCTGAGGAACCGCCAAACTGATTTCCAGAGTGGTTTTATCATTTTGCAATCCCACCAACAGTGGAGGAGTGTTCCTCTTTCTCCACATCCTCGCCAGCACTTGTTGTCTCTTGAGTTTTTAATCTTAGCCATTCTGACTGGTGTGAGGTGGAATCTCAGGGTTGTTTTGATTTGCATTTCCCTGATGACTAATGATGTTGAACATCTCTTAAGGTGTTTCTCGGCCATCCGAATTTCTTCTGGTGAAAATTCTTTTTTTAGCTCTGTGCCCCATTTTTTGATAGGGTTATTTGGTTCTTTGCGGTCTAACTTCTTGAGTTCTTTGTATATATTGGATATTAGCCCTCTGTCAGATGTGGGGTTGGTAAAGATCTTTTCCCACTTTGTTGGTTGCCGTTTTGTCCTTCGGACAGTGTCCTTTGCTTTGCAGAAACTTTGTAATTTTATGAGGTCCCATTTGTCGATTCTTGATCTTAGTGCGTAAGCTACTGGTATTCTGTTCAGGAACTTTTCCCCTGTGCCCAAGTCCTCCAGGGTCTTCCCAAGTTTCTTTTCTAATAGTTTCAGTGTGTCTGGTTTTATGTGGAGGTCCTTGATCCACTTGGAGTTGATCTTAGAGCAAAGAGATAAGAGTGGGTCAATTCACATTCTTCTGCATGTTGACCTCCAGTTGAGCCAGCACCATTTGTTGAAAAGGCTATCTTTATTCCATCGGATGGTTGTGGCTCCTTTATCAAAGATCAAGTGACCATAAGTCTGTGGGTTAATTTCAGGGTCTTCAATCCTGTTCCATTGATCTGTTTGCCTGTTGCTATACCAATACCATGCAGTTTTTAACACAATTGCTCTGTAGTACTGCTTGAAGTCAGGGATATTGATTCCCCCAGAAGTCTTTTTATTGTTGAGAATAGTTTTAGCTATCCTGGGTTTTTTGTTGCTCCAGATGAATTTGAGAATTGCTCTTTCTAGATCTATGAAGAATTGAGTTGGGATTTTGATGGGGATTGCATTGAATCTGTATATTGCTTTTGGCAAGATGGCCATTTTTACTATATTGATCCTGCCAATCCAGGAGCAAGAAATATTTTTTCCATCTTCTGAGGTCTTCTTCGATTTCTTTCTTCAAGGACTTGAAGTTCCTGTTGTACAGATCTTTCGCTTGTTTGGTTAGAGTTACGCCAAGATACTTTATGTTGTTTGTGGCTATTGTAAAGGGTGTTATTTCCCTAATTTCTTTCTCAGCCTGCTTGTCCTTTGAGAACAAGAAGGCCACTGACTTGCTTGAGTTAATTTTATAACCTGCCACTTTGCTGAAGTTGTTTATCAGCTGTAGAAGTTCTCTGGTGGAGTTTTTTGGGTCGCTTAGGTAAACTATCATATCATCTGCAAATAATGATAGTTTCACTTCTTCCTTTCCAATTTGTATCCCTTTGACTTCCTTATGTTGTCTAATTGCTCTTGCTAGAACTTCAAGTACTATATTGAAAAGATATGGAGAGAGAGGGCAGCCTTGTCTAGTCCCTGATTTTAGTGGGAATGCTTCAAGTTTCTCTCCATTTATTTTGATGTTGGCTACTGGTTTGCTGTAGATTGCTTTTACTATGTTTAGGTATGGGCCTTGAATTCCTGCTCTTTCCAAGACTTTTAGCATGAAAGGATGCTGAATTTTGTCGAATGCTTTTTCAGCATCTAATGAGATGACCATGTGGTTTTTTTCTTTCAGTTTGTTTATGTAGTGGATTACATTGATGGATTTCCGTATATTGAACCATCCCTGCATCCCTGGGATGAAGCCTACTTGATCATGGTGGATGATCGTTTTGATGTGCTCTTGGATTCGGTTAGCAAGAATTTTATTTAGTATTTTTGCATCTATATTCATCAGAGAAATTGGCCTGAAGTTCTCTTTCTTTGTTGGATCTTTTTGTGGTTTAGGTATTAGCGTAATTGTGGCTTCGAAGAATGAGTTGGGCAGTGTCCCTTCTGTCTCTATTTTGTGGAATAGTTTGGAGAGCATTGGTGTTAAGTCTTCTTTGAAGGTCTGGTAGAATTCTGCACTAAAACCATCTGGTCCCGTACTTTTTTTGGTTGGGAGGCTTTCTATAACCCCTTCTATTTCTTTAGGGGTTATGGGACTATTTAGCTGGTCTACTTGATGCTGATTTAATTTTGGTATTTGATATCTGTCTAGGAAATCGTCCATTTCCTCCAGATTCTCCAGTTGTTTTGAGTATAGACCTTTGTAGTAGGATCTGATGATCTTTTGAATTTCCTCAGTTTCTGTTGTTATGTCTCCCTTTTCATTTCTAATTTTGTTAATTTGTATACTGTCTCTGTGTCCTTTGGTTAGTCTGGCTAAGGGTTTATCTATCTTGTTGATTTTCTCAAAGAACCAGCTCCTGGTCTTGTTGATTCTTTGTATGGTTCTCTTTGTTTCTATTTGATTGATTTCAGCCCTGAGTTTGATGATTTCTTGTCTTCTACTCCTCCTGGGTGAATTAACTTGTTTTTCTTCCAGGGCTTTAAGCTGCTAGTGTATGCTCTCTCCAGTTTCTTTTTGGATGCACTTAGAGCTATGAGTTTTCCTCTTAGCACTGCTTTCATTGTGTCCCATAGATTTGGGTAGGTTGTACCTTCATTTTCATTGAATTCTAAAAAGTCTTTGATTTCTTTTTTTATTTCTTCCTTGACCAAGGTGTCATTGAGTAGAGTATTGTTCAGTTTCCATATGTATGTGGGCTTTCTGTTGTTTTTGTTGTTATTGACGACCACTCTTACTCCATGGTGATCTGATAAGAGGCATGGGATTAGCTCGATCTTCTTGTATTTGTTGGCATCTGTCTTGTGACCGATTATATGGTCTATTTTGGAGAAGGTACCATGCGGTGCTGAGAAAAAGGTATATTCTTTAGCTTTAGGATGAAATGTTCTATATATATCTGTTAAATCCAATTGGTCCAGAGTTTCAATTAGTTTCACTGTGTCCCTGTTTAGTTTCTGCTTTCCTGATCGGTACATTGAGGAGAGTGGGGTGTTGAAGTCACCCACAATTATTGTGTTAGGTGTAATGTGTGCTTTAAGCTTTAGTAAGGTTTCTTTTACGAAGGAGGGTGCCCTTGCATTTGGAGCATAGATATTCAGTATTGAGAGCTCTTCCTGGTGGATTTTCCCTTTGGCCAGCAAGAAGTGACCTTCTGAGTCTCTTTGGATGATTTTAGGTTGAAAGTCAATTTTATCTGATATTAGAATGGCTACTCCAGCTTGTTTCCTGAGACCATTTGCTTGTAAAATTGTCCTCCAGCCTTTTACTCTAAGGTAGTGTTTGTCTTTAACACTGAGATGTGTTTCCTGTATGCAGCAAAATGTAGGGTCCTGTTTCCGTATCCAGTCTGTTAATCTATGTCTTTTTATTGGGGAATTGAGTCCATTGACGTTAAGAGATATTAAGGAATAGTAATTATTACCTCCAGACATTTTTGAAATTATATTTATTTATCTTATTTATTTTTTATATTCGAGAGGTTATCTTCTTTTGGGTTTGATGAGAGGAGGTTTCTATCTTGCTTCTTCTCGGGTGTAGTTTCCGTCCTTGTCTTGGTGTTTTCCCCCTATTATCCTTTGTAGGGCTGGATTTGTGGAGAGATATCTTGCAAATTTGGTTTTGTCATGGAATACCTTGATGTCTCCATCAATGGCAATTGAGAGTTTTGCTGGGTAAAGTAGTTTTGGCTGAAGTTTGTGTTCTCTTAGAGTTTGCATGATATCTGCCCAGGATCTTCTAGCTTTCATGGTCTCAGGTGAGAAGTCTGGTGTTATTCTGATAGGTTTTCCTTTATATGTTACTTGGCCTTTTTCTCTTGCTGCCTTTAATATTCTTTCTTTGTTTATTACATTTGGAGTTTTGATTATTATGTGACGGGATGTATTTCTGTTCTGGTCCAGTCTGTTTGGGGTTCTATAGGCTTCTTGTATATTCATGGGCATCTCTCTCCTTAGGTTGGGGAAGTTTTCTTCCATAATTTTATAGAAGATATTAGCTGGCCCTTTAACTTGTAAATCTTCACTCTCGTCTATACCTATAATCCTTAGGTTTGGTCTTCTCATAGTGTCTTGGATTTCCTGGATGTTTTGGGTTACCACCTTTTTGCATTTAGTATTTTCTTTGACTGTTGAATCAATGGTTCCTATGGTATCTTCGGCTTCTGAGATTCTGTCTTCTATCTCTTGTATTCTATTGTTGATACTTGCGTCTATGGCCCCTGATTTCTTCCCCAGGTTTTCTATCTCCAATGTTGTCTCCCTCTGTGATTTCTTAGTTGTTTCTACTTCTGTTTTTAGTATCTGGATGGATGTGCTCAGATCTTTCGCTTGCTTGATTGTGTTTTCATGAATTTCTTTAATAGATTTTTGTGCTTCCTCTTTCATAGCTTCTACTTGTTGGCCCACGTTCTTCTGTAGTTCTTTAAGTGACTTTTGTCTTTCTTCCTTATTGTCTTCTTCTCTTTGATCCATCTTCTCCTGCATTTCTTGAAGTGATTTTTGTATTTGCCTCGTAAAGGCTTCTAACTTTTGATCCATTTTCTCCTCTATTTCTTTACGAGATTTTTCTATGTGTTCAGCTACCAGCATCCTGACCAGTGATTTTATATCCAAGTCTTGTTTTTCTGGTGTTTTAGGGTATCCAGGGATTCCTGTTGTTGGAGAACTGGGTTCAGATGCTGTCATGTTGCCTTGATTTTTGTTAGTAACGTTCCTTCGTTTTCCTTTTGCCATCTGGTTATTTCTGGTTTTAGTTGGCCTTGTTGTCAGTGGCTGGTGTTTGAATCTCCTGTGAGGCTGGGCTCACCTGTTGTTTCTCTATTGGTGAATATGTGTGACTGCTGCTTTAAGGGATCATAAGCTGGCTGCCACCCATGCGATTGTAGCCCCTGTTGGAGTCTGTCTACCTGGGCTTCTCCAGCTGTGTCCTGGTTGCAAGGAACTCCGAGAGCCTAGCAGATCCCCCGTGAGGGTAGCCCTGGAAGGGGTGTTTACCTGGGTCTTTCCAGCTATGTCCTGGTTGCAATATGGAGGCCCGTTGCTACCACTGGTCCAGGGGCCGGCGAGCTGGTTGCAGAATGCAGCCTCGGTACTCGCCAGCGGGCACGGGAATGTCCCACAGAGCCTGGGCCTTTCCAGCTGTGTCCTGGTTGCGATATAGAGGCCCGCCGCTACACTGCTGGTCTAGGGGCCGGCGAGCTGGTTGCAGAAAGCAGCCTTGGTGCTCGCCAGAGGGCTCGGGGATGTCCCACAGAGCCTAGGCGGGACTCCGCCTGCTTGGCTCCGAGACCCTAGCAGATACCCCCGTGAGTGTAGCCCTGGAAGGGGTGTTTACCTGGGCCTTTCCAGCTGTGTCCTGGTTGCAATATGGAGGCCCGCCGCTACACCGCTGGTCTAGGGGCCGGCGAGCTGGTTGCAGAACGCAGCTTAGGTGCTCACCCAAGGGCGGGGATGTCCCACAGAGCCTGGGCCTTTCCAGCTGTGTCCTGGTTGCGATATGGAGGCCCGCCACTACACCGCTGGTCTAGGGGCCAGCGAGCTGGTTGCAGAACGCAGCTTAGGTGCTCACCCGAGGGAGGGGATGTCCCACAGAGCCTGGGCCTTTCCAGCTGTGTCCTGGTTGCGATATGGAGGCCCACCGCTACACCGCTGGTCCAGGGGCCGGCGAGCTGGTTGCAGAACGCAGCCTAGGTGCTCACCAGAGGGCGGGGATGTCCCACAGAGCCTGGGCCTTTCCAGCTGTGTCCTGGTTGCAATATGGAGGCCCGCCGCTACACCGCTGGTCTCGACAGATGCTTCTTAATACTTACTATATAGTAGAGCCATCTAGAAACTTATTCTGAAACCTAAAGGATACCTCGTCCCAATTAAATGAGAACTTCTATATGAACATTCAGAAACCATTAGTTCCCTAGGTAATTTAGCAAAAGGCCAACTTATTTCCTAACTGAAGAATCAAGACCTTCTTGATGACGAAGGACAATGTCTACATTCTGAGACTCCATTCTTCCACTGAGAGTTTTTGATGGTTCACTAATGAACCCTGACTCTCAGGAAAAAAATTGAAGTACTACATAGATGATGTGATAATCTTCTTTATTTGGAGAAACACCAACAGTACATGTCATCAACATACTAGTTATATAAAATAATTTTGAACACACATGTTTTATATATAATATAAGTAATAAATTATTAACAATCATGATGGCTTAAAGCAACATTTACTGTCTCACAGCTGTTGAGTCTAAAGTTATACCCAGACTGTAATCATCTTAGAGTTTGGCCAGAAGAATGTCCACTTATAAATCCATTCTGATTTCTGTTAGAAGGAATCATATCTTCATTTGCTGTCATTAAAGGCATTGTGACCTTTTCACGTATACCTCTCTATGGGGCAGCTATAAACATAATACCTGACTTCCTTTAGAAGGAGTCTGAGAGCAACATAGTGGGTAAGAAAACCCTAATCTGCCTTTATGATATTTGGAAGTGATATCTCATCTCCTTTGGTCATCAGAAATACCTCACTACATCCAGCCCACATTCAAGAAAAGAGGATTATACAAGAGCATGTGAACCAAAGGCCAAGAATCTCAGTAGGGTTTTGATGACTATCTGTCACAGCAGAATGACAGGAATTTAAAAGAAAATACTCATAGTAAACCACAGTGCTCTCAGAATACAGAAAATAATATAGAGCATTAAAGTGAACTCAAAGCTTCAGAGAGATGATTTCCCCCTTGGTTATCCATGTCAGTATAGAAACGAAGGAACCATAAGGGTTGAAAAGGCAGAGAGTTGTGCAAGAAAGGAAGCCAGAAATAAAGGTTTTCCTGTGTATTTCCCAAGGGCTTAAAGGAAAAGAACTTCTGAAAAATCATTACAAAGGTGTAACATGATGCTTTACTGGACTGGAAGAAGCTAGTAGAATATTAAACAGAGGGCAACTGTACTATTCTCATTAAAGACATTAGGGAAAATATGTAAATATTTAATCTCATCCAGATGACTAGGCTGGCTGACTAGATGGAATAAATATAAATTCAGTCATAAATCTTGATGAAATTATCCCATACCTAGAGATTAAAATAATATGCTACACAAGAACAAAGAGACCATTTTCACATAAGTGAGTTATTCAGTTGGTCCAGGACAAGTTCACAACTAGACTTGGTTCTCCTGTGTTTGAGCTTAATATTTTCTCTCTATAAGTATACCTATTACCTAATAATACAAAAACAGTCTCAGAGTATATCAAAAGCACTCTAGACGACAGACTCCCTCTATTTTAACCATTTATCCCAGAAGCACAACTGTTTTTCAAAGATAATAAACAAGTGAGTAAGTGTTTTATGCTAAATGCAACTTATTTAACTCCTAATATCTACCTGGGCAAAAGGTATTATCCTAAATTATCAGAATATACCCAACTCAACTACAGCATATTTTTCCCAATGAACGTTAATTGACTAAGGGTCAGATATGAGCCAAGCACTATGCCAGCTACTGAAGTTTCAGACCTAGGAAAAGCATATCATTTGCTTGCAAAGTCCCTTTTATAAAAAAAGGGGGGGGCAATAATCAAAGACTCTAAGAACGTAGATATCTATGGGGGAAAGGTCATTATTGCACCTACCATAAGAACTGGATACCCTAAAATGAGCATTATTTTACTTGAAGATACATAGAAAGGTGTGGTTAAATTTGAAGCAGGGGAGTGATAAAATAAATCTCAAGAAGTTCGTGCAGACAGCCAACTTAGATTATGGATCAACAGGTCAGCTGAATTTTTAAAAATCTGAGTAAAAGATGAGGATTTAAGACAAAGAAAAATTGAGAAGAAAAGTTGATATGATGGATTTTCAGATCTAAATCAAGAAAACATTAAGTCTGAAGTCTTCAGACTGTCATAATCCAGGGGATAAAATGGCATAGACATCTGAAAGGACTCACACTAGCTGGAGTGATTGGCCAATGATGAACATATGATGCATCTCTTTGATGCAATCCTCTAGAGAGCGTCATTTTAAGGCCAGCTGTTAGAACATTGAAAGAGGGAAAGGGGTTAAAGATATTTAGTCTCACATCTACCAGTTGAGTTTTAAAGTCTGGAAAAAAATCTCATAAAGGTAACTATCTGCTAAGTCTGAAATTAATGATAAAACTCTGGTGCTTAATAAGGAGAACTGTCCAGAGAACTTGACCCTAATGACATGAACACGTGAGAGTATCAGCTATACAAGTTACCATTAATGGTATCTTTCTGAAAGATTTGTAGTGGCTACAAATGAATTCCTGGGAGATTACAGTATGCAAAAGTGTTGGAACTCCCCAAGGCTAGAACAGGGAAAGATTTTAGGGGAAGTGGTTGGTGAAAAAAATCAGGAAATTAGAAAATAGTGGTTTTTAGATGATGAAAAGAGAAGAGAGATCAGTGAAGGGCATAGTCTCTGTAAGAGAAACAAGTTAATGCAAGTTAGGAAATCATACAAAAATAAACATCACGATCCGAATTCAGCTATCAGATGTTCAAGTGAGACACTGTGAGGTTACACTGGTACAAGGTTGGATTTTGTTATAAAGGTGAAGAAACAGGAATGTCAATTTATGAAAGTAAGAATGGAATGTTAGCCCCAGATAGCATGGCAGGGCTGAGCAAGTTGTAAGGAGGATAAAACCAGGTAAAGCTTTGTAAGGAAAGAAATGGTAGAGACCAGGTCCCTTGGGTCTGCATGATACATAGAGAGCAAGGGAAAGAGGGAAAGACCTAAAAATAAAGGACGGAGAATGGAATCCAGAGTTTCCAGTTTAAGAAGAAAAACAAATGATCCTAAGAATGAATGATGGCAAAAGTAAACAGGGAAATTAGAGTGAAGAACACTGTAGAGGGGTTGATTAAACCACTCACTTAGACTCTCTTTAACCTGGGCTCTGTGTTTATATCTGCAGGGTCTCTCTTTGGACATAAAGTTTCCAAGACTTGGTAGAAATTACTGATTTAATCACCTCCCCCAAAGAAAAGTTGATAGTGAAATGAAGGGCATTCATCTAGTGGAATTTATAATGCGCAGTCTTTCAGGATTGTGATATTATATAATAGTCTCCTTTGAGATTGAAACATCCCACCCTGCAGGGAAGCTCTTTATAGCTTCAGGAAGTTCCTGAATCTGACTATATTCACTAGGCTCCTCCCTTCCAGAGTACCCAACATAAGCTCAGAGTCCCTCTCAGACTAGTAGAGATACAGAAAAGTCTCAGAGTAAAATCTGCAAAGAAGGCTCTAAGACCAGAACATCTGCCTGGAAAAAGCAGACACCAGCTGAGCTACCTGGAAGAGATTTAGACCAACTGAGGCACCTGGGCAGGACATTCTCCAACCTGCTGAGCTGCCTGCAAGTTTCCAAGATTTTGTGAGCTGCCACCCATGCTGAGGTAGGCTTTAGTGATGCAGTTATCTTTCAGACATTCCCATTCCTGCAAGTAACCCCTCGCTCATATTCCTCTAACTAACCCCAATAAAACACATTGGTTCACCATGTTGGACTTTGGTGGTGTCTAACCTTTCATCTGTCAATGGGTTGGTGTGTGTGCTGAGTCTTCCCAGGGAAAGCTTTGTCATACAACAACTGATGTCTCAGTGCTTTCACCCAGCAAGATTTATCATAGAGAAATGGCTTTCTGTGGAATGAGTGCCAGGGACAGTGATACACTTTTCCCTGGTTTGACCCTCTACAAATTTCTATATTTGTTTATGGCTAGAATGTCCTGATGCACAATAGCATTGTTAGAGAATGCTTTCCCACATGTATAAATGTCGATGTCCTTGTAAAATAAGTATAATCATCTACAGGAGAGAACAATGGTAAATCATTTTTTGATTAGACCACTCTGTTTGGCAACATCTCCTGAGTATTGTTTATGAAATGTGGGTGAAGTTCTATAGCTGGAAGGTAGGAGGAAAGTACTTCCACATTTTTGGCTAGAACTGGAATTATCTCTTTTACCTCTGGAAAAGAAGAGACCAGAAAGTTAAAACTGACTTACACAAATATTCAAAACTCATCATTATTAACAAACTGGCACATCATGAATCATTTAAATTCATTGAGACCAGAAATCTTTGTTAAGCAGGCAAGCCTAGTGATTGACTATATCAGAATATAAAGTCAAAACTTCAAGACAGTATTCTACATAAAATAAACCAGAATCTTTAATCCTAGAAGCCCAAGCCTTTTGCATTCCTTGCCTTCATGAATGCTACATAGATGATTCTCCCCTCCGTGGACATATAGCCTAGCAAGATGGTTATCAGTTGACTCTCGTCATGGCTTTCTCCTTTCTGACCTTCTCTCTACCCACTCTCTCATCGGTTTGCCTCAGTCCACCTAGCCAAGCTTACATAAAAGTACCTTAATCAATGAATCAAAGAAACAGGATATGTAATCTATCACTTTCTTCCTCAAATCATCTCTGAGCATATAATCATGATAAAATATAAGGAACTCTCCAACATCTTTCATCACTCTTCTGTAAGTAGACTGATAACCATTAACTGCCAGAACCCTTAATCCTTCCTGAAAGTAATAAGAAGGTCATCTTCACTCAATGTTAATGTGATCTGTAAGGTATGAATGAGAATATCCTCCAGAGGCTCAGACACTTGAACACCTGGTTCCCCATTGGGGATACTGTATGGGGCAATCTAGAAAGTATGGCTTTGGCTGGGGGGTAGGCTTTGAGAGTCAAACCATGTGCAAAATCAAGATTGCATTCTCTCTGCTTCCTGCTTCCAGTTGGAGATGCCAGCTCCTAGCTTCCTGCTGCAGCCACCGTGGCAGCTTTACCTGCTCCCGTGCTACCTGTGCCAATATGGACTGTAACCCTCTTATAACAATAAGCTTAAATAAACACCTCTTTCTATACCTTGCCTTGATCATGTTTTTTTTTTCTTTTTTATCACAGGATCAATAAAAGTAACTAAAATAGAGTCCAAGTCAGGAACTTGGATTTCCACTACTACCTGGCAATTACTTGGTAGCTGAGAGTGTAAGAGGAGCTGAAGTTGTGGGGCCAGTATCTTGTGTTGCCTCGTGTATAATTCTGGAGCAGAAATTTAGCAAGAACAACAGCCTCCAGGAATAAGAAGGTTCACATTTCCTTCCTTATGAAGTGATTTTCAGGGCCAGAGAGAGGACTCTGGAAATGAAGGGCTAAGCCACAAAACTCAAATCAAGTTCAATCCCCAGAACTAACAAGAAAAAAGGTTGAAATGGATCCTGCTCCTGTACTTCAGCAATATGGGAGACAATGATATAAAAATTGCCCAGACTCTCATGAACCAGTGAGCAGCAGAACTGAGAGAGATGGAAGTCATGAACTGACCGTTGAAAATTGTTCCCTGCCCTCACAAGCATGGTGTGGCATGTGTACATCTGCATGTCCAAACACACAAACACACACACACACACACACACACACACACACACATACATACACACACACACACACACACACAATGTATATGTATTCTAGTTTTTAGCCTATAATTACCATTGTGTGTATAAAGTTTAAACTAACCAAGCTACTCAATCATTACCAGAAACTGGATCTCTAGTATCAAGTTGAGCTAATCACATGTAACTTTCTTTGAGTCAGATACTGGGGGGGAGGGGGAAAGCAAAAATGTGAAAGGTTATAGAAGTGACTAAGCCACCTGCACATGTGAAGTATGTGATATTCCTGATTTCCTCCAGCCAAGTGTCATACCTGCCATTTCTTCTTAATGAAAGATTGCTACTACATACATCCAAGCTGTGTGTCAGAGGAGCAGATAACAGCTCTGTTGTGACTGGCAGCTCGTATTTGGATCCTTACTTGTGTTTAGCCTTTCCTAGACTAAAGAGGTTCAGTGGTGGGTCTCAAATAGTTATTAGCAAATGCTGTGTGATTCTTCTTTGGGGCCTTCCAGACCATCCATATAGTGTCCTCATTTGTCACCACCACTCTCATCTCAGTTAGATTCTACTCTTGCATTTAAAGTAACCAACCAAACTAGCCCATTGCTCCTTCACAGGGAAGGTGAACAGAGAATGGAAGAAACCTAGAATTGCCGCGATAATGAAACTCTCCACATGTCATTAAAAATTAATAGGAATGAAAAAAGTCTCCTGCCTATCAACCTTAAGCGTGATATGAAATCAGCAAGCAGTCTATATTAGAACAAATGTGTGTATAAATAAACAAATCACTATTACCATTACAAAAACTTGAACACGATGCCATAGAGATTTGTATAGCTGGTCACGTAGTTAATTCTCATGCATTTTAGGCAATATAGAATTCTAGTCAACAGGCACGTGAGCAGTGAGGCTTGGAGACCGCCAGCCCATGTCTCCGGCGCCAGCTACGCCACTGTGGCTGTCACTATGGCCCATTACAAAGCAGCCAACTTGAAGCGCGAGCAGTTCCGGAGGTACTTGGAGAAGTCGGGGGTGCTAGACATGCTGACGAAAGTGTTGGTAGCCTTATATGAAGAACCAGAGAAGCCCACCAGTGCTCTGGAATTTTTAAAGCATCACTTAGGAGCTGCTACCCTGGAAAACCCAGAAATAGAGCTGCTTCACCTAGAATTGATGGAAATGAAAGAGAAATATGAAGCTACTCTAGAAGAAAATAAAAAACTGAAAGCAAAGCTTGTTCAGTATGAACCACCTCGGGAAGAGAAGGAGAAACGTGCTGAATAGGATTCTTCTCAGTTGAAAAGACACTGAAAACTGGTTTTGTATCACTTGAATAGCTTGTATAGTATATGATCTTTCCTGAAAAGATGCTATAAACTTTTTAATATGTTAAATTCACTCATCACACTTTAATGTTATAAACACATATACATAGAATCACCAATAAAAACTCAATATAACTTTCTTTGGGTCTTAAATAAAGCAGGAGAATCCAAAAGAGCCACATAATTTTTCACCTTAAGACATTTTGTTTACTATCCGATTAGGAATGATGGTACTGGGTGCATTTTAGCTAGGAGATTTAGCATGGGGCTATACCTAGGTCCAGGACTTGAGCATAGTAGATGCACTCATTCTTGACAGCATATATTTCTTGTAGACAGCTGGACATATCTGTGGCATACAATGCTTTCTGCCCTTTTATAGAAATATAGAACAAATAAATCTTCTTTGCCACCACTTTACCTTAGATAACTGAGTGTGCCAGTGTGAACTCTGACACCACGTCTTCTTTCTATGCACTAGTGCCCATCTGATAATGCTGCCTTGCTGCATGTGCTTTAGTGCATTCTGGTTGCACATTAGTCTGTATCGTTTTCAGTTTGTGTAATGCTGAAGCCATCTTGACTGTAATTTACATAGTTTCCAACAGGACTGAACTCTTACCCTGCCTGCCTTCCTTCCTTAGCTAAGCACTGAAGAGAGATAAAATTCTGGGTTCACACACAAACTGGGATGGGAAAGGAGATGAACCATTATGTCACAAATAATTATAGTATGTAATTATACAGTGATTATTTTTCCCCTCAAACATATTTTTTGAGACTTGAATTCATTTTTATCTTTAGGATTCCTGTGAAGTAGGTAGGGTAAGTAAAGGGAAGGTTGGGTGTTGACTTTTTAGGCCAAAGACTGACATACAGATTTGTTGCTAACTGTAGAAATCTGGGCAGGTCAGTTAATGGTTTGAGGATTCACTATCCTCATCTGTACCATGAAAACATTTGCTGCCTGCCTCACAGGGTTGTTGTGAGGTCAAAGGAGAGGATGTATATGAAAGATTGGTAAATGATAAAGTAAAATTTATATCTATATAAAAATTGATAGAACTAGAGAAATAAGTAAAGCAAGCCAGACTCAGAAAGACAAATATCATATCTTTCATATGTGCCACCCCCAAAAACATGAAAGTTGGGGGGACTACTAGAGAAAAGGGGGTAAGATGGTAGAAAATAATAAGAACTGACTATGACTTTGAAATGCTACATTACAATGTCACAACAAAACCCACTATTGTCTAAAATTAATATATGCATATTTGTAATCACTTGACACTGAGTACTTATTTGAATTCCCAAAATGCATTTAAATGTCATTTGTCCATTCATTCAGACAGCAGGGGAATTCTACGAATGTAAATGTAAATGTTAACCCAGGCTGCAAGAAACCAACAGGCCAGAGAACAGAACATCTTGGGCTCCTTTGGCCACATAAGCAAAACTAAGCTCTGAGCTCTCTCCTGCCTCTCTGTACATCATCTCTTTCGCAGACTCAGTAAAACTCTCCTTCCCCAAAGGTATCTTGACTTGCTGACCTTGTCACCAGGCCTACAACACAACCTGAAATCCAGAAGGAGGCAATCAGGTAAGAAGAAAAAAAAAGTCACTTTCAATTACTCTTAGAACAATTATAATAACAAAGCCAAACAGCAAGAATAATGGATACATGGAATGTGGAAAATATGAGTAGCCTTATTTCCATATAATCAGAATCATTGCAGTGACCCTAATGATAAGAAATAAATGTAAAATGAACAGGAAGAACAGTGAGACCATGTCCAATCAATCACACATTAAATACAAACAAGGCCTAGTGTCTGTTAGCATATGAAATACTTGAACATCCCTCTCCCTCTCCCTCTCTCTCTCTCTCTCCCTCTCTCTCTCCCTCTCCCTCTCCCTCTCCCTCTCCCTCTCCCTCTCCCTCTCCCTCTCCCTCTCCCTCTCCCTCTCCCTCTCCCTCTCCCTCTCCCTCTCCCTCTCCTTCTCCCTCTCTCTCCTCTCCCTCTCCCTCTCCTTCTCCCTCTCTCTCCTCTCCCTCTCCCTCTCTCCCTCTCCCTCTCTCCCCTTCCCTCTCCCTCTCCCTCTCTCCCTCTCCTTCTCCTTCTCCCTCTCCCTCTCCCTCTCCCTCTCCCTCTCTCCCCTTCCCTCTCCCTCTCCCTCTCCCTCTCCCTCTCCTTCTCCTTCTCCTTCTCCCTCTCCCTCTCCCTCTCCCTGTCCCTCTCCCTCTCCCTCTCCCTCTCCCTCTCCCTCTCCCTCTCTCTCTCCCTCTCCCTCTCCCTCTCCCTCTCCCTCTCCCTCTCCCTCTCCCTCTCCTTCTCCCTCTCTCTCCTCTCCCTCTCCCTCTCCTTCTCCCTCTCTCTCCTCTCCCTTTCCCTCTCTCCCTCTCCCTCTCTCCCCTCTCCCTCTCCCTCTCCCTCTCCCTCTCTCCCCTTCCCTCTCCCTCTCCCTCTCCCTCTCCCTCTCCCTCTCCTTCTCCCTCTCCCTCTCCCTCTCCCTCTCCCTCTCCCTCTCCCTCTCCCTCTCCCTCTCCCTCTCCCTCTCCCTCTCCCTCTCCCTCTCCCTCTCCCTCTCCCTCTCCCTCTCCCTCTCCCTCTCCCTCTCCCTCTCCCTCTCCCTCTCCCTCTCCCTCTCCCTCTCCCTCTCCCTCTCCCTCTCCCTCTCCCTCTCCCTCTCCCTCTCCCTCTCCCTCTCCCTCTCCCTCTCCCTCTCCCTCTCCCTCCCTCTCCCTCCCTCTCCCCTCCCTCTCCCTCCCTGTCCCTCTCTCTCTCTTGCTCTCTCTCTCTCTCTCTCTCTCTCTCTCTCTCTCTCTGTTTAGCAAAGAGAGAAATGAGGGTATAATAGGGGAGTGAGAGAGAAAGAGCAGGATGGGTCATAATTTAATTGACACAGTTAGATTTTATCCATTTTTTTTTTCTCAGTAGATTTGGCTTTGTATAACAAGCTTTGAGGTTGCTACTGGAAGTCACAATGACATCTACAAATCCCGTGTCCCTGATTTCCCCTCCCCCTGAGTTTGATGAGCATCCTCGGTTTTGATCATTACAGACCAGTAAATGCCTATCATTTGTTCTTCCCATTTAAAACGCAACCTTACACATAGGAATGCTTGGTTAATTTAGGCTAAGCAGAAGTCTGAAAAAAGTCAGCTGGCATTATAAACCCTCTGTAAAAATTCTACAATAGGAGCCGTGTATAATTTTGAAAATAATCAAAAGAAGAAGATAGTAAAAGCAACCACAGACTCAACTACCTTCCCTGTGAAACCATGGCAACTTGCCATGTGTATTTGTTATTGCCTTGACGCTTATGTTTCTTGACTTGCTATAATATTAAATATATAATTTTATATCCTTTTACCAACTATTCCAACTGGGCATCTTCCAAACTAATTATAAGTCATTCTGTTTTTTTAAAGATGGTGTGGGTTTACACTAACAGAATGCTACTGCTTATAACCAAACATTAAACTGAATAGATATTTCCATGCTTCAACTATTGGAAATGAGCTGTGATTTTTACCTTTGCTCATAAACTCTTCTGCATATGGGGCAATTCCAAAGCTCATTACACACCAAGTTACATGCCTACTATTTATCTGTTGAGTCTTGAGGGCAGGCATTCATTTTCCACATCTGTTCACTGGTATTCAGCATAAAACCTCAGCAAGCAAGCAAGAGATACTCGTGGAGACAATAAAATCTCTGGCAATTCCAGCACCGCGCAGTCTCCTGCAGCCCTTAAGTAAAATTGTAAAAAGCAGATCTCGCTCATGCTAAGGATGTAGAGCAAACATTTCAATGGTTATCAGGGAGTTTAAGGACATCAACTGCTAAGGCAGGCTTCTCAGCTGAGAATGAAATGACCCTGTAGAGTTATCTCATATGTCCCTGACAGTATGTTACTATCCATTCCTGAGAAGGCATTATTCTAGGAATCCCTTTTCAGAGCGCAGTCACTCAAGTACAACTGAGGCTCTTATCAGTGTTTCTTATGCAAGCCAATGAGCCAGCAAAGGAAGCCTGTTAACATGCCCACAAACGCCCATGGTTTTACTCGCAGATCTGGGGATCTGTTTACATACCTGTCACCTGGCCTAACTACTCACGTCCTCATCTCCACTGTGAATGCATTGAAGAAATGAGCCAAGTCTAATTGGTCTCTATTTCTACAATACTTAGACAGAACCTTGAACATCATATATATGTTTCAAACCTGAACTCAACCTATAAGGATTTCAGAATTTTCCATCTAGTCAACAAATATCTCTTGAGCATCTGTTAAGTACATAGCTATGTGCTAGCTCAATACAGATATGTCGGACAAAAGGAGAAATTCAGCAATGGCCATCACAGGATACCATCATATGCATGTATACATGCATACATACACACACACATATATACGTGTGTGTGTGTGTGTGTGTGTGTGTGTGTGTGTGTGTGTGTGAAATAAAAATTAAACTTAGATTCCATCTGGATGGAATGGTGAAATTTTTCAATAAAATGTCTAGGGTTAACAGCCTCCCAGGTTCCTCTACTGATGGTGGCCATAACAACGCATGCTTCTTCCCTTTCTTTCACTTAGATACTTGGCACCTCAGCATGCACTACCAGGAGTCAATAGCTGTGATTGCAGCTTGTTCAGGTTGCAATCTGACTGTGGGCTGTTAGCCTGATCCACTGGTCACCGTAACTGATTAAATTTCGACCTCTCAGGTTGCCTGTTCTTTGAGCTGGCTTCTGCAAATCACTCTCATTTGGATAAGTAGCTCCAATTTCCTTTCACCACGAAAAGCCCCAGAAACACAATAAAGCATCAATTTGTGACCTGAAAGAGGGAAAATAGTTTTATAAGTAAACAGCAATGCTGGGATCAGCTGGGATTTAATCAGCCACGTAGAGACAGGCAAAGACTTCAAAGCACTATTTCCTCCAGGGACTGTCCCATCCACAAGTCTCCATTTCTTTTCCTCCCTTGTCCTGTCATCATAATGTCATCACCTATGAACAACTTCTATCTGGGAGACACGAAAGCCTGTGTGTCAACCTAGGGTTTCTTATTCAAAAGTCATCCCGAAGTAGCATGGAAAGACAGGAATAATGGAAATGTGTGAAGGGGAAAGGGGCTTCTTGCTCTGGAGCTTGATTGAGGCCTCTCAGAAGCTGAAAGTCAGGATCCCAAAATGACTGACCACTGGTCCAGGCATTTCTCCCTTCCCCGATCAAAATCTGTCACTTTCTAAGAGTCTCACCAGAAACTTCTTTCACATCCCTTGTGGCTCCAGGTTTTACCTTATCAGATTATAATCCTGTCCAAGTTACCTAGAAGATAACTTATTTTCTCACTTTCCAAAAATAGAGAAAAGGAAAAGAATAAGCTTATCAGCAACCTTTTGAGATAGAAGTTATATTAAAATAGTACATAGATCTATTGGTAAGATATTTAATTATGATACTTACTTTGATTTAACCTTAATTAAAGTATGTGGGAAATGGAAATCAAAATGTCAATTTATCATTTCTTAGGCTTCCATAAGAAAGTGCCTCAAACAGCAACAATTATTTATTGTTCTATAGATTAGAAAGCCCTTAAGATTAAAGTAGTAGTAGAATTGTCTCCTTTCATGGACAGTGAAATATTTTTTTCTTCTTGCATAAGCACACTATTCTCTTACAGCTTCTAGACACCTCAGTCACCATTTGGTGTGGAAACCATGTCTTCTTCTCATTGCCTTCCCTCTATTCTTATGTACATCTAAACTCTTGTTATAAAGCCACCTGTCATACTTCCCTTGTTATAACTCTATTAACATCATTTGAATTTGACTATCTCTACAAAAAAATCCTATTTATAAGTAAGGGCAAATTCTCAGGGATTGAGGATTAGAACTTCAATATAACATTTTAGAAAGAAAAAATCTCAAGCTGGCAAGTCTACATTCACAGCACAATTATGAGGATGTACCAGAGGGTGTAAAATGGCAAGTGTCTGAAATATTTGTCAACTTCACACTAATATGACACACACCTGAGACAAACAGCTTGAAACAAGGAGAGATTTATTTTGGCTCATGGTTTTAGTGGTTTCAGTTCATAGTTCCTTGACCCTATTGCTCTGGAGAGATGAGGTGACATAATGAATCATGACAGAATTATATGTCAGGTGAAGTTGTTCTGCTTTATGGCAAACAATAAGATAAGGAGAAGCAAGTACATAGTATGACCATCAATGGCATGACTTCCAGTGAGGTGACTTTCCTCCACGAGGCTTTTCCATTCAGGTTCAATCACCTTTCAACAGTTCAAGACTTGAAACCAAACCATGAATATATGGGCCCATATTGACATTTACCACCTAAGTGGGAAGGAATAATATTTTCCTTTAAGGACTGATTTCTGCCTTATCCTCTCTCTCTCTCTCTCTCTCTCTCTCTCTCTCTCTCTCTCTCTCTCTCTCTCTCATTAATAGCTTCTTCTCAGTAATACAGTCTACAATATTTTTTTCAAGAATATCTTGTTCTGACAGTGTAGGTCATACTATGTGTTGAATTAGTATTTCATAAGGAAATGTTTTTACTTCATGCATAAGCACACTGCTACTTACACTTTATCAAATATTTATCAATAGAGCAAGTGAAAAGGTAATAGTATGATGTATATGAAATAATTTAAAATCACATTGTACTTTGAATCTGTAAATTTAAAAATCTAAAACACTATGGGGTTTAGGGATGATACATGTTAAAAGGCAGTTATATAGAACTCACTTTAAGAGAATAAGATGAAATCAATTATGTAGCAACCTTAGCATTTTGTAGACACTGCATAAATACATTTGATATTGATTCTATCTGTTGTCAAGTTCAAGAGTCTGCCTTCAGCTAACTCTGTTGAAAGCTTTGACATACACTAACATAAAGAAAGATCATGTTTCAGGTAGCAAAGAACACATAGAAAACTAAGGAAGTGGGGAATCCTTCAAGTCTGAGAACATTCCCAAGATCTAATGACGTCATCAACCCAACATGAAGAGAAAGGAAACCTAAAGGCCACAGTGAGTAATGTGTCCAAAGACAGAAATTAACAAATGCTTTGGGTTCTGAGAATTGATAGCTCACTACTGGAACATTGATATAGATAATCATTTAGAAAGTAAAACATGGTATTTTGAGTATACAGAATGACCAGATTGTGTGTGTGTGTGTGTGTGTGTGTGTGTATGTGTGTATGTGTTTGTGTGTGTATTTGAATATATGTATATAACAAAAATTAAAGAAATAGGGGTCATAAATTTGAAAGTGAGCAAGGTGGGATACATAGAGTACAATGAAAAGAAGAAATTGTTGTAGTTATATTTTAATTTCACAATATTAAAAATTTTAAGTCACAGCTGGACAGTGGTGATGCATACCTTTAATCCCAGCACTTGGGGGGCAGAGGCAGGTGGATCCCTGAGTTTGAGTCGATCCTGATCTACAGAGAGAGTTCCAGTGCAGCCAGGGCTATGAAAAGAAACCCATTCTCATAAAACAAAAGAAAACACAACAGTGAGACGATAACAGGAATTTACTCAAGAAATAGAAATATGATGTAGATTCATCCACTCTTTTCTTGAGCATTCATTTATTCACATAATAAATACCTCTATTTATTGTATTGTTATTTTAGTTTTAGGTGATAAAAGTGAAAAAACCATAGTCTTTATTCAGTATAAGGTTACAAGTCTAATGTGGGCTTTCATTGTTCTGAATGGATTGTTTCAAACTCTCTAGACTTCAGATCATTCCTTTGTACAATAACAGCAGTAGATGCTAAAAATTCTTCCTGGGAAAGTCTGAAAGATCTGCGACAATTGATTCTATAGTTGCATGGCAGGAAGCTTTATCATGCAGTGCTCAAAAAAGAGGAACTGTGAAGATAAAGGCACAGTTGTTCAAAGGCAAGCCCTACCACCAACCATTATTATCTTTCACCAGATACTTAACTTTTCTTAACTTAAGTAGCTTTGTCTCTAAAGAAAGGTTATCAATATCTACCTTGAGGGAATCCTGCAAGTATTCAGTATGAAAGTAATGTGAACTACCCAAAGCAAAGCTTTGATACTTAGTACATGACAGGAAGGGCCTATAACCTGCATATGTGTATGAATTCTGTACATGTACCATTCATGTGTGTATGTTTATGTTTATATATCACATAATTGTATACTATAGTTCATTTGTAAATATGTGAAATTTTATCTTTCATACATATTGACTAATATTTGGGTTAGGTTATTAATATTTAAGATGCATATTAGGTAATTTTTAAAAATCTAAGATTCCTGATATGCACCAAGAGGCCAAAAATCACCTTGAGAGAGTATAATTTGTTTTTCTCAAAGAGCACCCTTGGTATATCTTGCCATACATTGAGAAATGGTTTAGAATGATTTATAAGTGTCTGATTATTCAATGAATACATTGCAAATATCCCACAACTGTGAATTGGATTTGCTAGATGCATGCTTAAATTGATATTTTAATGTAATTTAATGTAAATGTTAATATAATAAATATTAATCCAAGCCAAACATTGACTAATTTATGAAACTCGGCTTTCCAGAAAGATGCAATGATTTGCAATTGCATGGTACATATGAAATATTTATGTATCATGTCCTACCTGGAGAAATGAAAGTGCTCTGTGCCCCTGAGCGATCTTTTCAGCTGAAGATATGGTAATAGCACTGCGGTTGTTGAAAGGACTAGGCAGGATAGAGGCAGAGAAATCTCTCTTATACCCTGTGTGGCCTTAGATCTTCCTTTAGCCAATAGGAGACAAAAGTAGGCAACATAAGCATAAGGAAAAGACTTAAACTGGCTGGCGTAAGAGGCTGATGCAACCACATAGCTGTATTAGTTACTTTCCTGGTGCTGTGATGAAACACAACTTATGGAAGTAAGTTAATTCAGGCTTAGAGTTTCAGAGGGATAAAGGTCCATCATTTAAGAAAGCCATGACAAGTGGCAAGAACAGGAAAATAAGAGCTCACATCTTCAACCATAAGCACAAAGCAGAGAGAGGGAACTAGTGACATGAGGCTTTAAACTCTCAAAGCCCACGCCCTATGGGCAATAAAAATATGGGACTGCTCAAAACTGGCTGGAAAAAACATAGCTGGCTGAGATAACCACTCAATTCATTATAAAGGCATATCTGTGTCATTAGCCATACAGAATTGGCTATTGTCATGTATCCAATGCCCTGACACATCCCAAAACTTCCATGTATAGATGTCCCAATAGGAAATGAAGTAATCCTAATTGAGTTAACTCCTATTCCTTTCATTCCCTCACCAGTTTCCTAGTTCATGAGTGATTCCCCACTCAAGTCTGCCCACAATATGAACAGTTAAAGATCCCAGCCTATGGGATTCTGTCTTGAGGAATGCACACTCCTTTCCTTGAGCATATGTGAAAATAAAATAAAATAAAATAAAATAAAATAAAATAAAATAAAATAAAATAAAATAAAGTAAAGTAAAGTAAAAACCTTCCTTTAATTCTTTTCTATCTCACTTTAGAATGCTTTCTCTCTTGATGACCCCTAAAATCCTGGAAACATTATTTATCAACCCAATTTCTGTATATCCAACCAGCAACAAGACTTGGCTTTAAATCTCATCAGCAATGACTCTCTTCTACTACTCCAGACCTATTTTACTATGTGGACCTATTCTAAGAAAGCTGAACAGCCAGATTTTTTTATAGTAAGAAAACAAAGAGAACTCATACCCATTCTCAGTAAAGTAGACCTTACTTTACAGCATAATTTTATGCACATTTCTTACAAAGTGAATTTGACTACAGTAAAATCTTATTAAACAATGTTAAAATTTTTGAACAAGGTATTATGGTTAGAGATGATAGAGATAGAGATAGAGATAGAGATAGAGATAGAGATAGAGATAGAGATAGAGATAGAGATAGAGATAGAGATGGAGTGGACAACAGTGTGTCTTTTTAGAAACCACAATTCATAATATGGATAAAAGGTTCTGGCAAAGAAAGATGAGCAAACATAACACATATCTTTGCCTATCAAGAGTAATTCACCATTTCTGTGTGTTTTTGCATGTTTTTCTCTAACATACTAAAAACACATTATTTACCATCTTAGACACTATTCTGAAAACATGGGGTTTATTCTTAATATGCAATGTAAACAAACACTGCTTTTATTATATCATTGCAATTTGGAAGTCCTTTGTTATGACAGCATATCTCTGCTGCCCATGATTGATACATTTTTATAATATAGCCCAGACTCCAAGAGAGAATAAACTGAGAATAAAACAAAAGATGCTTAGAGGCATCCAGGTTAATCTAATTTAGGGAAACTAACATGTGAACAGGGTAGATATAAGCAGTTGAGTCTGGGGGGAAATTTAAAGTCAAAGATGTATGTAGAACAAATGAGAGAGTCAGTTCAATGTGAGAGATGTTTTGTTTTGTTTTTTTTTTATTTTATTTTACTGGGAAGACTACCATTCTGTTGGGTTCATACCGCAATCTGGGCTCATTTAATCCTCACAATAAGCACCATAAAGCAAGTGCTTCTTCTAACAGCCACAAATCTTCCTATCTTAACCACAACAGATAATCTCTCAATATGTCCCCGTGGCCTTGAAATTTATGGAGAATAGCAATATGGCCAGGAAATTCTAGCTGGAAGAACATGGTGAGGGAACCAAGGGAGATATAGTGTAACAAAACAAGATGGAGTGGGGAGCCAGGGATACAGTCCAGAAAAGAGTACATGTATGAAGAAAAAAAGCCTTTGGAATGTAAACAAAAAATATAGAAAATTTAAAAAAAAAGAATTATAAAAAAAAAGCTTTATAGGATTCAATGAAAATAAAAGCACATCATACCCAGACTTGTGGGACACAATGAAAGCCATCCTAAAAGGATAATTCATAGCATTAAATGCCTTCATAAAGAAATCAGTGAGACCTCATACTAGCAACTTAAAACACTATATCCAAAATCTCTCAAAAAGAAAAAGAAGCAAGAACATCCAAGAGGAACAGACAACAGGAAATAATCAAACTGAGGGTTAAGATAAAGAAAAGAGAAACAAAGAGACAATATAAAGAATCAACAAAACCAAGAGTTGATTCTTTGAGAAAATCAAAAAGATTTTTTTAAAACATCATCCAAAAGGCATAGAGAAAACATCAAACTTAACAAAATCAAAAATAAAAAGGGGGGCATAACAACAGACATATAGAAAATCCAAAGATCAGACATTAAAAACCTGTGAAGTGTAAATTTCTGATTTCTCTGGAGATTCAGTTGTGTCATGTGATGTTTTCCTGCAAACTGTCTTATGAGAGGATGTTTTTACTGAAGTATAAACATGGGAGGATACTTTGCTGAGAACAAACACATGGTGTTTTTCTGGAAACAACATTAAAAAAGGATATCTGATGATTTACTATTAGCAGACGCTTCAAAGAACATGTGACATTTTGAAAGAGTATAAATATCACCAAACAGACAGTGAGTGAGGCTGTATGGAATTGGTTTACCTTGAATTCTTTGCTGATCATTGTTGGGCTGACAATGGTCTTCACCAATGATACTCTGTGGTGTTGGTTCACCTTGCCACTCTTTGCTGGTCATCGTTTGTGTTTGTCATGATTTCATACATAGAAGCACCACCAAAGAACTTCTGGTATGTTCCAGAGGCTTCTTGCTGCTTCCATGGACTTGGCCAGTTATCAGAGCCTTGAGATTTCTTCTGGATTGAACTGCCATTCCTGCTTTGTGTTGGGCTATGCAAATGGATTGAGCTACTGCTGCTTAATCAAGTGAGCTGAACTGCTGATATCCTGACAATGCAGATTGGATTCACTCAAAAGAAATACTTCTAAACAGGTCCTCATCCTCCTTTGCCCTAATTAACCTTTCCTCTCCACTACCTCTGGTGGGCAGTGGGCTAGAAAGGAAGATGTTTACATATTCTTATTAAGCTAGGTTTTAAAAAATATAAGCCTACATACAAGTACTGCACAAAATTGGAAAAATATAAATGGATAGATTTCTCAATAGATACCACTTACCAAAGTTAAAGCAAGGTGAAATAAACAATTTAAATAGACCTATAACTCCTAAAAAAAAATAGAAGCAGTTATTAAAAGTCTCCAAACAAGAACAACAAAAAAATCCCAGGCCCAGATGGTTTTAGCACAGAATTCTACCAGATGTTCAAAGAACAGATAATGTAAATACTCCTCAAATTATTCCACAAAATAGAAATGAATGGAACATAATTGAATTTATTTTATAAGACCACATTCACCCTGATACCCAAACTACACAAAAATTCAAAAAAAGAAACAGAATTACAGACCAATTAGCCTCACAAACATTAATGCAAAAATGCTCATAAAATACTCACAAACTGAATTCAAGACTACATCAAGAATATGTAGACTTCATCCCAGAGATTGAGGGATGCTTCACATATAAAATCCACCAATGTAATTCACCATACAAACAAACAAACGAAAATAAACTGACAGGATCATCTCATTAGTTGCTTTTAAAAAAAGCCTTTAACAAAATCCAAGAATCTTTAATAATGAAAGGTTTGGAGAGACTAGTGATATATGGAAAATAAATTGCCTTTAGTGAACAATAAATTAAATGGAGAGAATCTCAAAGCAACACCACTAAAATCAGGAACAAGACAAGGCTGTCTACTCACTCCATATCTAATCAATATACTAACTGAAGTTCTACCAGGAGCAGTAAGCCAGCTGAAGGAGATCAAGGAGATACAAATGGGAAATGAAGTCAATGTATCACTATTTGCAGATATTATGATAGTATAAATAAGTAAAGCCAAAATTCTACCAGGGAACTCCAAGAGCTGATGTATTCCTTTAGTGAAATGGCTGGATACAAGATTAACTTTAAAAAACTCAGTAGCCTGCCTATTCACAAATGACAAATGGGCTGAGAAAGAAATTAGGGAAATAATACGCTCCACAATAGCCACACACAATACAAAGTATCCTGGAATAACTCTAATCAAGCTAATGTAAGACCTGTATGACAAAACTTTCAAATCTTATAACAATGAAATTGAAGAATATATCAGAAGATTAAAAAGGTCTCCCACACTTATGGATTAGTAGGCTTAACATACTAAACATGGTCCCCTTACCAAAAGCAATATACAGATTCAATGCAATTCCCATCAAAATTCTAACACAATTCTTTATAGACCTTCAAAGAACAATTCTCAACTTTATATGGAAAAACAAAAACTCCAGATAGATAAAACAATACTGTATAAGAAAGGAGCATCTGGAGGTATCAACATCTTTGTTTCAAGCTCTACTACAGAGTGATAGCAATAAAAGAAAAAACAGCATGGTCTTAACATAAAAACAGACAAGTTGATCAATGGAACTGAATTGAATACCCAGATATAAATCCTTATACCTATGGACACATAATTTTTTTATAAGAAACCAGAAATGCACAAAAAGAAAGCATCTTCAACAAATGGTGCTGTTCTAACTTGATGTCAGCATGTAGAAGAATGCAAATTGATTCATATCTACCACCTGGCACAAAACTCATCCAAGTGTATCAAATACTTCAATATAAAAACAGATACACTGAACCTAATAGAAGAGAAAGTGAGGAATAGCCTTGAACTCATTGGCACAGGAAAAATCTTCCAGAATAGAACACCCAAAAGCTCAGTCACTAAGAACAGCTATGATGGGACCACATGAAACTAAAATTCTTCTGTAAGGAAAATGACATCATCATGCCAATAAGATAAACTGGCAGCCTGCAAAATGGGGAAAGATATTCACCATCTCAACATTCAAGAGAGGGCTAATTTCCAAAATATATAAAGAACTCAAGATACTAGACACCAACAAAGCAAATAATCCAATTTTAAAAATGGGGTACAGAGAATTCCCAACAGCAGAATGCTTAAAGAAATGTTCAATATCCTTACCCATAAGAAAAGTGCAAATCAAAACTACATTGACATTCCATCTTACATGTGGCAGAATGGCTTAAATCAAAAGCACAAGTAACAGCTCATGCTGGTATGGATGTGGAGCAAGTAGAACACTCTTCCATGTTGGTGAGGGTGCAAACGTGCATAGCCACTGCCGAAATCAACATAGTGGTTCCTCAGAAAATTAAAAATCAATCTTCCTCTATACCCAGCTATAACCTCTATTCAAAGGATAAATTTGCTGAGAAAAAAATTAAAGAGAACACACCCTTCACTATGGTCACACATAATATAAAATACCTTGGTATAACTCTAAGCAAGTGAAAGATCTTTATGACAAGAACTTCAAGTCCCTGGAGAAAGAAATAGAAGAAGTTCACAGAAGATGGAAACATCTCCCAAGCTCATAGACTGGCAGGATTAATATAGTAAAAAATGGACATCTTACTGAAAGCAATCTACAGATTCAATGCAATCCCCATCAAAATTCCAACTCAATTCATAGAGTTACAAAGAGCAATTGTCAAATTCATTTGGAATAACAAAAAAAAAAAACCCAGGATAAAAAAATATTCTCAACAAGAAAAGAAGTTCTAGGGGAATCACCATCCCTGAAATCAAGCTGAACTACAGAGCAATAGTGATAAAAATCCACATGGTATTGGTACAGAGACAGGCAAGAAGATCAAATGGAATAGAATTAAAGATCCAGAAATGAACCCTCACACCTAGGGTCACTTGATTAAGAAGCTAAAACCAAGAACCATCCGGCGGTGGCGGAACCAGGTACCCGAGACAGCCCGAGCTTAAGACCTTCGGGGACTCAGGCCTGGAGTAGGAGTTGGGCACAGAATAGCGGCTACACTCTGCACTCGCGGGGCGGACCCCGAGCTCCCTGCAGGCAGCTGCCATATTGCCTGCAGCTTCCCGTCCAGCTGGTGGTGAGGAAGACGGAGTCAGCCAGTGTGCCAGGTGCCCAGACCCAGCCGGAGGCCAAACCAGCCTCCCATCCACCCAGTGGCAGGGAAGCTGGAAACCGGACCCAGCCAGCTTCCCAGCAGCTTGGGACCAGCAGGCTGAACCAGATAACTGAGATATCCCAACTTTAAGACCCCTGGGGAAACAGGATATCAGAAAGCAAACCCTGAGCAGGTGCAGTGCAGAGCAGCCGCCTAACAGGCGGAACCAAATACCTGGGATATCCTGAGTTTAAGACCTCGGGGGACTCAGGCCACCTGTCAGCAATCTGTGAGCAAGACCCCTGCAGGACAGTGATTCAGGTATCCCAGTCGCTGGGAAATAGCCTTACAACCCCACAGGAGAGTCAAGCACCAGCTAGTATCTACAGGACCAACTAACACCAGAGTTAACCAGATGGCAAAAGGCAAACGTAAGATCGCTACTAACAAAAATCAAGGCAAGATGGCGGCATCCGAACCCAGTTCCCCAACAGCAATAAATATTGGATACCCCGAAACACCAGAAAAACAAGACTCAGATCTAAAATCACTGGTCAGGATGCTGATAGAGGAACACTTAGATAAATCTCTTAAAGTAATACATGAGAAAATAGATCAAAAGCTAGAAGCCATTGCAAGACAAACACAATTAAATCCCAGATATCTCAACACACCAGAAAAACAAGACTCAGATCTAAAATCACTGGTAAAGATGCAGATTGAGGATCACTTAGATAAATTTCTTAAAGTAATAGAGGAGAAAATAGATCAAAAACTAGAAGCCCATACAAGGCAGACACAAAAATCACTTAAAGAAATCCAGGAGAATATAGAGCAAAAAATGAATCCCAATAAGGGGGAGAAACAAAAATCACCTAAAGAAATACAAGAGAACATGGGTCAACGAGTAGAAGTCATAAAAGAGGAAACACAAAAATCCCTTTAAGAATTACAGGAAAACACAAACAAGCAACTGAAAGATCTGAGCAAAACCATACAAAATCTAAAAACAGAAGTAGAAACAACTAAGCAATCGCAAAGAGAGACAATGTTGGAGATAGAAAACCTTGGGAAGAAATCAGGAGTCATAGATGCAAATATCAACAATAGAATACAAGAGATAGAAGATAGAATCTCAGATGCTGAAGATACCATAGGAACCATGGATTCAACAATTAAAGAAAATGCAAAATGCAAAAAGCTGGTAACCCAAAACATTCAGGAAATCCAGGACACAATGAGAAGACCAAACCTAAGGATTATAGGGATAGATGAGAATGAAGATCTACAACTTAAAGGGCCAGCAAATATCTTCTACAAAATTATGGAAGAAAATTTCCCCAACCTAAAGAGAGAGATGCCCATGAATATACAAGAAGCCTATAGAACCCCAAATAGACTGGACCAGAACAGAAATACTTCCTGTCACATAATAATCAAAACCCCAAATGTACTAAACAAAGAAAGAATATTAAAGGCAGTAAGAGAAAAAGGACAAGTAACATATAAAGGAAGACCTATCAGAATTACACCAGACTTCTCACCTGAGACCATGAAAGCTAGGAGATCCTGGGCAGACCTCATGCAGACCCTAAGAGAACACAAACTTCAGCCAAGACTACTATACCCAGCAAAACTCTCAATTGCCATAGATGGGGAAACCAAGATATTCGACGACAAAACCAAATTTGCAAGATACTTATCTACAAACCCATCCCTACAAAGGATAATAGGGGAAAAATACCAACACAAGGGGGGAAACAACACCCCAGAAGAAACAAGATAGAAACCCCATCTCATCCAACCCAAAAGAAGAGAACCACTCAAATACAAATAATAATAACAATTCCCAAAATGTCAAGAAGTAATAATTACTATTCCTTAATATCTCAATATCAATGGACTCAATTCCCCAATCAAAAGACACAGACTAACAGACTGGATACGGAAACAGGACCCTACATTTTGCTGCATACAGGAAACACATCTCAGTGTCAAAGACAAAAACCACCTTAGAGTAAAAGGCTGGAAGACAGTTCTACAAGCAAATGGTCCCAGGAAACAAGCTGGAGTAGCCATTCTAATATCAGATAAAATTGACTTTCAACCTAAAGTCATCAAAAGAGACACAGAAGGTCACTTCCTGCTTGTCAAAGGGAAAATCCACCAAGAAGAATTCTCAATACTGAACATCTATGCGCCAAATGCAAGGGCACCCTCATTCGTAAAAGAAACTTTACTAAAGCTTAAAGCACACATCGCACCTAACACAATGATTGTAGGTGACTTCAACACTCCACTCTCCTCAATGGACCGATCAGGAAAGCAGAAACTAAACAGGGACACAGTGAAACTAATTGAAGCTTTGGACCAATTGGATTTAACAGATATATATACAACATTCCATCCTAAAACAAAAGAGTATACCTTTTTCTCAGCACCGCATGGTACCTTCTCAAAAATTGATCATATAATTGGTCACAAGACAGACCTCAACAAATACAAGAAGACCGAACTAATCCCATGTCTCCTATCGGATCACTATGGAGTAAAAGTGGTCTTCAATAGCAAGAAGAACAACAGAAAGCCCACATACACATGGAAACTGAACAATACTCTACTCAATGACACCCTGGTCAAGGAAGAAATAAAGAAAGAAATCAAAGACTTTTTAGACTTCAATGAAAATGAAGGTACAACCTACCCAAATCTCTGGGATACAATGAAAGCAGTGCTAAGAGGAAAACTCATAGCCCTGAGTGCCTCCAAAAAGAAACTGGAAAGAGCATACACTAGCAACTTAACAGCACACCTGAAGGTCCTGGAACAAAAAGAAGCTAACTCACCCAGGAGGAGTAGAAGAGAGGAAATCATCAAACTAAGGGCTGAAATCAATCAAGCAGAAACAAAGAGAACCATACAAAGAATCAACAAAACCAAGAGCTGGTTCTTCGAGAAAATCAACAAGATAGATAAACCCTTAGCTAGACTAACCAAAGGGCACAGAGATAGTATCCAAATTAACAAAATTAAAAATGAAAAGGGGGATATAACAACAGAAACAGAGGAAATTCAAAAGATCATCAGATCCTACCACAAAGGCCTATACTCAAAACAACTGGAGAATCTGGAGGAAATGGACAATTTCCTAGACAGATACCAAATACCAAAATTAAATCAGCATCAAGTAGACCAGCTAAACAGTCCCATAACCCTTAAAGAAATAGAAGGGGTTATAGAAAGCCTCCCAACCAAAAAAAGTACGGGACCAGATGGTTTTAGTGCAGAATTCTACCAGACCTTCAAAGAAGACTTAACACCAATACTCTTCAAACTATTCCACAAAATAGAGACAGAAGGGACACTGCCCAACTCGTTCTTCGAAACCACAATTACGCTGATACCTAAACCACAAAAAGATCCAACAAAGAAAGAGAACTACAGGCCAATTTCTCTTATGAATATAGATGCAAAAATACTAAATAAAATTCTTGCCAACTGAATCCAAGAGCCTATCAAAACGATCATTCACCATGATCAAGTAGGCTTCATTCCAGGAATGCAGGGATGGTTCAATATACGGAAATCCATCAATGTAATCCACTACATAAACAAACTAAAAGAAAAAAACCACATGGTCATCTCATTAGAGGCTGAAAAAGCATTTGACAAAATTCAGCATCCTTTCATGCTAAAAGTCTTGGAAAGAGCAGGAATTCAAGGCCCATACCGAAACATAGTAAAAGCAATCTACAGCAAACCAGTAGCCAACATCAAAATAAATGGAGAGAAACTTGAAGCAATCCCACTAAAATCAGGGACTAGACAAGGCTGTCCTCTCTCTCCATATCTTTTCAATATAGTACTTGAAGTTCTAGCGAGAGCAATCAGACAACATAAGGAAGTCAAAGGGATACAAATTGAAAGGAAGAAGTCAAAGTATCATTATTTGCAGATGATATGATAGTCTACTTAAGTGATCCAAAAAACTCCACCAGAGAACTTCTACAGCTGATAAACAACTTCAGCAACGTGGCTGGTTATAAAATTAACTCAAGCAAATCAGTAGCCTTCTTGTACTCAAAGGACAAGCAGGCTGAGAAAGAAGTTAGGGAAATAACACCCTTCACAATAGCCACAAACAACATAAAGTACCTTGGCGTAACTCTAATCAAACAAGTGAAAGATCTGTATGACAGGAACTTCAAGTCCTTGAAGAAAGAAATCGAAGAAGACCTCAGAAGATGGAAAAATATTTCTTGCTCCTGGATTGGCAGGATCAATATAGTAAAAATGGCCATCTTGCCAAAAGCAATATACAGATTCAATGCGATCCCCATCAAAATCCCAACTCAATTCTTCATAGATCTAGAAAGAGCAATTCTCAAATTCATCTGGAGCAACAAAAAACCCAGGATAGCTAAAACTATTCTCAACAATAAAAGGACTTCTGGGGGAATCAATATCCCTGACCTCAAGCAGTACTACAGAGCAATTGTGTTAAAAACTGCATGGTATTGGTACAGCAACAGGCAGGTAGATCAATGGAATAGGATTGAAGACCCAGAAATGAACCCACAGACTTATGGTCACTTGATCTTTGATAAAAGAGCCACAACCATCCGGTGGAAAAAAGATAGCCTTTTCAACAAATGGTGCTGGTTCAACTGGAGGTCAACATGCAGAAGAATGCGAATTGACCCACTCTTATCTCCTTGTACTAAGATCAACTCCAAGTGGATCAAGGACCTCCACATAAAACCAGACACACTGAAACTATTAGAAAAGAAACTTGGGAAGACCCTGGAGGACATGGGCACAGGGGTAAAGTTCCTGAACAGAACACCAATAGCTTATGCTCTAAGATCAAGAATTGACAAATGGGACCTCATCAAATTACAAAGTTTCTGTAAGGCAAAGGACACTGTCAGAAGGACAAAACGGCAACCAACAACGTGGGAAATGATCTTCACCAACCCCACATCCGACAGAGGGCTAATATCCAATATATACAAAGAACTCAAGAAGTTAGACCCCAAAGAACCAAATAACCCTATCAAAAAATGAGGTACAGAGCTAAACAAAGAATTTTCACCAGAAGAAATTCGGATGGCCGAGAAACACCTTAAGAGATGTTCAACATCATTAGTCATCAGGGAAATGCAAATCAAAACAACCCTGAGATTCCACCTCACTCCAGTCAGAATGGCTAAGATTAAAAACTCGAGAGACAACAAGTGCTGGCGAGGATGTGGAGAAAGAGGAACACTCCTCCACTGTTGGTGGGATTGCAAAATGGTAAAACCACTCTGGAAATCAGTGTGGCGGTTCCTCAGAAAATTGGGCATGCCACTCCCAGAGGACCCTGGCATACCACTCCTGGGCATATACCCAGAGGATTCCTCTGCATACAACAAAGACACATGCTCCACTATGTTTATAGCAGCCTTGTTTATAATAGCCAGAAATTGGAAGGAGCCCAGATATCCCTCAAAAGAGGAATGGATACAGAAAATGTGGTATATTTATACAATGGAGTACTACTCAGCAATTAAAAATAATGAATTCATGCAATTTGTAGGTAAATGGTTAGATCTGGAAACTATCATCCTAAGTGAGCTAACCCAATCACAAAAGAATACACACGAAATGCAATCACTGATAAGTGGATATTAATGAGCCCAGAAGCCCTAAATACTCAAGGCACAATTAGCAAGTCAAATGACTCTCAAGAAGAAAAAAAGGAGAGGACCCTGGGCCTGTAAAGATTGGATCCAGTATTGTAGACCCAGAACAGAGAAATCGTGGGGGGGGGGGAAGAGTGGGGAATAGCATGGGGGGGAGAGGAATTATGGGACATATGGTGGGGGGTAACTGGGAAAGGGGAAAGCCTTTGGAATGTAAACAAAGAATATAGAAAATAAAATAAAATAAAAGAATGAGAAAAAAAAAAAAGAAGCTAAAACCATCCAGTGGAAAAAAAGACAACATATTCAATAAATAGTGATGGTTCAACTGGTGGTCAGCATGCAGCAGAATGCAAATTGATCCATTCTTATCTTCTTGTACAAAGCTCAAATCCAAGTGGATCAAGGACCTCCACATAAAACCAGATATACTGAATCTAATAGAAGAGAAAGTAGGGAAAAGCCTCAAACACATGGGCACGGGGGAAATTTTCCTGTATAGAACACCAATGGCTTATGTTCTAAGATCAACAATTGACAAATAGGACCTCATAAAATTGAAAAGATACTATAAGGCAAAGGACAATGTCAATAGGCAATTAACATGTACATTTAGAAATGTGGTACATTTACACAATGGAGTACTACTCAGCTATTAAAATGAATGACTTCATGAAATTTGCAGGCAAATGAATAGAACTAGAAAATATCATTTTAAGTGAGGTAATCCAGACACAAAAGAACACACATGGTATGTACACGCTAATAAGTAGATATTAGCCCAAAAGCTCACAATGCCCATGATACAACTCACAGACCATATGGAGCTTAGAAAGAAGGAAGACCAGGGTGTGGATGCTTCAGTCCTGCATTGAGGAGAGAGCATGATGATCAAAGAAGGAGTTGGAATGTGGGAGGGAGAGAGGAGGGGGAGGAAATAAAGGAGGCAGTATCAGGTACTGGAGGGAATGGGAGAGAGGTACAGTTGGGAAATTGAATAAAAATATGTATCAGTAGAGGATGAGGAACTTGGGATAGCCACTGGAGGCTCCCAGAGGCCAGGGAAACAAGAGGCTTCAAGGACTCAAATTTGGGGTATGACTTTAGCCAAAATGTGCATTCAAGGGGAGATAGAAACTGTAGAGACCACCTCTAGTAGATAGGCATGGCCCCCAGCCAAGGTACGGGGCCACCCACCCATCTTAAAGTTTTTAACCCAGAAATATTCCTGCACAAAGGAAAGACAGAGACAAAAATGGAGCAGAAAATGAAGGAAGGGCCATCCAGGAACTGCCCCACCTGGAGATCCATCCTGTCTGCAGACACCAACCACCAGCACTGTTGCTGTTGCCAAGAGGCACTTGCTGACAGGAACCTGGTATGGTTGTTCCTTGGGAGGTTCTGTAAGCAACTGACCAATGCAGATGTGAATGCTTGAAGCCAACCATCAGACTGTGATTGGGGACCCAGATGGGATAGCTGGTGGAAGAACTGATAGAGCAGATTAGGATTACCACGCCATAGGAAGAACAACATCATCTGGCTGGACCACCCAGTGCTCCCAGGAACTAGACCACCAACTAAGGAGTGTACATGGAGGGATCCATGGCTCCAGATACATACGTAGCAGAGGCCTTGTGTGTCATCGATGGGAGAGGAGTCCTTTAATCCTAGGAGGTTTTGATTCTCCAGTGTAGGGGGATGCTGGAACAGTGGGGAGGAAGAGGGTAGATGGGTGGTGAGAGTGGCCTCATAGAGGCAAAATAGAGGGGGGGCAGATGTAGGATGAGGGGTTTGTGGATGGGTAACTGGGAAGTAGGATATGATTTGAGATGTGAATGAATGAAATGATCAATGATAATAATAATAAAAGACCCAGCTATATCATTCCTGTGCATATCACCAAAGGATACTCCATCTTATCACAATGACATTTACTCAACTATGCTCATTTCAGCTTTATTCATAATCACCAGAAACTGCAAACAACTTAGATATCCCTCAACTAAAGAATGAATAAAGTCAATGTTGTATATTTATACAATGGAGGATTACCCAGCTATTAAAAACAATGACATCATAAAATTTGCCAGCAAATAGATAAAACTAGAAAAGATCATCCTGAGTGAGGTAAACCAGAAAGATCAACACAGTATGTATTCACTTATAAGTGGACATGAGCTGTTAATTAAGCAATTATACTTCAATCCATAGACACAGAGAAGCTAAATAACAAGAAGAGTTCAAGGGAGAAATGCATGGATCTGCCTGGGAGGAGGAAATGGAATAGAATGGAATGAAATAGGATAGGATAGGATAGGATAGGATAGGATAGGATGGGATGGGATGGGATGGGATGGGATGGGATGGGATGGGATGGGATGGGGTGGGGTGGGGTGGGGTGGGGTGGGGTGGGGTGGGGTGGGGTGGGGTGGGGTGGGGTGGGGTAGAGTAGGATAGGATAGGATAGGATAGGATAGGATAGGATAGGATAGGATAGGATAGGATAGGATAGGATAGGATAGGATAGAATAGAATAGAATAGAATAGAATAGAATAGAATAGAATAGAATAGAATAGAATAGAATAGAATAGAATAGAATAGAATAGAATAGGAATAAGAAATGGAACAGATATAAGTGGACTGGGTATGAGTAAGAATGGGAACAGGAAGGTGGTTCAAGCCAAGGAGTGCAAGATATGTACCTCCCCCAAAAAAATTACTCTACAGCAAGAAGTAAGCAAAATATTTTAAAGACATGCAAATGGCCAATAGGTACAAGTAAAAAAATGTTCAACATCACCATTCATTATGGAAATTGAAGCAATAAGATGCCACCTGATGTCTGATAGATTGGCTTTTATTAAACAGGTATGAGATAAGCAATAAAGACAATACAGAGAAAACCAAGCTACTATAAACTGTTGGTAAGAATGTGATCCCAAATAGTATGAAGAACAGCATGGAATTATTTTAATTTTTAACTAAAAATGCAACTACCGACAGAACTGAAATCAGTATCTTCAAAGGATCTTCCCACTCCTGTCATTATGAGAGCATCATTTGAATTAACCAAGATATGGAATTAGCATAAGTATTCATTATGTTCATTGATGGAAAACACAGATATGCTAACTGCAGTAAACCAGGCATAGATAAATACTACATGATGGTATTTAGATTGGAATCTAAATGTGGAACTGTACTGTATGCTGTGGGGAGAGAGGACAAAGAGAATGTGAAGCTTTTATCAAAGGGCAGACTTCCAGATAGACAAGAAGAATAGGTTTTACAATTTGCTACACAGCAGAATATCCTATTTAGTAATAATACTTTACTACATAGCTCAAAATAACTAAGAGTAGACTACAGATGTTTTACCATTAAAATGTGATAAGGTAAAGACATCAATCTGGTTTTCAACTAGAAGCTTCACCTCAGAAACTAGGATTCTTGATACCAGGAGATATGCCATACACTACCAGAGAAGAACAGTAGTCATTAGCATCCCCCAGATACAAACCCTGTGACCTTCAACATTGATCTACCTGCAAGATATTTGTATAATTGGGACCACTTTTTGATTGGATTTAAGGCTCATTTCATGGGACTCCTGACACTGATAAAGTAACCAAGAACATAAGACAAGTTAGGTCATGGGCCTAGGGAAAAACGTAATACTACTGTTCTGCTGAAGGATCAAAGCAATAAAATGACATACTATTATCCCCATAAATAAGCATCTACCTCAGTCCTTATGAGAGAAGCTTATGCTTACAGTAGATGAGAATTAACCAAGAGATCCACAGCTAGACAATGTGTAGAAAGTGAGAGAGTTGGAGCGCTCAACCCTAAAGAAGAAGTCTTCATTAAACCCTTGCCCTTCAAAGCCCAGGAGGCAAAAACATTGTAAGAGCCAGAGGTGGTAGATGACTCCAAAGAAACAATGTCTTCCAGACACATCAGAATTCATGTACATATAAACACACAGAGACTGTGACAGCATGCACAAGACCTGCACAGGTTCATGCCAGATGCAGTCTAAACACTGAAAGAGAGAGAAAATGAGGGGTCCCATCTTAACAGAAAGCTCCGTGTTCTCTGACATACCCGTGTGCTATCTTTATCAATAGGCTCTCATTGTCACGTTGTATAAAGTCACCTATAGCACTGGCAATTGGTATTCACTGTAAAGTGAATTCACTGTAAAGAAAATAAGTTTTCTCCAATAGAGTGTCACTAAGTTTAGCAATCACACTCCAAGGCAGGCTCTATGCCTGGGAACAGATAGCCAACACACACAAAATAGAACCTCATTTGTTTGTTGGTTGGTTTGTAGGCTTTCTGTTTCATTCTATTTGTTTTCAAATTTTGAAAACAAGAAGTCCTATTTCTTCATGTATTGATTACAGTTTTGTTTTTGACTTTTTTGTGAAATTTTCTGTGTGTGTGTGTGTGTGTGTGTGAGAGAGAGAGAGAGAGAGAGACAGAGAGACAGAGAGAGAGAGACAGAGACAGAGACAGAGAGAGAGAGAAAGAGAAAGAGAGAATTGGGAGAGAGAGAACAAGAAGCTGGGTATAGACAAACTTGGGAAGAGTTGGGGGGAGAGGAAAAAACATGGTCAAAATGAAAAATATTTTTCAACTAATAATGATACAAGAAGACTGTGAAGATCAAGCAACACTGGGCTACGGAAGCATGTCCCAGGCCAGCCAGCATCTCCCTGCTGCCCCCACCTGCAAAAAAGATAAGACATAGAAAAGTAAGTGTTAACTTAGCAATCTTGTCTTAAAGAAAGTAATTATTTTACCAAACTGAGGAAATTATGAACTCAGACCCAAAATATTAAAAATACAAAAATAAAATTATGTGAGAAGCTACGCACCGAAGCACAGGCTACAGCCCCATACTGGGGAGGCAGAAGCAGAAGGATCCCTGGAGTTCACTGGCCAATACGTCCAGCCAAATGAATGAACTCCAAGTCAGTGAGAGAGATTTCTCAAAATATAAGGTAGAAAGTGATAAAAGATACAGTTGTCAACCTCTGGCACCCATAGGCATGGGCTACGCATGTACATATGCACATAAATACGCATACACATAAGCCATGCAAAAATAAAATAAAATTATTCAAAAATGTATTTGTACACCATGAACAGAATACCATATTTGTTTGATTAATTGCCAGATGCTAAGCCATCATTTTCTGCTTTCTGCTAGAAAGAAAGAAAGAAAGAAAGAAAGAAAGAAAGAAAGAAAGAAAGAGAAAGAGAAAGAGGCAAAAAGAGAAAGACAAGAGAAAGAAAAGAAAGAAAGAAAGAAAGAAAGAAAGAAAGAAAGAAAGAAAGAAAGGAGATAGTTTAATATTTAGATACTACCTACAGATAAGTATAGTCTTCAACCCTTATCAAGAAAAACATACATATAAATAACATTATATATACTGATCATGTTATATTTATGTATTTAGAAATATATTTATATGTAACAACATGCAGATATATTTATGTATTATGTGATAATGACTAATGAAAAAGGTCATGAATTTGAAAGAGAGCTAGGAGTGGTACATGGGAGAGGAAATGGAAGAGAGAAGTGATGTAATCATATTCTAATCTCAAAAAACTTTTAAAGTATTTTAAAAAGTAAAAATACTGTATTTATAAGAAATATATCAGACTATATGGGTATGTTTATTTTATTATCTACTGCCCTTATTAAGACAAGCATTGTGTAAAAGCTAGGTAATTTTTGTCTCTTTCACTGTGTGTAGGACAGTCCTGCCAAAGAATGGAAACATAAATGTGTTTATAAATGAACAAATGAGTCAATTAATTGACTGAGACATAATAGTCAACAAGATGAGCTGCTGTCCCTGTCCTGGAGCTTTAAATCCCATGAGGAGTGAAGTAGACCCCATGGGACATAGGGCATGCACTGAAGGACCTTCTATACAGTGAGTTCAATTTCACTAAATTAAATTAATTAATTAATCAGTTAATTAATTGCATCTTGAAAACTCCCACAAACATTTCTTCTGTTTAATAAACAAAAATTTGAAGCCTATGAATGAAGTAGCTAAAACCGTGGTACTGAGCAATCTAGAAGGATCTTCCTGTATTTCCACTTCCTTTTGAGAATGCTTTCTCTTCAACTTCTACTTGGTTTCCTTTTGAATCTTGGTCCTATTTTAATCCCTACTTCTGTCCCTATTTGACCATAAAGGACACTTTCTGCGGAAGAGAGGAAATGGTACAGTGTAGAGCCCTGTGACTGACAAAGTTCTCATGCCCAGTTCTGAATGGAGACTGGATGGCTGTGTATGCTGACCTCAAGTAGCCGTCTATTGTGCTTACCATCCAGTTGCAATCTAGAGCAAGATTTGAAAAACTGGCATGGTCTACATGGCTTCCAGTACCCAAGGAGACAGAGTTAAAAGTAGAAGGTGGGCCCATAGAACAAGCAAAATACTTAGATTAACACACACTCATTCACACACACCGTTCTCTGTAAAAGACATAAGCATTTGCATGTGGCCAAAATAGGAAAATAATCCTGAAAGCTTAACCATCACCCCTGTTTCAATGTTGGGGTCGCATCGAACGCTATTCATTCTGACTACAAAGTCTATGTTCTTATGAGATAGAATAATGTATACAGTTAATAAGTCTATTCATTATTTCCATCTGAAACTGACATAAAATGTCCTTCCAGAGAGGGGAAGATGGCTTATTGGGTAAGAGGCCATCCTCCTTATCCTTTATTGGGTAAGAGGTCAATAAAAGCGCATGTTGTGAAAGCAAGAGTACTTGAGTTCAAATCCCCAGACCTAGATAAAAGCTATTGTATATGGCCACATGTGCCTGTAACCCCAATGCTTGAGGGGAGGCAGATATAGTTAAGTCACAGAGGCTCACAGGCCAGCCAGCCCAGTCAGACTAGTAAGGTTCATGTTCTTCTGTAAAAGACCCTGTCTCACAAAATATAGTGAAGAACTATAGGTAAGACTCTCGATGTTGCTCTCCAGACTCTACATGCACATTCACACACGCACACACACACACACACACACACACACACACACACACATACACACACACACACAGCATGTGGAATACCACAAAAATAGCACACAGAAAGCAACTTACCTTCTATAATGTATGGAAGAGTCGGAATCAAGTGTTTAAGATACTTATTCTAAGAACTATATCATCCTAAGTGAGGAAACTCATTCACAAAAGAACACACATGGAATGCAGTCACTGATAAGTGGATATTAGTCCAGAAGTTCTGAATACCCAAGATACAACTCACATATCAAATCATTCCCAAGAAGAAGGAAGGAGAGGGCCCTGGTCCTGGAAAGGCTTGATGCAGCATTGTAGGGGATTACCAGAACAGAGAAGTGGGAGGGGGTTGATTGGGGAATAGGAGGAGGGAAGCAGGCTTACAGGACTTAGGGAGAAGGGGAAACCAGGAAAGGGAAAATCATTTGGAATGTAAACAAAGAATATAGAAAATAAAAAATAAATAAAATAAAAAGGATAAATAACCCACCAGCTATGAACCTTAAAAAGATACTCGTTCTAGCAAAATAACAAACATCATTTTGAAAGTCAAATTGAGTTCATTGAGGGTCCCTTGGATATATCAGTTAGACTAGCCTATAGTACTACTCTTCAAAAAAATTAACCCATGTATTGCTATAAAAGTGTTTTATAGCTATTATTAAAGTCCATAATCAGTTAACTTTAAGTAAGAAATATTTCCAAGATCATTTTTACAGGAAGAACTCAGTAGATTGAAAGAAGCCTGGTCCTCCGGCTTCCTTCAGAAACGGGAAAATTTCAACTATGGACAGTTCAGTTCACATCTAATGGCTCCACTCCTTTATATCTACCACAAACTCAGATAATTAATGGTAATGATTTGCATTTGCTTATGCAATACCTACAGGTTCATAAGCCAAGTAATTGCAGTAAACTCTTTATACTTATTCCTCGTACTTTATATTTATTCCTTGTAGTCCTGTTCCTTTTAGAAATGGAGTGCTTGTGAAATGGGACTCAAAAATATAGAAATAGCTTAGAATTTGGACACTGAGCAGGAACCAGAATAAATGTAAGGGCATGATTGCAGAGGACTATACTGCGTTTAAATGGTTGTGAATAGACATGTGGATCTTACTATAAATACTCCTGGTGTGAATTCGAAAGAACTGAAAATATTTCCTACAGAGAGGAGAAAAATCTAAGTCAATAATCTACTGCAGAGCATAACAGAGTTTCACGATACAGAGATTTAGAAGTTCAGGACCTGTTTTAAAAAGAAACCTCTCTGGTTCAGAGGTGGAACCCCTAGGAAGCTACACCTAAGAGTAGACACTAATTCAGTCAACAGAACTGCAACCTAAGCTCGGATGGGTCCATCTCTTGGTGTGATTGTGACCACAGTCTCACCCTAGATACTTACTAAAGAGCAAAGCCAACATTCACTGGAGGCCAAGCATATCATCCCAAGCTCCTATAGATGTTTACATAATCAGTATAACACACAACAAAAGAAACAACAACAACAAGACCCATCAATGCACAATGCCCTACATTCATACCCTAGTACAACAAACTTCTGGAAACAGACTTGGAGTAACAGTTATATAATAGCGTCTAAAGACAAGTCCATGTGCAGTATGATCTCTGATCAGTACCCCAGACCGAAATCAGGGAGGCTGTGTTCTTTTTTCTTTTTCTTCTCTTTTTTTTAAATTTTTTATTAGTTATTTTATTTATTTACATTTCAAACATTATCCTTCTTCCCTGTTTCCCCTCTGAAAACCCCCCACCCTACTCTCCTCCCCACCCTGCTTCTTTGAGGGTGCTCCACCACCCACCCACCCACTCCCACCTCCCTGCCCTAGCATTTCCCTACACTGGGGCATCAAGCCTTCACAGGACCAAGGGCCTCCCCTCCCATTGATGCCAGATAAGGCCATCCTCTGCTAGATATGCAGCTGGAGCCATGGGTCCCTTCATATGAACTCTTTGGTTGGTGGTTTAGTCCCTGGGAGCTCTAAGGGGTCTAGTTAGTTGATATTGTTGCTCTTCCTCTGGGGTTGCAAACCCCTTCAGTTCCTTCAGTCTTCCCCTAACTCTTTAATTGGGGTACCTGTGCTCAGTTCAATGGTTGGCTACAAGCATCCCCATCTGTATCCATAAGGCTCTAGAAAAGCCTCTCAGGAGATATCCATATCAGGCTCCTATCAGTAAGCACTTCTTGGATCTACAATACTGACTGGGTTTGGTGGCTGCATATAGGATGGATCCCCAGGTGGGGCAGTCTCTGGACGGCCTTTCCTTCAATCTCTGCTCCACTCTTTGTCCCTGTATTTCCTTTAGTCTGGAGCAATTCTGGTTTAAAATTTTGATAAGGGTGGGTGGCCCTTATGTGGAGTTTGAGTCTTCTTCCAAACTCATTCTGGCTCATGGTTGTAGATTGCAAGACTCAATCTTCTACCTGGCTGTTTATCTCTTCAAGACCACACCTAGGCCCTCCATGTGGCAATCTCACAAATTGTCTAAGTCAGAAAGAATCTCTATTCAGTCTGCTAGACAGAAGTTTTGCCCTAAGGGGTAGCTATCTTATCCTCATTGTTAAGTAACATAACCGTTTAAAGTGTGGTATCCCCCAATACAACTAGAACTTATACCACAAAGGGAGAGATTATACAGAGGACATATATGTGATAGATATGGAGAAGAAATTTTAGGGAACAATTTACAAATCCCGCTTATCACATGAACCAAGCATTGCTTTTTTTTTATTCCATAAATAATTTTTAAAATAAAATATATAACAAAATAAACAATTTCATAAAAGAAAAAAAGTAATTTTCAAACAGAAGGGCTGGAGAGATCTCTCAATGAGTAACATGCTTGCTGCATATACTGGAGGACCTGAACTCCAATTTCCAGCGTCCATGAAGCAAGAGAAAGAATTAGACAGAATATCAATAGAAAGCATAAACTGAAACAAAAAGAAAGTAAGATATATATTGTAAACTAGGATACGCATTGCCAGAATGGATTTAAACTATGCAAAAGAATATAAGGACTATTTTTAAGAGAAATTAAGGTTAAACCGATTTGAACTACTTAAAGGCCTAGCATTGTTGGGAACGTGATGAGCCTATGAACTTATATTGAATGTCATAAATATAAGATTGATGGGTTTCCCTGGTTACTTTCCTCCAGAAAGGACCAGCCAACTCTCATCTACATGGGACAGAGAATGAGAGTAGTAGTCTGTTTCTGGAGAAATTGCAGGCAAGCATTTCGTAAGCCAGAAAGCATCTATAATGTCTGCAGTGGACTGTGTCTTGTGAACCAGACTCTCTGGAAGCTGAGACAGAATTCCATTGACACATAAAACCCCATTCTGCTAAAACTTTCAAGCTCTGGTCCTTGCTGCTCAGACTTGGGCAGCCCCTCTGACTCAAACTGACTATTCTCTCCATATTATCTCACATGTTAAAAAATTATTAATTAAGATGATCAGAGCCCCCCCCCTTGATTTTTTGACCTTTGCTCTTCTTGAGTAAAACACTGAGAAGACAGAAGTTGTCTTACACTTTTGCGAGTGTGGCATAGCAAGCCAGCTGTGCAGAAATAGCTGTTAGATCAGGCACATTAATGTGACTGCTATAGGAAAAATAGTACCACTAGTTATTTTGTCTGCTGTGATAAGATTAAACTGAGAAAGTCCATGTGAGGCTGTCATCAATGTCTTCCACCCAACCTGTCTCTTACCAGATATCTCTATCAGGGAGGTGGGAGGCATATAGAGCCACGCCCATCATCTCCCTGCAAAGGAAGGAATCCAACCTGCATACCTAAAATTTGTAGAGCCTTGACGCCATTCTGAAGATTGTGCATTTAATGACACTGGATTTCCAATAAAGGACTCTGTGACAGGGTATTGCCCAGCCTGAGACACTGCTTACTCCAAAATTGGACAAAGCTTGCCATCTAGAGGACATCAGGGGACAGACAGGCCCTACAGGGTCTTACATAGGCAAGACCTTAAGACAAAGCTCCCTCTCTGGAGGACATTCCTTGAGGGTTCGCCTGTCCAAGCATCATAGGGGCAGAGAAAAATGCAGCCTCTGCCCTTGGTGATCTAACATGAAAATGAGACCCACTTTCTAGAAGGATGAAGAAAGTTTCTCTCACAGCACAGAATGAATGTGTCCACTAATAAATCACAATGTCAGCTAAGGTTTCTTTCCAAATTAGATCCCAATTCTCTAGACGCTCTAGCTGAGGTGGACATCAGAAGTCCCCCACCCCTTCATCTTGTCACTGGAGGGTAACACCAGCCAGCTGAGACCACACAGCTAGAAAGTAGCAGAGACCAGCTTTGGAGTAATACTGGAAGTGTCTGAGTCAAGAGATTGACCTGTGCCTGAAGCAGCCAGATGCCATGGCTGTGTGGGAAGAAAACAGAGCAGGCAGAGACCTGGGCTGCTGGGACTTCAAGGGCAGAGTTTTGGAAGTCAGATGTATTTATATCTTGTTGAGGTCCTTGTTTGCCAATGATGGAAGAAATGAGGAACTTTGGCCTCTGGCCTAGATTCACATAACTCTTCTCACCCTATAAATCCGGTGAGACTGGAGAAAGTTTCTCTGCCTGTATATACGCTTAAAGTCTAAGAATCCTTTACCTTTTGAAAGGTGCCAATCTGGCTACATACAATTCAGGGCATTTAAACTCAAAAGAAAATCTCTTTTCCAGAAGCAAGTCTGTTAGGCCAGAATCCTAAACATTCCACCAATGTATATCCTGTTCAGATCCATGCTTTCACATACCATTGCTTTCACAGTTTACACTTGTATGCACAGTCGGTAAAGCAAGTGTGAATTCTGCATGCACCGTGGTTAAACAACAAGGAGACAGGGATGACACGACATTCACAGGCACTGTCCTCATGCATCTTACAGACTTAGGAGACTATGAGAAATGCCCCCAAAATGTCGTCTCTCAGTAGACACTGAGGATTAAGTAATAACAAACTGAAACTGGAACTTGTGATTGTTTTCTCTACACACTCTCTGTGTGATCACAGTACCTTTTGTACTCTTCTCTTAGAGCTTCTTTCAATGTATTCTTTTCATTGTCTTTCCATCTTTTTTTTAAATTTTGTTAAGTTTTTAATATTAAAAAATTACCCGTACACATGAATTTTCTGCTTCTGGAGACCAGAAATTCTTTCTATCTCACAATCTTCCACATTTTCTAGAGTCTAAAGTGGGAACAGTAGTTTTGGGTTGAACTTTTTAATAAATCAGGGGGGGTCAAAATGTTTCATCCATCTGCCAATCAATTTTAAAACTTACTGACAAAAGAGTGTCAATGGAGTCTTTAATTGGTAATGTGTGAGACTCTAAGGGTAGTTAATTGATGACCAATGAGAATTTTAAACTTGCATGCTTCCACCCAAGCACATCATTGCAAGTCATTTGTCATTGGTTGCACAAGTAATCTGTCAGAAATGATGAAGGGTGTTGGTTAAGACAGAAGAGCCTTTCCATAAATAACCACAAGATGCTTGTGGGTTCTGAGGAAGGGGCTCATCTCCCACTAGCTGGAAGAATCCACGAGGCTAATCTTCACTGAAATCTGAAGTCTGGCAGTAGTTATTAGAAATAGCTCTCCTCAGTAGAGGCAGGACTGGCAGGCAGGCAGGGAAGGATCCAAAGATTGTGTCACAGCTGAAAAGGAACCTGCCAGAGTACATTCAGTTTCCAAATACATAAACGAAGCATTGAGTAATGGCTTCGCTCTCCAACTTCATTTCAAATGAATCCAGTCTTAGACTCGAAGCCATAAAAGTTGCACCAAACCCCTTTGAACCTATATATGCAGAGTACTTTATATCACTCCGTAAAACTTCAGCTGACTCACATTCTGAGCTTGACGGCACTCCTGAAATATTAGCCACCCCATACTGGGAGGGGTCCATATTTCTACTTTTTTGTACACTAGTTAACGCAACCAAACATTTAGATGGCATGAGCTCTTGTGATGTCCCCAACACTGAGCTGGGCAGTTTCCTAACGATCTCCTCTAATTAGTGTGAAGACATTATTAAATGGCTCCCTTTCAGCCGTCAGGATGTTGAGAGAAATGTTGACTAAGGTCATTAGTTAGGGGAACCCAAGGAAGGAGCAGTGGAGACAAGCATTCATTGCTTTCACAATGCAATGGCCACGGTGCCTGACAGAGACTGCTTAAAGGAGGGAGGATGGTTTGAGCTCCTCTTTTCCCAAATGTTAAGTCCAGAGTGATTGTTAACAGCATAGCAATGCCACACACGTGGTAGCAAAACTCTACAGAGATGGCTAACATTTCTATGGCTGGAAGGAGCAAGGATCAGGAAACTTAGGGATGGGAGCTGGGGAGGGGGAATCTGATGCAAAATCAGTGGGACTCAGAGGCATACAGTTTACCTAACATCCCTTTCATAAAGCTTTCTCTTTTCTTTCATGCATTCCTATCTAAGTTGTTACTTTTTGAAGATGTGGGTCGGGATTGCCACAGAAGCCTTTTATGTCCCTCTTTCTCAACTGCGAGTCTGCAGTCGTCAATCACTGCACAAGTGGGTTTCTAGCCCTTTGTAATCTGCTGCTGCATGTATCCTGAACTTCCATATAGTTTCCAGCATACGCAGCACGTGCCGTGGACCTCAGCATGGTCTCTGGTGACAGTGCAGACCACAGGCAGGGCCTTCCGCTAAAGGGAACTCTTAAAATTGTGATAGGGATACTAAAATGTACCTCTCCACGATTGATGGCTTCTGGTGAGGTGCAAGTGGAGAAAGAGTTGTTTGGGTTTTATGAGTTTTGTTTTGTTTTGTTTTGTTTTTAAGGCCTAGACGCTGGGAGTTTGTGCCACAGTGACCATATGGGCAAAACAAATAGGACTCTTTTCTTTTTTGGGGGGGGGATGAAAGGTGTAGGTCACAAGGGTCAGGGAATGGACCTGGAAGCACTGGGAAGTGAAAGTGATCTGGGTGCATGATGTGAAATTCTCAAATAATCAATAAAAATATTACCCTGGGACAAAAATAAAGGTCTTCCTGTTTTGAGACAACACATCCATTTTTCCACCCTTAAAGAGTTTATATGTTTTGTTCCCTCCTCAAAGAATGATGGCCTTAACAAAAAGATCCTTCAAGGCTGAGAAATGTATGTCACTTTCCTGAGATCGTTTTAGGATACAAATGGACTTTAACAACACTTTGTCATTGTTCTGTATTACTTGGGAAGGAAACAAATGCTGAAGAGCAGGTTGTGTTTGTATTTTTAAAACAAAGCACGAGAAAGAGCCACTTTGCACAGTGAAATCTGGGCTTTCTAATGTCCCCAGAGGACTAAAGGAAATGATTCCTTGGTCCCTTATTACACTGAGAACTCAAAGCATCTCCAACAGAAAAGCACTTCTTCCAAATCCTTCAGATAGCCAGAGTTAAACTTCAGGACCCTTTTCTCATTATCCAAATACAAGAAATGTTTTTGAGCAAATATATGTTGATTTTCTGCTATATGCAACATATCATTCAAACCAACAAGAATTTGTCATATTCGTCATGTGAATAACTCTCCCATCTTAAGCATTTCCTCTTTTAGCCATCCTATGTTTAGCATGTGACAGTTTTTATGTAATCAACTTACATAAATTCTACCATGATCCTTACCGTGTAAACTCTGTTAAGTATTTTCCAGGCACCTCCTTCAAGCCAGTCCTCCCATCGGCCACCAAAAGCACACATCCTTAACTCTTAAATGATGAAGACAGAGATTAGAGAAGAGAATCAGATCACATAAGCAAACAAGTAAGAAAGCTCGGACTGGACACTGTCTAGATTTGCCTAGAGCAAATTTCGTGCCTTCTCCAGATAAACTCGGGGACCATGAGCACTCAATGCAGAGACAGTCTGTCATGATGCGTAGAATAGAAGAGCAGAGATGACAAAAAGAATATTGTGACAGATTTTCATACAGAAAAAAAAATATGTGTTGTGGCTGCACATGTGCATAATACCTCACTTGGGAAGGTGGAGCAGGAGGATCAAGGAGTTCAAAGTCGGGCCAGCCTGGGCTACATAAAAACCTGCTAAAAGGAAAAGAAGAATAAAAGCAGATTTTCATGTATGCATTCACTCATTGTGTGAGCTTGTCTGAATGTAAGCCCCATCACAAAGATTCCTTTTTTTTTCTACCTTGAATATGAGGTGTTATGGGAGTTAGGTTTACAAGGATCCTAAAAGAGTTCATCTCTGGGTGCAGCAATGAGGAAGGAAGTTTAGGGACTGCCATCTCAGTGCAGTCATGAGTGCAGCTATGAGCAGAACTCTGGACTCCAACCTGCTTCAGCATTTCTCCAAAGTATCTCATCCTAAAGATACAGTGCTATTTCTGTCTTACACTTGACATTTAGAGTCATCTCAGTTGGTCTGCTTATAATAAATTATGTAAAATAAAGCATTGAAAGTCAATCAGTATGTGATTATCCCAGGATGAACTCAAAAGGAGAAAGAGGAGGGGGAGAGACATTTCTAGATAAAGCAACATCAATATTCAGAGTTAAGAAGTAACTCCAGGCTGGTGTCCTCACAAAAAGGACATCTGTCAGTATGCCTTGGATAGACACCACAAGGGAAGAAGAGAAAGAATAAATTATTTCTAGCATCAGGCCACTGCTAGTGTAGTAGCCACATAATGGTGACTGTGATATGATCCGCATTTCAGTGAACTCTAATGGTTAAACTACAAAGGGAAAAAGTCCAGATTCTATACAGTAAGTATCATGGTGCACATGAGTACACAGTGGTTTGAAAATCACAGAGAGAGGCTTTATAATCCATAGGAAGACAGCTGCTAAGCTGGCTTTCTGATGGTTCAATAAGGCTAGTAAAAGACCAGTAAAGACCTAAGAACAAGAAGCACATTAAACACATTAGGGTAGGGAGATGTCTCAGAAAATAACAGTGCCCGGATCTAAGCCTGAGTTCAGCCCCATTGGTCCACATGATTAAAGGAAAGAACCAACTCTCAAAGGTTATCTTCTGACTTCTGCAGGAACATTGTAATGCATGCACAAGAATACACACACATATACACCACTTAAATAAATAACTATAATTTTAAAATAACGATACAATACCTTAAGACAACAGCAGGGTTTGCCTTGGATACAGCCCAGAGCTCTACACAGTAGACATCAGAGGGAAGAGATGATGGTACAAAACCACTGGAGTAAACACAATGACCAGGCTGTGCCAAACCTTGTAGGTTTTGTCTGTTATTCGGAGTTTTAGCCTAAGGAGAAAGAGGATTGCTCAGGATATTTATGCAGTGGAATGGCATGATTCACTGCATTTTTACATAAATAGCTGTGGCCACTAACTTGTAGGTGAAATGAGAAGGGGGAAAAAATCGGTGAACAGGGAGACTATCAGTTATTGTATCAATAGTCTAAGAGAACAAGAGTATGAGCTAAATGCTTAAGGAAGGTCAGTATAGTCAAAATGGAATGGTATGGAGTAGAGGTTGATTAGACATTGAATGAATGGTAAGACTGGATAATAACCTTTAGATTCCCATTGTAGGCTATTAGCAGCAGAATGGGATGATCAAGAAGGTCAGATCCCTCCACTTCTAACACACATCAGAGCAAGTGTAAAAAAAAAAAAAAGAAAAGAAAAGAAAATCCCGAGGTTCATGACAGTGTCTTTGTTGATGCTATTACAATAAAATTCTAGTGCATGAACCTAATGGAAAGGACTCACCTGAATAACCAGACGAGGTCGTCACATCACTCTTGCTAAGTTTATGTGGTATCATACTGGCACAAATCAAGACACGCCAAACTCAAACACTTCATCTTGACTAAGTCCATCAAGAGAAGACAAAAGGGGTGGGGGAGGAGTCACTGTTCCACAAGAACTATTACATTTCATGGACCTTATATGAAACTCTCTTCAGATGACACAGTCATCTGTTAAGGGACCTTGAGAGCAAGGACTTCCCTAAACACAGTATCAAGCCAATTTAACTCCATGCAGAACGTGTCTGGCTACAAGAGTTCTGCCATTTGCCAAACCTCATAGAGTATATTGGAACCCTCTTAAAGACCTCTGCATTCCTGCAGGTCTCCGCAGCCTACTCTCTGCTCTCTTTAATGCTGAGTTTCTCTAGGGATGATAGCTTTGGGGTCTTGGGTTTGACTCAATTTATTCCAGGACTTGGATTCATTTTAAACAAGTTAGAATCCACGTGCCATCTTCAATTAAAGGTTTTGTAAGGCAAAGGAAGACGAGCTCAGCCACCAAATATTTGGGTCTGGGGAAGCTTCTTCAGCCTTTCCGACAGGCCAAGTGTGATGTGGTGAGACTGGCTCCTGTCAAAAGCGATGAGGGAAGCAGCAAAGGACACTGGGAAAATTAGGCCTGGCACCAGCCTAAGCCACTGAATATTCAAATACACAGTATGCAAAGTGTGGTTTGAGCATCATGGTCTGGGGGGAGCAATGAGAATTCTGGGTAGAATTTGGATAAGTACGAAAAGTGCTTGAAAAGACCAATCAAAGTAAAAATGAGTAATGGTAAAATACTCAGACAGAGGATAGGAATAAGCAAAGAAACCACAAGGCGTTTTTATTGATTCGCTTATTAAATGTATCCATTCGATGACTGACTACCCAAACCCCAAACTTCAGAAGCACAAAGATTCTGATGCTAGTGGGAAAAAAAAATCAGAAACGACATGAAAACATTTAGTTTCAGTGTCATTGTTAGATAAGAAGAATAAAGTTTGGAATGTCCCATGCATCTGATTTTCAACTTCGTTTGGCTGTTTACACATTTTATGACTGTGGCTATTATCATAAAGGTGACAAACAGTGCTTGGCACACTGAAAATATCTGATCAACACTTGGTGGGAAAATGAATAAATGGCTGCTTACCCTGGGATACACAATGTGCTGAGAATATACACATTCCCTTAAGAATTGCAAACAGCCTCCATGATAGGTAATACAATGAGAAAATAGGATTTAGAGGGTTAATCCACAATACACTGATCATATATAGCTAGTGAGTAGAAAAGCTAAAACTAAATTCTACTTTAACATTGCAAGAAAATAGAGTCTCAAACATCTTCCATGGAATAGTGTGTTCTTACTCAAGATAACGATAAAAAATAAATAAATAAAAATTTAAAAAAAAAAAAAGAAGACAAAGGCAAGCCAAGATGGTACTAAATGGAAGATCATGAATACTCCTAATATTGGACTGTGACAAAAGAGGGGATGCTGGCCAGAAGGCGAGGCAGGGCCAGCTCAGAGAACAACCGGTAACCCTCAAGGCATAGATGGCTCTAATTATCAACTTCCTTGCTATTCATTCCTATCAAAAAATACACAAAGAGTGGAGCAGAGACTGAAGGAAAGTCCATCCAGAGACTGCTCTACCTGGGGATCCGTCCCACATACAGTTACCAAACCCAGACACTATTGCGGATGCCAATAGTGCTTGCTGACAGGAGCCTGATATAGCTGTCTCCTGAAAGGCTCTGCCAGAGCCTGACAAACACAGAGGCAGAAGCAGATGCTCACAGCCAACCATTGGACTGAGTGCAGGATCCCCAATGGAGAAGTTAGAGAAAGGACTGAAGGAGCTGAAGGGGTTTGTAACCCCATAGGAAGAACAACATTATCAACCAACTAGACTCCCCAGAGCTCCCAGGGACTAAATCACCAACCAAAGAATGCACATGTAGGGGCCCGTGGCTCCAGCTGCATCTGTAGCAGAGGATGGCCTTGTCTGGCATCAAAGGGAGGGGAAGCTCTTGGTCCTGTGAAGGTTTGATGACCCAGCATAGGGGAATGCTAGGGCGGTGGGGTGAGAGTGAGTGGGTGGGGTATGTGGGGGAGCAGCCTCATGGAGGCAGGGAGGACAGAGGGTGTGGGGGTGGTGGTGGAGAGGAAACCAAGAAGGAAGATAACATTTAAAAAGTATATAAACAAAATAACCAGTAAAAAAAATTTTTTTTTAAAAAGGCAGACAAATCTCTTGAAGGCTAATGATGCTTTGGGGTAAATGTGCTATATATCCTATAGTATGGAGCCCTGAGACTAGGCTCCAAATATTCACATAACAGGAGAGTTGACCAGTAGGCAAATTTTAGATTACTAAATGTTTTGTTTTATATATATATATATATATATATATATATATATACACATATATATACGTATATATGTATGTATATACATATATGTGTATGTATGTATGTATATGTATGTGTGTGTGTTAAATATATATTAAACACACAATACATATATATGTATGTGTGTGGATTAAATATATATATATTAAAACACACCTAAGTTTATTCATTTACATGCCATCCATGAATGGTTTTATACTATAAAAAAAGTAGTTGAATTGAATGATAGATACAGTGATGTCTTTGGAGCTCAAATATTGGCCTTTTACAGATATTTGTCAAATAAAGTTACACAAATATAGAAACATCTACCTGGAACTATGCTAGCTAATACTCCCTAGATTGGGCAGACTACAGCATAGGGTAGGAGGAACTAGAGATGGAGAATGAGAAGACAGGCTGTTCTATCTGCTTCTAGCTTTGCCCAAGCCCATTCATTTTTGACTCTACCCTAAAACACACGTCCATTTTTCTTTCTACCAAACCTATGAATGATTTGTCTGGAATTCAAAATAATAACACACATTCCATAGCACGGAGCATACAGTTAGTGTGCTCATTCAAGACATATTTATTTAACACCTCTGTTGTTTTAAGAAATCATATATGGACCTTGATTGTGAAAAGTTCATAGATGAGTGGAAGGACAAAGATCCACGAGGTTTGTAACAAAGTGTGGAGAGCTCAAGCTGCCTTCTGCCTACAGTGCTGCAATGGACACACGGGGCTTATACATTGAGGTTACAGACTCAAGGGAAATCTTATGATTGAGAGAAGGCTTGGATGAAATTAAAAAGTAAGAAGGGAAAGATTTAGAAGAAAAGACAGAAACACAGAGAGGGGGGAACTGGCCAGTATTGCTGTAGCTTAGAGAGCAAGTAGAAAGTACCAGTAGGCAGAGACTAAGTCAGCACTCTCACATGTCACATTAAGAAACATACACTTTATCTATTGAACAACACAGAACCATAAAAAAGCCATAGTCATTCCCATCTAGGAGAAGCTGGATGGGGTTGGGAAGAAGAGAAAGAGAAATGGCTGAGCAGCTCATCTGATGATCCGGTCTATCTGAGATGGATGAATGAATAGATGAATGAGTGATCACACAGATGACTGGTTCTGATAACTCCTGCTGGGGTTTCTACTCACATGAGAAAAGGGAAGTGGCTTTCATATCCTTTTCAACTGCTCTCCCCACCCCAGCCCCCAACCTTCATGAATGGTTTCTCTCTTGCACGCATGTGTATCTCTTCCTCAATTACTGAGATCTCAGAACTAAGCCTTACTAACTAGCTAACGAGCTTACCATGCAAGGCCAGTACTGAACAGACTGAATCAGAATCCCCCAAGAAGCCTGGGCAGAGAACAAAAAATCAAGAAAATAGACTTTGGACCAAAAAAAGAAAAAAGAAAAGAAAAAAAAACATCAATTAGAACTATTCTGAGATTGCTCTGACCATAGAAGATTGAAAATGAGGGAAGGGACCAGCAGAGAACTAAGAAGTGGATACAAACAGCTGCCCTATGAAGAAAATGATAGTGATTTCAGATAGATGGCAGCAATTTGGACAGCAGTGTTAGTTTTCAATTCACTAACTTGCTATATATTAATATACTAAATCATAATGTAATGCATTCCTTCAAAAACCCTTAGCTTAATAGAGATAGGTGGAATCCACTTACACACACTACATTCTAACAGCTGCTGAGACATGAAAAGTAGAGAGCATGGGCACTCTACCCAAAAGCACAGAAAACCTTGACATATAAGGTAATAGTCAAGGATCTAGAAGAGCAAGACCATGAAATATAAGAAACAGCTCATGAAAACGCACAGTTGTATAAAGTGAACCTGGCCTTGAAAAGGAGCTTGACCAAATGTGTTTTCCCCAGCCTCACCAACATGAACAGCTTCAAGCTGACATCTTCAGTTAAAGATCCTTTTGCCTTCCCTCTGTGATCAGGATAAAGCCTCAAGAAGCACCTAAAGGCTAGTAGGCATAGGCCATCTTCTGACGGAAGAAAGTCCCCATCAATCAGCATATCAGAAGACCTATAGCCTGAATCTTATAAAAACCAAAAGCAAGAGGACAGGGTCCCTCTCTGGAAACTTCCTAAAACTTCATTCTGACATTACGAATTTGGTCACTTAATGTGATCAACTACAGGGGAAGCTAAACTCTCTTTCTTAGGTTTGACACTTAACTTTGCTCTGTGACCTTAGGGAAGAAAGAAACGCTACAACCCTAGATTGCTTAATCATAAAGGGATGAGACATGCAATAGTTCCCATGCTAAATTCCCAGACTTAATTGTCTTTATAAGAAAAAGAATGGAAATAGGCAAACTCGGGAGGTAGAAGGTGGGCAGGGGACCCTCCAGAATGCACCAGAGACCTGGGAGGTGAGAGACTCTCAAGACTCAAAGGGAGATTCCTTAGATGAAATGCCCTACTGTGGCGAGTGGGAACTTGTAGAGCCCACCTCCAGCAGGAATGCAAGGCATGAAGTGAGGGAGGGGTTGCCATCCCACAGTCAAAACTCTGACCCATAATTGTTCCTATCTGAAGGAACTGCAAGGATAGAAATGGAAAGGAGCCTGAGGAAAAGAAGGTCCAGTGACAGGCTCAAAGTGAGATCCTGCTTAAGAGGCGGCCTGGCACTATTACTGAGGCTATGGAGAGCTCACAAAAAAGGGACCTATCATGACTGCCCTCCAAAAGACCCAACAAGCAGCTGCAAGAGTCAGATGCAGATATTTGCACCCAACCAATGGACAGAAGCTGCTGACCCCTGTGGCTGAATTAAGGAAAAGCTGGAAGAAGCTGAGGAGGACAGCAGTCCTGCAGGAGGACCAGCAATCTCAATTAACCTGGACCTTCAAGATCTCTCAAACACTGGACCACCAACCAGGCAGCATACACTAGCTGATATGAGGCCCCCAACACACATACAGCAGAGGACTTCTGGGTCTGGGTTCAGACAGACAATTTGCACTTAACCCTCAAGAGACTGGAGGCCCCAGGGAGTTTAGAGTTCTGGTTCAGTGGGGGTGGGGAGTGGGGGGGACATCCTCTTGGACACAGTGGGGTGGAGAGGAAGTATGAGATGAGGAACAGTCAGAGGCTGAATGGGAGGGAGGAAGTATAAAATCTGGAGTGTAAATAAATAAAAGATTAAATACCCCTCACCAAAAAAAAAAAAAAAAGAATTAAATATTACATAGGTAAGCAGATGGGATCAGAGTCTAGCCCCCAGCAGATGATGAATGAATGGGATCTAGCCTTTCATTTCTTCTGTCCATTAACAGCCTTGATGGAGTTGAATACATATACATTGCACAGAGCCAACGCTCGGCCTTCACATAACCCTACTGGCTCTACTAAAAGCTGATAGACTGATAATCACGATGGTTACTACGGCTGGAATATTTCGTCTGTTTCCTCATTTAATTTGCACAACAACTCAGCAGCAAGGAAGCTACAAGTTATGTATCCCCATTTAAGTGTTGAAAAACTGCACAGCCCCGGAGAGTCGGGATGTTCAAGGTCACATAGCTATTTAAATGCAAAATGCTGTGTCTACTATGACACCAGGACCTCCCATAGACAGCCACTTGCAGAGAGAGGAGGCTGGGGTGACCCTAATCCTCTCAATAAACCAGACCTGAATGAAGCCCTCAAATCATACTGGGTTACATCTGCCACTCTCTGCCAGCCCTTAAGCGCTTTGCATATGGAATGTCTTTATTCAAAATTGTGTGATAAATCAAAAGAGGAATCCAGCAATTCTCATAATGTAAAAATAGAATTTTTAAAAGGGAGAATGCAACTTCCATTTTAACAATAGGCTTTCTTCATTTTTTTTTTACATTGAAAAAGAACAAAGTCAAAGAAGAAAATTCACTAATGAAAAAGATTAACAAAGTGAAATGTAGGGCAGTTAAAGTCATCAAAATGTCCTGTTTCTCAGAATTGGCCACTTTGGGGAGGTTTTGCACCTTTTTTTTTTTTTAAACTTCCAGATTTCATACTTTCTGTTCAGCTTTTGCAACTTCCCAAGAGTAAGGCTTGAAAAAAAAAAGAAAAAAATAGAACCTAGGTCCCCATGTGTCATTTCAAGCCTAAAGGCCCCTTGCAGGCTAGCTGTAGCTCTTCCCTCTGATACTGCTATTTCTGGCTACCAAGTAGTCTTTGGATGGCCAGTGTTGTACATCCTTAGTTAGGTTAGCCAAATCCTAATGGCTATTATCATTAACCTACAGTGGTGTCCAAGTAACTCTCCAACAACAAACAGGGAGGGAGGAAGAGAGAGGGAAGAAGGAGGGATGGAAGGAGGGAGGGAGGGAGGGAGGAAGGGAGAGAGGGAGGGAGGGAGGGAGGGAGGGAGGGAGGGAAGGTGGGAGGGAGGGAAGGAGGGAAGGGGGAGGGAGGGAGGGAGGGAGGGAGGGAGGGAGGGAAGGGAAGGAGGGGAAAGAGGGGGAGGGAGGGAGGGAGGGAGGGAAGGAGGGAGGGAGGAAGAGAAAAGTATATTCTCTAATTAGAAATAACCAATTAGAAAAAAGATTTTGAGACAAGGCCTTACTAGTAACCCTGGATGGATAGCCTAGAACTATTTAATCCATACTGGTCTCAAACTCATAGAGATCCACCTACATCTGTTGCCCTTGTTCTAGGATTAAAGGCATGTGCCACCATGCCCAGACATTTGAAAATATCTTAACTTAAAGATGAACTCACAATAAAATAAGTACTCACAAGACAGCATGGAGTCACCTCAAGCCTGAAAGTCAATCCGAAGAACACAATGTGTCATCCTCACTGACTAGTTCTAGGCCACTAGGTTCTTGGTTTCCATGGAAATATGCCTATGGGGGTCTTAGGGAATACATTTTCATGGTGGTCTTTCTCTCGGAAAGGAGATAGACTCTCTTCTTAATCTTACTATTATTTCTGGAAAACGATATGTTTATCCATTATCCTGCTGTGTGAGTACATCGTTTGGTGTGTATGTGCATGAACGCAGTCATACACATGCCATGTCAGACATCCGGAAGCCAGAAGATCGCTTTCAGAAGTCAGTGATCCCGTTTCACTTCATCTTTACGGTGATGTGTCTCTTGTTTCTGTGCTGCTGTCTGTGCACTCCACGCTAGCTGACCCCCCATGCTTCTGGTGAGTCTAGTATCTCTTTCTCCCATGTCAACACTGAATTCTAGAATGACAGATATGAGCAACTGCATCTAAATATTCCAACATAGGTTTCCAGGATCACACTTAGGTCGTCAGGAAATCAGCAAGCACTTTTGCCCACAGAGCCATCTTCCTGAGAATTCACTGAGTGCTTTACACTGTGATACAGAACCAAAGACGTCGTTTCTACTAAGAGGTTTTTGTGGCACTTCCTACAATGGTGCTTCCTACCCAATGCATGGACACATGTGCCAAGATGCCAATCCACTTAGTGTTGAGGGAAAGTGGACAAGCTGACCTTGACAAACCCCACAGACAGTCAAACATGCAGTGAGTAACTTCCTGTTCCTTGGAGTATGCTGAAAAGAGTTGTGGTCTCCTACATGAATATTTTGCTTTGGGAAGAGTGGGAAGAACTATACAAAGATTTTGCCAAGCACGGGGCTATTTGCCCCAACATCAGAAACCCAGCCTTCAAGCTTTTGAAATCTTTAGTCTATTTTTATAGTCTTTTCCCCCCCTATTTCCTTCCAGTTTATTGCCACATCTTGCTGTCTTGGTTGTTCCTCTCTTCTTGCTGTCTGTTTCTAGTCTTGTTTTAGCCAGAAAATAAAGCAGTTAAGCAAAATTCTCATTTTACTCAGCAAACGTTTCTTGGGCACCTGGCTCTTACAGAGGAAAGGAAAACAAGTAGAGAGAGCATATGGCTACCTTCTTCCCCAAGATCAACCCCAAAGGCTTGCAAGTAAAACTAGAGTGAGTGGGTCCTAGAAGACTAAACACGAAGTCCCTAGAGTTTGAAACTATTGTTTCCCAGATGTTAACGCAAGGTCCAGTGAAGACATCCCAGTATTTAAGCTGAGCAATGAGCATCTTCCACACATCTGGATGTATATTGCAAGGAATGACATCACACAGACCCTGAAACAGGACTGGCAGGCTTAGCTCTCTTAGTCACTGATTCTAAGTTGCTCTGTCTTTCTCAGTCTGGAATTCCTCCCTTGGAAAATACCTACCCACTGGGTTACTGAAAAATTAGCCATGTAGACACAGTCTCCTTGCTTCCGAGTTTAGGTTTGATAAACGGTAATTTTATACACACAGGATGTCCCTCATCTTATGCTTGGAAATTGGACTATTGACAACAAGATGGAAAGAAAGTTTGCCAAGAACATGGGTTTGAAGACCAATTTCTGAGATGTTTGGAGAAGGTAGGGAAGCTCATCAAGTTTATCTTCTCATAGTCTGCAGCTCCTGCTTGCACCAGTCTTGCCTCTGCAGTGCTTCTAAAATGCCATGAGTTTCTTCTTTGTCTCTGCAAAGTGAATACGCATGCATTTCCTATCACATAAAATGATAATCACTGTTTGAACATGAGTCCCCTCCCAGGCTTCATACTCAGAGTGCCTTCACGGTTTCCTTAGAAAGTGACAAGATTGAGCAGAGTCTCTGACCCGGGTTGGGACCTTGTACAAAATCAGTTCTGGGCGGTTTCCTTTCTCTGATCATATACAGAGAGAATTCTGAATCCGCACTGGGGTGCCTGCTCCCGGAAGTGGATCCGGAAGGAAGGCAGCACGGATGGACACCAGCGGACTTCCAATCCAGACTGTCCCTCTGTGACAAGACACAATTCTACCTTCCCTGGGAACTCAATTTTTTTATCTATAAATGAAGATAATATTGCTTATCATAAAAAGGCATTCTGCAGATTGAGGAAGGAAATGTCTATGACGGGCTTAATAGCATGCCTGGCATATAATTGCTATTCAATTGGTATTGGCTTCCTGATACGGCTTTTCCAGCTGTGGTCAGACATTCTGAGTCTCAGTTTCCCCCTTCATTCAGTAAAATAAGGGTGACATCACCCTTCCTATAGGTTTGGTATGGATTTTACAGATCACGTATCTGAAGCATCTATCAGAGGATCTGTAGCATGCTATATCCTCACATGCAGCTTCTTTCCTTTCACCCACAAAACTGGGTCTAATTTCTCCCCCACCCCCAACCCATCCCATCTCTCTCTTGCTCTCTCTCTCTCTCTCCCTCCCTCCCTCCAGTATGCGTATGTGAGAAAGAAAGAGAAAAAGATATATTTTCCAAAAAAGCCACTGAATATTTAAAACCTTAAGAAAAGTCCTTTGTAACACAAATGCCCCCCACCCCCACCCCGGAACTATTTCCCACGTCAAAAGGTTTGAGAGCCACATGGCTGTGGTCATTTTGAGAAACTGAATGTCCAATCAAGGGTCGAGAATCTGCAGAATGCTAGGCAGTCGGTCGTCACTCACTGGCGAGGCGGCCGTGCACCACTGAGTCATGTGGGAGATGAGCAAATGCTGGTCAGCAGAGAATAGCAGCATCAGATAATGCCCAGAGGCTTTCTAGACAATGGAGCTTATTATCAGGCTTGTGAATGAAATGGGGAGTGCTGTCATCTCTTCCTGTAGTTTAATGAGTTTTCATTGACAAAAAAAAAGAGCAGAGAGAGAGAGAGGAGAGAGGACTTTTGTTGCCAGCACACTGCCCTTTGCAAGCCTGTTGGACCCAGCCCCATGAAGTTGCACTTCGTGTTTCAATGAAGCAAATCTCTCCCAATGAGAGAAAAGGTTACTTCCTCCATCATGCTCCCCTGACCGCGACACTTCTGCCAGATCCTGTCATGTGCTAGAGAGAGAACTCAAAGCCAAAAAGCAGAGCTGCTCGGAGAGGGAGGGGGAGGGGGGCAGGGTGGAAAGCCACTTCTCCTTCTCACCAGCTTCTAAATCCAAATGTGAAACAGTCTTATCCAGCGTCGTGATCAAGACCCTGACTCTGCTTCTGATTCATGAATGAGGCTGGTGATGGAAGTCTATATAAGGTCATGAAACAGCCATTTTTGATGTGGTGTCTTGGCAGGATTATCTCAAGCCTGTTCTGCAAATACTTTCTTAGCAAACAATGAAATGAGCGGTTGGGGATTACATCTCTGCCTAATTACAGTCCATCCAAAGCTGCCCTCTGATCACCACAGTGAAATCCAGAGCCCTATCTATCTTAAATAACCTTCTCCAAGTGGAAAAAAACTGAAGTCCTTTCCCCAGACTAAGATTGGTCTCTACCTCAAAAAAGAAGATTTATCTGCCTAGAATCACCCAGTAAAAAACTGCTATAGCCACCAGGGTCGGCAAAGCCTGTCTGAAAGCACCAATGAACTGAAATATACAAGTAGCCATTACAGAGCACACTCTGCAGAAGTACACAGAAATTATTTCTTCTGCTCCATGGAAGAGGAAATGTTCTGGCTAATCGGTGGTTTCCCCACACTGCAGGCTTTTCTCACAGCAAAAATCTTTGTCCCCATCGACGATGGTGACAGGCGTAATGTCAGCAATAAAGACACTTTGCACTCCTTGTTGAACTGTCATTGGATAACTGGATGCCATTCTCAAGGATTTAAATGCAAAGAAAATGCCAGCAGATCAAAAACAAAGGGAAATTACCCTTAAAAGGTATATCTCTATACCCAGGCTGACAACCAGCTGAGGCCAGATCCCATGTCCTCTGACAACTTTCAGAATGAAAGTGCTATGTGAATAACCCATCTAGTCGCACATGCATGCGCCAGCACTGCCCTGCACAAAGCTGGACAAACTCCTGCAACTCAAATCCCAAGTCTTTAGGAGCCAATTCAGTATTTTGGAGACAGGAAGCATAGATGAATAGAAAGCCAAGCAACTTCAGTAAGATTCCCCTCAAGACCTTGAAAGGGCATTGTAGCACATGTGTGCAAGGGGGTATTTAGATTTAAATCTCTCCCAGCTCACTGGAACCCCTACCCACATGTTCATCCTCTGTAGCCAATAAATGCCTTCCTGTTTGTAAACGTCTGAATGCTACTTTTTTGAAATTCTCTTTTCCACTCTCAAAAAAAATTTTTCCCTGATTAGTTCCTACTTATCTCCAATTATCTGCTTACATTTTACTATTCTTCAAAGACCTTTACAAACACCAACCCTAAAGAGAATCTGTTGATATACCAACCATGCTTCTTTCTCAACACTAATAAAATAGTGCATGTGTGCATTACTTTGAATAGCTTATTTTAGTTGACCTAGAATGTAACATTTAACAAAAAACTCAAAGCAGAGACTACAGCTCTTTGATTCATATCTACATCGCCATGTGCCATTGAAAGAAGTTGAGTTTAATAAACATTATTATATGCCAGCTAACCTTTACATCAACTCTGCGAAATAAATGTAGAATCATAATTACAGACAGAAAAACTGTGATCTTCAAAGCCTGCGCAGGGTGCATCAAATCTGAGGGCCAGGTCCTTTGTGCTACATAAAAACAACCTCACAAAGATTCAGACGATCGAGTATCAGCTAGGTTTTCTATGAATCCTGCTAGGTTTATCACAGCAAAAGTGGCTAGTAGCAATGGTTCTCAACCTGTGTGTACTGTGACTCCTGAGTGAACATCTCACAGGGGTCACATATTAGATGTTCTGTATAGCAGATATTTACCTTATAATTCATCTAAGCAGCAAAATTATAGTTATGATATAGCAACAAAAGTAATTTTATAGTGGGGGTCACCACAATATGAGAAACTCCATTCAAGGCATTAGGAAGATGGAGAACCACTCGGTTAGTGTGAGGGCAGTGTCAGATCCCTCAAGTTTTAAGGCTATGAGCAATTTTCAGATGTTTAAATGGACTTAGGTGAATGACAAAAACTTTGATATAGAACCAACACTGCCAATAAGCCCAACAACAAACCTTGATCTCTCCATGTGCCTCTCTTAAGTTTGTGACAGAATATCTATAGGTGTTACTCCTCTCTTCTAGAAAATGGAGATTAGACGTATTTACCTTGAAACTGTTTCTTAAAACTTTGAGTAAATGTGCATCATGTCCCCAGCACAAGGTCAGATTTGTCATGCATATGAAAGAAATAATAGGTATTTTTATGATTGTCTACATTGCCACCAATACTCACTGGAAAATTTGGCACCATAAATAAATGTATAATGGAAATTATACTTCCTGTGGCTAGATGACTTGAGTGGACTCTTCAAAGGCTCAATCCCATTAGAATGGAAATTTTGGAGATAGAATTTAGCAAAAAGGAAGTAGTTTGATACAGAATTAATCATAGCTGTGAATGTAGACTTAGAGTAATCCCTGGGTAAAGATTTGACCTTGCTTTCATACCAAGCCTAGTTCTAAGAAGTCATTTCCTGTTCCTCTGTTGCACAGGTCTCTGGACACCTCCACTGGGTTTCCTCCTGCTTTCTCTGAACAGCCTTTTTTCCACTGGTTAATTTCTTCCCAGGTGTGTTTCTTGTTGGGAGGTCAGGGGAAGCTTACCACCTACCCCTGGGACTGCCAAAGCCGGAAGAACCTTTCCAGAGAGTGCCTCTTAGAGGAAGGAAGAACAGATGTGAGGCCTGACATGAACTAGTTTTGGTGCTGAAGACTGGTGTTCGTGACACCTGCGGTAGTGGGCAAAATCTATTAGCTATTATTGTCCATTGATCATATGTCAGGGGAATGTTAGTGGACCAATTCAGCTTAGAAGATGTTTTACCCATTGTATCACCTGGATAAAGTGGTCTAGACACAAAGATCCTCTTGAAACTAAAAATAGTGATCCAGGAGCTGTGCTCCGTATTTTCAAAAGCCAAACATGTTTTAATCCTGGAAGCAGTTCTTTTCCCATATGTGGGTTTGTGGTATATACATGTATGTGCACATGTTTATATAGGTGCAGGTACAAGTGTGTGTAGTATACATGTGTGTGAAACTAAATTAGTTCACATGGGCAAAGACCGAAGGTAGATGTCAGCATCTTCCTCAGCTGTTCTGCAGCGTATATGCTGACCCAGGGTCTCCCCCTTGAACCCAGGAGCTTGCTGGTAGGCTAAAAGGCCAGCTTGCTCTGGGGATCCTGCTCCACACCCTGAGTCTACAAGTGGGGAGTACACCACAATACCCATCCCATCTGGCATTTTTGTGGGTACTGGGAATCAGATTTGTGGTTCTCAGACTTGTATAGCAAGCTCTTTATCCACTGAGCCATCTTCCCAGCCTCTCTCTTGGTGTGTGTGTGTGTGTGTGTGTATGTGTGTGTGTGTGTGTGTGTATTTTAATTTTGCAAATGACTCTTCAATTATTATATATTACCCTTCTACTTATATTTGTTTATAATTATTAATCCAAATAAAATGATATTTATTTAATTGCCTCCTGATAAGGCAATTAAAATGTCAAGATTAGTAATAATAATTTGAGGGGGAAAATGAGAATAGAACACTCATGAGGAAAGAAACAAATCCATTCTTTAGTGTATGATGACTGATGGCACCTCACTGTATAAACCCACAATCGACTCTCATGGCCTGTAGAGTAAAAATTTAGTTCCTGACTATAGCCTAAAAGATCAAACCTAATCAGGTCCCGCCAGCCTTTCGATGACACCTCCAGTCATTTACCGCCTTCCTTATGCCAATAGGCTTCTGCAATGTGACAGCTTATTTCTTTCTGACAGATTTATACAGCTGTCTCCTCTTCCTGGAACAATTTTCCTCTCCTATGCATGTGGGTAATATCTTTATCCACTCAAGTTTCAACTCCAATACCAACTCCTCTTGAGGCTTTCCTTAGCTGCCCATAGTTTCTTCAAGATATTAATACTCTCTGAAACTATTATTCTTGTTTATTTTTCCCAAACTGCTAATGACTGCATTTTATATATAAAAAAATTAAAATAGTTCTCTTATACATACAGGACAGCCATACATCAAAGATGTTCATTTAAGTCAGTGAAGCAAACATAAAATGTTACAAACAAGGCTCACATAGGGATGCTAAGACTAAAAATGCATGCAAAATGGTCACAAATGCTCAGTATCCACAGTGTGAAAATCAATTGCATCCAACCAGATATGGTTTGCATTGCTGTAGACATGATTTAATTATATAACCACTGGATTTTTACATGTTAAATTATATTTCTACAGCTATGAAGCTAAGTCATAAAAGATAAGCAAAGATCCATATATCTACACGGTCAAATAACCTCCCAAGACTCCAGATTCAAGGAAAGACATTCATTGATCTCCACTGTCCATTCTCAAATCACCCACAATTAGCCTTATAAGATTTATAGGAATAACATCTGCACTTCTTGTTTCTTCATTTTCTCCTTTTCCTACTCTGTGTGCTCTGGACTACAGATTTCATAAAGGAGACTTTGCCTTTAGGATTCAGCAAGGTCTGAATAAAAGCCTCCAGCATTTATTCCGGATATTTAAGAATATTTGTAGGTCCCGAACAAATGGAGCAGGGGCTGTCCCAAAAGTTGTTATCTGTCTGTGTGATGGTCTTATAGTTGGGCCGCCTTGTCTGGCCTCAGTGGGAGAGGAAGCACCCAGCCCCACAGAGACTTAATATGCCAGGGTAGGGGGATACCATATATATATATATATATATATATATATATATATATGGTATATGTATATATATACATAGAGAGAGAGATTAGATATAGATATAGATATAAAGATAAAGGTAAAGATAAAATAGATATAGATGATATAGATATTGATTAGATATAGATAGATATAGATATAGATGTAGATGTAGATATAGATATAGATATAGATATAGATATAGATATAGATATAGATATAGATATAGATATAGGTATAGATATAGAATTTGTTGGATGAAATGGGTTGACTACAGGAACAATAAAGGACAAGAAATGTCACACTTGGATCAAAATGTACAAATAAGAAAATAAGAAATTATATCTTCCCTTTCTAATTGGCAGAGAAATTAAAGATTCTATTAGAGTCTTCTAAAGACGTAATGCAGGGTGGGGGTCCTGGTTTACCAATGAGAAGCTCAACTCTGACACCTCTCCTTTCTATAGGGGGATCAGTGTGTGGTAGAACCATCACCTAATTCACTCAGAGCTTACCAAAGAGAAGAACTTACAGGCGATCAGGCTGGCAGAATTGAAGAAGCCAGAACTTGGCTGAGAGTTGGCAGCATTTTAGGACTCAGTGTGAGTTCCTGTATGGCAATCATGCTCTGGCTTCTTCAGAAGCTTTACTGTATTGGGCTGGAGTTGGGTCATGACATTCTGATGTCACCCCCAGTGCCCTTCCTCCTACGTTAGGCCTGATGTTGGAACTACACTCACTTTCTTAAAACACTTGTAATGGTTCTGTTTTCTTGACCAAATCAAACCAAATGGACCCAAAAGAGATTTCATGTACGTTTAAGAATAAATGCCTTTATTTTCTGACCATCATCATCTACTTATAGTCACAAAAACAAACAGGGTTTTGAGTATGGTTTTTTTTTCTCTATTGTGTACATTGATTGCAAACTCACCAGCAATCCCCTCTCAGCCTCCCAAGTCACTGGGACTATAACATATACCAGCATACCAAGCTTACAATTTTTAACATGAATATTTGCATCTTGAATATTTTACATCAACACCCTACAGTTACTGAACATTGTTATCCAAACCCTACAAATGAGTTATCTAAATCAATGAAAAATTAAGGCTCAATGCCCCAGTATAGGGGAATACCAGGACAGGGAAACAGAAGTAGGTGGGTTTGTGAACAGGGGGAGGGGAGATGTGATAGGGTATTTTTGGAGGGAAAACAGGGAAGGGGATAACATTTGAAATGTAAAAACAAAAAACAAAAAAAAACAGAAAAGAAAAGAAAATATCTTTTTTAAAAAGTTTTGTAAAAATGCATAGGACTTTAAAAAGTGGAAAAAGAGAGATGGCCAGACACATGAAGCTAGCTCCTCCTAGAACTCATTAAACTATAAATTATAAGATATGTTTAATTTTATTGCATTATCCCTGCCCCCTATGTCATGGGATCTTTTACTCCTAGACTTCAGGGACTGGCTCTTCGGTAACATCTCTGTATTATTGCATGTCTCCTATGGAGCCTACCTACTCGGAAGCCTCTATAAATCAATGTCAAGTAATTGATTAACAAAATGCATACATGGCCAAGTCAGGGGGAAGGAAAATCAAATGTCTCCTATCTATTAAGACTACATTTAACTAAAAAACCCGAGAGCAAGCAATGACAACAGCTAATTTTCAGCTTCTCAGAAACTGCCTTGGTCTTCTAAGCAAGTATCCTCTCAACCTCATCTGGCAGTCCAAATCTGTGGCCCATTAGGTGGCGAATTTGATCCCAAGGAAATGATCAGCATGCATGGACCATTGTTCTGATTAAACACAGCCTGCCAGAATTAAAACACCATAGGCTGTTTGCAGAACTCTTTGGTTTTAATTAGAAGAACCTCATTTTAATAGCAAAGATACAATGTCTTCAAGCAGGCTCCTAGGAGTGACAAACGTAATTAGGCCATAATACAGTGTGGCTAATCGGCACCCACTTGTGGAAATGGCACGCTGATCAATTAAAACTGCCCAAGTTAATTCCTCAAAGCCTCATTCGGGGAACTGAGGCAGGCAGGCAGTTCTCATCATGCTAGCCTGAGGGAGCAATCATCTCACCAGATCCTGACACAGAGGCAAGGAACATTTCTTTCCAGCAGATTAACATACAAGAACTCTAAATGCAGGCCTTCCTGCAAGGCTGCCTCCCTCCCTCCTCCCAGTAACCACATCTCTCCTACTGTTTTACAGATATGCAAAGTAAAGCTTAAAGTAAATACCTTCTTCTGACACGTATCTGGTATGTAGCAAAATTTGATTGAAACCTATGGTTGTCTAATTTCTAAGATTCTGCTATCAGGAAGTAAGTAAGAGGCAGGCCTGCAAGAGTGCATGACCTTGGCACTGTGTGTACTAAGATACAGCTTTGGCAGATTTTTAAAAGTAATTAATTAATTAATTAATTCACTTTACATCCCGACCCTCTCCCCATCTCCTTCCAGTCTCACCTTTACAAATACCTCCCTGAATTAACTCCTCTTCACCCTAGAAAAGAGTACCATCCCACCCTGGGATATCCAGTCACAGTAGAACTAAGCACATCTTCTCTGATTGAGGTCCAACCAGGCAGTCCTGTTAGAGAAAGAGGATTCAGTGATAGGCAACACAGTCAGAGAGACAGTCTCCAATCCAATCACTAGAGGACCCACATGAAGACCAGACTGCACATCTGCTACATATGTGTTGAGGACCTAGGTCCAGCCCCTGTGTGCTCTTTGGTTAGTGGATCAGTCTCTGTAAGCTCGCATGGGCCCAGGTTAGTTGAGTCTGTAGGTTTCCATGGTGTTCTTGACTCCTTCAGTTTGCTCAATTCTCTCCCCCACTCTTTCACAAAATTCCCCAAGCACCACCTGATGTTTGACTGTGGGTCTCTGCCTGTGTTCCCATTTGCTGCTGGATGAAACCTCTGAGGAGACAGTTTTGCTAGATTCCTGTCTACAAGCATAGCAGAGTATCATTAATAGTGTCATGGATAGGCTCTCTTACATAGGATGTGTCCCAAGTTGGGCCAATCATTGTTTGGTCATTCCCTCAATCTCTGCTCCGACATACCTGATTAGCCTCATTGATAGATGCCATAGATACACCTATTTTGTCCATAAGTAATGAAAAATAAGTGAAACTCTAGAAAGAAAAAAGCAGCTTTAAGATGCTAACTCAGGCTATGTAGTGGTCACTTCTGAAGTATCAGAAATAAGCAAGTAGCACCAAAAGAGTCCTGGTGTTTGGATGATTCATATAAAGGGCAAGTGTAATACCAAGCCAAATCTAGCATGGGATCTGTGAAACATCTGCAAATGTCACAGATTTTTTTTTACTGGAACTCCCAGATCTCCAGAACAAATAAGCCAGGTCTGGAACACAAAATACCTAAAAAATTAGGAGAGCCCGGGAACTCACACACTGAGCACAAGCAAACACTACCTCCCCTCCCCTTACAGTGCCACAAGACAAGAGCTATGAAAAACCCACTCTCCAGCCCCAAAGCTTGTTGATGGTGAGAGCCAGCTTCTTCTTGAGTATAACAGCAAGATATTCTTACATACACTGCTTGGTGTCAACACATGCACTGCATAATGTGAGTTCATGACTTCATAAAAGAAAATCTAACAGCCAAAGAACTCTTCTACAATTGAAAATAAGCTGAGACGAATCAACAGAACTCTATGCTATTAGATTTATAATCACATTGAAACAAACACGTCTACCTGGGAACTTTCTATGTCCACAGTTCCTGGTACATCCTTGTTGGGATCTGCCACATGGATAACAAGAACTATACAGAAATTTGAACTAAATCTGGTTGCTTACATTACCACTCACATTGCCCTTATGAAACTATTTTTTCAAAACAATAAATAGCAAGGTTATTTATGTTCCAACACACTGATGATATTTCAAGAGAATGGGAGAGTCAATTATAAACTTAATATTGAAGAAGTAGTAGAAAATGAACATGTATTTTTATTATTTATACATTTTCTCTTGTTCAATAGAAATAGCCTATTATCAACATGATTGCAATTAACACCTAACCCTAACCCTAACCCTCACCCTCACCCTAACCCTAACCCTAACCCTAACCCTAACCCTAACCCTAACCCTAACCCTAACCCTAACCCTAACCCTAACCCTAACCCTGAGCACTATTGATTGGCATCTGGGTTTTCTGAAAAGCTGGATTGAAGAAGATTCAATGTGGGCCTAAAACACATTGTCAGACTCAGAAAAAAAATTTAAAAAAAGCTTTTTGGATAGTAATTTGGTGTATCCTACAAACACAAAAATTAGCTAGATGTGGCATGTGCTGCTAAAAACCATAACAGCAACAGTCTAAGAAAGAGGAGTAGATAGTGTGGATTAGACTGCACTGGCTCAGTTCTGCCATGAACCAAAATGAAGGTCTAAAATTAGAAAAGAAAAGCAAAAGTTGAGGCAATTATTGTTGCAACTTTGTCTTTTGCAAAATGATAATTGAGACGTAGTCACCACGACCCCTTTTCAATAGAAACTATATTTCAAGGTAAATGGACTGACTTCCTTGGGATGGAAATAATTGTTTTATGGAAGAATGGCATTTAATAAAGACAGAAGGTTAGAGTCACAAAGTCCTCTTCAAAGGAGATCTTTGTTCCTGATCTATAGGGTAGTTTTAGTGGCACAGAAGGTGACCACAGAAGTGGCACAGAAGGCTGGGGGCCAACTGAAAATGTGTCCAAAATAAGACAATGCAGACTAGGCTTGAAGGATGGTCAGAAAGGGCCAGAAGGATACAGGAGAAGAATTTGTCATTTAGAAGAATCCTGCAAAGAAGTCCACAAAGTCTGGCAAATCAGCATATTGGCAGGAACTGACATCCATAACCAGGCTCCACACAAAAACTGGAAATTGGTCCAATTGCCAATGCTCATGAGAAGGAGTTGGGGAACCATACAAGAGCATGGAGGAGAGGACAAGGCTCATCCTAGAAAGTGCTTACTCTAAACAAAGTAGTGTCAACTTTAGGGTAAAGAAAAGCATTGGATGGAGTTACAAGTCATTCACAGCATAAGAACTTTGCTTTCATGGTGAAGAATACACTGGCAGTTAGGGGGGGTTGTATGGACATAAGGATGCACTCAAGTGGGGAATTTGTTGCCATCTTTTGTATAAATTTGGCTTCTTTTACTCTTCCTCCATGAGAGACCAACTATCACATGGTGTTTTAGATATAAAGGAGGAAATTATGTCATCTTTCAAACTTTGTGTACAAAAGCGGGTCCTACATGATTTGGATCCAACCACAGAAAGCTGGTGGGTGAGAAGTAGCTGGTTCCTGCTGGACTCCCCTGGGCAAATGAAGGAACAATGTGGTATTTCTTCCCTATGACTGACCATAGTAGTGGAAAATATAAATGGAGCCAGGAAGTGGTCATTCACTCTGACCCACCTGCAGCACGTTCAAAATAGCCAGTGCTTGCTAAAATAAACCTCTATGTTCTAAACAGTCTGTCTACTTAGCACTATTTCCTCAACAAATTTTATTAATTATCTGTGTCAGAAATTGTACTGTATGTAGCTGTAATTTCTTAGCCATAGAAGTGGTCAATACATTTGAAATTATAATAAGTTTATTGGTATAGCAAAAGCTCAATACTAGAAATTTAATATGCAATGGAGAGGAGGATGGAGGATAAGAATAAATAAAGGAAAATGGAAATTAAAATGTTCTTCATAGAGTGAGCTCACAATGAGAGCTCAAGCAATGCACCAGGACACACTCCTTTGACAACTGTTGGTCAGTTGGATAATTGCATGAAGATGAATGTTTTAAGGTGAAAATAAGTGTTCTCTAGGAAAGCATGTAAGGTCTTGGGAAAGGACTTAGCTCACATATGCAATGATGAAGAAAAGTGACTAAATTTTAGTCAAAAGGGAAATGTCTTCTGTTTCCTGTGGCTCGTTTATTCTTAGGTCAAATTTACCGAAATGCTTTAACAACTGCATCCCAGCAAGGGAAGCAGGGAAGCTGACCGCAGATGTTGACTTCTTCCCCCATTCCTCCATGACCAATCCCCTAGTCTCACGCCCAGCTCTATGGCAGACCTTCTGTAGCCTCTCCTCGCTCTCTGCCCTCATTCCCAAGGGACTAAACAGATCCTTGTGGAACGCCCTGCTCTCCTCCCTCCTGTGGATACCTCAGACTCCTTTCCACGCCCATCTCCATTCTGAATTGTCTGCTCCCAGTGTGTAGGAACCCATATTACTTTGAAACTAGTGGCTGCACCTATCAGGATCCCAGAAAAGTTCCTAGGAGCCAACATACACAGTCACCACATCATCCAAACAGACTGGAGAGGGAAAAGGAAAACAAGGAACAAAACACCTACACAACAAACATGAGACCACATAGCAGCACCTAGAATTATGATCTACCCAAATCCAGATGCCTAGAGACCAGTGTAAAAATGCAATCAATGATGGTCAGAACAACATGTCTCCACTAGAGGCCAACAACCCTACCACAGCAGACCCCTAGTACTGCAACTAAGTACCTGAAACAAAAGACAAATATGATAGAGGTTCTTGAAAAGGATATTAATAATTCCCTTAAAGAAATCTATAAAAGACAGCCTTTGTGCATAGCCCGCCAGGAGAGAGAGAGATCTCTCAGCAGTGCTTTCACTTCTGAGCACAAAGGCGAGATCTCAAATTTCTCTCTGGAGGGGACCATCTAGAAGTACACAGGGCATAAGATCTGTGGAGCAGCTGGGACAGAAGTTTTCCTGCCACCATTTGCACCAGGAAGTCAGGAAACTCCACAGCCTCTGTGCACAGTCCATCAGGAGAGAGTGATCTCCAAGCAGTGCTTTCACTTCTGAATGCAGAGGTGAGATCTCCACCTTCTCTCTGGAGGGAAACTGCTAGGAGCACACAGGGTCTAAGAACAGTGAAGCACCTGGGACTGAAGACTTCCTGCCACCATTTGCACCAGGGAGCTAGGAAACTCCACAGCCTTCTGTGCATAGCCTGCCAGGAGAGAGAGATCTCCCAGCACTGCTTTCACTTTTGAGCTCAGAAGAGTAAGGACACAGGCTTACAGGCCCACGGGAGGAACAAACACCAGCCAGAGACAACAATACCAACTAGCACCAGAGATAACCAGATGGCAAAAGGTAAGCACAAGAACCCTACCAACAGGGCAACATCAGAACCAAGTTCTCCCACCACAGCAAGTCCCAGATACCCCAACACACTGGAAAAGCAAGAGTTGGATTTAAAATCGTATCTCATGATGCTGATAGAGCACTTCAAGAAAGACTTAAATATCTCCCTTAAAGAAATACAGGAGAGCATGGGTCAACAGGTAAAAGCCCTTAAAGAAGAAACACAAAAATCCCTTAAAGAAATACAGGAGATCATGGGTCAATAGGCAGAAGCCCTTAAAGAAGAAACACAAAAATCCCTCAAAGAATTATAAGAAAACACAAAAATCAAGTGAAGGAACAGAACAAAACCATCCAGGATCTAAAAGTAGAAATAGAAACAATAAAGAAATTACAAAGGGAGACATCTCTGGAGATAGAAAACCTTGGAAAGAATTCAGAAGTCATAGATGCAAGCATCAACAACAGAATACAAGAGATAGAAGAAAGACCCTCAGGTGCTCAAGATACCATAGTAAACATTGACTCAACAGTGAAAGAAAATGCAAAATGCATAAAGCTAGTAACCCAAAACATCAAGGAACTCCAGTACACAATGAGAAGACCAAACCTAAGGATTATAGGTATAGATGAGAGCAAGGATTTACATCTTAAAGGCCCAATAAATATCTTCAACAAAATTGTAGAAGAAAACTTCCCTAACTTAAAGAAAGAGATGCCCATGAACATATAAGAAGCCTTCAGAACTCCAAACAGATTGGACCTGAACAGAAAGTCCCAGCACATAATAATCAAAACACCAAATTCACTAAACAAAGAAAGAATATTAAAAGCAGTAAGGGCAAAAGGGCAAGTAACTTATAAAGGAAGATCTATCAGAATTACACCAGTCTTCTCACCAGAGATGATGAAAGCTAGAAGATCCTGGGCAGACCTCATACAGACCCTAAGAGAACACAAATGCCAGCCCAGGCTACTATACCCAGGAAAACTCTCAATCATCATAGATGGAGAAACCAAGATATTCCATGATAAAACCAAATTTACACAATATCTGTCCACACATCCAGCCCTACAAAGGATAATTGATGGAAAACACCAACACAAGAAGGAAAACTACACCCTAGAAAAACCAAGAAAGTAATCTTCTTCCAACAAACCCAAAAGAAGATACCCACACAAACATAAAAATAACATCAAAAATAACAGGAAGCAACAATCACTATTCCTTAATATCTCTTAACAACAATGGACTCAACTGCCCAATAAAAAGACATAGACTAACAGAAATATTTCTCATGTAAATCTTCAATTTTACCGGAAAATGGTTGTAATTCCCCTCTTAATTAATTTAGTAATTTTTCTTTGTCTACCATTTTATCTGCATTATTTTTCATAATCTTCAATTTTAATACATCTTTCTATATAATTCCTCTATTTTATCAGAAATGTTTTCAATGAAAATCTTTGATTTTATCACAAATGTTTCTAATTCCACCCTCAATTAATTTAGAAAGTTTTTATATCTACCATTTTATATGTAAAATTTTCCATGAAATAGTCAACTTTAACATGTTTGTCTATATATTTCTTGAACTTTACCAGAAATATTTTCCATGTAGATCTTCAATTCTATCTGAAAATGCTTATAATTCCACCTTCAATCAACTTGGAATTATCTTTATGCCTATCATTTTATCTATATAATTTCCATGATAATATTTAATTTTAACATGTTTTTCTATATATTTCTTCAATTTTACCAGAAATATTTTCCATGTAAATCTTCAAGTTTATCAGAAAATGTTTATAATTCCACTTTCAATCAACTTAGGAATACTTTTATGCCTACCATTATTATATGTATATATAATTCTTCATGATAAATCTTCAATTCTAACATGTTTTTCTACATTTTTCTATAATTTTATCAGAAATATTTTCCATGTAAATCTTCAATTCTATCTAAAATGTTTCTATTCCATATTTCAATTAATTTAGCAATGTTTTATATATCTGCCACTTTACTCTTTAATTTTCCATGAAAATTGTCAATTCTAACATGTTTATCTGAAATATTTTCCATGTAAATCTTTAATTTTATCATAAAGTGTTTTTACTTCCTGTTTCAATTTTTTAAGGAAATATATAAAAACACAAAGAACGGAGGAAATAAATATGATAGTTCATGACCTGAACATGTAAATAGAATTAATAAAGAAAACCCAAACTGAGGGAAACGTGGTACTGAAAGACTTGGGAAATCTAACAAGAACCTCACAGACAAGTTGCATCACAGAATACAATCAATGGAAGAGGGATTGTGTTGAGGCACAGTTGAAGAAATGGATAGCTCAGTCAAAGAAAATAATAAATCTAAAAAAATTCTGGCACAAAATATCCAGAAAATCTGGGATACTATTAAAAGACTAAATCTCTTGTTTGGTCCTATTTAGCTCTCACCACTTAGATGCCTGCTCTTTACTGAAGAGGAAACAGAAAGGAGTAGATCTGGGGGAAATTAGGATATAGAGGCTGCTGGGAGGAATAGAGGTGGAGAAACTGTAGTCAGGATGTATTGTATGAGAGAAGAATCTATTTTTAATAATAATAAGTAACATTTAAAAGAAAAAATAATAATAGGAATAGATGAGGGGGAAGAAAGACAGGTCAAAACACCAGAATATTTTCAACAAATTCATAGAAAAAATTCCTTAACTGAAAGAAGATACCTATGAAGATACAAGAAGGATGCAATATACTAACATATTACCTGCAAATAGGGATACCTCTGTTTCTTCTTTGCCTATTTGTATCCCCTTGATCTCTTTGTGTCGTCTTATTGTTCTAGCTAGCACTTTGAGCACTATATTAAATAGATATGGCCCCTTTGTCCCTGATTTTAGTGGAATTGTTTCAAGTATGCCTCCATTTAATTTGGTATTGGCTATTGGTTTGCTGTATATTGCTTTTATTATGTTTAGGTATAGGCTTTGAATTCCTGATCTCCTCAATACTTTTAAAATGAAGTGACATTGTAGTTTGTCAAATGCTTTCTCTGTATCTAAGTAGATGATCATGTGATTTTTTTTCTTTGATTTTGTTTATATAGTGGATTGGATTATGTTAATGAATTTTCAAATATTGAACCAACCTTGCATCCCTGGAATGAAGCCTACTTGATCATGCATGGGGAATGATGCTTTTGATGTGTTCTTGGATTCGGTTTGCAATAATTTTATTGAGTATTTTTGCATCAATATTCATAAGCGAGATTGGTCTGAAGTTCTCTTTTTTGGTTGGGTCCTTGTGTGGTTTAGGTATCAGAGCATTTAGGTAGCTTCATAGCATGAGTTAGGTAGTGTTCCTTCTCTTTCTATTTTATGAAATAGTTTGAGGAATATTGATATCAGGTCTTCTTTGAAGGTCTGGTAGAATTCTGCACCAAATCTATCTGACCCTGGGCTTTTTCTGGTTGGGAGGTTTTTAATGACTTCTATTTCCTTGTGAGATATGGGCCTGTATAGAGTTTACATGCTCTTAATTTAATTTTGGTAAGTGGTATCTGTCTTGAATACCATCCATTTCATCTAGATTTTCCAGTTTTGTTGAGTATAGGCTTTTATAGTAGAATCTGATGATTTTTTTTTAATTTCCTCCATTTCTGTTGCTATGTCTCCCTTTTCATTTCTGATTTTGTTAATTTGGAAACTGCTTCAGGGCCCTGTAGTTAGTTTGGCTAGGGGTCGATCTATCTTGTTGAATCTCTCAAAGAACCAGCTTTTGGCCTTGTTGATTTTAGTCCTAAGTTTGACAGAATACCAAATAAACTAGAGCAGGAAAGAAAGTGCCCTCAACATATAATAATGAAAACATTAAGCTCACAAATAAAAAAAAAGTTTTGAAAAGCTATAAGCAGGAAAAGAATAACAGACAGATTATTATTAGAATTAGATCCAGTTTCTCAATGGAGATTCTCAGACATAAGGACCTCTCTACAAACTCTGAGAGACCATGGTTATAGGCCCATATTACTATACCCAGAAAAACTTTAAATCACAACAGATGGAGAAAATAAGACATTACATTATTAAACAAAACTGAAGCAATATCTGTCTACAAATCCAGCCTTACATTAGAAAAATCAACAACCATGATCAAGCAGGCTTCATCCTAGAGATACAAATATGTTCAACATGCATAAATAAGTAAAGGTAATTCACCATATAAACAAACTAAAAGGAGAAAAAGCCACATGATCATTTCATTAAATGCAGAAAAGGTCTTTGATAAAATCCAATGTCCCATCATGATAAAAGTCCTGGAGAGATTGGGGATATAAGGAACATACCTAAATATACCTATGTCACCCATAAGATGATTTCCAGCACCACAGAGGCTCTTGCTCAATCATGATCATTGACTATTTATTCATGATAGCCAGAACTTGGAAACCATCTGGAAGTTGCTGGACAGAGAATGGATAAAGAAAATATAGTATCATTGATTATTAGTAAAATCTAAAATGGTATCAAGTTTCTTGAAATGTTAAACAACAGCTTACAATATGACCCAGAAATTCCTCTTCTGGGTTTCTACCTGAGAGAAATTAAAATGTGTCAGTAGAAAAATAACAGAAAAAGGAAAAGCCTGAATGTGTGCTCATGACAGCATCATTCAAATATCTGAAAAGCGGGAATCAACAATAGGACACAGTCTTTATATGGACTTGTTATTATGGCTGATTTGAATATGAGTCTCTCTTAAATTATGTACACTTGTCTCAGCACTGGAAATGTTCAGAGAGTATATCAAAAACTCACACTAGGTTGGGGATATAATTCAGTCTCAGAGCATTTACCTGGAATGCACAAACACAAAGCTCTGGGTTGGCTCCATGAAACTATGGAAAAAGCAGACTTTCCTGTTACTGATATTATTTTACAGCTATCTGCCCTGCGATGGCCCTGTCCTTACCCTCTGCTCTGGTCCTTCAGCAAAGCTCATTCGCCTTTGCTATGAAACCGCAGCAACAGTATAGCCTCGATCTGGTTTAAAATATTTGCTTGGCAGGTTTCCTGGAAATTGTCAGTTGATCTTTGGTGAACTGATTTTCACCAACTCCGTGCTCAGTTGATGTTTTTGGTGAACTGCTTTGCAACAGATTGGTTTTCAGTAAGCTGAGAGTCACTGAATCGCTTTCACTCTCCTACTATGTTCTCTCCCTCCTCTGAGCTTCATTCTCAGTCATGGAAACCTGAGTCTATTGACAGTCACGTGTCATTACCATGTGATGCTCTCAACAGGTTCCAGACTTTGAGACCTGAACTTTGTCTGTTCAGATTTCTTGGCTGCCGGGTCACAAGAATAAGGGTATAAGCCAGATAGCATGAGGTTTCTGTAGACTATTAGTCCCACCCTTTTATCTCAATAATCAGGAGGTTATTTATTCAAAGTTATCCAGAAAGGTGATATACAAATATACATATGTATGTATATACATTATATAAATGATTAAACTTTTGCTGACACGGGAGCCACGGGGTCCTCCAAAATTGCTTGGCAGACATTCCTTGTGGTGCCTCCCAAGTTCTTCAGTGTCAACGGGCGTTCTACATATCACAGTCCAAAGGACATAATTTTTTTAAATGATGGAATATCAACTACCCCCTAACATGTGAATAATTATAAAAAAAATCCCATCACTTGGTACTGGAGTTTCCTTCTCTTATATCCAAATGACTCTTTCCAATTTGACCGTGGAAAGAACATGGATTTCTATTTTAAACAGGCATCAGATCAAATTCCCCTTCTGTTTCTTCCTTTTAATATAACTTTGGGCTGCCCGTTAACCTTTCTGAACTTCAGTGTTCTCATCACTAATGAATGTATGAAAGTGTCTATGTTTGCAGATTTCTATGATGCCCAAGCAAGCTAATGTATGTAAAGTATTCTAACATTCGTACACACGCAACATGCACTTTCCTTTCTCTTTTAACTCCAGACTCTGTTCTGCAGTACATGGGACCTAAAGGTTGGAATGCGAGATGTCTAGTCTTCAAATGCAATCCCTTCCAAAGGAGCTACCAACACTGGAAATAATCTGTGACCACAGGCTCAAATAAAGTTTACATTGATCAGTCACTGAGAACCCACAAAGAAAGCATATACCACAGGGGGCGATAGGCGAAGCTGAAAATAGTTAAAAGCCCAAATGAATTTGCATATGAAATATCATTTCCCTTCCACATTTCTTGAAACTCTATTTCCCTTGTGGCTATAAACATTTCTCCAGAATTCTACTGGAAATTTCCTTTCTAGACCTTGCTATTCTTACCATGCTGTCTCTCAGGGGAAATAGCATTGATCAACTGCCTTAGTGACTCTCTTCTCTAACTCCCACATCAAGGAATTTACAGAAGGCAAAATAGTGTAGCAGGTAAAGAGACATAAGTGAAAAATATTGAGTATGAGTGGGATTCTCAGGATTTAATCTGGAATTCTCTGAAGTATTCATCTGAGAGAAGTGGACCTAAGGAAGAGAAACATTTAGATTGAACTTGTCAAGATAGGCCATTTGGTAAAGTGCTTGCCTTGAACTAAGACTTGAGTTCAGTCCTCAGTCATGGAGCTGTATGTTGTTGTGTATAATTGTAATCCTGTTACTACATGGGAGACAAACAGATCCCAGTGACTTTGGAAGCAGGCTGCCTAACCTAGTTGGTGGGTTCCATGCTAATGAGTTCCACATCTTAACAAAAGCTAGACAGCACCTGAGGAATGGCACTTGATATACTCAGGCCCAGACACACAGCACATACCACACATACACAAACACACACATATACACACACACATTTGTAACACAGACAACATGCACTCACACATGACATCCGGGAGCAGAAGACCAAAGGAAATAGCTCAAATGTAGTTTGTACTGCCTTCCTGGGGATAAGCCTTGACAGAGCACACAAACAAGGAAAGCCCAGATACCTCCCATGAGTTAGTTTGCCTTTAGTTAACACCTTCTGCTGAAAGACACTTAAGGACAAGCACTAAGCCTCATGCCTTACTTTTTATATTACTGCATTTCCTTGTACATCGTTTTGTTTGGACCTTAGACTTCCTGATTCTTAATTTTGGAGTGAAGAAGCAAACATTAAACAGGGACCCAAAAGATGAACATGGTTAACCCTATTTTAAAGTATAGAAGTTGCATTCAGATTCCCTTTAAGGTATAATGCTCTGCAATGCATGATGTCACTGCTTAAAACCCACTAGGGCTTTACCATGTTCTAACATGGTGATGTGTACTTTTAACAGAAATGAAATTATATGCATTTATCATGCACGAGGTAAGTAGGCCAGAAGAATGCCAAGATAAATTAAATCAATCAAGCACAGATAGACAAATGCATTAAGATCATGTTTATATGTAGCATTTTTAAAAGTTGACCTCATACAAATAAAGGGCAGAGTATGTTAATCAGGCACAGGAAACACAAGACAAATGATATGAAATGTCAGGTAAACTGGTGGAATATACTCAAGAGAACTATTATGCAGCCTGGTAACTAACTACATTGGTCACAGGAGCTGACAGTAGATATAAACTCTTATACAAGATAATGCTTTCATACGATTAAGCATATTAACACATGATGCCATCACACAATTTTATATATATATATATATATATATATATATGATATATAATTACATCAGATATATAACCTATATAACTCATTCTCCAAATTTACATCTCAGTTTCCACCATCACCATATTCTAAAACCTTCCCAAGTACATTAGGTGATCCCACAAGGCTCTGCACTGCCCTGGCTGTGGGCACACTGCAGCAAAATATCTGATGTATTCTGTGCCTGTGTGACCCTAAGCTCCCTAAGGCAGAGGCCATCAATTTCACCTGTGACTTGCTACATTCCAGCTTATGAAGGAAGAAGAAAAATAGGAGTGTTGGCAACAGGAAGGAGGGAATAAGAAAATGGAAGTTGGACGTGGACAAATTTTAAAAAGATGAGAGTCCTTTAGACTGCCAGCTTTTGCTTCTACCTATTTTGTGCATATACTTTGTTGTGTTTTGAGTGTGTGAGCTATGGTGTATGTATGTGGGGGGATTGCATGTGTGTAGGGCAGAGGTCAACATCATTTTTTTTCTTTTACTTTCACCTTATTTTCTGAGACAGGGACTCTCACTGAACCTGGAGCTCACCAGCTGGCTGGTCAGCTGGTCAGAAAGCCTTTGGGATTCTGCTGTCTCCACCTCAAAATGCAGCCTCTACATATCTAACTCTTTACATGGATTCTAGTGACCAGATCTTATGGAGTCATTCTCTATGCCTTTCACTGATATTAGCAAATGTAAGATCCCATTGCTTTTAGTAATAAGCAAGCTGCTTGTAACTCTTCAGAAAGAATATGGTGACAGGCAATGCAGTCCTAGACACACACACACACACACACACACACACACACACACACAAACAAACACACACACACACACACTTCTCTCTTCCATTACACCAATTCATTTACTGCCCAGGAAAGTTGCTGATGAGATATTTCTCATCGAGTCATGCATAATTGGTTTAATGTTTCAGTCTCCCCAAAGCATTTGCATTTTAATAGGGGACAACATTTTATTAGCATTAATGTTAATTATTAAGTAAAATAGTTTCATTTTTACCACACTTTAGACTTTACAAGGCACATTTACATATAGCATCAAATTTATGTCCACAAAGGTGAGAAGAGGAGCAAGTTCCTATAAAGAGAAAGAAAGTTACCTTGAATTACATCATCTTTCTGTGGCACGAAGCATCCCTTTCACTTGGAGGGAGGGGAGACATTTAAAATGAGATATCATTGGCAAACAAAAATTCTCAGCTCTACATCATCTGTAGATTATTAAGCATCCCTATAATTTAATGGGGATTAAATAATGGCTTCATTATTAACAGCAAATAATGCTCATTGAATCAACTTTTACTTCCAAGGGGAAATCCTGATCTTATTTTTTTTGTTGGAAGAACAAACAAAAATCATTAAACAATTTCCACTCACAATTGCTGAACTTTGGGACTTTGTCCACCTCGTGCTTTTTGTCCCTTTGCTTTCCCACAGTTTGAGTGGAGATTCCCTGGAGATGAGAAGAAGGATATTCAGCTCTTGTCTTGCTTCTCTGGGTCCAGTCATTGAAATCATTAAACTAGAAAAATAATATTACCTGTGGAGAATCTTGCAAAGTTTACCAAGGGCTATAGAAAAACTGCAGTATGTTGAGAGCTTAAAGACAAGAAGTCCCCACCAACCAGAAAAGAGATAAGACATAATCAAGTTCACATCTAGGGGAGCAAACAATTACCACATATGAATATAAAGTAAAACTGACCGTCTGTGCCCTGCGTCACTTTCCATCCATGACACAGCATTGCCAAGCTCATAATTAACATTGCCAAGCAGATTGAGCAAAGAAGCATGCCTAAACTAAAACCCCTTTTTATTACTTTAACTATGTGAATATGTGTAGGGTGGATGGATGGGAATTTGTCTGTGGATGGGCACACCCACAAAATCCAGAAAAGGATGTCAGATGACCTAGAGCTGGGGTTATGGTGGACAAAAGCTGCTGCGTGTATACAGGGAAGCCTAGTCCTTCAGAAGAGTGGCAAGGGCTCTCAACTGCCGAACCATCTCTAGCCCTGCAATTAGAATTATTTTGAATAAAATGTTCAGCATTCATTCAATAGGTACTCTGAAGAATAAGAAAGGGGAATAACAAAGGAGGAAATCAACAATAGGAACTAATGCAGAGGTGGTTCATTTACTAAATTTAACACAGACTTTTAAAATTTGTGCTAATGTGCTCAAAAACATCAAGAGGAGGCTACAGAACACTATCAGAAAGAGAAATCTGTAACAAAGACTCAAACATAAATTAAAGAATTGAAAATACAATAACCAAATACTACAATGATTAGATATAGTAAATTAAGGACCATTCATACAAAAACTGGTAGTCTGAGATGCATCAATAGAAAATGTCCAATCTAAAGCCTGGGGCGAGGAAGGAGGAAATAACAGAGTACTGAAAATCCAAACAAAAGGATAGAGAGGAAAATCTACAATGAAGAATTACTATATAATAGATAACATAGCTCTAATATTATAATAAGGATTATTTTAGGCAAGAAGTTTTAATGATAAGAGGGTTTTCTTGCAATGACAAAATAAAAGATGATGTACCTAAAAAACCAAATACTCTTCATGTGCATGCACAGAAGGCCACAGGATTAGATTGTAGAAAATGAGGGAACTATCAGGAAATAGACAAGATAATAATCATGGTTGAAAGCTTACCAAACTTCCCTGTAATTGTTGGCAAACACAGGCAGGTCCATGTTTCTTTGCCTAAACTTCTTGACAATGTTAGTAATGAATTTAGCAGTGCTGTGTCATGGCTGGAAGATGATACCTACCTACATTAGAAATAGAAAGAGAGAAATATATTTAACTCCACATACAGTAAATATCTTTCTATCTTCACTTGATTATACCCAAGTTTCATTTTATCTAGTCTGTATTTCCCACTCACAACCTCTTAATGATCAGAAAAAATATCCTGAAATTCCCAGAACACTAGCTGCAGTAATGATATTCTTTTACATACACTTGGAACATACACTCAAATCGATTATATACTGTGATATGAAAGCAAGCTTTGATGCTTTCCAACATTTACATCATTTGAAATATGTTGTAAGGAGACACAAGTTGTAATCAAAACTAATAATAATAAAACATTAAGAAGTTCTTAAATGTCTGAAAATTAAACAATGTCCTAATGAATTACCATGAATGAATTGTAAAACCAATTAGACATGAACAATGAGGTTAACTAATGCTAAGGATGTAACAGTTTAAAGCAGGTAGTGATCAACTAAGTCTGTTTATATGTTAGAAAGGATAAACTGCAAAAATCGTCTCAAGGAGTTGACATTTCAAAAATAATATTAAACAAACACAAATGAAAATAAAATGGAAGGAAAGGAAAAATTTGGATGCTGGCATGGACAAATCAGAGAAGAATTAATGAGCCAACAGCTAGGTCTGATAAAACTAATAGATCAATGAAGCCACAGATCAATGAAAGGCAAAGAGAGAAAGAGATGACAAAGGTGAAAATGTCAAAGCTTAAAACCATCTAATATCATTTAGAGAAATAATAGTAGGTCTCAGTAGAGTGCTGAACTCTGACTATAGAACAAAATATTCAATGTGTAAAGATATCAATTGTTTCAAATTAACATATATGCTATGATCTCCATATCAATCACTCAGACCTGTTCACGAATGTTATCCAGATGATGGTAAACGTATAGAAAATGGAAAGGGTTAAGCAGAGAGGGGATAATTACAAGGAACTGTTAGATACATTACATTGTGAAATGGATATTAAGACAGATCACAGAGTCATAGTTAACTAAGTCTATACAAAAATAAACAAAGAGATCAATAAAGCTTAAAACAGAAATACAGAAAAAGGCTCATTCACTGTCACAAAATTACACTGAAGATAACACTGTTGTTCAGTGGAAAATGATGAAGCATAAAACCTTTTTACTTTATTTTATTTTATACACATCTATGTTTTATGAGCTTTATATCTATTGTCCATGTGCGGGGACACCCAAGGAGTCCGGAAAAAAAGTGGTGGATCCCTTGAAACTGGAATTATAAAGGCTTATGATCAACAATGTAAGTGCTGGGAATCAAACCCAGGTCCTCTGCAAGGGCATTCAGTACTCTTAACTTCTGAGCCATCTCTCCAGTCCCAAGAATGATCTCTCAATAAATTATGTCTTGATAGCCATGACTACTATATATACATATATATATAGTCTTCAGAAACATTTCATATCTAGATAAAAATGTCCAAAACAGTACTGTTTCTACAAAATAACCTAGAAGAGTATCCTAACACTTTGAATAGACAAATATTAAAAAATCAAAACATGACAGATATACATTTACTAACCACAAAGAGAAAGACTGATAATTTAAAAATGCAATGAAGAAACACGTGTTCATGTGATAACATGTTCACAGGTTGCTTACACTGCATACAGGTGATACTCATCAGACCTTCTTCTGCACACCCTGCCCCCTTTCTGATTCCCACAATTGCTCTTTGGCTTTTTTAGTTTTAGTTTTAAGAGAACAAGGGATACTGGCCCCTCTTTCTCTTAATATATAATGTTCTCCATCCCCTTTCATTCATTTTGCTGCAAACGATAGGATATTACTGTTTGTTGTGACTTAATAATATTTTATTATATTCTACACACCATATTTTCTTTATGCATGCATGAGTTGATGAGCACAGAGACTGATTCTGTGTCATGGTAGCAAGTATCTCTTCTGTATGTTAACATCATTCCCTTTGGATAAACAGCTGGGAGTAGAAATGCCTGATCATTGGGAGCTAGATTTTTAGAGTTTTGCTCTGTTTTGTTCCGCTTTTTTGTTTTTTGTTTTTTTGTTTTGGTTTTGTGTTTTGTTTAAGGGGATCTTCACATTGTTTTCTAGGATGGCTGTATGAATTTATATTCCCCACCAAAAGATTATAAGAGTTACTTTTTTCTCCACATACCCACCAGGATCTATTACTTGTTATTAATTGCCACCCCAAATGGAGGGAATTTCAGTTTTGATTTTTTTTGATTCCCCAAAGATTATCAGGCATTAAAATAATAGAAGAATTTCAAATTGGTGATCAAGCAGAGCACACCAAGAACTTAGAAAATAAGAACAAATCAAAGCAAAACTGAGTATAAGAAAATAAATGGACCACAGAAGACATCAGTGACAGTAAAGGGAGAGAATGTAACAGTTTGTTATTTGAAAAGTAATTAATCAAACTTGGCAAGACTTTAGAGAGAAAGGGACGGAGAAGGACAGAAAGAAATAAAGCTAAACAGGTAAAAAAGATAATAAAAACTGCAGGAATTCAGTAGCACTGAGGATTGTTTTATGAAACTATTCCCTAATAAAGGGAACTATCTAGAAAAAAACAGTCAAATTTCTACATACATATGACCTACCAAAATTGACACTAGGGGATATAAAATCCTGAATAGACAGAAACAAGTCAGATGATTAATAGTAACATCAAACAGAATGTTTTCTAAAAGACACATGGACTGGGTGTCTTTGTTACTCAACTTGATCAAACTTTTAAAGAAAACCAATGCTTCTCAAGCTATATCACAGAATAAAATAGGAAGAAGTCTTTCAAACTTATGAGACATTATCATGACCAAAACCTGAAACACACACACACACACACACACACACACACACACACACCACAAACACTATAGACCAATATCACTGAAAAATGCAAAAGGCCTTAATAATGTCAAGAAGCTAACAACCAAAAAAAAAAAACCCTGAACAAACCAATCAAAAAATGGGGTATAGAACTAAACCAAGAATTCACAACAGAGGAATCTCAAATGACTGAGAGGCACCTAAAGAAATGCTCAAAGTCCTTAGTGATCAGAGAAATTTAAATCAAAATGGTGTTCATCTACCTTACACCAATAAGAATGGCTAAGATCGAAAGCTCAGGTGACAAGACCTATTGTGGAGGATGTAGAGAAAGAGGAACACTCCTCCATTGCTGGTGGGATTGCAAACTGGTACAGCCACTCTGGAAATCAATCTGGATGTCCCTCAGAAAATTGGAAATAGAGCTACCTGAAGACCCAGCAATACCACTCTTGGGAATATACCTAAAAGATGCCCCCACCATGCCACAGGGGCATGTATATGTTCATAGCAGCCTTGTTTGTAATAGCCAGAAGCTGGAAACAACCCAGATGTCCCATAACAGAGGAATGGATACAGAAAATGTGGTTCATTTACACAATGGAATAATACTTACTCAGCTATTAAGAATGAGAGCCTTTTACCTTGTTTTTTGTTTTTTGTTTTTTGGTTTTTTTTTTTTTTTTGGTCTTTTTGTTATTTTGTCTTTTTTTTTTTTTTTTTTTTTTTTTTTTTTTTTTTAGCAGAGCTGAGGACCGAACCAATGCAAGGGCCTTGCGCTTGCTAGGCAAGCGCTCTACCACTGAGCTAAATCCCCAACCCCATAGCTTGGACCCCAAAGACACAAATCACATATCAAGTGATGTCTCACAAGAAGAAAGGAGTGGACACTGGTGCTAGAATGGACCAAAACATCATTGTGGGAGAGTACAAGAACAGTAAAGTGGGAGGGGGTGGATGCGGGAGCAGGGGGAGGGAAAAGGACATGTGGGACCTTTGGGGATGGGGAACCAGAAAAAGGGAAATGAATTGTAAATATAGAATATATACAATAAAAAAAAATCAAAAAAAAAAAAAGAATGAGAGCCTTTTTGGGGAGCACTATTCCTATTCAAAGTACACTTCTCTACAACTTTTCTCAGCTTGTATCTACTGAGTCTGTTGGACTGTACTATTAACAACCAGTAAAGCTTGTGATAATCTGTTTGACTATTTTATATCTACTGCATCAATTAAACAGTATTGACAAAGCATATCTATGGTGGGGGGGAGCTCTGTGAACATAAATGGGATTTGAATGTTCTGGTTTTCTTAAGTGCTTGACATCTATTAGAGATATCTAATGGCCTCATTATGAAAGACTTTAGTAAATTCCTGTCCATGGTCTTAAAAAAAAAAAAAAAAAAAGAATGAGAGCATCCTGATTTTTGCAGGCAAATGGAAGGAACTAGAAAATATCATCCTGAGTGAGGTAAGTCAGACCCAAAAGGACATGCATTAGTATGTGCTCACTAAAAAAATGGATATTAACCTAAAAAAATACAGAATACCCAAGATACAGTCTCAGGACGGTATCAAAGAGGGAGACCTTAGATCAAATGCCCTACAGTAGAGAGAGGGAACTTGTAGGGTTCACCTCCAGCAGGAAGACAGGGCATCAAGTGAGTGAGGGGTTTGCCATCCCACAGCCAAAACTCTCACCCAACTGGTCCACATCCCATACTTCCTCCCAGTGGCCCTGTCTCCAAGAGGATGTCCCCACCTCCCTACTCTACCAGACCTCTAAACTCCCTGGGGCCTCCAGTCTCTAGAGGGTTAGGTGCAATATCTCTGGATGAACACAGACCCGGCAGTCGTCTATTGAATGTGTGCTAGGGGCCTCATATCAGCTGGTACGTGCTGCCTGTTTGGTGGGCCAGTGTTTGAGAGATCCCAGGGGTCCAGGTTAGTTGAGACTGATGGTCCTACAGGGTCACCCTCTTCTTCAGCTTCTTCCAGCTTTCCCTAATTCAACCACAGGGGTCAGCAGCTTCTGTGCATTGGTTGGGTGCAAATATCTGCATCTGACTCGTTCAGCTGCTTGTTGGGTCTTTCGAAGGGCAGTCACGACAGGTCCCTTTTGTGAGTGCTCCATAGCCTCAGTAATAATGTCAGGCCTTGGGACCTCCCCTTGCACTGGATACCTCTTTGAGCCTGTCGCTGGACCTTCTTTTCCTCAGGCTCCTCTCCATTTCCACCCCTGCAGTTCTTTCAGACAGGAACAATTATGGGTCAGAGCTATGGCTGTGGGATGGCCCCCCTCCCTCATTTGAAGCCCTGTCTTCCTGCTGGAGGTGGGCTCTATAGATTCCCTCTCCCTACTGTCAGGCATTTCATCTAAGGTCCCTCCCTTTGAGTCCTGTGAGTCGCTCACCTCTCAGGTCTCTGGTGCATTCTGGAGGATACCCCCCCCATCCTATCCGTGGTTGCCTGTTTCCATTCTTTCTGCTTGCCCTCACAGCTTCAGTCCTTTTCCCTCCCCCAACGTCAGATCAGGTTCCCCTCTCCCCCTTCTCTCCCCTCTCCCCCACCCCATCTACTTTCCCTCCCAGGTTTCTCCCTCCCTCCCCACTAAGGACTGTAACACATAATAATATTTGGAAATGAAGAACAATATACAGGACTCACTAAGATGGTTCAGGGGGTAGGAGAGAATCTACTTCTATAAGTAGTCACCTGGCCTACACACACACACTCACTCACATACACTCACAGACACACACACACACACACACTCACACAGTCACGTACATGCAAACACACTCACACATACATAGTCACACACTTGCATGCGCATTAATACATACACACACAGTCACATACTCACACACATACAGTCTCACATACACACACACATACACAGTCACTCACATTCACATATACACGTACACAGTCACACACACTCACACACATATACACACTAACATGCTCACTCACACATACTTGCATGCACAGTAATACATATACACACACAGTCACACGCACACACACATACAGCCACACACACTCACACACTCAAACACACATACACACTTACACGGTCACTCACAGTCACAAACACACACACACACACATCCAGTCACTCAAACACACACACACACACACACACACACACACACATACACACACACACACCTGTAATAATAATGAGGAGGAAGTGGAGCAGGAAGAAATGCATATTTAATGAACGACACACAGAAAAAGTCATGGCTGCAGTGCTCGTCGTAGCTCTTTAGTTACTTGAGAAAGCCCACGCATTCTGTTCTGCTCTGACTGGAGACCTTGCTGAACACATAAGAAAGAAGCAGAACGTGATGCAAAAGGGTGCTCTGCTTTGCCTTTAACTGGACCGGTACTGCCTCCCGGCAGCCCACAACATAAGCCCCAGTTTTCCCTTCATCAGAATCCTGTCCCCCTGCTCTGCAGACAAGCCCCCCCCCCAGCCCCCGCACAACTGTTTGACAGCAGCAGAGCATGGGCGCCTCAGCAGGACGAGTCCACATGCACGACTGCCTTCATCTCCCAGCCCCTAAGACTATCTCCGTGCAACAGTACCCAGCCTGGAAACAAGACAATTATTTTTTTTTCCCCTAAGGGGCTTGCAGAGAGTAGAGGAAGAGATCTGGAAAGGAGAAGGAGAGTTGGGGGGGGGTGCGGGGGTGGGGACAGGAGACCCACACAGTGTGGTTCCTTTTCAGGAAGCAGCCGGGCTGGATCTCCAAGGGCAACTCGTGTTTTCTCAAGATGCATTTTCTTTGAGGTTCCCCCACTCCGGATACCCCAGTGCCCTCCTTTCAGCCCTGGCCTTTGCATCACCACCAGCCAGGGGAAGGAGCCGAGGCATAGCGGCGGTCACAGTTCGCTTGGATAAACTCTACCATAATCTTCAGAAACCTCAATGCTCAAGGTGCAGGGGAAGATTGGAGGAAACTTGTTTTTCCGTTGGTTTCTCTGTGACTGCTGTGGCCGGTCATTCCTAGAACAGGAAGCTGTGGAAATTTAGGTGGGAGACATTATTCTGACCAGTCGGGTTTCTTCACCAGTCTAGGGTACAACTGATTAGGAAAAGCTTCATACTTGCATAACCTCCTTCCTGGAGGGGAGGGGGAGGGGCGGGGCAGCTTCCCATGAAAAGGTGAATGGGCTTCTGGCTTGCTCAGCAACACAGAAGGCTCTCTTCAGTTGCAAGGCTCCTGCCCACCCCACCCCCACACCCCACTCGTCGTTCTTAGGGCCGGAAATGGGAGCTATCCATTCACTCAAGTGTTTATAGACTGTCTTTCCTACTAGGTGTTTGGAAAACCTCAATAAACAAAATGAAGGACCCTGTGCCAATGGGTTTATATTTTAGTACAGTGAGAGAGTAAATGGAAATAAATAAGTCGATGCCGTATTAGAAGGTGCTAAGAGAAACTTTTTAAAAAGGCAGAGAAGGGCAGGGTGAGAGGCATTGGCAGGGGGTGGGAAAGGAGCTTGGTAGCCATTTTGGATAGAGTACAGGGTCAGGCTCCAAGGAGCCTGGGCAGAGAGGGTGAGTTTATCCAAGGAAACTATGACACCGCTGCTATGACTTAGGAAGAGCAGGTTCAGGCTGGATGCAGAAGCGGCTCCTGTGTGCCCGGTAAAAAATAAAAATAAAATAAAATAAAATAATAAAATAAAATAAAATAAAATAAAATAAAATAAAATAATAAAATAAAATAAAAAATAAAAAATAAAAAATTCAAAAAAACACTGTGAGCACCAGAAAATGCAAGGATAGTGTGCACTTTGGTGGTGTGGAGGTGTGGTGGTTTCACGGGGGGTGGGGGGGTGTGCGGCAAGGGGGGGGCGAATGTGAAGACCTGGCCTTTTTGATTATGTAAAGCAGTAGCCATGGCTACACTCTAAGCAGAGTGGATGGCCATAGTCGTTCATCCTAGAGCCCACTCTGGAGAGGGAGCAGAGAACTTCCATGTGCAATAGACAGCCGGCCACACTGGAGACCCCTGCCACTTCCCAGTATAGCCAGACAACCTACAGGTTAACCGCCCTCGATGGTCTGAATGGGTATATAGGGGAGAAGAGAGGAGACACGGCAGGAATCCTTCTACAGACTCAGAAAGACTTCAGTATGCGATTTCTGAAGGGTTTGCCCTAGGAAATGAATGGTTTTATGTTAAACCGTTCCCCCTTTCCTTTCCTCTCTCTATTTTTCTTGTGACCAAAGAGACAGATTCCAAAGACCACTAGAAGGTGTACTGTATGCCCTCCAAATACAGCCCCTCCAAGCTGGTGGTTATGATCACACACCCTAGGTCTCTCTCTGCCCAGGCCACCCACACTGCCTTATGGGGTGAAATTTCTCTTTTTAAAACACAGACACAGAGCCCTCTTTTAGGGGAATGCTCCCAAGGCTGTCTGTTCCTTTTGAGCAAGACTCATCGGCTTCTGAAAGAATACGGAATCCTGTTGCAGAAGTCTGAAAGTGACAGGGACGATAAGGTGAGCACCCAAACAGGAAGGCCACCGAGACAGCAGTGTCTTTCACCCAGAATGGCAAACGAAATGAAGGTAAGACCACAGACTTGGAAAAAAGTATACTGACTTGACCCCCCCCCATTGGCCAAAAAAAATCCTTGGCCATTTAATTCTGAAGAAAGAAAGCTATTTAGAGATAGGCCAGTCCCCAAATCAACCTGTGTCCCACATGCACAAAAGTCCAATTCCAAGTGGCTAGCACTCAATCATATCACAGCCGCTTGTAGAGAAGTATAGCCCAGAACTGCAAGGCTCATGCAAATGTCCTTACCTCAGGGAAGCCCTCCCCTACCCCCTGTTAGCACAGCCTGATGGATAGGAAAGCTCCCAGAGCATCCTGAGGTCAGGGGTTTGCCTACAGCTCACTGCCTGACCATCGTTCTCTCTGTGTCTCATACCAAGCTGCAACAAGGAACTTGAACAGAGGTCGGAGCTTGACCACCACCAGAGTCTGAGGGAAAGTCCAGCATTCCATATGGATTCCATGAGAATCTACAGGAAAAAAAACCTCCTGCCCAGACCAACTAGTGGCACTCAGATATCAAATTAGAGTGAGGGCACAAGGTGGATCTACCATCGATTAGGAAGACTTGTCTTTGGGACATGGGAGCACCACCCTCTATTCCCTACCCACTTGGTAGATGCCCCCATCGTCCTATAGGATGTATGAACACCCAGGGTGCTCAGTTATTTGCACACCCCCACCCTTCTCAGCAGGATTCTTCATCTCTGTACATAATAAGTGCCTTTTCCGGGGGAAGCACCAGCGTTAGACTTTGCAGTGATCGGAGATGAACGGGGCTGCCTGGACCCAGAGGGGTGTAAGGGGGCAATTTATCAGAACAAGCTGCTTCTGCCTTCATTCATTCTTCTGTGCGTTCATTCACAGAAAAGGACAGAATTGGGCACCTGTGAGGCTAAGTGCTTAGAATATCGGAATACAACTTACCCTCTGCCATGCCCAGAGGGAGCTCACAAAATCAAATTCTGATCACATTGAGGGAGCATGTGTGGCGAGGAGGGACATTTTCTGAGCCTCAGCATCCTCGTTTGCGACAGGAGGACATTATACCTTCATGTTATCTGGTACACTGCACAAATGTGAAGAAATGCTACTCGTCTGGATGGCTAAAAAGCGTAATTTTAAGGCCTGACCAACAGCTCATCTCATACGTACTCAGAGATGTGAACCATTATATAAAGAGGACTTTGGGGGGGGTGGAATATGGAAAAGGTTTTCCTTGCTATGTACGACTCAGAACAAAAGCGGGAAGAAGGAAAGAAACAGGAGCAGTGGCTGGACTGTTCGCAGTCATCAACGCAGGTAAGAACCCTCAAGATGAGCACAAACAATGTCCTGATGCATGAAGGGAGGTGAAAGCCAGCCTCAGGAAGAGTCTTCCCATGGATTACACATTAGCTGCAGAGGGGAACTCAGGGCCTTTGCAGCAGAGAAGGCTGGCAGCAGCTACCATAAGCAAATAGCTCACATCGTCGCCAGTACTTAGGGAAGCTGGCCTTATGTGCACCCACCACAATGCTTGAGAAGCCATGGCAGCCCTTCCAGGATGTTGGGACTGCAAGTGCAGGAGCAGAATCTAATCACAAGGAGCCAATGGGGAAATGTGGCTTGAGGAGGAGTGTATATAACACCCCAATTTGTGTCCTCCCAGTGTAGGACTGCCACAAAAGACAGGAAGCTTTTCTGGGCTTCAGGGGGCTAACGGTACTCAAGTTCGCTGTGGGACTCAACTCCTCATTTTGCCGTGTAACAAATGATGGGCACATTAGTAAAACTCACATAAAATTCACAGCTTAAAGGAACAGTTTTACCTGTTTTAATAGTTTAATTAGTTACAACCGAAGAATTGAGGATATATAGATATAGATATGTGTGTGTGCACACACACACATTATATACACTCAATTAATTTATATATACTTATATCTATGTGAAATATTGCAATATATAAATATATTTAAACATTTAGCATCATATTTATAATGTATTTTATATAACATATATATGACACATACGTATAAGATATATGTTTAAACAAACTTGGTCACTTGCATTGGGAGAATTACTTATAGTATCCTCTTGGTTTCATATTGTCAGTATCAATAAAAGGGGTATGATGTAGAAACCCCTAAACCTGCGTGCACGCGTGCGCGCACACACACGTGTGTACATACACACACACACACACACACACACACACACATCAAGGACTAGCACAAAGCATACCAGAGTGAGTGGCCTGGGCTGAGTTTCTCCAAACCTGTATGTGATGTGTCTCACACCTTCCTCATTTATCTCCAGAGCTTCCAGTGTCCATGATAAGATGGAGATGGTGCTAAACGGACCCATTCACTCATCGATGGCTTCCCATAACTACCCATACACACTAGCTAAGGCTTTTAAAATGCATCTCTTGGGACCAACATTTCCATCTCATCCCCATTCCTGATGGGACAGCAGAACATCCCCTCTGCTGCTATTCATCATGTACCACAGGTCGATCATGAATAAGCCAGGGGACAGTTTGGCCCCTCGAACTGTCTGTACCCTTTGTTGACCCGGACTCTTGTTGTGAAATTTAGGTCACGTGACCAGCACCTATATGTCCTCCACAAAACACAGATGAAAAATCAGTCTAGAGCAGACTCTTGACATTCTAGAAATTCGTGGGCTGGACCGTCCCAGTGAATGGACACAGTGTTGTCCTTCACACCCAAAGGATCCCAGGAACTAAATTAGAAAATGGAGACAAAAAGTTGTTTCCTCCTGTTAGCCGATTAGGACAATCTAAAGAAAGTGCAAGAGCGCCCCCTTCTGCCAGGATTTGGAATTGTTTGATTCACCCTGAGCACAGTTCAGCTTCAAGATGGGCAGCCTGGAGGCTTGAAATCGAGCTTTCTGCTCCAGCGCACACATTTCTTTCAAGCACTGTGCCACGGCTGCCCTTAAGCCTTCCTTAAGACTTCACCTGCATTATCTAGCTTTATCCCTTGAACAGTCTCAATAGCCTGGCAGAACAGCCCCCACTGTACCCTCTAACAGACGATTTAAAAGCAGTCATGACTCAAGGTCAGAAAGACTCTTTTTTTTTGTTGTTAAGTGGCTCCATCTTTAAAATACAACATCCCCAAAGGATCTCTTCTACATCTCCTTGCACACATAACAACATAAGCTATACACTGTATCTCCTGGTGGACAGGACTGGGGAGTGAGAATGAGGTTCAGAGGCAACCCCATGATGTGTGTCTTTGTAAGTCTATACATTCATTAACGCTGTCATTTAAGTCCTGTGAATTAACAGTTCTTCCTCTCCTCTTGCTGGCAGGTGCCAGGATATAAACGACTATTGTATCTGAATTAAAGCTTCTGGATCATAAAGACCCTGCAGCAAGAGCTCAAGGTTCTCAAGTGGGAAACATAGAAACCCAATGAGATAAAAGAGCTCCTCTTCAGGAACCAATGGTTATGAAGACCTAGCTATATATCCCTGGAAGCACTTGTACCAACTGAATGATGGTCTCCTCAGAGAAACTATAAAAGTATTTGTGTTATTAAAAAAAAATTGTGTTCTTTTGGCTGGATCCTCAAATGGCAGTTGAGAAATGGAGACAGATTTTGTTTTTCCCAAGTCGGCCTGGTACAACTTCCAAAATGGGACTTTGTGTTCTTTGAACAGTTGAGTTACATTTCATAGAAAGATGGACCCAAGTATTAGTCAGAGAACTAGACCAGACAATGGAACTGAAGTGCCTGTCAGGCCAAGGCATTAGTGGTGCTACGTGTACAGCAACTGGAAATGTTATGGTCCCACAGGAATTAATATGAGAACCTATGAATATACACATGTGGCTTTTCTCAAAGAGGGGCTCTGGTGTTGGTGGGAGACAATGGATTGTCATGTCTGACAATCTGAATCCACAGTGGGAGCCAGCTATTTCTAATCTCTGGGTCGTCTATCTGCCTAAGGGTCATCTTTCTAGGTCAGATGATAGCTAAACTCATCATTCCTTCAACATCAAGAATGTATAGTTTCAAAGGGTGAATTGCTGGGAGAAAAGGAAAAGCCAGGAAGACCAAAGACATTCAAGAGCTGGCTTTCCACAGGAGGAAGATGGTGGGTGCCTTCAACCCCACACGTTTCTCAAATCCAGACTGTTCGATATCAAATTGTTGGCAGGCAGTTTACACCGGACTCTGCTCTGTGCTAGGTGGGTGCCACTTGAAAGAAAATGTAACTCTGTTGTGATGGGCTTGGACACCATGACGGTTTAGAATACATAGACTCCAGAGAGTCTAAAGCTATCAGATCCTAGCACTAGAACAAGGGAACACACTGCCGAGAGCATCTTAGGAGAAGAAATGCACCGATCCGTTCGGTTTTGAAAGTGCATTTGGAAGAACTAGACAAAGCATCATTCTTGCAATGTGAACATCCAGGCTCAACCTCAAGTCTACTGCTCACTGATGTTGTGACCTTGAACGAGATAGCAGATGTCTCAGGGTCAAAAGTATCATCAGTAAAGTGTGTGCAATGGTACATGCCACCCAGTCACAGCTTGCCATAGAATCCTGGTAAGCCAGCTGTCATTACCCATAGTTCACAACAGAGGAAACTGATGGTCAGTAGGTTAAACGAACTTCCAAGGGCACAAAGGCTGGTAAGTCAGAGCCCAATCACAAACCCAGGCACTGTTTCAGATCTTTCACATCCATGGTTCCCTCTTACACATTGGTTTTAATACTGAAGACCCTGGAGAGGTGAAGCAGTGATTGAGAGCAGGCACTGCTGCCCTTGAGGGTGGCCTGAATTCAGTTCTAAGTACCCAGGATAGGTGGCTCACAACCGCTTCCTGTAACATCATCTCCATGGGATACAATAACTCTTCTCTCCCGACACTCACATACACACCTACACAGAGAGACATAGCCATGTACACACATGCGCGTGTGCACATGCACATGAACAGACACACAATTAATAAGTGTAAACCTTTTTAAAAAATTAATTGTGGAACTCTACCCATTTCCTATCTCCCACTCTCTTGCACTTAGCACAGACTTTAGTCTATAATAGGTCTGAAGTCTGTTGAATGAACCAATCCAGAATCTAATGAATGGGAGAGCCAGTAAACAGACTCACTGCAAATACTAGTGAGTGAGTATATGCATTGCTCTTAGAATATGATTATCTTGTGTGCCTAAGGCCAAAAATCGATTCCTCCGAGTGGTATGTGGATCATCTCAGACACTGATGTTGTGTGTGGGGTTTCGGAACTATACTGTATGCACGTTTGGAACAAACATGGGGATAAGACACAGACAAAACCCATGGTCATTAGCAGCCATCCAGGATGCCAAGCACCTGTCTCCAGAAACCCTGGGAGCTTTCTGGGCGGTAGCCCCTCCACACGTCAGCTGACAGCCCTCATTTTGAACTGCATGCGGGAATGCCCTTGAAAGGCAAGGCTGGCCTTTTTACCATCGGCGTTAGATGCACAGGAACCATCCGGCGTGGAATCAGATCTATTCTCTGCATTTCCAAGGCGCTGGCTTAAAGTGATTCATCAGAAAGCGCTGGGATCAAATAACCAATGTGTGATCAGATAACCCTTCATTACCCAAGGAAGGCCACCGATGCCTGCCTGCCTCCAGCTCCCCGGGCTGCAGAAAGGCGGTCTGCACAACCCAGGCCTCCCAGACAGCATCCAGGGGCTTTCCTATTGGCAGCTTAGTCTTTCAAAGCCTTTACGCTCTTCCCAGCAACTGCTTTCATCCTAGCCTGCAAAGTGTGTTGTGCAAGCTCAAGGAGAGTTAGGTGTTCCCTGTCTCGTTCTTATGTCACCCCTTTCTAGACTCCTTGCCTGGACAGAGACACTCTGCGACTCAAGCTTCTCTGTAAAATAGGAATAGCAGCACAGAGGGGCTCAAATGAGTACCCCCTACTGCAATGGCAGAATGCTAACCACAGAGTCTATTAAGCGGGAGTTGGCAAACAGTGGCATAGTTAAAAAATAATAATAATAAATTTAATTGCAGTGTGTCAAAGGAAGCGAGATTAAGCTCCACAGAAAATATAAGGCCTTTTAATTATATTTCCTTTTCAAGACTCAAGGAAAGCATCCTTCTTCAGAGCCCCTGAGCTTCCTTCCGCTTAGCCGATAAGACTCTCCTCTGAGCATGCGCACTTCATGATTTCACGGAACACACTCATGATCAGCTGTCTATCAAGCGGTTGTCCAAACCCAAGGAAGGTAGAGATCCAAACAAGGGCAGTGTTTCACCAATCCCTCCAGCTCTGGCAGCGGGTTTAAATGACTGTGCTAACCAAAACTGTTGACGATAACGTCTAACTAACCCAAACGAAGTGATTGTTGAGTTCCTACATGTTACTTCAGGGAAAGGATTGGGGTGTGTGTGTGTGCGTGTGTGTGTGTGTGTGTGTGTGTGCGCGCGCGCGCGCGCGCGTGTGTCTGTCTGTGTGTCTGTCTGTGTGTCTGTCTGTGTGTGTGTCAACATGATAATATTGAGGCTTAGAAATTAATATTAACTCTCCTAAGAGAAATATGACAGTCAGAATAGTGTCAGGACAGAGAACAAAAGGCAGTGTCATCTGACCCAAGGCCAGTCCCATTTCCATGGAGTCCAAGATGGGAAGCATCATCTCTGGGAGAGGTTTCTTGGTTGAACTTGAATTTCTTTGGGTTTAGAACTCTGGTCATCGGGCTTGGCACCCAGTAACCTTACCAGCCCTTGAATCTAAAATAAGCCAAAATAATTTCCCAGCGAAAGCATGTCCCACGCAGCATCAGGACAGATGTGTTTGTTGCCTTATGCATGTGTCTATTTCTATCTGAAACTCACACTTTAACTGATGTCCTGGAGGAACAGGCAGCCAGAATCGTGTGAGATAGAGCAGCACAGGTGAAAGTCAGAAGAGATTTGCTTGGTGGCCAGACGACCTCCCCATCTACCACTGACCTACATAAGGCACATGCAGCACTAAGACCTGATCCAGCCCAGCCCTGAAATGAGAATCACATGACCATCATCTTTTAAAGCGTTCACAGCCGACTTCTAGGATGGTTACTGTTCTCAATCAGTTATTGGGGCACAGAGACACGACACCCAGACACATCCTTGTAGTTACAAAGGGTAAGAAACAAGATAATGAATAAACCTAGTTCTCCTCATGTTAGCATCTGTCTTTCGGCAGAGTGGACTGTTCAAGGTTCCTCTGGGAGGTGGGGGCGTCTTCATTATGATAATTGGTATCAGTACCACAAGGAGATTATAAAGCCATGGCTTTGTGCTAATTCCTGAAACAGCTTCCTGACACCATGTTGGAGGAGGGAGGTGTCCACAGGAGCAGGAGAAGACTATCCTACATTGCCCTTCATTGCATCTGGAGTATCTAGGTGGCATGAGACTTTCCAGACAGGGCCCTTTTCCAGTCCCTCTGGATAGTTAACCCCTGGACATAGGCTTGAAATAACCTGTGACCTCACATTTGGTCTACTCCAGAGACCACTTTGGACACCATCTCTCTTGGGACCAAGTCAGAAGTGGCCTGTGGAAAGACAAGAGGGTTGGACAAGTGTGAATGGAGGCCTCCCCCCCCCACCCATGGTCACACCCGACCACCAACCCGCCACCCGGGCGCCGCCCCCCCCCCAGCCTCAATTCAGTTAAAGATTGCAGGAAGTGGTTTGTCCGTTTAGAAGTCATCGCAGCCCTGAGGCCCTTCTGAGAAATGAACTTGCAGTTCTCTAAAGATAGATTGTGCAAAACAGAAGGGGGTAGCCCTCACGGACCCTCCAACAGCAGCTCTCTGGAGACTGCAGAAATCGCCTTGGGGCCTCCAGGCCCACCCCACCCCACCTCACCCCACCCCTTGCAGCAGCTGTCAGCCCTGAATGGTCCAAATCAACACCTCACTCTTGTGCAAAGCTCAGGTTTCTGAATACCCGGCTAACAAATTTTGTTCCAAGGAGGAGGCGGCGGCGGTGGCGGCATTTAAAAGGCGGGGGGACGGGGAGGGAGTAGTTGAAGACTGTGGGGGGAGGGAGGGTCCTCAGCTGCTCCTGCCATTCATTTTCCATGGATTCCAACTGTAATTTCAAACGGCCTCTGGGTTGTCTGAAACCATGCGATTTGACACAAGGTTAACAGAGAGTTTAGGCTCCACTCCAAACATCACGGTTTTCACGCCCAGAACAGGTGACCGGATCCAGGAGAGTGAGGTGAAGTGAAGAAGGAGACACAGCCCCCTGATAGAGAGATCACTGAGGAAGTAAATACGTGTCTGGTTCAGCCTGTACGTAGTGTGAGACACTACAGAGGCGATTCGCTCAGAAATCGAAATTTTCTAGCAGTCAAATAGGACTGGCCTTGGGAAAGAACAAACTGGGCCATGGTTTTGTTATACTGTTGTCTTACTGCGGACAATGAGTTATTAGGGAGTTGCTTCTAGAAAGAGGGGGAATATGTCAAGAGAGGCTAAAACGGCTGGGGCCAGCCATGCTTCCGGGCAATTGTTATAACCCCTCTGCTCAGAGCTCTTCCTCTTCTTAAAGGCCCCTCTGTGTTTCTTCCTGATTTGTGAGTTTTCTCAGTGCTTGGAATACAGAGCTCGGCGCCCAGGGTGGGAGGAAAGAAAAGGTGGACCGAGATTACGTACTGATTGCAAGCAGGAGTCTGCACAGGAGTCTGCGGAGCCAGAAACTGGGACTTTGAACCTACTGGAGTAGACGGCCGCTGAGCTGGCTTTAGAAAGGCGAATTCACCAGGCAGACAGAGTGGACAAAGCGGTTTCTCCTGTCGTCATACAATCCACCCAAAAGGCCTAGTGGGGCCTAACATAGTCCAAATGAGATCTAGAGTTACTCAGAGGCAAAGAATGTGGGTCACCGCGGGACTGGAGACACCTAAAGCATTCGGCAATGAGATCCCCGGGGAAGGTGGGTGGGGAAGATCTAACGTATCCTCCAGAGATCTAACAAAGATTCCATATACCCAAGTGGGCTGTGTAAGTCCACCTGGAGCCCCATGGCAAGCAGGCACCATGCTGGGTTGTTAGGAGTTTAAAAAGAGTCCCACCAATCAAATTCCTCGTCATCATGGCTTCACCCCCACACCCTGGAGTTCATGACTACTTACTCCAGGCTTGCCCATGGAGTAACCCATGCGCCCAGGTAACCACCTGGAACCACAAGGCATGCGCTAAATCTCAGCTGCCTCTTATCCGCCTCCCGCCTACCTTCCAAGGTATCAGCCCTTGAAGCCTGCAGCTGCTCCTGCTCAATCAGCCCCGACAGGTCACCCCATCAGACACTGTGTTCTGTCTACGACACTGGTTCTCAACCTTCCTAATCCTGTGGCCCCTTAATACAGTTCCTCATGTTGTAGTGACCCCCTCCCAACCATAAAATTAACTTTGTTGCTATTTCGTAACTGCAGTTTTGCTACTGTTGTGGATTACAATGTAAATATTTTTGGAGAGAGAGGTTTGCCCAGGGGACTGTGGGCCACAGGTTGAGAACCACTGCTCTAGCATCTCACCTCAGCCTCGCCAGGTGGCATTCCTTCTCTTCTTTCAATTAAGCCTTACCCAGCATCCCCGGAAGGGGCCCTTCCCTCCTCCTCTGCAAGCCTGCCCATCCTTCATTCTACAGGAGTCCAGAAAGTCACTACTCTATTCCCATCACATGATGAAGCATCAAACCTGAGTCCGACTCAAGGCGCCCTTCTTTGCCTTATCATTGGGGCTAACTGGGCATCTCTAGGGAAACCCTTGGAGCTGTGAAGTGAACTAGAATCTCCAATGCTAGTGGACATTACGTTCAGTGCCCTCTGTCTTCAGGAATCAGGATCAGCATCCAATTCTTTCTTCCGATAGTTTAGCAGCCTCTACTGGTTGCTTTGAAGACCTTTCCTGTTTAACATCGGTTTCATCTCCATCCATCCTATGACACATCCTAGCTTCCCAATCCAAAACATTAGGCCGACACATGTTCAATTCTTGCCTACCCAGACCCCAAATTAACTATTCCCATCTATTCTCCCTCTCCCTATCAGAAGATGTATTTATTTCTGCTGCTGCCATGAATAATGCCTCTGAAGTTAGTGGCTTACAAAGGCACAAATTATTCTCCTACAATCCTGATGATCAGAAATCTAAAACAATGGGGGCATGAGAAATGGGTCAACAGTTAGGAGTGCTTGCTGTGCATTTGTGAGAACCAGAGTTTGGATCCATGTGCCCAGGTAACAAGCTGAGCATCCCAAGCATGCCCATAACTCCTCCTCCTCCAAAGAGAGCAGACAGGAGGGTTCCTGAGACCTGTTGGCTTCCAGACTAGAAAGGTTCAGGAAGAGATCCTGTCTCAAAAATGGGTAGAGAGCTTGGGCCCCTACCTCTCCAGGCTTCCACACGTGTGTATAGCACATGGGTCTGCAACCACACAGAAACAAATACTATATATTTCTGAAATGAATCAATTCAAGATGAATCCTATGAAGCTAGTAACCAGTAGCAGCAGGGGTGCTCCCCTGGGAGGACCTGGGAGAAAATCAGTATCTTGCTTCTGGCCTCTGGTGGTTTCCGGCTTTCCTTGGCTGATGGTTATACTTTTTCAGGCTCTTCTTTCATTGGTCTGCTACCTTCTGCTCCCTTACCAAGTCTCCTGCCTTCCTTTCTTTTTTTTTTTTAATTGGATATATTCTATATTTACAATTCATTTCCCTTTTTCTGGTTCCCCACCCCCAAAGGTCCCACATGCCCTTTTCTCTCCCCCTGCTCCCTCATCCACCCCCTCCCACCTCACTGTTCTTGTACTCCCCCACAATGATGTTTTGGTCCATTCTAGCACCAGTGTCCACTCCTTTCTTCTTGTGAGACATCACTTGATATGTGATTTATGTCTTTGGTGTTCCAAGATTCTAGGCTAATATCCACTTATCAGTGACTGTATACCATGGGTATTCTTTTGAGACTGGGTCACCTCACTTAGTATGACGTTCTCCAGCTCCATCCATTTCTCTAAGAATTTCATGAATTCATTGTTTCTAATGGCTGAATAGTACTCCATTGTGTATATATACCACATTTTTTGTATCCATTCCTCTGTTGAGGGACATCTGGGTTCTTTCCAGCTTCTGGCTATTATATATAAGGCTGCTATGAACATAGTGGAACATGTATCCTTATTGCATGCTGGGGAATCTTCTGGGTATATTCCCAGGAGTGGTATGGCTGGGTCCTCTGGAGGAAACTTTCAATGACATTTAAGGCTCTGTCTCCCAATCTAGAAATAATATCAGTCCTTTAAGATCCTTAATTTAATTGTACCTCCAATGCCCTTTTTGCCCATAGGTTCATAGGTGTTGGAGACGAAGACCTGAGCATATTTGGGCAGCTGTTTTCAGCCTCCCTTGGAAATGAGCACCTGTCTTCATGACTATCCTCCACAACGGAGCTTCAAGATCTCTGCTGTTTCTTCACTCTGCATTTGGTTTTCCGTTCCCTATGGATTCTTTGCCATGAACCTATAAATAGTAAGTCCATTCTATATTAAAATTGAACCACTGAGGTTCTTTAACAACAGTCCCTCCAAAAATCATTTATTCCTCTTCTATTTTTCTACTGGGAAAATGTATCCTTCACGTCTTGTCTGTGCTTCTCACTTCCTATTCTCTGGCCAGACCACTACAGTCTCCCTTTCCCCACATCTCTCTCCCCATGGAGACTACAACCCTAGCAAGACAGTGGCCACCTTCCAGTCGCCTTTGAACCTGACTCCACTCCATCAGACTGTGGCCTGACCACTGATGGGGTTGAAAATCGTTTTCCCTCTTTTGATCTTCGAGGTTTGCTAATCAATCCTTTCATTTGTATGCATAAGCTCCTTCCCTTCCTTTCGCTCTCTCAAACATTGAATTAGGGTCTTGGCTTTTCTTCTTCCCTCCTGAAGCTACCCTTAGTATTAGAATCCACCCTCAAGGATTAATTTCATTTTGTGGTGGGGTGTGGGTGAGTGCTTGTGTGTGTGTGTGTGTGCACCTGGAGACCAGAGGTCAATGGCACACATACCCACCTCTTTCACTCTCCACCTTATTCCTTTAGAATAGAGTCTCTTTACCAAAGCCTTACCAACTAGTCAGACTGGCTGACTAGTGAGCTCCAGGGATCCATCTGTACCTCACCCTCCCCGGTGCTAAGGTTATAGGTGCACACCATCATACCTTGATTGTCAGTGAGATGCTGTAGATCTGAACTCCGGTCCTCATGCTTCTATCACAAGGGCTTTATCTGCTGAGCCATCTTCCCAGACCCATACTCTCATCTCACCTGTATTCTGGTTTCTCCATCTTCCCAACTCTAGTCTCTCTCCTGATCTCCTAACTCCCATATCCAATTGTCCACTTGACACCTCCAGCATGATACACCACAGGATCACCTTACACTTCTCTTATACTTGTCCATCCTCCTGAACTTCTAATCCCTGTCAAGTCTACCCAGTCATCCATCACTCCTCCTTCCCAATCTCCGAGTCTCAAAGTCTCTTTGCTTGTTTTCCTTAGTTGACTAGCCTACTGACCTAGTTTGGGGGCATCCCTCAAAAACCCCAAACAAAGCTAGCCTTACTCTACCCCTGCTCCCCTCAGCCCACTGCTGGCCCATCATCATCCTGCTGCCCTGAGAGCTGTTTGCTTGATCTCTCTACTTGAGAAACCCTGATTGTCTCGTGTTACTTTTGGGTTGAAACCAGACTGTAAGTTCCGCATGTAAGACTGCAGTCCACACCAACCTTCCTTTAATCCCTACAAAGGACACCATGCTCTCTATTTCACACCAGGGCACAGACACTTTTTTATACTTCTTTGATGGTAACTCTCTCACTGAACCTTGAACATCGGCCTCAGGTGTCACCTCTTCTAGGAAAACCCCCAGGCTATACCCTGAACTCCCACTGTACAGGCTACATTTTCTCTGTTGATAGCAAACACATGCTTTTTTATCTTTTCTGCTAAATCTCTTCTTTGACAGTTTTACATATATACATATATATGTGCATATATGTACATAGCACACACATACATGTATATTGCACACACATATAGGTACATTGTACTTACTAACTCACCTCTCACATCTCTCTCTTCCACTCCTATTATCCAGCTCTCAACCTGTGAGTTGCAACCTAGTTTGGAGGTTCAAACAACTCTTTCACAGGGATGGCATATCAGAGATCCTACATATCAGATATTTACATTATGGTTCATAATAGTAGGAATCATTATGAAGTAGCAACAAAAATAACTTATAGTTGGGAGTCACCGCATCATGAGGTACTGTATTGAAGGGCGCAGCATTGGGAAGACTGAGAACCACTGGTCTTAGCCAAATTGCCTTCCAAAGCAGCAGCACTCTTGAGATAACCCATTAACTCATTAATCAGTCAGCCTGTGGATGGCTAACCTTTGTTGTCATCTTGATTGGAACTGGAATCAAGAGAAACCAAGCCACTAACCACTCCTAAAAGGAAATGAATTGATCAGGTTATTTAAAATAGGGAAAACCCATCCCGAACAAGGATGGGACCTTCGGTAGCCCAGATAAAAAAATACATGGAAGAAGGAAACTTCTGCAGTGTTCTTTGCAGCACAGAAATGTATAAAATGGCCTAAGTTTCCTCCTCTTTTTACTGTGGCAAAGTACACATTATATAAAGGGTGTCGTGTTAACTACTCTTAAGCACAGTGATATTAAACACATCCTATTGCAACCATCACAACTAGATCTTCAGGACTCTTCATTTGACCAAACTCAAGCTCTATGGCCTTAAAAGATAATGACCCTTTCTCTCTCACCAGCTGCCTGACAAACCGCTCTCTACTTTCTGTCCTTATGAGTTGGACTGCTTCTGGGTCCTATCTTTACATATAATGACATGGCATATGTTCTTCTGAAGCTGGCTTACTCCACTCGGCAGGAGTGGAGGTCCTCCTGTAAGGACCTCCATCAGTACGATGTATATCAGCATTTTTTCCCAGTTCTAGGCTGACGTACAGGCTTCAGACACAGGCCTACTTTTTCATTTTCCCCTCTGCTGCTTCGGCTCAGAACACTGAGGCTGAGAGTTCAACTGAGACACTAGTCAGTGCTGTGAATTCAGTGCCTTCTCTTCTCAGAGTTTTAGATCTGTGTCTCCTACACTCCATGCTTTGACCCGCTCTGAGTTCATTTTTTAGGATAGCCCTGTGAACTCATCTGTGTTTTGTTTCAGTTGGAGAACAGTGCCCAGTATATAGTGGTCCAAGTAATACACAGACTTTTAGTAGTCTTGTATGCTGCATTTCACTATGTCCTTGCACTAATATATGTACTAAGTGGTACATGATCATGGTACAATACTCTTCCAGTGCTGAGCAGTGATAGTGAATGGTGACTTGAAGTTCATCAGGCCTAGGAAGATTTCCAGTGCCCCGGGTTGTTAAGCTATAATGCTTGGTGACTTTGGTTATTAAATTCACTTTAATTTACTGTATTATGGTGGGTTTTTTAAGATTAAGGGCATCGATAAACGCTCCTGGCCAGAGAGTGGAGTCCTCTGTTGCATGGGCTAGTTTGCCCCGTTCAAAATTTCAGAGCCAATATTGGATACCAATCTGGAAGTCATGGTATGCTCTGAACATCTCTTTTACCTCGTGCGTGCGTGCGGCAGCCCCTGCCCTCTCTGGCTTGCCTCTCTTATAGCATGCAAACTGTATTCCAGGGATGTCTCCTAAGTGATGCTGTTCCCAGGGTGATGCTCCATCCCACATCGAGGAGCTAGGTAGAAGGGAGACCCCCAGATCTAGAAGCACTTGCCCTTAACTTGACCTTAGCAACAGCTATCCGGGCTCAGAATAAGAACAGTTGACCCTATGTAGCCATGCCAGCCTGAGCCGTATACACACACACACACTGAGGAACATGGTCCTCTAACATAAAGCAAAGAGGAGCGGGGACACTGGCTCTGGGTGGTTGAGACTGTGTTGTACTCCGCCTTGCAAAGCAGGGATGAGAGAGTGTGTGCGCCTTGCTTCGGCAAGCACAGACTCTCACCAATTCAGACAGAGTTTTAAGATGTTTTCTTGAGTAAACAGGTCTTCATTTTCTGTTTCCCCTGAGTCATTTCTGGTACTTCAACCGTATGGAAGACTGTCAGCATAACTTCAAACGGTGAAGATCCCTGGAGCTCATTCCTGCATCTCTTCTTTTTTTCTCTCTCTCTCCTCTCTCTCAACATGCTCTACCTCAACAGTCTTCATGTAAGCATGTGGCTTGGTATTCACCTATACTTAGATGCAAATCTCAAGCCTGACAGTCTCTCCTGAATGGCTGGTTCCCATGTCAACTGTCTCCTCTCTACTTGGACATAAATAAGCATCAAATGAATAACTTCCCTGCATTTTTCTGCTGCTTTGCACAGATTTCTATACCGTGTCTCTTTCTTGCAGGAGTGCTATTGACAGTTCCAAAAATCAAGTTTACCTGGCTCGGAAAAAAAAAAAAAAAGAAAGAAAGAAAATCCACTAAGTCAAAATCTTCAGATATGAAAAAATCCTTGACATCCACACGTAGTTTACAAAGGCCTGTCAAGCTTATTGATTCATTTGAATCTCCCCAAACATGTTAGGAAGTTAACACTACTGGAATTACTGAGCCCACCCAGGGCTACACTGAGAGACAACAGTGATGAAGCAGTCCTTGCACAGAGCACACAGAAACAGGTTCTCAGCATATGAATGACAGCCAGCAAGCCGCTGTGAACTCTCCCAGCAAGGAAAGCCAGCAATTGTCAGTATGCAAACTGGTTTTGTCTTCCAGATTTATGTCTAACCTAGCAGAGTCATGACCCTCTGCTCTGCTGAGTGAGGTGATTAGAATTAAGAGGTGAGGGGTGTCATCGCTCCAGGGTAAGTGCTTGGGAGGCACCTCCTCCTTCTGCTGTTTCCTCTTTCACCATTTTTTGTTATTAAGACTAATTTTCCAAGAGGCTACTTCTTCCCTGAAGGCCACTGGGATTCCTTCCATCTGAACTATAATTGATTTTGCTCTCTGACTCCTTTAAGAACTAAAAGAATAATTTGTTTTTGTTGGGTTTTTTTTTTGTACTGACCACACATACAAACCTATTCTCCTCCAAAAATATATGATCCTATAAATGAGGCCAAAAAATGTGGCAGAAAAATCAAGCGATTGCTTTCAAATCAGATAACCACCCTTAGAGTTTTTACCTTCTACATGTATGCATTTACATATACTCCTTCAAGTATATTTTATGAAATTTTCAAATGTGTTTCATAGTACACTTGTCATAAATACTATAAAATAGATAGCTCTTCATGGCTAGAGAGATGACTCAGTAGCTAAGAGGGTCTACTATGCAAGCATGAACACCTGAGTTCAAATTTCTAGCGCATGCACAAGAACCTGGGTTTGGCAGACCACACCCCTGTAATGCCGGCTTTGGGGAGGGAGCAGGGTCAGAGCCTGAGGGTCCCTGAGCCTCACTAGCAGCTTAGCTCCAGGTTCAATAAGAGAGGAAGTTTCTAAGGAATTATATGGAGAATGGGAGAACAGGACACCAGCCCTTCTCTGGCCTCTATATACACACATGTACACACTGGAATATGTACAAATAATACACACAGAGAAAGTTAATATACTTTGCACCATCTATGGCACCCCATTACACAGATGGGCCCTATCATTTTCTTAATCTTCATGATTAACATTTTTACATTGTAAGTAAGGAGAGTTAATGTGACTATTCATCCAAATACCCATCTTTTGTTTCCACATCTTGATTTTTTTTTCTTAGTATTTATTTCCTTTTTTAACCTTAAGCCTTATCCAGGTCATAGGTTCCATTAAGTTAGAGTCCATTAGTCTGATACCACATAAATTTTTCTAGCATCCAATGTGATCCTTGAAAGCTGCAATCAGATCTCTGATTTTACACTGATAGACTCTATACTCAGAAGTCAACTCTCTGAAATGGCTAGAGCTATCTGAGCATGGTGGGACATGCCTTTAATCCTAGCAGTAAGGAGGCAGGGGCAAGATGGATCTTCATGAGTTTAAAGCTACCCTGGTCTACATAGTGAATTCTAGGAGAGTCAGGGATATAGAGAGATACCCTGTCTCAGTGTGATAGACACTAGTCATGTCTATGGCTACGTAATTTCTTTAATTCATTCTCTCATATATTATATCCCCTCCCTCCCTCCACTATGACCCCCACTCCCTGCCTACACCCTCAACATCCACCCCTTTTCCATTTTTCTTCAGAAAAGGTCAAGCTCCCCAGGCAGGGATATCTAGCAAGCACGGCATATCAAGTTGCAATAAGATTACGCACCTCCCCTCATGTTATGGCTGGACGAGGCAACCCAGTAGGAGGACAAGGGTCCAAATGGCAGGCAAAAGCATCAGAAATAGCCCCCACTCCCTCTGTCAGGAGCCCCACCAAAACACGACGCTAACATATATACAGCAGCTTAGGTTAGACCCATGCAGTCCTCCCGATTGATGGTTCAGTCTCCGTGAGCACCTAGGAGTCCAGATTTGTTGATTCTGAGGGCTTTCTTGTGGTGTCCTGGACCCCTCTGGCTCCTACAAGCCTTCCTTTCCTTTTCACCAGCATTCCCAAATGCCACCTAATGCCTGGCTGTGGTTCTCTGCATCCGCTCCTCTCCAGTTTCTAAATGAAGCCTCTCTGATGACTGTTGGGCTGGGCACCTATCTGTACTGCAGCAGAATAGTGATTGGCATCATTTCACTGACATTTTTTTTCCAGTTGTGTTTGATTCTATCTTAGATCTTTGGACCATCCGGGCTCTGGTTCCGGGTCCTCCACACACTGCCAGGGTAACATTAAGTAAAGTGAAAATTCAATACCTCACTCAAACTTACCTTAAAGGCAATAGCTATAATAATTCTTGATCAAATTAATTGTAAGTAAAAACAGTCATAAAGTAAGGGGGGGCGTTAGAAGAAATCTGAAACCAAATTGCTTCAAAACTACCTTTAAGCGGTCGATCCGTTTAAAGAAAATGGAACTAGGAACAGATGATTCATTACAGAAATGGGCGTTGCTCTGTTTGCTTTTACAAGAAAGACAGAACCAATATATAAACAAATGTGGCCTTAAGTCAACCGGTGAGTAAGTAACCACACATAGATATGCACTTAAAATTCTAAAAATTTAAAAAAAAACTGTATGTGCATTTCCAGCTAAATGGACATGTTTTTAATATATTTTGATTGATCTATCAAATATATGTTATGTTCATTTTAAAGACAGAATTTCTCATCTCGAACATTTTCTCATTCAATTGAGCAATTCAAACAACTGAGTGAATGAACAAGTGAATGTTGATTCATAAATTAATGAGAAAATGAATAGCTAAATAAACTAGGAAATTCTCTCCAAATACACATCCAGTTTTATATCCCACAGCACTAACCAAGGAAAGCAGTGTTTGCTCTTTTGTGATTGGTCCTGTGACTTGCTAAACCATACTACAAACAAATTCAGAGATGGGTTCTTTTGGGTTTTTTCTTTCTTTCTTTTCTTCCTTCCTTTCTTTGCTCTCTTTCTCTTTCTATCTTTCTTTCTTTCTTCTAAAGCTCCTAAAGCTCTTTCCTCATCTCCCCATTTGTTTCACCTGTGTGCATGGGTGAAAGACTCTTGAATGAAAAAGCCCAATGAGGTGAGAACAGATCCCATGGGACTCCCATTGAGGATTTCGCTGAATGGGCGTACACTCTACACACTCAGATGGCCATATTTGTTCCTCCCAAGGAAACTGGACACCCTTAATCCAAAAAGAATGCAACGCTAATCAAAATGGGAGAGGCAGGATAGGGCTGCAATCCTTTTATTTTTCAAAGAGCATTCAGAAGAGAGGAGAGGAAACCTCTAAGTAGCTCTGCTAGATCTCCTGAATGCAGAAGGGAAATCACTCTAACACCTGCCTCACCTACTCTCTGTCACCCTGATGAACGCAGCAAGAGTCTATTGGGAAGAGAAACCTGTGCAATACTACAAGAGAGAGAGCTGAGGTAGAAGCAATGAAGTTTTGATATTGCCTTACAAGAAATAAATAAATATGCTTCTTAATAGGCCTTGAGGCAGTGAGGCAGTGGAGGACTTGTGATTGGACAGAACAAGGCTTAAACTGAGGTTGAGGTGCCCAGTGTTCTGGGTCCCTGGGCATCTTTGAGCTTCTGTTTCATTCTGTAGTAAATGTAGATAGTAAGACCTTTGTAGCAAGCATTACAGAAAATACAAAATGAAACATGCAGAGCTCTTCCCCCATCACCCTGCCGAAGTTTATAGTTCTTGATTTTCAGCTAAGATTTTTATTGCAGTCTGGATTCCAAGACCCACCAATTGTTATCCTGAGGTTATAATAACTGAAGTAGACAGATCTTCTAAAATTTAAAAAAATATATATACTATCCAAAAACATAGAAGAAACTCTTCAAGATAGCGGCACAGGCAACGATTCTCTGAATAGAACGAGAAATACTACCAAGAACTGATAAATGGGATGGTATTAAATTAAAAGACACAATGAAGGAAACAAAAGATGAAGAGAGCACCTGCAAAATAGGAGGAATCGTTGCGAGCTATTCATCCAGTAGAAGACAACTATCCAGGATATTTGAAGAATTCAAACCCTGTAAAATGTAAAGAATAAACAGCTCAATCAATGAGTGGGCACATTCATTGAACTATACTTCTCAAAAGAAGTGCAAATGCCCAATAAGGTCACAAGCAGATGTTCAGCAGGTTTAATCATTAGGGAAATGCGAACTACAGTGCACTGAGATTCCACCTCACTCCAGTCAGAATGGTCACCAAGAAAACAAATCCTCACACACACACACACACACACACACACACACACACACACCAAAGGTCCTAGGGACCAAATCACCAACCAAAGAGTATACATGGGGTGGGGCACCCATGGCTCCAACTGGATATATAGCAGAGGATTGCCATCACTGGGAGGGGAGACCCTTGGTCTCCCCTGTGGAGGCTTGAGGACCCAGGCTAGGGTAAGGCTAGTTAGTGTGTTGAGGCAGGAGTAGGAGGGCAGGTGGGGGAGCACCCTCACAGAAGCAGGGGAGTGGGAGGGGATGATGGATTTGTAGAGGGGAAACTGGGAAGGGGGTAACACTCAAAATGAAAATAAATAAAATAACCCATAAAAAGAAAAGAAAACAAAGCCCACAAATTCTGGTGGAGATGTGGAAAAGGAGGACCCCCTATTCACCATTGGTGAGAACGGAGATACAACCATTATGGAAATCAGTATGGAGACTCTTCAATGGAACTGCCATAGAACCCAGCTCTACCACTCCCTAGGATACATTCAAAGCACTCAAGGAGGTGCGTAAACCAAAATGACCAGGGACGACTTCACCTGCATCATATTCTGCATGGCTGATTGACGGTTAGAGTTTCAGTGAACACTGTAGACCATGAGCCAGATCATCTTAGGCTGTCATTTGCCTCCTCCCCTTCAGAGTCTCAGTCGTCTTTTAAGAAGAATAAAATCATATCCTTCACAGGAAAATGGATGGAACTGGCAAGCATCCTATTAAGCAAAATGAGGCAGATTTGGGAATATAAGCATTACATGAATTATGTCACCTGTGGAATCTATGGAAAGAAAATAGTAAAGATGCCATGAAAACAGAATAGTGAACTAATTACTGAAAATGAAGAGGACCAGGAGGAGATCATAGAATTCTGTGGACCGGGAGTAGGAGTGGGTGCAGTATCTAAGTACATCTACGCATTTTTTTTATCTGAAACTCATAATTTTGTTATGGTCAAGTTGATGGTGCTAATTTTCAAAGACATAGATAGGTCTTTTCCCTTGAAAGATACATTTAATCTATTTTAATAGGTACGTGTGCATGGTGCTGCCTGGTGCTTGTCTATGCAATCGCCTGCCAACTAGACCACAATAAACAGGAGGAAAGATTCTCATCTGAGATGGTGTGCTGTTGGTTCTCCTCTGGGGTACCTCTCACTTACTAATGCCACCCTCTGTCCCTTTACCTTCACGACAAACCGGGAACAGAGCTCCGCATGAAAAGGATTGAGAAAACAGGCCAGACAGCAGGAAAGAACACTGAAGACAGAAGCCACACTCTTTATAGAACTCGATTTCAGAAGAACGGTGCCATCATTTTGTAGCTTTGAATTTATTGCAAGTCAATCAATCCATCCTCCAGAGACCAGAGAAGCATAAGTTGACCATCAGAACATAGAAACCCCTTCTGAAAAGCATGCCTGCCACAGACACATGGTTCAAAACCAGTCTTTTTCAGCTTTTGATATCCTCTTTTATTCTTGGGGGGATTTTTTATTAATTCTTTAAGAATTTCATGTTGTACTATGATCATATTTGTGTCATTTTTTTTTTTTACTTAAGTCCTTTGAGTCCTATCAGTACTGCCTCTATACTCTTAGGTATCCACTACAGCATGTTAGTCTTGACACGAACCACATCCCTTCTCTCACTTCCAAAGGGAGGGGAAACAAAAACCTGACTCAGATGGATCAATGACCTCAACATAAGGCCCATTACTCCAAACCCAGTAGAGGAAAAAGTAGGAAATGTACTTGAACTTACGGCCACAGGAAAAGTCTTTCTTAACAGCGTCCCACTGGTGCATGCATTAAGACCAACAATTAACAAATGGGATATCATAAAACTTAAAAGCTTTTGCACAGCAAAGGACGCCTTCATTACCATGAAGGATTAGGAAAATTCTTCCTACAGAATCATGGAAAATCTTCCACGCTAAACGTCTGCATATACAAAGAACTATAAAAACTAAACGTCAAGAAAACAACTCAGTTTAAAGATGGCACATGGGTGTTAGTTAGCAGAGAGTTCCCACAAGAAACACAAGTGGCTGAGAAACAGTCAAACAAATGTTCGACATCCATAGCCATCAGGGAAACGCCAGTTAAAACTACTTTGAGATTTCATCGTATCCCCAATCAGAATGGCCATGGTTTAAAAGAAAGACAATGACAAATTCCAGGGTGGCCGTGGGGAAAGAGGAACACTCACTCTCTGATGCAGCTACTGTGGAAATAAACATGGGAGGGCCTCAAAAAGCTAGAAGTTGATCCAGCTATACAATTCTCAGGTATCTACCCAAAAGTATCGACATCCTACTACTAAGATATTCAACCATGCTCATTGTGGCTCTGTTCACAGTAGCCAGAAATTGTCCAATTTGACTTGTATCAAGTATAGCATAAGGGAGAGGGGAGAAGGAGGGGTTCTGATCTATTGGTTCTCCAGGCACCCCTCACTACCTCTCCTAGGCTCCTCCCACATGAAACCACATGCTACCATGCCTGTAAAGCTAGCTGCCTTCCTCACTCTTGCCTTTCTTACCTCTTTGCTCACTGAAGTCAAAGAAAAGTCAGCCAATCTAGAGGCCGAGATTGCAATGTTGATTTCATTATTCTTTACAGGGAAAAAAATGTTGTAAAATAATAAGGGGGGAAAGGGGCATTGTGAGTTCCAAAGCAGCCTGGGTAACCTGTTCCATCACCTCTGCTCCAAAAGCATGTTCAGAAAACTGGGTTCTCCCTGGGCAGGAAGCAAGAATCAGCCAATATGGTGGTGGTGGTGGTGGTGGTAGTGGTGGTCGCCAACTGTTACACGTCATTCCCCCAACCCCACCCCCACACCCAGGCATCGCCTCTGGTTTCGGACTGCCCAGGCCAAGACCTTCCTTTTCAGTCAACAAATGTTGCCTAGGTTGACAGTGATACACATATCACATGCCTCAGTTAACTACTGTTCTGGGTGAGACGGCTCATGCCTCTCGGCCCAACTACTTAAGAGGCTGAAACAGGATATCACTCAAGGGCAGGAGGCGGAGGCCAGCCTAGGTAACACTGGAGAAGAATGGAGAGGGAGAACGGGAGAAAGAAATAAAGAAGGGTGAAAATGCTTGCGGTAGGACAATGGGACTCTGCTGCTTTTACCCCATCACCTCCACACACATGCACCTCCATCAGAATCCCTCTCAGCATTCTCTCAGAAACAAAGAAAGGGCCACGGTAGAGAGACAGCATCATCCCCTTCACTGACTTTACTGAAAACCAGCCACTCCTTTCTCCATTGACAATTGTCATCTGCCACCATGTCCCCAACCCTTCGCTATGGACTGTTAGATGTGCAACTAACTGTAGGATAATGTGTACAGAGTCCCAAAGGGTCTCTGGCCCCTTTCCTCTCTGTGTACTACCATTGTGAGGGCTTGAATAGGAATGGCCATCATAGACTCATGTGTGTGAATGTCAGACAATAGGGAGTAGTCCCGTCAGGAGGAATAGCTTTGCTGAAAGAGGCGTGTCACTGGGGGGTGGACTCTGAGGTCTCAGAAGGTCAGTCTATGCCCAGTGTGGCATTCTTTTCCTACTGTCTGTGGATCCAGAAGTAGAACTCTGAGCTATTCTCCTGAACCGTGCCTACCGGCATGCCGCCATGCTTCCTGCCATGATGATAATGGACTAAACCTGTCCTGTAAGCCAGCTCAATTAAATGTTTTCTGTTAGAAGGGTTGCTATGGTGATGGAGTCTCTTCATAGCAATAGAGCCCTGACTAAGACTCGGATAACCTATCTTCATTCTTTGCCTAGAAACACTTCTGACTCTAGGTCACAGGGATCACAGGGACCAAGAACCGTTTTGGATATTTTGAACCTGAGATGCCCTTAGCTATGCCAGGGGAACGTAGGAAGTGTTCAGCAAATATTGGGAGTGAAGGATTGCCCAGGGCCAAGCCATGACACATGACACTGTGACGGCCGCCTTGACTTCCATTTTGTACAAAACATAAGGGTGTCAAGGACCCCAGGGGTGCAGCAAAGGAAGGATCCCCACACTGTCTTCTCTGCCATGGAGACACAGGGTCTATTTTAATCCCTACATCAGTATTTTCAACACCAAAGGTTTTTCATTTGACAGTCACTGTTCATACAACACATATGCTCTGGCCTCTAGTACAATCCCTTGCTTAAAGGAAGGGTCATCCAGGCTCTGGGGCTCTAGACAATAGCAGGAGCGTGGCTGCCAGCCTCCAGTGAAGGACCCACTGTGCCTCTATGGCCTCCTTATCTTCTATCTCCTGCCCACACCGCGGTGCTCGATTTTCCTGCGTGTTTTCATGACTTCTCTCCTACAGCTGCTTTGACAGAATTTGCCGGCTGCCGGCTCATGCAAACAACCCTCTTCTTGTGCGGGGTGCCTCTTGTCTTCACTCCAGGCCGTAGGGGAGAGAGCAAGTCTTTGTGGCTTACCTTCAATAAAGCTCTCTGAGTCCAAAGCCCTCGTGGGCGCTGGCAGGCCAGCCGGCCAGCCCCGTGAATAGAGGATGTTGTTCTGCTTCTCTTTACAGAGCCGGCCTCTGGGCATCAGAAATGGATCCGCATCCTCAGCCTGGTAGCTCAGGGAAAGATTCATGGGCGAGCTGGCAGATGGCCAGCTATGAAGTTTTTTTTTTTTTCCTTGGTGTGTGGGCACACATTCAAGTCTCCCTACAAAATGCTTCTAGAAACCCTGGCCCCACCGGGTTAATACTGGCAGCCCTGCCGTCCCTGACTCCTCCAATACCACCTTTACCTCCCTGTTAAGTATTCTTCTGGTTCATTCTGCTGTGGAGCAAACAGTTACAGACAAGTGATTTTCAGGTGGCCTTTTAGATGCAAAATTACAGCACTGCTTTATGTAGGGCCACGGACGTCTTCGGGGATGTTCAGAGGCCCCTAGAAAAGACAACTTAATTCATGCATAAGCCACAGAGAAGATAATGTGCGCCCTCCGGCCTAGACACTAGGGGCTATGCCTCCATCATCTAAAGAAAATCAGGAGACATGACTGAGCTCCCTTTTCAGGCCCAAGTCCCTCCTCTGAACATCTGATAATCTTCTAGAAGAAAAAGGAGCTGGCCATGATGCTGGCGTGTTAAGGTGAACGTACCCTTTCCCTTTAACCTTACCATTTGGTACCTAAGCATTTCTAAAAACGTCCAACCATGCCTTCCCCGGTACAAGGTAAAGCCGACCAAGGAAGCTCCCCCAGGCACGGGGAGACAGGCTCTAGAGTCACGTGACTTCATTAAGCCAATGCTCACAGCCTGCTTTCCCCCTGGCAATATGGAGATGCCAACATCACCACATAGGGTATCAGAATGATTAAATGAAAGAAAGCAAGGGTGATGGGAATAATACTAGCCTTACATCGGCTCTGTAGCAGCTGCTGCTATCCCAGTCCTGGTTAAAAGGCTCAGTGAGCCGGGCAGTGGTGGCGCATGCCTTTAATCCCAGCACTTGGGAGGCAGAGGCAGGCAGATTTCTGAGTTCGAGGCCAGCCTGGTCTACAGAGTGAGTTCCAGGACAGCCAGGACTATACAGAGAAACCCTGTCTCGAAAAAACAAAACAAAACAAATAAAAAGCGGCAGTGGTATAGGAGAAACTATCATGCCAAGCACCCTGGTGGCCCAAAGCAGTTACTGTCAACTCCCATTAGTTATGTAATAAGAACTTTATGCTCCCTAAGAAGAATGCCATGTTCTAGAAACCCACACAGCTCCCCCATGTGCAAAGAGACTGGAGATGATGAGAGACTAAGAGAGGCCTGGTTGACAGTTATTGGTAAATGCTGTCAGCATAAAGGATATCGCTTCTCGGCCTTTTGGCTAAGATCAAGTGTAGCATAAAAGACGAATCACACTGATGTGTTGTATTTGATACATAAGTTTAAGCCATTAAGGATTTTAAAATTGGGGCCCTGAGTACCCTGCACCTGTGTATAAGGCAATGGTGGAGGAGACTGGCGTTCCCCTCCCCATGCAGGACAGGCACCCTCCAGCTCACCACAGACCCCATCACTGCCTGCTTCCTCCTCAACCTTGCGGCTCATGGTCAGCTCCATGTGCCATTATGATTTGACCGTTGAGGTCCGTTCAGGTAAAAGTGTGTCCGTGCACCTTAGGAGAACACTAACAGCTACAAATAGCAGATCCCAAGTATCTACAGGATGGAATTTCATATCAGAGTAAATGATGGTGGCTTTCTCCCACCTGGTGACTCAAGAGCCCACGCTCCTCCTGCCTTGTGGATTTGCCAATGTTTAGGCCTCTAACATCCATTCTCTCCTTCCACTAGAGAATAAGGAAAGAAGTAAGTTTTTGAAAGAAGCTGTTCCTTTAAAAGTGTGATTTCCCCCGGTGCTGGAGAGATGGCTCAGAGGTTAAGAGCACAGACTATTCTTCTGAAGGTCCTGAGTTCAAATCCCAGCAACCACATGGTGACTCGCAGCCATCTGTATCAAGATCTGAGACCCTCTTCTGGAGTGTGTGTGAAGACAGTTACAGTGTACAATAAATAAATACATCTTTAAAAATAAATAAATAAATAAATAAATAAATAAATAAATAAAAGTGTAATCCTGTGGCTGAAGACAGCCCAGTTAGTAAAATGCTTGCTTTGCATACGATCTCCAGAATGCAAGGAAAGAAGGAAGGAAGGAAGGAAGGAAGGAAGGAAGGAAGGAAGGAAGGAGAGAAAGAGAGAACGAGAAAGGAGAAGAAGAAGATGAGGAGGAAGAGGAGGAGGAGGAGGAGGAGAAGAAAGAAGAAGAAGAAGAAGAAGAAGAAGAAGAAGAAGAAGAAGAAGAAGAAGAAGAAGAAGAAGAAAGAGCAAACCAGGATTGCAGAAGAGGTGAGGAAGCAGAAACAACTGGACTGCTAGGACTCCCCAGCCACTCAGCTTAGCCTACTTGGTGAGTTCTGGGTTAGTAAGAGACCTGATCTTAAAAGAAAAGATCAATATTACCTGAGGAATGATACCCACAATTGTCCTCTGATCTACACACATACACACACACCACCATCACCACCACCACCACACCATTGGCCAAGAGGAGACATTATTTATATCCATTCTTTGCACCCCTCGCTTTAAAGAACAAGCCTCGTGAATCCTATAGATCCACCATGCTTGGGAAGATACAGATTCCAGCAGAGAGACACCTCTGCACATCCCGCAAGTGGGGAAGGGGGATGTTTAGTTCCAGGTTCCATCAATCTCTGCCACAACCCTGTTCTATGGGAAGCAGGTAAAACTAAGCAACACACTGAGAGCTATGAGTTTCTTCTGCTCACCAGCCCATTCATACTTTTCAATATCAGAATTGAAATCCCAGGAACAGTTGGTCTGGACAGTGACATTACCAATGCTAACAAGTGAGCAGGTCTTCACCCCTTTATTAATGCAATCGGGAAAATACCCCACCGGGTAGGAAGAAGCCCATCTCCCAGGTGACTCTAGATCTGATCAAGTTGGCAACTAAGATTCACCATCACACAGTCTCAAGGGACTTTCAATCTAATCAAGGATATGAAAGTGGGGATACAACTTAAGCCAAATCAAAACACTATACCTAAGTGTTAGGTATAGTAAAAAACAAGGACTCAAGACATACCCAGAGGTATCTGTAAGCCACAAACAAGCCGCTTATAAAAAGATGGCACAGGGCCTAAAGAAGAGGCTCAGTGGTCAAGAGCAATCCCTGTTCTTGTAGAATACTAGGTTTGGGTTCCCAGGACCTGTATCAGTCAGCTGGTAACCAACTGTAACTCCAATTCCACATATTCTGGCGCCCTCTTCTGGCCACTATGGGCACCTGCAGGCACATGGTACATATACAGACAAGCAGGCATGCACATACAAATAAATACATACAAACATTTTAAATATATATCTTTAATAGATATTTAAATATATAAAATATAATATATATATGCAAAAACAGCAACAGCAACCTTACCAGCCCAGGGAAGAGGGATCAGATGCATGTGAAGTTTCTGGGCTGGGATTCTTTCTGCTGGCAATACACCTTACCGACTGCTCACCGCAGTCACCCAGGACAAGCTGCCTTGTGGTTCACACTTTGTGCAAGGGGGAGAGGGAGGTTCAGAAAGACAATGGGAGAGACAGTTTTCAGAGGCAGACCACTCTCCATAAACCCCACCTTTCTAAGCAACCCTCACATTTGGCCAATGGGCTTTATTGGGGGGAAAGAATCAAAATGTGTGTGGGTGCCATGAAAAATATTTTTGAAACACTCTACTTCTCAGTGGCATCGAAGTTGCTGTAACAAACACGATACTATTCCTAAACAAAGAGGACGTCAGAAAAACTGTTGGAAATGGAACTGCAGACTAAATAACCACGTTCTTAACCTTTTTAAAGCCAAACGGCCCTACAACAATATCAAATTCTACTCGTGTTTCCACTTTTTCCACCCAAGTTGGCTTTGTAAGCTGTTGGTTTTATCAAAATTGAGTCAGGGTGTGTTCAATACAATGTTGAATTCATTGGGGAGGTGGGGGGTGGGGTGGGGGAAAGCAAAAGAAAGCCCTTGCTTCTTCAATACCGGGAGCTTACAAAGACACATAAACCATGAGGAATTCCAAGGTCTTAACTCAGAAGCCGCTCTGCAAATACACCGCTTGAACAAAGGCCCAATGTTCCTTTCAGAAAAGAGTGCAGGACTGGTTTCCGGCATTTTCTTTAAGTCATTAGGACCGTGCCAACAAACAAACATATACTGGTCCCCAGAGAAAGACTCTCATTCAGCACAGCTTACAAGAGTTTGATTATTGGGACGGGGGTGCTCCCCGGCACGTGCCTCACCAGCCTGCCCCCCGAATGTACAGATTTGCTTAAAGGGCTTTATTGATGGTGGCTACAGACAGATAGAGCCTGTGGGGGAGCTGACAGCCCCTGGACACTAAGGGATTCGTGGCATCCAAACCAACACACTGTCCTATCAGAGAGTGCTGAAGACTCGGCCTTGTTCCTCAGGAAATCTGTTTCTTTAAACATGCAAAATATAGAACAGCACACTTGTGTTTGGTAGGCTGGAGATTGCCTTCACGAGGACAGTCAAAGGGTTTGGAAGACTTGGAATGAAATGTCGCTGAGTGATTTTAGATGATGTAATGTTTGGATCTTTACCCCGATACATGTTTCAGTTTTTTTTAACAAACACGAAAATGGACAGTGTCCCGAAAACACTGGGGCCTTGGACGAAGGATGAAGCCCTTTCCAAACTCCAGCTATCCACATATCATCAAGGTGGCTTTGATGGCCTCTTGGCTATAGACTCTCCATCTTTATGTCAACAGTAAAAATAGCGTAAATGTACAACAGCACAGAGTAGCATGGTGTGTGTTTCATTCCGAGTGGTGTTAGCCCAGTGGTTCTCAACTTTCCTAATGCTGTGAACCTTTAATACAGTTTCTCATGTTGTGGTGACCCTCTTCCCAAAACATAAAATCATTTTTTGTTGCTACTTCACAACGGTAATTTTGCTAGCCTTATGGATTGTGATGTAAATGTCTAATATGCAGGTTATCTGATATGTGACCCCTTTGGGGGTTGTAACCCATAGGTGCTAGAATTTGAATGTGAGATATGTCCCCCAGACATTACTCGGGCCTTTGCTAGTCTGGAGAGGTGATGAAAACTTTAGAATATAGGTCCTGGCTGGTAGGTGTAGACTGTAAAAGGCAGACCTTTAGAGTTATAGCCCACCCCACTTCAGCCTGAGGTCTTGGCATCCCAGTCAGTGCCATGGGAAAAGCTGTTACTGTAAGTTCTTCCACCATGAACCAAGCTACACCAGGAACTGTGTCTTCCCCACTGCAATCGGTAGGCAAAGGGTTGATAAGCTGTGGTTAAGAAATGGGCATTCTGCACAGGCGAATGGTATTACCTGAAGGCAGTGGGATAGGCTTCAAGGATGGAGTATTTGAAATGAACTGTGAGGACATAAGAGATGATGGAATTCACCTGGAGAATTCCATTCACCTGGTAGCAAGAGTCCTCTGAGCATGAATAAGGGTTCTTCAGAGGCCAGAGTTAAAGGGGATATGGGAGAAAGAGATTGATCTGTCTCCCCTAGGAAGCATGCCAATCACCACTCACACGTCTTCCACGTACCCCAACTCCACCTCTATCGTAACACCAATTCCACAGTATTAAAGCCTTCTCTTCAACTGCCCCACCTGGAGCTCCATCCCATATACAGACAACAAACCCAGACACTATTGCAGATGCCACGAAGTGCTTGCTGACAGGAGCCTGATACAGTCGTCTCCTGAGAGGCTCTTTTCAGAGCCTGGCAAATACAGAGGTGGATGCTCGCAGCCAACCATTGGACTGAGCATGGGGTCTCCAATGGAGGAGGCAGAGAAAGGACTGGAGGACCTGAAGGGATTTTCAACCCCATAGGAAGAACAACAATATTAACTAACCAGATCCACCAGCGCTCCCAGAAATTAAACCACCAACCAAAGAATACTCATGGAGAAAGCATACACATGCCTCCAGCTGCATATGTAGCAGAGGATGGCCTTGTTGGACATCAGTGGGAGAAGAGACTCTTAATCCTGCAAAGACACCATGCCACAATGTAGGGGAATTGCCAGGGCAGGGAGATAGGAGTACATAGGTGGGTGGGTGGGTAAGCAGCCTCATAGAAGCAGGGGGAGGAAGGATGGGATAGGGGGGTTCTGGAGGGGAAACCAGGAAAGGAGATAACATTTGAAATGTAAATAAATAAAATATCCAATAAAAAATGAAAAAAAGGGAAAAAAGCATACTCTTCAATGCCTAATGCCTAACCCACAAACACATACACACACCATACCATTGTGGGCTGGGAGGCAGCTGAGGGTTAGAACCTCATTTTTCTGCTTTTAAACCAGCACATAGACTATCTGGTACTCAAGCACTCAGAAACAGAGAGACCATGAGATAAGGCAATCAACTAATTAGTGAGTTGAATTAGGCTGGAAGAAGACACGCTGTTTGGAGTGTTGGTGTCATCTGAAGTTAGGAATGTGGGAGCAGAGGGGCTTCCCTGGAGATATTCAGATAGTGGCACTAGGCACCTTCATGAGTGAGACAGATGGTGTGCCAGGGGCAGACATAGGCTGGAGGTCTAGATCTGGGATCACTTAGAATGAAATGGTCATCACACTCAAGAGTAGTGTGTATCCAGAAAGGGCTAGAAATAGTGAGAACAAGCATCAGCGCCAACAGAGAGAGAACAGTTTCCCAGAGAGTCCATGAAGAACTCTCAAGAGATGACAAGACTCTGCCATTGCTGAGACAGGGCTGAGAGAAGAGAGAAAAGCTGGCCCACAACCATTCCAGAAATGTCAACGGAAAGGGCGGTCTTTGGGAGGTCTGTGTTTCCCAGGCTCTCAGCCCTGGTCCAAAACGTTATCTTCAAACCACCATTTACTCCCAAGACCTTTCTCCGACCCTCGTCCTTCCTCTGCTATTTATGTTGTTGCTGTGGTTTTCCTTTCTGACCCTTCTCATTGAAACTTTGAAAGAAAAGGGGAAGAAAGCCAGGATGCCTCTCACTGAGTTGGGGTTAGCAGTAGGTGACAGCTTTGACCCTGTGTGTTCTCTGGTGGAGGGACAGCATGAGACCATAGGAAGACCAGAGGCTTCACTTCCTACCCATGACATGAACAAGTCCATAACTTCTCAGTGCCCTCGGTTCTCATTTACTTGCACCAAATGTATACACACACACACACACATACACACACACACACACACACACAAATGCACATATACACACATGTAAACACACATATATAAACACACAAATTTCTGTTCAGTGTTGTGCCCAGTGCAGTAAGATTTGTGAACATGAAAATCTCTCAAGTCATACCTAGGGCATACCACATACCCCATAGATGCATGTTTCTGTTGCTTTGAGCAAACTGTACAGCTATCCAAAGCTCCAAACGTTCCTGACCTCTGTGCTCTCACAAGACAGGACAAAATCAAATGGCACTCATCTTATTGTTAATTGGAAGTATGAACATAAAAGCTCCTGGGCATCTTCAATGTAGGAATCTCTCAACTTCTGGGTTGGAGATGTTGTTGTTGTTGTTGTTGTTGTTCCCCAACCCTTCAGCGACCTGCCCCCTATACATCCACTCCTCCTCAATTTATCTTTTAAAAAGGGGCAGACCACCCATGGTGTGTCAACCAAACACATCATATCGAGTTGCAGTGAGATTAGGCACCTCCCCTCCTATCAAAGCTGAACAAAGCAACAACCGGTATGAAGAGAAGGGTCTTGGAAACAAGCAAAGTCAGAGACAGTCCCGGCTCCTACTGTTAGGTGTCCCACAAGACGACCAAGCGATGCAAACTTAACATACATGCAGAGGACCTAGGTCAGTCCCATGCTGGCCAGAAGATATCTTTTAATGAATGCATGAATGGGTGGATGATGGGAAGACCGCAGGATGAAATGGATATTGTCTTAGTTAGGGTTTCTATTTCTATGATAAAATACCATGAACAAAAGCAAGGCATGGAGGAAAGGGTTTGTTCATTTCATCGATAGAGCCACATTAGAGCTTATCGCTGAGGAAGGTCAGGCACCTGGAGGCAGAGACTGGAGCAGAAGCCTAGAGGAGTACTGGCTTGCTTCCCATGCCAAGCTCAGCCTGCTTTCTTGTATAGTAATGGGGGTGGAGGCAGGGCACTGGGACCTCCCATGTCAATCACCAATCAAGAAAATCTACCACAAGCCAATCTACTAGGAGCATATTTTTTTTCCCAGTGAAGGATCCCAAATGACTCTAGCTTGTATCAAGCTGACATAAAATTAACCAGCACAGATGTGTCCAGGGACATGAATAGATTCCTGCACACACAGAATCGCCATACTCAAGCTGTTTCAATTGCACCATGATCTCCTGAGAAACTAGATACAAAAATAGAATCTCAGGGTTCTAAAGACTATGAAAAAACTTTTGCTGCTTGTTTTGTGCACTCGCAAACCAGACATTCTTGGCCAAGTCCTGTTTAGAAATGGTTGTATAGCCTGAGAAAATTGGATTTGACTTGCCATGTAGAATTCTGTTAACACAGTTATATAAACATAGCTCTTTATTAATCTAAATTACTGGCCTTCAGGCTGAGTTTATTTTATTTGCACACAAGATCTTCCATCCCTGGGAACCCTGGAGGACAAGTGTGTCCCAGTGAGAACAAGACTTTTGTGAACCACTTAGAAACAGCCCCTCAGGAGGTGCTACATAAACAAAATGTAATGAATTGTCCCCCCAGTCAAAAATGAACAATTCATAATGTGCCCCTGAATGGAACCAACAGGCCCTCTTGTCAAACACTGGACTTTGATGTCCTTTTCATTGGTAAGGAAAAAAAGAAAGAAAATCACATTCTTCTTAATAACTTTTTTTTCCATAAAGAAAAGAGAATAAACGTATCCACTACCAACCAAGAGCACCCTCCCTGATAACTTTTGATGAGGCACACTGGACATCTAAATAAAACTTTCTTGACTAGAGAAAAACTCAGCTGATACAATTACAGTATTCTCTGACTGTGTTGGAAATCATAAGCAATTAAAAACAGTGTTCCTAAATACCCAGTAGGTATTGTAGACATAATAACAGAACATACTAAAAAAGGAAGGGTTGCTAGCATCTATTTTCTCTCTGGCAAAACACTATGTTGCGATGCCCAATAGACCCACCTCAACAGCCCACATAGTAAGTGCTGGTATCACCTTCATTTTTCGAGTGAGAGAACTAAGTCTGAAAGAGACAAATTCCCCATCCCAAAATTACACAGGAAAACAAGTGGTGAAAGGAAGTGTTCACAGGATGGGATTCCGAGCAAGTGATGTATCCTGAACTATGCCGCTGTATAGACAAGAAGTGGAGGAGCCTTTGGGTGTGTATTCTGCCACTAACTAGCTGCATGATCTTGGGCAAGTGACCGATAAACCAGTTTTTCCATCTCTCAGGCAAAGCCTTTCATTTTCATTCATCTGCTTCTGCTGAGGTCCTGTGGTGACAGAAACAGAAATCCGTATTGACAAACATAGCAAAAGAACATGACCGGGGAAGAGAAGGTCAGAAGGAGAGGAAAAGCCATGAAGGAAGAAGAAGTAGGAAGAAGGATGTATTGGTGTGGGTACTTAAGTGCTTCATACAATAGACAGAAGGCTGGAGCCTGGAGATCCACGCTTAGAAGCTGAATACATGTCAGGACAGGAGTCACAGAAGATCTGCACACAAAGTCTCCTAACTCGCTGTATTCACGGGCCACCATGGTACACCTCTCTTGGTAGCTTTAGTTACCAAGTAACATCTGTGGCTGTGATAAAATGCCTTGAGAAGAGCAAGTTTAAAAAGAAATGTCTTGGTTTGACTCACGGTTATAGTCTGTCATGGCAGGAAGGTCACAGCGCAGGAGATCAAAGTGGCAGGTCCCATTGAATTCTCAGTGAAGAAGCAAATGGTAATGGGTATTGGGACTCATCATGTTTCCTTTTTCTGGAGTCCACGACCTCCGCCATGAACCTACCTGGGTCTTCCTACCGCAGTTAAAGCTAATCAAGGTAACTGCTCACAGACTTGCCAAGGAGCTAGCCTAATCTACATAACCCCTCACAGGTGTACCTGGGGACTTGCCTCCTAAGTGACTACAGAATCAATTGATAATTAACACTAACCTTTGCAGTTTTTCTTGAATTTTATGCTTCATTTATTTAGTATGTGAGTGTGTGTGTGTGTATGTGTTTGTGTGCATGTGTGTGTGCGTACATGCATGTGTGTGTACATGCATGCACCACAACACACGTATGGGTTCCAAGTATCGAATCCCAGTTATCAAGCTTAGCAGTAAGTGCCTTTACCCTCCAGCCAGACCCTTCATCCTTTTTTTTCAAGATAGGATTTCTCTGTGTAGCCTCGGCTCTCCTGAAGCTCACTCTGTAGAGCAGGCTGGCCTCAATCTCAGCCTCTCAAGTGCTGGGATTAAAGGCATATGCTACCACTTCCTGGCCCCTAAGATTTAAAGTGCCAGCTTGGCACAGTGGTGTGGGACTTTAATCCCAGCACTCAGGAGGCAGAGGCAGTCAGACTTCTGAGAGCTTGAGGCCAGCCTGGTCTACATAGTGAGTCCCGAGACTGCCAGAGCTTATATACTGAGACCCTTTCTTAATTAATTAATTTCCTGTAAAAAAAAAATGTATTTGACCCTGCATGAGTCTGCAGGGCAGTGCAAGGCACGAGTTATAATCCAACCAACGCTGTACACATAAGGACCAGGCTTCCAAAGAGAAGGTGGATCCTGTTAGGAAGTTATAGATTTTTGTTTACAGATCCACTGTGACCTCAAAGATCAATTTCAAATGAATGTGTTGGTTTTCAAAATATGTGAGAAGGTTTGAGTTACACCTAATTTATAGTGTCCTGCATTCTGGAAGCAGCTGTAGGAAAGGAGAGCGGAGGCTCCAGACAGTGCTGGTTTTCCTTCCGTTGTCTCTCGCAGCACAGCTGTGCTGGGCCTCATTACAGCAGCTCAGCCTAGATCACGACAGTTTATACCCATAAGATCCCAAGAGCATGTCAACCTCAGTTCCACTGCAGCAGAGTGCCAAACTCTTAGATAAATTAATCACACTCCATGGACTCCCTGACTTGGTTCCTCCTATCGAAGGGAATATGGAGACAGAGACAGAAGGTAAATCATTCAGATGGCTTCAGCAGTCTTTCATGTGACTGATGATATGAGTCTGAATCGGGTCAAAAAATAATAGGAAGAGAGGAAACAGGGCTTATTAGAAAGACATGGTAGAGGCTGACATGACAGGACCCAACAAGCTGGTGAGTAAATCAGAAACTCTGGAGTTGACCTTGAGGTTTGTGGTGCAGGTGCCTTGGTGGATGAAATGTCCATTAGCTGTGGAAGCACATGGACAGTGGATAGCCTCTGGAGTAGCAGAGACATAAGAGTCCCTGGGGCTAACTGACCACCAGCCTAGCTCCAGGTTCAGTGAGATAGGGATGAAGGCAGGGGCAACTGAGGAAGTCATCTGACACCTTTCTCCAACCCTCCTACAGGTCCACATGGGCATGCATCCCTGCACACGACACACACACACACACACACACACACACACACACATACACCTCAACAATATGAAGACTATCATGGAGTTTAAAGGTAAGATTTGGCAGGAATCCTTAACAGTATTGGTTTATGCCATAGTTTTGTTTTTTTTTTTTTAACTATGGAAGAGTTTATGAATTGGAAGTCGGTGGTGGATCCCAAAAGTATATAAAAAATGAATCCACAATGCATATGGAAAGGAAGGATGAAGAAGGTCTGAATGAATAAAAGAAAAGGGACCATTGACACCCAAGGATGGGGCGAGCCATCAGTAGTGTTATCTGGAACCCAGGGTAAGGAGGAAAGTCATCTGAGCAATCCAGGTGGCATATTCACGGCATAGTCAGATATTGGGGGTGCCAACAGCACATAGGGCGAAAATGACCACAGGAAAATGAGGTGAGAAGTTGGATATGACCTTGTTTGAAAATAAGGAATGAAGACTTCATACTCATGGATGAGGAACTGGGACCTGGGTGATATCATCAGAACATTTTATTGCACGTATTTAGGGCACACAACGTGCTGTTCGATATGCATGTGCAAGGTGAAATTTTTCCAGTGATCAAGCAAAGTTATCTTACCTGTGACCTTTTTGCTGTTACTATAAAACACCTAAAAATCTATTCTTTGAGCATAGGAAAGAGGAGGAAATAGGAAGAAAGAGGTCAGAGGAGATGAACTCACATATATATGTGATGAGGAAGTACAGAGATCTAAAAGTACAGTCTAAGAAAGAGCTTACATTGTGCAGGATCAGGTGCGTGTTGCATACAGGATACCTGTGAACAGACTGTGAGACGGAAGCCTTCTTAGAAAGTCAAGAACAAATTCAGGGGGGGCAGCTGGGAGGAAGCTGCACTCACCCCAAAGCATCAGCTGTGGCCATCTCAGCCAAGGGCTCTGCATGTCAGATAGGCAGGGTTGAAGTCTGACCTCTAGAACCGCTTGTGTATAAAACAAAATTTCAAATTCTTGGTGCCTCAGTTTCTATCTGAAGAAGAATGTACAAATGCTTTCTACCTCCAAAGATGTTATTAGGATTAAATGCAAATTGTATGCATAAGGAAACCAAACCATGGGGGCTGGAGAGATGGCTCAGTGATTAAGAGCACTGCCTGCTCTTCCAGAGGTCCTGAGTTCCATTCCTAGCAACCACATGGTGGCTCACAACCATCTGTCATGGAATCAGATAGAGGACTTGTATATAAAATTAAAAACAAATCTTTTAGGAAGACAAAGAAAGAAGAAGAAGAGGAGGAGGAGGAGGAGGAGGGAGGAGGAGGAGGAGGAGGAGGAGGAGGAGGAGGAGGAGGAGGAGGAGAAGAAGAAGAATCCAAAACATTCCTGGCTTAGTCCAGTTCTTGTTGCAACAGTTCACAGGAGGGGAATAAAAGTTGGGACGATTAGAACTGTGCAGAGGAAACAGGACTGAATTAATCTAGAAGATAGTTGTAGGCAGCAAAAGCCATAGAATTCTGCAGTCAGCTAAATTCATGGAGTTTGTCCTGTTTTTGCGAAAGTAGAAAATTGTGTTGTAATGGGAATTTATGAGAGATGGGATCGTGGGAGCCGAGATTTTTCAGGATTGTTACAAATTCAGATTTTGTGTAATGAACATGGATGTGGACCGAGGAAGAACTAAAAGGGAATGCAGAGCTCTGCTTTCTCGGAACGGATGTGAGATAAAACTGAAACTTCATCTGCAAATAGGCCCATTATGTGTGGAGCATTAGCAATCTCTATGCCTGGCTCTGTGGGGAGATGTCCCACAGCTGCTGGAGCACCCGCCACAACACAGAAGAGCCTCTGGGAGCAGAGGGATATCTCACATCTCACTCTTCTCTCCACAAGAAGGTCCGAGAATCCTTGGAATTTGTTAGGGAAGATCAAAATGTGGAATGTGTGTGTGTGTGTGTGTGTGTGTGTGTGTGTGTGTGCGCGCGCGCGCGCGCGCGCGTGAACAGAATGCCCATTGGATGCTCCCTAACTCACTGGGGCTCCTGAATAAATGCTTCCTTCTGTCCCATTAGATGACAATAGGAATTTCTTCGTGTGTCTGTCATTACAAACTGAGGGTCATGAACTAGGATAGAGAGCCTCATTAGCAGAAAGTGCTCAAAATATGTCACTTTGTTTGAAAAGATAATAGCTCATCATTTGCTATATTCATTTTCAGGGCAATGTACTTGATGGGTGATAAAAAAGATTATATAGGGGTGCATAGGTATTTAAAAACTACAGAGTAATTTATATCACAAGTTGAGTAGCTGCATATAAAATGTACTGGAAGATAGTGCCTTGAATGTGACCACACCCCAGGGTGATGTGCCATTCTTATCAAGAAAGAAGATTCTTTTAGTCAAAAAATAATAAGAAGTAAGTAGAAAACGAAACAGGAAGGGGGAAGAAACACAAATTCTTCTCAACCAGCGCTATTGCTGAATGCCTACAACTCCGTTGCAATATGAAGATACTGTTAAGGATTTAAAATGAATTTAATAGGACAGCAATGGTAAAGCAATTGGCTGGCATTGTACAAGGCTCTGGGTTCAATCCCCAGCACAGAATAAAAGGAAGGACGAAAAGCAGGAAAGCAGGAAGGCGGGAGGGGGGGATGAAGTAGGCAGTATACATTAGGTTACTAGCCCAAGAGAAGACCAAAATTGTTTCCTACTGGATGCACTGTAAATTCTACATAATTAACAGGTTTAAAAGACATGTCATGCCAGATAGTGGTGGCACACGCCTTTAATCCTAGCACTTGGGAGGCAGAGGCAGGCAGATTTCTGAGTTCGAGGCCAGCCTGGTCTACAAAGTGAGTTACAGGACAGCCAGGGCTACACAGAGAAACCCTGTCTGGGGGTGGGGGGGGGGGAAGACATGTCATACTGTCATACCATAATAAGTTAGGAACTGTCTGTTAGAGGCAAAAGGTAAGACTTATTGTGAGGTCAGGAAGAGAAATAAAGGTTTGGGGTTGAGGGGGAATAGCTATATGTTATAACCTTGAGACTGAAGCTTGGTCTCTGAACTCTGTTTTCTTCTTGTTAATAATAGTATGCATCCTAGTGGTTACTGTCAAGCATTCTAAAGGATGCTTACTAATAAAGATCCTATCTGGAGCCCTGGTGCGAGCCAGTCCTAAGTAATCCTCAACTCCAAATGGTGGCCACCCTTGCCTTAGCAAGCCAGTACAACATCTTAAAAGATTGATAAAAATCAAATGGGAATAAAAATCCAAATATAAGACTATTTTCAGAATGTTCTACTCTTTGGGATGTTCCCATGTCTGTGGGGAGTCTGGCTGACTCAAACATGAGACTTGTAGGTTCACTAGGGAAGACAATTTATTTTTCATCAGAAGGTAAATCCAGATGAGAACCTTTCCACAGCTCTTTTCTAAAGATGCCTCCCTTGCTAAACTAGACCTTGCAAGTAGGTGTTCCTCTTTTCATGGCAGCTGCACCAAAGGCAATTATGGGCTAAAAAAGGGGGATTTAGGAATTGGGGGAAATGAGAAAAGCTCTTAAGTAGCTATCATTAATATTTTTTTTAATTTAAAAATCCAAGAGCGTAACAGAGACTCGGGTGGAAGGAGGCTCAGCAACAGCTGTCAGCTGGGAATTTGATATAAGGTCATGTAATCAGATCAGATTTACAAAGTCCATTCTGTTTACAGCAGGGGATAGGACTTTCTGAGCCCCCATATCCAAGTTCAGAAATATATAATCTTCTGGACAGGAACCCGAGATCTCAGCCACGGCCACTTCATTCAGCAGGCTTTGACACGGATCTGACTGTTTAGGGAGTTCTCTTTGGTGGGCCAGAGCGAGGAAGCTCATTGTTCAAAGTGCATGCTGAGCCCGCCGCCAGCCCGTACCGTGTAATCATGCTACGAAAGCAGGGGGGGGGGTGATGCGATGGGATTCCAACAGGATGGGGCAGCAACAAGAAAGGAAAACACTCCAACACCCCCAAATCTCTCTAAGTCAGTATGGCAACTGGAGGATTTACCATAAAATTCCTACCCACGGGATGATGACCCAAGACAGAAGATAGTGTAATTACAGGAGATAAGATGTGGAAAAGAAGGAATGAAAGGAAAGACCCCAGAGCTATACAGATGGCAGGAAACAAAGGAAAGCACACACTGATATTTCTGAGGCAGAGAGAATGTCAGGATTTAAGTCAAGATATTTGTAAAGACCTTATTCCTGAGTGTTTCAAATTCGCATGTATATATACATTTGGATGGATGCACATTTGGTAGTTTTACTTAAATCAGCAAACATGTAAGATTGAGCCTGTTCTGTGCCAGAGTCTGAGCCATACCATGACAGGACAAAGGTTTTCAGCTCAGCGCTATTGACATTTTGAACCAGGTAATTTTTTTTTCTTATTGAAATGGCCAAAGTAGACACTGCCCCATGCACTGCAAGGTATTAACTAAGCAGTATTCCTGACTCTGCCTACTAAATACCAGTAGCAACATCCATGTCCTACCAATGCTATCTACGGAAATTGTCTAATCTCCCTGTGGGGAACACAACATCACACTGGTTGAGAATCACAACAGACTAGAAAGCATGCCACAAGCATATGAGCTCCACAGTTGTGCTTTAGGGTTGAACTTATGCTTTCTCTCTGACACTGACACTGCTTTGTAGCCGTGGGAAAGTGATTTAATCGATGGTTTTATCTTCAGCACCCTCCTCCATAAAAAATGAAAACAGTCAAGGGAACAGTTAGAACTGTTACAAGGGACAATGAGAAGCTATATGTAGAATATTTATCAATGGTCCTGGGCCAGATTAGAAATATAATAAATTGTGGTTTTCCAAGGAACACATAACAAATACACAGGTTTCACGGGTTTCTCTTCTAGATGCATTCAATACTCATTCACTATTGCTGAATTCCATTCTACCTCTGACTCATAGTCAAGACATTTAACCCTTTGTTGTGGCTTGAATGAGAATGTCCCCATGGGGCTCTTATTTGAAAACTTGGTCCCCAGCCTGTGGCATTGTTTGAAGACTTAGTGGAGGAAATAAATTCCAGGGACAGGCTTTGGTGGTTTAGAGCTTGCCTCTGCTTCCCGTGGACTGCTGGAATGTGATCTCTCAGCTCCCTGCTCCTGCTGCCATACCAGAATGTTAACCCTCTGGACCTGTAAGCCAAAATAAATTCTTCTCCAAATGACTTCTGGTCATGTTATTTCATCACAGCAACATAAATGTAAATTAATATACCTTCAAGATCCCATATCCACAGACTAACATCAAGCCTCTCTCTCTCTCTCTCTCTCTCTCTCTCTCTCTCTCTCTCTCTCTCTCTTAAGAATTACTTCTTTTTATGTATATGAGTACACGTAGCTGTCTTCAGACTCACCAGAAAAGGGCATCAGAGCCCATTACAGATGCTTGTGAGCCACCATGAGGTTGCTGGGAATTGAACTCAGGACCTCTGGAAGAGGAGTCAGTGCTCTTAACTGCCAAGCCCTCTCTCCAGCCCCTAAGCCTCTCATTTTAATCATCTTTCTTTAACACATCTTCATTGCCCTTACCAATGTTTATTTCCCGAATAAATATTGAGCCTCTCCCTCACTGAATGGGCCCGCCAACACTTTATCAGTCAGTCCTCAATGACTCTAAAATATCACGGTTGCTTGAAATTAGCTTAATTCAAACCTCCAGGCACCAGTTGCTTGAAGCTTAGTTCAATTCCAACATCATCCACAAAGATTCTCCAGATCTTCACAGAGTTGATTCCTTTCTCTGATGCAATTGATGCTCCCTTTGTATTTCTACAAATCCACAAAATAATTCATAACAATCTATCTCTTCTAGGAGTTCTTCATGACTGTCTGTCTTCTTCATTGCATGAGAACTACTAGGCTTGAGTTCAGTCTTCTTATGACTTCCATATCCTCAGTGCCCCAGTCTGCTTTGGTAGCATAATTACATATCACATGTAAGAAAAAACCGACAGGATTTGCATGGCAGAAGATGACAATTGGATAAGAACTGATTGCTCTGTGGAGGGTAACAGCTAGGAGCACACAGGGCATATGATCAGTGGAGCAGCTGGAACAGAAGTCTTTAGGCTACCATTTGCACCAGGGAGCCAGGCAGCTCCACAGCCTTCTGTGCACAGACCCTGCCAGAGAGAGTTGGTCTCCCAGGAGTACAGACACAGGCTTACAAGCCCACAGGAGGGACAAGCTCCAGCCAGAGACAGCAAGACCAACTAGCACCAGAGATAACCAGATGGCAAAAGGCAAGCACAAGAACCCTACCAACAGAAACCAAGGGTACTTAGCAATATTAGAACCCAGTTCTACCAGCACAGCAAGTTCCGGATACCCTAACACACTGGAAAACCAAGAGTTGGATTAAAAATCATATCACATGATGCTGATAGAGCGCTTCCAGAAGGAATTAAATAACTCCCTTAAAGAAATACAGGAGAACATGGGTCAACAGGCAGAAGCACTGAAAGAAGAAACACAAAATCCCTTAAAGAATTACAGGAAAACACAAACAATCAAGTGAAGGAACTGAACAAAACCATCAGGATCTAAAAGTAGAAGTAGAAACAATAAAAAAATCACAAAATGAGACATCTCTGGAGATAGAAAACCTTGGAAAGAATTCAGGAGTCACAGATGCAAGCATCAACAGAATGCAAGAAACAGAAGAAAGAATCTCAGGTACTGAAGATACCATAGAAAACATTGACTCAACAGTCAAAGAAAATGCAAAAATGTATAAAACTAGTAACCTAAAACATTCAAGAAATCCAGGACACAATGAGAAGGCCAAACCTAAGGACTGTAGGTATAGAAGAAAGCGAAGATTTCCAACACAAAGGACCAGCAAATATCTTCAACAAAATTATAGATGAAAACTTCCTTAACCTAAAGAAAGAGATGCCCATGAGATGCCCATAAACATACAAAAGGCCTGCAGAACTCCAAACAGACTGGACCAGAACAGAAAGTCCTCCCGGCACATAATAACCAAAACACCAAATTCACTAAACAAAGAAAGAATATTAACAGCAGTAAGGGGAAAAGAGCAAGTAACTTATAAAGGCAGATCTATCAGAATTACACCAGACATCTCACAAGAGACGATGAAAGCTAGAAGATCCTGGGCAGACCTCATACAGACCCTAAGAGAACACAAATGCCAGCCCAGGCTACTATACCCAGCAAAACTCTCAATCATCATAGATGGAGAAACTAAGATATTCCATGATAAAACCAAATTTATACAATATCTTCCCACAAATCCAGCCCTACAGAGGATAATAGATGGAAAACGCCAATACATGGAGGGAAACTACACCCTAGAAAAAGCAAGAAAATAATCTTCTTCCAACAAAACCAAAAGAAGATAACCACACAAACATAAAAATAACATCAAAAATACCAGGAAGCAACAATCACTATTCCTTAATATCTCTTAACATCAATGGACTCAATTCCCCAATAAAAAGACATAGACTAACAAATATTTTTCATCTAAATCTTCAATTTTATCAGAAAATGTTTGTAATTCCTCTTTCAATTAATTTAATAATGTTTTTTATGTCTACCATTTTATGTGCATTATTTTTCATGATAATCTTGTTTTTCTATATATTTCTTTATTTTATCAGAAATGTTTTCCATGTAAATCTCTGATTTACAAAATGTTTTTAATTCTACCTTCAATTAATTTAGAAAGGTTATTTTTGTCTACCATTTTATTTGTATAATTTTCTATGAAATAGTCAATTTTAGCATGTATTTCTACATATTTCTTGAATTTTATCAAAAATATTTTCCATGTAAATTTTCAGTTTTACCTGAAAATGTTTATAATTCCACTTTCAATCAACTTAAAATTATTCTTCTGCCTACCATTCTATCTGTATAATTTTCCATGATAATCTTCAATTTTAACATGTTTTTCTACATTTTCTATAATTTTATCAGAAATATTTTCCATGTAAATCTGCAATTCTTTCATAAAATGTTTCTACTTCCTTTTTCAATTAATTTAACAATGTTTTTATGTCTGCCTCTTTACTCTCATTTTCCATGAAAATTGTCAATTTTAATGTGTTTATCTATATATCTCTTCTATTTTATCAGAAATATTTTCCATGTAAATCTTCAATTTTATCATAAAATGTTTTTACCTCCTTTTAACAAAAAAAAAAGAACTGATCAAAGTAGACAGATAACCTACGGTTGTACAGTATCAGAACCATAGTTAACCAGAGTCTCTGGAAAAGAGCGCCAAGAACCACTTTGGTTTTGGTTCCTCATATGATTTTAATTTCAGAAAACTATAGCCCTATATAATATGTGAGAAAGTTTACTAACTTGGGATATCCAAGTTTCATTTGTTAGGCCAAGTCAATGCCTGGAGCATTGCCTTGAGAAGGCTTTCCAGGCTCCCTTGGGTCTCTACAGAGGAGAGTACAGTGATTGATTGGCAAGGTCTGCCAAGAATAAGTAAGCAAGGAGCTGCAAGAAATCATGCTGCTAATTGACATGCTGTGATTGATGCATTAATCAGAAGAAACTAGCTGTATGTAATGCCTATGCTATACATAATATATGCACTATCTATGCATATGCAGCTATCATTTCTAAATGCATGCATCTGTATTTACCATGACTAGGAACTATCATTTTAAACTCTGCACTGTACTCTAAGCCCTTGTGCGGACAAGCTAATGAATATCACTGACGTGGGATCTGACCTCAGAGTGTGGACAACTGGGAGAACACAGACATTAATAATAATAATCACACAAATAGATCACCATTTAAGAGTAGAAAGAAAATTAAAGGATGTTCCATAAATCTTGACAGAGGGACATGAAGCACGTTTAGAGAATCGGAGATAGTCGCCTCCCCCCGCCCCCAAGAAAGCAACATTTGGGTTAAGACCTGACTGATGAGCAGGATTTACCAAGAGGAAGAGTGGGGGACAAATGTTCTTTTTAGGCTAGTGGCCAACAGGAGGGGGAAGGGTGGGAACTGAGGCTCCCACACAAACTGCTGTGTACGCTGGGAAAGTTTCTTTAACTCTGAGAGATATGAATGCAGGGTGAATGGGCTGTGGCTGAAACGAGATCCCTCCTACCACGTGCTGCCTATGGGACTGACTGTAGCAGGTAGGAGTCCCTGCACAGGGAAAAGAATAGATGTATTGGAATCAAAAAGACCCAGGATCCAATCCTGGTGGTTAAAAGCTGGCCCTCTGGAGTCGGACAGCTCACATCCAAATTTTGACTCCACCACTTTACAAGTGTAGCTCCAGGAAACCAAGTTCTGTCTGCCTCCATTTCTTCTTTTGTCCAATGGAGGGGATAAATGGGTCTTTGGTGAGGACTCTTTGAGGCAATATAAGAGCCTTGTCATAAAGCCTCTCATTTAAAAAAAACAGACTTGGACAATAGGGATGCTCCTGGGGATTGCTAGCTTGAAGTTTGTTCCACAATATGGTTCACGTGGAGCAGAAAAACAAGGAGGAAGTAGACATGAACTCCCACCCCTAACTGAGAAGCCATCTGCAATTGACACTTACTTACAAAGGACAAACTAATCTTCTCCAATGGAAGATTATATTAACTATACTTCAGGGAAAGCCATGTCCAGGAGTAGATGCCCAACATAAAACAAACTCATTTTTGTTGAACTTTTGTTTCATACTGCATTGTTTGGGCATTTTTGTTCTTATTCGTCCTTTATGTGTATATTTTTGTTTTTTGATTTTTGTCTTTTTTCTGGGGGTTGTGTGTCCTGGGGCTACTTTGAAAATCCCAGGTCAGTGAGACACCCTTCTTCTAAAACAGGTGGACAGTGGACAACACTCTAAGTTAACCTCTAACCTCCTTGTACACACACACACACACACACACACACACACACACGCATGACTTTGGTGGGTTGACCCTTACAAATCGACAGCTTCCTCCACTGTCACTTGAGCTTTCTTCCCACCCACATTATCTTTTCCAGAAACAAAGCCAGTCTCCAGACCACCCCTGTGCAAGCACAATATGCAACATGTCAGCTCTTTGGTTTTCAAATGATGATTTTTTATTTCTACACTAAAGAAAACACCATCTAGAATTATGGTCTCAATATTCCTAAGTGAAGATATGATCACTTTTCAAAGTGTACATGAGTCTCCCAGTCTACACATCCAGCAGATATAGCTTCTGGGGAAAAAAAAAAAGGGAAGCTTTAATTACAATCCTCTTCTGAGGGAGGTGGGGGGGGACGTGATTTGAATAGCAAGAGTGTAGTGTTTCCAACTGAACTCTGATATTGGCCTTACTATACACATGCTCCCAAATCACTTCCCCTCTCTGAAATTCATAGCCTTTGAACAAAGACATGAGCTGGGCAGTTACTCAAAAATCATTTGTATGTCTACCATCTATATGGGACTTGAAATATTGCTCTGAATTCTCAGTACAAACTGAAGGAGCTCCGTCTCCGTACAGGTTCAGTATGAGTTCCAGTCCCCTTCGGTGTGGCAATGCACCAACCCCAAGAAGAACTCCTTGTCCTGAACGGCCACCCTTTTTCGATTTTATCGCTTTTCGGCGTTTCCACACATTGCTCGTTTCTGATTCTGTCTCCAGAACATACGAGTGCTTTGATGTCTAAGTGTTAGTGCGTGTGACTTCCTGCAAAGGGTGATGTTGGGCAAGGGGTACCACTTGGGGAGGTGGGGCTAACCTGAAACTCCTGGATCGATCCCTACAGCCACCACTATTCTTGGCCTTTCTTCCTCCTCCTCCTCCTCCTCCTCCTCCTCTTCCTCCTCTATCTGATTTTCTGACAGGCAGTTGCTCTGAGGCTAAAATGTATCCTCTCCTTACTTAGTCATTACAAGGCAACTCCAGCTCCCCTGAACAGTGGGCAAGATGGACACAGCCCCTCAAAGCCCAACCTGTTTTCATCTCTCCACAAGGACTCTTAACACAGGTCATTACAGGGGATTAGGCCTCAGGGTTCAGGGGTTCCCCAGGCTGGGTCACCTCCCGCCAGGCAGTTCTCTTTATCATTTCCCAAGATTGGTGGGCGGCTGCCTTCTCCCCTTCTGGTCTGATCTCCTACAACAAAGAGTCTGATTAAAAGGGAAAAGAAGGGGAGATGATATTTAAAGGGGGAAAAAAATGCCCTTTCTCAGCTCAGACAAAAGATGAGATTAAATGATTCAGGCGGAGGCCCCTCCGGGTTGCTGAGAGTGCTTCTGTGAAATTAATATACTTCCCTATGCCTGCTGAGAGAACGGCTCCCCCCACCCCACCCTCCTTCAGAAGCATGAGAATGTCAGCCCAGGACGCTGGGTTGACATGTACTTGGTGTCGCTGGGAGAAAAGGCTACAGAAAAGAAAGGATCTAAGCCCTTTGTCCTGCTCAAGTCACCCATGGGGCTTGCTTGGGGACACAGGTACTCACCAAGCAAGCTGATTTGACCATTCTTGACAGCTTGGGAACTGAGGCAGTCACCTAGGAATCTGGACGCTAGCTTTGTGATCCACCACTGGAGCAGAAACTCCACCGCATGGCCATCTGTGTGGCCCACAGCGAGTCACTTAGCCTCTCTAAGCCTCAGTGTTCTTCATCAGTAGCTCTCTTACCCAGAAATAAGCCTGAGGAGGGATGGGAAGCGATCAGTTTTGAACGAGGGCATTTGCTTTATCCTGCCCATCTCCTCTGTTCATTTCCAGCACTGGCTCTTCTCTAGCTACAGAACACCTAACAGGACCTTGTCTGACGGGAGGTGTTATGTGCCTGGTTGTGTATCTGTTTTGCCAAGAGCAAAAGTTATGGAGGTGAGTGTTGTCCAAAACAGGAGGAAGTGTCTACTGTGTAGCAAGCCCAGTGGGAATTGGGAACTTGTCAGGGAGACGGAGGAGGATCAGCAGGAGAGGAAAGTGGCTAAGTGGGGGTGAAGACATTCAAGATGTGCTGTGTGCCTATTATCGAAAAATACAATTAAACGTCTAAAGAGTAAAAAGCCTGGAATGGTGAAGTTGTAAACACGATGAGCCCTCCCCCTGAGTGTTTAGACCATGCCTCTGGGACTGTCCTAGAGTAAAACAGTCCACCGAGATTTTACTCAGACAAGCTTTGCATGCTACGAAGGCAAAGCTGGGATCAGGATATGTGCCGGGTGACTGGTTCTCCAAGCTCTATCAACACTAGCATGATAGCATAAAACATTATGTTAAAATATGCTGTTTAATTCCTAATCAAATAGGTACAGGTATTAGCCTTGTGTGCGTGTGTATGTGTGTGTGCGTGTGCATGTGTGTATATGTGTGTGTGTGTGTGTGTGTGTGTGTGTGCACGTGCGCGCATACTCGCACTCGTGTTGAGGATGTTTATGGGGGTTGTGCATATGTGTGAATATGTGTATGTATCTGTATATACGAGTATGCATGTATGTGAGTGAGTATGTATTATGGAAGTATGTATGCATGTATGAGTGTGTGTATGTGCATGTATAAGGTATGTGTGTGATGTGCATGTTTTGCTCGTTTTCAGCCTTAATAAAAATAAGATTTTAAAAATTTATTTTTAAAGTGAAATCATTATGATAGTATTGCAAGTCTACAGAGCTACAAAAGTCCGTTTCTAAAATAGCTGCATGGAAGTGCAGACCCAGAAGCAAAATGGTCTCAAGAACAGAAACACATAACTCTCACCCCTGACGAACTCTCACCCCTGCACACATGCACCCTATTGTGGAAGCCAAGCCACTCAAAACCCTAAGAGAGCAGCTCACATTCCTCGCGAGATCATAGCCTGAGACCAGTGATTCCTTTGAGGATCGCACATACAAGTGGCGCTTGTAGTGTTGGTCTGCCTAAAAGAGCACGCCATAAAGATCTGGTTCTCTGTCTCGCCAAGGTGGACATCTCCTCCTCTGCACCTGACAGGCAGGATTCAGTGAACCAGCTGTGAGAAATGGTTTCAAACACACAGCCGTGATGCCCAATGCCATGGCCACCGCCTTACGTGCCTACTAACATTTAAATTAAGTAAAACCTAGAACTCAGTTCTTGTAGCCTCCGTGTAGCCACACTGGTCTAGAGCCACAGTGTCTAGTTCCTGCTGTTCAAATGGTGTGAGGAGAAGAGTATTGCACCACTGCAAAAAGCTCTAGTGAATGTTACTGGATCTCTAGCACACTGGTGATGCTGGGAACCTGTGAACGGGGACAGGTCCTGAGATTAAATCTCAACTTTTGCTGTGCAAATGTCTGTACCTTTTTCCCCATGGATGTGGTACACATGGCTACAGAGGACAGAGAAGTATAGCCTCCTGTCACTCTCTGCTTTATTCCTTTGGAACCAGGGTCTCTCCATGAACCTGGATCTAGGCTGAAAGCCAGCAAGACTCAATGGAGTCTCCTGACTCCACCTCCATGCCTTTATTGCTAGGAGTTACAGGCCCACACTAGAGCACAGGAAGCTTGGTTGTCTTCGTGCTTGAGAAGCAAATGCTCTTATCCCCTGAGCCAGTCATCTCTCTAGCCTCTGTATCACATATTTAACTAACAAGTAAAGGGTATCTGGAGTTGATTGCTATCCAAAGCAAGATAACAGCTACTCAATGAAATTTCTAGAACACTTGGAATGGAATATTAGAGTACGGATATTCTGCAAAATAAATAGATTTCCCCTTCCCTTTTTAATGTCTCTATGTAGATCAGGCTGTCACAAAACTTAGAGATCCCTCTGCCTCTGCCTCTGCCTCTGCCTCTGCCTCTGCCTCTGCCTCTGCCTCTGCCTCTGCCTCTGCCTCTGCCTCTGCCTCTGCCTCTGCCTCTGCCTCTGCCTCTGCCTCTGCCTCTGCCACTGCCACTGCCACTGCCTCTAGATTTCTGAGATTAAGGCATACACCACCATGCTGCAATGAACATTTACAAGTAATACTACTTGGGCAAAAAAAAAGGTATACTGTGTGACACACTGTGACACCCCACAGCTTCCATGGTGCGACCACTGTTTGTTGTCTGTTTAATTTAATTTAATTTTTTTGTTTTCTTTTGCAGGGGAGGCTCCAAGAGGGGAGAGTGGATATGAAGGTATGGAGATATGAGTGATATTGGGCTGTGTAATAGGAAATTCACAAGGAACCAATAAAAAGAATTTTTTTAAATAGAAAAAATGGCAGATTACAAAACATCACATATTCTATCAGTTCAGAAAGTTTATACTTTGCTAATGTAGACAGATCCTTCACTCTAGTGTACAGCGCTTAACTGCCCTCACTCCTGAACCCAAACTGGGTTTAGTTGTTTATTTCAAGTGATTGAGGCTTGAAAAGGGAAATATGATTGTAATTAAATCAGGGCAGAAAACTAACGGCCAGGAATAAGCCAATGGTAACTCAGTGCGCCCCTGCCATGACAGGATTCAAAGGGCACGCCCCCTCTGAGGATTCTGCCTCAAGGCTCCTAAAACCAGTCCAATCCTGAGATAGATAACATCTGAGACATTCAAAACCAAAGGACATTCTACAGAAGGCCTAACTCGTACTGCTCAAATCTGGCATGGCTGTTAAAAAAGGAAAAGAATGAGAAGCTGTCAGAGGATAAAGAAGACTACGAAAACCAGCAAGCTCAGTAAGGTTGCATCCTGAAACAGAATATTGGCATCTATTGAAAGGCAAGTAGTCTCATTAATTAATTAATGATTCTGAACTATGTTACCTCCTTAGTTTGACAAATTTACCATGAGTAGGTGAGATGCGGACACCAGAGGAAGTTGCATTGAAGGTAAACAGAAAAGTTCTCTGTCACCTTAACATTTTCCTAATAACATAAATTATTCTAAAAACAAAAGGATTTTTAACCACCTTTCCAATTATTTCTGGGTACTGTCCTTTGTCTGTGCTTTGATTTTTTTTTTCTCAATTTTCTCGAGTAGATGTAAATTTTTGGACCACGGAAGCGAGTCATCAATCAGATCTTACCTGGGAACCCCTCTTCTCCTGCATTTCAAAGAATTCTGGATTGCTCAAAGTAATACAATCAGGGAAACTCTGTACTTTTATTAATTGGACAGTGAGTTCAGGTGACCTACACTGGGCTGACCAATGCTTTCTTTGGTATTTTATCAATAGAAATCAAAGCAAGTTATTTGCTTCCCAATGATAGAAAGTAGAACTCCAGTGTCAAATGCCTCTACCAGTTTGGACTCCAAGCTGAAATAATGAGGCTAGGCTGCAGAAGAGAACAACAAGGTTTGGGGGCTAATGAAGCATTTGGAGTACTTGCTGCTTAAGTAGCATGGGACCTGAGTTCAGATCCCAACAACTAAGGAGCAATCCAGGGGTGGTCTCACATCCTCCAACAACCCTAGCAATGGAAGGATTAGAGAGACAGAAGGATTGCTATGCTTTGCTTCCTGGCTGTCAGCCTTGCTGGAAATTGTGAAACAGGTTCAGAAATCAATCCTGTTTCAAAGGAATAAAGCAAAGAGTGATGGAAGGGGACATCTCACACCATCCTGTGGCCTCCAGTGCATGTGTGCACACGCAGGCATACACACATACACTCACATACGAACATACACAGACAAGTCAGTTCCAAGACTCTGAAAAGATTCAGTAAATTCCCCCTGTACCCATGTACTTGAGGTTCTTCCCCACTTTCTTTCCTATTAGTTTCAGTGGGTCTGGTTTTATGTGGAGGTCCTTGATCCACTTGGACTTGAGCTTTGTACAAGGAGATAAGAATGGATCAACTTGCATTCTTCTGCATGCTGACTGACAATTGAACCAGCACCATTTGTTGAAAAGATTATGTTTTTTCCACTGGATGGTTTTAACTTCGTTGTCGAAGATCAAGTGATCAGAGGTGTGTGGGTTCATTTCTGGGTCTTTGATTCTATTCCATTGATCTACCTGCCTGTCACTGTACCAATGCCATGCAATTTTTAACACCATTTCTTTGTAGTACTGCTTGAGGTCAAGGATACTTATTCCCCCCGGAAGTTCTTTTCCTGTTTAGGATAGTCGTCGCTATCCTGGGTTTTGTTGTTGTTGTTGTTGTTTTTTTGTTGGGTTTTTTTTTGGTTTTTTTGTCATTCCAGATGAATTTGAAAATTGTTCTTTCTAACTCTATGAAGAATTGAGTTGGAATTTTGATGGGAATTGCATTGAATCTGTAGATTGCTTTGAGCAAGATGGCCATTTTTACTGTTAATCCTGCTAATCCATGAGCATGGAAGATCTTTCCATCTTCTGAGGTCTTCTTCAATTTCTTTCTTCAGGGACTTGACATTCTTGAACAGAACAAGCCTATGCTCTAAGATTAAGAATTGACAAATAGGACCTCATAAAATTACAAGGTTTCTCTAAGGTAAAGAACACTGTCAATAGGACAAAACAGCAACCAACAAATTGGGAAAAGATCTTTACCAACCCTATATCTGACAGAGGGCTAATATACAATATATACAAAGAACTCAAGAAGTTAGATTCCAGAGAATCAAATAACCCTATTAAAAATAAGGTACATAGCTAAACAAAGAATTTACACCTGCGGAATTTCGAATGGCTGAGAAACACCTAAAGAAAAGTTCAACATCCTTAGTCATCAGGGAAATGCAAATGAAAACAACCCTGAGATTTCACCTCACACCAGTCAGAATGGCTAAGATCAAAAAGTTAGGAGACAGCAGGTACTAGCGAGGATGTGGAGAAAGAGGAACACTCCTTCACTGCTGGTGGAATTACAAGCTGGTGCGATCACTCTGGAAATCAGTTTAGTGGTTCCTCAGAAAATTGGGCATAATGCTACCGGAGGACCCTATAATGTCATTCCTGGGCATATACCCAGAAGATTCTCCAGCATGTAATAAGGACACATGCTCTACTATGTTCATAGCAGCCTTATTTATAATAGCCAGAAGCTGGAAAGAACCCAGATGTCCCTCAACAGAGGAATTGATACAGAAAATGTGGCACATTTACACAATGGAATACTACTCAGCTATTAAAACAATGAATTCATTAAATTTTTAGTCAAATGAATAGAACTAGAAAATATAATCTTGAGTGAGGTAACCCAATCACAAAAAGAAAATACATGGGTATGCACTCACTGATAAGGGGATATTAGCCCAGAAGCTCGGAATACCCAAGACACAACTCACAGATCAAATGAAGCTCAAGAAGAAGGAAGAACAAAGTATGGATTCTCTGGTCCTTCTTAGAGGGGGAACAAAATACCCACAGGAGGAGATACAAAGTATGGAATAGAGACTGAGGTAAAGATCATCCAGAGACTGCCCCACCTAGGGATCCATCCCATATACAGTTACAAAACCCAGACACTATTGTGGATGCCAGCAAGTGCTTGCTGACCAGAGCCTGATATGGCTGTCACCTGGGAGGCTCTGCCAGTGCCTGACAAAGGGGGACACTCTCGGCCAGTCATTGAACTGAGCACAGGGTCCCCCAATGAAGGAGCTAGAGAAAGGACCCAAGAGGCTGAAGGAGTTTGCAACACCATAGGAGGAACAACAACATGAGCCACCCAGTACACCCAGAGCTCCCAGAGACTAAACCATCAACCAAATATAAACATGGAGAGAGACCCATGGCTCCAGATGCATATGCGGCAGAGCATGGCCTTGTTGGACATCAAAGGGAGGGGAGATCCTTGGTCCTGAGAAGACTAGATGCTGCAGTGTAGGGAAATGCCAGGACAGGGAAGCAGGAGTGGGTGGATTGATGAACAGGAGGAGGGGGGATGGGTTAGGGGATTTTCAGGGGGCAAACCAGGACAGGGGACAACATTTGAAATGTAAGTAAAGAATGTATCTAATAAAAAAATGAGAAAAAAACGAGTTTGAAAAGATGACTTAGCAGTCAGAACACTTACTGCTCTTACAGATAACATGAGTTTGGCTCTGAGTACTCACATAAGGAACTCATAACCTCTAGTAATTCTAGATCCAGAAGACGTCATACCCTCTGTTCTCTGTGGGCATTTGCATGCACACATTCTCCTATAGGCAGGAATAGAGAGGTGGTTTGGCAATTAAGGGCCCTGCCTATTCTTTCAAGGTACCTAAGTTTGATTCCCAGCACCCACCTGGTGGTTCACCAGCTTCTTCAGTTTGAAGTTATCCAACCTTCTCTAGGCCTCCAAAGATATCAGGCCTGCAAAGTGATGAATAGGCATACATGCAGGCAGAAGAGCAATACACATAAAAAATGAAAATAAATATAATACAACAAAAGTAACTCACACAGGTGCATACAGATGCACATAAGTTAAAGAACAAATACTGGTCTCAGTGATGTCTCACTCAGCTTTGATTTGAACACATAGTGCCTTTCTGTCACTCACCCAAGACTGTTTTGAACTTCCATTTTAGCCTAAATTGATGAAGTTGGGTTTCGGTTACCTCTGACCCCAAACTGCAAACTTGGCTCTCACCTAGGAAAATTCTTCTTCCAGATTCAAGCTATGGGGAGGCCCCTGAAGGTATATTTGCCTTGTCTTTAACAGGGTCATGTTCAAAGCAGATCAGGTTGTACTTTCATTAACTGATGATTTAATTTGATCTGAAAGAGGTTGAGTTGAATTGAATTGAGTCAAGCAGACAAATAATGAGTTCAATATAAGAGACACTAAATTATCATTAGTTGGCATATTGCTATACCTGTAGATCAGTGCATTACTCGACCCTTGTAAGAGATGCTTCTTCTTGCAAGAGATGGTAATCAACACAAAGACCTACAACTGGACAATGTGTATAGAGTAAGAGACATTGGAGCAGTCAGCCCTAAATGATATATGTTTATCATACTTTTCCCCTCAAGATTCAAGCTACAGCAGAGGAAGAACAATTTTAAGAGCCAGAGTGGTCGACGGTGTTAAGGAAATAATGCTTTACAATCACAACAGGATTGATGCATTTATGAACTCAAAAAGAATGTAACAGCATGCAAAAGACCTCCACAGGTTCAAAACAGACAAAATCCCAGCACTAAGAAGAAGTGAACACAAAAGTTCTACCCCTAATCAAGAAGCTATTTGCAATTGATATATGCTGAGAAAATCAGTATTCTCCAATGGAATATTATTGAGTATATCAACCTGTCTTAGTTAGGGTTTTAATGCTGTGAACAGACACCATGACTAAGGTAACTCATAAGGACAACGTTTAATTGGGCTGGCTTACAGGTTCAGAGGTTTAGTCCATTATCATCAAGGCAGGATCATGCAACTTCTAGGCAGGCATGGTGCAGGAGGAGCTGAGAGTTCAACATCTTCATTCAAAGGCAGACAGAAGACTGGTTTCCAGGCAGCTAGGATGAGGGTCTCAGTGACACATCTACTCCAACAAGGCCATACATACTCCAACAAGGCCACACTTCCAAATAGTGCCACTCCCTGGGCCAATCATAGTCAAACCACTACACAGTCATACTTCAGGGAAAGCCTCTTAACACAAAACAACCATAGTAAATAAAATGGACTCCATGGTGTGTGTGTGTGTGTGTGTGTGTGTGTTGTATTTTTTGCCTACTTGAGTTTTTTGATTTTATGGGGTTTTTTTGGTGGTGGTGGTGGTGGTGGTGGTTGCTGTTGTTACTGCTGCTGCTGCTGAGAGGAGAGAGAGAGAGAGAGAGAGAGAGAGAGAGAGAGAGAGAGAGAGAGAGCATAAAATTGTGTATGTAGAAAAGAAGGGAGGATCTAGAAAAAATTGGGGAGGGAAAAGATTATGATCAAAATATATCAGATGAAAAAATCAAATAATTAACATCAGTTGAAGGATTTTTCTGCCCCCTGTCCCCCCCAAAATAGGGACTAGACATCTCTCCATATTACCATGAGGTAGGAATGTCAGAAACTTCATTATTCTCCATATCTGTCATAATGGTTGGCACAGAGATGCTACCATCAACCCAATGATCAGAAACTTAATGAATACCCATAGCTTGCAACAAATAGATTATAGGTAGTAGGGTGGGTAACCGTCACTGGCATCCCAATTGTGACTAAAGCCAAGAAAGTAGCCCAGTGTTCTCCTTCAGCTTCTCTTAGTTGATAGGTAGAACAACTCATTAGCTCCCTGCACCCTCCCTCATTGAAGACAATATTAGACTCACCTAACCCCATTAATGGTATGTGAGTGACTGTGGTGGTTTGAATATGCTTGACCCTAAGAAAGTGGCACTATCAGGAAGTGTGGCCTTGTTGGACTAGGTGTGGCCTTGTTGGAAGAATGTGTCACTCTGTAGGTAGACTTTGAGTGCTCCTAAGCTCAAGCACTGTTCAATGAGGAAGAAATCTGCACCCCTCCTGAAGAATAGACCCTCTTCTTGGCTGTCTTTGGATCAAGATGTAGAACTCTTGACTCCTCTAGCACCTAGTCAGCCTGCATGATGTCACGCTTCCCACCATGATGATAATGGACCAAACCTCTGAAGTTGTAAGCCAGCCCCAATCAAATGTTTTTTCTTTATAGGACTTGCCTTGGTCACAGTGTCTAGGCACAACAATAAAACCCTAAGACAGCGGCATAATGGCATTGAACTCCATAAAGTGCTACCATCAGTGCTATAGATGCCTGCCATTAGGCATAAAACAGAATTATATTGGACTCACTTAGAAATCCATGAGGGGAGTAGAGCAGCCAGAGTGAGTAAATAGACGGTACCGAGGATCAATCCAATACACACAATAACAACATTCCTCTGAGGCCATGGGGACATTCTCAGGAAGTCTCCTTCTAGAAAGCACAAATCCATATTTAAGGAGTCCATGTTATGTTTCTACCCACTACGTACAACCCCTTCCATTGTCTAGGTAATGCTTATTGATCAACTGATGTTAGCTAACTAGTATGTTCTTACGAAAGCCTCTCAACCACACTATGAATCAGACACCGTCGTTCCTGTATTCTAAAGAAAAAACTGAGGTACTCCATAGTTTGCCTGAGGCCAAAAAGACGTTGAGTGGGTAGACCTGAGATTGGAATCCAGAAATTACAGTAAAATATACAGTCAATATACAGACTCTCTGATTTAAAAAAAAAAAAAGGCAAATCACAAGCCTTAAGACTTTCAGCAGTAGTTGACAATTCACCAATCAATACGCTTTCCTCGCAAAGCTACGGGCTCTTTCGCTTAAATGAGCAACAACTAGTGTCTCATAAACAATCTGTGCTCAATGAGCAGCTGGGAGCTGTAAGCTACTTAGCTTATATGTTTTAATTTCCTATTCATGAAAAATCAATACAGCACTGAGTGAACTTAGAGCAATAAAACAACTCAAGCTTCAATTGCTTATTTTAGCCTATGGATTGTTTATCTCTATGTTGTAGAACTCTTATCTATACCTTATTTGAGGAGAGGAATACGGTTTAGTTGGTAGATTGCTTGCTAGCATGCAAAAAGCCTTAGTTTAAGCCCCAGGAGTATTATATAAACCAGGTGTGGTAGCACATGCCTAGCACTTGATGGGGGGAGGGGAGCACAGGACGATCAGAAATTTAGATCATCTTAAATTACAAAGTGAGAGGGAAGCAAGCCTGGGCTACATGAAACCCTGCCTCAAAAAAAAGAAAAAGAAAAGAAAAGTTATATAATATGTTGTCAAGACAAAGAGACAGGATAGAGAGGTTCCTTCCTACTTCAGTTAAGGCATGAAGCCTAGGGATGAGTCTGCCCAATTGAATTGTGCATCACTAATCACTGACCATGCTAACATTCATAGCCAATTTTTCAATTTTTATTAGGTTACAATTTACAATCTAAATTTTTTGGTACAATATATTTTGATTATATTCTTTCCCCTCTACCAACTCCTTCCAGATCTTCCCAACCTCCTAACTCATACAACTCTGTGGTCTTTCTCTATCACTCTCTCTCAAAAAAAAAGAAAAACAGAAATGAAAATCAAAAATAAAGAAGCAACCAAAAACAGTAATACAAGAAACAACAAACAAAATCAAAAAGCACACAAAAAAATAGAGTCCTCTTGGTTATTCATATAATATATGTTGATCAGATTCTTTCACCTTCTGCATAAAAAGAGCTTTTCAGGACTGGAGATATAACAGAATGTTTAAGAAAACTGGCTGTTTGTTCAGAGGACCCGGGTTCAATTCCCAGCACCCACAGGTGGCTCACAACCATCTGCAATTTCAGTTCTGGAGAGTCAGACTCTGTCTTCTGACCTTCTTGGGTACCAGGCACGCTTGTAACCCAAAAGTAAAGCACCCATTGGGGGCAGGCAAAACACCCATGCACACATGGAAAAAAATTATGAAGGAAAAAAGAAAGAGTTGCTAATGCTGCAGTAAAATAAATGAATGACATATAAAATAAAGTCATCTATGATAAGAAATTGAATGAAGAGGCTGACAGTGTTGTTCTCTCCACCAAAACCTCCTAAGACGAAGGTCAAGTATTTTCTGACATCTGCCTGCCTCTCTTTCTTCTAATTTCCAGTTAAGTGTCTGTAGCAGGTAAATTGATCTTTTCTGGAAGATCAAAAAACTTACCAGGCAGGCTGTACCTTGTTTTCCTCTGCATTCCTTAATGCATAGCACTCTGTCATGTGCTTACTGACTCCCAGAGGATTTAAAGGCATTTAATCTCTTTTTGCATACTTTCTAGATTCCTGATATATCACATCATACCTAGAATATGAGAGGTACTTAATAAATGTTCATTTGATTAAATTTAATTGAATCACCAAAATGATGATGTCTACTCTGGACTTGAGTCTAGTATTTTCCTTCAAATTTCTTGAAGAAAAAAATAAAAGGCTAAACATGGCTTGCTTAACATCCCATACCTTTCCTGGGTATAAACAAATCAACCAGAGATATCTCTAAAATTTTCATGAGAAACATAAATAGTGAGTATCAGCTTCCCCAAGGAATGGGGAAGATGGACCAGGCCATATACCAGCAAAACTTTATTTACAAAACAGGTAAGCTTGATTTCCAAAGGAAGAGAAGGAAAAGCAGGTTAAATATGTTTTCCAAGGTTAGAGACAGTAAACGACAGAGATAGGTTTGAAATGATGATCTTGGTAGCTGCAGAACCTGCATACCATCCCTTTCAATTAACTTATTTTCTCACTCTCCTTCATGTAAATACATGTAGGCAAAGGATTACTCAAATGGCGCTGGACCCTTTTTACCTATAAAAAAAAAGTCTAGTCTCAAAGAGACCACACCCAGGGTCAAAACCAGTCATGCCCTGTGTTCACTCATCCATTTAATCAATTTGACTAGCATTAGTTAAGCACCCTTGTGAGCCTGAAACTACTAGGTGCTGGGATACATTTGTGAGCAAGACTGGTGATTAGAAGAGGGAGCCATAGTTGACAAATGTTCTTGTGAAGAACTAGATAGTATCTAGTTTAGGCTTTGCAGTCCAAATGGTCTTTGTCACAACCACAGCATCCCTTTTAAAGCCCTGAAGCAGGCCCTGATACTTTGCAGACAGATGGACCAGGCCATATGCCAGCAAAACTTTATTTACAAAACAGGTAAGCTTGATTTGACCCATGGTGGTGGTTTGCCAAACCCAGAGATAAGACAATAAACATGGAAATTAGTAGAGATAGACAAAAGTACAGTGATAACTATAAGAACTAGAAAGGAAATAAAAGAGTGTAACAGGGTAAAGGAAGACTAAAAAGGAGCTTTAGATAGGACAAGGGAGGGTGATACTTGAAATGGAAACTGAATGCTAAGGAACTGGCCAGGCCAGAATGCTGAAGAAAATGCCCGTTCAAGTAGTTAAAAGAATTAGACCAAAATGGCTATGGCGAGGTGTGTGTGAGAAACAAAAACATCCCCATCTGGAACAAGAATGGTACAAGGCCAGTTCAGATTGCATCTGGCTTAAAGGGCACCAAGAAGCGGTTGGTTCTTCTCCATGCTGCAGAAAGCACTGGGTGGGTCTAACAGCACAGGGTAAGTGTCAGGTAGTACATTTGAATACATTACGCCCAGCAACTGCATGGGGGACACAAAGCAACTGGAGGGACAACAGAAAGATGCTGGATTCTGGAGAGATGTTGACAGGGAGTTGCCAGGGCTTGAACATAGAATGAATGGTGACAGGGGACCCCAGGCTGTGTTTGGGTCCATATGTGGATCCAGAGCAACTGCTGAGCATTGACAAGCATCCACCATCAAAGAGAGTGACACCAACAGCAAGCACGAGTGACAGGGATGATCTGAACTTTGACCCTAAATGTCCTACAAGGTGGTTCAGGAGAAGCAGTGAGGTGTCTGAGGTTCCTTTGACACGAAAACCAGACAAGCAAGGACTATTCAAAGTCTGCTTTGACTTCAGATCACCAAGACACCAAACAGCAGGAAAGCTAAAGCTACCACGGCCTGGCAAACAGTGCTCCAATAATCCAGAAATCCCTACCTATCAACCACAAATGAAGATCTTAAAAAAAAAGTTTGTAATGAAAGTGAATATAAGATACTTCCTTTTTGAGAAATGTGGAGACTTGGGAGAGGGAGGCAGCCTGAGGCTGTCTGAGGAAATCAGTCAGTACTCTAACGCTCCAAACGGCTGATGCCCAGGCCTTGCCTGCAAGGGGCTTGAAGACTTTCACCCAAGAGAGAAGGCATACTTTCTGTTCTCACTATCAGAAATGCTGTCAGGCACATAGTAAGAGTTATGTAATAGGAAGCAATAGTTTCCGGCCATTTCCCCATCCTTCTGTTATATAAGAATCATGCCAAGATGAAGTGGCCAACGTCTAAGCCACAGAGATGCAACCCTGTCAAGTAAATTTATAGTTCAGACTTCCTTTTCTTCTTCTTGTTCTTCTTCTTTTTTTTTTAGCAAGTACTCCCCACCCCCTGGGTCCCTGCCCTCAGGCTTTCCCAATATGCCAGCTTCCAAGTTGTTGTTTTATTCTCATTAGGTGGACCTGTTCCATTCATGAAATATATATATATATATATATATATATATATATATATATATACATATGAATATATATATACTTTCATTCATTCACAGATGTATTCATCCGTGAATTTATTCACCCTACTAACCAGTCATGAAAAAAGTATTTCATTCACCATGCAACAATCATTTCTTACCATATACAAGATTCCGCAATGATGTGGTTGAAAGAGAATAAGCTTCAGATAATGAATCTGGGTCTTCTAGGTAGGTGGCTCGGAGCAAAGGGCTTAAGTTTTCTGAGCATCTTCAGTGATGTGATCTAAGAAAGTCACCCTAGTGGTGATTATGGGAGGGTTAGAGACGATGAAGGCAATGCATCTCCCAAAGGCCCCTATTGGTTTTTTTTATTATTATTATAACATAAATTTGATGTCAAGATAGCTAAAATGAAAAAGACAAAGCCGGGCGGTGGTGGCGCACGCCTGTAATCCCAGCACTTGGGAGGCAGAGGCAGGCGGATTTCTGAGTTCGAGGCCAGCCTGGTCTACAGAGTGAGTTCCAGGACAGCCAGGACTACACAGAGAAACCCTGTCTCGAAAAACCAAAAAAAAAAAAAAAGAAAAGAAAAAGACAAAAGTCTCAGCTCTTGGGGAACTGGAGTGAGGGCTCAAGGGTGAAGAGCGTTGACTGTTCTTCCCGAAGGCTTTGGTATGATCTTTGCTGCTCACCCAACACATAACAACCATTTCTAACTTCAGTCTCAGGGTATCTAATGTCTTTTTCTGGCCTCCTTGAGCACAAGACATATGGTGCACAGCCATACATGAGACAAAACACCTTGTACATACATCCACACACCAAAAAAGTACATTTAAAAAAATTTAAATCTATCAACAAACTAAGCACCAATAAGCATCTAAGAAAAAAAAAAACTGGCATCAAGCATGATAATAAAAGTCTATCTCTAGCTTGGAGAAGAAGGCAAATAGATCACCCTCACCATTTTTATTCTGCACTTCACTAGAGGCCATAGACTGTGTCTGCCATAGGTAACAAGAGAACTAAAGAGAAAATATATTTAAAATGAAAGAATTAAAATGTCATTACAGATGACCTGATGATACATGAAGGGTGCTTACAGAAACTGCTAGGCTGAGAAACTCTTGGAATTAAGGAATGAGTTTACTAAGGGCAGAGGAGGAGAGTAAAGTGTTTTAAACACAATAACAAATCGTATCTCTGTATCCCAGCAACAAACAGCTGTAGGTGGTGTTTTTAAAACAATAGCTATAATAACAAAACACATGAGGTACCCAGCGATAAAGCTGAACAATTATGTAGAAACTATACATTAAATTTGCCATTAAAAATATCTGAATGAGTCCACAACTAACGTTTATGGACTGAAAGAAAGATTGAATAGTCTTACAATGACCATTTCTTTTAAATTGATTAGCAGAATAACGTAATTCCGACATTAGCTTGGCAGAATATTTTCAACTAGAGATGGAAACAGGGAAAGCCTGAGAATGGGAGTGGACTAGTACCCTGGAGAAAGGCCTGTGCTCAAAATGTCCCTGGTCGGGGCCTAGACAGACAGCTCCAAAGTTAAGAGAGTTTGCTGCTCTTGCAGAGGAACAGAGCTCAGTTGCTAGTACCTACTTGCCACCTCACAACAGTCTCTAACTCCAGTTCTGGGAAACACAGTACCCTCCTCTGGTCTCCATGGGAAATGCATGCACATGGTGTTCTTAACATACATGCAGGAAAAATTTTCATACACAAAAACTGAAAATAAGCAAATATCTTTAATTCTCCTAGTGGGATTATTTGTCATGCAAATTGACAAATCTATTCTAAAGTGTAAACGGAAAAGTCAAAGCACCTAGAACAGCAAAAGCAGTGTTGTCAAGCAGAACATAGTTGAATATGAAGACAAGCAATATCTGAATTAAAGGGTGGTGGTAAGATTACAATAACACAGTGTTGTAATGCAGTGTAAAAGCCAACGGCAAAAGAACAGTCTTTTCAACACTGGTGCTAGAACAACTAGATATTTATAAGAAAAATAAAATAACATACTGAATTTGTAAATGTCTTAAAAGAGCATGCATGAGGAAAATTTTATAGCATTAAGGTTCAAAAAGCTTTTCATGAAGAAGAAAAGTGTAACACCAAGAAAAGTTGGCATTGATGTTAGATCTCATCCAAATTGAAACTCTTACTTTTCAAAGACGTCACCAAGAAAATGAAATGGCAACTAAAAAAAAAAAAAAAGAAAGAAACAAAGAAAGAAAACCTCAGTCGGGCGGTGGTGGCACACGCCTGTGATCCCAGCACTCTGGGAGGCAGAGGCAGGCAGATTTCTGAGTTTGAGGCCAGCCTGGTCTACAGAGTGAGTTCTAGAACAGCCAGGTCTATACAGAGAAACCCTGTCTCGAAAAAAACCAAATAAAAAAAAAAAACAAAAACAAAAACAAAAAAAACACCTCACATATCTGACAATGAACTTGAGTGTAAAACATACAAACAACTTTGCAGGTCAACAGCCCTGAACCCCACAAAAGAATGAGCAGAGCATTTGAGTTGGGTTGACACCCCACAAAATAAAATCTACAAATAGCCAATATGCACTTGTAAATGTACTCAGAAATAAGGTATAATGCTCATATTAAAATAACAATGAGACACTACTATAGATCCATTAGAGAATCTGAAATTAACAAGAGAACAATACTAACCGGTGTCAAGGAAGAAAACCGCAACCTCACACATTTCTGGTCAAAGTGTAAAATGGCATTATCACCTTGGAGAACTGTTTGACACCATAAAGCTTTGCGCATGAGCAGTCCTATAAGCTCCATTATAATAGACAGGAACGCAAGTGTCCTTCCTTAAGTGAGGAAGTCGACCCAGAGCACTAATGAGGAATGAACGATGAGCCATGCAGTGGGAAGGAGCAGTCTGCACAGCAGGAGAAGTCAAGCGTGAAAGAGTAAGCGCCTCACAGTTTTATTAGGATGAATCACTGGCGAGGCCGTTCTGTAGAGCCAGATCAGTAGTCGTACAAGACAGGGAACGACTAGGAAGGGAACAAGTGGATCTTCCAAAGTAATGGAAATACTCTTAGCCATCATTGTGGGTATGTGGACACATTTTCAAAACTCATCATGGTACCTCTAAAAAAAAAAAAAAAAAAAAAAAGATGAATTCTTACATGAAATGTTCCCTCAAGGGTAAAAAAAAGTACTTTTTAAGAGGAGGGAAAGGATGTTTGGTATGTTACGGCATTGAGCCCAAGGATCTATACATTTCTAATCCCACAGTTCAGAAAGAACTGAAGGATCTATCGAGAAACTTTAAGCTGGTGGAAGGTTCAACCACAAAAGTCCTCTAAATAGACCCTAAGAACATGAGCTGAGATAAAGCGCTGAGCTCGACATCATCTGCCACAAAACAGACAGCTCACTCAGAAGGAAGCTTTGAAAAAAAAAAAACTTCACAAAGTTATAGGCCGAGCTAGGACAAGAAAAGGATGGTGCCAAGTCCAGGACCGGTCATAGCAAGCAGCCACCATCACACTGGGTAGACGCTCAACAGAAACTACCGGAGGAGGTGGTGGGGAAAGAGGCCCAGTTGAACCATGGCCTGGCAGGCCAGCAGCAAATACACCAAATGCCCTGACCTCTCTCCCCATCTGTCCTTCTCTGACCTCTAAAGCAGCTAGAAGCCAGAGAGCTTGAAACTCGGATGACACAGCAGCTAGTCTCATCATCCGTCCTGAGGCAGAGCAGGTGACAGAGGGCAGAAAATAGATCTGGAGGCAAACCAAGGTTCTCCAGCACAGATCCAAGACGTTTTTCAGAATTCAGTGAGCTAAGCACTGACTCATTTTTTTTATTTGTGCATATACCTGGAGGACATATATAGGCAGGGAAGAGTCATAAGATATTTTTATAAAGCAATTGTCCATCTTTTGTTTATTAAATCTGTCACAAAAACCCCATGAGCAAGGAAGATTGAGGATTGTGGCCTCAAAATATAGGTCAAGAATGAAAAGCTTATAGAACATGTTGGTAATCCCAGTAAACAGAGCCAAGAAGACCCTTTCTCTCAAAACTGAAAGGAAAAAGAGGAATAAGGGAAGAGAGAAAAGAAAGGGGAGAAAGAAAGGGGGAGAAAAGGAGGGAGGGAAGAAAAGGAAATCTTGGAGAAAGGAATAGCCAAGACCAAATACCAACAGCCAACAATGGAAGGAGCCATGCATCCTGATGTCCACATGGCTATCCAACCTGATCGATTTCCTGATCAAATGAAAATGAAGAGCTGAGTATTCCACAATCACCCTGCTAGGCTATTTGCTTGAAGACACCAAAGACTCTCTAAGAATGGACAGAAGAGTCAAACGTCTAATCTGCTCATACCACCCGACGTCTTGACCTACATGATAATCAGCATGCTAACTGTAAAACATACAGCTGACTAGTTCTCACCTCTAACCCTCCTCTGTTCCCCCATTGGCATAGAAGGCCCTCTGTGCCTTAATCTCTGTTAACACCTCCAAATATATTACCCCCAAAATTCCCTGCAACTTACGAGGAAACCAGAACTCATAACCCAGAACTGTCCTACCTACTGACCATTCCATAACTCTTAACTCCTGGCTGCTCTTTTCTGGCCTTGGGTTCAGTCCTCAGGATTTCATCTAGTGATATTGATTGCTTCGAGTCTTAAAAGAGCAAGTAAGCAGATATCTTCCAGTTAAGGATATTTGTTCCAAGTGAAAGCATCTACATGAAGAACAGCACAGACCATTGTAAAGATAAGCACAGTAGAGTTTCATCACACAGCACCATGCAGACCCACATGAAGGGGTGAACTGTTCTCAGGATTTGAACTTTTTTTTTTAACATGAACCACAAATGTATTTCAAAAGTCAGGTACAATGTGTTGTGAACTTCAAATATAAATTATGGGTCATGCCAACTACAAAAATGCCCGGCACACTTATGAGCAAATAACTTGGTACCCACATCTTCTGTTTTAAACACTGTTTTATTATTTCTCTCTATTTTCAAATTCTAAAAAAAAAACTCTTTCTATGATTTTCAGCACACACACACACACAAACACACACACACATATACATACACACATTAGTAGAGTAAAAACTTTCAATGGGTTAGAAAACAGAAAAGCCAAATAACCTTAGAGGAAAACTTGATTTGTCTGATTTATCAAAATTTTAGGAGCATCATTATCTAGAAAATAGACATAAAAAATATACTCCCTAATCTTAAAGAATTGAGAGGATCTAATATGGCAGTTCTATCTTCAAGAACCAAAAACATCTAACAAAATAAACCCAACACTAGGAATAAGAAGCTCTTTTTTGAGTTGTTGGTCAGGGTTATCCAAGAGACTCCCAAAACATTACAGACTATTGCAATTGCATTTGGTCATACCCTAGGCATGGAAGATAAATCCCTATTGCTAAAGAAATCATGAACTTAAGACACAGAGCCCAGAGGCTCCTGCACTAGAACCAACCTGAATGCTACCAGAAGGTGCCATACGGGCTTCCAACGGAGGGAAATAATTAACCGTCCTAGGAACCCCTATAAATACCAGTATGGCACAAAAACCTAAGGGAGCAGCAGTGGCGTGATTATATTGTTAGTAGCCAACTGCTCTCTAATTGGAAAGCCCAAACAACAAGAGGGAAACCATGCCTGGTCTGAAAACTTAGTCTACTACCCAGAGCTAGCAAATTCATGGATCTTGAAGACAAACCTACAACCACGGCTTTGGTAAACGAGCATAATCCCTAACTACATTTCAAATCGTTATACCCTCAGATAAATGTAGTCCTTCCCCATCACTAAGGAAATTTCTCTTTGCAACAAATCAAGACAGAAAACTACAACACATTGAATTCAGAGTTGTGGAGCCCAGTCCCAATGGTTACATCTGCAAAATAACTACCATACCTAAGGCTCAATAACATTATAGAAGAGGAGTTGGAAAGATTTTAAGAGGCAAAGAATCAGGGAATTTACTGTAAGACTGTGTCTTCTAGTAACATCAGAAGTTACTTCCATAAAGACTTGCTGATATAACTTAAAATGAACTAAACAAAGATGACAACAATAAACAGGTCAAAGTGGGCAGGGAAAAGTTAAGGGGACCTCAACATACACAAAGAACTATAGGCAAATAAGGAAGCCGAAAGTAGGAGAAATAGTCTTACCCAAGGAAGAGCACACCAATTGATTATCCAGTATCAACAGTCAGCCTAAAAATATACGCATACCGATATGCATGTAACAACAACTAATGGGGAAAGGGGAGACATGGGTTTGAAAGAAAGCAAGAAAGGGGTGTATAGAATGGTTTGGGGATAGGAAAGAGAAAGGGGGAAATGATGCAATCATAATCTCAAAAAATGTAAATAATAAAAAAAAGAATTGTATCATGTCTACTTAATAAGTACTAAAGCTATTCACTAAACAAATCTGATAAAGGAGACTTTATAAGTCATGGAAAAAGCCAAAAAAAATCAATTATTTGCCCAAAGTTATGAGAAATATCAGAATGAAACTCTTAAATTGAGTTCTCAGCTCTGTCCACAGAAGCGTTTTCTCACCTGGAGGCCCTTTTGGGTGGGAAAGAATGGAAATGGGAGAGGTATCATAAAGAGTAGGGATCTGAATCTCACCACGCGTAAGTACCTTCCCCCAAGTACAACAGCCACTAAGGCAAGGCTTAAGAAGTCATTGCCGGCTGGGCGGTGGTGGCGCACGCCTGTAATCCCAGCACTTGGGAGGCAGAGGCAGGCGGATTTCTGAGTTCGAGGCCAGCCTGGTCTACCGAGTGAGTTCCAGGACAGCCAGGGCTATACAGAGAAACCCTGTCTCGGAAAAAAAAAAAAAAAAAAAAAAAAAAAAAAAAAAGAAGTCATTGCCAACGAAGCTTTGCATGGCTCATCACCCCCCTTGTTATGATGAACTCTTCTTTTAAGAGCTAGGACATAAGCACCCATCTTTGTGATTTCTCTCTCCAAGCCATATATGGCACCACGGAGACAGGAGGTGCTGATGAAAGCCATCACTTAGGTTGAGCTTCTGGCTTACCTAAACTGACCAAAGATGCTGATGTCACTGTTCATCGTGAGCCACCCTGCTCAGCTCTTATTCCATCTCGAGAACGGCATCAGCTCTGGGAGCCTTATTTTAAAGGAAGGGAGGCGAAATATTTGTTATAGTCTCCCAAATCACGCCAATATCTCTAAGCAGGATGTGTGCATGTCTTTCTAGTGTTCGATTTCTGCTAGTGTTGTTGACTTTGAAAGGTCACTGATTCATTCAGCCATGTTTTTACATAACTACTCTAAGAGCTTGGGATCGATTGGTAAATAAACCTGGCAAAAAAAACCCTTACCCTGAAGTAGGCTACAGGATGAGAAGTGCTTAGAAAAGAAAAATAAAATAGGGGATAAGTCTGGGATAAGGATCCAGTTGTAATTTTAATTAAAGGAAAATAAGTTTCATTGATGAGCTGGTGTTTGAGCAAACCCAAATGAGGTCAAGGTTAACCAAGTGCATATGGAGGTAGGATATTGTCAGAGTGAGAACAGATGCTGGGAAAGACCCCAGATGGAAACAAAGCTGAACTGCTTGAAGGACAGAAGCCACATGTGTGTGTGGTATGAGAAGAAAGCCTGCGGGAGAAACAGAAGTGGATGAGGTCAGAGGAGAGAGCGCCTGGGTCTCATAGGATCCAGTAAGCCGTGTCGGGTTAGCGGCTTTGCCTCCGTGTGACATGGGAAGGTGTTTCTTTAAAATACTCACCCTAACTGCCACTGATTGCAGAAGGTAACACACAGACCATGCTGTCACGCCGGTGAGAAATGAGGATGACTTTGACTAGTGTCAGCAGTAGGGCAAGAAAGGTGTGGCAAAGCATTTGGTATCTTACACCTCGTTGGCTACCTGTGGCACACATTCCTAATTTAGAGATATTAAAAAGGTGATTGTATTTTTGTTTCAAGGAAGTAGAGTATTTTAAAGTTGATATCAAAGGTTCCTGGAGATTAGAAATGAGGATGAAAGACAGAATCCAACAAGCATCCAATGCTTGAGATCCAAGCAATAAGAAGCTAAGAAAAGGGGGGCTAGAGAGTGGCCAGTAAGGGAGTGGAGAGATGGCTCAGAGGTTAAGAGCACTGACTGCTCTTCCAGAGGTCCTGAGTTCAATTCCCAGCAACCACATGGTGGCTCACAACCATCTATCTGTCATGGGATCTTATGTCCTCTTCTGGTGTGTCTGAAGATAGCTACAGTGTACTCATATACATAAAATAAATAAATAAATCTTTAAAAATGAAGATAAGGGACCAGCCAGGCCTGGGTCAGAGTGCAGCATGAGACGTTTCAAGTGAAGAGACTATGTTGGCAGTTGATGTCTGAGGTCAGGAGAGGAATTTAAGGCAGAAGTGAAAGGTCATTATTACATTATTAGTACAAAGTCATGGGACTTAAATAATCAAAGACTAAGTAAGAATTAATGACAGAAGTAATGCAGAAAAAAATTAAAAAACAAAAACCAAGCAAACAAACAAGAAAACACAGAGGGGAATCTTCAGTCTGTCTGCAGAAGAACCCTGGGAGGAAATAAATAAATAAATAAACAACACAGGAGACTAAGAGATTAGCAGTGCTATGGGGTGAAACAATGTAGAGAATGAGAAAAAAGCCAGCCTGGATGTGTTTGGACACGGAAAATGACCCATTTCTATACTTGTAAAATAGGCGTGTCAGTGATAACATCCAAAATAAGAGTAGGGTTAATTTGGAAATAACCAAGCAAAGAGATGCTGGGAGTGAAAAGGATTAGAGATGGAAAGAAATGAGAACCACATAAAATACTGCAGTCTCTATCACTTAATCTGTTTCTTCACAAGCTGTGCCATGTAGGAGAGGTTGACAGTGGTTCTTTAGAAGTCAGTGTAATCGCGTTAAGAGGGGTTACAAAGCAATTCTGCTTGGAATTCTAAGGTCCCTGTCATTTAATTGGTACTCACTATGCCCCATTCGTTGACTCATTCAGTGCTGCAAAATCTTCCTAACAATACTGTGTCCCAGTTTTCCAGCTGCTCAATATAGGTGCCAACTTGAGGACACATGAGGCCACACCCCTCGTCAAGTGTGAAGCCAGGCCAGCCAGATGTAAAGATGTGTCAGCTGCTACCGCACTCAGTTTTTTAAAATGATATGTTTGTATTTGTGTATGTGTGTGTGTGTGTGTGTCTTGTATGTATGCATGTACATATGTATGTATGTACAGTTACCTACAAAGGCCAAAAAGAGGTTGTCAGATACCCTGGAATTGGAAGTTAGTGGCAGGAGTGAGCTGCCCCAGAAGAGCAGAAGGCACTCTGAACCACTGAGCCCCCCAAAAACTCAATATTTAAATATGCAAAAACAAATAAAAAAAGCCAACGTAAACAAACCACAGGTAGCCAGGCCAGCAGGTTTCAGACCTCCCATACTAAGCCAGGATCCTCCCAGTCCTGCAACTCATTCATCTTTCCTAAAGGAAGCAGGGAACGCGGGGAGCCACCCAACAGTGACCGCGGCTGCAACGTGCCATTCCTTTCAAGGTTAGAATCTGTGTTCACACCCCGTGCACATAAATGAAGCTGAACGTTGGATAGCCAACATGGCTGGACATCCTGTTCTCAGATGAGGAAGCAGAGGCTCTAGGGAAGTAGAAGAACTTCCCTGGGGGCATAGCCAGACACAACGTCTAGGTCTCCAGATCCGTGTGTAGTCATCTGTGGGGTTCTTTGTGCCTGGGGGAAGCATCAAGCAAATAAATGGTCAGAAGCCTGCTTCAGACACAAAGCCAACCATCTAAGGAGGACGAAGACAACTGATGGTGGGGCCAGGAAACAACTGGGTGGACAAGACTCTGATCTGTAAAAAAAAAAGGAGTACATGTTTGGGGACAAGAAGAGAGAAGCATGTCATGTCCCACTGGAGTTCAGAGGGAGCCCAAGCCACGTGCTGCCACCTTGGGCAAGACCAAAGGGATGTGGAACTTACGTCTAAAACCCAAGAAAGTTCCAGCCAAAACAGGCTAAGGCAGTCCTTTTGGTTAGCCCTCCGTCTGTGTCAGCCTCTAAGCTACATGAGCCTGAGGCAAATGTACCTTCCCTCTTCGAGTGTGGCTAATAAGGAGGTAAAAGTATAAGCTAGGCGGGCTTTGAGAAGAGATTTAAATGAAAATACCCACAGCGGACCACCTGGCTCTGAGAAATCACTCAGGGAGGGGCAGTGATTGTGACTAAAGGTGCCAGGAAAAGGGAGAAACATGTAGATTTCTCACCACCCCTTCTTCAATCCAGTCTTCGCAATTCTCCCAGGACCCAGTTTTGCAGCCAACTGTTAGGAATCTCCTTAAACAGCATAACTTTAAGAAACTGAAGCAGCCCTGGGCAGCACAGCGTGCAGCCCAACGGTGCTCCCTTTGCTCACTTTGCTGCTGCTTAGAAGTTTCTGTAACGCAGGTCTCTCATAGTCTAGATAAACTTCACCAATGACACGGTGTGGGTCTCACAGAGACTTGGCCCTGGGAACAGAAGGGAAACCAACTGAGTTTCTTGAAGGTTTTAACTTGCCCCTCTTTGTCCCAGACTGGACCAACAGCCTTCACCCAAGCATCCCTATCATATCCGCCAGGGGGTGGAAGGGGTCCTGGATTGATAACCTCCCCTCCAGCACTAGATCCGAGGGCATCATGAACACTGCTTTAAATTTCAGAAGGAACTGATCCAAACATTCACAGCTTTATTATAAACAGGAAAAAATGTAAGTCCTACACAACTCCCCTCTCCCCCACTGTTCTCTCTGTCCTTCTCCCTCCCTCATTTCCTCCCTCTCTCTCCCTTTAAAGTTCTGCATTTCTCTGTGCACATTCCTCCCTAGGCTCTTGCTCTGTCAGGACCCATTATCCATTCTGTGTAGTAATCTGTGTATCATCATCCTGAATTCAGAAGAACTCTGGCAAAGCAGAAGTAAGGTATCATCCATTAACATGGAAAATACTTGAATATTTAAGAATACCTCTGCTTTGGTGGTTCCTCAGGAAATTGGGCACAATACTACCAGAGGGTCCTGCTTTACCACTCCTAAGCATATACCCAGATGATTCTCTAGCATGTAATAAGGACACATGCTCCACTTTGTTCATAACAACCTTATTTATAATAGCCAGAAGCTGGAAAGAACCCAGATGTCCCTCAATGGGGGAATAGATACAGAAAATGTGGTACATTTACACAATGGAATACTACTCAGTTATTAAAAACAATGAATTCATGAAATTCTTAGGCAAATGGGTAGAACTAGAAAATATCATCCTGACTGAGGCAACCCAATCACAAAAGAACACACATGGTATGCACTGACTGATAACTGGACATTAGCCCAGAATCTTGAAATACCCAAAACACAATTCACAGATCAAATGAAGCTCAAGAAGAAGGAAGAACAAAGTATGGATATTCTGGTCCTTCTTAGAAGGGGGAACAAAATACCCACAGGAGGAGATACTGAGACAAAGTGTGGAGCAGAGACTGAGGGAAAGACCATCTAGAGTCTGCCCCTCCTGGGGATCCATCCCATATATAGTTACCAAACCCAGACACTATTGTGGATGCCAACAAGTGCTTGCTGACCGGAGCCTGATATGGCTGTCACCTGGGAGGCTCTGCCAGTGCATGACAAATACAGAGGGGAACACTCTCAGCCAGCCATTGAACGGTGCACAGGGTCCCCAATGGAGGAGCTAGAGAAAGGACCCAAGGAGCTGAAGGGGTTTGCAGCACCTTAGGAAGAAAAACAATATGAGCCACCCAGTACCCTCAGAGCTCCCAGGGACTAAACCAACCAAAGAGTATACATGGAGGGATCCATGGCTCCAGATGCATATGCAGCAGAGGGGAGCCTTGTTGGACATCAAAGGGGAGAGAGGCCCTTGGTCCTGGGAAGGCTCGATGCTGCAGTGTAGGGGAATGCCAGGACAGGGAAGTGGGAGTAGGTTGATTGGGGAACAGGGGGAGGAAAGATGGTTTATGGGATTTTTTGAGGGAGGGGAACCAGGACAGGGGACAACATTTGAAATGTAAATAAAGAATATATCTAATAAAAATAACCAGAAGCTGGAAAGAACCCAGATGTCCCTCAACGGAGGAATGGATACAAAAAATGTGATATATATACACAATGGAATACTATTCAGCCTTTAGAAACAATGAATTCATGAAATTCTTAGAGAAATGGATGGAGCTGGAGAACATCATACTAAGTGAGGTAACCCAATCTCAAAAGAATACCCATGGTATGCAGTCACTGATAAGTGGATATTAGCCTAGAATCTTGGGACACCAAAGACACAATCCACATACCAAATGATGTCTGACAAGAAGAAAGGAATGGACACTAGTGCTAGAAAGGATCAAAGCATCAGTGTAGGGGAATAACAGAACAGGGAAGGGGGAAGGGGTGGATGAGGGAGCAGGGGGAGGGAAAAGGGCATGTGGGACCTTAGGGGGGTGGGGAAACAAAAAAAGGGAAATGAAATGTAAATATAGAATATATCCAATAAAAAAAGAAAAAGAAAAAAAAAGGTTAAAAAAAAAAGAATTTTCTGATGCTGTAGAGATTTTATTTTGAAAAATCAAAATGACGTGTGTTTGATCTTGGGTTCCAGGAAAAGAAATAAATCAGAACTTTCTCTTTCAAAAAATAAAAAAATTAAGAAAAATAAAATAAAAATAAAAATAAATAAATAAACAAACAAACAAACAAACAAACAGAATCCCTCTGCCTATCAAGGAAACAAATAACCCAGTTTTAAAATAGGGTACAGATCTAAACAAAGAATTCTCAAAAGAGGGAACTCAAATGGCTGAGGAACACTTAAAGAAGTGGTCACCATCCTCAGTCATCATAAAAATGCAAATCAAAACTACTTAAAGAATTTATCTTACACCCATCAGAATGACTAAAATCAATGAAAACAAATGTCTGGCTTATGCTGGCAAGGATGTGGAGTCAGGAAAACATTGATCCATCGCTGGTGGGACTGAAAACTTGTAGAGTCACTATGGAAATCAGTGTGGCTGTTCCTCAAGAAGATGGAAATCAAGTTACTTCAAGACCTAGCTATACCATTCGTGGGGCTATACCCAAAGGATGCTTCATCTCATCACAGAGACACTGATCAACTCTGCTCATTGCTACTCTGTTCATAAGAACTGAAGTTGGAAACCACCTAGATATCTCTCATAAGATGAATGGTAAAAGGAAATATAGTGTGTTTACATAATAGACTATTTACTCGGTCAACACAAAACTGAAATTATGAAATTCACAGGTAAATGGCTAGAACTAGAAAAAAAAACTGAGAGAATTGATCCAGACCCAGAAAGGATACATTCACTTATCTAGAGATTATCTGTGAAGTCAATCATAACCAAGCTACAACCCATAGAACCACAGAGGTCAGGTGTAGATTAAGGGGCTGGGGGTGGAGTGGGATAGATAAATATCCTTAGGAAAGGGAAATAGAATAGATAATTATGGATAGATGGGATGAGGGGAACTGGAGTGGGAAGGCCAAGTTGGGAGCAGAAGGGAAGAGGAAGACAAGGGAAGGGGCACAGGGAGAGACAGTTAAATTAAGGGCCATTTGAGAGACAGTAGGAAAACCTAATGTGGTAGAAGCTTCCTAAAATATACACAATATGAAGGCAATCTAAATAAAATTGCCAAATACTAGGGGAGACAGAACCCCCAACTAGACATCACTTATCACAAATGAAGCTTCTGGTACAAGGAATGGGTAACATATAATTTATTTATTGGTGAAAGGGGTTCCATTGGCACCCCCAGAAAACCCAGGCTGTTGCCAAGACTATAGGACGTTCTCCACAAACTGACGTCAAAGCCCCATTGCTGAAGACAACACCTACACAATCCATCAAACATGGAGAAGTTGAGCTGGTACCTACATAACGACTTCACCCCTGTGCTACCTTCTTTAGTACAGCAAGGTACTCTCCATGCTACCAAAGGAGAAACATAAACCCCAAGCCAACCACAAACCCTTTGATCGACAATGGTGCCCTGCCTGCAAAATATGCTAGCGCAGTGGTAGCACAAGGCTTGTGGGAAAAATCAATCAACATCGGACTTGACTTATGACTCACTCCATGAGAGAGAACCCATACTGGACACTGCTTAGGTGACCAAGAATCTGAGACTAGATAGCCCAGGGACATAAGAGAAAACCAAACACTACTGTTCTAAAAAAGGGGGTGGGAGGGAGGGAGAGAGGGAGGGGGGGGAGGAGGGAGGGAGGGAAAGAGGGAGGGAGGGAGGGAGCGAGGGAGGGAGGGAGGGAGGGAGGAAGGAAGGAAGGAAGGAAGGAAGGAAGGAAGGAAGAGAAAGAAAGAAAGAAAGAAAGAAAGAAAGAAAGAAAGAAAGAAAGAAAGAAAGAGGAAGGAAAGATGGAAGGAAGGAAGGAAGGAAGGAAGGAAGGAAGGAAGGAAGGAAGGAAGGAAGGAGTAGCAATAAAATTACTCCAACTGGCATCCTGCTATGCTATATTCATAGATCAGCACCTTGTTTAGCCATCATCAAAGAAGCTTCCTCCTGCACCAGATGGGAACAAATACCCACAGCCAGATAACATACAGAGTGAGATTCTGGGACACTCAACTCTAAAGAGGATGTCTCTATCAAATCCATGCTAATGGAATTCTGCAGAAGGGCAGAAAGAGCATAAAAGCCAGAGGGCATGAAGAATACCAAGGAATCAAGACCTTCAACAGGATCACACATATGAACTCAGAAACTGAGACAGCATGCACAGGACCTGCACAGGTCCTAGACGAAGTCCTAGAGCAGAAGCACAAATGGATACACACCCCATCCTGACCCAGAAGCAATCTCCAATTATAGGCACTTACAAATGAAAAATAAGTTTCCTCCAAAGGGAAGCAAAATACTCCTAAGAGTAGGCCGCATGCCCAGCAGTAGATGAACAAAAAAATGAGCTCACTGATATCTTTGAAGGTTCTAGTCTCATAATGCCATGTCAGGACATTGTTTTTATCTTATTTTTCTAATTTTATTTAATTTATATTTTCATCAATTTTCAACCCTATAGATCGTAGATACATAGATGGTAAATAGATTATAGATATTTCAGATATATATATGTATATATATATATATATAATTATATATATATATGAAAACATTAAACCAGTTTAGTATTTTGGGGATTTCTGAGTGTGCCAACAAGTAGACCTTTGCATATATGTCCCTTGTGCCTTTACCTGGGCTATTTTGTTTGTTTGTTTAGTCCTACTCTGATGTATTGGGTTTTGTTTTATTATTAGAACTGTTCATTTTGTAATGAGAGACAGAAAGGGGGTGGATCCAAATGGAAGGGGAGGTAGAGAGGGACTGGGCGGAGAAGGCAGGGAAACATAATCAGGATATATTACATGAGAAAAAATTCATTTTCAACAAAAGGGAAAGTTTATGATATAACACACACACACACACACACACACACATATATATATATACATATATACATTGTTCTTTGAGATAACTCAGTCTTACAAACCTATAAAATACAATTTTACTAAAAATCATTTATTTTTGTTTTTGGGGTTTTTTTTGTTTTTGTTTTTGTTTTTGATTTTATTTTCGAAACAGGGTTTCTCTGTGTAGTCCTGGCTGTCCTGGAACTCACTCTGTAGACCAGGTTGGCCTCGAACTCAGAAATCCGCCTGCCTCTGCCTCCCAAGTGCTGGGATTAAAGGCGTGTGCCACCACGCCCGGCCTAAAAATCATTTAAATAAATTTACCTTTAAAAGAGGGTAAAAGAGGGTAGAGCTAGCCTGCTCTTGGTCACATAGTAATAAAGGACTCTATTCCTAATGTGTAAAAAAAAATCCTTCTGCCTAACTGCTGAGTATAATCTTATTTTTAGAGATATGAAAACTATGCTCAAATTAATTATGTTGTTTGAACATCTCTGTCAAGTCCACTAAAAACCACTAAATTGTGTGTTATAAATGAGTGAGTTACAGAAGATAAAAAGGATTTCACAATAAAATTTCACTTTTGTTATTTCATAATTTGCTTTCCAGTCCGGGTCTCACTGTGTGGTTTTGGAAGGCCTGAAACTGTAAATTAGAGTGATCTTGAACTCAGAGAGAGCCACCTGCCTCTGCCTCCTGAATGCTAGAATTTCAATAAATTTTTCAATAGGAGAAAGAATACTGGATTTGCCCTGGAATCTTGGTTTGACTCCCCGCTGTGCAATCTGGCGTATCTATGTTACTGTACATTTCCCATGACCCCTCTCCCTTCTTTGTGACTCCATTTCCTCATCTGCAAATTGGGTTAAAGCAACATCTCCTACAAACGGGCAGTTAGGAAGAATTATTTTTAAAGTAATTCAGCAGTTCCCAGGATATACAAAGCAATGTATATGGGTAGTGTTCTGTTTTAGGCTCTGCATTCCAATTATTGTTCGGTGTTGTGGTTAAGTGCCTGATTCACATGAAGTGAAGATGATCTCTCTGTGTTTGTAATTCGGCCAGGTACTAGCAAGGACATGAATGTAGGACGCTTCTGCTGGCAGGCTTTAGTCAATCAGAAGAAGACATGAAGGTTCCCAGTGACTTGGGTTGAGTTCTAGTCACCCCCTTGTAACATGGTAACCCTAAACGCAATTCCTTCCCATCTCCCCCCAAGATTCTGTTGTCTCAATCCAACTCGTAAAACTGACAGTTTCACCTCTTTTGAACTCAGATGGTTTGTTTCAAATATGATATAATTAATGCCGTGGATGTCTGCTTTTGTTTTGTTTTGTTTTGTTTTGTTTTGTTTTGTTTTGTTTTGTTTTGTTTTAAACTGCCATCTCTCACTCTCAGAAATGGGTTTTGCCCTCAAGATGGTCCAGGTGTCTCTTTTGCTCTTAAATCCCTCTTCTCCGGCTCCTCCTTGCTCATTCAACATACATCCAACACTAAAAACAGGAGAAGACTGAACCCAGCTCCCAATGAAAGGAGTAGCTGACCTCCGAGCCCAGTAGATCTTCTCTGTGCACAGCCTGGGGTATGAAGTCCTAGCTAGAGCCTGTTCCTTTCACTTTGGTTCCTTGCTGGGACACGGAGGATACATTCCTGGAGCTGCCTGCTCCCCAGGCCTTCCAGACAGACCCAGGGTGGGAAGATGGAGGTGGATGAGCCCAGAGCCAGCCAACCACCAACTCTAAAAGCCTCTACTGCCATCTACAGACCTGTGGAGGAATTCATTGGCAGAATGCCCAGGAGATGAGTTAGTTCCTCACAGCTGAAGTTTTAGGGCTCAGTCCCTGCAGCCCCTTTTCCTCCCAGTGAGGAATTCCAAAGTCCACCGAAGTAAGTGACTTCTATGACACCATGCCATCAGCCATAGCAGCTTATGTCCCCAGGACCCAGATTGGCTCTGCCCACCTACACTTCTTCCACTTGAAAATACAGCCACACTAACCTGCAGGAAATATTAATATATTTATGGGTCTGCATTAATATTAGCCTTTCATCCTAGAACTCAGGCCACAAGGCCAGCAATGCCCTTCAAGGACAAGGTTTTGACCTATTCATTTGAAAGTATTTGCTGGGTTTTGTTTTGTTTTGTTTTTTAGATATGAATATATAAGGTTTGTATACACACACACACACACACACACACCACACACACATACACACACACACACACACACACACACACACACACACCTATAATCCCAACACACAGGAAGTTGAGCCACCAGGTAGTGAGTTTGAGGCTAGATTGGGCTACAGCAAGACTCTGTGTGAGTGTGTGTGTGTGTGTGTGTGTGTGTGTGTGTGTGTGTGTATCAGAAAGACAGAGGTAGTGAAGTGGGAGGGAGAGAGGAAAGGAAGGGAAGGGAGAGAGGGAAGGAGACAGGATGGGCCCTGTTTATTATACTTTACAACATACTCTAAAGTTTTTGCCATTTACATGCTAAGTATATGCTCGATGGCATTTTCCAGTGACCCTGTTTCTCCTAAAATTGATACCTTTTTAAAAAGAATGCTGACTTTCAAAAGCGGCCAAACAGCATTTCTTGCCCAAATCAAAAATCTACCATAAGAATAAATACCCTGAAATACAAAATAATTGAAATATTACAATAAAATGAAAATAAAACTGTGTATAATACCTCTTTTTCCTATTTTGAAGGAACCATTGTTTACTAATGGCAAAGACAAGTCTCCCTCCCAGCTAAGCGTGGGACATGTGTGACAAAAATCTACCTGTAGGCGGCTTTCCTGTGTGGCCCCGCCTCTGTTGCTGGTATAGGTCATTTCACTCCACATCCATTTTCTCTGTTTCTAGACTCACTACTGAACTTGAGGAAGGGAGGGGAAAAAAGAAACCCTCTCACCAGGATCTTCTGTGTCGTAAGTCCTAAACCCAGGGACTGTGGGTTCTCTGCCAAATGGTGACAGCATCCTGCCCAGGGATGTGTCCAGCAGGCACATTTTCAAGTGACTGAGAGCAGTTGGCATTTTTTGTGCATTGCTCCAGCTGCACAGGTTGGCTGGTACATCTGTTGGGATGGAAGTGTAGAAATGTCATCTCGGGGAGGAGGGGAAAAAAAAAAAGAAATGTCATCTCTTCTTCTCAAATCCCCGCCCCAACCCCTCCCACAATCCCTTCCCTGATCCTCTTGTCTGCTTCCGGCAGGTGAGTGTCACCAGGCCGCTTGCTCAACTTTGGCCGACCCCTAGAGCAGATGTGGGGTCCCTGTCCCCAAATTCACCCGGCAGCATCTTCTTGTATGCCACTGACAACTGCATGGATGGGAGGGGCTATCTTAATTAAACAAAGAGGGTTAATGAGAAATTTACTCCTGAATGCTCAACTTGAGTGTCTGGTTTGAAAATATGCAGGAGTCTGCTTAAAGAATCAGACGGGAGCAAGCTAGTTATCCGATCACTATCCAAAACAGACTATCTCCTTCGCAACCTTAAAAGAAAGATTATTTTAAAACCAATTACCACATCTTACAGTCAATTAAAAACATTTAAATCAAAATAGGAGCAAAAAGAAGAAATGAAAAATAGATACCAGGGCTATTTTTGTTGTTGTTTTGTTGTTGTTGTTGTTGCTGCTGCTGTTGTTGTTGTTGTTGTTTTAATTTTGGACTTCATTTCTTTTTCTTGTCCATTTTTAATGATTTATTTTAACTGTATGTGCATTGGTGTTTTGCCCGCACATGTTTCTGTGTAAGGATGTCAGATCTCCTGGAACTAGAGTTAGACAGTTGCAAGTTGCCATGTGGGTGCTGGGAATTGAATCCAGGTCCTTTAGAAGAACAGCCAGTGCTCCTAACCACTGAGCCATCTCAACAGCCACTGTGAACCCCTGTGTGAATCTCTTCTCCCCATTCATTGTTCTTACTTTTTTAATTTTATACAAAAATGGTCCCATACAAAACATCCCGCTGTGCAGTATCTTTTTAAGCTAGCAATAAAATCAAACACCTTTCTAATCCTTCCAAGTTCCTATGTGACAACATTTGCGCTAAATATAGAACATGCTATTTACAAAAAGTTAGAGCCATTTGAAGAAGCTGGATATGGAGGCACATGCCAGGACACACAGATGCATGAGAATCAAGAGTTCAAGGTTATCTGGGGGGGAACTGGGAAAGGGGAAAGTCTTTGGAATGTAAACATAGAATATAGAAAATAAAAATTAAAAAAAAAAGAATGAAAAGCAAGAAAAAAACAAAAAAAAACAAAAAAAGAATAAATACAGAGATCCTCAGGCAGGAGAGAGACGAGAGAGAGAGAGAGAGAGAGAGAGAGAGAGAGAGAGAGAGAGAGAGAGAGAGAGAGAGAGAGAGAGAGAGAATCTCGAAACATATAACAATAAATGGGGTGATTCCAGCAAATTCCATTCATCTGAGTTCAGGGAATCCTGTAGAAGAGCATGTGGAAAGAGTAGAAGTGCCTGTAAGCATGGAAGTAGATAGAGGACTCCAAGAGCGCAAGACCCCATAAGTCAACTGCGGAAAAACTCATATGAACTCAGAGACTGAAGTGCCATGCACACGGAATGCACAGGATTGTACCAGGTCTTCTGCATATATATCATACCTGCCTGTTTAGTATGTTTATGGGAACCCTGAGCATGTGAAAGAGTAGGTCTCTGATTCCTGTGGCTTTCCTTTGGGGCTTTTTCCTTTTGTTGGTGTGTCTTGTTTAACTTTGATGTAATTTTAAAATTTGTATTATATTTTTTAAAAAAAAGAGTTCAAGGTTATCTTGAGTATAAAGTAAGTTCAAGGAAGTCTGGGGGTGCCATCGGGATCGTGTGCTGAGTGTTCTGAATGCTAAACATTCACTTGCATGTTCCTGTGAGTGTATGTATACACACACAGGCATGCGTGCTTGTGTAGGCCAGAGGTCTTCCACAGGTATTGGTCCTCCAGGGTCATCCACTGTATTTTTTGACACCGGCTTTCTCACTGAGACCAAGATCTTGCAGAATTAGCTAGATAGGCCGGCCAGCAAGCCACGGGAATTCTCCTATCCTTGCTTTCCTGGTACTGGGATAACAATTCCGTCCCACCACATCCACGTTTTTATGTGGCTGTAGGAATCAAATGCAGATCTGTGGGCTTGAGTGGCAAGCACTTTACCACCTGAGCTGTCTCTCCAGCATCCACTTATTAGCATATGTTAATTGTACCTAGTCCTGGGATTGCGTGTGATTGTCCCATACATCCCACAGCACACGCTGATCAAAGGCAGCCATGCTTTCCAACCCACCCCCACCCATTCAGGTCTAGGCCAGGTGATAGTCTACCTTCAGAGTGACTTTTGTGGCTTCCACACATGAGAGAGGACATACCCTACTTGTCTTCCTGTGACTGACTTTCCCAATGTCCTTCAGTTCCATACAGTTGCTGGAATAACAGGATGTCACTCCTTTCACATGCTAAATAATACTCTGCTGTATACATACCACATATGCTCTCTATCTATGCAGCTGGCATTCTGCCCTGTGGCCACTTCCATATCTTGGCTATTTGGAGCAGTGTCGTGATAAACCTGAACATGCAGCTGCGACACATCCATTGAATACTCACCTGTAGCAGGCAGATTTCTGAGTTCAAGGCCAGCCTGGTCTACAGAGTGAGTTCCAGGACAGCCAGGACTACACAGAGAAACCTTGTCTCGAAAAAAAACAAAAAATAAATAAATAAATAAATAAATAAATAAATATTCACCTGTAGCTTGAGAGGCTGGATCATATGGTAGGTCTATTTTTAGTTTCTTGAAGAAGGTCCATACAGTTCTTTATAATAGCTGTATCAATTTACATCCTTACCAACAAATGTCAGACTTGGTCAGATTTGGCTTCTTGCCCTGTCAACAATCTTTTTTGTTTTGTTTTATTTTATTTCTATTATTATTATTCACTGGTTATCTTATTTATTTACAGTTTCAAATGTTGTCCCCCTTCCTGGCCTCACTTTCTGCAACACCCTATCCCTTTCCTCCTCCCCTTTGTCTCTAAGAGTGGCCCCCACCTCCCCACCCACTCCTGCCTCATCCCTCTATTATCCCTCTATGCTGGGGCAACAAGCCTCCACAGGACCAAGGGCCTCCTCCCTCATTGATGTCAGATAAGGTAATCCTCTGCTACATAAGTAGCTGGAACCATTGACCTACCTATGGGAACTCTTTGGTTGGTGGTTTAATCCATGGGAGCTCTGGGGGGATCCAGTTAGTTGATATTGTTCTTCCTCTAGGATTGCAATCAATCCCCTTCAGCTCCTTCAGTCCTTCCCCTAACTCTTCCACTGGGGTCCCCAGTCTCAGTCCAATGGTTGGCTGTGAAAATCTGCATCTGTCTTAGTCAGATGCTGGTGGAGCCTCTCAGAGAACATACTGGGCTCCTGTCTGAGAGCACTTCTTGGCATCAGCAATAGTGTCAGGGTTTGGTGTCTGCAGATTGGATGGATAGATTCCCAGGTGGGGCAGTCTCTGCTCCGTGTTTTGACCCTGTATTTCCTTTATACAGGAACAATTCTGGGTTAAGAATTTTGAGATGGGTGGATGGCCCCAACCCTCCACTAGAGTCTGTGCCTATCTACTAGAGGTGGTCTCTTCAGGTTCTATCTCTCCTCTATTGGGTATTTCAGCTAATGTCATCCCCATTGGATCCTGGGAACTTCTTGCTTCCCTGGGGTCTGGGACTTTCTAGTGGTCCCCCTGCCCCCTCATTCCCCAACCCCCACTGCTACATATTTCTATTCATCCTCCTGACCTACTGAACTTCTCTCCTGTTAACAATCTTAAGTGTCAAGCTTGGAAAAAAAAAAAAAAACATTGAGCTAGATGTCAGGAGATCTGGGCTATATTCACACCTACTCAACTCCCCAGCCAAAGAATCATGGCTACAGGGCACATTTTATCTGAGCCTCAGTTTCCTAATCTGTACATTATGATATCACAACCTGCCTTGCCAAGTCTGAATTGAAACAACAAAAGAAACAATTATGCTTTATACAACCTTGGGAGATCACCATGAACATTGTTGAAGAGCCATTAATGGTGAGTCTTGACACTTTGAAATGCCTCGAATAATTATAAATAGGGAAGGAAATGCTGAACCCAGCTAATTTTAGAAACGGAGAAACTGACTTCCTGGGAAGTTAGACAGCTTACTTAAAGATTTCACTGTGACTCGGAAATCCAGCGAAAGCTAGAAGTCAGTGTTCAGATTCAGAGGACATCCCTGATATAACACCATCCTAGTATGTTAGTATGTGGGTAGTCTAGTTCCTTCCTATTTATTTCAAGCTCTAAGATTTGTCTTAAACTTCTCCCAACTTTCAGTGTTTCTCTTTGTCTCTTACAAGAACAAGGGCTTCCTGGAGGAGTAAGGAAAACAGTGAATTTGAGCTCAGCTTTTGCATAAACTGGGTGAGTTGCATACAGCTTTCTCTCCCCGACTCCCCCACCCCTGACCTAAAGTGGTCTGGAGAATTGATCACATCCCAGGAATTTGGAGAGCTGCCTAGGCTGGGAAAATTAGTTACAGAGTCACAGAGTGACATGTGCTGCCTGTCACATGAAAGTCACTTCCAGCTTGGAACTGATCTCAAATTCCTGCCTTCTGAATGGTGCTTCAGATGCCTGTGGGCAGTCACCGAAACAAAAAAGGAAGTCAGGAGGAAGGGACCTTCCAACACCCTGCCCAAGACCCCACAATCACCAAAAAAAAAAAAAAAATGGGAAGGAGCTCTAACCTAACCTTCCACACACCCTTGCTTGACAGCGAGGTTTAAGCAAAACTATCAAGTTCAATCTGTCCTCAATGGAGGTATTTACTTAACAGCACAGGGAGCCTTAAGCTTCGTCCCAGCACTTTTATAAACTATTCACATGGTATACAAGAGGGTGGGTGGGTTTCTTATATATTGGATATATATATAAGCCTATTGGATGCTAAGGACCATGGAACATTTTGTGGGCCTCCGCTTGACTCATCTGGTCCTTGTACACAGCTTCAAAGGAGAGGTACTGTTTCTGTGACAGTCACAGAAACTGTGCTCAGAAAGTTGAAGATGATGTTCAAGGTCAAAAACTAGTACTGAACCCAGTACTGAATGACGCTAAATCCTAGGCTCTAAACAAGCTGGATAAATGGAAGTAGAGTGACTATAAACTAATGAGTTAGGCTTAATGATCTGCCCTGCTTTATTGAGTCCAAGGCTCTGTCATTCAAGAATACTTACTTCCTTATCTATAAATGATATACTACAAGACTTCCAGGATATCTGAGACTGAAGACAGCACTGAGCCTCGTATACTAACAAGCAGTGTGAGATCTCAATAACCAACATGAAGACTTAGATAACGACTGAGCAAATAATTGGCAGGTTGCATATTGCACAAAGGAGTGGGTAGGATGGCCATGCTGAAAGGAGTGGGTAGGATGGCCATGATTCATATTTCAGGATGCCTGGTCCAGGAATCACCATACTCTGGGCTGAGAGATCATTCCGTTTGTAAAGTACTTGCCTCCCAAGTGTAAGGCCCTGAGTTTAACCCCCAAGGAACTGAGGTGATGGTTCACGCCTACATTCGAGCAATGGAGAAATGTGGGCCAGTTCTCCTGGCCTATATGGTGAACGTCCAGGCCAATGAAAAGCCTTGTCTGTAACAAAACTCAGAAAGCATCTGAGGAGCAAAGCTTAGAGATGTTCTGTGAGCTACACACACACACACACACACACACACACACACACCAAAAATTCACACATACACATACATACACATACACCAAAAATTCACACATACACATACACACACATACACCAAAAATTCACATACACACACACACACACACACACACACACACACACACACCCCAAAATGATATACAACTCAAAATGAACATACTTTAAAATTTATAAATTATTTCTAGAATCTTAAAGTTAAAACTTTCAGGCTGCTACCGACCACAGGTAAATAAAACCACAATTGTGAAATCGGTCATTGCTAAGTTGCCTGTTGCAAAGTTTTATGGTTGCAATGACTGGAAGTCTTCCTTAGCTCAGAATATGCCATCACCCTAATTCCCGTCCTCTGGCTTCCCACACCCTCCTCTGAGAAGCCCGTCTCAGACCTCATTCCCGTGAGAGACATCCCCTGTCCTCACAAAGGGATTCTTGTCTCATTTCAGTTCTTCTAATTGGAGTTTAAGCAAATTGTTTCTTGCTCTAACCCAACTTAAAAAAAGCATGATTGTCCTCTATTTCATGTTGCCCTCCGCAGTTACAATACATGCTTAGATATTGTGGACGTAAGATGTGATCCATTTCTTTTTCCTAAAGCCCTGGGGCTTCAAGGGGCTCTGAGAATTTTTAATTTATTTCATCCTTCCTTCAGACAGGACAGCCAAGCAAAGCACAGAAGCATCCTGTGAGATCCACAGTGAGATTATTATTAGCCATTCTTTGTGGAGGAAGAAATCAAGGCAAGGCAAACTGGATGCAACCTCAAATAGTTTGTAACTGGGGAAAGAAGGGCAGCAGGAGCCTGAGTCTCTTCCTAGTAGTCCTTGCTGTGGAACCTAAGAAGTCCTAACTATAAGGTATTAACGTTATAAAGGGTCAAGGACATGAGACCATTATCTTAGAGACATCCCACTTGCTAAGTTGCCTGTTGCAAAGTTTTATGGTTTCTTACCTTTAAAACTATCCTCACTATCCTGAAAATATCAAGGAACACAAACAAAATTCACAGTCCCCTACAAGCGCTGTGGTGGGAATTAATAACTACCTCAAACAGACAGGCCAGGACCACACTCTACAGGCAAGACACACCTCACACTGGTTCCCTAATGATGACTGCCTGTCCCATAAGCTCTCTGGGCATTCCCTAGGGCTTTGCAACAGGCAAGCCAAAGAGGAAGTACTGGCATATCTTAGCCATGTACCAACCCTACGCCATTGGCAGGTTCCATGTTTTCCTGACCTCTGCACTGGGTTTTAAGAATGCTTGCCCAAAAGATAGGTCTTCAGCCTCACTCTCTGTACCAGTGAATGTGACCTTCCCTACAGGGTCTTTGCAGATATAATCCATGTTAAAGATCTTGACATTAGGTTACTCTGGGTGTTTTAGATGACCCTAAATCCATTATGAAATGCCCTTATAGAAGAGGCTTTTGGAAGAGACACAGAGAGAGGAGGAAAAATCTCCATGTGGACAGGAGCAGAGATGTGACCCTGCTACAAGTCCAGGAACATCTTAAGGAGGAATATCTAACTGAGGGGAGTGAAGATGAATTCTCTCCTTTGGGGTCTTTATAATTGCTGTGGCCCTGCCCACCTCTTTTTTTTTATTTTCTATATTCTATGTTTACATTCCAAAGGCTTTCCCCTTTCCCAGTTCCCACCCACCATAGTTCCCATAGTTCCTCTCCCCCCCCCATCTGTTCCCCAATAATTCCCCCTCCCCCCTCGGTTTCTTTACTAAACTGGATGCAATCTTTACAGGCCCAGGGTCCTCTCCTTTCTTCTTCTTGGGAATCATTTGACTTGCTATTTGTGTCTTGAGTATTTAGGGCTTCTGGGCTCATTAATATCCACTTGTCAGTGATTGCATTTCCTGTGCATTCTTTTGTGATTGGGTTAATTCACTCAGGATGATATTTTCCAGGTCTAACCATTTACCTACAAATTGCATGAATTCATTATTTTTAATTGCTGAGTAGTATTCCATTGTATAGATATACCACATTTTCTGTATCCATTCCTCCTTTGAGGGATATTTGGGCTCCTTCCAATTTCTGGCCACCTCTTGATAAAGATTCTGACACCTGAACTGTAAAAGAATACATTTCTTCTGGGGTTTTTGGTTTGGTTTGGTTTTTCCGATTTGGATTGGTTTGGTTTGGTTTGGTTTTTATAAGTATTGTTTGTTTGAAGACTCTGAGCTCCTGCTCATTGGTGCCATATCCTTAGGAACCAATAATATCTCTCCAGCGTCATGCTGTGTTGAGCATGGAACCCACCCCAGAGCTCATATTCCATCCTAGGCTGGTTTTGCCTCTGCTATGCTAAAGCAAGCATAAGACCCTCTTCCTCTGAAGGCCAATCTTTCACCAATGTTTGGATGATGAGTTTGCAAGCATCGGTTGAAGAATATGTTGAAGAACACATGACCGATGGGCATTTTTCAAGATGACAGGCCCAAATGTTGCTCCAAACAAAGCTATATTGAACCCAAAAGTTCAATGCACCTCACAACTGATTCTGGTGCAAAACAAGGTTGACATTCAAGCAGGACATGCTGACAAATGTCCATTCCGACATGTTCAGCGAGGGCATCATATGATTCAATACTGTCACTGTCACCCCTGAACAGAGGCATGTAGGGAAATGCTAAACGTTGAAGGTACGCAGTGCAGAGTGCTCACACTGTGTGTGTGTGGGGGGTGGCGTTGTGTGCACATGTTACGACTTAGGGAACATGGATGAAGGCAGGAATGGCAGGGAGAAGCCACAGCACAGCACCCTGCTGGTCAAGATTCCTTCACCCAGATCTGTTCCATTCATCCGCTTGGGTGTGTGCTCTTTGAAGAGAAGGGGAAATTAAAGCATCATAATTACACTTTTCTTTTTTTATTTTAGAGACAGGGTTTCTCTGTGTAGCCCTGGCTGTCCTGGAACTCACTCTGTAGACCAGGCTGGCCTCGAACTCAGAAATCCGCCTGCCTCTGCCTCCCAAGTGCTGGGATTAGAGGCATGCGCCGCCACCACCGCATAATTACACTTTTAAAACTATCTTAAACTTGTAAAGTAAAACTTTCTTGGGTGAAAACTGAGGTCCACAGTAATTTATCAGCATAAGCCAAACTACCCAGTAAGTGATATTGGACTGACTGACAGCCATGACCGGAGTCTCAGACTCTGTGCATTTATCTGTTGCATCTGAAGCGTCCAGCCCCACTGCCTTGGCCTTACAGTGTTAGTACCTTGGTCCCCAGAACTCCTCTTCAGATACAACAGCACTATGCTCCAAAGAAGGTCCACATCTAGGACAGCAGAGGATGTTGGGCAGGGCAGTCAGAGCCCCTGCAGGAGGCGTGGTCTTCAACAGGGCCAGGCAGCCTTGCTTCCAGGCTGTTGCTATGGGAGGTGGTGTCCTTGCTAATCAGAACTTCCTCCCCACTGTACCTTTCCCTTCCCAAGCACTAACACCCAGGCTTTATCTGACTGAGAAAATGTCCAGAGCATAGGGCCGTTGAGATAGTTCTTAGAACACGATGGCAGAGCACATGTTTTCATAGAGAAGATAGGAAGAAGTCCAAAGGACATGGTGACTACCAAGATGCTTCTAAGAATGAGCCTTTATCTACTCCTTCTCAGCTCTAGATGCTTGGGCTGATGTCATAACTGACTGGTCAGTTCCTTGTGTAAAGCCCAAAGTGATCCAGAGGCAAAGATGTACAAATAGAAACACCAATGAGATTCATCTGTCAGCCTCCACAATGAATTAGGCTTAGTGACACACATCTGGAATACCAGGACTTGGGATAGAAATTCAAGAGTTTGAATCTGGTTTAAACTATATGGACAGACCCTGTCTCAAGCAAAAGAGAGGGCTTAGCAGTTGAGATTAATTGGTTCTCTTGCAGAATGCCACACACAATTTAGTTCCCAGCACCCATACAGGGCAGATCACAACAGCCTGAAACTCTAGATCCAGGAGAACCAATGTTCTCTTCTGGCCTCTGGGTACACAAACACTTGTGGACATAGACACATACACATAATTAAAAACAAATAAATCTTTTTAAAATATAAATATTTAATACATTTCTGGAAACCAGAAGTGTCTTACCAAACCCCTACCATGGAGGGTTCACATGGTCAATGTCTGTATGGGGTCTTTCCTCGGGGAAACCTAATTCTATAGGCAGGATGCTATGCATCTCTTATAAACATGGTGGCCATAAGATTTCAATAACCATCCTAAGGGGGTGAAGGAAAGAGGGAAGAGATGCAAATAAAGAAAGCAGGGGAGAATGAAGGAATAGAGAGGAAAGGTTGGGAGGACAGAAAAGAGAAGAAGGAAAGGAGAGAGGATACTGAGCAAATACTACAGGATCAGAGGATGACTAGATAAATGGAATATAAGTAATTCCCAGAAAGGAGTGTCAGCAAGACAATTTAGCGACATTAGGCTTGACTGTGCCTACCATCTATTGAGTCCCCACTACCTGATAAAATTTAAAAATTCCTTTTTCCAGAATATCTCAAGGTCTGAGTAAATAATAGCTCCACTTCTACTAAAAAAAAAAAATGCTTGAGCTGAAACACAGGAAGACGTGTCCTCTGCCAGAGGAATTCAGCTTTGGGACACCATGAGCAAATGAAGCTCTGTTTGACCCTAAGTCCTGGTGCTTTCTGACTGGCTCCATGCAAGACAAGGAAGGAGGTCATGAGTCAGCTCAAGGGAAAACAGGGATTGTTGCAGGCAGGAGCATGTGGAATCACACACAACATGAAAAGGCAAACTTAGGACCGGTAACATAGATGGAAGTTTCTGGGATGTACAACACGGACTGAACGCTCACTATTCCGGTCAAGTTGTAAGAGCTTCACACAGATCATCTCCTTGTACCCTAAGAATAATGCTGCGCAGTGCCGAGTAGCATCCTTCCAGAGAACAGATTAAAAAAAAATTAAGGCAAAGAGAAGTTAATTAAGTTGCCCAAGATACGTAATTGGACAGTCATGAAGGGAGACTGAAAGTCTGTGTTCTTAGTCATGCTGTTCTTAGGGAAGTTTGTCATGAACAAGAAGGAAGAGCTGGTCACCCAGAGCAGCCCTTCAAATGGCCAGGGATCTGCATGTAATCCTTCTGCAGAAAGGAAAATTGAATTATGGTCAAGTAACCGCTCTTGCAGAAATAAACACAGGGCAGGAAGGGTTTTCAAGCGTTCTCCACACAAGCAGACAACAAGTATCTAAAGTGATAGATACACCTGAGCATTACGCATTGTGTACATGACACAAAGAGTCACTCTTTAACCCCTTAAGTGTGCAATTGTTATCTATCAGTTGAAGATCCAAACTAAACCAGTGACTAAGGAAAAACCAAAACAGAGAGCAGAGAAGTTGTCCACCAGAAAAAGACCAAGTATGTCAGCCATGACATTAGGCTCATCCCTCGAGTTTTCTGTATGTTTCATGGTCATGACCAACATGTGATCACAGTAGAGGGTCTTGGAGCTGAGGAGTAGGCTTAGTGGATGCAGTGCTTGTTGCGCAAGCATGAAGACCGGAGTTTATACCCCCAGCCTTCAAATAAAAGTTGGTCCAGCTTGTCTGCCTGCAATCCCAGCCTTCAGGGAAATATGATGGGGGGTGGGGACCCCCAGGGCTGGGGACTCCCAAGGCAGGCTGCTATCAAGACTCCGGGTCCCAAAATCACAAACTCTGTGTTCAGAGAGACTCTGCCTCAATTTAATCAAGTGGAAAGTGATGGAGAAAGACAACTGCCATCAAAATTTAGCCTATATGTGAATGTACATGCATGCATCCACATAACAGGCACACACATATACACACATGCATGAACACCACCCACACATATATACTCTATATACTCGGAAGGAAGGAAGGAAGGAAGGAAGGAAGGAAGGAAGGAAGGAAGGAAGGAAGGACAAAAGGAAGGATGGAAGGAAGGAAAGAAAGGACGGAAGGAAGGATGGAAGGAAGGAAGGAAGGAAGGTTGGAAGGAAGGAAGGAAGGATGGATGGAAGGAAGGAAGGAAGGAAGGAAGAAAGGAAGGAAGAAAAAAGGCTCTTTGTGGAACTGTGGAGGGCAGGGGATGGCTGACAGAACACTGTGCATTTGGAAACAAGGTGTGAAGTATCCACAGATAGACTGTCAGTTGACCAGTGGGAGAGAAATGATAGGAAGGCTGGATGCGGGGGGAGCTGACTGTACCCTAGAAAGTCAAGGCCAGCCTATCTCCTGTTTGTTCATCACCCTCTACATACTCACAGCAGAGGAGTTCCTAGCCCTGAGAGTTTCTTAGGAGAAGGTAGGACACAAGGAGCCCATTCTCACTGGAATCCAACTTAGGAGTTTCCAGACTCTCCTACTTAGAAATCCTCAAAAAAAAAAGTTCTCTGTATTGATGGAGAGTGCTACCTATCAAAAGGAGACTTAGTGTGTTAATACTCTTAACTCCAACCCCCACCCCCTTCCAAAAACAAAGAGCCGGGCTATGGGATGGAAGGTAAAGAGTATGAATTTGTCAACTCTTCGAGCAGCTCTCTTGGGCAATAAGATGCAATGCATCCTGGGAATACAAAGCCAAAATAAGCCTGGCTAAGACACGAGAGTGGAGACAGGCAATAGGCAAAGAAAACATAGATGTTATTTCCAAATTGAAGTAAGTGATTTCCTCCTCCCAGAAAGGACATTTAGGAATTTTATTTGGGAACTTTACAGAAGCACTTTAGAGGCATGCTGGTTCCCGACCATACTCAGTTTAAGGTTAGAGTGCAGGAAGGAAAGATGGCAGATACATTTTTGAACATGCTTAGCTCAAGGTCACAGAGCACATGTTCCAAAGGTTAAAATGACAGGAACACTTTGGAGCATTCACAGTCTATGTTCTAAGGCTTGTAGGCAGAAGCGTGCCCAGTACCCCTCATGAAAACAGGGTACAAGAACATCTCTGAGCATGCTGAGCCTGAATCATAAAAATGGTGGACAGAGACAAGATGCCCTCGGGGCTTGATCAAGATGAACTATACAGTTTTAGCTGAAAACAAAAAGAAAAGGGCACTTTGATAGTAGATGACATATGAGTTTGTCCCTAAAGGTGCCCGGCGCCTTTAATAAATAACACACGTGCTCCCAGTGGCAGATGAAAGAAATCCTTTTCACGTGCACACAACTAAGAGAGAAAGACTCAAGGTTGGCTACTGCCATTTCCTTTTTCTGAGACAAGAAAATGGGTCTAGCTGCATAAATTCATGGATGAGAAGCAGTCAAGGCCCTGAGACTTCAGGCCTTGAAGAAAATGCTAGAGCAAGTCAATAATGCAGATATCAGACCCCCACCTCCCCGTGTTACCTCCTACCGGGCCATTTGAGTACATTCATGTTTTCCTCTCAGTAGATGGCAAGTCCCTTGAAGAAACGAATGGCTCCCACATCCCTTCTGACATCTCTACCGCACCCAAGCCAAGGATGGCCGCTAGAGACATTTTGTGTGGCTGGCTTCTTTGTTGGAAGAGTCGGTGGTTAAGAACACATGTCTTTCTCTGACAACAACAGCACCTCGCTACTGTCCTTCCTTGATCCTGCTACAACAGGAGAATAGTGCTTAACCCTACAGGGCAAATTGTCACTAGTTCCGTGAACAAAGCCAATCCTTTTCCTCTTTTAAAGCTTGTCTCAAAGGCCATCTTTCCGGGTAAGAATTCTGTGTTCATCCCGTCGCCTGTGCCCGCTTCCCGTGCCGCTCACGCCCTACCGCTCAGGTGTCTCCCCCACAGCATTATCATGTCCTTGAGGACCCGTCAGGCATCTTTGTGTGTCTAACAAATGCTAGTGAGCAAACATTTAGAGAATGCATGAGTGAAGAGTGGCTGGCTTAGTCAATGAAAAAATAAATAAATAAATGCAGAGGGCAAATGACAGGGAGGTGACATTGGGAACCCAGAAGTTAAAAGGCACTAAGAGGCTCCAAACTAACCAGAGCTTCAGCCCTGAGTTTTGTTTGATCTCGGTGAAGTTGCTTCTCTTCTCATGGCTTTCTTGCCTGAGCATACAAAGATACCCAAAAGTCGCTATATACCACCACAGAGATATATACACACTCGTGCACTATTCACAATAGCTAAGAAACGGAAGCAACACAGATATCTACCAGCCGATGAGGAGATAAAAAAAAAAAATGTGGGATATGGGTGCAATGGAATTCCCTCACGAAGGTAAATGAGATCACAGCATTTCCAGGTAAAGGGATGTAACTGGAAATCACCATTACGTGAAACAAACCAAGCTCAGAAAGCCATATCGTGCATTTTGTCATATATACAGATGCTTAGACTTCGAGGCGTTTCTATGAAATATAATGTACACGTATATAATGTGTGAGCGTAGGTTATGAAACTAGAAAGGAGACCGTGAGAGAGGAAAGAAATCTTAAGAAGGATGGAAGGTAGCAATAGGATGTGTGTGACATGAACACAGCAGGGGCGACTGGTCGGAGCAGGGCAAGCAGTGGGAGGGGCACAAGGAGATTGGGGGGGAGAGAAGGACCAACAAAAGCACTGTATGAAAAGTGCCATAATAAAGCCCATTATTTGCATGCTAACTTTATTTTTTTCATTTCTCTTTTTTCCTTCTATTGGATATTTTATTTATTTACATTTCAAATGTTATCCCTTTCCCCAGCCTCCCCTCCGGAAACCCCCTATTCCATCCCCCCTTCCCTTGTTTCTATGTGGGTGTTCCCCGCCCCCTCCCCCACTCCTATCTGTATAAGGGATGTATCCCCAGGTGGGGCAGTCTCTGGATGGGCCTTTCTTCAGTCTCTGTTCCACGCTTTGTCTCTGTATTTGTTCCTTTGAGTATTTTGTTCCCCCTTCCAAGAAGCACTGTAGGACCCACACTTTGGTGTTCCTTCTTGAGCTACATGTGGTCTGTAGATTGTATCTTGGGTATTCCGAGCTTTTGGACTAATATCCACTTATCAGTGAGTGCACACCATTTCTCATTCAGCCTTTAGAAGCCTCAGCTGTGTCCTCGGTCACATCTACATCAGCTAAGACAAGGGAGTTGCAGGTAACCAAAGGACTTGAGGCTCCACCAAACCAGGCTTTCTCGTTAGAATACGTTTGCTCTGTTCAATTTATATATAGACAATAAAATTGATCACGTGCTAACTTTAAAAAATAAAACCAACAACAAAGCTAACATGTGTTTTTCTTAAAAGAAAGACTCAGACTTGAATTGTCACGACTCCCTGTGAATCAAAGATGTCCTTGGACAAAAGGCATTAACGGGTGTTTTGTGCCTCTGCCCTTGAAAACAACAATTAGCCCCAGTCAGCTTTTATCAGCAACAGACCCTTCTCTACCTCATCTGCACCAGAAATGCCACTGTCTTAAGAGTGAGCTCCTTGGGGTGTTGGCAAACAGAAGTGACAGTCACATCTGGTCACTCTCCCCTGACCTGGCCTGTCCTTGGGAAACATGAATAGACTGTGAGCACTTGGGCCTCTTGAAGGCTAGAAAAGACAACCTCTGCTCTCTTGAGATGATTGTGCAATTCCGAGCTGCTATCAGGGCTGACGAGGAGGCCACGCCTAGCCCTGGACCCTTCAGCTGGGTTCAACTCCAGGTCAAGTCAGGGGCTCCCAGCAGCTTAAGGGCACAGGATCCACAGGAAGAAATTCCAGGACTTTGCCAGAAGCTGACAACAGTTCCCAGCTGTTCCCAGCCGCCTCCTGCCATTCACGCCATTTAGAGTTGGGGGTCTTTGCACAGATTTCATCAGAAGGAGGGTCAGACGGATGGATGCCTTTGCCTCTGGGTCAGGGCACAGGACAGGCCACGGAGAGACAACGGCCTCCTTGTTACTATCCGCTCCCGCACAGACCCTTGACAGAGACCTCCCTCTTCCTGGTTCTCTTGGGGACCGTAACATCAGTTGTACGGCTATGGCTAGCCTTATGTAATGACTTCTCCTGCAAGCCCGAGGGGGGCCTGTAGCCTCGCTCTGCAGTTCCTCTGGGGCACATGCTACAGAACTCTCTTATCAAGGGCAGTTCTTGATCAGGGCACTGTTGCGCGATAGCAAAGCAATGTTCACCTTAGGATAAACGTTCCTTGCCGTGCCTGCTGTCCGCTTGCTTCCTCCCACAGCCCGCCGTGTGCCACCTCTCTTCCGCCTCGTCAGACTGTTAGATCCTTTTTTATTTTTTTTATTTCATCATCTAGGGCTCAGCTTTTAAGTCCCCACCTCAGAAATGCTTTCCTGGTCCATCTTTTGCAACCAACCTATGCCCTCCCTTCTACTATATCCATTCAGGGTCACTGCTCTTCCTTGGTGGACACCGGTCGCACACAGCTGACATTTGCGCGCATGTGTATTTGCATAGCGGGCACGCCCCTACTCGGACTTCAGCCTCGCGTTGGTTCACGCAGTGCCTGGTACACAGTAAGGGATCGTGGAACAGTTGTGAAATCATGGAATGCGTAGATTTGAAAACGACTTAATCTCCGGGCCTCTAGAGGAGAAAATGTTTATATTTATAAACGCTATGAAGTACATAGAATCTCAATTGTTTCTTTTGTTCTTTGCTGTGCACATGCACGCGCACGTGCACGTGCGTGTGTGTATATGTGTGTGTGTGTGTGTGTGTGTGTGTGTGAGAGAGAGAGAGAGAGAGAGAGAGAGAGAACAAGTGTGCATGTGTTCAGGTGTGTACACTGCTCTGTTTGTTTGCTCTCAGGTAAAAATAAATGCAGAATGGAAAAGAGAGATATTTGCTCTCAAGGAGATCACAGGTCACTGGGGGAAACGGTTAAGTCCTTTGGAATTGCCAACCCAGCATCCTCAAGGAAAGCTCCAATGTGGGGGAGAGCATGAGGGTGCATGCTGGCAGGGACCCTGAGGCACAGATGCGCTAAGGTCTTTATTCAAACCACAGATCTGGCAAGCAGCAGAACTAGGATCCAGGTCTGTCGACTCTCTCAGCAATGGTTTTCTAGCAGACTTCCTCCTGCCCTTCCCCGCTGTGGAGGGCTTGGCGCCCTCGCATCAGGCAGCCAGGAGAGCCTCTGCCAGGGACGTGAAGGACTTCGGAAACCTGTTCTCTAGTTCGCATGCGCAGCTGAGGGGCGTCCTGAGAAGGAAGTCGGACAACGGCTGCAGGGGACAGGCTGAACCGTCCTCACTTCTTTTCTGATTCTGGAACTTTCAAGGTTTGTGCTGCAGAGGACTTCCTTTAAACAATGCCAGGGGAGAGTGTATTCCACTTATACTAGCACAGCAGGGTCTGCCCTGGTGGGCAGCATCCGTTCCCCAAAGGTGAGTTACTCAAATTAACCCCTCCTTGCTTAATGTGAAAAGTCGATTCTTAGAGCCGATGTAAAGGTCACATGTGACACGTCATCAAGCACCATCGCCATTGTCACCCGATGGCAGCCCTTACTCGTTACCTTTTGGTTCTCTGGCTTGAACTCTCATTTTCCTCTCCTATTCCTTGTTCTTTCTCTCCTCTACTTCCTCTCCCTCTCCCCTCCCCCTGCCCCTCCCCCTCCATCTCTCTCTTCCCCTTCCCTTCCATCTACACACACACCTCAGTAGTCCCAAGAATTGCACTAGAGCCTTGAAGAGCTGCACTTGAAGAAGCTGGCTTTGAATGTGCAATCCTCCTGCCTCAGCTTTTGGAGCCCCCAGGATTATATAACTCCTGTACCCAGACACACCCTCTTTCCTGATCTTTATCTCCTTCGACCATTTCTGGCCATTTTCTCTCTATCAAGGTCTTCTAAGACTCTGACTACCTCTGGATAGCAGCTTTCAGCTCCCTGTGCGCGGCCTGTAGCAAAAGGAAGCATAGCCTGTGTCCTGACGGAGTTTGTTGGAGAAAAATCAGAGGCTAGACAGTGGCCAGGAAGTCTCCGAAGTGATTCTGTGGACGAAATGGGATGGGTTCTGATCAAGACAACAGACGGGGAGGGGGAGGGCCATAGATGGAGGAGTCAGCTGAGAGACAAACCCAAAACATGACACACGACTTAGGCAATGACTCTGAACAGGAGGCAACAGAGAGTCCAAAACCATTTCTGAGGCTTCCAGCTCCGAAGGCTGGGCTCGAGCATCACCGGGAAAGGAGATTTGGAACGCAGGCGCAGTATACTCACGGCAGCAAGAGCCAGTGACTTAGGTTGCCTTCTCTTCTATCCATGTTTCCCATGTCAGCATGGGATTGAGATGACCCAGGCACCCGCATGTGCGCGCATGCACACACACACACACACACACACACACACACCACAGGAAGGCATTCAAGGCTGTTGCTTGGCGCTTACACAGTGGCCCTGTGAAATGAAGTAGCCTCCACTTCCTAGGCAGCGCTGCCCAGCTCTCCACATCAGCGTCACGCTACATACAGTGTGAAGTGACCTATGCGACACCCAGGAAATGTCCAAAAGGGACACAGCAAACCGATCTGAGGAGGAACAGAGCCGTCTGCACCAGCAATGTGGTTTGCAGCTGTTTGGCATGAAGATCGTTGGCAGAAGCTAGGCAGGGATGTTTTTTTCTTTTTAATGCCAGGGTTATCCCTGTACCCCAGTGCTCCAAGGAAGTAAAAGCAGGGAGAGGTGATCTCAAGTTCCGGGCCAGCCTGGGCTACAGAGTGAGATGCTGCTTCAACATACACAAAGAGAGACAGAGACAGAGAGACAGAGAGAGGAGACAGAGAGACACAGAGACAGAGACACAGAGAGACAGGGGGAGAGATGCACACACACACACACACAGAGATACACACACACACACACACACACACATGAACCATTTTTTTAAAAAAAGCATGAATCACTGGGGTCAGAAAAACAGACATGGGGCTCACACAAATTTAAACCTAAGTTAAAAATCACAAAATATTGCTGTAGAATAAAAAAGTCGTTTATGATCTTATCCACCAAAGTAGCAAACAGTGCTAATGTGGACATACTCCTTTCTGGTCTTTTCAGTGTCCCTTGTTGTTTTTGTTGTTGTTGTTGGTGGTGGTGGTGGTTTTGGTTTTGTTTTTTTTTAAACAATATTCTTCAATTAATAAAGTGTGGTCTCACTATTTAAAAAATCCATATGTTAACCAAATAAGTGAGGTTCACACAAGAAAGGAGGGAGGGAGGGAGGGAGGGAGGGAGGGAGGGAGGGAGGGAGGGAGGGAGGGAACAAAGGGAAAGGGTAAATCCTGGAAGTGGGAACAGACCAAGATGAGCCTAACAGAGGTCTGAGAAAGGGGCAGGTTTGAGAAGGCTCTGGTTTCTTTCAAATTTGTTTTAAATATTACCTAAAGCTTGGGAGTACACAAAGCCTTTTTGCCATTTTTTTTTAAAGAGAAGAAAGGAAAAAAAAAAGGAGAGAGAGCCTGTTTTTTCCAGTTCAAGATACTTTCCAACACTGTCCTTCACGTAGCAACACCTCCACCTGCTGGATGTGAATGGTATCATTCCAGATTACATGGCAAACCCTGGACCCCAAAGATATGGAAGTCTGTGGGTGCGTCCTCAGCTCAGACCCATATGACGATTTCGTCCAGATGCACCTTCACCCCAACTTTTTCTTCAGTGGCTACTTCATCACTTCATGCGCACCAAGAATCCCCTACTGTTGAACATCCCCAAGATATAGACCTTGGCTCCCACTGAATGCCAGGTGGTACAAATGTGACTCAAACTATTTTGTAGCAAACATGCAAATTGGTATGAGACAAATTCATCTCCTCACCTACGTGGTAGGTTCAGACAGCCCACAACAAGCTCGCAGGTGGACGTGTGTCCAGCATCTACATCTGACTGTGCGGTATTTTAATATAATAATTTATTCATTCTTTTAGGAATGTCATACATGTTTACAATGCATTTTGAACATATTCAACCCCATTTCTCCTAGATCCTACCTCCTCCTTTAAAATGTCATCTTTTTTTGTCTGTCTGTCTGTCTGTCTGTTTTTTATAATAACACTGAGTCCAATCTGTACTCGTGAGTGTGAGGCCATTCACAGGAGCACAGTCAACCTAAGAGAGCACTCTTGACTCTCTCTGGGAAACTATCACCTGATAATAGCTACACAATTAAGGGTCTCATGAACGCCCCCCCCCAGTGTGTGCTAGAATGTTGACTGATTTGATTCCGTGCAGGTCTTGTGCAAACATCCAAACTGCTCTGAGTTCCTGAGTGTGGTGGTCCTGTCATGTCCGAAAGACGGCTTCACTCCAATCCCCCAGCCTCTGACTCTTACAATCTTTAACCTCATCTTTAGTAATGATCTGTCAGTCCTGTAGAGGGAGTATGATATGGAGCCTGTTCGTGGTTAAGCGCTCTGCAGACACTTGTTCTCTGCCCTTTAATCCATGGTGACATCCCAACTAACTGCCATTCACTGCACGAAGACGCTTCCCTGGTGGCGTCCGAGAGACACACTAGTCTATGGGTAACAATATACAAATGTAGAGGGCTGTTTGATATTATATCCATTTCACAAATAATATCTGTAGGTTTACCCCTGGAGCCTTTAATCTCCCCCAACCATGGGTTCTTAGCCAGATTTATGTTACAAGGCGCATGTTTCCTCCTGTGGAGTAGGCTTTAAAGCCAATGAGAAAATGGGTTGGTTACCGCCATAATGTATATACCACAGTTGCCGCTGTGAGCAGATCCTGCTATGCTAGTCATCGTTGTAGTGTCCATGTGTGCAAACCTATGGATGACCTTTGTGTCTCGGCAGCCTGAATTACACCTTCCCGTACTATGAGAGCTAGCTAGCAGAGAAGACGGTTTCTGATCAGTACCATCTTCACTACATCTGAAGTGTGACGTGTTATCAGAAATGGGGTCTTACCAGCAAGTTCTGGTGGACAACCAAGAACAATAACAACAGGCTGTGCTGTTCTGAGAGTAGGGCATCTCCAGGACACCTCTGACATCTCGAGGGAAATGTCTGACACCTGGCACTGAGATTTTTTTTTTTATTTGATAACCTATGACTTTGGAGAAGACAATTTGTCCCTCTGTAGAGTAACATCAATGAGACATCAGTGTCCCCCACTGGCTGGCCTCCCGTCCCTCTCTCCACTTAAACCCCACTCCCTCATCATATCCCCCGTATTCTACTACCCGCCCACTAAAATCTGTCTTCCAGCCAATGGTCGCTTTCTAATGCCCTGGCACTTATAGGTATTCCTTTATGCCCTCACCAAGCTCCACATATAACTGGGAGCATGTGACATTTGTCTTTCTGGGTCTGAGTTACCACATTCAAATTAATGTTTTCCCGTTTCATCCTTTTACCTGCAGATTTCATAATACCACATTTTCATTTACCCAGTCATCAGGTTTTGGGTATCTAGGCTATTTCAATGTTTTTGTAGCTATCAGCATAGATGTGCATGTGTCTCTGACACAGGAAATAAGAGCCCTTTGAGTATATACACAGGAGGGTTTGGGCTGAGGCCCAGGATTGCATCAACAGTGTATGAGCATTCCCATCCCCCTTGCCAGCATTTGTTGGCCTTTGTTTTCTCAATCTTATTTATTCTGGTTTTAGTAAGATGAAATCTCAAGGTATTTTAATTGTTTATTTCCTTAATGGCTAAGGATGGTAAATGCTTTTTTAAAATGTCTCAGCCATTGTATTTCTTCTGAAGACTCCGTCGTGTTTCATAGCCCACAGTTAATTGCTTCACTGTTTTCTTTTTTGGTGTTCAGTTCTTGAGGGTTTTTTTTTTTTTGTATAGTCTAGATGCTAATCCTCTGTCAGATATATAGCTAGCAAAAAAAAATTGTTAATTCTCTAGGCTAGCTCTTTGACCAATTAATACTTTCCTTTGCAGTACAAATTTTAATTTTAGGAGTCTCACCTGTCGATTGTAGGTCCTGTTTTCTGGGAGATCAGAGTTCTAGTCAGAAAGTTCTTGACTGAGCATATATCCTGCTGTGTGCTCCCTACCCTTTCTTTTAGAACTTCCAGAATTTCTTGTTTAGCATCGGGATCTTTTATCCATTTGGAATTGATTTGTGTGCAGGTTAAAAGATATAGACCCCAGACAACACTGAGATTCCACCTTACACCAATCAGAATTGGCTAAGATGAAAAACTCAGGGGACAGCAGATGCTGGAGAGGATGTGGGGAAAAAGGAACACTTCTCCATTGTTGGTGGGATTGCAAGCTGGTAAAACCACTCTGGAAATCAGTTTGGCAATTCCTCAGAAAATTAGACATAGTACTACCTGAGGACCCAGCTATACCACTCCTGGGCATATACCCAGAAGATGCTCCTACATGTAATAAGGACACATTCTCCACTATGTTCATAGCTGCTTTATCTATAATAGCCAGAAGATAGAAAGAACCCAGATGTCCCTCAACAGAGGAATGGATACAGAAACTGTGATATATATATATATATATATATATATATATATATATATACACACACACACTATATAATAAGTACTATTCAGCTATTAAATACAATGAATTCATAAAATTCTTAGGCAAATGGATGGAGCTAGAAAGTGTCATCCTAAGTAAGGCAACCCAATCACAAAAGAACACACATGGTATGCACTCACTAATAAGCGGATGTTAGCCCAAAAGCTCAAAATAAACAAGTTACAATTCACCGAGCACAGGAAGCTCAAGAAGAAGGAGGACTTAAGTGAGGGTGCTTTGGTTCCTCTAAGAAAGGGAACAAAATACTCACAGGAGCAATAAGGGAGACAATGTGTGGTGCAGAGACTGAAGTAAAGGCCACCCAGAGACTGCCCTACCTGGGGATTCATCCTATAAACAGTCAGCAAACCCCTGTTTTGGTATACAAAAATTGTATAACAAAAGGAGCAGGCCATGGTTGTCTCCAGAGGGGCCCTGCCAGAGCCGTACAAATACAGAGGCAGATGCTAGCAACCAACTATTGGACTGGGCATGGGGTCCCCAATGGAGGATCTGGAGGGTGGTCTGGAGGAGCTAAAGGGGTTTTCAGCCCCATGGGAAGAACAATGATTTCGGCCACCCAGATGCCCCAAGACTCCCAGGGACTGAACCATCAACCAAGGGGCACACATGGTCCCAGCCAAAAATGTGGCAGAGGAAGACCTTGTTGGGCATCAGTGGGAGGAATGGTCCTTGGTCAGGTAAAGGCTCAACAGAGGCCCAAACAAAGGGAAACCGAGGGGTGGAGGAGGGAGTGTGTTGAGTAGAGAGGTATAAAAAATGGAGGCAGGGGAAGAAGGAGGGGGAAGGGTTAGGGGTCTTAGGGGAGGAGGAGAAATCGGAAAAGGTTTACCATTGGCAATGTAAATGAAGACGATATTCAATAAATAAATAAAAATAAAAAGATAGACGCAACTTCATTCTTCTACACATAACTTTCCATTTGACTGGTACCATCTGTTGAAGATGATGGCTTTTCTCCAATGTCTGAATCAAGTGGCTGTATGAGAGTGGGCTTATGTGGGTCCTCTGTTCTATCCCATTGGTCAGTGTGTCTGTCTTTATGCCAGTACAATGATCTTTTAATTACAACAGCTCTGTAGTAGAACTTGAAGTCAGGGGTGGTGATACTTCCTGTAGTGTTTTTATTTTTCGGTTTTTGTTTTTGTTTTTGTTTTTTGTCTATTGTGTGTCTTTTATGCTCCCATATGGACTTTTAAGATTTTTTTTCAATTTCTGTAAAGAATTGTGTTGGGGTTTTTATGCGCATTGCACAAAATTTAGAAGGGTGGTCATTTTTACAATATGACCTCTGCTGATTCCTGAGATGGCCTCACTATTTTCTAGTTCCTTTCTCGATTTCTTTCTTTGGTGTTTTGCAGTTTTTGTTGCATAGGTCTTTATTCTGAGAAAAAAAATTAGGCTACTGCAAATGGGACTGTTTTCCTGGCTTATTTTTCAATCCTTGCTATATAGAAAGGGAGAATGGGCGGAGGGAAGAGGGCTTATGGGACTTATGGGGAGGGGGGAACCGGGAAAGGGAGAATCATTCGAAATGTAAACAAAGAATATAGAAAATTAAAAGAAAGGAAGGAAGGAAGGAAGGAAAGAAGGAAGGAAGGAAGGAAGGAAGGAAGGAAGGAAGGAAGGAAGGAAGGAAGGAAGGAAGTCTACTGGGTTTTCTATGTTAATTTTGTAACATAACACTTTGCTGAGAGAATTTATCAACCTAGCCTGTAGTCTTAACAGTAATTGTGTTAATTTTCCAACTACCTGTCTCTTCTCCCAATTTCTTAATAGGTTATAGACTTTGAGTAATGGAGGAAGTGTAATTAGCTAGCATTTTCCAGCTTTATTCCCTGGAAAAGGGTATCTATCTAAAGGCCAGTTAACACAGTCATAGGAGGCCAGGGGACTTTTCAGAGCCCCTCTGAGAAGATATTTCAATTGAGAGGCTTGTCTTCATCCCTTCCTCACAGATGAGACTAACAATATGCTCATGAACAGCTAAAGTCTTGTAGCTTCTCCTCACTTGGACCTTTAACTGCAGTTCTGTGGTGAAACATGTTTTATTCTCTTTCTTTATTCACATAGATTGCCAAAACAAATAGCCCCAGAAACAAATGAGACTGCAAGATTACCACGTAGAAAAGAAGGTGAGCGTCCCTAACCCTCAGGACTGGTTTCATATAAGCACCAAGGCTAATCATTGGGGACAAAGGGCAGCTAAGCAAACAGATGTTGGCATAACAGCTGCCTTTAGCTGAAGGAGAGGCCAGGGGAGGAGGATATACCACCAAGCAAGAAGTTGGCAGAAACAAGGATGAGAGAGAAGAGGGGGTCCACACCGCCCTCTGCATTATAGGACCGGAGACCAGGAGTCAGCTTCCAAAACCAGCCACAGCCATGACATCACCCTTCTCCCTAGCTAGACATTCCACTGACCAAATGAACAGAAAAAGGGGGGGTGTCTGGTAAAAGAGAAAAAGAATAATTTGCTGTTAGTGAAGAGGCACACAAAAATGCCAGCTAGTATGCCACTAAAGTAATAACACTCATTATCTCTAAAATCATCGGTAAAGACTGTCAAGCCAATGGTGTTTGGTGGGTCATGCCTTCATTACCACAGAGGGTCTATTTAGAACCAGTGAAGTCAAGCATAGACAGTCACTAACAGCAGACAGCTGGCTCAGGGCAGCAGACTCGTGCTCCACCCTCCTGGTGTTCACAGCCACGGTAGTGACTTCTTGGTGAAAGCTTGGGGACCAGACCAGGATTCCTACCTGCCTCTTCCACCTTAATACTTGGGGACAGGTTACTTCGTCTATGTTATGGCCCCGCCTCTGAACGATGCAGATTCCAACAGCACTGCCCCTCACGAGAGACGTGAATGCTGTGTGAAGTCCCAGGAACTAACTTACCGCTGTGCCAGATGCACAGCAACGCTTAATAAATGTGCATAATAATCACGCTGCAAGTCCAAGGGGTCCTCTTTGTTCTAAAGCAATAACTGTGCTGAACAGCACCGGCTACGGATTTCACAGGGAGCCGAATCCACTGGCTCAAAACATTGCTTAGCTATGGTGATAAGCTGAAAAAAATGCCTCCTTGAAGATGCCTGTGGCCTGATTCCTACAATCTGTAGATGTTGTTTCATGCCAGGAAAAAGAAAACATCTCAGGTGAGATTAAGACCTGGGGAGGTATGGTGGGCTACTTGGGTGAGTCCAATATAATCACAAGGGTCCATGTAAGGAGAACACACTGGATCATAGTCAGAGACAGAAGAAGGCAATGTGATCCTAGAGGTTGAATGAAAGAAGGGCCCGCCCATGACTTGAGGCTAAGAGCCAAGGAATGTACACATATCTAACGTGTAGGAAACAGGTGACTATAGCTGGATGCAGTCCTACACATACCTTGAGGCCTCAGCTATTTAGAATTCATTTCCGACTTATGGCCTCCAAAACCATAAGAACATGTTTAAGTTGTTAGAATCCATAAAGTGAGTAACAGCTTACCAAAGCCACAATTAGGCAACTATCCTAAACATGAATAAGAACATAAATGTATCTTCTTTGCACTCATCTCTTCTGAAAGGCAGCCTGACAGAAGAGAGAGCGCTATGGGCTTGCTGTGAGAGATGTCAGTTTACATTGTTTCTTTCTTTGCACACGTGGCCAGACTTCTCGCAGTCTTTAAGTGTCCCATCCCTGAAACGGAACTAAACTAATCATTTGAGGTAGCCCCGGCAAAAGCACACAGAAGGCACTCAAGGGCTGCAGAACTCTTTCCATGGAAGATGCCCAGCGTCCTGTGTCTTTCTCCCATAGAGCTAGCCATTACAGACCCAGTTCCTGAGCTTTGGTTGATGGGCGTGGACCAGTCTCCATTTCCCAGGTCTGACTTCTGGCTGCTTTTCAAGGTTGCATCTGAAGGATGAGATCCCACTATGACCCCCAAGAGGTAATGCTTTGGTTTCCATTGCCATCCCTATGGCTACAGCTCACCCCATCACTCTCCTGTCTTCATTCCTGAGTCAGAGGTCCCTCCTGATGATCTGTTACTAGCTTAAAGCTACATTGCCAGGAGTACACCAGCTCATCACTGCTTCTCTCTACTCAGAGTACTAGAGATGCCCAGAACCTTTTTCCCTTACCCATTGGGAATAACACTGTCATCATAATTGCTACCGACAGTAATGATGGCGGGTAAATGCTGGGTACTGAGCCCTCCCTGTACTGGAGACTGGAGAAGGGGACTGGGGTTTCTTTCTCATTCTCCCCATTGCCCCCCCCTCCCCGAGGATGCTTCCAAAGTTGACATACTGGAATTACACGATAAGAGATTCAGCCCGTTGACATTCCATTGTGGAAGAGGAAATGTCTCATGAGGCCCCACCCCTTATGAGGCACACTAGGCAGTTAGCAGTTTCCTGAGGTGAGGTCCCTTTCTTCAATGGTGTAACCACTTGCTTCAGTAAATAACCTCCGGCCTGGCCCTGCTCATGCAGACAACCCTAATTGAACTCACTGGGTCGCACACCTACACAAGACAGACAGGAGGTTAAGAGGGGTTTGTTGGGGAGACATATTTCAATGGGCAAGGAAGGAGGCTGGGATAGGGTACAATGGATGAGAACATGACTATGCAGCTATGAAGTTGTATGAATGTGTGCAAGACTGAGAGAGATCCTATCTCCGAAAAACCCGAAGTGGGTGACCTCTGAACAAGACTGGCCAAGGTTGTCCTCTGGCTTCTCCGTCCATAGCAACAAATAATGAAGAGAATACAAGGGTAAAAGGTGATTCTGAAAACGTTTGTTCTGGAGGCGTTTCACTCATCAACAACGGGGAAGTCTCCTCCCTGCCCCACCTCTGCCTCTGCTCCAGCTACAAAAGGGACCGGCAGGAGCCTTGCTCAAACGCTAAGCTTCAAGGAAAGACAAGACAGAGCTAGTGGGACCAGAGTCTGAGCTCTCCGGGTGCACAGCAAAGCAAAGGGGGTGTGGCATGATGGAGATTGAAGGAGATAAGCCAAGGAGGGCAGCGTAAGGGATAGCCATATCACACCGGAAAGGAGAGCTCCTTCTTGCTCCTCTTACGGACTCTGTCTCTGTGCGTGGCCACTGAATCGTACATCATGAGCTTCACCTGTGCATCTTTCCGAAGGTTTCCAAACGGCTGAGATGCTGTGTGTGCATACACAGATCACTTCATTCAGGCTCGCTCCAGAACCTGTTAAGATGAATCCATCATTCCCATAATGTAGATGGGGACAGATGCACAGGGGTCCATGTGCCCAATCCCAGTCGAATCTTGGATCCCGACCCGTGTTGGCCTGGCCCCAACGCTTGTGCTCTTCCCAGGCATTGCCCACTGTGGTAGCCGCTGCCAGCTTCCCCTCCCCATAAAGTGGCAGCCAGAGCCAGGAACATTTCCAGGGTCTCTTCCAACACAGCCTGAGCTTTGGGTGGTCCGGGAATACTTCGTTTTACCCTGGAACGAATGGAGAACTGGAAGAGAAGGTTCCCTTTGCAAGCTGGAAGCAGCTGGTCCCAGCTGAGGAGCAGGGAAAAAAAATAACGATCCACTCTTGAGGAAGCTCTCTCTTTGACGGGGGCGGGGGTTGGGGGGGCGGGGGGGCTCTATCACAGATTCTGGGAAGGAGGCCAGAGGGGTGTGCTGAACGTGAGCATGGGTGTGAAGAAAGATAGATGAGGGACGCTGGGCAGTTGCTGGAGGAGGCCACATGGAATGGGATGGCCACAGGATGTTTGGGGGGCTACGAGCTGGACCTGAGGCTAAGACAGAAACGTGCAAAGATCCTCACTGCACATGGAAGCAGAGTGGGAGAAACAGATGTTCCCTGATCGCAAGCATCAGGCTGTGAACTTGGGACAAACGTGCCTGAAGCACCCAAGGCTCTTCAAGGTCCAAGCCTCTTCACTCCTAACCAAATGGGATACCTGGAACATTGTTCAGCACAACCTGGGTGTGAAACAAAGCCCAAGTCTGTGGTGTGCCTCCTGCTCTGAACTAGGCTGTGACGCCTCTTTCCAAAGAGTCCTAGCTTGCCCAGCTTCTTCCAGGTTCAGGTTTTAATCCTTTAGTAAACAGGATAAGCCTTGATCCCATAGCCTAGATTCCTTGGACAGAAAAGCATTGGAACCATATCGCATGCATGTGTGCGTGTATGCACATATGTGTGAAGAAGTCAGAGGACAACCTTGGCCAGTGTTATTGGATAGGATCTCCCATTGACTTAAGAACCTCCCCCCAAATAGGCTAGGCTAACTGGCCAGCAAGCTTCAGAAATCCACCTGTCTCCGCCTCCCCAGTGCTGGGATTACAAGCTTGTGGTCACCACGCCCAGACTTTTCAACACAAGTTCTGGAGGCCGACCTCTGGTCCTGACGCTCGCAAGGCAAGCACTTGACAAACTGAGGGCTACCATCCCAGCCCTCCTGTGTGAGATCAACAATAGCACATCACCCTGGCGGCCCTGCTCCCATCGGGCACGTAGGCTAGCTTCCAGCATTTTTCATTTCAACAGAGCATTTGGTATCATCACCAAGTACAACCATCCAGGTGCAGCACCTCACACAACACCTGACAACGAGGTCTATCCTATAGCCCCCCGTGCACACTGTGCACACTGGCATGCCAGCTGCATTTTAAAAAAAAATTGTCTTGTCAAATGATTATTTTAGATGCTTAGATCCCGGTTCTCTCTTATCCCTCTCTCTGCTCAGCTCTTTTCTTTTCTAGTTTTGGTACCTTTTCCCTCCTCTACCCTGCACCATCCCTTTCTACCTTGGGCCCAAAGATCTTTATTTATCCCTTGTCCGCTGAAGGTCCACAGCCAGAGAGAGGGTTCTTAAGGCATTTGGAAATTCTCAGGAGCCATGTCTATGGCTTGGCTAAAAGGAGAGACGGAGTCAGGGCTTCTCAAGGTCTGCAAAGGAAAGGAGGCCAAATCCACAGCCCCAAGTCAGCTTCTAGAAGGATGTCATGGCTTTGGAATGTCCAATCGTAGCTGAAGGCTTTACATAAGTTGCAGATAAGTGCGGTAACTTATACCTGAATCACAGTTACTCAGGAAGTGGAGATATTAAGATCTCCTCAAGTTTGAGGCCAGCACCGGCTACATACTGAGCTCTGAGTCAGCCTACGCTACAGACACCCTGTATCAATACCCAGAAACACTTTTAAATTTGCAAACTGTGCGTTTTGCTGCATCCTTCCTTTGTTTCAACCCGTGAGTGCATGAAGTTCACTAGGACAAGAGATGAGAAATGACAGCTTTCCTCCTGTAGCCCGGGGCTGGGCCCGTGTCGCTTGTACGCCTCCACTGTAGAAGTCAGGCTTTACCACTGATGGTGCTTTGAAGACTAGGAACCATCTCTCAGTCAGACCCAGGAGGAAGGAGGCCAGGGAAATTTGGTTAGAGAGAGGAGTGCTCTAATGAGCTCATGGTGAAAGGGGACCAGAGGTCCAGTGGCTCCATGAAGGACTCGGGACTCAGCAAAAGAAGCTAAGAGACGCAATCTACAGGAAATGGATGCCGAGCCCTGCTGTGGCTATTCCTGCTGAGATGACACACGTGCTGTACAGCACACAGGGCATTGGTGGATGCTGATGATCAGCAAGACAGAATGGTATACACCTAGGAAACTAGCGACAATCCTCCAAGGAAAATCGTGCCCGGGCTCCTTCACGTCACAGATTGAACACTGAGGCTCAAACAAGAAGCAGCCTGCTCGGGATACAAGGGTCTGGCTGATAGTGTGGAGCCATGCAAACCAGTCCATCCCATGGCCCACCCCGGGGGCTCTGTCCCCCTGCCATGCTGTTCCCAGCGTTCCACATTTCCTTTACAGTACCTGGCTACTCATTCATCACAAGGCTTCAAGGGCTGCTGTGAGAGGCACGAAATTGCTCTGCCTCGACCTGCAATAAATCACCCACCTAATGATCTCCAAACTCCTCAGGACCATCTGCAGGCAGCCCTGCGCTCTCTCACTTGGGCCATAAAACAGCCGAAGCTGCTGCCCTCCTTGAGGGAGGGGGTGGAAATCGGGGATGGGCGGGGGTGGGGGGAGAATGAGCTGCCAAGGGGTAGGCTGGGCTTCTTCTATTGCTGGCCCTTCCAGACTCCCTTTCCCATACCTCTTCTCTTCCTCTCTGCTCCTCCTTCCTTCCTCCCCGTACCCTCTTCTGTGTCATATGTTGTGACACTAGAAACTGGATGACATCTTTGGCCCTTGTCTTCTGTACAAGATGTCTGATTCCCCCCATCACAGGTTCTATAGATTGAATGGGTTTCAGCGGCTTCCGGGCCAAGCTTTGACCATGGATGTTTTTGGCATCCTCGGGTCCCATCTGCCTTGATTCTGGTCTTCTCCCTCTGCACTCTGCTGCCTGGGTCTTCTTCACTGCTCTTGAGTCATAGGTGTTCCTCTCCCCATCTATAGAGGGCCATCCCCATCGCGATGTCTAAGCTGAGTACTTTCAGGAGTGCTTACAGTTTTGTTGTTTTTCTTTTCCCCTCCCTTCCCTCCATCCCCTCACTCCCATCCATCCCCTCCCCCCAAGCCTTCCTTCCCCCATCTTCCCTCTCCCCCCATATCCACCTCACCTCTGCCTCCCCTCAGAAGAGAACAGGCCTCCCAGGGACATCAACCAAACATAGCATAACAACTTGCAATAAGACCAATCATACTCTTAAGACTCTTCTCTTAAGGGCCAGACATACACCAATTGTCCCCTTCCATCTCAGTTCTCTCTTCTATAGAATGATAGAGTTTATTTATAAGATTACCAAAAGGATCAAATAAATTACCACATACATTAAATGCCATACCGAAGACACAGTGTAAGCAATAAGTGGTATTGATGGAATGCTCCAGCTGCCAAAAAGAACGGTTCTTTGGGCTGCATTAATCAGAATATAATTACAATGATAGTGGGTAGAAGAGTCCTCATGCAACCCCACTGCTCAGCCTACAGTGCAATCTCGGGGCTAAGAAATCTTTAAATAAACTGAAAGTTGTTCAGAAGAGACTGATCTAATAACTGCTCCCCTCTCAGATGGAAGGAGACTGGAGGCGAGAAGCAAATCCTAAAACCTGGAGGAGGAAAAAGAGGGGACACCAGAGTTGCCCTCAATTACACAAGAGGTAGGGTTTTTTCATTGTGTGTGTGTGTGTGTGTGTGTGTGTGTGTGTGTCCCAGGTCCTAGTTGGATGCTTGGCATTTGGCTTATGCTTGGAAATGTCATCTCATGCACAACAAATAACTGTAATCAGCAAACTAGTATATTCATTCATAGGGACAGACACATGATAGTAGAAATCAGAATGACATAGAATGGTAAGCAACCAATACATCCGTTCCTATGAACAGACAATTGTTCCATCTATATAATGTTAGCTGTATGTATATGATTACAGGGATGACTACTTAGTAGTAGGCAGCCAATGGGACCTCTTCCCTGGTGACGACTATTTCTCCTACTCTCAGAATTCTTTAGTTACCTGTAATTTCCTGTCTAGAATTGAGACCCATGATAGTTCCCCTTCCATGTTAGCATGGCTGATGGTGTCAACCTTGCTCACATCATGTTAAGAAGCCATGTTGATAAGACTTCATAGGTGTTACTTCTCTGTCTCCATGCTAACATGCCTGTTGGTGTCAGCCCTCCTCAAATCATGTGAGGTAGCCATGTTCATGAAATGCCAGGGATGTAGCTCTGACATTTTTAGGAGAGGCAATCTCTCTGCAAGCTTCCCGTTCCTCGGTCTCTCACACTCTTTCTGCTCCTTCGGGATGTCCCTCCATGGTCTTTCTTTTGCCTGCAGATCTGTCTAATCTTTTGATGTTGCAACAGGACATTGTCATCTAAAGAGTTCACATTCAAGAATAAGGCAAGGAGTGGGAAAGAGAAGGAGAAGGAAGAGGAGGAAAGGGGAGGACCAAGAGGAGAGGAGAGGAGAGGAGAGGAGAGGAGAGGAGAGGAGAGGAGAGGAGAGGAGAGGAGAGGAGAGGAGAGGAGAGGAGAGGAGAGGAGAGAAAGATGAGAAGGAGAAGGAGGAGGAGGAAAAAAAAACAAAAGTACCAATGGTTTGAGTTAAGTTTATGATTTTGTTTTTTTCTGTTTGTTTTTTTTGTTGTTGTTGTTGTTTTGGTTTTTTGAGACAGGGTTTCTCTGTGTAGCTCCGGCTGTCCTGGAACTCACTCTTGTAGACCAGGCTGGCCTCGAACTCAGAAATCCGCCTGCCTCTGCCTCCCAAGTGCTAGGATTCAAGGCGTGCACCACCACCGCCCGGCTAAGTTTATGATTTTGTATTGGGACAAGTTTATAGCTGTGCTGTTACACAGTGTGTATGGCCTATGAGTTACAAATTGCATATGTCTGATATATATACATATATATGTATATGTATATATATATATATACATACATATACATATACATATATATGTATATATGTAATATATATATGTAATATATATATGTATATATATATATATATATCACTCCAAAAATGGAGCTAAGCCTTCAGTAGATGCTCAGCCTACATTTCTGTCCATCAGCCATCATTTCTTGGCATAAATGTGTGATTAATACTGGAAATAGCACAAATAAGTTGCAGTAATGAAATGGGATACCTTGGTAGTTTGTGCTTCTTGGAACAGTATTCCTTCCATTGGACCTTTACAGTGTGATTTAATCCCAATGCCTACACTGTGCACAACCCACAAACCGCCTGGAGACTAAAGAGCATTGGGAATGCCCAGTGGAAAAGACATACTCTGCATCTCTCCTCTCCCTCACGCATGCTCCATTGTTCCACAGAATCCACGTAGGAAATCATCTCAAAGATAAAAAGACTGATGACGTTCAAGACTATGGCCGGCCATAGTGCTTTGAGCCAGGCATAAGACTCTTTGTGATACACAGGTCACACGTCCAGAGTTATGTCCCCTCTCTATGCCATTTCTGCCAAACGTGGTGGTTGATGAGGAACACAGCCCAGGGAATGACTCTTGAAATAGAGCTCACCAATCCATGCAAAGTCAGCCAGCTTTGTCTAGGAGAAGAGTGGACATTGGCTGCTTATGGGAGCTTCTGATTCAAGGAGAAAGCATCCTTGTGCCCACAGGGGGGAAAAAAAAGCAAGAGACTATCACCAGGGCTCAGAGGTCCAAGACATTCCAGTCATAGACATAGAAGACCCTCTTCTGGTGCTGATGAGGATTGCCATAGAAACAGAAACAGGGAGGAGCCACTGGAGCTGATGAAAGTCAGCCAGTCAGCACCAGCGACACTGCCAGGTGACGTGGCCTGGCCTATTCCTGGCCTTCATCAGTGGGAGATGAAAATCTGAAATGCCATATGCCATAGTTTGGATCTTAAAGTCCCCCCAATGTCTCCTGTGCCAGAAGCTTAATCTCAGTACAATGATGTCCTTGGATCATAAGGACTCAGAACTCATCCACAGCTTATGTAACTGCGGATCCACAGCTGAATGGACTGTTGGGAGGTGATGAAGACTTGGGGAAGTGGGACCTGTTGGAGGAGCGCGATCACTGAGGGTGTCACTCTGAGGGGCATGTTTTGTCTCCAGTGTGTGTACTTGCTCCTACTCATTATCTCATCCTTCCTCTTTCCCCCTTTGTTCCCTCTCACTCCCTGGACTGCAGAAAATGAGCAGATCTGCACCATGATACTTCCCACCAGGACAACTGCCTTCCTACCAGCAGAAAAACAATGGAATGCCCGAGAACGGAGGCCCCTAAAACTGTGAAAGGACCGAGATAGCGCATCCTTTCCCGTGGCCCTTGTCACAGAGATGGAAAGCTGCCTAATAGACACCACCCTCACACGGCGGCAGAGGAAACAGAGAAATCTCTTTCAGAGCGCAGTGTCTTCCTCAGCTGTCATGAGCCATTGGTGTTTATCTCCTCTGCACTTGCTGGATGTGGAAAGTTTCCCAACTCCAGACCTACTGGCCAAATGTCCTTGGCTAGTTACTTCATGGGCCTCAGTTTCCACATCTGAAAGTAGAAGTAATGTCTTAATTCCTGCTTCGTAGAGATGCTTTTCACATTGAACGAGGTGCACATAGAGGGAGAAGGTGCTGCCTCCCCTCGCCCCGCCCCCACCCCCGAACTTCCCTCATTCTGCTTGTTCTGTGCTTCCTATCCAGAGCCTATTCCCTGGGCTCTGAATCCAATAAGGTTATTACAACTCTTAGCCATTTATAGGGCTTCCAGTTCCAGTTCTTAATAATGTCTCCTAATGGTCAATAATAACATAGGGTTTGATTCTCTCCCACACATTGAAGCAATCGGTCCCATTTGGTCGGCTGAATGCTACAGAAAACAGCAATAAATAACCAGAGGCAAGTTTCTAAACCCGTAGGTATTTGTCTTCTTAGGAGAGTCCACAAACTGCTGTCACAGCCTGCTCTACAACCATTTCCTAAATCTACAGCCTCATCTCCTATCCTACCCGTCACTAACTCCCAACTCCACACACCTGTTTTCAAAGGTTCGTTTCAAAAAATATGTCTCTCGGGCCATTGAAATAGTTAAGTGAGTAAAGGGACTTGTTGCAAGCCTGGTCACCTGAGTTCAATCCCCAGAACATGGTGGAAAGCAAAGCCAACTTCTGCAAGTTTGCTACACACACACACACACACACACACACACACACACACACACACAGCATGTGCACTGCCATTATCAAATAAGTAAATACAAAGAGAATGTGTGTGATGCTGATCTCTTTCCCATGATAGGGCTCTGCATGTGGCCTTCCTTCCCTCTGGAATTCATTTTCCTAACTTCTGGACAAGCCCAAATCTCTCTTAAAATAGAAATCTCAGTTAAATTGTGCTGGTGCTTGGTCACTTAGACTACCGCAGTTTCCCGACTTTCTATGATTGAAGAAATTGCATTTTCCTTGCTCATCTCCAGACACCAGCATCTAGCGTCACGCAGAATACCCAGCTGATGATTGACAAATTGAATGAATGAAGACATGAAACGTACATGAAATAAATAACTCTCCTCTCTTACGCATGTTGTTGTTTTGTGAGTGTCTTGCCAAGGCAAACAGCATCTCCTATAAGGACTCAATTCAGAGTAAGAGTTATCGATTTCTTTTGTCCCCTACCCACTAAGCAGTAAAGTACAGTGCTTGTATACAACACTCAAAAAAAAATGTTTGATGAACAGTAAATAATTGAACGAATGAGCAATTGGGCACGTATCCAAAACTTGCTGGGCTGAATTAAGTAGCCCTGTGAGCGTAAAGGAAGTGCCACATCCTTACGACAGCAAACATGTGTTCTGTGTTTGTCAGTGGTGGTCGCTTGCTCAGTCCCCCCACATGGTTTTCACCCATCAACCTGATAATGGGATCATAAAGGCAGGGGAGTCGGGGTCCTGGGCTTTGTCTGAGTCATCAGCTCAAAGCCCCTCTAATGGGAGTTCCTGACTCAATTGGGTGTGGAGAGAAGAGGAGAGGTGATGGATGGTCCAGACACAAGGAAACTGAGATACCTGCCTTTGTTCTTATCTCGGGAAGAAGGCAGCATCCAGCCACTCTGAGTCACGATGAACTAAAGAAACTCAAGAATGTCTTTTGATAAATGTGCCCTGGGTACATGAATGAATGTTTCTGCTGTTGATTACCTTTTAAGTGAATAGGGTCAAAGGTTGGCATTAACCCAAGGCTCATGGGGTAAGATATTCCTTGTGACCTGGCAGGAATTATTACCAAGGGCAGACCAGGCCAGAAGGTTCACATGGCTAATGAAGACAGGGTCACAGGATTGAGGCCCCCCTGGAGACCAGTTATCTATGGGCAGAGGAAAAAAAAATCTGCTTCACAGCCATACTGCATGCCCTAATGCTAGGCAACCGTCCTGCAAAACCAGGTCTGTTCAGCACAGGAAACTCTAGTGTGGATGCCTTAGCTCAAATACCTCCTCCAAGTATGAATGGTCAGTCTACTTCACTGGATGCCATCACCGCTGTGAGGACATGAAAGCACCCACTGTTTGCTGAGTGCTTCCTCTGTTCTGAAATCGTTACAAAGGTTTTCTTCACATAATCTCCACACACAGGAAGAACGGTCTGCTTCAAAAATGAGAAGCCAGGAGTGAAACCTGACTGTGGAGATTTACTGTCCAATACAAGATCACCCAGCTCAGTAGTGACAGATCCTGATCCCAGGTCCAGCCCTCCTAAAAGCCAGTTTCATTCTCTACCGTTTGCTCTTTGACTGGCGCATTAATTGTATGTCCTTTATGGGTGAAGGGTGGTGAGTTCAAAACCAGGGGAAGCATGTAGCCTTTGAGAGAGCAAAACCTCAGCTCCTAAGAACTGGCCTCAGATAAACAGGGTCAAACACTTAAAGGGAAGGCTGTGAGCTATAGGAGGAACATATCTGCCACCCAGAGGGGTCTTGCTACAAGTTTGAGCTTCGTCGTTGCCTAAGTGTTGCTGGGTGGGTTATTACATAGCCCTGGGTATAATGAGTTGGCGTGGCCAATGCTTTAAATGCACCACAGTCACCAGAGCAACCACGTGACATGGACAGCAGTCGTCCTGTTTTATGGGCATAAAAGCTGAAAGGCAAAGGCTAACTATCTTAGCTTGAATCCCTGGGTTGTGGCTCCAACACAAGATTCTCTGTCAAGGAGGAGGAGGAGGAGGAGGAGGAGGAGGAGGAGGAGGAGGAGGAGAGGAGAAGGAGAAGGAGAAGGAGAAGGAGAAGAAGAAGAAGAAGAAGAAGAAGAAGAAGAAGAAGAAGAAGAAGAAGAAGAAGAAGAAGGAGAAGAAGGAGAAGAAGGAGAAGAAGGAGAAGAAGGAGAAGAAGGAGAAGAAGGAGAAGAAGGAGAAGAAGGAGAAGAAGGAGAAGAAGGAGAAGAAGGAGAAGAAGGAGAAGAAGGAGAAGAAGGAGAAGAAGGAGAAGAAGAAGAAAGGAGGTCACTGAGGACAAGGGTGACTGGGAAGCAGACCCTTTAGCTATTTTATTTTTAGTTTTCCAAGTTACCAGGCAATGGAAAAATGACAGCCTAAGTAAGACCTGAAGTTGAGTTCCTCCAGACACTTCTAGAATTTCTTCTAAACTATCCTGCCAGGACACCACTGTTGACCCAAGAGGCTGGCATAGGGAGGGAGGGGTGACATGGATCAGCCTGAGAGCATCCAGCTGGCAGGGAGGCACTAACCAGGGCTGCAGTCCAGTCAGGGCCCCGACCTCCTCCACAGACTGAGGCTGATGAGCTTCTGTCAGGGACATCAGGGTGAGGATTCCTGCATCTGGTGGAGAGCTGGGCCAGATGACCTTCTGTGTACCTCCTGCTCTGCGATCCCACCGCACTGGGCTCTCATGCTCCCTTGTCCCCTCTGGGATCATCACATGGCGTCTACGGGCTAAACAGAGGCACCCTAGGACCGCTTTCGTGATAACACTTTACTTCCAAATATGGAGACAGCACGATCCTCTGGAATCTGAACCTGCCAGAGATGTCTCTGGCCATAACTTCCCCCCAGAGCATCAAAATTTATCCTAAAATCCAGCATGCCACAGTTCTAAGTCTGTTTTTTTGACGGTGATGTGACAGGTTACAGGAGGCGGGAACCCCCGGAGCACCGCCAAGTCTCTCAAGGATCACGGATGGGACAATCCCAGCCGTCAATGGAGCCTTGTAGGTTCGGTGGAAAGAGGGGAACACCCTGCCTCAGGAATGCACCCTCCAGAGTGCTGAGGAGAGCCACTCTGCCATTATGAAACCCCAAACACTCAGGGTGTGGCGGGGCTTTTAAAAGCGTGCTCTGCTCCTACTGGGGAGCCTTGGAAATGTGGAGCGTGTACCACCCAAGGCTACCAAAGCCCAGACAGCTCACACAGACACATGAACAAGGAGCCAATGAGCTCAGGGCAGACTGTCTCAAAGAAATAAACATGTGGCTAAGGTATTTCCATAGCTTGTAAATACTGTCTTTCAGGGGGTTCGGAAGGAGACCAAACAGCCTACCCCCACGATCTCCCCCGAGAAAAGAGTGACACTGTATCTAAGGAGGGATCAGCCAGGCACCAAAGCCAGATTTCCTAGCCACCCTCTAATTTATAGGCCATAAATGATGGGGGCTGTGATCTATTGCCCCCGAGTCGGAGATTTATTCCAACCAAGAGCACACACAGGACCCACTGATAGAACGACTGGCCCTGGGTGGAGTAAAGTCTCACTTTCACTGAACACTAAGTAAAGATGTTTGCAATAGACAGTCATCCTAAGAGGCGATTCCAAACGTCACAGAAACTAGCGCATGCTCCATAGGCCCACCAAGGACACACTGAAGGAGAGGAATGGCTGGGATGCCGGGACACAGAGAGACAACCTCCATCTCCCCGAACTCCTGACGGTCCAGATCTCCGTAGACTTCTCAATCGGTGTTTGTCTCATCCAAACCTGCTCTCAAACGGAAGGCATATCCACTCCTACCCACAATGCTGCTGGAAAGCTGTGGCCCAAGGGCCTGGACGTCATTTGTCCTAAGACAGCTGTGAATAGAGGCTGCATGAAGCTCTGTTCAGTGAATAGAAAAGAGCAGTCTATACCCATTCATTCATTCACTCATTCATTCATTCATCTACCTATCGTAACGATGCTTCTTGAAGGAAACCCGTCACAGAGATTAACTATCTGATGCCCAGTGGCTGGCAAGGAGAAAATTAAGGGTGGTTTTTTTTTTTCTTCTGTGTATGAATTTTGTTGTTACCTGTATGCGATAAACAATACTGATTCTTCCATTGTGGTTAAAGCCATTTTTATTTTTTGTTTAAATTTACACACACACACACACACACACACACACACACACAAACTAAGAAGACGGATTAAGTAAAATATAGTAAACAGAGCGCAGGTACTGTCATTATAATTATGAATGCATTACATTGTACAGATGAATAAGTGCACTGTGCCCTTTCCATATAGACCGTAGGTCTTAGAAGAATGTGGTGAAAAATATTTATGTTTGGAGCTGAAGAGGGAGCTCAGAAATTAAGGGTTCTTGGGACCGTAAGACAAGGTTCACTTTCTACCATCTTCACAATAACTCACCGGAACCTGCAGCTCCACGACATCTGATACCCTCTTCCGGCCTCTGCCGTCCCGGGCATGCATGTGACCTGCAGATGTCCATGGAGGCAAAATTTCTAGATTCTTGATTTCTTGATATTTAAGCAGGATTGAAAATAATGAAGCTTTGAAAAATCATCCCATTAAACAAAGACTTACTGATTGGCAAAGATCGTCGGGTACAAGGTTCAAGGCGGAGGCCTTCGTAAGTTAAATTACATCTTCCCAAACATCTAAAAACATCCTTTCTGTTCTTCTCTTCATTTTTTTTAATTGGTGACAGATACAATCTAATGTTGTTGTTTTTATTTTGTAATTAGACATGATTATAGGTTAGGTATATCTATCCTGCCCTGACATTCCCTCCCTTAACAATTCATTCCTGAAACTCTAATCCTTCTTGTTTTAAGCCAGCGATTCTCAACCTGTGGGTCATGATCCCTTTGAGGGGGTTGCATATCAGATATCCTGCCTATCAGATATTTACATTACAATTCATAACGGTAGCAAAATTACCGTTATGAAATAGCAACAAAAATAATTGTGCGGTTTGGGGGTCCCCATAAACATGAGAAACTGTATTAAAGGGTCACGCCACACACCATTAGGAAGGTTGAGAATGACTGCTTAAGAGTATGACTATAGGGGCTGGAGAAGTGGCTCAGTGGATAAGAGTGCTGACTGCTCTTCCAAAGGTCCTGAGTTCAGATCCCAGCACCCACATGGTGGCTCACAACCATCTGTACAGCTACAGCTCATATATATAAAATAAATAAATAAATTCTTTTTAAAAAATTTTTATATTTTCTTTTTTAATTTTTTTTATTAGATATATTCTATATTTACATTTCATTTTCCTTTTTCTGGTTCCCCACTCCCCAAAGGTCCCACATGCCCTTTTCCCTCCCCTGTTCCCCCATCCACCCCTTCCCACTTCCGTGTTCTGGTATTCCCCTACACTGATGCTTTGATCCTTTCCAGCACCAGTGTCCTCTCCTTTCTTCTTGTCGGACATCATTTGGTACGTGAATTGTGTCTTTGATGTCCCAAGATTCTAGGCTAATATCCACTTATCAGTGAGTGCATACCATGGGAATTCTTTTGAGACTGGGTTACCTCACTTAGTATGATGTTCTCCAGCTCCATCCATTTCTCTAAGAATTTCATGAATTCATTGATTCTAATGGCTGAATAGTACTCCATTGTGTATATATACCACATTTTTTGTATCCATTCCTCCATTGAGGGACATCTGGGCTCCTTCCAACTTCTGGCTATTATAAATAAGGCTGCTATGAACATAGTGGAGCATGTATCCTTATTGCATGCTGGTGAATCTTCTGGGTACATGCCCAGGAGGGGTATGGCTGGGTCCTCCGGAAGTATCATGTCCAGTTTTCTGAGGAACCGCGACTGATTTCCAGAGTGGTTTTAAAAAATCATGGAAGAATCCAAATATGGAATGTAAATAAATAAATAAATAAACTTAAATTTAAAAAAAAAAAAAGCAGTGTTCTCTGAACACTGAGACTACAAGCAGTGAGGATGCAGGGCGGAAGCGGAAATCGTACTTCCCGGGTGACTCCTCCAGCCAGCCAAGCCCCTCAGACAAGGGCTGCTCTCAGAGGAGCACCTGCAGATCAGCCTCCAGCAGCAGCTGCACCACCTGCAGCTGGCTCGCCCGATGCTGCACCCCAGCAGCCAGGCCTGATGACCCAGATGGCTTCCACTGCAGCCGGGATGGCTGTGGCGCCCTGCAGTAGGACACGCTCTGGGTCATGCCATCACTGGGGGCTTCAGGGGAGGTGGTAATGCTGAGCCTGCAAAGCCTGACAGACGTCACTTACCAAGAGCCTCAGGGAGCCCCGCTGCAGGACCCGCTGTCTTTTGGACCTTGCTCTCTAGAGATCGAGCAGTTTCTGGAGTGTGCTCAGAACCAGGGCAACAACGGTCAAGCTCTGTGAGGGCTTCAAGGAGGCGCGGAGGCAGTGCAGGATCGCAAATGGTTTAATCTAACCGAGAAATTCAAGCTGAAGACATGCAAAATTGGTTCTGTGTAACTGGGATAGTGCGAGTGTGGACCCTTATTTCTGACAGCGCCATTGCTTCAGAATGGCCGCCAAAGAGATCTAACCATAGATGTTGACTGAGGCTTGTAGTGTTGGTTACCGGGCAAGTGTTTGGCTTCCTTGAACTGTGTTGTGACTGTGAGTTAAAAATAATAATAATACGCACACCTGTAATCCCAGCACTTGGGAGGCAGAGGCAGGCGGGTTTCTGAGTTCGAGGCCAGCCTGGTCTACAGAGTGAGTTCCAGGACAGACAGGACTATACAGAGAAACCCTGTCTCAAAAAAAAAAAAAAAAAAAAAAACTAACCCCAAACAAAACAAAATAATAATAATAATAATAATAATAATAATAATAATAAAGTGGTTTATTCTGAAAACAAAAAGACTATGACTATAGAAAAAGATAAGTAAATAGACCCTTTAAAGAGGTAAGCAAGCAAAAATGAATGCAAGAGGGAGCCCCTAATCCCATGTCATTGGTGGGAGAGAAAAATCTGCTCAGCATGGTCCAGCATTCAGAGGCAAAGGTAAAAGAATCAGGAGTTCAAAGCCAAGATGGGCTACACAGAAAGACCTTATCTCAAAAAGAAGGGGGCTGACAGGATGGCTCAGTGAGTAAAGGGGCTTGCCTCCAAGCCTGACAACCTGATATCAGTCCGTGAATTCATCTGAGGAGGTGGGGAGGCAGGTCTAGTCACTACAACTTCCCTGACCTCCCAATAAGCATGCGAGATATGCGTGCACCCCACCCCAAATACATTGTTCATGAGAAATGTAAAAAAAAAAAAAAAAATGAATGAATGAATGGATGGATGGATGGATGGATGGATGGATGGATGAATGAATGAAAAGGAAATTTAGACACACAGACACCAGACATGAGCACACATTGAGACAGACACAGGGAGGAGGTGACATCGGTCAATGCCTTGATCTTAGACTGTGGGCTATTGCTCTGGTGGTCCTGACACACTGACACCATCACTACGCTGAAGCATATGCCTTGTAAACCCCTGTCAGCCGAGGACTGGCTGGTACCTGCAACTGGAGATGTGGGATGAACGTAGAGACAGGACACGCTGGACTTTAATTAGCTAGCTGCAACCCAGGAGGACTCCCTGGCCTAAAAATTCGTCTGTGAGACACATTTATAACCACAGGTGTTTTCCTGTAGAATCTTTAGTTTTACAATCAATATAGACTCCTGACAATATCTGTTTCGGTGAATTCTGTGAGTAGAAACTTAAAGCTTCCCTTTTTGTTTGTTTGTTTCTTTCTTTCTTTTTTTGGTTTTTCGAGACAGGGTTTCTCTGTATAGTCCTGGCTGTCCTGGAACTCAGTCTGTAGACCAGGCTGTCCTGGAACTCAGAAATACACCTGCCTCTGCCTCCCAAGTGCTGGGATTAAAGGCATATGCCGCCGCTGCCGCCGCCGCCGCCGCCACTGCCACCACGACTCGGCAAAGCTCCCTATTTTTAAAAAAGGCTTAAAATTCAAGCCGTCTGAGTTACATCAGCCATGTCAGTGGCTCGTGTGTTCATGCTTGGCGGTCACGTGTTTTGCACCCTCTGCTTAGAAAATGAACTCATAACTGGGAAAGGGGAAAGCCTTTAGAACGTAAACAAAGAATATAGAAAATAAAAAAAAAAGAAAAGAAAAGAAAATGAACTCATCGCAGCATATCAAGGCCTTCACTAACGTGTATTTTTAAATAACCGCATAGTTCTCGCAGGTAGTTAAAGCCGGTGTCACGGGGTAGGTTGAGTCTTACAAAAATTGATTCATTCCTATGAGGGGGGGTGTTATAAAAGAGCAAATATATTATACAGATACATAGTATCCAAAACCGTGGCACCGACTGGCAGTCCCCCAAAGTTTACATGAACTGTAGTGCGAGGAGGCTGACGTCATCTGAATTGTAGGATGACACCCGTGTTGTATCTGAACTGAAAAAACAAAAAAGCAGCCACAAATAGAATTGAAATATCAGGCATGAATATTTTAAAGCCTTAGAGAGAAAAACACTAAAAAAAAAAAAAATACAATGAGTGATAACCAAGAAAGCAATAAATAAATCGACTTGTCATCCCACTGGAAAGTAATAGAATTAGTTATTTTATTTCATTAAAAACGATCTGAGAGTCTAGGGAAACCAAGATCATTTGAGTTTGAAGAAGAGAGAAAGCTAAAAGCAGAGACCCTATTTTTAGAGGTTTTCAAAAGCTCTTCCTCAAGTATCCAACTAATTAGCATTTTCTGAGGAATCTATCCAAAACTGGGGAGGAGGTATAAAAATGTTTATAGGAGAGGGGGCTCAATCCTCACTCCAGGTTAGGTTTTCTGGGGTGTCAGCAGAGTATCTACAGGGTCTTTTTGTACCTCCATTGTGGGAACAGTGCACTCTAAGCTGAGCACTATTTTAGTGCAGCCTGAGAAGTATCAAAGCAGCACCCAGAGATCCTGCTTCCCAGAAGCTGCACTCAGACCACAGCTCCAGACGGAACTCAGCTCACCAGGCATGGCGGGCGGCTAGTCCTCTTACTCACCGAGTCGTCTTGCGGGCCTCAAGATGCTTAAATGTGATAAGCTTTTTTAGCCCCGGTGCAAAATCTTCAGTGTTCCCAGTACAGATACTAACAAAACGACCAGCCAAAAATCCTACAACCGGTACACATTTTTTAAAATGTAGACTTTCCCAAACACATAAAAAGCTAAATCAGATCATCAGGAACAGAACCACACCATAAAATTTAAATTCAATCAACAGGAAAGATAAAAATATCATTCTATAGATGTTTATATAGCTATATAAAATTACTGGGGATTTGTGTAACATGATAGTAGAAGTAAACAAATGGAGATAGATGGAGAGAAAAGGAGAGGGCATGAGGTTCAGATATACCCAAAGGATGTCATATTCTTACGTGAAAAGCATCCTTTTGAAATTCAATAGCATGTGTGATATACACCAATTGAGAAAATAGCATTAATAATCATTTTAAAATTCATTCCCAAAGAAGTCAAGGAAAGTGGACTAAATAATATAATATTCCAATTTTTTTTCCAAAAAGCAGCAAAGTGACAAACTTAAGCGTACCATTTCACCACTCCCATTAAGTATAAATGGACTAATCCTCCCAATCAAAAGGCAGAGGTTTTCAGAATGTGAAAAAATAAAAAGATCCAATTGTATGCTGCCCATAGGAGAAGCACTTAGACACAAAGACAAATACAGCAATAAAAATTCATGTAAAGCTACAGCATGTTAATGCTAATCCTACAATAATATAGTGGCTTATTATAGTTAAACAAAGCACCCTTCAGAGCAAAGACTGTAAAGGTCACTTCGTAGAAATAAGATATTTCAGAATGGAACAATCCCAAATGTTGACATACCAAATAATGTATAGAGCTTTAAAATATGTGAAGCAAAGGCTCATTTAGACTGAAAGAAACGTTTTAACATCAGCAGTTATAGCTTGCAATTTTTGATAACTATGACTCAGTAATTGATAGAACAATTTGACAGGAAAATCAGGATGGATGTAGAAGACTTGAAGAACACTATCAACCAACTTGACCTAACTGACATTTACAGAAAGCTCCACTCAAGCCTCAGCACAGCACACACTTTTTCCCAAACAGACACAAACACTGTGTTCTGAGCTGCGCAATAACACAGTACACTTTAAAGGATTCAAGTCAAAGTTTTGAAGTTTTGATAGTAAGCTGATAAGAGTCAGAACGGAAAACTCAATGGTTCCAAATGCGGGTTCTGGCTCCCTACAATACTCAAATCCGATCCTTCCCAAGGCTATGGTGAGAACAGTCGCCTTACCAACACCCAAGACTATAGGAAGTATTTACAGTGTTCTGATACTAGGATGTAGCACCTAAATTCCTTTTATTAGAATAATCTCTTATTTAGACTATATCTTAAATCCTAATAACTTGTTCCACCAGACTTGGGATGCAATGTCAGTTCGCGTGCATGTTAATTTATACTTTTCAAAGCAATTCCACCTGTGGCAGATGGATGTAGAGCAGGAACAAAGTGTTGTCTCTTGTGGGGAAGATATTATTTCAAATCCTAGCCTGGTCCATTGTACAAGCTGAGTCATAGATATAAAGAAAACAAGCTCCCTGGGCGGTGGTGGCGCATGCCTATAATCCCAGCACTTAGAAGGCAGAGGCAAGCAGATTTCTGAGTTCAAGGACAGCCTGGTCTACAGAGTGAGTTCCAGGACAGTCAGGGCTACACAGAGAAAGCCTGACTCGAAAAAACCAAAAAACCAAACCAAAACAAAACAAAACAAAACAAAACAAAACAAACTGGAGCAAGCCTAGTGGGTGCTGACCCAGAGCCCCAGCTCCCAGGGGATCAGGACCACACATGTTCACACACATGCAAGCGTAGCATGACAGGAAGCCTCTTCCATTGATGCCATTGCTTCCTCTAGAATCCCTTTCAGTCAGCCCGTGACCCATTTTCCTTAATGACATACTGCATGCCTCCTTGGCGATATCACTCACTCCACTGCATTTTAATTGCTACTTTAGCATGCCCGTGCTCCCGTGTTTCCATCCCAAATCTCCATGCACCGGTCGGATGCCAGCGCTGGCAGTCAACATCTCCAGGACCCCGTTCGTTTCCTCCCTGTGTCCTTATTCCACACTTTTCCTTGACTTCTTTGCTTCTCGTCCTCACATTCCTTCACATGATCATTATCCCATGATGGTCACTGCTGTTCATGCCTGATGCCTTCACCCACCACATCCTCTTGCAGTTCTGAGTAAAACCATGCTAATCTCGATCACGTCACCATTCTGTGTTAAAAGCATTTCTGTTGATCACCCGTGTTAAAAAATCCCACTGCGTTAGCCAGGGCACTTGTTAGGGGAAATAGCAAAATTCCCACTCAAATTACCTTCAAATTAGGTAGATGACTTCTTGACTAATGTAACTGAAATGGGTTTGGGGTAAGACTGGGGTCCAAGGCCTCTTCATTACCAAATAATCCCTTGCTCTAAATTATAATTTTCTTCTGCCAAGGCCAGTACAGTTTGGGGTTATATCTTAGCAACTGGCAACATCACTGTTAAAAAAGTGCCGTGTCTGTGGCTCCGTGATTTCAGCAAACACTCCATTAACGACAATCATGGTTTCAGAACAATGTATGCTGTGCTCTCCGATTGATCATAGCTAGTTCATTGATCCTACCCTTGTTGGGGGTTAGATGAGACCGACACCCATCCAAATCACAAAGGCTAAAACTGATGTGCTGACACTCCAAACTGAGAGGGAGATCTGATGGGCAAAAAAAAAAGAAACAAAATGATCTGTCTGTCCAGCATGCTTCTGCTGTAGCTACTGGTCGCAATTTCACTCCGCTGTTTGTCCTGTCAACATCTTTGGCCATTCTATTCCCTTCTGCGCTCAGGAAACCTGTGAATTTCCAACCCAGGTAAACACTGTCTTCGCAACAAGAGGAAGACAGAAGCAGGGAGAGACTGAGTTCTTATGAGATCATCAGAATGGCAAGAGGAAGCGCTACAGCTTTGGTTTCTCTCCAGGGACCAAGTGGACGCATTGGGCTAGCATGATATAGCGTGTCTGCTATACAGGCACCACCCAGTTATAGAGATGTCCAACGAAGTTCCCAGAAAGATGACTTTGGGCAATTCCGAGGTTCCTGGGTAGCTATCAAGATCGTCACCTCACCTATTGGAGTCTGACAGCTACACGAATTTGTCTCCCTTCTTGTCAGGAGCTTTTCTAGGCTGTTATACTTGGAGACCTGAAATGCATCTATTTTATTTATGTCTGTGTTCCCAGTGCCCGGTTTGACAAATTGTCCCTTTCATATTTATTACTGGGCAAGTGACAGACGTCAAACATTGGCTTTCTTTCTTTTTTTTTTTTTTCTTTCATTTCAATAGGGCTTTTAGTCCGGCGTCTTGCATACTGCACGTGCTTAAGAGACTTTTGTCAGATTTAATTTATTCAAAAAAATTTGTTAAAATGATCTTAATCGTATTTTCTTTTTTCTGAGCCCGTGGATGTTTTAGAGGACCCTGTGAACTGAGTACTGCCCCGTATCTACGTCCTAAAATGCACAGCATTTCTAATCTGAGCCTGTGGGGTGTTCTCATGCGTTATCTTTCTGTGCTGCTCTGGTTTCAGCGCAAGGCTTGCCGAAGCAAGCACCGACGACATTTTAAATAGCTGCTCTCCGTCCTCAGATCCGGAGCCCGCCACTCTTTGCCTCTGCGCACATCTGTTCCCACAGTCTGAGCGGATTCCGTTCCTCCCAGAGCCTTCCCACCTGACAGCCATCCTCAGCACCGCTGGGTGGGCATCAGAGCTCAGCACCCAGCAGTTTCTCTGCTGCTCGGGGAAACCCCAGGAATGTTAATGCTATTGAGCCGCTCTGCTCAAACACTCCCGGAGTGAGGGGGAGAGGACAGCTCTGGTAACCAGGCAACCGTTACAGCCGCAGAAGGATCTCCAAAATAAAGAGAGACTGAGGACACACTTGAAACAGGCACAATTGCAGTGTTAAGTTGCAACTGGATGAATTGCAGCATTACTTGGTCTGACGGTCTATTTCTCACTTGAGAAAACATCACTACCTAGGTCTGTTGATTTCTACACAAACGTCAAGTCGCTTTGATCCTCGTTATTTTGAGATTTCCAGAGTCCCAGGAAAAGAAAATAGACGGGCTTTTTTTTTTTTTTTTACAATGTTGAGCCTTTTAGCAAATATTCGATGCTCAATAAATATTGATTGAATGAATGAATATGTGGGCACGTAGCTTTTAGAGATATATGAAAATGTGGGCATAGACCTAGTCGGTGATTTTAAAGTATGCTCACACAAACTCCTTGGCGCCCCCACCTTTTTAGGAGATGAAGCCTTTGTGAGCGCTGCCTCCCTAGCCTGCTCCTAACCCAGCGACAAATCTGGATAAAGATCCATATCCCCTACCCTGAAGACTCATCGCCAGAACACCAATTCCGCCTCAGGGAGGTCTTCAGTTGACTTTAGGCTCTGTCAGCATCTGACTACATTTACCTGGGAAAAAAATCCCAAGCTAGAACCAACCCAGCAGATCCACTCTCAAATTCCTGACCCTCAAAAAAATAAATAAATAAATAAATAAATAAATAAATGTAAGACAAATCAAATGCTTGTAATCTTAAGCCACTGCGTTCCCTGTGCCTTGTCACACATCAATTAAGACAGTAAAGACATCCTTCTTCCTTTTGGAGACAAGCGAGTTCATGAGTGAACTCCTCGAGGACAAAGTTTCTGTCTTCCTGTTCACCCCACCCGGTGTGTTCAATTGACACTGGGAACAACTAGCTTAAATCTGTATGGGTATCTGTATGCTCTTATCTCTCGCACAAAGAAAGTACAACTCATTAGGCAGCATGGCTGTCATAAACAGGACTATTAGACGTGCTGGAGAATTCCTACTAGAATTCCCACAACCTTTACTTACTGAAGCAGTGAAGAGGTACACAGGTTCCCTGGTAGGCAGACAGGTAGGAAGAAGGTAAGGAAGAGCTGGCCATCGTGGAAGTCTGCCACCTTTATTACCTAGCCTCGGTGCTTCTCCCGATATCCCTGCCCACCAAGGAGTCTGCATCTCTAATCTATGTCCTATTCCCTCAGAGCTACCGCTAAAGGAACTCAAGGCCTTGACCTATGCAAGCTCAGGACAGACTAGGGATCACAAAACGGTATGGCATGCACATGCTACTCGGGAACACTTAGAAGTTGTCACTGTGGCAACGCTGTCAACCCAACTCAGCATACGCATCCTCACGTACCAGACAGTGAACCGAGGGGCGAGCCCTGGCAAAGCCCACTGACCTTCCGGCAGATAGCGTATGCCTGCCGCACCCTACGACACATACAGGTAAAGTGGGACCTAGCTAGGGATGTCAGTCACTTATCACCCCTCCTGAGGGAAGGACATTTCTTTAAAGTGTGTTCAATTGCCCAGGGATACCTTTAAAAAAATTAACTTAAGCAATTCTGTCTTCTACCCATTGCTTCTGTATCTCCCTGTTGGTCTCGATATTAGGTTCATAGCAAGTCTCATGTTCATCTGTGCTTAGTGAGCCTCAGCAGCACTGGGTGCTGTGCTGGGTTCTCCTGGGTGCTGTGCTGGGTTCTCCTGGGTGCTGTGCTGGGTTCTCCTGGGTGCTGTGCTGGGTTCTCCTGGGTGCTGTGCTGGGTTCTCCTGGGTGCTGTGCTGGGTTCTCTATGCTTTTTACTTATCTTACTTAATTTAACCTAGTGGATAGATAGACTAGGATGTAGTTCAGTGGTAGAGCACTGGTCTAGCATGTACAGAGCTTGAGTTCAATTGAGAGAGAGACAGAGACAGAGACAGAGGGAAGGGGGAGAGGAAGAAGGAAAAGGAGAGGGAGATTGATTATGAAACTCAGAAAATTTGACTCACTTAAAACCTGCCTCAAACCCATTCCCAAACCCAGGTCCTTCCAATATTCTTTTCAATATTTGAACAGTCTTCCTGTTCCCACCAAGAGGCTGAATCTTGGTGTTTTTACCATTCATGCTTTCTTAGGTATCAACCAAGGTTCTGAGATGTTCAGAAGGATTTTATGGCTGGCAGAATTCATTGAGAAGTATTTCCCGGCTTACTGCAAGGCAGTTAAGACTTCTAACTGCAATCCTTGCTCAGCATGAGACAATCTGATTTATCGCACAACCCAGAATAGAGCCAGCATAAGCAGCTGACACTGCACCAAGTCATATTTTCTAAAATATTGAAAATAGTTCCAGGGTCCCCATAACTCAGGTTTTCCCTTCAGAAATGTTTGAAGGAGCTAGCATAAGCCATGCAGTGTGTTTAAGAGGGAGAGCCTACTTGAAGATGGAAAAAGAGGCCAGTGTTAGCAACTCCTCTGTGTTGCCCAGTTTCTCCCGTCCTTAACCCAACAGGGAGGGAAAGAAAGAGGTATAAGGGGAGATTGGGGGAGGGGAGGGTGCCACCAAGCAGCTTGCTGCTGGACAATGCTGCCATCTGCTGGCGAAACTTGTAATTTCACCACACCATCACGCCAGCCTTTCGATTGAACAACCACAATGATATAATCTTAAGTACCCGTGAATCGCCTTTAAATCGCCTTCCAAGCCAGTCTAGTGTCGTCAGACGTGAGGGTCACAACTGGTGCTCCACATCCGGTCTGGGAACCATCTTCAATAAGCCAATGAAAAGAGACAAATGAGTAGTAGAAATCAGAAAAAGGACATTTGCTCAGTGTAGCTACCCTGAGAAGAGGGAACAAAGAAACCAAACAGCGCCCCCACGTCTGCCTTTGGGACCCTGAAGTGAGAGTTTATGAAACGTACTGGTTACAGTCGATCATCAGGAAAGTCTGAAGCAGAAACCACAGAGGAGCGCCGCTCACTGGCTTCCATCCCCTGGCTAGCTCACCTAGCTTTCTTACACAGCCAATGACTACCTGCTAAGAGGTGGTCCCGCCCACAGTGGGCTAGGCCCTCCTATCTCAACTAGCAATCAAGAAAATGGTCAACACGTGCCTACAGGCCAATCGGATGGAGGAGGTTGCCTAAACTGATGGAGGAGGTTGACTAATCTGATGGAGGAGGTTGCCAGTTTAAGTTGCCTCTTTCCAGGTGTGTCAGGTTGACAAACAAGACTAAGCACACTGCTTTCCTTTTTTTAAAAAAAAAAATGCTATGCATGACTCGGGCAATGAGAGAAGCTACTTAGTGTCTGCTCCCTTCTGGTGCTCCTGTACTGTCTTAGTCAGGGTTTCTATTCCTGCACAAAACCTCATGACCAAGAAGCAAGTTGGGGAGGAAAGGGTTTATTCAGCCACACTACTGTTCATCACCAAAGGAAGACAGGACTGGAACTCAAGCAGGTCAGGAAGCAGGAGCTGATGCAGAGCTATGGAGAGATATTACTGGCTTGCTTCCCCTGCCTTGCTCAGCTTGCTTTCTCATAGAACCCAGGACTACCAGCCCCACCCACCCACCCACGGCCCTCCCATCCTTAATCACTAATTGAGAGAATGCCTTACAGTTGGATCTCACGGAGGAAACTCAAGGGAGGCTCCTTTCTCTGTGATACCTCCAGCTTGTGTCAAGTGGACACACAAAACCAGCCAGTACATCTACCCAGCATCCATCTCCTTGAATGAAGTGTGAACAGGTCTCTCTGGGCCACAAGGAATCCAAAAATGGCCACCAACAAGCCCGATTCCCAACAGCTCTAACTTTACCCATGTGCTTTCCAGGACTTTCTAAATGGCTACAGATGGAACACGCCCTGTGTCCTGTCTGTCCTGTCTGCTGGAAGCCTATGCTGGTTTGAACTGGAGTGGTCTCCATAGGCTCACAGATTTGATTGCTTGATTAATAGGGAGTGGCACTGCTTGGGAAGGATTAGGAGGTGTGGCCTTGAGGTGGGTGTGGTCTTGTTGGAAGAAGTGTGGCGCTGGGGGTGGGGCTTTAGGGTTTCAAAAGCTCAAGCCAGACCCGGTGTCTCTCGTCTTCTCTTCCTTCTGTCTTCAGATCTGGATGTGGAACTCTCAGCTGACACATCTGCCTGGGTAACCACCCTGTTCCCTGCCACGGAGTCAACAGACTAAGCCACTGGGACTGTTTTTTTAAAAAGCCCCAATTCAATAACATTCGTATAAAGGTGGCTGTGGTCATGGTGTCTGTCTCTTCCCAGCAATAGAACACTTAACTAGACAGAGCCCCACCTACACCAAACCCACGTGTGCAGGGCCCCTTTAGACACTGGTTTTCTCACACAGTCCCTGAAATCAGCAAAGCTCATTTGAAAAAAAAAAAAAATACATCACACTGAGCCTCAGAACTTGACATTTTGATACGCGATTTTTGTACATATGTTTCATTAGATAGTTGTCTCGGATTGGAGAGACACCTAAATCTCCAAAAACCGGTTGTCCTTGGGGGAGGGAACTAAAGAAGGAAATAAAGACTCTAAAAAGAATACGTGTATAAAGACAGAGGGAGAAATTAGAATGATGCAGCCACAAGCCAAGGCTTGCCAAGATGGCCGGCAGTCAGTCACCAGAAATTAGCAAGAGGCAGCGGCTGTTGTCACCAAAGCCCTGAAGAGTGCTAGGTGGCACCTTGACTTCCGGGAACCAGAGCTACAAAGGAATATATCTTTTCCTTTGTCACTTGCTTTGTAGTAATTTGCTGGGACAGTCAAGTTATGTAGCCTGTCTGGAAATCAGTGTAGAGTGACCTCAAAAAGCTAAAGGAAATCTACCATATGGCCCTTCGATTCCAATTCTCAGCATATGCCCAAAGGACTCAACCTCCTATTCCACAGATACCTGCTGTTCTGTTCACAATAAGAACTAGAAACAGACCCAGGCAAGCACTGCCCAGGGCCCCACAGCCCTGCACAGGCTGGTGCCACTACAATAAACAAATATGTAATATAGAGGAGGGAAAGGTAGGGAGGGAAAGGAGCAGTGTGTGCCGCGTGGAAGGAGGTGGAATTGGAGACACGATGGTGACAGGCAAGAGAGAGGGTTGCTGTTAATTGCCGTGGGTTGGGGACGGGGGGGGGGTGTGTGCTGCAGCCTGGAGCTTATGTAGATGCAGACTGAGCCCCTGGACCTACTACTGCCTGGCTGCGGGATCCCCCTGGCTCTGGGCAAGGATGGAAGAAAGGTTCACTTGCTCAATTGGACCTCCTCAAAAGACCACCGTGGTACTTGAAGAGACTGTGTTGGTGACCGTGTCCCTCATGCTGCTGCCCCAGGACTCCATGAAGCCCGAGATCCTTGCTATCTGTGCTGCTGGTGATGTCCTGGGGCTTTGCTCCCTCAGGGGCCATCCTGACATGAATGGTAAATGTAGCCACCAGGGGCCATGTTGAAGCTCATGGCGCCCGACAATACTCAGTGCTGTAAGTTGGTGGTCCTGACACCACAGCCAAGGGCAGTGTTGATATTTGTGGCCCTTGTTACCACTAAAGCGGATGCAGAATGTTCTGCCGCCTGAAGCCATGTTAATATCCATGGACACTGAAGAGCCAACCCTAATACCCCTCACTGGAGAGCTGTGTGTGCGTCCCCAGCTCCACCCTGTCGCGGTTGGGGCTGGCCACGCACCCCGCTGGAGAGCTGGCCACGCCCCCACTGGAGAGCTGGCCACGCCCCACTGGAGAACTGGCCACGCCCCTTGCTAGCCAACACTCCTCAGCGCAGAGGAGAATTGGCCTCACACCTTTTAGCCCACATCATGATGATGATACAGGCAGTGGCATGTATCACACATGGCCCCCACACTGAAGGGCTGGCCCCACCTCTCACTGGCCCACAGCGCAGAGGCAAGCAGTGGCCTGGGTGTGGAATATCTAGCCCTGCAACCTCGCTGGTAGCCATAGGGCTCTATCCGTTGAAGGCTTCTGGTGTAGATGCAAGTGGAGAAAGATTTTCCGGGAGGCGGGAGGGGGTGGGGGAGTGGGGCGGGCTGGCCAGTAAGAATTTGATCATGTCCCAGTGACTGTATAGACTATATAAGATGGATAGGCTTTTTTTGGGGGGGAGGGGGTTATGGAGGAAGGGGTAGACATGAGAAGATTGGGAGGCGAGCACAGCTGAGGTGCAACTGAGACTCCTAAATAATCAATTTAAAAATACATATCCAAAAGAAAAGAAACAGAAGCAACCTAAATGACCTTCAACTGATGAATGGATAATGGTATATGGTATATACACCGTATGAAATGCTATTCGGTTGTAAAGAAACATAAACTCATGAAATTGGAAGGTAAACGGATGGGACTAGGGGGAAAAAAATCGTCATTGAGTGAGATAACCCAGACCCAGAAAGACACACCCTGGGTGCCCTCTGTCATTTGGGCCTCCCAGTGCCAAGTCTTCATATGAGAGTATATGTCCTACAGCAAGTACAGAAACCAGGAGAATAAAAGGGGCCCCGACGGGGTGGGGCACAGAGGGGCCAATAGGAAAGTAACACAGAGGGAGACGGCAGGGTGCGAGTGATCCAGTGGGGGAAATGGAGAAAAGGGGGCGGGCGCTCGAATTAGAAGGGGGAGGGAAATAAACACGGCAGGAGGGAGGAGGATGAAATAAGTAAGGATGCCTAAAAAAATAATAAATAAATAAAAATAACAAGAAATCACACTATTGACTATCTACCTAAAATATCCCCAATTTACTTCTGATGCATTTTAAAGTTACTGACACCAGCCCAGCAATGGTGGCGCACCCCTTTAATCCCAGCACTTGGGAGGCAGAGGCAGAAGGATTTCTGAGTTCGAGGCCAGCCTGGTCTACAGAGTGAGTTCCAGGACAGCCAGGGCTACACAGGGAAATCGTGTCTCAAACAACAAATAAATAAATAAATAAATAAATAAATAAAATAATGAATAAATAAATAAAATAAAAATAAAAGTTACTGATACCAGTACCTTTTACCCAGAACAACTCAAAACACAGACAAGTAAAAGTAAAAATTTATATTCTTTTACATAGAGGAACATGTCTAAATCTTTAGCATATCATTTGAGGAGTTTTGACAGATGACGTCATCCTTTCGTGTAGACATGGTAAGGATACCGCATAGCTGTTAAGCCCGTACATTCAAAGTAGCAATGGACACCTGCACAAGACCAAGCAAGCCGGAGCCCACCAGCATTCCACAAGGACAGGGGAGGGGCCTGTAAGACCCCACCCTCCCTAAAACACCATAGGCTGTTAATGCTGCAGGGGTGGAGGTGCCTCTAGAAGGTTATCCTTGATCAAATTAATAATCCCACACTTACGCGAACAACCCTAATTAAACGCAGCAAAGCATCGAACAAGTAAACAAAAGAAAATGTTGAATGAGAAGTTGTTAGGAAGAAGGACTTGGAAGGGGTGGATTAAAAGGGACAATGTGGGGGGCGGGGATCTGACCCAAGTATATTATTTATATAATTGTGAATGAATAGTACATTAAAAAGAAGAAGAAGAAGAAGAAGAAGAAGAAGAAGAAGAAGAAGAAGAAGAAGAAGAACTCGTAGCATCTTTATTCCCACCGGCCTAGAGCATGCACTCAAATCACCACTCTTGTGCATGCCATGGTGCAGTATCTCAAATGCATCCGGGACTGAGGCCAGGCTCGGAGGAAGCGTTAGGCTTCCGCGAGTTGCTGTAAACATGACAGGCTCCCATAGAGCGCACACAGGGGCATCTTGACTTCCAAATTCCAAGTGGACCTGGGATTGTTCAGCTCCATCTTCAGACCACACTCCTTCAGCAATCCGTAAGTAACGGCCAAGCCCTCACCCTGGAGTGGGGCGAGAAGCTGAGGCTGGAGCGTGAAGGGGATGTGCCAGGGATACTTGAAGTTTGGCTCTAGGATGCTCCTCACCTAGGACAGAAAAAAAAAAAAAAATGATCAGATAGAGCAAGCCAGGCTCTGACGCCTTCTGTCCCAACGCCCAGGAGCCGCACAGGATAAAGAACTAAAAAGCAAGACCGGAAGCACTGTGCCCTGGCTCCTCACCCCCAACACGGTAATAATACATACAACATGGTGATAATATAGCCTACACTGCGTGAGAGGGTCATCTGCACTTGTGTGCGCACATGCACTCATATGGCTATACACACTTTTGTATTCCGAGGGAAATATCCAGGGAGAGAAAAGGCAACTTGCAAATGGTGGCCGTGAACAAAAGGTGTAACTGATTTGCCTCCCCTTACTTCCTACAAAGATGGCGACCTCTGCCCTAGCGGGCCTCGCCTTCCACGGCTTCCTAAATTGCAGAGATGCTCCTCATAGGGTTGAACCCAGCCTGCCTGCTCCCCAGAGGGCTCCCGACTCCCCGCCTTATAGAAACTTCATTGCTTTCTTCTAGAATGTTCGTTCCTGCTTTCCTCTTCCCCCTCCCTGGACGGCCAGCCCCTGGGGGTTTCTTACCAGCTCTCTCTGCCGCAGGAGGAGCCGCATCTCCACAGACTGGGCCAGCAGGTGGAGCTGGGTATCGGTCAGCACTGGGAGGAGGGAAACATGAGGAATATGTATTTTTCTTCTTACCCATGCATGAACTAGGAAATCCAATGAGAGGAAAACGCTGAGACACAGGAATATGTCCCATTAGACTTGAACGCAAACTGCACTGCCCATGAAAAGACTCCTGCCCGTAAGATGGGCCCCGGGCTCATGAGTGACATGACCCGGAACTGGGAAGTCTAAGGGCTGAGGTGGGAACCACCTTCCGCCAAGGATGTGCTAGGTGATTGGCAACTGCTCGCTTTCTAGACCCCAGACTCCATCTGTGGTCCACGCACTGTTATAGCTCTGAGCCTTGCTGGCATTAGAGAGAAGGGTGACATAAGAATGGTTGTGATGATCCAAAGGCTTCTGGGAGGTGGCATCTGAAACAGCCCTCTGAAGACCAGCATGAGGACTCTGCCCACACTCCCCTCAAATTGTCCTTACCCATTAGGGCTTGAAGGAGATAAAGGATGAGGTTCTTTAGGTCAGTACATGGGGTGCTTGAGTCCTTTCGAAGCTCATCCAGGATTATGCCACCTGGGCCGTCCACGTGGCCCAACTGATCCAACTCCAGCTACAGGAGACAGGTGTTCTGTTAATAACATCATTCCCGGTGCTGGGGACTGGATGGCTTAAGACACGGTGGACAAGGACTTCACCACAAAGCTACACCCTGGATCCTTTGATCCTTCCTTGGCCTCATTCATTGTGACAGGGTCTCAGGCTGTTCCCAAAGCCAGCTTTGTACTCACTATGTAGCCCAGCAAGACCTTGAACTTTCAACCTTCCTTCAAGTAGCTTCCGCTTGCCAAATCCGGCTCAGAACTATTCTTGTGTAATGTGCCTATTTCCAGAGGAGTTAAGCACCTCCCCAATGGGATGCTGAGCAGAACTAGGGGGCCACACCCTCTAGCCATCCATGTTGTATATGGAGGCAGAGTCTCCAACCCTTGACATCTTTCTCAGCCTCCTCAGCATTATATACATCCCTCCTCCCGCAGTTATACTGGCATCCCCGTCTCCCAAACGGACCATTTCGGGCAGCTATGGAATTCTCACCATGCTCATCAGGTCGTACAGAGCCTCCCTGTCACTGAGCATGCGCAGGAGACTGGAGAACACAACATCTTGAACATCCTTTGAGAGCATAGCCAGTTGCTCTGTTTGTAGGAAAACTTCCTTTTCTAGGCACTTGAAATCTGCTCGCAGACAGCAATACCAATCAGAAAGTGAGGGCGATTCTTCAATTAAATATCCCTGGCGTGGTAAGTCTTTCAGTATCATTTCCAGCAGCTAAAAATGTCTCTAGTGACAGTCTGCCTAAGCCCCACCCCCTCCGGGAGGCAACTATCATGAAGCTAGGAACCAGGCAGCATTAGCACTCTGAAAAGAGGGGACACAGCACTGGGGGTAGAGATGGAATTCTGAACACTGGTTATTGCAAGTAGGAGAAAAATGACCAAGTATTCATTTCTGGGATATGTCAGAAACGAAACATACTGTTGGGCTCTGGTGATAGCAATACTATTAATGGATCAGTTTGCACGTGTGATAAATGGGGCGTGGTGAAGAGTCAGTGTGTTTGTGAGTCTCTTAACTGGCGTGTAAGAGCTACACTTCTTGGTAAGCATCTCTGAAATCTGTAAAGAATGAGGCAAGCACTGCATTTGAGGATGTTGTGGTTCTGCCACATATCCTATGGGGGATCTGTGACAGTGCTGGGGGTGGGGGGGTTCCACAGTGGAAGCACCAAAGCACATCTCTCCGATCCTTTCATATAGCCCATGCCCGCCTCCCAGTTTGTCCTCAGTGAACATCAGTGCACTCAACCGCACATGCGTGAACTGAACTAACGGCAAAGAAAATGCGGAAGTAGACCTCCACTTTCTGAATTCCAAAGAAAGTTATCATTTGAGTTTGGAGCCTACAGTTTCCCACTAGAAGCATAGATTTCCTCTTTTAAACATACACACAACACACATACACACACACACACACACACACACACACACTCACCTAGATGAGCGGGCTCCTCTATACGTCCTAGAAAGAGGAACACACGCTGTTACCTTTCTTCATCCTCAGTTTAGGCTCTTGAGGCACACATTGGAGAGTCCCTCCTACACCTCTCTTCCCTCCTGCACCACACCAAGTCTATGCCATCACCTTCCCCCAGGAACTATCCCATCCCCCAGGAACCAGAGCTAGGGCTAAGGCTGAGCACAGTAACATCATCCAGATCTCCTTCCCCAACCCTTCCAGGCACACTCACCAACCGGAGGGATGTCATTTATCTCCAAGGCTAGAAAGAGATGATATATCGGGGCCCACCCAAGAATTAGTGTTTGTCCTTACATCCCCTATATCCGCCCTCCATTTTCCTACCCCGTCCCCCACCCAATCCCTTATGCTGAAGACCAGATCTCAAGAACTTGGGCGAAAACAATCAGGTGAGTTTTTGTCATTCGGTTGTCTGCCTGAGGAAGCAGGTTGGACTTTTATAGCCCTGGAACCAACCAGTCACTCACCTAGTCGTATTGTTGAATGTCGATCTGGAAAGAGAAACTCTCTCCATTCTCCCCGCCCCCCCCCCCGACCTCTGACCTTCCCAGCCCCTCCACCCACCTTTGCTTTCCACCTTGCAAATCTGCTCTTCTGGGAAACATCCTATGATAAGCCCACGCCCAGGTAGATCTCCGTTCAACAATGTTGTACTCATCTCAAGGCTTTTCAGATCATACTGAGGTATGACAGCACTCATGTATTGGGCAGCATAACCACACTTAGGTACCATTTTCAATATGCCTGGAAAGGTCTTCTTCTTAGCTTCAGCAGAAAGGAGAATGGCTAAACAGAAAAGAAACTCAAGTTAGGGGAGGGGAGGTTAGACCTGCTAGAGTTCTTCCCACACCCCCACTTAGGGACTCCCAGGCCAAACGCCAGGATCGGCCATCAACCCGAGCACCAGCCTGTGCATCCTGTGAATCCGATGCTTTCACGGGTGCCCTGAAACTTGCATTTTATGATGTTTGTTTATTTACTGTGTGCACATGCACATGTGCCTTGGAGCACACTACGGAGGCCAGGGGACAACTTTGGAAGTCAGTTATCTCCTTCCAACATGAGGAGCATGGAGAGAGAACTCAAGTCACGAGGTCTGACAGCAAGCACTCTCACCAGCGAATCCATTTCACTAGCCTGAAACGTGGATCTTAAATAAGCGCTTTAGGTGGACATTACACCCTCTGACACTCAAGAATTACTCCATGGGGGCTGCAGAGAGATCACCAGGTAAGTGCCTTGCAGCTCTTGAGAAGAACCAAAATTCAGTTCTAGAACCCACGTGGCAGCGCCCTCTCCTGGCCTCCTTGGACACTGCATGCACTTGGTATGCTTACATGCAGGCAAAACACAAATACACACAAAATAAAAACAAGCAAATAAATACTCCATGAGGTAAAGCAGACTGTTTTCCTCCTGCCCTGTCATACAGGTCTCTTGTTAGCCCTCAGTTACTAGCCGGCCCTTCTCTATCCGCTCTCAATCTGGTGATCTCGCATTGTTTTGCGTTTACGTTCATGGAGTTTGCCTAACAACAAAATTCAAGCATTTGACCCATGAAATGAGCCTGTGGAGAAAACAACGATGACATCGTTTAGCGTGTGAACTAAAGGAAGCTAAGACAAAAAAAACGAACTTCAAAGGGTGTCTGCAAGTCACATTCTGAGCACTAGGGGGCGAGCAGGGCCTCTTGTTTATACAATCAGGCATGGAAGGGAACCAACCGGGACCCTGTGCTGACCCGGCGAGCACAAATTTAGTCCCCATAACAGACCAAAAACGACTTAATAGTGGCCATATCGCTGTCCAGCAGCTTCAGGGAAAACTGGTCTTCTCACGTGTAAGGGGGAAAAGACGTCACTGTTTCTTTCCCAAGCTGACATGCAGAAAGGAGGTAAAGGAAGTGTCCGGCAGTACATCCGGCTCCAATCTGTCTTCACTGAGCACTTCGCCTGACCTGACAATAACTGGGCTCCGCACCTCAGAACCCCTCATCCCAGAGCCCCCTCCCATTATCGCCTCCTCTCACCCACCTAGAAAGCTCCCCTACTGCCCTCTACATGGGGCCTCACTTCCTCTCTTGCGTGCACACATCAACCTTTAGGAAACACTCCACCCCCACCCCCACCACTCCCACCCCCACCACCCCCACCCCCACCGTCACTCCCCACCCCACCCCCACCCTAGATTCCATCTCCATAAGCATGGCCCTGGTTCTCTGGGTACAACCTCTGATCTAATCACACCGTTTATTTGTTTTGTTTTGTTTTGTTTTGTTTTGTTTTGTTTTGCTGTAAATATTTTTGAGTAAAGGGTTCTCGTTTTCTTTCCTTTCCCCTCTGTAAGTGAAAGCACGTTTCATTAACCATGATCTCTAACAGGAAGGCCATCTCCCCCAGACATCTTAAAGGCATCTCCAACCTTGTTCCCATTTCCCACCCTATGATTCTATCAGAGGGTGCCGTGAGAATGTGGACAATTTCTCCCGAAGCCCACAGCCTCTAACTGTACTTACTAAATTGGAGAGCCCAGCTTCCTTGTCTGTTGCCGACGACTAGAGGACTGACTCCTGAACTTTGCCTTGACCAGAAGGTACAGGGTAGCTACTACAGGAGTGTGTGTGTACGTGTGTGTGTGTGTGTGTGTGTGTGTGTTTACACATGTGTGCAAAGCATGTGCACATGAGTGCATGTGTGTGCACACGCACATTTACCTGTACTGCATCCCCTCTTCTCTGAGCAGCTGCTCTTCACACTGAGGAATAACTTGGGGCTCTGAGACTGTTACAATTCCTAGGGATTCTAGCACTCATATAACACACAAGTCCATGCCTAACACAGACAGTTGTGCCTCATGGCAGAGTCTGTGTGCCTGTGTGGAGGGGTGGTCGGGGGTGATGTGTGTATGTTGTGTGTGGTGTGTGTATTGCGGGGTGGTACATCTCAAGGTGAGAGTCTTGGGGGAAAAAAATTCTATACTACGTTCAGGCATTCTGTCCACAGCTTCCGTCTTGTGCTTCTGTTCTTTTTAAGGAGCTTTAATGTGGATTTATGGGTCACCTGGTCAACCTGGCAACTCCCTACTTGGGCTTCTGAGAGTGTTGGGACTTTACATGGCTAGAGATGGTTGCCTAGAGATGACTGGGATTCGCCTGGACTTCACCCAGTTAAGGACACTTCCGTTTGAACACTCCAAGTCAGATCCCTCCCTATGCAGGAGGCTACCTCTGCAATGACAGCTAGCAGTATTTGAGGTTGGCCATGCTTATTGGTGACTGCGGGTGTGACATGTGCCAGGGGCAGTGAGGAGAGCTCCTGGCCTGTAGTCAGGAGAGAAGAGAAGGCCCATATCTTTGGATACCCCATTCCCACCAGGTCCCCACTGCAGCTCACCACAAGTGTTATTCTTAATGACTAATTGCTTCTTCTTGTAGGCCAACACCGCACCCTTTAGGATAGGTACTGAATCCGTTCTGTCCCTCTGCCACTGTCCCTGGGCTTGACCCTGTGGAGACAAAACATCCTGAGGGATTCTTTGTCTCATAACACTATTAAAAAAATGTTCACTTTTAACGCCCCCCCTCCCCAAAAAAATATACGCCTGTAATTTAAAAGTCAAATAAATCTAGAAAGCTCAAAAGAAAGAACTAGCAGTCCCTTCTCCTCCCTCCTGGTCCGCATGTCCAGTCACTGCTTCTCTCCCTCATATGACAATATTTACCTACACTGAAATTTGGGAGGGGTGCCTTAGAGAGGCCTAGAGATTGAACTCAGAGCACCACAAATGTCAGGCTAATATTTACCAGCAGCCCTATGGCTATGTCTTCAGTTTTGCAAACAAGGTACAGGATTTTCTGTCTCCTCCTAGTGTTGAGGTCTCATTCTGATCCATCCATATTCAGATCTGGGTTTCTACGTGGGTCTGTATTCTCTGCTTGCTGTTGGGAGGGGCTGCTTCTCTCATTCCAGATCTTATCTCGATCAGTCCATGTGACGTCTTCTAATGTTGGGGTTTCATTCTGATCCATCCACGTTGACATCTGGGTTTCTACGTGGGTCTGTGTTCTCTGCTTGCTGTTGGGAGAGGCTGCTTCTCTCACTCCAGATCTTATCTCCATCAGTCCATTTAACGTCTTCTGTATCTTCTGTCCTGTCACTCATTATCTCCTTGGGAGCCTAGAGGTACCATCTACTGAACTCAGCAGCCTCTCAGGGTTTGAGAGAGGACATGAAACATTTGTCTTCCTGGGTCTGGGTTACCTCATTCAGGATTATTATTTCCAGCTACATACATTTCCCTGAAAGTTTCATAAGTTCCCACATCTTCGCAGGCGAATGAAATTCCATCGTGTTTATTGCCAATTTTCACTGTCCATTTGTCAAGACGTACCTCTATGTTCCTTTACATATACAAGTATTTGCTTTATGAGGCTGAGTGTACCCATGTTTGGTGAAAATATCAGGTCTTAGTTAGGGTTTCCATTGCTATGAAGAGGCACCATGGCCAAGGCAACTCTTAAAAAGGAAAATGTCTAATTAGTGCTGGCTTACAGATTCCGCTATCATCATAGCGTGGTACCACCCAGGCAGGCTCTAAAGTTCTACATCTTGCTCCAAAGGCAGCCCAAGAGAAGGCTATCTCCCAAGCAGCTAGGAGGAGAGTCTCAAAGCCCACCCACATAGTGACGCACTTCCTCCAACAAGGCCACACCTATTCCAACAAGGCCACACTCCTAATACTACCATTCTCTGGGCCAAGCATATTCAAACTACCACACATATTTAGGATTATAATGTCTTTGTGTTGGGCTGTTCTCTTGACCCACGTGGACTGACATTCTTTCTTCTGATTATTTTTGGATTGATGACTATTTCATTGGATTTTACCATAGCAATTCCTGTCATTCTATTTCTCTTTTGCTTTGAATGTCTTTACCTGAACTTTTACTCTAAGACGTTTTCTAACTTTGGTGGTTGAGGTTTATTCCTTGGAAACAGAAAACTGGTCCTGTTTTTGTTTTTTGTCTTGTTTGGTTTGTTTTTTGTTTGGTTTTGTTTTTGGTTTTGGTTTTGGTTTTTGGTTTTTGGTTTGTTTGTTTTTTGTCTAGACTGCTAATATGTGTCTTCGATTAGGGAGTTTAAACCATTAAAGTTCAAAGTTTATTAATTTCTATCATTTTGTTTAATTTTATGGTATTTGTGGTCTTTTGTTTAACCACTGACTTAATGTTAATTTTTTTCTATCACTGCCTGTATATTCTTATCCCTTTCTTCATGCAGGAATATTCTTTTCGTCTCCTCTGTAGGGCTAGCCTAGTGATCATAAATTCTTTCACATGCTTTATCATAGAAAGGTTTTCTTTCTCCTTTGATTATAACTGAAAGTTCTGCTGGGTATAATTTTCCAGGCTGACCTTTGTATTCTTTTAGGGTTTGAAGTATATTCATTTGAGCCCTTCTTGGTTTTAAAGTCACCATAGAGAAATCGGCTGTTATTTTGACAAGCCTGCCTCTATACGGGACTTGGTCATAGATCATGTAAATCACATGTACTTGAAGGTATTTAAATCTTGCCCCTTCAAACATTTACTACCATAGCCAGGCCTGGTGAGATATATCTGCAATCTGCAGACCTGGGAAGTGGAAGCAGGAAGACCAGGGTTCAAAGCCAGTCAGCTCCATAGTCAGTTGAAGGCAATCTAGGCTATATAAGACCACATCTCAAAAAAATATCTCTTAAGCCGGGTGGTGGTGGCGCACGCCTTTAATCCCAGCACTTGGGAGGCAGAGGCAGGTGGATTTCTGAGTTCGAGGCCAGCCTGGTCTACAGTGTGAGTTCCAGGATAGCCAGGGCTACACAGAGAAACCCTGTCTTGAAAAACAAACAAACAAACAAAAATCTGTTATCAGATGATCATAGAACATAGATTAACAGGTATAGTTCAGTAAATGTGTTCTTGTATTTTTCCAGCAATGAAATTGTATGTGTAGATAATGTAGAATCCTTACATTTCTATTTCTACAGCATCTACTGTTTACTCAAAACAAAGCTTACTACCAAATAATAACATTTATTTTGGAATTTATCAATATTTGCTGATACTATGTATTAAAGCATTATAAACAAGGGCATTAGAATATAATCTAAGATCAGGACTTAGCATATATTACATATGAGCAGTGGAAAATAGCGACCCCATCCTTCTGATCCCTATAAACTGGTCCCCAGAATCCCTTGAGGAGAAGGAGTACACTAGCTGGACTAGCTTCCTTGTCAGCATCCCATACCTTGACAAACTGAGGGATGAGCGCTTTGCCTGAAAGGCCAATACTGCTGCTGCCTTCCAGCACGGTACCCTTGGTCACTTCAAAGGCCTCTGTCACCACATACAGGTTTTTCTTTCCCATCCGGCAATCTGTCACAAATGATGGCTCCTGATCCAACAGTTTCCTGAAGATGTCAAGGAGAAGGAAAAGATGCAAATGGCTAATTTCATAGAATCAGAGACCAAATCATGAACAAACAAACAAACAAACAAACAAACCTAAAATGTGAGCCAGTCTTTAAGAACTAAAGAGATTGAGTTAGCTTCAGGCTGGGGATAAGGCTCAGTCAATAAAATGCTAGCCACAGGAGTGTGAGGACATGGCTTTATATCCCCAGATAACATGTGGCTACAGTTGATAACATGGTGCCTATGCTTGTAATCTGCTAAGACCGTAGGCTGCGAATGTTCTTGCCATAAAAATAGCAGTTACTGAGCTGGCAAGATGACTGAGCAGGTAGAGGCGGTTGCTGCAGACCCCGAGGACCTGAATCTGATTCTCAAACACACACTGCAAAAGGAGAGATCTGGTCCTGCGAGTTGTCCTCTGCCGTGGCATGCATGCATGTGCAACACACACACACACACACACACACACACACACACACAGAATAAATAAATAAATAAATAAATAAACAAACAAATGTAATAAAAATGTTTAAACAATGGTTTAAAATGGAGGCAGCGATAATATATGTTACCGACTTATATGCATATATCGCACCAAAATACTGCACATGCAACATGCATTTCTAACTCTAAGTTATATATCAAGACATGCAATTAAAAGTCAATCTAAGTCCCTGAGCACTGGGACGTTGGCTGCTTAAAGTGATTGTTACAATCTTTGGCATATTTTAATCAATAGTCTATCCTTCACGTCTGTTCCTCATTACATGCTCATGTACAATGAACAGAAAGTTCTAGCATACCAGAACCTTTGTCTGTCTGCCTTGTTTTCCCATATCCATCACATGACTAGAACAGTGATGGGTGATTCCACCCTAATGAGTATTATTAGGGACTATACATCATTATTTCAATGATTTTTTTTTTTTTTTTAAAGTAGAATAAGCTGAGTTGTCATCCACCCCGCCCACAGAGCCTGCTCGATGCCTCTTTGTCTGTAAGAACATATCCTGAAACGTGGCTGAACAGCCCTTTTACCCCCAGCGGCCTTGCCTGTTTTGAAGACTTTCCAGTTTTGAATCTGGGATGCTCGTACTCTGAACCTCGATGTCATATCCGCAGGACTGAACAAACTCTGCCGATGCTCCTCCCTCTGCGATGGCTTTGACATCCACGTTCGCCTTCAGTTTCTGGGACACGGTGTGTTTGAGCGGGATGGGAGCTGACACTTCAGGCTCTGAAGGGGAAAGGGCACACAGGTTTACCTCGGGATTCACTGTGGAGCAGCTGTTCTAGAGAGTGGGAAAAATAAGGCTAGCGCCCCTTCTCATTTAAATCTTAGTCAAGAAGCTAGCTAATAATCAATATTTGAAATGTAAATTACTACAGAGGGCAAATTCTGGAACCCATGCAAGCATGGTCTTCATCCTAAGAAAGAAAAGCATCATTTGCACAGTGTCTAGAAGTCCCGGGGAAACATCTTTTCTTTCTTCTTTTTTTTTTTTTTAAAGATTTATTTATTTATTTATTTTTATTTATTTATTTATTTATTTATTTATTGGTTTTTCGAGACAGGGTTTCTTTACGTAGTCCTGGCTGTCCTGGAACTCACTCTGTAGACCAGGCTGGCCTCGAACTCAGAAATCCGCCTGCCTCTGCCTCCCAAGTGCTGGGATTACCAGCGTTTTCAAGCAGAGAATCCAGCCCCAGGGTATCTTGCTGAAATAGAAAAACACCTGGGAACCAGAAAAAAGGGAAAAGTATTGTAAATATAGAATATATCCAATAAAAAAAAAAGAAAGAAAAACACCTGGGACTTGAGGATGGATTGACTTCAGTCTAGATCCTAATTCTACCAGTTTGAACTATGTAACTTTGAACAAGTTTTAGAAACCTCAATTATTTTTTTTCGTAAGATGGGTGTTCCAAGTAAAAAAAAACAAAAACAAAAACCAAGCCGGGCGGTGGTGGCGCACGCCTGTAATCCCAGCACTTGGGAGGCAGAGGCAGGCAGATTTCTGAGTTCAAGGCCAGCCTGGTCTACAGAGTGAATTCCAGGACAGCCAGGGCTATACAGAGAAACCCTGTCTCGAAAAAAAAAAAAAAAAAAAAAAAAAAAAAAAAAAAGATGGGTGTCATATCTCTATTTAAAGAGGCTCTTGGTTATAAGTCCGGATGCATTGACGAGTCCTGAAAATGAGTGGTTTCCTAAAGTGCCTTCCTTGTCTTTGCCTTTAAGCAGAAAAGCTCGTGAAATACCTGCAGGGGCATGGACTCTGGGAAACTGCAGCACAGAATATACTGATTTTCACATCTCTCTGCCCCTTGACTGGCAATACCTGGGACGGGAAAATTGGGCTCCAAGATCTTCAGAAGAGAATATCCAACTGGAGTATCTTCAGATTTAAAAAACAGCGATTGAGGAGTCTTCTGAAGTATGTCAAACTGGCGGAATTTGGTTGCATCTGACAGGCGTTTGACAGGCCTCAGATCTTTTCCTTGGAGCTTTTTGACGACGTCCTTGCTAACCCAGTCAAATGTGTAGGACATGTTGCTAGGATTGGATAGAAGGAAGCACAGAGTTTAGTTGAGAAGAGAGAGTCTAACTGACTCTCAGTGATTTGTGATGTTTTCTACAAGCCACCAACGTGTGAAAGAACTCTCAAGTCAGCACGGAGCAGAAATATACACATCCAAGTTATCCTGGGACTATTCCAAAGAGCCAGAATACAGACTCAGCCTAGACGCCCACCAGAAGATGAATGGGGGCTGGAGACATGGCTTATAGGTTAACAGTACTGACTGACTGCTCTTCCACAGGACCCAAGTGCAATTCCCAGCTCTTACATGGCGGCTCACAACCACCTGGAACTCTATTTCTAGGGGATCCTACAATCTCTTCTGACCTCATCAGGCGCAAGGCACATATGTGCTATACAGACATACTTGCAGGCAAGACATCCATATACATAAAAATAAATAATTTTTTAAAAGATGAATGGAGAAAGAAAATGTGGTATATATGTATGATTGCATGTATATGTTTTACATGTTTTATTCATCCATAAACTGTGATATTATACCATGTACAGAAAAATGGATGGAATTCAGGATCATCATGCCAAATGAAATAGACACAGATGCCTCTCTTGTACACATATACTATAGTTTATGTATATATGCACATAAATACACACATATAAAATATGTATATACAAATTATGAAATGAGAAATGACTATTTTCAGAAAGATGGGGGCTTTGGGGTGGATCAGAAGAACAAGAAATGGTAATGGGGTGAACATGATGAAGTATATAATATACTGTGTGAGAATGCCCTAATAAAACCCATTATTTTATGCTAATTTAAAATAGCAATAAGTACAAAAAGAAGACATAAGAGGGCTAATGACTTGGATAGACATTTCTCTAAATAATAAAAGCAACCAGTTACTTGTCTAGTGGATTTGAAACCTTCCCTAGTACACATAAGGACCTGGGTTCAAGACCCAAGAGTGCACCAATTCTCTAGCAGAGAGCTCTGTAAGGGAGGAGAAAGAAAAGCAGCATTGTAACTCAATCAGCATAGTGTTTCCTTTGCACAGATGAGGAAACTGCAGATCTGCTGTTGAAGGCAGAGCTCGCGCTATGTATTTTACCACAATATATTAAATATTATAGATAACATTTTCACACAGACAGTCATAACTATATAGCTGGGTTTTTCTAGGCTCTGAATAGATATCAAAATCTGCACATGACCACATATTCCTGGTAACATTTAAGTTGTCTCTAGAATACGTAAAATGCTATTGTATTAGTAACTTTAAGTTGCTATTAAAAAAAATGTCTGACATTAATAACAATGGAGGAGAGACAAATTTTGACTCAGGGTTTCAGAAGGACAGTCGCTTGAACCCTGTGCATTCTGACAGCATCATCTGTGCTGGGAAATGAACTGGGGTCATTTGGAAGAACACCAAGTGCTCTTAGCTGTTGAACCATTTCTCCAGCCCCTAAATATTTTGTACATACATATATCTATGTGATGTGTGTGATATGTGTGCATGTATATATGTATGCATGCATGCATGCATGTTTGGATGTGCAGGGGCACATATTTCTGTGAATGCTCATCCGTGTGTGTGCATGTGAAGGCCTGTGCTTGGCACTGAGTGACTTGGTCAATCACTCTCCGCCTTCTATACTGAGGTTAAAATCTCTTGCTGACCCTGGAGCCCCCCACCTCAGCTAGTCTGGGTAATTAGCTTGCCCCAGAGTTCTCCTATCTATACCTCCTGCATGCTGAGATTTCAGGCTGGCACCTTGCCCACTGGGTTTTACATGGGTTCCTAGGATTAGAAGTCTGATCCTTATCAAGGCAGTAGAACCTAATGCCTTGGCCCCAAATACTTATGAGGCAGGGGCAGGTGGATCTCTAAATTTGAGGCACATCCTGGCCTACAGAGTGAGTTCCAGTACAGGTAAAGCTACACAGAGAAACCCTGTCTCAGGGGGAGAAAAAAGTCTGAACCTCATCATGCACAGCAAGTGTTATACCTGTTGGACCATCTCTCCAAGACCTTTTCTGAATATGTTCAGTCAATGGACAGTTTATTCCAAAGCTATGGGATCCATGAATCCATAAGGTCAATTGCACTACCAATTATATATGTATAACACACACACACACACATATATACACACGCATACACACATATACACAAATACACACAATTTCTCAGTATAAAAATTGCACACCTGGGCTTGGTGGTAAACACCTTTAGCCCCAGCCCTTGGGAGGAAGAGGCAGGCAGATGTGTGAATTCGAGGCCACCCTGGTCTACAAAATGAGGACAGCCAGGGCTCTGTTACACAGAAAAAACCCTGTCTTGAAAAATACATATATTCCAACAGCAGAGAATATAATTACTTCTGAGGCTATTCATAGCAATATTCAAATAAGACATATCCGCAGCTTACACTAGCATAAAGACTCAAGATTGCTACAGAATTTTAAAAAAAAACAAAACTGATGGGTTTTGTGCAGAGCGTGGGAAAGGGGAGGCATGCAGAGGACTTCAGGGTCCCTAGGTCGGGCAATGTGATGGAAGTGGTGCTGTTTCCCTGACTGTCATTTCCAAGCAGAGAACAAAAGTGAATTCATATCTCAGCACACTGATTTCTTCGAAAGCCAGGAAAGATTAATCATACACAGCAGCAGAGGATAGTAAAAACTGCCATGGAGATAAAATGTTTGAGACAAAGGGGTGTGGGTGGAACTCAAAACCTTGGTTGTAGATATTCGTGAACTTCCATTTAGTCAACAATACTTTGCAGAAAAGTCTAAGTAAGACCAATCTGCTTAAGTCATTCCCTTTACAGCAAAGGACAAGATTTCCAAAGACAAGGAACTGAGTTTTGAATGATATGAATATAGTAAGACGGAACTGTCAACAATCGTGAAAGCGTCCTCATGGGACCATTTCAATTATGTCCCCAACACCAAACCTGGACAGAGATGTGTCAGAGACCAGCCTTTGCCGTTCCATGCACTCATGAGCTTTCCACTAATTCTCTCATGGAGAACTTAAGAAACGTTTCCTTCCCTGCATGTTACATTACTTAGGAAAACCCCCATCGACTCATTCCACAAACCAGCCTGAAGAACTCTCGTCTCTGACCACCCAGCCTTCTCTCCTTATGTACCCCCTCATCCTCACCAGCACTTACCAGGCAGAAGCTGGTTTCTCTCCTCTAGAGAAAGTGCAATTGAATGTGACTCCTTAGTCCTCGGACCTTCTAATCCAAGTATAACTTGAAAGAACTCCAGGACCAAATCAATGCGATTCTCTTCACTATGTCTCCTTCCTTTTAGCAGGTCCGAGTCAATTTTCAGTGGAGTATCCTGGCCAGGTAAGCACAGGGATGAACTCTTTTCTCCAGGAACCAAAGCTCTGAGCTCAGAACCAGTGTTCAAAGCCACCATCCAAAAGATGGTGGATCAGCATCAGAGAGCATTTGCAGGCGTCCCTGGAAGGCTCTCCTGGCTCAGAGGACTGAGGATTCTTTGGAAACTTTCTCTCTCTCTCTTCACAAAGAAAACCAGCTGAACAAGTCTGATTTCTGTATGTTGGGAAATGGAATTCGCTCACCTTCTGGACGAGCTGGGTGTGACATGTGGCTGTCAGTCTGGCATGGGAGGATTCAGGACTGTGCCCACACTGCAGTGTTAAGCTATCCATTGCCATAACCAATGCCTGACTGACAGACAGACAGCAACTCCAGGACGGAAAGGTTTATTTCAGCTCATTTTAAGTACAGAGCTTAACTGTACACACACACACACACACACATACACACACACACGCACCAAAAATATTAATTAATTCACTAGAGAAAAACAAAATCAGGTTTACATTTTAAAAACTTGAAACTCACTAGAAATCACAAGAAATCATTTGGAGAATCTAGTTACATTTTGATTAAGAAATTTTTTTAATTTAATTTATTTTTGTTTTTTTTTAAGATTTATTTGTTTTATATATATGAGTACACTGTCTCTGTCTTCAAACACACCAGAAGAGGCACTAGATCCCATTATAAATGGCTGTGAACCACCATGTGGTTGCTGAGAATTGAACTCAGGACCTCTTTACCGCCGAGCCATTCTCTAGCCCCAAAAGTTTGTTTGTTTTTCATTTTTTTAAAGATAAGTACTTCTTTTTTACCACCAATGATGTAATGACAATGACTCTCATACAACTGTTGATAGAAATAAACCATGACAGTATTTCTATTAGCAGTAGTATGTACCAAATTATCTAGAAAGTTAATATTGTGAGCTTTTAATTCCTCATATACAAACATGCCTTAAGAAAATAATAAAAAAATATTTAGGTATAAATATTCGTTAGGGCATAATTCAAAATACTAAAGAAATTCCTAGATAATGTAATAGCATATACCATTAATCCTAGCACTTAGAGACAAAGGTAGACTTAGGAAGAGCTCTGTAAGATTAAAGCCAGTGTGGTTGTACATGGTGAATTCCAGACCAGCCATGGTCATGGTTACATGGTGAAACATAGCCTCAAATACACACACACACACACACACACACACACACACACACACTGTGGGAGGACCTAAACTGTGAATACAACTTAACTATGAAGTTGTTGGCTTTAATACTATCTCTATAACCCACTTTCTAAAATAATTTAAATCTAAGAAAGAAAACAGACATCCAGGAGTAGGTCCAATATTGTGGGTTTAACAGGACTTGGTGAAGTTCATACCTGTTTCTGTTCAAGTGTATCTGAAATCCACCTCGCTCTCATAAGAAGGTAGAGAGCTTCACTTCACACTTAAAAAAAATTCCATCCATTTGCCTAAGAATTCCATGAATTTATTGTTTTTAGTATCTGAATAGTACTCTGTTGTGTATATATACCACAGTTTCTGTTTCCATTCCTCTGTTGAGGGACATCTGTGTTCTTTCCAGCTTCTGGCTGTTATAAATAAGACAGCTATGAACATAGTGGAGCATGTGTCCTTATTACATGTAGGAACATCTTCTGGGTATATGCCCAGGAGTGGTATAGCTGGTTCCTCAAGTAGTACTATGTCTAATTTTCTGAGAAATCACCAACCTGATTTCCAGAGTGGTTTTACCAGCTTGCAATCCCACCAACAATGGAGAAGTGTTCCTTTTTTCCCACATCCTCTCCAGCATCTGCTGTCCCCTGAGTTTTTCATCTTAGCCATTCTGACTGGTGTAAGGTGTAATCTCAGTGTTGTTTTGATTTGCATTTCCCTGATAACTAAGGATGCTGAACATTTCTTTAGGTGCTTTAGAGCCATTCAAGTTTCCTCAGTTTTGGTTCCTCTGAGAAAAGGAACATAATACTCACAGGAGCAATAAGGGAGACAATGTGTGGTGCAGAGACTGAAGTAAAGGCCACCCAGAGACTGCCCTACCTGGGGATTCATCCTATAAATAGTCACCAAACCCCAACATTACGACAAGAAGCATATACCAAAAGGAGCAGGCCATGGTTGTCTCCGGAGGGGCCCTGCCAGAGCCTTACAAATACAGAGGCAGAAACTAGCAACTAACTATTGGACTGGGCATGGGGTCCCCAATGGAGGAGCTAGAGGATGGTGCAGAGGAGCTGAAGGGGTTTACAGACCCATGGGAAGAACAATGACTTCGGTTGGCCACCCAGATGCCCCAAGACTCCCAGGGACTAAACCATCAACCAAGGGGCACACATGGTTCCAGCCAAAAATGTGGCAGAGGAAGGCCTTGTTGGGCATCAGGGGGAGTAGTGGTCCTTGGTCAGGTAAAGGCTCAATAGAGTCCCGAACAAAAGAAAACCGAGGTGGGGGGCAGGAGGGAGTGTGTTGGGTGGAAAGGTATATATGTGGAGGCAGGGAGTGGGAGGAGAAGTTGGGGGTCTTTGGGAAGGGGGAAAATAGGGAAAGATTTTACCATTGGCAATGTAAATGAGGACGCTATTCAATTCAAAAAACAAAAACAAAAAACTCATCGCCTTGTTGAACCCAGTAAAGACCAAAAGAGAAGAGAAGAGAATGGCAGACAAGAGGCACCAATAGCCCAAAGATGAAGGTACATAAGTTGCATAGATGAAGAACCCTTGGGAGGGTCAGGGACTGGGGTGGAAGTGAGCTGCTTCCGCTCCATGGAGGAGTAATACTAGAAGTAATAATAGTGGTTGGAAATTCTCAGACCTCCCTCGCCAATTCTGAAGCCAAAGCAGCTGTCATTGCCTATCTGGAAAAAGGGTTCCCTGTGAATTTGGTGAGAATTGTTACAAGTTAAAGAGGTGGAGAAGGGGGCTCAGTTGTTTGTTTGTTTGTTTTTCATAGCTTTATCTTGCTGGGTAAGGGTAGCACCCTCATCAGGGAATCTTGGGGCAGTTTCTAGTACCAGAAATTTTGAAGATGGATACTGTCAACATGTCTCTTGGTAATATCCTCAATAAAAGAGTTTGGTTTCTGGGATACAAAACAGATTAGGCAGTTTAAAAGAGAGGATAGAAAATCATGCCTTTTAAGTTAGGGTCTAAGAAAGCAGGCATATTCACCAACAGAAGTAAGTAAGTGCCATACGACAGGAGAATGAATAGGAAGGTCTGTGGTGTCAAGGTAGGCAAACTCCACGAGGAAGTGGTCCTTCCTCAATGGTCTCCAAGTCTACTAATATCTAACTAACATTATCCTCTCAAGAAACGAGACCCTAAGATTACCTAGGAGATGGACACTGAAGCAACTTGGCTGTTCCCAACTGAAATTGGGACTTAGATTCTTCCTCGCTTGCGTCTCAGAACTTGAAGGCTCTGTTGTTGAAGATAACATGCACTTCAGACCCAGGACATGGAGGAGCGGAGCTAGAACTGACATGGAGGAAATCAAGAAAGCAATCAGTAATCCTATCCAGCTGTAAAGCCACTAAATGACAATAACGACCATCATGGCAAGTTATGTGCAAAGGTATATTAGTGGCATTTATATCTTTGGAACAACCAACAACCTCCTAATTTAAGGCCTGCTCAGGAGGAGAAAATTCATGCCTGGTACTATAAACCTGGCCAACTTCCTGTGGCTGATTAGGTCATGGACTCTAAAGCAAACCCTACTGCTTCCACCTACCTAAACCAGTCTTAACCAGTTCTACACACTTACCCTTTTACTCACAGTTAAGTATAGCACTTGGCCATCATCAAAAAAACTTTCTTCAGCAGAGACTGTGGGAGTCTGAATAGGCGTAACACCATGGCCTCATGGATTTGCATGCTTAGTCTCCAGGGGTTAATCTGCTTGGGAAATATTAGGAGTACAGCCCATGTTCTGTAGGTGTGTCCAAGCCTATATCAGGCTTGCTCTCTCTCTCTCTCTCTCTCTCTCTCTCTCTCTCTCTCTCTCTCTCTCTCTCTCTCTCTCTCTCTCCCCTCTCTCCCTCTCTCCCCCCACTGCCTAGGGACTCCAGTGAAAAATTCTCATCTATTTCTACAGCACCATGCCTGCCCGCATACCACCACGTACCCCACCATGATAATGGACTAACTCACTAAGGTAGGGACCCTTACCAAAATGCACAACCATCAAAATGCAGAGACTAATCAACCATGCGATGCCCACCCACAGTTGATACATCTATAAAATAACCCCTACACCCAAGGCTCAAGGTACATTGTAGAAGAGAGACTGGAAAGACTGTCAGAGCTAGAGGATCAGGAAGTCTGCTATGGGATTTAGGCTTCAAGAAATGATAGGCAAGCTATATTTATAAAATCTCAAAATTAGAGTCGTCTAAACAAGACCTACCCAGTAACATACACAAGCTGCCATTGCAGTGTGGATGCAGCAGAAAATCTCACAAGGCCCTAACCATACATGGAGAACTATAAACAACTAGTGACTCCTGGGAGGGTCAAACTGCTGATAGGTTACCCAATCCCAACTGGTCAACCCCAGGCATATACACATACAACCAACACAAAATGGACTCAGCAGACTGTATTCATGTATAAACATGTGGGCGTGTGTACAACAATAATTAAAGAAGAGTCCATGAACCTTACAGGGAGTGCTGAACACAGGAAGAGTCGGAGCAGGGAGAGAGGAAGTTGAAGATGATGCAAATAAAGTACTCATATGTGAAATTCTCAAAAAAAATAATTAAATATACATTTTTAAAACGAAGGGTTTGGGGGTCTCTTCTGTTGCTGGCTTTCAGGTATTGAAGGTGACTGAGGTATCCAAGTTTGCTTTGTGTTGCTGTGATAAACACCATGACCACAACTGGGCGGTGGTGGCGCACGCCTTTAATCCCAGCACTCGGGAGGCAGAGGCAGGTGGATTTCTGAGTTCGAGGCCAGCCTGGTCTACAAAGTGAGTTCCAGGACAGCCAAGGCTATACAGAGAAACCCTGTCTCAAAAAAACAAAACAAAACAAAACAAAACAAAAACAAAACAAAACAACAAAAAAACAAAAACAAAAAAAAAAACCCACCATGACCACAAGCGACTTGGGGAGGGAAGGATTTATTTCATCTTATACCCCCAGGGTCATAACTGTCTTTGAGGGAAGTCAGGCAGGGACTCATGGAAGAACTTGGATGAGAGAACCATCGAGAACTGCTGCTTCCTGGCTCGCTTGTTCTCTCATGCTCAACTACACCTCCACCTGCGTAGGGAATGGCGCCTCCCACTGTGGGCTGAGTCCTTCCACATCAACCATCAGTCAACAGAGTTGGTCACGTAGGTGGTCACAGGCCAATCTGATCTTGGCAATTCCCCCAGCTGAGATTCCCTCAGATAACTCTGGACTGTGTCAAGTTGACAGCCGGGAGTTAACTAGGCTGCTAAAACTGATGAAGTCAGATTCAGGCAGGATCAGCTAACCTGCAAATGCAAATAGATTACATTATGATAGCCGGGGGCTGAAGAGATGGTTCAGTGATTAAGAGCATGTGATGCTTTTGCAGAGAACCCGTGTTCACATCCCAGTACTTTCATTGGGTGGTTTACGGTCAGTCGCCTGTAACTCCAGCTCCAAGGAATTGGATGCTGTCTTCCAGTCTCCTCGGGCCCTCGTGTATACATTCCTACAGAGACATAAAGTCACAGATACATGATTTAAAAATAAAAAAAAATAAATATCTTTTAAAAAGTGGGACATCAGTGTAACACACAGGGCGGAAGTTAGTAGCATCTACTGAGATGATAAATAGAACCCATTTTCACTAACAAGATCCAGAGATCCAACTTTAAACGTGTCCGTCAGTGGTGTGCGAGTCAGGGTTCCCTAGAGTCACAGAACGTATGGAATGTCTCTATAGATTGAGGGGAATTATTGGAATGGCTTAGCACTCTTCTGTCCAACTAATCCAACAATGGGCACCTGGGAGTGGGAAGTCCAAGAATCTAGTAGTTGCTCAGTCTTACAAGGCGAGGCGTTTCAGCTGGTCTTCTGTATAAACTAGAATCCTGAAGAGGTAGGTTCCAACAGAATTTCTAGAGAGTAAGTGCAAGCAGGCAAACAAGCAACCTTCCTTCTTCCATTGTCCTTATGTGGGCCTCCAGCAGCTGTGGCCCAGATTAAAGGTGTGTATCACCACTCCTGGACCTAAGCTGTTCTTTACTTGCAATTTGCCCTGTGCCAGGCTGGCCTTAAACTCCGAAATCTGCTTGCCTCTGTCTCCCGGGATGCGCCAACTTGCCTGCACCTAAGCTTGTCATGGTCACTATGCCTCTCGATTTGGGTCTAAAGCCTGTGTCTTCTAGCCTCGCGATCTGGAGCACAGGTGTGTCTTCCATTTCCCGGATTGCAGGTCATTCCAGATACAGTCAAGTAGACAACTGGGAATAGCCATCGCAAGTGGGATGGTGGTGTTTGGGCTTGTCTCAGTCTGACTGTAAGGAAAATGAGTTCTTATGAGTCCTTTAATGCCAGTACTCAAGGCGACAGAGGCAGGCAGATTCCTGTGAGTTTTGAGATCAGCCTAGTCTACAGAATAAAACGGCCAGGGCTACACAGAGAAATAAAAGAGTCTTAGAAAGGGAAGACACAAGGGGTCAAGTTCAGAGGATGTAACAGGACTTTTACATAAAGAAAAGTTTCACCAGGTGGGGGGGGGGCGTTAAACATTGGATAGAAGTCGTAAGTCTTACATGCCTATTTAACATAACAACGAAGACCTGGCTGCCAGGTTTTCCCAGAATACTTGAGTGCTCACCTGTTAGATTATGGTGTTGTGTCCTGATGCTGTGGAAACCCCACGAGAGCTCAAGAACTGCAGAGCCCGACGCAATTATGCATGAGTCTTTATTATTATTAGGAGTCAGAGAACCAGACTCAGATCGCAAACCTTCCCACCGTGTGGGACAGAACTAGAAGGCTTGGCCCTTATATACAGCATAGTTTGAGATTCTTTGGATTTTAGGGTGACAGGGGAGATGGCAAGGCAAATCATTTTTCAAACCGGGAGGGGAACTCTTCTGACCTGAGGAGTATCTTTATGGTGTGTACTTTATGGCTGGCTATAGCTGTCTGTGACCTCTGATTATCTCCCTTTCATGATCCGAATGTGGGACCCAAACCTTCCCAAGGATGTTTGGCTTTTGGGTTTTCTCTTGCAAGGACAGGCGCCAGCTGTGCCTGGGGAGTGCTTAGCCAGTGACGGGGAGGCCAAGGGGGTCCATCTGTCCTTTCAAACTGGTGTTTTCATTAAGGGGTGCCTGGAAGCCAGGGCAGTGATATTCCAGACTGAGTCCTCTCAGAGCGACCAGGGAGGGGGAGGAAGCCTCGCGCTTGCAGCAGGGGTGGGGGGAGCAGGGGTTGAGGGAAAGCCAGAGGTAAGCCCCTTGTTCACTTCAATGGTTCCTTAGCACTCCCACTGCCCAAGAAGAACTTCCCTATACAATCCAGCCGTTTCTTTTACCCGCCCCTTTTCTACCTTTTTCCCTCTTGGCTGCTGCACCTGACTTCCTCTTTCTCTCTTCCCTGCCCCCTCCTCCCACAGTTCGGGGTCATGTCCACTCTAGACTCTCCCAGATGTTAATGCCTCTGGCTATGCTCTCCCTCGGATCTACAATAAACTCCTTTTCCATACCTAGGAGCAGTCATGGCCTTTCCTTTTCCTTTCCTTTCCTTTCCTTTCCTTTCCTTTCCTTTCCTTTCCTTTCCTTTTCTTTCTTTTTCTTTTTTTTTCAGAAGTTTTACAAGATGAAGAAGATTACAATATTTTAATTCTGTCGCATACGGTTTAAGAAGGTGGGGGCGGCTATAGAACCCTGAGCTTTGGTGGCCTAGCTACTTTGGATAGAAAAAAAAAATTCTCCCATGAGCACCCATAACAAACAGCTGCATAGATACATACAAAATAACCACACACTGAAATCACATGAGTACATTTAACCACTGAGAGAGGTAAAATAGTGACGCTCCTATCTCTCTAGACACCATGGACCTTTCTTTGCTACGAGTTTTCCTGTAAAGGGAAGTTGTAGCGGAAGCCAGTTTGATCAGTTTATCTCCCTTCTGGAAGGATGAATATCTTCTGATTTATAGTTCGGCTGAAAACTGATTTTGCAGTTGGGCGGAGTCAGGTAAGGGGTGGGGCCGAAACTTTGTACCTCAGGTGTGGCGCGGGGCGGGGGGGGGGGGGGAGGAGGGCATGAAAACAGGGTGTAGTCTTTGCCAGACTAGAGAAGCAGTTTGTAATTCTGTGAACATAGATTAGCATTTTTAAAAACCGCAACCCCGGAATGTGCCTGGTATGAGGGTCCTATAAGGAATGATCATAAGGCAGTAAGATCAGGGTGCAGACGGACCTGATGTTTTAGAAAGGCTGAGAGTTCGGTATTTGCATTGGTTGATCTAGTCTGTCAAGAAACATAGGTGGAAGCTGGGGGGGGGGGGACGGAGGGGACGTTGGGAAGGGGAGGGGTGATGGGGTGCAGGCTTCAGGGTAGAAGCAATAGCTGGTTCCTATGGCTTGCAAGCCTGGAGGCAGGAATTGGGTGGGTCCCCGTACCTAGTGTAAACGCTAAGGATGGCAGTGTTGATGCCTCCCCCACCACTCCCAGTCGGATGGGGGAAGCAGAAAGAAGTGGAACATTTCGCAACACCCATGAGCCACCATGTGAAAGAAAAACCAAAGCTTGAGAAGCTGAGTGTTGCCATACTGGAGAAAGAGAACTGGGGGCGGGGAGGTGTAGCTAGGAAGGAAAGCGGAAGCAGAGCGTCTTCGCTTAGGAGGAGCTGAAGTCTACAGTTATCCAGCAAAGGGCTTTGTGGATCCAGCAGGGGGAATCCTGCCGTCCAGAACGAGGGTCTTAAGGAGTCCCACGTGTCCAGAACCGCCTTGCGCAGGCGCAGTGGCCTTGACATCCGGTAGGTCAGCCAGGTAACACCCACCAGCCACCACCCGGAGGTGCGAAGCTGAGGGACATGTCCCAAGGCCTCAGGTCACTCCCTGCGCTGCTGTTGTGGGTCCACTGAACACCAGTTCACCCTGCCTCCTCCCTCTGCAGTTGGCCTCCCCGACTTGGGCTGACGCCCAACTCTTAGTGTGAACCTTCCGCTGCCCAGCGGAGTGTCACCATTGCCCTGCACTAGGGCCCAATTTCTTCTCCTCCTCTCTCTTCTAGGTCGCAGGAGGGTGACACTGGAGGACCCAGGTACTTTCTCTTTCCTGAAACCTTGCCGCCACAGAAATAGTAAAAATTATCATTTAATGCTGTTGGGATAAAATATATAGGATATACCCTTTTTTGTATCGTGACATACTTAAAACGTTTTCTTTTCCTTCTTCCTGTTTTAAAACAAATCAGACGTTTTTCTGAAGCCCTCAAAGTGACTGTGGGACCTAGGAATTACCCTAGAGAGAGGTGGGGCCAGCACATCCGGCCATCACCAGGGCTGAGGGCCACGCCCTCTTCTTCAGCCTCCCCAGTGACCCCTAGACCCGCTCTCACCTGCTCTCGTTGTTTTTTTTTTTTTTCTCTCCACCCCTCCAACCCAAGGCTCATCCTAAAATCAATGCCCGGCACAAATGCAAGAGACAGGTGAATCCCAGAGCCCACTTCAGGGAGGTCCGGGCTTGGACGGCAAGAAAGACATGCTACAACGCGGGTGGAGATAAGAGAGGAATTTGGGGTCTCAGCCTAGATCCTTCCGCACAGGAATTTGTACCATCACGGGAAAGGCAAGTAGGATTCCTGCTCCTTTCTCCACCCAAGCCCTCCCTCTGGAGACCACACCTGGGTCTCTCTCCAATGCCTTTGGGAAAGAAAGAGGGGCCAGAATTCAGAATTGTACTGTGTAGACCTAGGCCAGCTGCTCAAGATCTCCACGGTTATTAACTGAATCCTCGCAGAGAGGCATTTTCTAAAAATGACTAAACCACCACATTACATGGCACAGAGGGATTCAGAGGTGTTCCCAAATTAACAGCCCAGTGACCCAGAGAAGTATGTCCTGAACTTCGCAGAGTCCAGCGTTGTATGGTGGGGTAACCTGAGCGGTCGTTTTGGCCAGCCGTGGCTTCCCCTCGAACCCAGCTCTGGCCCAGGCGTGACTCAGGCGGTCAGCCTGGGCTCCCCCAGCCTTCGCGCCTCCGTTTCCGGTTCAGCTCAGCCTACAGCTATCACCGAGACCTCCCATATCCAGCCCTGAATGCTATTGTCCCTTATCTCTCAAGGAGCATGGCGTCCCTGTTCTCCAGGAGCACCAAGAGCCTGGTGAGAGAGCTGGGCAGGAAGGGTGAGCTGGTGCCTGTGGACAGCCTCCGCAGCTCCCAGCGCCTGCGCCCCTTCTGCCTGGTGAGGAAGAAGCACAGGCGTCACCCCTGGCCTTGGGACACACCCCTCATCCCCACAGACTTCTCCCTCCTGGACGTGCTGGAGCCTGGCTGTCCTGACCCAGGTATCTGCCGAGAGGCTGCTGCAGAGGCAGCTGGGAATCCCAAGGGAGGCAATGAATGTGCTGAGACAACGGGCTGTTCACTGCCCTGGTACCGGGAAACCCCTGGGTGGGGCTAGCAGGAGAATGGCTTCCATAGTCATGTCACGTGGCTGTAGGTGCGAGAGAGAGAGAGAGAGAGAGAGAGAGAGAGAGAGAAAGGCTCTTTTGTCCCCTGAGTTCCTCCTTGTAATATAAGCAAATCATTATTTGGTTTTTATTAATTTTCTAAGTTAAGGGTTCAAAACAGTGGATTTTATCATGGCATTTTCTTTTTAACAGATATTTTGCTTTACATTTATTTACTCTCGGTGGGCGGTGGGTGGTGGGGGTTGGGAGGTGGGTGGTGGGGGTTGGGTGGTGGGTGGTGGGTGGTGGGGGTTGGGGGGGTGGGGAGTGAGGGGTGGGCGGTGGGCACGTGTGTGCCGCAGCACTGATTGATGTGCAGGTCAGAGGACGACTTCCAGGAGTCAGTTCTCTCCTTCCACCATGTGTGTCCCAAGGATCAAACTCTGGTCGGCAGAGTGGCTCTTCCTGCCATTTCTCATAGATATATTAATTTGTTCATATTCCCCTTAGCCCCTGCTTCCTCTTGCTCGTCCCCTTCCTCCCAGACAGTGCTCCTTCTGCGTTCGTGTCACAAAGGTGCCCTTACTCCTGCTCTCCCCTTCCCCCTTTAGATTTCTTCCTCTTTCATGCCATATACATACATGCATGCACACACACACACACACACACACACACAAACAATATACACACACACATTGCCAAATCCGCCTTTCATCCTCAAATCCCCACTCAGAGGAAGCCCTGATGCTCTTTCTTCCCTGCTTGTAGATGCAGAAATTAAGGCTTTGAGAGCTCAGTGGTTTCCACATACAATGCATGCTGGTGGATACTCCCCTGCTGCCAGGTTTCCCAGATTAGCAATGGCGGCAGCCATTTTGAGATCCGGCGAAGGCCAGAACTGCACCGTGAGCCACCCCTGCAACCTGCCTTCTTACCTTGCCAGGCACCTGTAGCTTGCGCTTCTCTCTCTGCAGAAGTGAACCACACCAGGCCCATCTACACCTGGGAGAAGGAGGCAGGAGGATTGACAGGGGCCGTGAGCATGAGCGCTGGGCTACAGGGCCAGCTGACCGGAAGCGGCAGGACCACCTGCCTGTCTGCCTTGGCTGTGCAGACACTCTGGGTCTCCCCTTGTACCTGGGAGATGCTACTTAAGAGGTGAGAGCCAGGGAAGGTCTGTGGGCAGCTGCACTCCCAGATAGGGACAATGGGCACAATCACTCCCGGGTGTTAGCGGGAAAGCCAAGGATGCTGCCAGCCCACCCATAGGTGAGGCGCATGAGACTGTAGTCCCATGGGAGTGAGCCCTGGGCGCACAGGTAGACTCGGAGGCCTCAGGCCAGAAGCACCCAGGCTCAGGAAAAGGAACTGAACTATAGGAGTGTGTAGCAACAGGGAGTGGTGGCAATTGCAGCAAACTGGAGACACCTGCCTGAAGCTGGTTAGATACTCAGTGGCTACCAGGTTTCCCAGGTTAGCAATCTGGGTCCTTTCCATCCATTTTAACATTATCTCCCAAATGTTAAATCTCACTCCGGCCTGTTTGGATATCCGAAACCTTGGAGAGGATTGTTCCTGGCTTTCCTCGGTTTGCCCCTTTTCAAGTGACCGCTGCTCACTTTACAAAAGCAGACCTCTCACGCCCACACAGGCCAGCGCATTGTGTCTCCCTAGCTACTGAGACCGGTGCGGAGAGGGCCCGAGCCAGGACGGACTCCCCAGGTGGACAGATGCCCCTCCCAGCTCAGATCTTCCCTGCTTTCTGCACTCTCCAGGAAACTGCGGTCGCCTAGGCCGTCCTTCCTCCAGGAACTCCAGAGCCGGAAGGAGAGGGAGAACCTGTACGTGGTGACTGAGGCTGTGGAGACCCTGCAAGACACCATACTTCAGAGCCACGGGCAGACGCTAGGAGCTGCACAGCTGTCCCTCCTGCAGCTGGGCCAGGTCCAGGTGTGCAGTGTGCCAGAGTGGGTACACGGTGGGCAGTGAGATTGGAATAATGAATATTATCAGCCTCATGAAGATGGTCTACCTAGATGTCTCCCTACCCTGAAGGGGGATTGCAGTCCTTGCAAGATGACACGGTCTCAGCTCTGCCTCAGTACACATGTTGTACTGAGGTTTCTCCTGTTCACACCGCAGGGTCCCTCCTTCCCTCTGTTTTGAATCAGGGTCTTGGTATATTGCCCAATCTGGACCCAGATGACCTCCTATCTCTACCTCCCAGGGACCTGTTTTTACCGATGTGACACAGCGTAAGCCCCTACTCGATTATCATGGATCCGAAATAGCACACAATCACTGATTCCTGCATGCGTCCTTCACAGGACGCAGATTTGCACCTCTGGTTACAAACGTCCATTCTTAGGTCACTTACACGGGAAGGCTGACACACACATGACATCCTAGGTTCACATATTTGGTCAAGTCAGTGACCAGCAGCATAACCTACCGCTAATTCTAATCACATGCGTTCTAAGCACGTGTTTCAATCGCATGCTTTCTAATCACATGTTCCCGAAGGGAAAGAGACAGTCTTCCCAGCCGGCTCATTCATGCCATGGGGCAGGCAGCCGGGACCAGGGCAGTATCTTGCCATTAAGCATTTATTGCTGATATTGTTATGGGGTCCAAGTTAGATCCAACACAACTCAAACACAATGCACAAAAGAAAGGTTTATTGTAACAAAGCCACTGATGGATCAGGGACGCAGAGCGGTCATGAACTGAATGGCAACTAGAAGACAGAATGTTATAGACCTTTTGGGCTTGAAAAAAAATCACAAATATCTATGCTGAGTTACGTTTTCCAACCGTCAGGATCAGGGACAGGGGACTTCCTTAGAAACAGTTATGGGTGGTAAATTTATCCTGTTATCACTGGTTGGTTTATTCAACCGTGCCAGGGTAGCTTGTCTACCTTTCCTGTCTCACCTTGTCAGCCAGGAAGCTAGTTACCCAGACACACACCTCTTTCTGCCAAGTAGGATGTCAGTTACCCAGGAAGGTCTTGGGAACGGAAACTTCACTTGACTCCTATTCAAAATGGGAGTCGTCTTCAAAATGGCTTCAATTTGCTTTCTTCTCACACTATCTTAGTACATGAAGATACTGAGTATCGTAAGACTGGGTTCTAGAATAAGGTAACCAGCCTTCCCAGACAGCTGAATGTGGGGTTTTCCCAGGACACAGCACTTTGTGCTACAATCCAGAATCCCAGGAACACCAAGAACCCCCCCCCCAATTCTTTGCTGGCAAATGAGGGGAAATTAAAAAATAATATTGACCCAAAAGAAGAAAAGCATTTTCCCCTGACATAAAAGTGCAGACAGGAGCCAAGAGACTCCCAGGGGTAGACCACAGGTTTTAGGGACGTGGTCTTTATGTTTTTCCATTCTGTCATCCCATGTATGGCTTTCACCTCACGTGTGAACATGATATCTAGCTATCATATACATCCCATATAACAGAACGGGGAAGAGGGAGCAGCACCCTCCAAACTCACACACACAACGCTTTGTGTGTCCCGTCAGCCAGAACTTGGCTGTGTGGCCACATCTTGTTGCAAGTGGTGGCCTGAATCCAGGACAATCATGCTGCCTGATGAAAATGTAGTTTTATTTCGTGCTTTAAGTAGCTTTGTTCCTGAGGGAGAAGGCAGAAGGCTGTGACAATGGACACATATCATAAAAGCCTCGCATCCAGGGCCAAGTTCCTCCCATGCCTTTACCTCTTTAAGCCTTGGTTGCCATGTGGAGAATGGAAGAAAGGAGCTTCGTGGCTGTGTGGAGTATAGGTAGACCAGCCATACCCCAATGCCTGCACCTCAGCATTTTCCAAGTGCCCCAAAACGAGTGTAACATATTTAATAGGACAGAGCATACTAGTGTCTCAGTTGCGTGATTTCTTAGAACTTGACCAAGCCAGGTTCATTGTTTTGAGTTCGGAGTGCCCTGGGTTGTTTTCTAGAAACACCTTTTATGCAAACATAGTTTGTGTCCTTGCTGCACATAGGGATGGGTCTGCCTGGCCTCACCTTCACCTACCTGTGAAGCCAGCCCTCCAGGAATCTTGTCATCACGACCCTGGTAGTTTTCCTATCTGCCTCCAAAACTCATTTCTGAAGCTTCTGGAGGCTAGATGGCTGTGGTCCCTTTTTCCCCCTGCCTCTCGCACAGGTCCAGGGACAGAGCCATGTAGACACAGAGAAAATGGTGAGCATCCCACAGGGCAGTGTGCTGGCCTACCGGGTTCTGCAGCTGGTGGTGGAAGAAGATGGCTGGGGTAGGTCTATTCAGTCCTGTTCCAGACCCTACCCACCCCCTACCAGCAGACAGATACCAGCAAGCAGTGAGGAGCAGGAAGAAGGTCCTACCTCCCCTGTCCCACTGGCTGAGCAGTATGCTGGTCAGGCCACCTAAAAAGACTTGACTTTTATAGAGATTATGGCTGCTGTGGCCATGCTGGGGAGGCCTGAGCCCAGCTTGTCCCTGCCTGCCCTGTGATGGGGCTGAATTCTACCAAAGGGACCTGGTTACCCCAGTGGAACAAAGTCTCTCTGTATGTCTGTAGTCAGAAAAAACGAGCAGAGAGACACAGTGGACTTTGCTGTTCCCATTCATGTCCCAAACCAGAGGCATATCTGGAAACTGCCTGAATGGCACCAGCTCTCAGCACTCGCTCTGGCCACTGGATCTCTCCGCTTGGCCTTGGAGTGGGAGAAAGGGGCAAATGGAGATAGCTTCTTTGTTCCCATGAGAGGGAAAAGCATGAGCTCAGGAGCCAACCATTGTTACCTGTTGCCCTGGCCACACCCCTCTCTGTAGCAGGCCTTGGGCTGCTTTCAGATGCCCCTGTAGGGTAACCCTGCAGAGTCCCACCCCTGCTGGCCAGCAGGCTCTCTGACCAGATGTCCTGCTTCTTCTTCGGGTTTGTTCGTATTGTCCCTGCTCGGCCACATGCAGCTGTCCTTTACTTCCCTGAAAGAGAGCTCTGCAGGACCACCGGGGTAGGTGAGTGACTACCGAGCTTGGTGACCGCTCTGACACGGTTCTGCAGTCTCCAAATGCTATGTGGTGCTCCTAGGCCATTGCGGAGACTCCCAACTGTTCTAAGCCCTGGTTCCCTCTCCTGGATGCAGGAGTGATGCTTGTCTCTCCAGCCTAGAGGACGAGAGCTGGAGCCTCAGAAGCAGGGGCTCCCAGAGACAGAGGAGTCTAGCAGCCCGGGAGGAGAAAGCGAGGACAGGCTTTGTTCTTTCTGTGGGAGCACTGTGACAGGGGGAAGGGGAAATAGGAAAGTGACAGGCGGGAAGGCTGGCTGAGATCTGTGCTTGCCTGGTGTGGACAAGAGGCCCTGCAAATGTCTGGTGAAGGCGCAGAAGAGGAAATGAGGTAAGTGTATATGGCACATTTCGTGTGAGGGCGCTGCACAGGGTCGTTCCTGTGCCACTGGATTTCCTGGGGAAGCTGGGAACAGAAAGGACCCCCTCTGCCAACCTCCGAGAAGGTGACGGTCACCAAACTAAGTAGCTGCCCATCTGGTCTCTACAGATAGAGCCTTCAGCCAGGAACCAGGAGAGGAGTCTAGCTTCCACGACTTGCAGGACCAAGCAGATAGCCAGTTGCAGGACCTGGTCACACTGTCCTCAGAGCGACGGGACACATTGCTGGCTGCCCTCCAGGAGCTACTACAAGACCACCAGGCACTCGAGGAGCTGGAGGACACGGTGATAGACTGACTTACCAGACTTGGGAAAGACCCCAGATCTAGGCAGCCAGGGAGAGGGCAAAGTGGGTAGGAAGAGAGCTTCACTGAGGCTCTCACACACTTCTGAGACTGAAAGCCAGGGCTCTGTATGGACTGTATCCGACCCTGAAGTCCACCCAGTGAGGAAGAAACTGGTTCAGCTAAGCTCAAGCCCAAACCCAGGCTCTTTGCATACTAGCGGGTTCCCAGAGGCAGGAACTACTCTTTGAATGGACAGGGGCATTGATTGAATGCACAGACAGGGGCCTCTGCCTAATACCCTTTTCTTGCAGCTGGAACAGGCTCTGGACACCGGGCTGCTGGCACAGCTAGAGGGCCCTGGAGGCTGTGTCTTAAGCATCCTCCAAGACTCTACAGGCAACTTGTCATGCTATAGAGGCACGGCTATCCTCTACATTCTTGGAGCCCTAGCAGGTAAGAGTGAAGGTCAGTGACTGACAGCAGATCCTGAAGGGTGAACAAGAGGGAGGAACCTGTGCTGACGCTTGGGCTGCTAGGGTGTGATGCCCTGAATCTGCACTAACAGTATTAGCGGCCTGGATCAAATCTTCTCAGACCCTGATGAATCACTATTGCTCAAGACCACTACCAGTGGAACAGCTTGTATATGTGAACACGTTTGTGTCTGGCATTCGTTGCTGGTTCCAGGGTAATGTGTCTACCTTTTAGAATATCTTATATATTATATTATCTTATAAGATAATATCTTATCTTTTGGGAAAGATAGCTCCAGAGGTACCAGAACTGGTAGTTCCTCCTCACCAAAGGACTCCTGAGGTGCAGCCCTCCCTCCATCAGAGTCCACAAAAAAAGGACACAATACAGAGCTACCTGGGGCCTCCTCTACTTGGAACCCTCCTCTCTTCTGTCTCACAGCACTGAATGAAGCCCAGCATTGCCTGTTGGCACAGTCCATAGAGAGACAAATCCTATCTGAGGAACTGGAGCTGGTGAGAGCCACAAAGGAGGGGGCACTGAAGTACGGAGAGGTACAGGGAGAGAGGGGGAACAGGCGGTGAAGCGTTGTAGAAGGATCTCATCTCCGTTCCCCAAGGGCCTGTCCGCAGCTCATGCGTGCAGCCCCCTCTGAGGGAGCAGGCTCTGGGTCTGACCTTGCAGCCTGCCGCTAAGTGGCCTCTTATGGGGGCTGCTTTGTCCTGCATCCTGAAATACTTCACACATCATTTCACTCACTCTGCCATGCCTGAGAATGTGAACGGTAAGAGGATGTCCCATCCAACTGACTCCACCATGGATGGACGGTATTGGAATGAGCTCATATATTTCCGGTGGAGCCAACTCTCGGAAGTCAACAGCTAGAGTGGTGGGCGGCCTGGCAGGACAGCAAAGGCTGGAAGGCCCTGGGGAGTGCTAGGGATGCTTCAATGTGGCCAGCAGCAGTCAAGGGCAGTGTAAACAGGAGTAGAAATGGGGTTGCACAACCCTCAGGATCAAGGGCAAGGATACATAAACATAAACCCCCAATCCACAGCTGGCTGTGGACAGGAAGCAGGGGACCCCTGGCTGCTTGAGGGTAGATGCCACTACCCAGGCTTTGGTGGTCCCTGCCAGACTTCTGAGTTGTTCCTTGCAGGTGGCAAACATCTTGGAGTGTAACTGTGATCAGATGGAGGAAGCAACCTCTCCTCTCCCAACGGGAGTACTCGGTGCTCTGAAGAGTGAGGATGTGCTCCTCATCCTAAGCCTGGTGGAGGGCTGTGGGCTGGAGCTGGAGAAGTCTGGCTGCCAGCTCACCTGGGACCCTACAGCGGTGCCTCAGCTTTCTGCACTCTATGGGTGCCTTACAGGGCTGCAGCTACTAGCTGACCCAAACCCTGGGCTTTCTAGGACAGTAGTGCCTGAAGAGGAAACACTGATCTGTCCCTAAGGTCTCATCCAATCCAACGCCTGGCAGCCTAGGATGTCACTGACTGTGACAGGGTTCCAGCAGGAGAGGCCCACAGCACACTTAAGACTGGTCCCAAACATCAGAAACACCTATCTGGAACAAGTATCCAGAATCAGTATTCTTTCCGAGCAGAGCGGACTGGCTGTAGAATAGTTTGGCTGTGTATCTTAGGCAACATGGTCCTCTCTGTGCTCAGGTAAAACCAGCCATTGTAAAAGGCTATTCCCAGGGCACAAGAACTTTCTAAATTATATGTGACATGCGTACAAGAGTGCTGTTATTGCATGGTGCAAGGTGAGGGAGGCCACACGGAGAAGCGGCCTCTTCAGGGAAGAGCTCTTCAGGGTACAGGACTTAGAACAAGCTGCCCTGCCTTGCATTTCCTGCATTGACCTTTGTCGCACCTGTAAGTAGGTGGACACGTAGGACAAGCTGCTCAGGTTCCAGCCAACTGCACCCAATGACTATACTATGTCAGAGCATGGGACAGTCAGGAGAGAAGTCAAACAGAACTGAGAAGTTGAACCCTCATAGACCAGACTCCTCCCAGTTTCCCTTGTTAATTGTGTAGGACCTGAGTCAGTCTCAGCTTCTCCCTACAAGTTTCTTCTGTGATAGACTGTTTCTGGTAAAACCTACACTCTCCAACAAGGGTGCCCCCCACTGTGCGCGTGTGTGACCTTTACAGAGATGGAGGCTGGAACTTGCAACATGGCTGGTTCATCCTCTACCTGGGCTATCTAGCTGACTTTCTGCATACCTCTTGCTTTTTCCCCAGGCCCTCTATGCTCCCCTGGGCTGTCCCTTCTTAATCTAACAATGTCCTTCACCCATTTCCCATTTCCACCCATCCTTCCAGGCACTCAGGCCAAGTTTCTTCTCCTCTTCGGCCCCCATTGCCCCACATTCAAATCAGATTGCCAACAAATTCACCATCAGTGTTGCCTCAATGATATCAATGGCTTAACTGGCCCCTGCTTCTGTTTCTGTCTCTTCTTGGAATAACTGGAATGAAGCCTTTCAAATAGATCATATCATCTCTTTCCTCTGATGCCTGGTTCAAATGGCCCGAAAGGCTCTCCATCCTGCTCCCTTCTTGGCTGTACCCCCTTCTTCCACTCAGCCTCAGACCTACCGGCCTCCTGTTCTCAGCTATTGGCTGCCTTCCCCAGATTCCTTCTCCACAGAGGGGCTGCACCTCTCCTTCCCGTCTTGGCTTACAAGATAACTTTTTAATGAGCCCTACGTTGCAAACTGCCTTCTCCACAGCCTTTGGCATCTTCCGTGATACCATATTAGTGTTCTAATGCCAAAGCACTGGGAATATACAGTACCAGACCAATTCTTAGGAACGGAGAAACTGACCACTTAGGAAAGCAGGGATTGAGCAAGACTCACATATCACTTCCTTAACTGTGTTGGATAATAGACACCAGAAGGAGGTAATAAGAAGAAACAGCATTCAAGGAGATGAGTAGCCCCTGGGACTGTACCCATCAAACAGCTCCGCTTCCCTAGCAGGAGTGGACTGGAGGGTGGAATTATCTCAGAAGATTGAAAGCCCTCACTATCCTCAATAGCAGAGGTCCTGGGTTCAGTTCTCAGCACCCACTCAAAACCATCTGTAACCCCAATTCAAGGGATCTGATGCCCTCATCTGACTTGAGTATCAATGCATGCATTTAATGCAGACAAAACCCTTATACACATAAAATCCTTTTCAAAAACAGAGTTGAGCCATCAGTCATACCTTAAAATGCCAAACATGTCAAACAAGTAGACTCACATTTCTTTAGAGACTCAACTTTCAGGTGTAAACCCCTGTACCTTGGTATGCTGTGTGCCTTGAGGCTCTGTAAAAGAAGTACTAACTCTGTAGTAGTACCAGCTCTTGAGATGCTCATGAACACCACCTTACTTAACAGTCAGAGAGATGACAGCCTCAGTGGCATTAAAGTGGCTCCAGGGATACACAGGCAGCCCAGGCCCACTTGATTTACAAAAGCTATACTATTTTTTCCTAGACACCTTTAGGACTTCTAGAAAATGCCCTCCTTATACAAACCCACCATCCTTGTCATGCAGGGACACAGGCTGTGGCTATGGACGAGCACACCTTACTCACCTAAAGATGGGTTGCTAACATGCTCCATGAGGCAACAGCTCACTCGCTGGGCCTTGCCACTTGAGAGGCTACAGGAACTGGGCAAGTAGCTCAGTGGTAGAGTACTTGCTTAGCATGCAAAAGATCCTGGGTTCTACCTCACAAACACTGCAAAATGTTAAACTTTTTAAAATTGTGCTTTAGAGCTCTGGTGAGATAGGTCACTAATTAAGAGCACATACTGCTTTTGCAGAAGACCCATGCTGGGCAGCGCCTAACTACATCTAGCTCTAGTTCTAGAGGACCCAATGGTTTCTTTTGACTTTACCAGGCACTAACACTCACATATGCACATATATGCACACAGAAATATACATATACACATAATTAAAAATCTTAAAAAATTGTTTTAGTCCTAATGGCCAACTGCCTACTATTCAGAAAACTGGAATCATGCAGAATATTTTTTGTTCATCAATCACAGGTTCTAGTATGAGTCCTCTCAGATTACACAGGTCTAGCTCCTTCACTAAGCAGTGAGGACCAGTGGTGTACTCTAGAATGAAAAACCTACACTACTACACAGGCTACCAGGAGGTAACGGTAAAGCTAAGATGGTCAAAATATCACTGAGCACCCCTGGCCTGCAAACATCCCACACTTTGACTAGATGACCTCTTGTGGCCACTCTAAAGGCATCCTGTTTCCTGTTTTGGGACAAGATATTTAACCAAAGTCACAATAGGTTAAAGGAGAAAGCTGAAAGAACTCAAGCTAATTGAATAAACCTTATAACTTCACCAGATTACTAAATTGCTGACAGGACTTTTGAGACACCTGGTGGCCTGGGATCAGTCAATTATTCCTGTGCAGAACTATCCTGGGTCTCAGGATTCTGAATCCACAGGTCTTTCCACTGTCGCCTATGCTTAGATACTCAGTTGAGGGGCTATTTAAGAATTTCTGAGCCGGGCAGTGGTGGCGCACGCCTGTAATCCCAGCACTTGGGAGGCAGAGGCAGGAGGATTTCTGAGTTCGAGGCCAGCCTGGTCTACAGAGTGAGTTCCAGGACAGCCAGGGCTACACAGAGAAACCCTGTCTTGAAAAAGCCAAAAAAACAAAAACAAAAACAAAAAAACAAACAAACCAGAATTTCTGGCAGGCCAGTTACTGAAATCTCTATGGAACCTGAATGGCATTTCAAACCTAAGAAAGTACTTCAATTCAGAAACTTATGATTTGAACACACAGATGCCAATGATCTTCATAAGCTTCTAAAATACTTGCAGTCATCTTGGTGGCCCAAAAAACTAACCTAAGTCAGTTGCAAAGGGAGCAAATGTTAGTTGAAAGCAGCGTGCACCCATGGCAGGTAGTGAAGGAAAGGACGGAAGATAATCAGGAGTGCGCTGAGTAAAAGATATGATAGCTTACCCTACTGGTTTGAACCAGGAGCACACAGTCCAAAAATAGGATGGGATACATCCTTTAAAAAAAACGTAGGTGCAAAAGGAGGCAAGCTTTGGAGGAGTAGCTGCCCCTAGCAGAGCAGGGTTGACTTCTGTCCAGTGGACAAGGAGACCCTTTGCTGAGGCCTGTGCTGTGCCCAGCCATAGAATCATTCACTCTGAAGGCAGATTCGTACACAGAGCATGCCAACATGCCCCTTGGATCATGAGAATGGGAAATACTGGATCTGAGGCTGAGCCCATCCCCAGAAGCAGCAGCTCCTCACTGCAGCAGTGTGCCCCTATCATCCAGGCCGTCAAATAACCCTCTCAAGAAAAGGGACGATATATTCTGTACAGGGTCAGGACATACTTGAGCCTCTGATGGCCATACGGTCTTTGTCACAATTCGAGTCAGTGCTGCTACCATGAACAAATAGCCATAAATAATCTATATACAAATGAGGCTATGTTCAATAAAATTTTATTTATGAACACTGGAGTTTGAATTTCATATACTTTTCTCATGCTACAAAATATTTTTCAACTTTTAGAAAAACATTTGTTATCCTTTATTCCCCCAATGTTTTAAAAATCATTCTTAATTCACAGGTTGTGTAGGTACAGAGGGAGGTGTACTGGCCCACCGACTGGGCGACTGACCCCTAGGCTAGAGTTAAAGAATTTTTTTGCCCACTTAATCTTCAACATGCAGAGTGTGAGCCATGGTACCTGAAGAGGCCACAGCAGGATTACTACATCTCCTCCACTCGTCAGTGCTCACTCTCGCCGTCCAACGGCTCGCTTGGCAGCTAGCTCTCCGTATTTAGGTACTATGCAAGATCCTTGCTTGGGACACTGAAGAAATATGACATGGCTCTTCTCAAGTTCTCAGTCTCTGCAGCATCTAGACATTGTAACTTCTCATGAGTATCAGAGAAGATATAAGAGTGTAGTGATGTATCAGGCTGTTTTGTGAGACAGTTGTATTCAATGCTTAGGTTGACTGTTAGAAATCACCACAAACTAGGTGGCTTAGAATAGAAATTTTTCATCACAATAGAAGTCTGAAACAAAAACAGCAACGGGGTCGGTTCCTTCTAGAGGCTCTGATAGAAAGTGTTCCATGACCCTCTTCTAGCTTCTGTGGTCCAGGAAATTTCAGGGTATGATGTTTACCTTGGCCTCTATCCTCCCAGGACCTCCACTGTGTCTGTTTCCCCTCCTTTTCTCTTAAAAGACTTGTCAGTGTGGTTAAGGCCCACTCTACTCCAGGACGATGCCATCCACAGGTCCTTACATTCACCCAAAAATGCCCTTCTTCGAAAGTAGGCCACACATACAGGTTCCAGACAGACATTACCTTTTGTGAAGTGCACTATTAAACCCATTATAATACTGTTAGAAGACTCCTAGAAGACATGGCCAATGTCTGAATGGTTTTTGGAGGAAGTAAAGAAACCGATTTTTGAAAGATGAAAGCTGGTGTTGGTCAGCAGACATGAAGGAGAGAAGGAAGACCAGGTTCAGGTTGTAGCCAGATCAGTTACGAAGCAACACTACATGGAACAATCTATAAACAGCAAGTAGTTAAGCTTGGCTGGAGACCAGAGGATGCGACGGGACATAAGTAAGCAGGACGCCAGAGAAGTCAACAGGAACTTCATCATCAGGTGTTGTGTGCGCCACAATCTGGCACTCTGATGCAGAAGGCCCAGAGGGCAGCTTGGGATCATCTTCCATGGTTAACCACTTTAACTGTATCATACCTCAGATCCCCTTGTCATTAAACACTGACAAGGCTGCATTAGACCACTTTCAAGCAGCTTCTCTCAACCAAGACAAATTTCTTTGCCTTGGGCTTTATGATTTTAAATTGTAACACATGGTCACTTCCCACCACTAGGGAGCTCAGTCTTTGACTTATTTCCTCTGAAGCACTCTTACTGCTCACTGTCCTCCAGTGTCAAGGGCTCCTCTTGCCTTTCAGACACCCTGTGTTTCCTGGTGCCGCCCTTTCACTCCTGAAACCAAGAGCTGAGAAAGCACGGTTTTCCTTCTATGACTATGCTCACAAAGATGAAGTCAGAACAGAAGTCAAGTTAATGACACAATCACTGGTCATCTTATACACAACAGTTTTAGAATCAGTTTAACTTATGTACATAGACAAAGGTAAAGCAAAACAACTGAAAAAGACATAGGTATCACCTAAGAGAAAGAAAAATTATGTAATGTGTATATGCATTCCACAGAAATATATACAGGGAACACTTCCAAAAACCTCAGTAAACCAAGCCACACTTAGAAAAAGGAAAGCTGATTTTTATTTTATCAACAGCCATTCTTAAACATGAACATGCATACGTAATATTCTACGCACACATCACAGTTTTTAACGTTAGTTAATAAAGGTTAAACACACAACATACAACCTTACCAAAAAAAAGTCAAAAAATGCAAACTTAAAACTTTAAACAAAAGTCTTACTAATTTAAAAAAAGTTTGTGTTGGGTACCATTTGTACAACACGGTTAATTTAAACATTTTCATTTTGGCTGCACATGAAAAAGCGGCAGTAGAAAATAAATTTATGAGGGTTTTAAATAGCAGAATAGGCAGTTTCGCCATGCAGGAGAAGCAATATTAAATATTAGTTTTCAAAAAAAAATCCACATTTAAAAATATTTAGTTCAAGTCACAGAACTTTTCTCAGTAGAGACCTCAATGCAATGCGTAATTAGCTGCCTTAGATGGCCTGTTTTGAAAGGACAAAATCCCTTTCAAAGTATAACTTTACTGATTTTGGCACAGAAAAGAAGTCTTAAGAACATGATTAAAAAAGTGGGAAGAGGAACAGAGGAAAGAAACCAAAGCGAGAGTAAGGAGACTGAATGGCATTCACTAAGACTGCATTCTCGGTCACTGAAGAACACTGTGCGCTCCATCTGCGGCGGGCGGGGCTGCTCCACAGCTCTCACTGCAGCATGGACCTAATCTGCTTGGAGGTAGTCTCATCATTCAAATGTTTAGTTGTGTACCTATACGGAAAGAGAGAGAACGGTGTTAGGAAATGAAGTCTGCATGGGCTGTGTAATATGCCAAAATGAGTAGCTGGTCAATCAATATCACAAATTCATGCTTTAGGATGGCAGTTTTAATCCTGATCAGGCTCACACTACTTCTCTCCCCATCCAACAGGAGCAGCTGGTTGCTGGTCACCTGGTTATAAGCACATTTCTGAAATGGTTAGCCAAAAATCTGAATCAATTAATTAGCTACCTCTCATTGATAGGAAAATGACAGATCTATCCCATATGTTGGCAAATTATGGCTCCTGTGGCAAATACACACTATTTTTGCATGGCATGTGAATTAAGTACATACACTCTTTTTAGATGGATCACTAAGGGAGAAAAACAAAAATACAGGCAATATTCAGTTTTAGTATATGAAATTCAAATTTTAACATTCATACATAAAAGTAGTATTGGAGGGGAAGGAGTGGGGAGTGGGAATAATTGTATGCATGTAAGAAATTCTTAAAGATTAAAAACATTTTAAAAAGATGCATTGGAAAACACTAAGTTGGTTCATGTATGTATTATCTGAGGTTTCCTTCTTGATACAATGGAAGACATATGTAGCTATTCTAGAAAACATATGTAGCCTTCAAAGTCTAACGGTTTATGCACATCCCTTACAGTTTTTCACTCTATGCTATATGCTGGAATACTTACATTCTCTAAGTACTTTATTTCTAGGTAGGTACATTTTGATTAAGCGTATAAGTCCAAACTCAAAATGAATTCAACAAGATGAAATATTCAATTTTAAAATTAATCACTGACTCTTTAAATAAGAAAGCACCAGCCAGCAAGTCTCCAATGTCTTCTAGGAATTACTACCCAACAGGAGAAGGAAAGCCAAGCACTATATACAGGAGGCCTGGGAGCAAAGTTTAAGAAAGAGGCTAACTAGCTCGGGGTAGGGCTCTGGAAATCAAGAGCCATGAAAGGAGTGACAGGATGCTCAGTAAGACCTGGGGCTTAAGCTACAGGACTTTCAACTGAGGAGCGGCTGCTAAGGAGTAAAGGAGATGCCTAAAATTGGATCTGATCAGCAGCAACAGACAGAGGTTTACGATGCTTAGATGTGCAATGTTTTCAGAAGATAATTCAAATAGGTTGATTTGGCTTATAAACATTTCACAAATATTTTTTTAAAGATTTATTTATTAAATGTAAGTACAATGTTGCTCCTTTCAGACACTCCAGAAGAGGGAGTCAGATCTCATTACAGATGGTTGAGCCACCATGTGGTTGCTGGGAATTGAACTCAGGACCTCTGGAAGAACAGTCAGTGCTCCTAACTGCTGAGCCATCTCTCCAGCCCACACAAATAATTTTCAAAGACTAAATTGTTTTAAGTAGGTATATAGACAATATATGTTAAAGAAATTTAAGCAACTGTTCAGTTTATTCCAAATAAGCTTTAAAAGTTAAGATCTTTACGTATCTGTACTCTTTGTAAAGGTGAAAAGACATTTTTACCACACACCGGGTAAAAACATGAACTATGTTTCTCAGTAGTCACTTCCAAACTGTTCTCATTGAAGTGATACTGTAGTGGCTGGTACATGAGTGTTCACTAAATAAAGCTCATTATGTTAGGGCAGTTAGGTTGTGACACTGGAAAGGAGATGTCTACAGAGTAGCGGTTTCTTCCTAATGCAGTGACCCTTTCATACAGTTCCTCATGTTGTGGTGACCCCTAACCATAACATTATTTTCACTGCTACTTCATAACTGTAATTTTGCTATGTTACGAATCATAATGTACGTATTTTGTAGAGAGGTTTGCCAAAAGAGATCACAACTTGCAGGTTGAGAACCACTGCCAAAGAGGATTATCTAATGAAATGGTAGCAATGGGGCAACTGTTCTGTTTTATTTAGATTGACAAAGCATATATGGCCACATATCACCCTATTCAATATCAGGAAATAGATGTCATCATTTCTATGGCTTCTTTTCCCTTTCCTTTACTGGAAATGACTAAGGAACATGGATAGTTAACTCCCTACCACAGAATAGTCAGCGATCTTCACATTCCTTGGGACTTACCATGGAAGACCATGCCAAAGGTGATGCATTACCACTCTTAGTCAGCAAAGGCAACAGCACTAACTTTGAATGAATGACCACACAGGATGGGTTTACTATCATTTGCACACAAACCCCAAGTCCCCTTTCAAGTGCCTGTGACTTCTCTACTGGAAAACAATTGCTGCCCTTATCTGATGTTCAGCAAAGAGGCAAGTACTAGAGCACTACACCTGAATTCATAACTCCTCCCTTTCCTAAGAGAGTTGGTCCCAGGTTTCTATAAAAAATATTCATGACTCATTGCTTCCGCCTTTTAGCACACTAAAAGTAGAAGGTATTGGATAAATAATTCAAAACACATATATGAATATAATTCCATTCAAAAATCTTCTGGTCATTAATTTTGCAAGAAGTGTGTTTGGTTTTGCTTGTTACAAGAAAGCTATACTAGGCTGTGATGTCTTAGTTTCAATAGTGTTTTACAAAGTACTAGCCAGGGTTATATATTTAAAATGAGAGAGCCTGAGTCTCAACTCAGACCGGGAAAGAAACTCTCGAGGTGGTGACCTGGATCTCTGTTTTACAATCTATTTGGAAACACATCCAAGTTCAATACATAATGAACCAGAGTGGGATATCAAAAGGACATCAATTTCAGGAATGAAACTCTGCATCAACTCTGGTTCCTCAGAACCTGTACTACTTCTGGGTTCGTGTGATAAGAATGCAGATGCAAGCAGTGCCCACAACCACCTGCCCCATCCATAGCTCAGGTAAACAGAGGTCTCACATTCAAGACTGCACTGGAAATGCATGGTAACAAGAAATGGTAACCATCACTTCCATAAAGCAAGACCACCAGCATTATAAAGCCCCAGATAAAATGCGAGACCAGACACAGAATGTGCTTACTATGAACCAATAGGGTCAAAAGTGTTCCTTACAACTTAATAAAACTAACAAGATATTTTTGCTTTCCTTAGCGCAGCCTCCTATGGAAACACTTCACAAAAAATACTATACTCAACACTACTGCCCTTCTTGGCTCTAACACTAAGAAAAAGAGACTCAACGAACCCCACAAGTAAGTTCTAAAAGCAGCATTGCACTGTGGGGGTTCTCAACTACTCTTTTAGCATACTTCCTTTGGTAATATAAGAAATACTAAAACCTTCACAACCTCCTTTACCTTTAAGCTATTTTGGATTTTTGAGATAGGTTCTCCCTATGTAAACTAGGTTGGCCTCTCGGGTTTAAAAGGTACACACCACCATACCAGGCTATTTATTCCTAACTTTTAACAATAAATTTCGTAATAGATTTCCTGACATCTGTTGACTCCAGAGACTGACCAATCAGGAAAAAAATAGATTAGAAAATTAAAAAAATCAGGAACACTGAGACACAGATAATATCCAGAAAGGCTGTAAAGAGACCCATGCCCTACATAGCTAAATTTAAAATGTAATTAGCAATGCAAAAGAAAGAAGAAAATTTCTAAACATTGGGTGTGTGGCTGTAATACCCTGATAGTATATGGATTTAATTAAACTTCGTTTTGGTCAATTTTTTTTTAAATTTTGTTTTGTTTTTTGGATTTGGTTTCTTCGAGACAGGGTTTCTCTGAATAGCCCTGGCTGTCCTGGAACTCACTCTGTAGACCAGGCTGGCCTCGAACTCAGAAATACGCCTTCCTCTGCCTTCCAAAGTGCTGGGATTATAGGTGTGCGCCACCACCACCCAGCTAGTTTTTGTCATTCTAATGTTCATTTAAAGTAGCTTTCCTTTATTCAGGTTGAAACTGTTTATACAGCACCTTCCACAACAGTTGTATATAGGTTCCACTCAGCTGAAATTGACATTTTGCTTTATGATATAAATACCACTACATAAATATTTCTATATTCATACTATTTTTGTAAATAATAAAGCATAGAAAATTAGCTTCTAGGTTGTGACATTCTTTTAGCTGATTCTGTGTTAGTATGTTATAAAGCATGAAGGAGCTCACTTAAAAAGATGTCATGCATAAGAGCAGAAGCTTCATTAACTAAAGCAGCACTGACTCCCTCAAAACAAAGATAATGCAGCTTTGGGAGCATGAACAGAAATGTTACTAGGCTACTCAAAAGAAGAGGAACAACCATAAAACTGCACTGTTCTATCAACAGGCCAGTAATTACCCTGAGCTACAATTCTTACCATGTGTAATGAAAAACACCTGATTTGCACCAGGGAGCCAGAAGACTCTATAGCCTTCTGTGCACAGTCCACCAGGAGAGGGTGATTTCCACCTTCTCTCTGGAGGGGACCAGCTAGGAACACACAGAGCCTAAGATCAGTGGAGCAGCTGGGACAGAAGTCTTCCCACCGCTATTTGCACCAGGGAGCAGGGAAACTACACAGGCTTCTGTGCTTAGTCCAGCAGGAGAGATAGAGAGATCTCCCAGCACTGCTTTCACTTTTGAGCTCAGAGGAGTAAGGACACAGGCTTGCAGGCCCACAGGAGGAACAAACTCCAGCCAGAGACAACAATACCAACTAGCACCAGAGATAACCAAATGGCGAAAGGCAAGCACAAGAACCCTACCAACAGAAACCAAGGCCCCATGGCAACATCAGAACCCAGCTCTCCCACCACAGCAAGTCCTAGATACCCCAACACACCAGAAAATCAAGAGTTAGTTGGATTTAAAATCGTATCTCCTTCCAAAGGTCCAGAGTTCAAATCCCAGCAACCACATGGTGGCTCACAACCATGTGTAATGAGATCTGACGCCCTCTTCTGGAGTGTCTGAAGACAGCTACAGTGTACTTAATAAATAAATAATCTTTTGCCGGGCGTCGTGGCGCACGCCTGTAATCCCAGCACTTGGGAGGCAGAGGCAGGCGGATTTCTGAGTTCGAGGCCAGTCTGGTCTACAGAGTGAGTTCCAGGACAGCCAGGACTACACAGAGAAACCCTGTCTCAAAAAAAAACAAAAAAAACAAAAAAACAAAAAAACAAAAAACAAAAAACAAAAAAAATCGTATCTCATGAGGCTGACAGAGGACTCCAAGAAAGACTTAAATAACTCCCTTAAAGAAATACAGAACATCGGTCAACAGGTTAAAGCCCGTAAAGAGGAAACACAAAAAATCCCTTAAAGAAATACAGGAGATCATGGGTCAATAGGCAGAAGCCCTGAAAGAAGAAACACAAAAAACCCCTCAAAGAATTACAGGAAAGCACAAACAATCACGTGAAGGAAGGAACAAAAAGTGGAAGTAGAAACAATAAAGAAATCACAAAGTGAGACATCTCTGGAGACAGAAAACCTTGGAAAGAATTCAGAAGTCATAGATGCAAGCATCAACAACAGAATACAAGAGATAGAAGAAAGAACCTCAGGTGCTCAAGATACCATAGAAAACTCAGCAGTCAAAGAAAATGTAAAATGCATAAAACTGGTAACCCAAAACATCCAGGAACTCCAGGACACAATGGGAAGACCACACCTAAGGATTATAGGTATAGATGAGAGCGAGGATTTACATCTTAAAAGCCCAGTAAATATCTTCAACAAAATTGTAGAAGAAAACACCTCTAACTTAAAGAAAGAGATGCCCATGAACATACAAGAAGCCTGCAGAACTCCAAACAAACTGGACAAAAACAGAAAGTCCTCCCGGCACATAATAATCAAAACACCAAATTCACTAAACAAAGAAAGAATATTAAAAGCAGTAAGGGGAAAAGGGCAAGTAACTTATATAAAGGCAGATCTATCAGAATCACACCAGACTTCTCACCAGAGACGATGAAAGCTAGAAGATCCTGGGCAGACCTCATACAGACCCTAAGAGAACACAAATGCCAGCCCAGGCTACTATACCCAGCAAAACTCTGAATCATCATATATGGAGAAACCAAGATATTCCATGATAAAAACCAAATTTACATAATATCTTCCCACAAATCCAGCCCTACAAAGGATAATTGATAGAAAATGCCAACACAAGGAGGGAAACTACACCCTAGAAAAAGCAAAAAAGTAATCTTCCAACAAACCCAAAAGAAGATACCCACACAAACATAAAAACATCAAAAAAATAACAGGAAGCAACAATCACTATTCCCTAATATCTCTTAACAACAATGGACTCACTCCCCAATAAAAAGACATAGACTAACGAAATATTTCTCATGTAAATCTTCAATTTTATCAGAAAATGTTTGTAATTCCCCTTTTAATTAGTAATATTTTTATGTCTACTATTTTATGTGCATTATTTTTCATGATAATCTTCAATTTTAATGTCTTTCTATATACTTCCTCTATTTTATTAGAAATGTTTTCAATGTAAATCTTTGATTTTATCACAAATGTTTCTAAATCCACCTTCAATTAATTTAGAAAGTTTGTATATCTATCACTTTATATGTAAAAATTTCCATGAAATAGTCTATTATAACGTGTTTGTCTATTTCTTGAATTTTATCAGAAATATTTTCCATGTAAATTTTCAATTTTATTTGAAAATGTTTGTAATTCCACCTTCAATCAACTTAGAATTATCTTTATGCCTATCATTTTAGCTATATAATTTCCATGATAATCTTTAATTTTAACATGTTTTTCTATATTATGTTTTCCACATAAATCTTCAATTCTATCATAAAATGTTTCTATCCCATATTTCAATTAATTTAGCAATGTTTTACATGTCTACAACTTTACTCTTTAATTTTACATGAAAATTGTCAATTTTAATGTGTTTAGCTGAAATATTTTCCATGTAAATCTTTAATTTTATCATAAAGTGTTTTTACTTCCCTTTACTCCCCTTTTCAATAAATTAAAAAAAATTATTAAAAAAAAAAACACTAGGAGCTACACATGGTCAGATCACGCTTTTCTTTAAATTTTCCTATGTTTGTGAATCAGCAAGCATTAAAGTTACAAGAAGCAATCCTGCTTCAAAGTGGCAAACAGTAGAGCAAGATTTTGAGCCAAGAAACAAAGCTATATTTGTCTACATACTGCCCTCATTATACAATACTATATTATTGCTTTGAAGCAACATTACTAATAAGCAAAATCTCCAACTTGAACATTACTGACGGATGTCTTAGGTGCTATTCACACACTTAACATTTTCCTGTCATACTTAGGTACATATACACACCTGAGAGCATTGAGAAGACCTTCTACACTATTAGGAGGTTGGTCCTTAAGAACTTTGATACAACCTTTCATCTGAGGAGAAAAGAATAAGAAAAAGTCAATATCACTTTTTTATATAACATTCATTTAAAAAAGGCAAAACTAAAATTGGAACCTTAACTACAGAACTGAAGGGACCATATACTAAGAAATGCTAACTTATTCATTCTTGGGGGTAGAGCTACCAAATGTTATTATTTTCAGTCTTTCGGTGAGGCAAAACTTTCTGGGAATACAACCAGTCAAAATACAATCCTACTCACACTAATGAACCAAGGGAAGACATCCTGAAAGATACTATACACCAGTTACAAGGATAGAATGGATCTGGTCTAGGAAAGAGGAGTTTCCCAGGTAGCCTGTGACAAGCAGGGGACAGATGGCAATTCTGTAGAGCTGAGATGGAGTTAGAGTCCTGTAGTCCAGATGCTGGAGGTAAAACTGACTGATGGGCAAATAGTAGGCACAAGCTACGCAGAGGGAGAAAAACTTTAGATCTTATTTTAAGATTAGCCTGGCTGTCTGAAAAACACGACAGCATAAACTTGAAATAAGAGGTGTGGGGCTTAGCCTCATACTCTACCCCTTCCTAGTAACTGTATTACTTAATCTCCTAAAGTGAAGCTGCTGTAGTGAACAGAAAATTCTTGGACAATGTTCACAGGCACATGGGAACAAGGTAAAAATTCTGGAACATGGTTACCACACAAATAAGCTAATGCAAACTCATTTTTCTTTATATAAAACAGATACATATGAAAGCTAGCAATCCACAATTGAGAACTAAAATGTTAAGAGCTTGAAATAGTAATTATCAGACAATCCCTACCAAATACTAGTTAGAATGTCCAAGAGTAAACGGAGAAATGAGAAAAACCACTTCACTTCTAATAAGATCTTCCGTTCCCAGAAGATAATGAAAGTAGAAAGCAATAAACTACTATGAATAGGAAAAGGAAACAGCAATAACAACAAAACACATAGGCTCTTCCGCTTTCTTAAAGAAGCACCAATGTTGACTTTTAATACATGTTCTGAAGTAAATCTTATCTTTGGTTATTAGGCAAAGAACAGGAAATTTTATGTAATCATTAGAGATACTACAAAGAAATATTCACCATTACCATTCACTATTAGTAACATCTTTCAATCTTCTAACATAGCCACATACTGGCTAGCAACCAGAAGTACAGGACAGTGGAGAAAAAGGAATTCCAGCCATATCACAAGCTGTGATCAGAATCTGTGAGTCCTATTCTTTAAATAAAACCTTATTGATTCCATGAATAAGATCAATTTGAAATCACATAAAGCAATATGTAACTTACATCAATTTTAGAAGTTTTGGCAAATGCTCCCACTGGATGGACGTGGTCATAGAGTATTATGACACCCACCATTACCCTCAAGCAGAATGATACTGTCTCTTCATTGGTAAATCTGCTTCTATATTCCCTGGAGGGAAGAAGATTTGGGTGGATGAGATACATTACAAACTCTATAATGAACTGACTATACACGCCCACACTTGATACTGACTACATTGATATCTGAAAAGAATGTCAACATTATCCCTTTTCTACAAGGCCCTTAGGGAGAAGAAATGTACATGGTGAACCCACATATTGTGGTCTTCACCTTTGTACCCACCAGGGTATTATATTACGTCTTCGACAATTTCAGAGAAAGCAAAAATGCCCTGAAATAAGAGTTTGGCAAAGGGTGCTTAGCAATGAGAAAAGTCACTTGTTCAATGGAGCAAGCAGGTTTGCTATTTACGTGTTGTTATAATACAGAATTCGATCAACTGTCTCATTTAGAAAAAAGAAAACAGAACTCTGATCCACATAGAATACAATGTGGCAAAGCAGTAGACCAGACTCAGAATGGGGACAGGGATCCAGCAGGTGGTGGGCTGGCAGTATGAATCCCTTTATTTCCCTAAACCCCATTCTCTTACACAGCAGGAAAGAGTAGAAGGTGCTTGCCCTCCTGTCCCTGGTGTTCATTAATAACAGAGTGTAGAAGAGTACTTTGGGAAATGAGTGATGCAAAAACAAAAGGTCTTTAATAAAAACTATCTTATTCAAGAATCCAAGACACATTCATTCTGCTGTTGATAGCAAAAGCAATCATATGTACCACAAATGCCTTCAGATAAATCAGGTTGTCAAGAAACAAAATCAAAACTAAAAAGATAATGCGGTGAATGAAATATAATAACAGCATTCTGAAAGGAATCTTCCCTGGACTCTCAAAAATCATGAAACTCCTGTTCTGATGCGAAAAAAATTTGAAGTGCCCATAAGTCCAACTCTGTTTCAAAAATAAATACACTACAATGCCAAATTATTTTTGACTTTGTTCAGACATTCAACATCTGATGGTCAGGATAAGCTTCATTTCTTTTTTCATAGAGACATGGCTGTGTTTGGATATGCTTTAAAATACCAGTCGTTTCAGCAGTGCTGCTGAGGTAAAACACATCAGCTAATACTCACGGTGTCTCCAGCATGACTCTGCATACACTTGCCATGGTGCTTAAGCAATCTGTGGTATTTTCTATTGGCAAATTTTTATTCTGTAAGTGTACAGAGAAAACAAAAGAAGCAAGTAAAAGTAAAATATGTGATACTTCAGAATAATTTAAAACTTTATAGAATCCTAGAAACCAGCAAATGATCTGGCTATTTCTAACTTTCTAAGCAATGACTGTGATTCTAATCATTGTTTCATGATCAGGGGATAGAATCATGTACAAAACAGTCAAGACCTTGTCACCTTTAGAAGAGATTTCTGTTAGGTGAGCAAGAATAATAAGCACAACCTTTCAAATACAGGAGATGAAGGGCTCGGATATGAAGATTAGCCTGAAGGAAATTTTTATTTATTTCATTATATCTTACTTATGGTATATGGGTATTCTCTTGTGCCACAGTGGAGAACTTGTGGTAGTCTGTTCTCTCCTGAGTCCTAGATATCAGACTCAAATTATCAGGCTTAATGGCAAGCCATCTTTCCAGTCCATGGAAAATATTTAGTGGAACAAGAGTAGAAATACAAATAGGTCAGGGGGCAGCAGTCTGACCTGGGTATGTAGCAGGGGCAGGGGTTAAGTTTTCATAAGCATCATATAGAGTATCCAGCAGAATGATTCTGTGGATCAGATCAAATCAATGCAGAAAGGAACTTAAAATGATCATCCGAGATTTTTACTTATTATTAGTGAAGAAAACAGGAAGAAGGGAAGGGTTCTAAAAGGCAATCAGAGCACACTTAGGCTATGTGATCACAGCAGTACTCAGAGTACCGCCAGAGTGACCGCAAAGCAAGTGGGCAGCTGTGCCCATGCAGGTCTCATTCGGGGGTCACTGTCTCAGGTCACACTTGGAATAATCACAGGACTGCTGACGTCATCACATCTGCAGTGAGTGGAACAGCATGAATGCAGAGAACAGTACCCAGCCACTCACCTCTGATACAAATTTTGTTGTTGCATCACTTAAAGTTTTCAGCATCGGGGTGGCCTCAGCATAAAACAAAGACATTCGATTTGCCAATTCATTATTTACTTCATTTTCTCCTTCTGCCTGTGTGGAAATCATTTGAAATTAATCACAAATTATTAAACCAAAGAATGAATGAAGACACTGCAAATAATATTAAGCAATTGTTTAAAAAGAAAAAGTATCTACTAAAACATATTAAATGGTATTATGCAAGTGTAATACATTGATGGGACATCTTACTACACAAGAGACTGCTCAGAAGACTCTAGAAGATGAAAGGATGTTTATGAAATTACACCCCATCTTCCAGTACGAACAAAAGGATCTACCCAGTACCATGATAAAATACAGGCAACAGCAGAAGGAAGGGAATCTCAGACTAAAAGAAAATGAGGATTGAGGAAGTCTTGGGCTTTTACAAGTGAGGATGTATATATAAATGAACAAGATATTTCTATTGGCAGGAGAAAAATACATTTTTTAAATGACTTAGCAGAGCACATTTTGATGCACTGAGTGTAACAGCAAACGGCAACTAGTGAAGATTAAAGTGGAAGTGAGACTGTGAGAGCCTCAGGTTAGCATCTCCCTTACAAACAGGGATCCATTTAGAGGATTAAAAGGAGTATCAAGTACATGTTTAAAAAAAGAAAAGTAAACCAACCCAAAATAGTAGGCAGACAGTTCCAAAAGGTCAGAAAAGAAGTTATATGCTACAAATTAACTGAAAGAGATGAAAATGAGCTCTGAGGTTAACAGAAAAGAGAAGAGATACACAGCAAGTTGGGCAAGAACATGAATCTAAGCAATCTCACTGAGAACTTCTGACTTTGTGCATAACTCTCCAGAGTGTAAGATAGCTTGAAGATCTCTCAAGTCCTGGGCCTCTTGTGTAGAAATAGCGATGACAAAGGGTAAAAGACTGAGCTTTGTTTACTAGGTGAAAATGAAAAACAAAACAAAACCAGACAGACACTATAATCAGTTTCACACTAGGTGGTCTGTATAAGCCCAAACTGTTGTAAAGAGCAGAGAAACCCTTTACCTCCAACCTGGAGCCCATTTTAAAACAATCATTTCAGAGATTTTTCAGTATCATTAAATACATAAGTAAATGCTGCCTCTGGAGTTAAACCTTCTCTCTGACCCTCTATTACCCCTTACACAGCTCCAGTATAACTATAGGAAACTACTAACATGAGCATAGAGCTGTGCTGTGATTTCTCCTATTTTGACACCAATTACCACAATATGGGTCCACTAAACACAAAGAGTATCTTCACCTGTAATTCCATGAAAGTAGAAAAAAGCACTAAACACTTTGGGAAGACAGAAGAGATTAGCAGCCCAAAGGAACCAGGAAAGAAGCTATGATGCCAAGGCCTAGGCTCAGAATGACTTTCTCATCAGCATGAAGCAGATGACTTCTTGCCACTGGCAATTAATTTGCTCATTCTGGGTCAGTTTTCTTCAGGATTCACCACTGTAGCAATAACCATTCATGCGAAAATTTTTGTTCAGTTAAAATAATAGTATACAAAGAGATTTAAAGGATTACTGATATAAAGGCAAAATGCAATTTTATTGAAGTGGCTGTGGAAATTAAAGGCAGTAGAAAAAAAGAATATATGCTACAAGGTTTGCTATAGTTTGAGCTCTCCTTCCACAGTACGGTTACTGATAATCACAAGCTTTAACTTCTGAATAAGCTGGAGGCAGAGGCTGGTGGAGTTCAGTGAGTTCTGGGCTAGCTTAGGCTACACATTAAGTTCCAGGACAGCCACTGCAATGTAGAGATCTTGCCTCAAAAAACAAAACAAACAATCCATCTAGTGAGTGGGAGGGTAAATGAATGAAAAAGGGAAGAATAAAATCAAGTTATTCTTACCATCACTAAACCTAATTCATAGCAAAAGCTTACCGGAACATTATTAATTCTCATACGACTCAATGTTCTTCTGTAGTAGCTGAAGTCATTTTGTATGGCAGGATTTGTCATCTAAAGAGGGAGGATATGTATGAAAGAACACTGTAATTTATGAAAGACTGCTATGTATCAAATGCTAATGTAAGTTCTAATTTACTTTGAACTGGTAACCTAACATTCTCATGGAACTTTAACAACTACCTGGTATACTTACAAAAGCTTGTAGTACTTTTGAACTCTTCAGTGCATTTTTTCCCTTGGACACAAGGTCTTGAACTTCAGAGTTTCAGGACCTTAAACTCACAGAGACCTTTGGGTCTCTGCCTTCCCCAAGTGCTGGTACTAAAGGTGTGTACTACTACACACAACAGCATTCATGCTAACTGTAAACCATAGACTGGTTTCCAATTGTGGGCTTTATGCATTAATAACTTTTCAATAACTTTAGGTAATACCTTAAGAGCTTGTTTATCAAAGATATTGATATTACAAAACCAAACAAAAAACAAATTAAGGGTACTTGCTTTGAATAAAAGATTATGTATGCACTTTATATGAAGTAACACAGTTAGAAATATAACTCTTCCATTTTCTAGAAAAGGTACTCAAGATCCTTAAAAATTAAGTCTCATAATTTGAACTCAGGACTTCGATTAAAAAAACAAAACCGTGCATGCCAGGTGGTGGAGGTGCATGCCTTTAATTCTAGCACTTCAGGAGGCAGAGGAAGGTGGATCTCTATGAGTTGAAGGCCAAACTGGTCTCCAGAGCAAGTTCTAGGACAGACAAGGCTATTTCAAGACAGAGAAACCCTGGTATACTTACAAAACTCTGATATACTCTTGAAAGAAAAGTGTTTTATTAGACTTGCCCCATATTGCAACATGGGAATTATAAGTATAAATAAAAAGCTAGATAACGAGATAAATGGGGAAGAAAGTAAGTAAGTGTGGGGAAGGGAGCGAAAAATATGTGTGTGTGTGTGTGTGTGTGTGTGTGTGTGTGTGTCTATATATATATATAATGGACAAAAAAAAAAAAACCAAAAACAGAGAAGCAGCTCGGGATTACTCTCTGCCTTCAAATTCACTGGAACAGTGAACAACTATGTACTTGGCTGGTTGCCACTTCAAATCTAGCTTTTCAGTTGGATAGGAATCATTTAAATACAGGTTTTAAAAGGTTCCTCCTCGTATTCAGTGAAAACACATGGTTTTTATAAAAAGTCTATCACCAGACTCTACCTTGAGCTCATCAAACCGGAGTGTGAAGTGAAGAATCTCTGCAAACTGTTTAGCAAGAGCCTGCTCTCGCTCTAGATGCTGGGTGGGGGAGTATGGCGTACTAGTCAAGGCTCCCAGAAGGCCTCTTAATGCTGCTTCTAATGAAAAGAAGATGAAGAATTTGTCAGGGAGTTCAATTCCCAACCAATATTCAGATGCACTCTCCCTCTGTAACCAAGACAAACCAACACCTTACCACTGCTAATACTGCACATACTCAAACTATCTACTGCAGTAATACTTAGTTTAATAAAAATTTTAATAAAAGAGCCAATTCTATCATAAACTCAGATTCAAAATGATACAGAGCACGAATCTAAACACATGGGCACCAGGTAAACTGTTCCGTTTCCCTTGTTTTGTAGCTCTGGCATCCTAAGCATCCCAAATGCTGAAATTAAGCCTGAAACTTGATGTAGGCAAATGCTAATTTTTCTTTAACATCCTGTTAGACTTTCCCTAATTTTCTTCTACTCAAAGGACCTCAAATTTTGTTTTCCTAATGACATTAACATATGTATGAAATGAATACAGAAAAAATTAATCTCTGCTCCCAAACTGAAATTGTTCTCTCCTTACTTGATTTTCTCATCCACTCTTATACCTTATAAGGCACATATAATCTCACATTTCAGCCTTTATACTGCAGGTGAGGTAGAGTTTTAACATGGCAATTTAATTATGACATTACCCAGCTTACAAAGTTCTTGAATTAGAACAAGAGGAAACAACAAGGTAACCAGAAGGGAGGAAGCGTCTGTAAAGAGTTCTCCTTTAGAGACAACTGAACCTTTGAAAACTCAAAGGACATGGGGGAAGGGAAGGCATGACAGACACACCATAGCACATAGGAACACAATTATTGTGAATGCTTTTGTTTGTAAACCTTTAAAGGTTTTTGAGCAATGCAGCATGCTAGTAGTATAACTTGGTTGAGACAGTGCTTGCCTAGAAGGCTTGAGGTCCTTGGTTCAAACCCCAATACCATATAAACCTGATATGCTTGTCTTAGCAACCAGAAAGTCAAAAGTGAAATACCAAAAGTTCAAAATCAGTCAGGGAGGAGGGAGCACCAAACCCTACAGTGGGAAAGGCAGGCAGATCTGTTAGTTCAAGGGCAGCCTGGTGGTCTACATAATGAATTAGGGCCAGCTAGGACTACATAGTAAAAGCATGTCACAAAAAAATCAAGGTAAAAGTTGAGAGACTAGGAGATCTACATACAGGACCCCCATAGCAGAAGGAAATAAAAAAAACCCAACTACTGTAATCTGACTTCTACACCTGTTCAGTGATGTAGATAAACATGCATGTATCTGTCTGGATTTGTGTATGTATGTTCACTACACGCATGCACGGTGCCCACAGAGGATAGACTCTGGAAGTGGGAATCACAGATGGTTTTGAGCCAACACAAGGGTGCTAGGAATCAAATCCAGGTCCTCAGTAAGAGCAGCACATATACTTAATTACTGAGTCATTTCTGCAGGCCCTAAATAAATCTTAAGGAAAAAAAAGGTTCAAGGTCATCTTCAGACACAGTCAGCTCAAGACCAATTTAGGCTATCAGAGATCCTGTCTGAATCAAAAGCAAACAAACAGTTCACTACTTTAAAAAAAAAAAAAAAAAAAAAAGGCAGTCTGGCAGTGGTGGTGCATGCCTTTAATCAATCCCAGCACTTGGGAGTCAGAGGCAAACAGATCTCTTACTTCAAGGTCAGCTTGGTCTACAGAGTGGGTTTCAGGACAGCCAGGGCTACAAAGAGAAATTACTTCTTGAATACCAAAGGGGACACACACACACACACACACACACTAACCACACCACCACCACCACCAAAACCCCAAACCTCAAAACAAACCAAAGAACAAAAAAGCCCTGAAAACACCCGCCATCGTGACTGTGCTCCACAGACCCTGGGACAGAAGGTAGACCTTGGTGAGAACAAACATTATGATGACTATTAACACAGGTAGTTGCCTCAACAGGAAAGGCCTTAGACCAACACAAACAGAAAATTTCTCTGGCCAATATGATTGCCAACAAAACTTTTATCTTCCAATTAGTCTGGCAGCATTAGCCTTATAACTCTAACAGGATTCAAACAAGCAAGGCACCAAGGTCTCTTCTGAAGTACATGATGTGTATGTCTTCAGCTAAGGCCAGGAGCTCTCTCATTTGTACTACAAGACTCTGAAGAATTGTACAACTTGATAGTTGTTGGTATCCCTCGAGCTGTCTGGTATTTATTCTCATCTCTGGCTCCACAATAGAGGGGTAGGTAGAAAAGTAGGAGATGTTTAAGAGATATAGGCAAAAGACTGAACAGACTGCAAGTCTAGATAAAATACTGAAACTCTGGATATGATTAAGATTGTTTAGCTAGTAAGAGTCAAACGGCTGATATGCCTCAAAAGCCTATCATGTATTATTATTGATCTTAAGGACCTAATACATATTTGAGACACCAAATTTGTGTATCCATTAAACTTTCATCCACTCACTCAACAACACTAAGTCAAAGAAATGCATCTGTTAGCAAGGGAACTAACTAGAAATATTAACCAAGTTACTGAGTTGCGAGGAGGGTAATCCATTAGGTCTCAGTCTTACTTTACTCATGACTTTATGGAGCCGTGAGAGTTCTGTTATGAAGGGCTCAAGGCCTGCTCCAAGAGTAGGAACATCAAGCTTTTGCTATGGATTGTTACTATATCCTCTGCTGGAATAGAACAGCATCTACAAGGCACCAGATTAATTCTAACATCTAGAACATCAGAAAACACTGAAACCCAACCACTTGGGTTTGTTTTTCCATTGTTCAATAATATACACTAAGGGACTAAGATAGCTTCAATAGAATCTGAGTATTTTAACTTCAAAGGATGCTAAGTATGAACAGGGTAAGAAGGAGTGTATATAGTAGTAAAAATAATCAGGATGATGAATTGACAGAGATTACAGAGCGTGCAAAGCTACAGACCACAGAGACACTTCACTAAAGTCCAAATAACTGGACAAGACCTAATTTTCATGCTTCACGCTTCAATTATTTTTTTCATGCAAAAATAACCTACAGCTATAACTTATAGTAAGAAGTGCTTGGGGGCTGGAGAGATGGCTTTCCAGAGAGCACTGGTTGTCTTGCAAAGAACCAGAACCAAGGGTTCAATTCCCAGCACCCACATGGCATTTCACAACCGATTTGTAACTCCAGTTCTAGGGAATATGGTACCCTTATACACACATACAAGCAGACAGAACACCCATGTACAGTAGAAAGGAAGAAAGGGAGGAGGGAGGGAGGGAGGGAGGGAGGGGAAGAGAGAAAGGGAGGGTGCGGGGGGAGAGGAGAGAGGGAGAGAGGGAGGGAGGGAGGGAGGGAGGGAGGGAGGGAAGGAAGGAAGGAAGGAAGGAAGGAAGGAAGGAAGGAAGGAAGGAAGGAAGGAAATAAACAAACACTTTGCATAAAAGTGAGGACTTGGGTTTAGCTGTCCAGACCCACAGGAAAGTCAGTCACGGCAGCACATGCCTGCACACTAGTCTAAAGGGTAAGCTTCTGGCAACCTGTCTCAGTCAAAGATGCAGAAGAAATCATTATGACATTCTAACAGCTTCTGGCCTCCAAACATACCACACCACACCACACCACACCCACCCACAGTTTTTTTTAAAAAAGGATATTTATTATAAAAAATATTTTCTAATTCTTGTCTAATATCTAGTGTCTGTCCCTAAGGGTTAGGATGCCATACTGTGATAAGCACTTGTCTACCAAACACAAGGCACTGGGTTCTCCCCCAATACGAGGGGTGGGAACTCAAAAAGAGTCTGTCATCAGGCTGATGTAGTTTCTTATACTGACATGCAAAGAAAGCAGATCTCCTTCTGTAAATCACAACTTGCTGAGGAAAACAGTCTAAACAATTCACAAGGCTGAGAAAACAATGAGTACAATAGCAAGTGTTCATGCACAGTCTGTTGTACCTGCACAACAGATACACAGCCAACTTCAGTACTGTAAACAAAATCATCTAAATCATTCTAGACCTAATAAGCATGTTTTCTTACCAGGAAAGTAAAAATTACAAAGTTTTAAGCTTACCTAGTCTCTGAGAAAATTCGTAAAATTTCTTTAATTTGCCTACTAGTGGCACGACTGCACCCCATGCTTTCTCTTGCAACTTCTCATCAGCTGGATGCTGGATTGCCTTAAAAAATCCAAGAAACAAAAAGTTGAGACTTATAAAAGTTACAACAGTCTTTTTTTTTTTTTTTTCATTAAGGCAAAAGTTTTAGCAAATGAAGGAGATCTGGATATTTAAAGTATAGAATGACAGACACAGAAATTCCAAGTTTGGACTTTAACTCCACAAGTACGCCCCCCCACCCCCAATAGATACTATACTAATAAAATCAAAATCAACATTGTTTGTTAGCTATATGACAACTTGGTGTCATTTAGATCCACAAAAAGAAAATGTCTTATACTATTTCTTCTACTGTAGAGACACTTTTGGTATGAATTCAGGAAGAAATAAAGTAAGACAATACATGAAAACACCAACTCTGAGAAAAAGCCAAGAAGATGTAATTCAACTTGCATGGTCCACGCCAGCTCTAAGAGACCTGGCCAACAGGAACCCAAATCAACCTGAAAAATGCAATTTAGAAATATTGCAAATACTCATTGTTTTGAACTAAAATATTTTTCTGGATTCCAAGATTTTTCAGGCTTTCCTGAGTAAGAAGATAGGAAAAAAACAAAACAAAACAACCCAGCTTCAGCTCTAAGGGAAGAAATCAAGACGAAGCTGGGGCTCACAAATCTACACAGACCTGGGTCAGTGCAAGTCCTTCAAGCCATTATGCTGTCTCTTCTGGGAAGGGGGCATTCCCAGGTGAAAGAGTTTTCTTACTTTTACTTTCCATTTGCCGCCTACAGATGCTTTCTTAATCCTTTATCAAACTCAGTGTGGTTTTTCCTCCAACAACCTGCTTTGCTTTCTCTAACATTTTAAACAACCCAAAGTTACTACCTGAGAGATAGAACTCTAGCTATTGCTGGAGCTGCTTGTAAGGGTCACCAGGCATGACATGTTTAGTTGCCCCAAGGCACTAGTAATGAATCTATGCACACAAAAACAAAACTCAAGAAGGCAAAATAAAATTATACTCAGATTTAAAATTTTTGTGAATTAGGTGCAAATATATAAATAAGTGGGCTGTGTAATTCACTATATACACTTCTTATGCATTTTCAAAATTATGGTCCTACTATGTAGCGCAGACTGTCCTCAAACCCATGATCCTCCTGCCTCAGCCTCCCAAGTTCTGAAATATAGGTATGTGCCACCACATCTAGCCAATATTTTCAAATTTTGAGTTTTTTTTTTTTTAATAATTCTTAGGTATAGCAGGAGCCTAAAGCCAATATTACTCATGTTAGAAATACTATCTGACCCAGAATTGAACCCACACATCTATGGCCAATTGATCTTCGACAAAGGAGCTGAAAACATCCAGTGGAAAAAAGATAGCCTTTTCAACAGATGGTGCTGGCTCAACTGGAAGTCAACATGCAGAAGAATGAGAATTGATCCACTCTTATCTCCTTGCACTAAACTCAACTCCAAGTGGATCAAGGATCTCCACATAAAACCAGACACACTAAAACTAATAGAAAAGACACTGGGGAAGACCCTTGAAGACATCGGCTCAGGGGAAAAATTCCTGAACAGAACACCAATTGCTTATACTCTAAGAACAATAATAGACAAATGGGACCTCATAAAACTACAAAGTTTCTGTAAGGCAAAAGACACTGTCAAAAGGATAAATCAGCAACCAACAAATTGGGAAAAAATCTTCACCAACCCCACATCCGACAGAGGGCTAATCTCCAATGAACTCAAGAGGTTAGACCCCAGAAAACCAAATAACCCTATCCAAAAATGGGGTACAGAGCTAAACAGAGACTTTTCACCTGAAGAAATTCGGATGGCTGAGAAACACCTTAAAAAATGTTCAACATCACTAGTCATTAGGGAAATGCAAATTAAAACAACTCTGAGATTTCACCTCACACCAGTCAGAATGGCTAAGATTAAAAACTCAGAAGACATCAGGTGTTGGCGAGGATGTGGAGAAAGAGGAACACTCCTCCACTGCTGGTGGGAATGCAAGCTGGTACAACCACTCTGGAAATCAGTATGGCGGTTCCTCAGAAAACTGGGCGTGATACTTCCGGAGGACCCAGCCATACCACTCCTGGGAATATACCCAGAAGATTCACCAGCATGCAATAAGGATACATGCTCCACTATGTTCATAGCAGCCTTATATATAATAGCCAGAAACTGGAAAGAACCCAGATGTCCCTCAACAGAGGAATGGATACAAAAAATGTGGTATATATACACAATGGAGTACTATTCAGCCATTAGAAACAATGAATTCATGAAATTCTTAGAGAAATGGATGGAGCTGGAGAACGTCATACTAAGTGAGGTGACCCAGTCTCAAAAGAATACCCATGGTATACAGTCACTGATAAGTGGATATTAGCCTAGAAGCTTGGAACACCAAAGACACAAATCACATATCAAGTGATGTCTCACAAGAAGAAAGGAGTGGACACTGGTGCTAGAATGGACCAAAACATCATTGTGGGAAAGTACAAGAACAGTAAAGTGGGAGGGGGTGGATGCGGGAGCAGGGGGAGGGAAAAGGACATGTGGGACCTTTGGGGGTGGGGAACCAGAAAAAGGGAAATGAATTGTAAATATAGAATATATACAATAAAAAAAAATCAAAAAAAACTGTAAGGCTAAAATTTAACAGGAATAAAACTCTCAACTCTTACTTTAAAAAAAAAAAGAAATACTATCTGGAAATACTGTAACTAATATCAATGGCCACAACATGTAATAAATATTCCTAACTTCATATAAACAATTTTGATAACATGCTAATATATCTGGTGGGAATGTAAATTTGTTTATTATTCAGGAAACAAGCAAACAGTTAAAACTAACTTTCTCTGATTTCCTCTTAAGTATCCCAACTTCTCTTACGAAGGTCTAAGCACTAAGCACATTTCCATAACATACAAATAAATGTGCCTCTGGATGCTGTCTACTGTCTCCAGTGAGCAAGCTATTTCCTAGGACCTGCTTTGCCTTATGGACTAAAGACAACATGTTCCTTCATGGCTAACATTCTAAGTGTCTGCTTCCTTCACCTGTCGCTTCAGATTCACTGCTGTTGGTAATAAGGTTTTGAGCCAGTATTCATAATAACTCAATATACAAGATGGCACTTAGTAATACCAATGGCAAAGCTATCTTAAAATAAGTACTACAACTCATTTTCAAATCTGTTAAATTTTAGGGCAGAATTCAACAGTAGTAGAGGTTCTTACTCCCTCACTAGGGTTTATACTAGAGAACATACTTGTCTTAATTAATAATTACTCCTTTTAAGGTTATATATGTTTAACGTACTGATCTACTTACATGCATGTTTTCTCTGCATGTTTGTCTGTGAACCACATGCATGGCTGGTGCCTGGAGGCCAGAAGAAGGCGTTGAGCCCCCTAGAACTAGAGTTACACATGGATATGAGTCACCATGTGTGTGCTGGGAATTGAATCTACCCACAACCCAGGCCTCCTGGAAGAACAACCAGTGCTCTTAACTGTTGAGCCATCTCTCAAACCATATTTATTCCATTTTAAAGTCACATTTTATAAATTTTATAAATGTTCTTTAATACATATTCAAGTCCTTAACAAGCTAGCTACCAGGAAACAATTTGTGTTATTACATGCCAGTACTATGCTACACTATTTATATGGAGTTTTATAATTTTATTACTACCGTAATGTTGCTAGTTGCTTCCATTTTATTATGGTGAGTTTACATTTTTTCTTATTTGGAACATACAGATACAAGTACCTCATTTAAAAGTACAAATAACTTTAGAGGTTTTGTTTTTTGATACAGTGACCTCTTGATGACCATTTTACAGTGTCAGCCTGCACTGACTTAACAGGCCGTACTCTTCACAAAAGAAACTTCCTCACACTGATACATGTTTATTCACAAGACAATAATTTTCTGTCGTGTTTTTCACAGGCCACCTGTTACAGCTCCAGCAGTTATCAGTTCTTTGTAGCCTAGCAAGTGCTCAGCACTGTCCTTTCATGTGAACTGCTTTCCTGCTATTCAGAAGCCTAATCACACCTATGGATCCACACATTTTTTAAAACTTCAACTGCCTCAACACTGTCTATATCTGTCCAATCCACAGAGAATGTGCTTCTAGTTTTCCAGTTCATATATTTTACTTACACACTTCTGTCTTTAATTTCCTTTTGTTATTTGTTTTGTTGTGGTAATCTGTTTTAATTGAAGACAGGGTCTTACTCAATAGCCCAGGTTGGCCTCAAAACTCACGGCATCCTCCTGCCTTTGCCTCACAAGTGCTCAGATTATAGGTATGAACCACGACACATTAACTTCTTTGTCCTTAAGTCCTTTACCAAACAGTTAGAAATGGCGCAGTAAGTCACAGTAAGTCTCAAAACTCAATAAGGTCAGTCTCTTAATATTTTCCCCTTATACTTTTATATTTTCTAGTATTATATTTTTGCTTCCCTACACAAGCCTACACACACACACACACACAAACACACACTCTTTAACGCATTTGTGTACTTTTCCACATCAAAAATTGTGAAATAATGTGAATTATGTGAAGCTATAACCCTGGGAAATCAGCTGTGTTGCATACGTAGGACATGTGGAGAACTCCAATCCTTGGCCATGGTATTCAGTTTCTGTGGCTTTTCTGAAATGACCTACATAAACTTTCCTACTATAGTACTCTCTTCCAGAAATTAACTCAAACTAAGCAAGAAGCCAATGAAGTGTACATGAGAAGAGAGACCAAGCCTTTCCCACAAAAACACAGAACAATCCTTCTGATGGAAACAAACCATTTTCCAATCCTAAGAGTCCTACCTACAGGGAGAAAAATACACAAGTGTCTTTGCGGGGAATGAGATTTTTTTTCCTTCATTTACTATAAGAAGTAACTGAAAAAAAAAAGTAACTATGATGAAGTGATGCTCCAGTATTTATTTTCTCAGCAGTTTACACCTTCCTAGGCACTGAATATGTAAGAACCTGGGGTTTAACACTGGAGCTTGGTGGGTGAGTGGTATAGAAATAAACACCAAGTCATCATTAATTTTTTTTTGAGGTTCATGAGTACCATAAATGACACACGTGTTCAGGACTAGGAAACACAAAGTAAGGGGAAGTAGGTTACTGACATGTGAAGGAAAGAAAGGAAGGGCATTCTACACCAAAGCAAAGGTGAGATTGCTCTGCAAGACAGCTTGGTCACAAACAGGAAAAGACTGCAAGTCATTTCAGTGTCCGTCCTCACTTACAGTAAAGAGCTAGCAAGTAACCACAGCATCCTCTCCTTTCTGCACTTTCTATGAGGTGCTACTACTTCAGGCATCAATGGATAATTGAATGGGAGTCCTAAAGACTGGTCTTTGATGACTTCTGTACTACTTGATACTGAAAGTAACAGAAGCAAGGAGGGCATGAACAAAGCACAGGTATTACCTTCAAGAAATGTGATGTTCTATTCAGATCTAGAGGCAAGAGAGTTTGAGCACTGTATCAGAGTAGAGTAAGTACATTCAGAGGAAAGAAAAGCAAATAAAGGTGTAATTAAGAGAAAACATAGTAAAAGAGAGTAAAGTTCTAGACTGGAACTTGAGAATAAAGGTAGAAATAATCAGGGGAGTTTCAGTTTCTGAAAAATAAAAATAAAAAAGGGAGGACAAATCAGAGTCTAGAACAGAGGTAGAGACACTTCACTTCATACTTTCCTTGCAGCATACAACTATTAGAGAAGAGGCAGGTGGGGAGGGGCTGGAGGTGGAAGGAATACCTTGGTGGTTTCACATTCTCCTAGGAAGCTTAGGAACTGAAAAGTAGAGCGGGAGGTGGGAGGGGTTTGGGGAGGGGAGCCAGAAAGTAATATTCTTTTCCCATAAGAGGAAAACATAAATAAATAGTTCCCAAAGGAAAACCCAATTTTCATGTGGGACTATAACAAACAGATGTTATTAAATCACATATGAGTAGGGAGCACTGCCCCTTTGTAATACCTCTCTGTCCCAAGTGGTCTTTCAAATGCACGGGACAAGTCCAGAAAACAACAGAAATTAAGCAATTGACAAGTAGCCAATTGGCCTTTACTGATAAGTGCCTATAAAAATGATAAACTTTAGCCCTCTGTCGGATGTGGGATTGGTGAAGATCTTTTCCCAATTTGTTGGTTGGCATTTTGTCCTTCTGACAGTGTCCTTTACCTTACAGAAACTTTGTAATTTTATGATGTCCCATTTGTCAATTCTTGATCTTAGAGCATAAGCTATTGGTGTTCTGTTCAGGAACTTTCCCCCTGTGCCCATGTCCTCCAGGGTCTTCCCAAGTTTCTTTTCTATTAGTTTCAGTGTGTCTGGTTTTATGTGGAGGTCCTTGATCCACTTGGAGTTACAAAGAACTCAAGAAGTTAGACCCCAAAGAACCAAATAACCCTATTAAAAATGGGGTACAGAGCTAAACAAAGAATTTTCACCAGAAGAAATTCGAATGGCTGAAAAACACCTAAAGAGATGTTCATCATCATTAGTCATCAGGAAAATGCAAATCAAAACAACCCTGAGATTCCACCTCACACCAGTCAGAATGGCTAAGATTAAAAACTCAGGAGACAGCCGGGCGTGGTGGTGCACGCCTGTAATCCCAGCACTTGGGAGGCAGAGGCAGGCGGATTTCTGAGTTCGAGGCCAGCCTGGTCTACAGAGTGAGTTCCAGGACAGCCAGGGCTACACAGAGAAACCCTGTCTCGAAAAACCAAAAAAAAAAAACAAAACTCAGGAGACAGCAGGTGCTGGCGAGGATGTAGAGAAAGAGGAACACTCCTCCACTGTTGGTGGGATTGCAAGACGGTACAACCGCTCTGGAAATCAGTCTGGCGGTTCCTCAGAAAATTGGGCATGACACTTCCAGAGGACCCTGTTATACCACTCCTGGGCATATACCCAGAAGTTTCCCCTGCATGCAATAAGGACACATGCTCCACTATGTTCATAGCAGCCTTGTTTATAATAGCCAGAAGTTGGAAGGAGCCCAGATATCCCTCAAAGGAGGAATGGATACAGAAAATGTGGTATATATATACAATGGAATACTACTCAGCAATTAAAAATAATGAATTCATGCAATTTATAGGCAAATGGTTAGATCTGGAAAATCTCATCCTAAGCGAGTTAACCCAATCACAAAAGAATAAACATGAAATGCAATCACTGATAAGTGGATATTAATGAGCCCAGAAGCCCTAAATACTCAAGGCACAATTAGCAAGTCAAATGATTCCCAAGAAAAAGAAAGGAGAGGACCCTGGGCCTGAAAAGATTGGATCCAGTTTTGTAGGAAAGTATCAGAACAGAGAAATGGTGGGGGGGGCGGGGGGGGGAATTGGGGAATAGTTGGGGGCAGGGGGACTTATGGGACATACGGTGGGGGGGGTACTGGGAAAGGGGAAAGCCTTTGGAATGTAAACAAAGAATATAAAATTAAAAGAAAAAAAAAGATAAACTTTACCTCTCGTATTTCGTGGCCCGCTCCTCTGTACGACTGCAAGTCCTCCAAGATGCCTTCTGCATCTTTCAACACTACATTCACCTGATTATATATTTCCTTCTCAGACTCTGTAGGCTGGGCATCTAAACAGCATGGAAGCACAAGAACATTTACAGTGGCATGAATATTTTAATACATGTATTAACTAGAAGCAATTAATAACCCAATTTCCGAGGATGAGTTAGATTTTATTCAATTTAAATTTTACTGTTTTAGAAGACACATTTAAACTAATTTCAAATTTATACAAAGTATAAAGAGAAAAATAAGTGTTATTATATGTTTAATTTAACTGATAAATTATTGTGGTATACTGAACTAATCTGAGAATTCTAATTAAAATTTAGACTGGTACTACTTAATAGTTTTTGGTTTGTTCAGATAGTTTCACTATACAGCACACACTGGCTTTTAACATTATGTACCCCAGGCTGCCCTTAAACATGTAAATCTTCTGTCTCAGTCTGAATGCTGGGATTACAAAAAAGAATATCAGTGTCTGATATGCTCAATAATCACATTTTTGTACGGCATGCCTCACTGTCACTAACGAAACAAATGAAGCACCACTATTTTATTTTAATGCAACAGAAATGAAGTCTACCTATCTTACTCATCTACAGTTTAAAGCTACTTCATTTTCCTTATTTTCCTATGCAGTTCATTTTATTTTTAACAACTGAGGTTTTCTAGGGGCTACTTTAAAATGTCTGAACATCTGGGATCATATGAGGTTATGAGAAAGGATAATATGCTTAAGACCAAGCCTATGGTGCTCTCACTGAAATTCTCTCTTGGTGAGTATGAGGGCAAAGTTCCTGTGCAGGAGTACAACTACAAAACCACTACAGAACTCCTGAGCAGCTGACAGGGGATACTTTAAGCTGCATGATCACTGCTGACATTCTGAAATGACAAAGCAAAAACTGACTTTTTACATATCTAGGATGGAGGAGGAAGAAAACAAAGGAGTAATTACAGTTATAAATACTGGGGTATATAAACATACGGGCAACTTTAACTACCAGTGGTGCTAAAAAGAAAACATATGTTGAAAGGTGACAAAATTTGGATTTCTGCCAGACAAAAGTTAACAGAAATCTCATTTTTAATAGCACGATCATTTGTTTCCTCTAAGGGTAAATTTTTTTTAATATACTTCTATTTTGAGACAAAAAAGTGGACTGTTCAAGTGAAGAGTTTTCATAAGTCTTTCCAACTAGAGCATACTCAATAGTACAAATAAGGTATAGAGTATGTAAAATAATGCCTTAAGGAAGAACAATACTGGCAAGATTCCTCCATGCTACATGCTATTTTTAGGGAAAGGAGAGCTAATCCAAATTTAAAACATGAATTCAGAATATTTCTGGCCAGACTCGCTGTTTATCTTGCTTGCTAGGCTTTATATCTATTTATCCCTTTACTCAGAAAATTAAAAAAGAAAATTTTATTTCATACATGAGACTAAATGTAAAAACCTCTTATATTCTATCTTTATTTTATGTTTGGGGTAAGTAATGATTCAGTTTCCCCTATTATCTTCCAACTAGTCAATAATACACAACACGTTTAAAATGAACCAATTATAGTACCCACGTTTAAATTTAATATACACAAGACAGCACTACAGAAACAGTAAGAAAACAGTGTGCAAAGCCAACTTTAAAAATGTGTTTAGATATTTGTTCCCTTAATTACTCTTTAAAAATAAAAATATAATAATTAAAGAGTAGTCATTAAAAATATTAAAAGATGGTGTTCAAAGTTACAAACATTCTCCTAAAAGCAAATACTGAATTGTAGATAAATGTCTAGATTTATAAATATCAGGCTGTCATTTTAAAGCAGTACTGTTTCCAGATATAGCCAGACCGTATTTTCAAAGCAATGATTAGGCACACCACTTTAAAAAAAAAAAAAAAAAAAAGCACACCCATCGCTTTTATACTTACACCGGATGCAGCATAGAGAAATACTTTGTACATGCAAAAATGAAAGTTCAGTTCTTTCTCATATGAACTGTGGAACTACAGACACAACATCAATAGACACATAGTTTGAAGCTATGAGGTGGGATTTCATGACAAAGGACAGTATTTTACATTTCGAAGGCATTTATATCATCTGAAGACTAATATATGTATTTTGGGTGTGGTCACTAGGCTAGTAACATAAAAATGTGACACTGAGTTTACATATAAACAAAACATTATCCAGGAGATTTAAGTAGACCTTGTAAGTAGTTAATAACTAGTAAAGGTTTAATGAGTACCAAGAAATTTAAAATAAAGGAGAAGATTCCAGTTTCTCTAAGAGGGAATAACACCCAGCACCACACTGATCAAACATCTTTTAGACTGTCACAGGAAAGTCACATTTATAATTTTGAAAGCTGCTGAAGACTGCTGTAGAAATGAAGACAGACAGAAAGAGCAGACAAGTAAGCACTGCTTTACTGAAAGCAAATCATGCAAAGGGTGAAATACTAGGAGGAAAAGAGTGTAAAATAAAGCATTTCTTTAAAAAAAAATGGCATTTTCTATATAATGCAACCAAGACTTGTCACTTTGATTTTTCATAGCTTTATTTTTCCAAGGAAAACATAGCACATAGCCGATAAAATGATACTCATGTGAATGTAAACAATGAACCTACTGAAGGAAGACATTCACTGCTCATCAGGCTTAAATGTATATTCTATTAAATGGAAACCAAGACATGTTCCAATTGCTCTTACTGTTTGAAGGCCAAATTAAATATATTAGTTATATCATGCCAATTTCCTACCAGGTAGAAAATTTTCCTAGAAAATACTAGCAAAGAATCACTAAGTAATCACTAAAATGGGTGATAGTGGGGATTTTTTTTTTCAATATGAAAGGAGAAATAAAAGGGATCAACATAAAAATTACAATTGTAATATATGAGCGTACAGCTCCAACCATACAATCATTTACTCAATAAATACTTAAAAATCTATCTACCCAAGTTCCATCAAGTCAGGAACCGAAATGCATACCGTACCTCACTGGCACAGTACATAGGCTCAGCACCTTGCAGACTTTTCCTAGAATAAGGCAAAAGATATTGAAACTATGCAAGAGATTAACTGAAAAAAATGTTAGCCTTAAAAGTGAGTACTGTTTTTTTTTTTAAAAGAGGGAAGACAGGCAACACAAAAGATTTGGGAAGAACAGGAAGGCACTTTAGACAAGCAGAAAAAGATTCTATTTCTCACTTATAAGCATTTTTATAAAAACTATTTTGATTTGCTTTGATATACATAAATCAAGTTTAACAAATGTTAAGCGTCTAGGCTGAGAAATGGGACAAAACCAAGTCCCTCTTCTGTTCTATGAACCAGAATTGTGTGAATCACTGACATAACAGTTGCTAAAGACTTACTAGAATGAGCTACAACCTTAACAGTAGGGAACACTAAAACTTATAAGCTATACAATGCTGCCATTTTAGTATAATATTTTAAAATATGCTGTCATTAGTCTATCTGCTGCCAAATACTGTGGAATGATTCTGAACTTATCTTAATAGAACTTCAGAGAAATTCCTGTATTTAATGAATATGTTTTGCTGAGCACAGAATGGGATCCGTCTTCCAACCACTGTGCATGTTGCTGCTTCTTTCCACAGTAACCTTCCTAAGTGAGCTGTAATAATTAAATTCACCTTCAACACTCAAGTCTAGCATCATCTTATTGATACCTTCTGATCTACATCCTAAACTGTGATTCTTCACTTCTCTCTATTGAACTTGACTAAAGTCCCCATGGCAGCAATGAAACAATAGCCTTTGCATATCTAGCTTATTGGCTGGTATACAAGAAACTAGTTCTAAGTGTACATGGACTCAAGTGTAAACCTGTAAAGGGGGTATGGGTTAAGGGAATAATGATGTTTTCATTATTACACAGTTTTCATTTATATAGCAAATAACTAAATACCACAAATTATGTTTAAAATGCATGAGATTATATAATTTGATACATTATGATGCCCAAAAGCTAAACACAGAATGGCATTTATCTTAACACCACTATGCATGTGGCTGTTTCTTTCAAGTGTCCTCAGAGATTATATACAAAATTATGTTTGTATAGCTCAACTCTGAAGGTGTGCAAAGCTGGGCCCAACCAATAAGGATGGCTGGAATAATAAATTACTTTGTTGGCCTGAATATTATTTTACATCTAGAAAAATATGATAGCTCTAACTACTTTAATCTACTTTAATCAAATAATGTAGCTGTATTAAAATAGCAAAAAAAGAAAGAAAGAAAGAAAGAAAGAAAGAAAGAAAGAAAGAAAGAAAAAGAGAAAAAAAAGGATTGGCAGATTAGTACATAACAGTTACCAGTTAAAGAGGAGTTATTTAATGGTCTTTATAGTAACATAATGATAAAGTTCCCAAATGCAAAAGTGAGTATTTCTTTAAAAAGAGGGAAAATATGTCAAAAAAAAAGTTTAAGTTAAAATTAAGATCCCACAACTATCAGAAGTCAAAGAAAATGTACCTCAGCATCTGAATTCTAAGTTAGGTGCAAATTCTAGCCTGGTACACAGTGTGTCTTCAATAAGGCCTCTTTTATGGTATACTAGCAAGTAGCAAAGCAAAAGTTCTATATTCAACGATAAAAGCAATAAGTATCATTTAAAATGTTTTAAACTGGAGAGCTGACTCAGTGGTTAAGAGCACTTACTACTCTTCCAGAGGACCCAGGTTCAATTCCCAGCATCCACATGGCAGCTCAGTGCTACCTGCAAACTCCAGTTCCAGGAGGAGCTGATGCCCTCTTCTGGTATATATCAGCACTACACATGTGTGCACAAATATGATGAAGGCAAAACACATTTTTTAATATTAGCATGTCTAAAAGTTTACTTTTAAAGGTTCACACATATTTTTACACTATTGACTATTTTTTGTTATTATAACTTGAAACTTTCTTACCACTATATTAGGTATTTAAAATGTATAATGATGCAAATGCCCCCAACTCAGCCCTGCAAGCCAGGATCTAGTAATCTTTTCAAATTCTACATTTAAATTATGGTTCATACTTTAACAATACAGAATGCTAGCTTTATAAAAAGATCAAGTGCCAAGTCTTGAACAAGATCTTGACTATATCAAAGCCAAGATTCTGCAAATGTAAGACGTTTGGGACAAAGGAAAAAGAAGACAGGAGAGCAGAAAAAATATAGAGGACCAAGTTTCAAACACAGCAAATAAACTAAACAGCTTTAATGTAAGTTGCCTCATCTAGAAGAACATTCTGTAAGTCAGCATCTGCTCAACATCCTCAAGCCGATTAAAATCCATGCTGAACATGCACTTAGGACAGCACTGTCCAATTGTTGAGAAGGGTCAAGAAAACCAATGTTCATCTGGTGCACTTTCCCCAAAATCTCAACAATGTTAATGGTCTTGATTTTGGCCTTCCTCCTTTCTTAGCCTACACATAGCACCCAGACTGTAACAGATTTTTGTACAAATGTACTAAAAGTAGGAACATATTAGCGACTACGAAGTATTCTATGAAATGAAAAATGTATGTATGTATGTATGTATGTATGTATGTATGTTTGTATGTATGAATGAATCATTACCCTGGCTTAAAGGATAAATTGTGGAAATGGGCCATAAAATAGAATGAACTATACAAAAACTAAGTTGAATGTGAAAAACAAATGACTCTCTTTTCAAGTTATTTGCTTTTTAAATTCAGAAAATCTAAAATTAAAGTACTTAAAAATCTGTTCAAATATAACAAAACACATAATGTACAAATATCTCTTCACCCTTTCCTAACAATTTTCTAATTATCTGTTAAAATAGCAACATTCACACTATCACATCAATTTAAAATCATTTTTCTCAATTTAACCATCAGACAAGCTGAAGCAATACTGACAGCCAAAAGCCAAAGCAGAGCATGCACACAGCCCAGGAGCACTTACCTGCTGCTCTCAGCCCACAACACAATCAGGCATGCCACACAGAACAGACACAGGGCACATTACTTAAAGGTCTGTGAACCTGTTAGTTTTCTTTTTACCCAGAGTCAGAATAAAATAAATTCCTGAAATGCATAAAATCATTTTAACTTCTTAAATTATCTGTAAAAATTATATAATTTAGGTTCACACTTACCTTTTAATAGTATGCCCAAATTTCTGAGCTCTGAATAGCCGTCATGAACTGATTCAAGTTTAAAATACTTTATAGATGCATGAGGAATAAACAAAATCTGGTCCATTTTTTTCTCAATTGTAATAAAATTTTGCCTCAAATACTGCTTTTATTATAGCAAATATAGAGGTAGTGGGTTTTTTCCTTAATTTTTTTGTTTTCATTATTATAGGGCTTAAATAATAAAATAATTGCCAATTAAGAGACACTATCTCTTGGAAATTCAAAGAAACACCTTATTACTATAAGTAACTTTATAGAATGATTCAGTTCTAGAAGGCACCAGAAATTTTAACCAAACAATTCACAGCTCAGTCATGCAAAGCAGTTAAAAAGATGGCAAAGTGGAAACATTCATTAGTGCAAGACAAACGCAGTCTACTGCAGGCAAAGAGAAATAGATATAAAATCATCTTCTCACTTTCAAAATCAAGGAAAAAATTTGGCCCCTGTTCAAGGTCTGTGCATGTCAAAACTTTAAGAAGATTCCCCATGTTAAGGTACCTGTCAAGACAAGAATGAGAAAGAGAAAATATCCCTTTATAAAAAGAACATCTGAAATTGACTTAAAAAAAATAGTAACAGGGAAAATGTTCATTAGGCCATGAATTCATCCTTCAGGTTACCCAGACTGTGCTCTGGCAGACAGCAAACCGGGTTCTCAAGGTGTTGATGTGTAGGACCTAGAGGTGAAATATGATTTTTCCTGTACATAATGGTACAACTGTTGCTCTAATTCTTCTCATAATTCTCCCAAGACAAGTTTTATTGATGGCCTTATAATGAAAAATTCTTTAAGTATTCCAATAGTGCTAATATTCTGAAAAAAAAATTCTGATCAAGAATTATTCACATGAAACTTTCCAAGTATAGAAATGAAACAGTAATTTATTTAAGGGCCAAATATTAAGGTCTGGCCAAAGCTCACCTTCACATTTCATTTTAAAACATAAAAATTACTTCCTTTATGCCAATGAATATAGCAGGTATTTCTCACCAAATCTGATTTGTAAAATTTGTGGAAGCTATTTATTCATTTTAGATATATGCAGCACAGCTTTTATTTCTTAAAGCATATTATTACAGGGTGATAAGTGGACAGACTTTGACATAGTCACTAAAGCATACTATTAGAATATTCATCATAAGGCTACTTGCTTCATGGACTAATGAAAGGACACCACTGGCTACAGACTCAACATGATTTTAGCAAATGAGAAACTAAAGAATTATACATATGATGGTGATGTTTGCCTACGATTAAGGGAAAAAAAATCATGCAACCTTTGTTTGATTCCCCATGTTTAATTAACAAATGTTCTGGCTGGCCTTCACTGTGGTGTGAGTATAATTAATCTTCCACCTTTACCATTATGCACCAGCTGTGAAGGGCTAAGGAGACTTACTTTCAAAGTCCAAGAAAAAATGTGCTGCATTGTGGTCTATGTCCCTGGTTAGCACCTTAATGAGATTACCCATGCCAGCAAACCTAAAAATAAAAATGGCAACATCATTTAGTTCCAGTAAAAGGCTGAAGCAGAGGCCTGGGGTTCAGCAAGGCTGGTTTGCTCATAGATGCCAACAGGTGCAGGTTCACATGGTTCTCACATTGGTAACTTGGAACAACAAAGGTTTTTTCAGCTGAATTTATAGCTCCTGTCCCCTGGTTTTACATAGTAAAAAAGTTATATAAGCAAGATGGGTGAAAAGATATTTTTACATGTAAGTTCCAATATTTACACTTGATTAAAAACCCTGCAAATGTTCTTTTTAAAGACTTCTGAGGTCCATATTCTAAACTTAAATTAACAGCAGTGTTTTTCAAATATGTAAATATCCAGACAAATATTTTTAAATTAATGAAAGTTTTGTCCTTCAAGCTGAATCAAATCATACTGCAAATACAAAGACAGTATTTTAAACCACTTTTAACCATTTAGACTGAAGGTTATCAATTAATTAACCACTTAAGAAAATTACTATACAAATCACAGTATTCTTTTCTCTTCTAAGATTCACTATAACTTTATTATCAATTCTTAACTGAGTGTTTGTCGTATGCATAACATGTGACTGAAAAGTTAACCCAGCAAACACCACATACAGAACCAGCAACTGTTCCAACTTAGTAAGTTTGCAGACAAAATGCAATGAAAAAACACTGGCATAAATCTTGCCTGAGGATTTGCCATGGCTCTGTGAAGGTGAAAGGTGGTATCAGGAACCCAGGCTCAACCCTAGAAGCTAGAGTGCCACAACAACCTCAAACAGAGACTACTGTCAGGACTGCTCAGAACCCCCTTCCCACCAACTACACTATTCCTTTTCCTCTGCTAAACTGCACAATATTTACATGATACAAAACTAAGTAATGATATTTCCACCAAGGAAAAGAAGATACCTTATTGCTCACTACCATTCAAAAGTCTTAACAGAACTAGAACTTTAGTGCCTGTCCTGACTCCTACTTATTCTAAACACTGGGTTTGTGTCTCTGTCAGTTTCCCAGCAAGGATTCAAGTACACATGTGCTAAGTTTCTTTTTAAAGGCCAAAGTCAGTAAGACAAAAATATCTTGTATAAAATGCTAAACTATACTAAGTACTAAATTGGTTCTATTTGTTTTAGGTAATATTCCTTCCAAATCATCCTCTCTTCCTTAGTAGCACACTATGTACATGTCTGTGTGCCCATGTGCGGCATATATGTGGAAGTCAAAGGTTGGTGACAGACGCTTTCTCCAACAGCTCTCCACCCTGGTTTTTGTTGTTCATTTGAGATAGGGAACCCATTGAACCCAGAGCTTATGATTCAGCAAGGCTGGCTGGCCACCGAACCTACTTAACCTCTTCTTCCTCAGTGCACAAATAACAGGTGCATACTTTTACAACCAGCTTTTAAGTGAATGTTAGGGAGTCAAACTCACCTTTAAAAGAAAGCATTTTACCAACAGAACCACATCCCAGCTCTACCTCTTAATCTATACTAGTATTACACTGTATGTCATGTTCAATACAATGTTCAACATTCTGTTTTGTACAGTGTTTCATGAAAGTGGATCAGTGAGTTAGAAGAAAACATCTAATAGTTATCACTGTAATTATATTATACATTGTAAAAAGTTTAATAATACAGAGCTGTTTTTGAGAGAGAGAGTTTCATTTATAGTCCTGGTTACATGGAATTTACTATGTAGACTGAGATAGCCTTTCCAAGCTTTCATATCCAAGGATCCAAGCTTTCATATCATTTTCCTTAAATCATCAAATCCCAATTACCTCAAACTGGTCAGGAGGAAGAGGAAAGGGGAGTAAAAAGTGGCTCTACTCTTTTTGACACAAAACAGTAGTGGTTGTTTGAATGAGAATGTCTCCAACAGGCTTAGGTATTTGAGTACTTGTTCTGCAGGTGGCAGTGCTGTTCGGATAGGCTTACAAGGTATGCTTTTACAAGAGGAAGGTTTTGAGGTCTAAAAGCCACATAACATTCCCAGTACGCCTTCTCTTTTTACTTTCAATACAAGATGTGAGCCCTCAGCATCTTGCTCCAACCTGTGCTAACGTGCTTCCCCTGCCATAATGAACTCGTAATCCTCTAGAACCATAAGCCCAATTGAACCCCTCTGTAAGCTGCCTTGGCCTTGATGTTTTATCACAACATCAGGGAAGCAAGGCCTCTAACTTACCAATGGATTTCAAAGATCTAAGTAGAATGAGGCCCATTTTTAGCCCATTTGTGTCAATCCTGTTGCCAAATGGCATTTTAAAAGCCGTCTTCCTGACATACAACCATCAGTACAGGAGGGAGGAAGAAGGGAGCAGTATGTACACTATGCCACCTGCAGAAAAATGTTAGCACTAGCTAAGTTTGTTTTCCCACGTCCCCTTCTATAAATCTGCTGCCTTCCAGAGATCACGCCCTCTTGTCTTTTACCCCAATGCTTACTTTGAGAATGACTGTTTCATCTGCCGCTGCTCAATCTTGGCACCACGTGGCTGGGTAAGCCTCTTGTTACCAAGGGATACCTCACACAGTGGCATATTTAACAGTATCCTGAGCCTCAACCCACCAGAAACCGTAAAACTGCACATGCTCAGAACCACAATGTAGTAATCAAAAAGTCCCAATAATGTCCCCTTAGGGCAAAATTATCTCTGAGAGAGAATGACTGACCTAACACAACTGTTACCCAATGCTCATATTCACCGACAGCTAAGGGTGTCTCCAAATACTGGTGTTTCTCAGGAGGCACAAGTACTCCTGGTTGACAGCTGTAGATTTCAAATACATGACCATAAATACCAAAACATGTTCAGAACAGCTACACCAAGGGACAACTCCATACATTAAAAAATCTCCTCATAACTCCCACCATTCTCCCATGCAAGAAATGACCTTATTCCATCTTTCATATGCAAAATGCAAATTTTTCTAGTCTGTGACCCATTATTGAAGGGATGGAGCCAGTGGACTCCAAGAGCTTGGTGGCCTGACAGGATAAGCTATAGATGATTCATCTGAGAGACTGGCAAAACTAAGTGGGGGATACTGAAAGACACTCAATACCTCCCTGGTTCGCCATGTGCACTGATAAGTATTCATACCGTGCACCAATACCTGAATATACACCACACTTTGTGACATCACAAATTTTAATATTGGAATAAATGTCCTTAGTTCAATTCTCTAACCCTCCTTTTCCAAGAATGGCTATGCTTTAAGGTGAGAACTAAAATGAGACAAAGCTGTCCGTGTCTACTTGCTTTATTAGTAACCTCAGGGGCTCTCTTTGTACCTATTCCTAAGCCAACTTTCCTTCCAAACACTGGCTCTGCATAGCCTAGAACCTCCTGTCTGAGCCACTATGTCCCATGTTTCCTATCTTCTTTACACTCGGTGAGTAAGTATAAATAATACTGTCTGCCATCGGTCTTCTCCACTTTTTCAACTCCCAATCTTCTAATCCATTTCTATCTGCCTCTTAACATCTACCATCACAATGAAGCTTTCCCTGTCAAAGCCACTGAAACTTGCTTCTTGAGAAAATTTAAAAGGCAATTATATTTCAACTTCCAAAGTATTTGACTAGGTTTATACTCATGATTTCTTTTTTCAAAAAAATTATTTATTGAATGTATGAGTGCTCTATCTGCATATACACCCCATATGTCAGAAGTGGGAGGGCATCAGATCCCATTACAGTTGGTTATGAGCCACATGTGGTTGCTGGGAATTGAAATCAGACCTCTGGAAGAGCAGAGCCTCTTAATCTCCAAGCCATGCTCCAGCTCTGTGCTTTCATTCAGTATAATACATTCTACCAAGTTTCCTTTGTATTTTATAGTTTTTCTTTTTCTGTATTCTCCCATTAGGATACATGTATTTATTTCTCCTTTCTTAAAATAAAACAAGTATATTGTTATTCTCTTTCTTTCCCTAGTTCTCACATTTCTCCCTTGTTTCTTCTTTGCAGAAAAATCCCATAAAAGCAGTTTTCTGTGCTCGTCAGCTTCGCTTCCTCACCAATGTCCATTCTGTCTAATCCATTTAGTCTAATCCACTAAACTCTGTGCCAAGTCCACATTACTTAACTGTTGTGGCAAAGTCATCAAGTAACCACTATGTTGCCAGTTTTCAAGTCCCACCTTATCACTGTCAAAGCAGCTAATATACTGACATTATCAATCTACTCTGTCACTAGCTTGTGGCTTACTGCTTACTGCTTACTGCTGCACCATCCTGGCTCCTGACAACACTGCTTCTTGCTAAGATTATTTCAATATTCCTAAGTGGTCACCCTGCTTCTATCCTTTTTTTCCCCCTGACAATCACTTATTATAAGACAAACCAGTCTTTTAACAGCTCACAACAAAGTACTAAGTGTTCACTGTAGCAGAATGTATTCTATGATTTATTAAAGGCACATGCCAAGATCAAAATTTTAGTATGGTAAAATAATGAAAAAAATTGAGAAAGCTGACATTTTATTCTGTGTGTCTCACAATGTGTGTCTCATGGAAAGTGTGTTTACTTATAAAACTGCACTCTTGCATTGCTTCAGCTACAGTATACATGTGTGACATCTTTCCTATAGTGACATCTAGTGGAAACACTTTGAATTTTCATTTCAACTTCCAGCTTTAAAATGAAGAACCTTAATTCAACTATAAAATTTAATTACAAAGTTATGAAGTCATGTGTAAGAACTATAAGAAATTGAGAGATCAGCACATGGAAGCAGAAGTGAAGGACAACCATGGTACTCTAGCAGACTTCAGCAGCACCTGAGTTTAACTAGATCGGCCTCCAGCCATCACAGCTCACAGGATATGCAGGCAAGCAATACAAGAGCAGTCAGGATGCTGTGAGGGAAATGGTCAATATGCCTCTTAAAAATGTCAACATTAGCCGGGCGGTGGTGGCGCACGCCTTTAATCCCAGCACTTGGGAGGCAGAGGCAGGCGGATTTCTGAGTTCGAGGCCAGCCTGGTCTACAGAGTGAGTTCCAGGACAGCCAGGGCTACACAGAGAAACCCTGTCTCAAAAAACCAAAAAAAAAAAAAAAAAAAAAAAAAAAAAAAAAAAATGTCAACATTAAACAACTGTAGTATTCAGAATTCACTTTCTTTTTTTAAATATCTATCTATCTATCTATCTATCTATCTATCTATCTATCTATCTATCTATCTATCATGTACACAATGTTCTGCCTGCACTTATGCCTGCATGCCAGAAGAGGACCCATTACATGGTTGCTGGGAACTGAATTCAGGACCTCTGGAAGTGCAGTCAATGCTCTCAACCCCTGAGCCACCTCTCCAGCCCAAAATTCACTTTCTTAAACTTAACACTTTTAAAAATTCATAACAGCAATAATCACATAATTATATTTCATTGCAAGAACTAAAAATATAGCCAATTTTCATTACTATTCATACATATTCAATATTAATAGCAGTCAGATTCAAAATGTCATCCTTGATGTTTTTTCAAGTAGCATTTTGCTTTGAACTATGACTTTCTTTGTATGCTATGTTCCAAAATAAATGTATGCCAATAGTTTTGATAATGATTAACCTGGAAACACAGCCTTTTAAAATGATTTTATTCTAGTATAGATTCCAAAGTTGTACTATAGGACAGGGGAAGGAGCAATCTGAATTCTGCTAATAGAAGTGTAATTGGGTATGGCGACTTGGAGAAAGAGTTTGGTGTTCAGTACAAAGAACATGTGCTATATGTATCCAAAGATTTATAATACAATTTGTACTGTACATTTGTACTGACAAATAAACTAACTCTATCTACAAATTCCTTAAATGAGAAACAACACAGAGTATGAGAACTAAGTGAGGAGTCCCCATGTGACGACATTAAAAGGCATATTACATACAGTAGTTATTTAGAGGGAAATATCCATAATACTGGGTAACTCCAAGGTTCCAGTAATGTTCGAGTTCCTCAATTATTGGTATATTCAAAGAATTCTCTTATTTTTAGATTACTATAATGTACAAATAAGGTAAAGCATTTAAAAATGTTTGAAACACAGAGCACATGTGCTTCAATCAAATGTGCTTAACCAAAAAGCTTGGATTCGAGTTCAGTCACCTTCCCTTACTCCTAATACATATGCTACAAATCATAGATAACCTATTTTATTTGATTTAGCATTACGTAAAGACTTAAATGGTTCTATATGTATTATATATTATCTGGTACTGCTGGTAGTTAATGAAAATCTAGAACTGAAGAATTCAGAGACAAATGGAGATACCAGATTGACTGTGTGAAATGAGCAAAGGAAACTATGAAGAAAGGAATATCTCATCCAGTCTCAATAAGGCTGGTAAACACTACTCAAAAACAATTGAGTTTTAATTCTTTCTTTAAGCTGAGAAATAACTGAAAATTCACAACAAAAAAATTTTAAAATACACATACCCTCTTTCTGTGTTTACACAACCTGTAAATGACGTTTCCCTACAGCCCAGTCTCTGCTAATTATGCCAATGGAAGGCTCTGGAAGGTAAAGAGAAGGCAGGAGGAAAACAGCCAGGCAGGACAGGTTAGCAGTTGCTGAATAGTGGGAATGGGGCGACAGCAGCAAACTATCTTTAGTTTTCCTTTTTCTGTAGGTGGAGTCAATACTGAACCTACAGCTTTGGGTGTGCTAGGCAAAAACTCTACCACTGACTTTTCTTGTTATTTGGGGGAAAGGGTCTCACTAATTTGTCCAGGCTAGTCTTGAACTTCTGATTCCCCTGCCTTAGCTTCCTGAATAGCTGGAATTATAGGCCCTATCTTGGCCTATTCTTTCCTTTTCACTGCTCTATCTCATCCTGACTTTGGTTGTTCCTGTTTTTCTAATACCTCTGTATTAGAAATTCTCCATATCATATTCTGTTCTAAAATTTCCCAGGCTGATCTGTTCTCTTAACTCAATCCTAACTGGTCTGCCACTATTTTTTCCTGAGTTTTGAAAAGTCTAAATAAGGACTTCTGTAATACTAGTTTTTTATGTGTACATAATAAAGAACTGCTTCCTCATTTAGGCCATAACATTTCTTAACTTGGCTCATGTGTTTATAGTAACAGCTCAATTTGTCACCTTTTCTTTGTGCTCAGTGCTAAGTAGTAATTCTTCAGAATTGCCTCACCTATTCTTAGCCTTTAATTCTGTGTGGTTATCAAATTCTACAAAAATTGTCAAGTGGCTGGGGAGATATCAGTCACTAAAGTGGTTGCCAAACATGAGGACCTCAGTTTGAACCTGTAGTTGTCTAAGAATGGCCCCCATAGACTCATATATTTGAATGATTAAGTTTGAATCTGTAGTTGTCTGAGTAAGAATGGCCCCCATAGACTCATATATTTGAATGATTAAGAGTCGCATTAGAAGGTGTGGCCTTGCTAAAGAAAGTGTGTCACTGGGGGTGGCTTTCAAAATGCTCAATCCAGGCCCAGTGTCTCTCTTCCAGTTGCCTGCTGAGCTATCTAGATGCGGAATTCTCATTGCATTACCTAGCGCCATGTCCACCTGCAGGCTTCCATGTTTCACCCATGATAATGGAAACTTCTAAATGTGAGCAAGCCCCAATTAAATGCTTTTCTTTTATAAGAGTTGCTGTGGTCATGGCATCTTTTTACAGCCAGGTCCCAAAACCCATGTACAAAAGTTGGGCCCAGAAGAAAATAGGCAGATCTGTGGGACTGACTGGCCACCATAGTACAGCCTACCCACCAAGCTCCAGGCTAATGAGGGAGGGTCTGTTCTAAGACTCAAAGGGGATAACATCTGAAGAGCACCACCTGAGGCTGAACTCTGGCCTCTGCATACCCATATGTATCAGCACACCCCTTTTATTCCCACTCCTACAAAATCCTAAAGAGATTTTTATTTACATTTACTGTATACTTTATTCAGGCAGAACTATGTCACCTTACAATATCACCTACACTGTCACTAATCTATGAATACAGTAAATTATTTGAGTTCCTTTTCTACTTCTAAGACATTTTTGAATTCTCTAAGATCAAACCAGTTTTATAGCGTCTATGGTTAGATTCTCTAAGGTCTCTACATCTTTACATACATTTAGATTCAGTTCACATTTTTTGTTCTTTGTCCTACTCTGCTGACTGAACCTGGCTGCTAACTCAGAACTCTTCCCATAGACTCCCACATTATCATGCATGGGCTTCCTAACATTCTGCTTTAGATTATAAGACTGGACTGTCATTTTTCTCTCTGCACTTAAATGGCATTTTTATCAGTACTATTTTATATATAAGTTCTCTGCATCCCTTAGAGTGATTTATAAACTACAAAATATGTTAGTTCCTCAATGAGTTTAATAGCAAAGTTGGCCAAAACTGTAGGCAGTGTTCATTTTTTTCAAGTTTCAAACTACTCTGTAGCAGACATACTCTCACAGCTCATTTCAACAAATATTTATTTTATTCATGGACTTTTTGGTGAGTATGCTAAAAAAACTTATTCATCAAAAAAGCAAATACCTAAATGAGAATCATCCCATAAAACAGTATAAATTAAGTTAAGAAATAAGCTTATAAACTGTGTTACCTATGCAATTATCATTCGAATACAAACTCTACAAAGATTATGGAAATCAAGAGGAAGGCTGGAAAGCAAATGCTTATTGCTAAGATACTAAACTGGCAGAGGCTGCAAGACTTTTCCATGAAGCTCTTTCCCATCACCAAACTTATCATCTTCAATAGTGTTGCGCATGTTTATAAACATTACAGCAAGGGCCAAAATAAGTAATACCAACATTATCAATAATAACACTGATTTTAGTTTTTCCATGGAGAATAGGGCTACAGAGAAATTACTGTCCACTCCATACCAACATTCCATGTCATGCCCTTAGACTTCTTAGGAATAAAAGGAGGAGGAGCTCAGAAATCTACCAGAATTTCTCAAGTAGTAATAAAAGTTCATTGCTAACCTCACCAGGGCCAAAACAGTGAGACCTTTAAATTGTGTTTCCACTTTTTTCTTCTCCTCATAATTTCTATTAAGAGATAAAGTATTCTACTAAGTCCGGTGTCCCTTATTTTCTATGTGGATCAAGGGTTCTTAAGTTAAAATCCCTGTTAAGGACTAAAACACATCAAATGGTTTTTACATTTGGTACCAATAATCATGGTACAAATCATCTTAAACCAGAGAAGGGATCATCCATGCTAAAAATGGGAGGTTCAATCAATCATAGCCGTTTTTACCATAGTTTGAATTTGCCCTATAGCATCCAAGTAGCTATCTAGCTACTGTTTAAATGTTCTTTGTATAACTTATTTATTTAGATTTCAGCCAATTTTTAGTGGGGGAGGGGAGAAATTTCAACTAGTCGTTGAATATATAATGACTTTTCCTGGCCTAAAGAATATGAAATCTGTATACTAAGCTGAAATCACTCATATGTTAATTTTTCTTCATTTGTTCTAATTCTCAATGGCCATCAATAATCAAATCTTAAAAATGCCTTCTATTTAATAGAACTTGAGGTATCTTCAATTATGTGAAAAGGAAGTTGAAAGATTGTTACCCCCATTAGATTACTACATTATACTCACACAGGTAAAACTTATTTCTCCTAATTAGGAGTTGGCTTCTAAAGCGCAAAGCTTGTATGTTTAGGAGACACTTACTGTAAGAAGTTTCTTTAGCACTCTGAGGACTAAATGAACAATGGAAGTGGACCTTTCTATGGGGTATTAGTTGTTAATTGTTTTATTCAAAGTGTCCTACAGAGGACACAGGTACTTTATCTACTAAATAATGGTGTAATGAATGAAATCAAGAAAAATCCTAGATTTCTGAAATTACTAGTACTAAAATTTGTAAACTGAGAAAAAAAACCCTTCAGCATAAAGATGTTTTGCAAGAATGATTATTAGAGGACACAGTGCTAAAAGTCTTTAAATAGTGCTCAGTGTTCTTTACTGGGTCTGACAAAATGAAGCAATTTAGCACCAGGAAATTGTTTCCTCTATTCTTACACGTAAAGCTTAAAAGTCATCCTCTTAAACATATCTCCTCTAGGCTCATAATCAAACAAAAATACAAACACAAAACTCCATATAGTTTTCTCCTCTTGGTAATTTTAAAAATATGTACTTGTGGTGGTGGTTTGAATATGTTTGACCCAGGGAGTGGCACTATTAGAAGGTGTGGCCTTGTTGGAGGAATGTGTCACTGTAGGGGTGGGCTTTGATACCCTCCTCCCAGCTGCCTGAAAGACAGCAGTCTTCTCCTGTCTCCTTCCGAACAAGATGTAGAACTCTCAGCTCCTCTAGCTCCATGTCTGCTTGGATGCTGCTGTGCTTCCTGCCTTGATGATAATGGACTGAACCTCTGAACCTTTAAGCCAGTCCCAATTAAACATTGTCACAGTCTTTACAACCGTACCAGGCGTCTCTTTTCTTTTAAGATCAGTTATAAAGGACCAGGAAAACTACACTCACTCAAGGAGGATGAGAAAGGAACTTGTACGTGAAAAATGAGCAAGTCTTTTCATCAAGATTATAGTCAACAAGTTATAGCAAAAGTAGTTTCCATCAACTTGTTACTAATTAAAATTACAAATGTTTTTACAGTAGTTAGCAGTTATTCTAAAGCTGAGGTTCTCAACCTTCCTAATGCTGCAACCCTTTGACACAGTTCATCATGTGTGGTGACCCCAACCATAACATTATTTTCATTGTTACTTCATAACTGTAATATTGCTACTTTATGTATTAAACTGTAAATATCTGTGTTTTTCAATGGATTGAGGCAACCCTGTGAAAGGGGTCGCAACCCACAGGTTGAGAACCGTTGTTCCAAAGCTTATACTCTGGTCAAAGGACAGATTAGCCTACCATACTCTGCATATCTGTGTCAGTGTTTCAATTTAACTGGATTCCTCACACAATCATGAGTCATTAGAACCATTACTGTGGGTCAGAGGACACAGACTCCTACAGATTACCAAAGATGTCCTTAGCATGACAACTGGTGACACAGATCAGGGAAATATCAATTCTGAGGGGTCCTCATGAGGGCTGTCATGTCTACTCTAATAAAATGACTGGTTTTGAAATATAGGCATGTTTTCCTTTGTAACGTAGAAGGGGACAGAATTTTAAGATAAAATATTTATCTTAAATATTTTTAATTATTTAAACATTTAAGTATTAGAAATTTAAAAATACCTTAAAATTTTAAAATAAGATTTTTTTACAACAAATTTTTAACTGGAAAACCACAAAGTACATTTATAAAACTAAGATTTTAAAATATCTATAAATTTCTGAAAGTAAAATACTGGCAAAATAAATAATCAAAGGATTACAAATATTGATGTACTCAAGACCCTTTAATGGCAATTATTTCGTATTTATTACTTCTAAGTTTTTTTAAAACACTTTTCCTTAATCTTTGCTATTTAATATGTATGGGTACCTGTGCACATGAATGTTTGAGTGTGCACCTGGAAATCAGCGGACACCTTGTCAGAACCAGTCATTTGCTTCTCCCATTTAGGTTCTGGAACTCCAACTCAGCTTTCAGACTCATGGCAAGTACTTCAACTCCTGTGCTGATATGTGATGTGTGTTTCATCTCACTGAAACCTTCAGACGTTTTTCTTAAAGAACTAAAACTAACAAGATACAATTCTTATTTAAGATAATGTATGAAAGTTTCTAATTCCCAATTTATAGGTACCATATTTTCTTCCTCTCACTTATTATACTATTAAAGTTATATCTTGAACTTTTATTGATCAATTCCACTGGTTACAGAGAAACAACAGAGAAAGGAATCCAGAAGAAAACATATTCCTCTCCTATTTGAAGGGTTGTCAGTAAAAGTTCTAATTAATTTTTATGTTCCCATTACTACCTATTCTAAGACAGAAACTATGCAATATTGTCTAAATATACTTTTAGTTAATTTTATATTGACTTCAATATATAAAAAACTTTTCGGCCGGGCATGGTGGCGCACACCTGTAATCCCAGAACTTGGGGGGCAGAGGTAGGCAGATTTCTGAGTTCGAGGCCAGGCTGGTCTACAGAGTGAGTTCCAAACCCTGTCTCGAAAAAGCCAAAAAAAAAAAAAAAAAAAAAAAAACTTTTCCCTAATGATATTTTCTTAATTCAGGCTTATATTTATTTTATATTTCATATATGCCTCAACAATCATTTCCCCCAAAGACATATTTACCTTCAGCCAGTGCTGGTGATTCTGTTCTTGTCCTTCTATCTGTTTAAAGAAAAGAAAGGGAAGAAGAGTCTAAAACATCATTATACTTCCAAATAAGACATTACAACTATTCTCAACTATAAGTACCCAAGTTCCCCAGAACCACATACAGAGCCAAGCATAGTGGTGTATGACTTATCATCTCAAGAGTCAGAGGAGAAGGGAACACAGAGCTCACCAGCCTGCCAGGCTACCCAAATTGCTTCAGGTTCAGTTAAAGACTGACATAACTCTCTCTCTCTCTCTCTCTCTCTCTCTCTCACACTCACACACACACACACACACACACACACACACACCTCCCCCCCTTCAAGTGAAGAGTGGTTGAGGAAAAATACCCAACTTTGATCTCTAGTCTCTACATATACACACATAACCACCTACACAAAAAAGCACATATATTACATATATACACCATACAATACATTCATGAAATGTTGTAACACGTGTATTTCCTTGGATGAATCCAACCACTGTATATGAAGAGCCTACTATAAGTAAGTATCATATTAGCCCTGTAAGAACATAAATAAATGATCAAACAGCTAGATGTAGCATTCAAGACGCTCAGTATACCAAGAAGATAACTCAATTCTCATCACAGAATATAAACAAAGGTTAACGAGAGAAACAATTGGAAATTTCTCTGTATCCTTATCACAGGGGCCAAAGGGACCTATATTTGTACTTCTTACCATAGTTGAAGCTCACCTGGTGAGAGTCTTCAATGCCAGTCTTATTCAAGGTGTTAAAACACACATCCATGGTAACATCCCATCATTTGCTACTGGCAGATTTGGCAAAACCAAAGTAAGTCACAATGTGCTTTCAGGTTGGTTTTACCATTTCCAAACAAATGTATTATAATTCTGCAACTAAGAACACCTGTAAGATAACCATTGTAACTGCCTATGTCACGTATAAAGCTATCTAACTAATGTAACTGCTGACTTTTATGTGGAAATTTCTTTCCTTGATAGTTTATAACTTGGGAGTCCTGGATCTAAAAAACACAATTTCAATGTAATATTACTGGGTAGCATCTTGAGAACATGTGGCAATGTGTTCCCAGATGGCAAATGATCTTATGCTTAACACTGTCCCCTAAATGCTAAAATGTGCCTCTGATTTTAATTAAGTCAGTCAACAGATGGAAGCAAAAATAGCAAAGAAAGTCCATTCATCCAAGTCTTCTACATCAGTTTTTTGTTTGCTTGCTTTTTTTCCCCCTAAAAAGGGCAAGGGTGGGAAAGAGAAGGCCTTCTATAGGGGAAACAGGAGTGCTCTGCAGAACTCTAAGTACTGACTGTTGTCTGGCTATTTTCAACTCCTTACTTTGGAACAGTGTGTTAAACTTACCGTGGGTAGAAGAGGGAAAGAATGGGCAAGAAACTAACCCTAACAACCAAAAGCCCTATGGATGCCACTTCATAGTGCAAACGAGGGCAGATACCAACCACCTAGTAATGAGAATAGTGTCTTTTCTTATCCCGTGCCAACTAAGCCAGCAGCTACTGCAATTATGCCACAAAAAGGATAATCAACTTGACCCTTGAAGAAGGTCAAGTCACTCAGGAATAAGCCTACTGCAGTGCTAGCTAAAAGAAAGGAAGACCAGAACATGGGAATGAGCCTTTTTCTACTGACTTCTACTAGCCATCTATTGTGATTAGACCACCATCTAGGAGACGGCATGGGGAGTGGGCAACGCAGGACATCTCACTCCAATGGAATCTCTATTGCATTTTCTGTGGTTCATGGACTCTACAGTATTTTGCCTAAGAAATGCGCATAAAACTCTGAATCCAGAGAGACAAACAAACGTAGAAAGTAAAAGTGTTAACATTATAGACAACTTTTGACCAACAGGAGAGGAGATCTGAAAGATAAATACTCTCCTTTGAAGGCATAGTTCTCCTTTCTTGTGCTGTTTCTGAGGTCAAATCAGGTGATCTCCCTTCTAAACCATCCTACATCACTGGACAGTTCTTTCTCTCCTTTCTTGATCTCCTCTTCCTTCAAACTCCTGAAACTGTCACACCAAGGGCATAGTCTTAGGTTCTTAGCTCCCTTCAGGATCTCATTCTGTCTCACAATTTCACTGAGCAGCCAGCCAGCTCAAACTTTCACACTGGGTCTCTCTAACTTGGTACTCACACTGTTACCACCCACTCAGGCTCTCCAAGGGATAGTCACACTTTACATGTCCCAACTGAAATCTTCATTTTTACAACTCAAATTTGATCCATTTGAAGCAACTTTCATCACATGTGACAACTCTGATTTTCCAGGTTCTCCAGTTAAAATTTTGGGTTCCTTTCCACTTCTTTCTCTTCACTCTATGTTCTACTCTAAAAGCCTCATCCCAATAGTTGTATTAAATCTATAAACTCTTGAGGTTCTAAATTAAGTCACAAGTCAGAAAATACAGAGCTGTGACCACTTTAAGTAGAAGTGCTAACCAGGTAGGACATGCACACAATTGTATGTTTTATCCAATAGTAAAGCAAACAAAATACTCTGCAAGCTATCTTTATTAATCCATTGATTTGAAACCTCTTTCTTAGAACTTCCCACTATCTAAAATGTATTACACTATTAATTCTAAATCATTCCCATCCGCATATGTGGGCCACTCGTGATCAAAGTCTAACATCACTGTGGTTATCCACAAGAAAGCTTCTTGGATCAATGTTATTAATGAACAGCTTTTTACTTTCTTTTTCTCACAAAATCAAGATACTTTCCCTAACTACTATTGCAGTTACACAGAAATAAGTGGCTTCTTGGTTAGCCACTTTAATAAACCTCAGAGACAAACCAGAACCATAAGGAAAATAAAACCATGAGGAAATTTGAAGTCATATTGTCAAGCTCTTAATAAACCAATACCTGATAATACCAGCAATTATATTTACCTTTGGAACAAAACATCAAGTTATAAATACTAGGTAACACTTAAGTTGAATAATTCAAGTACCATTTAGTATCTACAAACCAAGTATTAAAAATAATTTCTTAACCTCCAGCAAAAGGTAAAACATAAAAAGTTGTAACTTGAGAGCATTTGGTCACTGTATTAGAGCTACATAGTACTCAATAACTAGCTACAAAACCTAGGTACAAGATAAGACTTAACTGAACTCAATTTGTTCATGGTTCCCTTGACAATCAGGGAAACAACTTTCAAAATCATCTTAGAAACAGGAAGGAGCATTTGGATTGATTAATGGGCCACTGACGAGGTTCAAACGTCTGACAATAAATACTACAAAATATCTTATACTTCTTCAGAGAGAAGAATCAAACTAACTGTTGTGGTTTGAATGAGAATATACCTAGGTGGTGAAACCACTTGGACTAGGAGGTGTGGCCTTGTTGAAGGTGTGTCACCGAGGGTAGGTTTTGAGGTCTCAGAGGCCCACACCAGTCTCTGTGTAGCTCTTTCCTTCCTGCTCCCCTTCACTCATGCTGTGGATCTAATGCAAACTCTTATTTAGATATGGCTCCAAAGCCATGTCTGCCTGCCGCCTTGCTCCCCACCACAATAGTCATGGACTGTACTACCTTCTGGAACTTTGAGCCTCAAATTTTATATGTATATGTATATATGTATATATATATATATGTGTGTGTGTGTGTGTGTATGTGTGTATATATATATATATATATGCATATATATATATATATATATATATATATATATATATATATTGGTTTTTCGAGACAGGGTTTCTCTGTGTAGTCCTGGCTGTCCTGGAACTCACTCTGTAGACCAGGCTGGCCTCGAACTCAGAAATCCGCATGCCTCTGCCTCCCAAGTGCTGGAATTAAAGGCGTGCGCCACCATGCCCGGCTCTCAAATTATCTTTTATAAGTTGACTTACTCAAGGTGTTTCAACACAGCAATAGAAAAGTAACTAAGATACTAACCTATAAAAGGTTTTATGCAAATCAGAATAGATGAGAAGGACTCGTATAGATTGCAACATTGGAGAAGGGGAGAAATTAGAAAAGGTTCTATTAATATAGCCACTAAAAAAGGAGAAAAAAAATCAAAGTTTATAATGTACTTAAGCCAAAACAGAGACCAGAAACACAATGATGAAGACTGTGCTCCCTAGAATCAGAACATAATTTACTATGAAAGTTAAGATATAAGGTAAAAATGTGTTCTGAGAAACTGTTCTAAACAGTGCACTGGCAAACTTAAGCGTGTATATTTATAGCTAGACATAAGACATAGGAATTAGAAGGTAGTAGAGATTTTCTGATGCCTTATCTAAGGTAAACTTTGAAGAATGGATAAGTATTAGAAAAGTTGAAAAAGGAAATAGAAGTTCAAGAATATTCTAGTATGTACTCACTGATAAGTGGGTATTAGCCCAAAAGTTTAGAATATGCAAGAATCAATTCACAGACCATATGAAGCCTAAGGAAGACCAAAATGTGGATGCTTCAGTGCTTCTTAGAAGGGTAAACAAAATACTCACAGTGGGAAATATGGAGACAAAGTGTGGAGCAGAGACTGAAGGAAAGGCCATCTAGAGACAGACTCTTCCTGGGGATCCATCCCATATACAATCACCAAACCTAGCTATTGTGGATGCTGGGAAGTGCTGCTGATGGAAACCTGATATGGCTGTCTCCTGAGAGGCTCTGCTAGAGCCTGACAAATACAGAGGGGGATGCTCATAGCCAACCATTAGACTGAGTGCAGGGGTTCCCAATGGAGGAGTTGAAGAGGCTGTTGAAGGAGCAGAGGGAATTTGAAGTCCCATGGAAAGAGCAACAAGTGTCAACAGACCCCCAGGAGCTCCTGGGGACTGAACCACCAACCAAAGAATACCCATGGAGGGATCCGTGGTGCTGGCCACATATGTGGCAGGAGATGGCCTTGTTGGGCATCTGTGGAAGGAGAGGCCCTTGGGCCTGAATGTGTTCGATGCCCCTATGCCCCAGTGTAGGGGAATGCCAGGGTAGGAAGATGGGAGTGGGTTGGTGGGCAGGGGGAGAAGGGATGGGATAAGGGGTTTCCGAAAAGGAGATCTGGAAAGGGGAAAACATTTGAAATATAAATAAAGAAAATATCCAATTAAAAAAAAGAATGCTCAAAAAAATAAAAAGAATATTCCAGAGGGGTAGGGTATTGTATAATACGATGGAAGATTTCTTTAATAAGTAGTATTAGAATAATCTCATGGAAAACTGAGACTCTTTGCAGCCAGTATATTGTGGATTACACAATAGCTTATTTTTTAGAAATAAATCTCAAAAATATTGTCTTATTGATTGCTGGAGTAGTATAAAATTAAAACTTAAACGGTGATAAGAAGCCGGGCGGTGGTGGCGCACGCCTTTAATCTTTAATCCCAGCATTTGGGAGGCAGAGGCAGGCGGATCTCTGAGTTCGAGGTCAGCCTGGTCTACAGAGTGAGTTCCAGGACAGCCAGGGCTATACAGAGAAACCCTGTCTCGAAAAACCAAAAAAAAAAAAAAAAAAAAGAAAGGGTGATAAGAAATTCATGACAGAAACCAGACATTTAAAGCTACAGTAAGTGCTGGAGAGATGCCGAGTCATCAAGAGTGCTCTACTGCTCCTGCAGAAGACCTGGGTTTGGTTCCCAGAGGGCACATGACAGCTTCAGGGGCTCCAACACCCTTCTCAACTCCATGGGCTCCCACACACAAAAATACATTTAACTAAAAATAAAGAATATACCAGTGTTTAAATAAGTTCTTTAATATTCATAATCAGGAGGAAAACTTATAATAGAACAGGTAGACAAAACAGTAAACACACACACACATTCCCGAATAATAAACTAGAAGTACTACTGCATGATTTAGTGCATGGGTTCTGGAATAAATAGACTAGAGTTGAGTTTCCATTTTTTAAATTAATATTTTGTTGAGTGTTTCACTATGTGTAAAGGGAACACTTACACATAAGGTTCCTTTATTTTTAAAACAGCAAATATAATCTCAAAGATCATGTGATGCTTAATGAAAAATGATGTTTTATTGAACATGGTCACCACTGGTCTTATTTATCATTAAAAATGTGATATATATTATTTTTATTAAAAATATAAGATATATATTATTTATCCACATTAGTATTATTATACTATTAAAAATAACCACGTTGAAGATATACCAGAGCTCAAATTCCTGAATAAAAATCTTGACATTCAATACATTTTATGACATGATTACTACTATACAATGGCTTTATCATAAAGAGGTTACATTAAGTGCACCCTCCTTGATAGAAAATTAGATACATAAAATATCAAGTTATATAAAATATATATATACAAACGTTCTATATACAAACGTTCAACCAAAAGTGGAGCCTAACAATCTGGAATGAAAACTATTCATGGATGACAAAAACTGTTTATGTTTTAAATGTTTCCTTGTGGTTATTCCAATGATAAGGTATAACTATGTAGCATTTATATTGTATTATGTATTATGCATAATTTATACATTATTTAAACTATATTATATAAATGACTTTCAAATGCTATACAATTTTATGCACGGGACTTGAGCATTTGTAGATTTTGGTATCTACAGGAGTAGCCTTGGAACCAACGAGTATTTAGGGAAAGTATTATCAATTTTAAGTCTCAAGTATATTTTAGTATTTTTAAATTGACAGTATCAAATATTTGCTAGATGTGGAAGTACAGACCTGTAATTCAAGCACCTGGGAGGTTGAGGCCGGAAGACCGCCACGAGTTTGAGGTCAGCCTGAGTTCCAGGAGCATGAGCTACAGAATGAGACCAGGTCTCAAAAAGAGAATAGCATACAAAATGGAAGAAAAATGTTTACCAACTATCCATTATGCAGGGAATCAATATCTAAAATACATAAAGAACTTCAAGTGAAAAACACACAGGCACATGTACACACACTCATACATGATCATCCAATCAGCTGGGCATGTAGCTAATCTCAGCTGCAAGAGTGCTTGCCTGGTGTCTTATTAGGGTTTCTATTACTGCAATGAAATACCATGACCAACTGCAAGTTGGGGAAGAAAGGGTTTATTTAGCTTGGCTTACACACTTGTAGTTCATCAATGGAGGAAGTCAGGACAGAAACTCAAACAAAGCAGGAACCTGGAGACAGAAGCTGACAGAGACCATGGAGGGTATTCACAGGCCTGCTCAGCATGCTTCCTTATAGAAGCCAGGGCTAATAACCCAGGAGTGGCCCCACCCAAAATGGGCTGGACCCTCCCCCATCAATCACAATTTAAGAAAATGCCCCTCAGGCTTGACTATAGGCCAATTTTATGAAGGCTTTTTCTCAATTAAGGTTCTCTCTTCTCCAGTGACTCTAGATGCTGAGTTGACATAAACCAGACAGCACACCTGGCACACACTCAAGACTGAGTTTAATCCCCACTACTGCATTATCCCAGTGTGGTGGTGCAGATCTGTAATCCCAGCACTCTCAGAAGGTGGAGGCAAGATAACCACAAACTCCAGGCTGTCTTCTTATTGCATTTGAGGCCAGCCTGGATTACAGGAGATCTTGTCTCAAAAAGAAGAGGGCAAGGGAAACTAATTCCGTCAGTAAATGGTTAATGAACTAGCATAGTATCAAACACAAATGACTAATATATTTTGAAAAAAAATGTTCAATGTTCTTATCTGTCAGAAAATGCAAACTAAAATTGTTTTGAGAATTAGGAAGTGCTGGAGTTTTTAAAATGTTAAATATCCTTAGCCATCAGGGAAATGCAAATTTAATTTTAAACTACTTTCCACACCACACCACACCCTATACCCCCACCCTGCGCATCCTCCATAAACTGGCTTATATTAAAATAAATAAATGATAATAAACACAACATCCCTGTTAAGACTGTAGGGGCAAAGGAACATACATTCACTACTGGAGTGGAATAGAGAAAAATAAAAGTATGATATTTGCATGAAAATCAATTTGCAATGTTAAGCAAAATAACCTAGACTCAGACAAAGAACACATTTTCTCTATGTGGAATGGAAGGGGGGAATAAAAACGGTAGCATAAAAGACTCTGGCTACCTGGGGTTTAATCTCTGGGATCCATGTGATAAAAGAACCAAGTCCCACTAGCTTTCCTCTTGACCTCCATACACATGCCCATGACAAACATAGCCACACAAAAATATAATAAAAATTTCCATTAGCCTGAAAAACTTCCTATTTGTATACAAGATGGTGTAGATTATTAATGCAATTGAAAAGATAACTCTGTGCGCTTAAGGTTCTAACCTTTTTACAATTTTAGTTACCTTTATATTGAAAAATAATACATACTAAACACATAATGAAAGTAGAAATAAAAAAATAAATATCATGCCCATGACCCTATGGCCAAAGCTATTGGTAATGACCTTATTTTCTTCTAATTTCACCTTTTGTAAAACCCAACTCAACACCAGTTTTAAAGTGTTTTTGGTGTCATGAACATTTCTTCCAAAAACTAATCTTCAGTTTTATCTTACAGTGCTACATACAAGACTTTCACAAATACAAAAAGACTTCATGAAATTTGCCAGAACTTATCCCACTATCTATAACATCTTTACAAATTTAAGATTTTGTTTTCAACCTGAACAAGGCCCAAAGACCCTCCTGTCTATGTCTCCCTGGCTCTGGGATTACAGGTGTGTGGATACTTGACAGTGGGTCTTTTCTGATAATCTCAACTCAGAAATGTTTTAGAGTACACATCAATAAACCAAAGACTATATAATGTTTTCTGGAGGCAGTGCTTCAATCAGGACAAACAGATCTAAGATACATTCTCACAAAACACATTAAGCTTTGAAGCTCTGCAAATTCAAATTTTGAGAAATTCAGTGTTTAGATCAGGTAGAGTAGTGCAGTTCATTTTATCAACCTGATATGTTCAAGTGCTCTTATGAAAATCTAAACACATGATTCAAGTTAAGATATAATAAGTAATAAAAGGCATTGACAAAGTAAAAAATGCTTCAACTCCATATACAAAGAAAACAATATTTTTCTAAGGGTCAATTTAAGAACAAATCAAATAGCTACTCAAATATGTATAGCATACAAAACTGCATTTGTTCTGTAATAATTCCAAATGCTAATTTGATTTTTAAATTCAAAGTTTTTATTTGTTTTTAATTCATGTCAAAAGATCACAGCTTATTTCAGGAATGCAAAGTGAGTTGATTTTGTTTTTTTAAGACAGGGTTTCTCTGGGCAACCTTAGCTGTGCTGGAACTAGCTCTGTAGACCAGGCTAGCCTTGAACTCACAGAGATCCATGCTTGCCTCTGCCTCGGACTCCTGAATGCTGGAATTAGGTATGTGCTGCACTGCCAAGCCTAAAAATATTTTTAACAAAAATTGCAAAAGGATTTTTTGAACCTAAAATTCTAAAATTTACATTAAAAAATAAATTCAAGAGCAATCAAAATGTCCAAGGAATCAAGTGTGTCAGCTTGCCCAAACAGATTTCAGGATATAAAATAATCTAGAGTAGACATCATGGTACTGGAATGAAGACAAACTAGCAACACAAAGAAAATACGATACTGAAAAGCAGAATACACACATGCTAGGAACAAGCACACACTCACATATAAAATAGGATGGAAGCATGTGCTCTCACATGTAGACCACGGAAGAAAGAAGACTTTTTTTTTTTTTTGAGGTGGGTATTCATATATTTTCCCGTGGGACTTAACCTCCTGGGAAAATACAAACTTTTGGAATGAAATTCAGAATACTTTTTAATGGTCCCAAAGTAAACATAAGCAAGGTGCTCACAGAAATATTACAAAGAGCACTCTCTATCAGTGAAAACACTAACAAATTTGATCAAACTAATTATCAATAACTTCTAAGACTAACATGATGGCCCACAGCTAGAGCAGAGGGCAAGAAGATTATGAGTTTAAAGCAGCATGGAATACAAGGTGAGACTTTGTCTCAAAAGAAACAAACAAACAAACAAACAAGAAAAACTGTCTAACATGACACTTTAAAGAAACCAAATAGTAAATCACTGAGCTATAGGATACAATACATATATACCTGAGGAAGGATTAGTATCTAGTATATGAAAACCCCTGCTAATTTTTTGGTAGGACAGAATAAAAAAATTTGATTTTCAAACTGAACCACAGTTTAAAAAAAGTTTTAAACATGCATACTCATAAAAATAAACACATAGAAACAGTATCTTTGGTTTTGACATTTTACAACCATTAGACTGAATAAAAAAAATTAAGATATCTGACACTATTAGACAGTTCTGTGGTTAAAAGTATTTAATAGCTCTTCCACAGGATGGGATTTAGTTCCAAGCACCCACATCAGGCTGCCTGTAAGAGCAATTCCAGAGAACTCCACCCTCCTGTTCTTTGTAGGCACCTGCACTCATGTGGTATAATATAGACACACACAAACAAACAACTACAAAATATGACAATATAGCATCCAACTGAGATTGTAAACTGTCACCATACAAACCATGTCATTGCATTAACAAGAAACACTGCACATCTTTTGATAATGTTATGCTCAGCTATATACTCAGGCTTCAAGTATTTACAGACTCCCCAGCTTGTAGTTACACGCCCTGTTTTCCTGGTATGCCAACAAAATGTGATCACTAGCTTCCTGGTCCAGTCATCTTCTATGACTTATGCACTCTATCCCTTTAAGCTGCAAACTAAAGAAAACTTTCTCCTACAAGTTGTTTTTGGTTGTATTATTTTATCACAGCAACAAAAGTGGTTGTTTGGAGCTTTGACAGGGCAGATGGACTTTGAAGAGACAGGATCGATTTTTAACAGAATGCATTAGTTTGACTGCAGTGACAGTATCATGGAGTGGTTACTGATGGAAGAGCTCAGTAAATTCTGTGTTTCATATGCTGTTTAATGTTTGTTAATTAAACAAGTGATCCAGGGACTCAATACATCTAAATCTGCATAAAATACCAATTCTTAGTCTTGCTACAAACAATGAGTTGTTTCTAAGAATTTGCACTTTTGAAGATCAAGTGACTATAATATATGCTAGTGTTTACAGTCTAGAACAGTGGTTCTCAAACTGTAGGTTACAACCTCTTTGGGAATCGTATCACCCTTCCAGAGGTTGCCTAAGTCCATCAGAAAACACCAATATTTACATTATAATGCATTAGAATAACAAAATTACAGTTATGAAGTAGAAATAAAAATAATCTTATGGTGGGAGATACTACAACATGAGGAACTGTATTGGGGGGTTGCAGAATTCGGAAGGTTAAGAACTCTGGCTCCAGAAGACCTTTCTAGAGGCTGATATGACTTCTAACAGCCGAAGCTGGACATCAGTCGTCTCCTCATGGAAAACAGCACCTTCTTCTAAAACATGTTTGCCCTTAAAAGTTCAACTTCAAGCTACTCCCATTTTCAATAAGCCTTGCTCTTGGACTCCAACCACCAGAGAACTGAAACCTCTGTAATTCCCAAGCAGTCTTCTTACCTGGCTATACAATTATTCTTGCATCTGTTATTTAGGCAAACCCAGTACTAAGTGAGAACGCACTGACTCCTCATCATGACAAGATACCTGACAGAAACTTTTTACTATCACTGTTTTAAATGGTGAAACCCTCAATGGCAGGAAGTGCATGGTTGCAATGGTGGCTTGTCTTTGGCATTGGTGCTCATAGTAGCCAGAACTTGGGTGAAAAACCTCAGTTGATAACCCTCAAACCTCAACCCTGCAGTGACCCACCTCCACCAGTCTGGCTCCACCTCCGAAGTTCCAAAATCTCTTCAAAGAACACCACTAGCCTGGGACCAGTGTTCAGTCTATGGAAGACATTTTACATTCAAAGCACAACAGTTACATTATTGAAGGAAGCCAAATTTATGAAAATTATCTAAATTTGTTTTCAAAAGAGCACGAATCTACTTTAATTGGTTTACTCTCTATTAATTTCAATCCTTGCAGGGTGCAGCATCCGAGGGATTGTGTCCCATGGCAGTAGAAAGGATGCTTGAGAACTGGGCACCATTTATGCCATTGCTTCCATGAGCCCAGACTACAGGTTCCAGGATTACTCTTGTTTAGGTAGGAAAAGCTATGTGCATCATTGAGCTTCAGAGACCCCTTATTCAAGCAAAACTGGCTCTATACCACAGCCTTCTAGACATAGTTAGCTTCAGAAGTCCTGTTGCTAGCAGGAATCCACAGGCCTCAAATAACAGAAAGAGCCTTTTTATCTTCAATTTTTTGTACCCTATTCAGAGATCCCAGTCTGAATTCTTTGCAGGGCTAGAACTTAGGCCTCAAAAATGCCAGGCAAGCACTACACCCTAATGCAACCTAAATTTTAGTTCTGACCACTGCTACCTGCAGCACAGGGTCACACAGTTCTAAAACATAGATTTTCTGATATGGAAAATGGAATTAATAGGTTTCCTGTAGCACAATGCAAGGATTAATGAGATTTGGCTAAAATGCACTTTTAGCATTTAGCAAAAACAAAACAAAACAAAACAAAACAAAGAATTCAATGAACTGGTACTATGATTAGCAATACTGATTAAACATTTACTTTTTTGCTGATGCTGGAGCAGGTTCCAGAAACACACAGGTCAAAAATACCCCCTCAAATTTTTTTTTTTTACCCTAAGAGTTACTGTTGACATTTTATATAGATAGACAGACAGACAGAGATAAGTTCATAACAATCTGTCAACATTAGTGTTGTGGTTTGAATAGGAATGGCCCCCATAGGTTCAGATTTGAATTATTTGTCATTAGACAAAATGGACTCCGAAAGGCAAATATATAAAAATAGCAACAAAATAAAATGCCTTGTCATATAATCCAAAACACTACTTAAAATTCAACCAAGTAAATATGGGCCCTCTAATACACCAGATGCAAGGCAAAATCAAAAATTGCTGAGTAAAAGAAAGCCTGCCCTCAAGATGTTCATGGTCTATGAAATGACAGTAAACAGATTACTACCAAAAACAAAAAACAAAAAAAACCCAAACCAAACCAAAACAACAACAACAACAAAAAACCCTGTAATTAAATAAATGCCATGCTAGAGCTCTGTGGTTAAACTGTATTGGGGACAGATGAGAAATAATTTAATCGTGTCTAAAGAGTATCAGAGAAAGCTAGAGAAGAAAAGATTCCTGAGTTCGCCTTGTGTTAAAAAAAAAAAAATACCACAAGCACTAACAACTTCCAAAGACATTTTTATGTTTCAAATTTAGTAAAATAACTTTTTTAAAAAAAGTTTTGTATTGGTATATCGCTACGCTGGAAAAGAAAACTACTCCATCCTAAAATAGGCATTTTAAACACCATTCATTTGATTGTAACAAAGAGATACTTGATGAAATGAAATTTAATTCATTAAGAAACAGGTTTTGCTAATCTAGGACAACAAGGAATTAAAAAACACAATGGAGGTTTCTCGGTACAACTAAAAAACACAAAACCACACTAATTCCTCCAACTTCTCCAACTGTAACTATCTCATTTGCCATACATGCTTGAGCCTTCTATTTGCCCTCTTGTTTTTACTTGCTAAGAAGTATTTCATATCTTGACTATTTAAGCCTGAACTTGTAAATTAAAATAGGAGACACATTCAGATATAAGCCTGTAATACTAACTGGAAGGAGCCTGAGGCAGGACAATTCAGTTCAAAGCCAATTAATTTAATTTATATATTTTCTCATGTACATCAATGAAATTACTTTTTATTGTTTGAAAGTATTCCTACTTTCCAACATTCTGAATATATTTCCTATCAACAGGTAGGACAGATATCAGAAGTCCCAAAATCCACTTCTGGTCCTCTTTAAAAATTATATGGATTTTATAACCATTAATAACCATATATATGTGGTAGCTCCCTCAATACCTCACCACATTTTTGTATCTTTTTTGTATGTTACTATACTTTATTTATTGCACATATGTGCATGCACTCTACAGTGTGTGTGTGTGTGTGTAGGTAGAGGACATCTTGGGAAGTCAGTTCTCTCTTTTCATTATCTGGATCTGGGTTCTGGAAACTGAATTCAGGTGGTCAGAATTTGGAGGCCAGTGGCTTTTAGCCACTGAGCCATCTTGACATGTCTACACTTTTATTTCTTTAGATAGCATTTCTCAGTGAATCTTGAGTTCCTTAAATCAGGTAGGCTGGCTGGCCAATGAGCTCCTGAGACCTGCCTGTCTCTGCCTCACCAGCACTAGGGCTACAAATGCTCACCGCCAAGACATTTAGTGGTTCACAAGTGTGCTAAACTCTCTGTGCTTAACACTGCTGCCACTAAACCAACTAAGGGAGGGGAGGAGATGAAAGTAATCCCACAAAAGTAGCTAGTTAAGACTTTACTTTGTACAAATCTGTCATGGGAAAACTTAGTTTCAACTTTAAAACAACATACAAAGCTGGGTATATATAACTCAGTGGTGGAAGTCTTGTCCATTGTAAGTTAAGTGTTTGGGTGGGTTTGAGCTGCAACAAAAATTAAATAAGTACAAAAATATTTCACTTACATAATTTTATTACACAAGCTTTCTAATTAACTTAAATATATCTTTTCAAAATTAAAATTTCTACCAAATCAATGTTATAGTAGTTTTTAATCTGCCTAGTTTTGTCATTCTTCTGTTCTCAAAACCTCTAAAAACTTCCATTTACAAAATTTAATTTCCTTTTATAATGTTAAATACAGTTTCTACAGCCTTTTATAATGGTTATATCACTAATATGATTTTTAAACCACATAGTCATGATACTAAATACTATGAAAGAAAAATTCAAACAGCAGGGGAGTTTCTGATAGCAGGATTTGATCTTCCCTGGCTATCCAAAGTCCCTCTGTTTCTGACCTTATCTTAGGTTGTATCAGGGCTATGGGATTAACTCACAAAATGCAAAACAGCAAAGGCTACCACTCCTCTATTCACATCTTACGCTGAACATGCTAAAGGAGCTGTTCTCATGATAACAAACAGAACTTTCTCCCCCTACACATTTATGGACTTTCTGGTCCTATTTATACTTCTTGTCACCAAAATGCTTAAAAAAAAAAAAAAAAGTAGATTTTTTAAAAACCTATGTTTGAAATTGGACTCAGAGATTAGTTTTGTTCAAGCTTCACACAGGATGTTATTCATGTTATCCATCTAATACACGTTTGAACATTTGTTTTAAAGTCATCTTCCCAAAAGTAAAATAAGTAAATTCTATTTTCACTTACCAACAAAAGACACACCCAGTAATTAATCTCATAAATAAATATCTCAAAGAATTACAAATGTGTCTAAGAAAAAGTATCAGCTCTCTTTAAAGCTGTCAATAAGTGTATTCACAAAAAAGAAAAAGTCAAAGCTCGGGAAGAACAACTGTGGGCAAATGTGCCCCGTGTGGAATGTTAAGAATGTGTGTATTCACATGCCATGAGTACGTCTGTCTGTGCAGATGACTGGGAAGAAGTTCACCCAGTGACTATCAACATGGTGGTTTTAGTTTTCTATACTGTTTTAATAAACATGATCTTATACATAGTTCGACAAGAAGAAAGTTAATTGCCTGGAATGGTGCCAAGTTTATAATCCCAGGTATTCATGGGCCTATAACAGTAGGATCATGAGTTCAAGAACTGTCTAGGCATCTTTTTCAAAATAAAAAGAAAAACCAAAAACAAAACAAAAGGGAGGTAGGAACACACTTTAGAGGTGGAGTGGTTGCTAGCAGTGTGGGATCCTAGATTCAATACTCAGTTCTGAAAAAAAGAAGGTAGACAAGAGGAGGCTATCATTATTTGACTATTAAAATACGGTGGGAAAAACTATCATTATCAGGAAAAGGGCATTCAGAGGGCTCAGCTACTGAAGTGCTTGCTATTTAAGTATGAGGACCTGAGTTCAGATCCCTAACACCCACATACAAAGTTAACCTTTGCTTTGTGCCCATAATCCCAACCCTAGGAAGATAGACGCAGTTAGATCCCTAAAATCTGATGGTCAACCAGTCTGACAAGCTCCAGGTCAATGAAAGATTCTCAAAGGTAAGGTAAAGAGTGATAGAAGACATTTAACCGCAACCTCTAGCTTAAACATAGAGAAGTAGTAGTCATATGGTACTAGTAAAAACAAAGATCAATGAAAACAAACTTCAAAGTCTAGAAATGAACACATTCATCTGCAACCAGCTGATTATCACAAGATGTCAAACCAGATACCGATGCAACTGGATAGCCACATGTGAAAAGATTAACTAGAAAGTTACTATTAAGTAAGTTACTAGTTAAATAAGTAAACTTACTATTAAGTATTTGGGACACTATTAAGTTGTCCCAGATAGAAAGAACTTAAAAATCATGACACTTTTCAAAGAAAACATTGGAGTGAATCTTGGAGCCTGCTGCTAGGCATATATTTCTTAGACCTGCCACTAAAAGTATCTGTTTGCTTTATAGACCGACCCAGGGTCTGGGTCTCAGTCATGCCTTGAACTCGATAAATAACTGAGGCTTGCCACAAACTCCTGATCCTCCTTTTTCCACCTCTCATAAGTAGCCAAAAAGCACCAATCTTTTTTATTTTGTAATGCTTACAATTCTTGTGAAAATGTTTTATTAGCATGTGTTAATTATATAATAAGTGGGTTTCATGAGAACATTCCCCACATGCACACACACATTTCAATCACGCTCATGCCTGCTACCCTTTTGTCCTCCTCCCTGTACTCTCTGGTCCTTTCCTCTTCCTAAACAGTGACCCTGCTTCTATTTATGTTTTTATTTTGGTGATCTAATGGCACCTTATCAGTGGCTATACTAAGAAAAATGTCTCTCCCTCCCCATTAACTATTAATTGTATAAACACCACCATTTCTGTTGTTCTGACAAAACACAAAGATCAAGGCAACTTATAAAAGAAAGCATTTAATTTGGCTCATGGTTTCACTGTTAAGAGGCCACAATGGTTTTAAAACAAAAGGCATGGCAGCATGAACAGCTGAGACCTCACATCTGGATCCACAACTAAGAGGTAGTGACTCGCTGGAAAGAATCTTTTGAAACCTCAAGCCTCCTAATCCTTCTGAAACTGTTCCGGCAACTGGAAACCATGAATTCAAACCTATGAGCCCACAGAGGCCATTCTCATTCTAACTACCAAATACTTCAAAAAATATCACTAAAAAATTTTAAAAACCACAAACTGAGAGAATACTTAAGAAATAATGTAACTGATAAAGGGCTTGGGTCCAGAATATAAAAAAAGCTATTAAAACTCAACTTAAATACAAATAGTTCATGTACAAAGTATACTTCAATGAAACTGCTTTTTAAAGAGAAATGAAGTGAAATATAATTCTTTATAATCATTGCTGAGTTTGGGTAAATAAAACAAAACAATTTTAAAGCTTTTTTTTCCTTTTTTTAAAGAAAGACAGAGGCTGGTCATTCACTACAATTCTTAATAAATATATAACTAGCATGCTAACACACCCCTAAGAGTCCATACTACATACCAAAGACAACACTGGCCAGTTGCCAAAACCACTCATACCATAGTGGAACAGACACATCTACTTCAAAGGATGCCAACCCCAGGTTATATGTATTTGTTTCTACATACAACTCTATAAATACAAAGGAAAAAAATTAACTACATCGACATTTTAATATGGAAGTACCAATTATCAAGAAAATGATTAGCAAAATGCTTTATTCCTTGATTTTGAGGTACCTACATTTCCCAGTAGCAACTCATATCCAGCTCTGACATAACTAGACTGTTTGACAATTCCAAGTAATTAAATTCATGAACACTCGGATTTAAATGAATGGTGTAAATAAAGTTGACCATTTTACTATTGAAAACAATGTATGACATGCTGTAAGACATTATGTAAGACAATACAAATTTTGAAGGTAATTAATAATCTTCATTGGCTAAAGCTGACTTGTTTAGAACCAGGCATGGTAGCTCACATGTGCAATCCCAATACTTTGGGAATCTGAAAAAAGAGGAAGACTGTAAAGTCTGAGACCAGCCTAAGTGACACACTGAGTTTCAGGCCAGCCTGGGCTACAGACAAATGTGCGCGCGCGCACGCACACACATACACTACAAACAAAAAAAAATAATTGAAAAGAATAGTGAGCTTATTAAGAACTAGAAGATAAAAGAGTCCTAGTCCATTTAAAAACTTAAAAATCAAAGAAAAATTCCAAGTATAAACTTCCTCTAAGCTACCTGTGTTAGGTGTTCTTCTAACCACAAATCTATACTGTCACTCAAAGGGATTCAAACTGCAGTTTCATGTAATAAAAGCAAGAGTCTCAAATCTTGTACACCTGGACGTTTCTCACATTTCACTTTAACAACCCTGAAAGACCACATGTAATGAATAATCTTCAGATTGTAAGATATCAAAGGTTTCAGTAATTAATCGACCTATACACTTACCCCAGAGAAAATTAATTAAACCTCTATCAAGGTCATACTTATAGGTTGATATATATCAAGAAAATTAAGAACCAGGGCTGAATAGGTGGCTCAGTTGCTAAAGGCACTTGCAGCGCTTCAGAAGGCCCAGAATCCACAAGACAACTCACAACTCCTTGGAACTTCAGTCCCAGGAGGTCTGGTGCCTTCTTCTGGCCTCCACATATGAAGCAAGAATGAGGTACACATGCAAATAAAGGCAAAATTAGATGAGGCAAAACGCTTATACAATAAAGTAAAAATAAATAAATCTCAAAAGAAAATGAAATCCAATCACAATGTGTACTTTTCTTATATGTAGGAACCTTTTATAAAAGCAGATTTACCAAGATAATTTACATATATATGAAAACTACACTTTGTAGATAACTCTTTGCCTATTTTGAGGAGGTACCAGCTGTCCTTTACATCTTTCTAAGATCTCTATACAGCTATAAAAAATAAAATTCTGTCTCCTTCCATAAGACAGGCCTGCTGTCAAGTCCTTTGTACATTTGATAATGTATCTCTCCAGAATAAAACAATAAGCTCCCTATGAAAGGTCTGGTTTCCTAATGGCAAAACTTGACTAAAGTATTAGCCCAATGTTACCAAGTATTACCTAGTATTACGTTACTCTGCACAGTAAAGCTCATACATTACCATCACTGGCTGATAATCTAATTACCACTACTTACTACAGTGGATGACACAAGAATCTTGTGGCTTCTACCAGCATTCATAAAAATGTGAATGGGAAATTTAGAAGCTTGAAATAAGGTTTAATCTCAGACTAATGATTTTTAATATTAAGTTTTGGCCTTGAAACTACAAAATTGCCAAGAGCCATGACTTTCTAAGAGAAAGGATAAAGACTCTGTGTGGGGTCTGAGTTTTGGGGGAATAAAACAGCATCCCAAAATCTAAGAGTGGCCCTGGTAGTTGGTAGGGAGATGATTAAACACTCCTCCATCCCCCTGCCCATACTAATGTCCTACCTGTTAGCTGAATCAATGTTTCATAACCACACAAAAAGAAGTGAAGTGGAAATGGGATAGAAATGGTAGCTCGGCCGCTTTCTCTCATCTGCACTGATGGAGAGAAGGATACATAATGAAAATGGGTCAAGCCTAGTGGCCCAGGTGGAGCTGGGCTTGCGGGCCAATGGACCTCCTAAGCTAAAATAAGTACTGTACTGGATGACAGTTGTGTTGTCATTTATGCAAGTCAACCAAGAGCATTAAAAGCTCCTTTGGATAATGGAAAGGAAATCCTGCAGTCAACAGCCCTGACTACTTACACATTTACCACCACTACCACTACCACTACCACCACCACCACCACCACCCACCCACACACACACACACACACACACACTCCTTGAGTCCCTGTTTGCAACTATAAGGAGAGCTATGCCTAGGAATATAATTAAGTCTCCCTAACCTTCAGAAGCACTGAAGTCCAGACATACCCAGCTGGGCTACCCAGCAAACTCTAAGGAGGATTTCAAACTCCACAATTCTGTTGGATGCAGGCAACCTGAACACCACCCTATTTGGTCCCATGAAGGGAAGAGGTATTCAGATACAGCTAAAAAGGATTTGGGCTGGGTTTCCAGTGAGTAAAGAAATCAAATGCCTTTGGGTGGGGTTCTTTGGGTTAATTCAACTTGTTATTATCATCTCTACCCCTTATATAAGAGGAGTAATTTGTCATATGCTTGTACTTTATGATAGTTTGAGTGAGAATAGTCCTACAGACGCTTATGCTTTGATGCTTGGTCCCCAGCTGGTGAACTGGGAAGGATTGAGAAGTGCAGCCTTATTTGAAGAGGTATGTGTGTGCCTGCCCACACACAAACACACACAGGGGCGCGCTTGGGAGAGAGAGGGAGAGAGGGAGAGAGGAAGAGAGAGGGAGGGGGAGAGGGAGAGGGAGAGAGGGAGAGAGGGAGAGAGGGAGAGAGGGAGAGAGGGAGAGGGGGAGAGGGGGAGAGAGGGAGAGAGGGAGAGAGGGAGAGAGAGAGAGAGAGGGAGAGAGGGAGAGAGGGAGAGAGGGAAAGAGGGAGAGAGAATCCTTATAATCATTTGCCCTACCAGTTTCTGTAACTTTTGATTTTACTAACTGAGCTACAGGCAATGGGAAGCAGCCTCCACTTGGACTCTGCCTACTTTATACAGTTAACATTTTATCTGTTTTTTTGTTTGTTTGTTTGTTTGTTTGTTTGTTTTTTCGAGACAGGGTTTCTCTGTATAGCCCTGGCTGTCCTGGAACTCACTCTGTAGACTAGGCTGGCCTCGAACTCAGAAATCCGCCTCTGCCTCCCAAGCGCTGGGATTACAGGCGTGCGCCACCACCGCCCGGCATTTTATCTGTTTTAGAAAGTAGCCATTAGAGCCGGGCCTGTATCCTATTAGAGCACGCCTGTAATCCCAGCACTTGGGAGGCAGAGGCAGGCGGATTTCTGAGTTCAAGGCCAGCCTGGTCTACAATGAGTTCCAGGACAGCAAGAGCTACACAGAGAAACCCTGTCTCGAGAAAAAAAAAAAAAAAACAGAACAAAACAAACAAACAAACAAACAAACAAAAAACCCGACAGACAAAAGTAGCTATTCGCTTGCTTCTGGACTCCTGCGGCTATTGAATGCCTGGCTCATAGAGGCTTTCTGGCTTTCTAACCTGACAGGACGATTTTAGGGTGGGTCAAGCTCATACTCAATGATGCACAACGGTATAAGTCAATGGAAGGTGATGCCTTGGATGCTCCAAGGAAGCAGAATCTCAGCATTAAGTGGGAAGTGGCACCCCTGGTGAGAGGGAGAGGACTCTATCCTCCCCTCTACCTCTGAAAGCAAACTAACAGACTCCACTGGACCCACTGCTAAAAAGTCAAAAGTCTTATAAGCTGAACATCACAGGTCATTATCACAAACCACTAATAACTAATAATTACTTCAGTTTAGCTTGTGTCCCTATAGCCAATCTTATTTCATCTTCAATCTGTTCCCTAAAAGTGAGCACAACAGGCCCAACATGACCATGCACACCTGTAATCCCGAGACCACGCAGACATAACCAAAATGAACCAAATATGGGCCACATACTAAATAAAGGCCAAACTGGACTCTAGAGTCCTGCCTCAGAAGTTTGAAACTTAAATTAAAAACAAAAAAATAATAATAAAAACAAAAAGCAAAACCCTCCTTTTCCTAATTTCCAAACTAGAGATGGACTCTAAGGTCTCTTGTCTTGAATATAAATTCCCTAACACGAAGTCACACTCATTCTTTTGAAAAGACAAAGTGAGTATTTCACTCACCCAATAAAGCACTTTATAGTGCTCTCCCCATTGCATTTAGTCAAACTGTGTTACAGGTGGCCTTACACTCACTCCTCAGCATCTTTCCCAGTTCTCCTTCAACCATGCAAAACTGCCACACAGAACAAATACTAAGATTCTAATATGATCTCTTGCCATATTTCCATGCACTATTTATCTGCCTGGTCCATTTCCCAGGTCCTATACACACAGCAGGACAGTTCACACTGATTCTGTGAGATTGGAAACCCACATAATGTATTAGTACTTAAGTCACTGTGCTGAAGTTGACAAAACCTAGAGTCAGCTGGGAAAAGGGGACCGCAACAGAGGAATTCCTTCTATTAGACGAACTGGCCTGTGGGCATATCTGTGGAGCATTTTCTTGATTAACTACTATGTGTGTGTGGGTGGGGTGGGGGGGTAGAAGCCCACTGTAAGTAGTGCTATCCAGAGCTAAGGGTTCTGAGTTATAAGAAGGAAAGCTAAACAAGGTATAGAAAGCAAGTCATAGCAGAGTTCTCTAAGTCCTTGCTTTAGCTTCCATCAAAGGACAATAACTTGTCAGCCAAATTCTTTTCTGCTCCAAGCTAGTTTTGGTCAGTGTTTTATCAGGGGAATAGAAAGAAAACCAGAACATTCGCATTTTCTAGTTTTTCTATCTTCTAGGAGTAGGGACCACAATTGATTTTTTTTTCACTGTTAGACCAATTTGTACTCAATAACTACTTGGGTAAATTAATGACCATTCACATATCAAGAATTATGCCATATGTCAAAGAATTTATATCCAGTTTCTTATGTTGTGTGAAGATATATAAGATACACCAACAACCATGTGTGGAGGCACACACCTAGTATACCAACACTAAGGTGGCTGAGACAAGATTTCAAATTCAAGACCAACCTAAACTACACAATGAGGCCCTGTCTTTTAAAAGGAAAGAAAAAAATTACAATAATATCACAGGGTTATAAGGAAGACTGGCATTTCCATTTTACTGTTCTAGAAGTTTGCTAGAGATACAGTCTCATATAACCAAGGCTGGTCCTGAACTTGTGGTAATCCTACCTCTACTTCTAAAGTGTTAGGATTACAGGTGTGATTTGGTAATGGTGTGACCCCATTTTATAATCTCAGGATTATCCTATTTCAAACTAGAAATTAAATGTCATGTTTTATGTCCACATATACTGTTTTTTTAATCACATAAAAGCATTACAATTTTACAATGAAAAGAATCCAAGTTAAAAAAAAAACTATAGATGTGCACTTCAAGGGACTAAAGCACACAGATCAATAGTGGAGCATATGCAGAAGCTTGTGTAAGGCTCTGCTTTTGATCTCAATCAGGGAAAGGAGAAAGAGGGGCAGGTGACTGGTCAAGACCTAGCTAACTCTCACTTATACGAGTGCATTCAATTTTCTATTACTAAGGAGAGAAAGAGGTGGCACAAGTAATCCCAACTAATACATGTAGAATGTCATAATTCTGTCCTTAGTAAATGATATCCAAAAATGTGTATTCTGACCTACATACAACTCAGTCTCATCTGAATTGTATGAAATCATGCCAACTGATGACTGAAAGAAGTGTCCCAGACACTGTTGTCAGTCCAAGATGTAACATATGCCACATGATGCACTACGCAATGTACACAAAGGAGAAATCACTACAGGGCAGAAAAGAATGCAAATGTTCAGAGCTTCAGGATCCCACACAATGCATACTACTGAATCTTTCCCCTGAGGAGTATGTACCTGATCAAAACAGCTACAATAATGGTTTTGCATCATCTCTTCTAGCTAAAAAAAAAAAAAAAAAGACCTCAAGAGAGTATTTTTACAAACCAACCACTCTCGCTCCATGACTATATTATTCAGATATGAAGATATAAGAAATTAAGTACATATGAATATGAGCATGTGTATGTTTGTATGTTTATTTATATAGAGTACGGAAACCTTAAGACTGGTTTCCTTGTTTCAAGAGTTTTACAAATGGTACCTATCTGCATCTATTTACCTGCTTGAGTGGAAAGGGGAGGAAGTTGTTACTGGAGAGCAGGAATGGACACACTCCAAGGAGAAGGCAGAGCAAGCGAACATCTCTGTGGTAGCTGAAAAGTTGAGATTTCTTGCCTAAAGAATACCCTCTAAATATTTAATGTAAAATAAGACTTCAAACTAATACCTTGAAATAAAAAACATTATTTAAAGACCATGAGTCAAAAAGGTATTCTACCTAGAAGCCATCTGAACCAATAGCCAAAGCTTTCTGAGCTTAGTTTTCTAATGCTGATCAAGAATGAATTAGAAGTTAACCTATATCTTCCAGGGCTGTCACTGAGCTAATTTAGTGGGTATAAGGTTATAAGGCAGCTGCTCAACATTGCAGCCTAACACCTGACTCCTCATCTATCAGACAGCAGTGTAAGTATTTATCTAACAAGACTGTTTTAAAATTGAACCATGTCTTAAAATACTGCCTTGGCCTGAAGAACCTAGTACAAGGGTTACTACTGGTAACATAAAAGCATGACTAGTCCAAAACCGAGTTACCACTGTACTGTTGGATTATGCCATCTTTGCTATGTGAAAAAAAAAATCTTTGAATAAATTAATCTACTTTAGTAAACAAATATAGGAGAGCTCCCATAACTAACACACTTTATGCTAACTCTTAGAAAATGAAATGCACGAGAAATGCTCTAAATTGACTACTGTTCATGAATGCTGGCAACATATATTTATCAAACACCCACTTGAAATAAACAAATCCAGTCTATAAATTAGAACATAACACAAATGGAATGTCTATTCTTCTTTGTCCCCTAAAGATCTCAAAATAACTTAATAATGCAACACAGAAAATTCAAAATATTTAGTATACTTGAGAATCTGCAGCTCAGAGCAAAACACATCTTCCTCTAAAACTTTGCCACATAGTTACAATGGTTCCAAAGTGCTGTTAAAGTGTAGGATGCCCAAAATATTAACAATTCACACACTATACACCAGGCAGAAACTGCTAAGTTGTGCTATAAAAGAAAAGAATAACCAAAAATAATAGAATATAAACACCAACACAAGTGTTTTCAAATAATATAGTCTTTTGCTTTCCTAAACAGGGAAAGAGAAAATTACTGGCTCTAACAACTGAAGCATCAATACTTAGTATGAATGATAATCCAGGCTTTTCCCTAAGGAGACTAGGGTAATATGAAACAACCACCACTCTGTACTTCCCCATCAATTACTGTTTACTAAGTGAAGATAAATGGTTACTTCAAATGCAAGTCAAACAATCTTGAACATGGCACCATTCCACATGCATTATTTTTAACCTATTTTCAGAAAGCTCAGAGAAATGAATTTTTAAATTCCATTGAATATCACCTATACTATGTAAGAAATCAACTGCCTTTGCTCTTTGCTGGGACAACCAAAGGCAACTTATTAACCTAGCTCCCCTCAATCACATGGTCTCCTTCTTAGCAAAGAAAAATGTATCCTCTGCTCAGTTACATATAACACTACAGAACTACCCTTTCTCAAAGCAAGGCTTTCCTCCAAGGCAGCCACATAACTGCTTTTATAAGGGATTTTCTAAGTCATCTAGCAAAACCACTCTGGAAAAGAACGAGAAATCTTATTGCTGGGGCAGGGTGAGATGGCTCAACCAGGGCTACTTTAGTTCAATCCCTGAATCCCATGGTAGAAGAAGAAAACAGAGAATCAACTCCACAGAATCACACACAGACTCCTGCACTTTCACACACAAACACACATCAATTAAATCTTTTTACAAAAAGAAATCTGTAAAGTGGATATTCAAAACCTAAAGTGGGGGGAGGGGGAGGCAGACTCCAAACCCAACAACAACAACAACAACAACAACAAAAACCTAGTTGCTCAGAAAGAGAAAAGTATTGGAAAATGCTGCTGTGGCCATTACAGGGTGGCATGGCTGCAGTGATATGTGGCCTGTGTGCTCTGAAACGAATTGGAGTTCACCATAACAGACCAAGAATGTCTGTGCAGAAAGTGCTGTTAGTTCATTTTATAGACGCCCATTAGGCAGTTTCAGTTAAACTTTACAACAGACTATCAAATACGCTCCAACTACTGTCATTCTCAGCACTAAGCTTCCTTTCCATTATTAAACACGATTAATAAATTAAAAGGATCTGTGTGGTTTTTTTTCCCTTGGGATATACTAATCTAAAATTACGCGCAATAAGGTGCCAGACACACAAGTGACAAGAGTTCCTGCTACAGGAACATCAGTATACCAAACTGTAAGACTCAAAGAACTCAAAATTGATTGGCACACATTTCTCATGCATCAGGGTTCAAAGGTGTCAAGCTTAATACATTTCAAGAGAAGGTAGAAAGTGTCAACGAATCAGAACACTTTGCTTTAACCAGAATGGCATTTTGTGGTTCTGCAAGGGTTCAGGCATTCCAGCGGTATTTGGAACAGAAGTGTCTGTAAGTGTTGTCAGAGACAAGAAAAAGTCTCACTAACAGTACAAACCGGTGATGCTGCAAAGCAGGCATGGAATAACAGAAAAGAACACTTTTTGGCTAATTTCATGCTCGAGAGAAAAATTAATGCACCAAATTCGAGGGAGGCGGTGTGGTCCAAAGAAGCCACGAGATTACACACACATCCCAATGGCCACTCTCACGAGATTCTGAAAGACACAGATTTGGGTAATTATAGTAAAAAACTCTGTGTGTGTGTGTGTGTGTGTGTGTGTGTATGTGTAAGCACACTAAGACCACACCCTAGGACTGAGCATCTGGACTTTAAACGCGGGGAATTAAAAGTTGCAAGGTCTGGCCCCAGAGGTGAAAGACGCATCGATGGGAGCAAAGACACACAAACCCTCCATGGGCGCAGTGTGTCCCGGCAAAGCCTAGCATGGTCCGAGGAAAGGAGGGGTGAGGGCCCCGGGAGAGCGCCGGCCCGGAAAGCAGGGGCACCGGGGCACGGAGGAGCCTGGGAGTCGGGGCGCAGCGGAGCTCGGGGACAGGAAGGCAGACAAGGAAGCAGGGGAGCCGAGAAGCGCCCGACACGGGCTGCCGGCTCCCGCACGCGCCGCGGCCCGGGCGGAAGAGCGGCCGCCGAGAATGAATGGGCGGAGGCCGGGCCCAGGCAGGGCCGGGAGCGCGCAGGGCGGCCGCGCGGCCCGCCGCGGCACAAGGGGCGTGAGGAGACGACCGGCCGGTCACTCACCCGCCGCGAGCTCGGACACTCGGCCGCGCTTCTCTCAGCCGCCGGCGGCTCGTCACGGCGCTAGGGGGAGCCCCGGGCCCGGAGCGGGCGGCGGCGGCCGGACCGGGAGCCCCTCCGCACCTGCCCCTCTGGCGGAGCCGCGAAGAGCCAGGCGACGGCGGCGACGGCGGCTTGGAGTGGGGAGGGCAAGAGACCCGGATGTACAGGGTAACGGCGAAGGGGGGAGGGGGAGTGCCAGGAAGTGAGGGCGCCGCGGACCTGTCCGGCCGTGCGCATGCGCGGCACGACCGCTGCGCAAGGTAAAGCCTAGTCCGTCCTCTCCGCCCTCTTCTCCCACCCCTCGGGAAAGGGGCGGGGCGCGGCCGGAGACAGGTGGTCCGGCGCGCCCCGCGGAAAGCTGGGGGGCGCGGCCAACCCGCACGAGACCACGCCCTCTCTTAAAGGGGCAGCACCTTCGCAGCGTCCTGGAGGTTGGAAGGATCTTATGGTGGCGGTGAACGAGTACAGATGAACAAGCTCAGAAAGAGACCAAGACTCTGAGCTAAACCCAGGGAGACATCGCATTCCAGCATCCCGCACCTGGAGAGGCCTGGCTCCTGGCAGCAAGCCTTTCCCCTCGGGGCCTGGTACTGAGCCTCTCTCGCGCTTCCAGAGGCAGCTCGGGCGCTAGGCAGACTCCCCAGAGCCCAGGGAGAAGCACCGTTATCGCCTGCGATGCTATCGCAGAGACGCCCTTGGGAGGTGTTAAATGATCAGTCTGGGAACAGAAATGAGACTCCACTTGATAACGTGGCTTACCACACACAATCTTTTAGATAAATCAGACCCTTGTTTTGGGGTCGGCGACTCAAACGTCGAGTGGGCTGCTGATATAGGGCTACGCCACTTAATTACTTCTCTAATCCTACTGTCACTCTTGGAAAATAAATGCTCCCTTTCCTTCTGTACACACACAAAAAGGACTCATTTACTAGCTCATTCGAATCCTGCTGTAAAACCCAGAGCATTAGCACTGAAATATAAATGTTTAGCGCAGTTACCTCTCCCATGACTATATTCAGTTTTCTGAACACGGCATTTTGGAGTTAAGACCCCAACTAAAAATCCCATGAAAGTATGGACTTTCTTTTTCCTCCTTCAGAGGATGGATAAACAAATCTGCATATGATTTTCCGACTCGTAAACGTAGGGATAATTTTAACGGCTAATCACAAGCTTACCCTTTACTCCCCAGCATTGATCATTTGAGAACCACTGGCCTTGATAAATGTAGCCAGTTAACTCAATCTGGTGTCTTCTACCATAGCAAGCCTTTGTCTTGGTCAGCCTGTCTGTCTCTTCAACTTTCATGAAGACAGTATGTTATGCTATACAGTCAGGAGAGCCTGGGGTGGCATACATTAAAGGCGAGAATCTACATCTCAGATCTTTTTCCTTCAGGAGGCTTTGGATTCATCACTATATCAGGTTTTCACCATTTTTTATTAAACTGAATGATAAAACCATCCTCACCATCCAAAAAGGCTCCGTCCATGTACCTGACACACACTGGTATTCCCCTGGCCCGTGAATATAACACCATGTATCTGACTGGTCCCTCACACACCAGTTCAAAACAACCACACAACAACTGCAGACATCACTCCCCTGAACATCCGGTTCTGCTGGAACACCTCCACCCGTAAGGAGCACACCACGGCGACTGTCAGCTTCTCATCTGAGGAACCTCAGATGTCACAGTGCAGTCAGTCTTCTTCCACTGGCTTTAATGCTTTCCGTGGGAACCAAAAGTGGACGTCGGCCTGAGGCGCTTATACTCTGAAAAGAGTTGACTGGTGACTGAGAACAATAGGACAGGCCCTGCGGAGAGCACAGAACGCTCCATCCAGAGCAGCTTCCCCCTCACCGGCCCAGGACCCATTTCTGGACACAGCGTGAAACAGAAGCAAGCAGCCCGCATGGCCCATGTGCAGAAAGCCAGCTTGGGAAGCAAGCCCCCTACGGGAAAGGCTACACTTACTCTTCCACAGTTCTTTCTCCATCCTTCTGCCTAACCGAGATCACATTTCATTCAGCTGAGGCCAAAGGTTTAGAAGCTTTAGGTTACAAAAGCAAGCTGAGGGACACCAAAGAAGACGATCCCGAAAGAGGGCTGGCCGGCCAGAGGCGCCGCAGTCCCCGCAGCCACCTCGGATCTCCGGAATCCTCACACTACTTCCACGGCGCCAAGCAGCGTACTTTGACTCGCGTTTCCTCCTTCGCTTTTCATAGACACCCCATCTGGTACTGTTTTCATGTCTGCTCTGTAAACGAGGACTGCGGGGTTCAGTATGTGACAGTTCCAGGATTCGAACGCAATCTGTCAGCTCCAAGACCTGTCTGCGTCTCCACACATATCTGCTACACTCTGTCCACGTCCTCAGGTTTCAAAGCACAATGGTGATGATAGAGCTGGAGAGATGCTCAGCAGATAAGAACACTTAAACTATTCTTACGTAGGATGTGAGCGTGCGCGTGCGCGTGCGCGCGTGTGTGTGTGTGTGTGTGTGTGTGTGTGTGTGTGCGCGTGTGTGTATCAGTCTTCATCACTCACATCAGGCCAATCACAACTGCCTGTCACTTTCCACTCCTCAGGAATCTGATACTCTGGGGCCTACACAGGCATCAGTATACACATGGTTACATATATGTGCATATACACACACAAAAATGAAAATGCATACATCTTTTTAATATTAAGATAAACTGTTCTGTTCAATCAACATTTTGTACTCTCCCCCTCTATTATATCCCAGGAATCATGGGAGGGTCTGAGGTAGAGAACACATGGTCCCTCTTTGAGGTCTCCGGAGGTTTCTGTGAGAGAGCTTGTCACAGAGGATGTTGTAATGTATGTCCTAAGAAGGAGTTATCTCTGCTTGGAACACCTCTGAAGGTTTTGCCAAAGCCGGGACCTTTAGAGTTGGTCCTGAAGAATTGAGGAAAAGACAAGAGAAGGGACATTGCGAGTGAGCAAGAGAAGTCTGTGAGACATCTGGGATAGGAGAGAAGGACAATAAATAAGAAGCCAAAGCCATGACAAATCTTAACACAGCGGCAGGAAAAGATACTTGTAACCAAGGGAGAAACAGAATCTGATATATTTCCTATCAAGACCACTTGGAACACGATGTCCAAATGGGCCCACTGTGGGAGACAATAGAGGTCAGGAGACCAGCAGAGAGGCTCTGGAGGGGTCCAAGTTGACACCGGTCTGGAGCTGGGGGGTGGCTTAGTTGTACAACACTTGGCTGGCACGTTCAAGGTCCTGTAGATACCGCTCCCAAGTCAAGGAAAGAATAAATGCTAAAATTAAGATATGTGGTCATGTATTTCCCGTGGTTTATGACTGACTGAAACTGGGGTCAAAGAAAACAGGAGCTGTGGGGACAGCAGCCAAAGGGTTCTTAGCTGAGGACAGGACATGGATGGTGTCACCATGAGGCCCCAACTACCTGTACCTGGTGACCAGGCCTCTTCTCCAACCATCACCCATGTAGGCACACACCGCTTTAACTGCTATCTTGAGAGGAGCATAACCATTTCCCAAGCCTTTCTCCTTTCCCCGCAGATGCACTTAGCATTTAACAGCTACAGAGTATTTCATCATCGCACTGCAATGGCTCAGTTCCCTTCTACTGATATGTGTCCGGCTCCAATACGCCAGCTCACCCCAGACCTGCTAACAACGGGCTTTTTTTTTTTTTTTGCAAAGGCGGAGCGAAGCCGGAGAAAGGTAAATGGTTTTGAAAAAGTGAGGCCTCAGGGCCAGCAGACTACAGCACTCCCTGGGAAGGAGAGGTTTCTGCAACTCAATTTATGTGTAGACGCTGCACAACTCTAGGGGGGAGGGAAACTTCCTGATGTCCAATTCCCTACAGAAGCTGCTGTTAATGTCCTCGTCCCTTCAAGTTGCTCTTTCATTCATTCATTCATTCATTCACCCCTCATGCATTCTTGGGAGGCACAGGGGAATAGCAGAGCCAAGGCTACTTCGAGCCTCTGGATTGTGCAGCCCGGTCAGGCTCAATACCTGCTCCAGGACTTAGACAAATTCAACCTCTTGCAGTGTCAGTTTCTCCAACAATGTCCAACAGTCTCCTTTCCCTCCTGACAGCTTCCTGATTCCTGCCACCGCACCCCGCATTTCCAGGCAAGCCCATAGGACAAGGGAGCACGTCCCAGAGTCCGGAGCCCTGGCGTACCAGTGAACTGGGGCCATTCATGCAGTATCTCCAACTGGCCAATGGGGAGAAGAATCTACTGTATAGGAAGACATCTTTCTGTCCCCAGAGAGTTCCTTATTAACTGTTACTTCTACGGCAGCCATGTCAGCTTCGGTTGTTCCGCTTTCTGAGACTGAATTATGACCACATAAATTCCCTCGGTTATAATTGCTGGGTCAAAGACTCTTAAACACATCTATGGTCTCTAAGCTCCATTACCTGGTTTCCTTACAGCCCAGCGGACGTGCACACTCAGGATGTGTGAGCACGAGGAGAGCAGCTCTGCTCGCCTTCCCACCTCTCGGACAGTCAGGGATTGAGCTCGTTGCCCACCCCCCATCCCCACCCCCACCCCCACCCCCCACGGTACTCTTGTGCAGCACTGGCTGACAGCACAGCCAGAGTCACCTCAACGTTCTGGATGCAGCCAGGTCAGATTCAAAACCCGCTCTATATATAATCTCTCTCTTCCTCTTCCCAGGATAAGCAAACAGGGGATCTTCAAGGCCGGAGGCTCCTTCCAACCATCAACTCCACAGCCAGGGCTTCCAAGCAAAGACCCCACAGTCCCCCAGTGGATGAGGAGCCCATGAATATCTGATGAGAACAGACAGTGAGGCCTGGGGTAGGGCTGGAAGCTCATGTCACACTGGAAGGAGACATCAGAACGGTTCAAAAGAACCACAGACAAAGCCACCCTATCCAACCCAAGACCTTCCTGCTAGTTCACCATACATTAACCAGCCCCCCGAAGCCCATGAAGGCCTCCTGACCAAGCTCCCCTTAAGTTAAAAGGTCTATATACGAGTTCCAGTCACATTTCCAAACGGAACACCTTTTTCACAGACGAGGTGCTAAAGGCTCTTTTTCCAGCCCTCTTTAGTGAACTACATCAAGGAAAAAGGACCCCACTGTCCTGCGTCAGCGGTGACATCTCAGAACAGCACACCTATTTTCTCTTCTCATGGCTGTGTCTCAGCCCTCGGTTGCAAAGATTCTTGCCAGATTCCTTCTCTAAAGATGACCACCTACTTTCCTTCGTTCACCTTCAGAGCACACAGCTTTCATAGACTGTCATTTTTAATGCTTCTTAGCTTTAAAAGAGGAAGAAAAGAAGAGGAGGAAGAGGAGGAACAGGAAGAGGAAGTGGGCTCTGTCACACTAGCGCTACCATGAGCACTGCCCTCCCTGCCACAATGCCCAACTGCTAGAAGACTCCCCACACATATAAGGCATGACTGGACGGAGGGCCGGGCCGTGACTGAGATGCGGTGGACCGCTCTACCATTTTTTTTTCTCACTTTGAGTAATATGTTGACCGAAGCAAAGATTTGAGAATACATATGAGCAAAAAGAAAAATATATAAATACTCATGATCCAACCGCCCCACAACATATGTATACCCTTCCAAATGTTATTATGTATCTATATAAAGATAGTATATTTTTGTAAGAATGGCTCAGATCTGATTACTAATCTGTGTGTTGTACCGCACAGCACATCTTAGCCACCGCTCCTCAATGAGCGTACTACAGTTACGCCACTGTTAGAGGCGATATAATAGTTCACCATATAGACACAGCATGAAATAAGTAACCCGTTGAGTGCAAGGTGAGGTAACAGAGCGCTTTCTTCAATATCAAGGAAAGCGAAAGGCCTTATCACGGCACCCGCCTCCCGACGGGCTCCTCCCTCCCTTCCCATGTTTGTATTGCTTCCGTGCTGTATCCCCACACAGCTGTTCTCCCGACCTGTGTGTGTGTGTGTGTGTGTGTGTGTGTGTGTGTGTGTGACAGGACCACGGCCACCTGATCCTGCTGCTGTACACAGAATGCCCGACACCATTTCGCACTCAGGCCTTCCAGCACCGTCCTGAGGATTCTACTTCTGCTCAGCTTTAGATGAAGAAACTTGGAAACCAAGAGATCCCCCATCTGCAGGAAGGTCCGCCTTCCTCACTCTCTCCTTTGCTTCCAGCTAGAATTAGCCAAATCTCTCAGTTCTAACCTAACCTTCACCCTAATAATAATCACCATGCTACTGTGATGACTGGGCCAAATAACAAGAATGAACCAGAGTGTCAATATTCAAGTCGTCTTTCGACCTACTCGAAAAGAACAGCAGTTACACACAGTCAAAACCCAAGCGAGCTTAAATGTCTGCGACTCCTTCCCCAGAGGAGGACCTATCCGTGCTGCAGGCGCTGCAGGTGGGTGGCACTAGCTCACGGGCTGGGGGCTCCTGTTAAAAACAAAGGAAACTCTACAAGCTGAGCAGCACGGGCTCTCCTCTGCTCCCCGACCGAGGATGCACTGTGACGAGCCATCTCAGGCTCTGGCTGCCGTGAGATGGTCCTTGCCACCCTGGACTGTGTCTTCAACCCTTCCTTCTTGGCCAGGTATTTTGTCAAAGGCAAAAAGTAACTAAAACGGATGGTTTCTGACGTTCCCACGTGCGTGTTCAGACTTGGAAGGTTGCCGACACAGGCTCTGAGTCAGTCAGGCCTCGGCCAGCCCTGAATGGTTTTGCTCACCTGAAAAAGAAAGGGACGTGTAGACACTTGCGCCAGAGACACAGCACCGTGCCTGGCAGACGGAAGAACTCGGTCAATAATGGCCTTTCCTTCCCGTTTCATTATTCGTGGGCATACTATTTTCACTCAGGTGGTGCCGGTAGAAAGTGCTCATTGCAGGATTATTTACAGAAATAAAAATAAACTTTGGAGGGAAGTGGCACCATAGAGTTCTAAGAGAAACTTTAGGATGAACGACAACTATCTTAACTCCCCGGTCTTGGGCAAAGGCATTTCTTTTCCTTGAAACTGTTTGCTCACCTCTGAGTAAAGGGTTTGTCCCCCGTGACTCACGCATTCTCTGTACATGACGCTCCAAATGCACTACAGTGCGCTGACAGCAAAGATCCCATACGGTTGCTAAGTACACAGTAACATGAGAAGATACTTTGGGATTCTTCTTCAGACGTACTGGTTTTCTCCACAGGTTGATACCGCCTGAGAAAGCACACGGCATCTTCCGACTCTCTCCGGGAACCTACACTGCCGGGTTTGTTCTGGTTTGCCCCGTAAAACAATGCCCAGCACAGAGTAGGAGTTCGTTTGCTGATTTAAAATTTCTGAGTATCGGGGCTGGAGCGACAGTTCAGTGGTGAAGAGTGGCTCACTGCTCTTGCAGAGGACCCCCGGTTAAGTTCTTGTCGTTGTCGTCCACATAGAGGATTTTAACTGTCCATAACTTCAGTTCCAAGGGATCCCCTGCCTCCTTCTGACTTCTACAGCACATATGTAGTACATGTGAGGCAAACCACTCACACACATAAAATAGCTTTTTTTTTTTAAATTTTTCAATTTTTAAAAAAGCTTTATGGTATCGGGAGGTGGGAAAGTAGCTTCCTTACCGAAGGGCTTGCCTAGCACTTATGAAGCCTTGGTTTCAGTCCCCAGAGCACATAAACTGGGCATGGTGATAATGCTAATCTAACCCAAGCCCTTAGGAGGCAGAGACAGGAAGAGTATCAGACGTCCCAGGTCACCCTAGCTATTATAGACTAAGTCCAAGGCCAACCTGAATGACCTGAGACGTTAACTCACAACAAAAACAAAACGCATGATTATTAAGTGAAAAGAATAAAGTCCAAAATCACGTATATCATAGGATGCTATTTGTATACTCACTACCCATCCTGATCTGCGGGGGAAATGGTGGTAGGAAGGACCAGAGGAGTTAGAATTCTGTGATAACAGGGTGGGAGGAGGGATGAATCCTTTCATGTCTTGAAAGGCCTATTGTCCAAAGGATAGCGACTGGAACGGGAGGGCTGTAAACAGGACAAACACAGACGCGCCCAAAGGATACGGAAAGAGCGGGAAGAACCCGGCATTGATGAGAGCCAGCCGCACCAAGAAGACCCGTGGCTGGCGATCTATCAACGGACGCAGGATCACAGGGGAAGAAAGAAAAGTAGGCAACATGACACCACTGAAGAAAAGCCAACTTACCTGAAAGTTTTAATTACGAGTTAATATCTATTAAAGCATTCCCAGATGCACACCGCCCCTCCCCCACCCCACCGCCCATTAATTGCCTCTGTCCATCGAAGCTTCGGTGACCCTATGCACAAACACGTACTTGGGGCTGGCTGTCACATGCTACTGTTCCGAGTCCTTAGGTGCCTTGGGACCTACTGTTGTAGTTGCGATTGATTAGAGTCCCACAGTGAGAAGCTCTCTGATGAGTTACAGATATTTCTTTAAACACGTAGCCGACACATTCCAGCGGGGGCCACACCCTGCTAGTGGGACACCCAGAGTCGCATGAAGTCCCCTTCCCTTCCAGGAATGAAAGATAACACTGTCTTACTCCAGTACAGGGCCTTGCCACTGACAAATGATAAAGATAAAACGCCCTGTCGACTTAAAAAAAGTGGGGATGGTTCCCTCCATCTCAAGAATTCAGGGGAGGAAGGAGATGTCCCCAGAAGGCCTTGTCCTAAGATTCCTTAAGTCACAGCCATGCCATCTGTCAGCTGAACCTTGATGCTCCCTCTGGTGCCCCCTGGCACTTAGGCCCACGTGCTCCCTTTAGCACCTCCGGCCCCCACCTGCCTGCCTGGGCTCTTTGCCACGTCCGGCAATTCCCCGAGTTGAGCAAACCAGGTCAGATCCCTTACTGTCCACGCTCTCAAAGCCTGGCCGCTTGTTCACAGCCTTTTCCTACTGTGATGGTGTGGCGGGTTTCTAGAACACTGGGAGCTTCCTGTCGGCGCAGGCCATCCCATCTGGCTAACCTGGTACTCCTGAGCTAGCACCGACTCTGGTGCAATCTCTGACAAAAAGCACGTACCTGGCGCACAGCTCCAGCCGGCCAGTCGGGGGGCATAGGTGGCCAACAGTGCCGACTTACCCAGTCTGGGGGGCTAATGTCACTCCAGCCCTACCACTGAGAGCTCACGTAAGTGACATGGAGGAAGCTGACTAGCACTCAAGTAGCCTAAGGGATTAAAGTCATTTGCTATTGACACTGGTATGTGAAATTCATAACTTTAAACAGCATAACAGGATAACTCATACACGAGCTAAAAGTGTGAATGAGCTTAGCTTCTCACAGTTAACTTTTTCAAGTTAGAGATACTGCATAAGGAGGGGGGGAGATATCAATATGGTCTATGTCACAAAGAGGCTCACTGGTTTAGCCAGGTCCCTGTCTGAAACTCTGGTACAGGTGTCACGTTAGAGCGCAGACACCAAGAGACTGCATCCCCTTCTCAGCTGCAAAGGAGGAGAACAAAACCTTTAACCTAAGCCCTAGGCTCGCCTTGACCCATGAATTCAAAGAAAAGGCTGTTGTATCCATTTCTGTGCTTAACATTTCCATGTAACAGGTCACCGGTTTTGTGTGCGCCCAATGTCTTAGTTTCCTTTCCTGTTGCTGTGATAAAATGCACTGACAAAACAAACTTGGAGAGGGGGGTTAAGAGGTTTTATTTCAGCTCATAGTTCCAGGTTACCCTTAAGCAGGGAAGTCAAAGCGGCAGGAACTTGAGAGATGGTCACATTACATCCACAGGGAAGAGCAGAGCGGTAAGTCAATGCAGGTAAGTCAATGCATGCAGGCCTGTGCTAAGCTTGGCCTTTTCCACTCTAACACAATTCAGGATCTTCTGCCTAGGGAGTGGCGGACCCTGCCTAGGGAATGGCACTGCTCACAGTGGGCGGGCCTTCCCTCCTTAGGTAATGAAGTCAAGATAATCATCAATACGCATGCCCACAAGCCACCCTGACCTAAAACAATCTAGACAACACTCCACTGAGACTCTTTAACCAGGTGATTTTAGAATGTATCAAGTTGACAAAACTAACCCCGGCAGCCTACTGGCATTCCAATGAACTACCTAATCTTTGAAGGCAAGAACTTTGAAAAAATCATCTTTAATATTTTACATTTTAGAAATCTGAGGACCCAGGGTGATAAGAAACTTGGCTACTTTGTTATAAGGAGTGCAAATCCAAATCACCCTCCCCACCAGACCTGGCATCTTGGTCATGGAGCTCACCGAGGTTCATGTCTTCACTGCCAGAGAACAACTGAGCTCATGATCAAAGCTCAGTTTGACTCCCCGAGGCACGAACAAGAGTCCTATTTTGTTTTTGTTTTCGTTTTTTAATGATTACTAATAAAGCAACTCGTAACCCTTGATTTGGTATGTGGTATGATTTTTAAGGACAAATGGGGGAGGGACCATGAAATCATTTTTTATCTATGCCTTCATCACACAAATGCCTTCCAACAATGAAATACAAAATAATAATAATAATAATAATAATAAGTTCAGAGATGTGTTTGTCGTTTGGTGGAAACCACAAGGAGAAACGCCCACTGGATGGCCTTTTCCACGGTGGTGGGGAACGCTGCTGTCCCTGATGTTGTCCGGAGCTAGCTGCAGAGCTCCTGTCAGTGCTCCTGTCAGTGCTCCTATCAGTGCTCCTGTCAGTGCTCCTGTCAGTGCTCCTGTCAGCGCCATCTCCTGCTGCCCTGCTTTGCCCGTTCTCCCACCCACCCACCCCAGCACCTTCCCTAGCGCTGTCCCTAGCGCTCACCCACGGCTCCGCAGACCGTCAAGGCTTCGGTCAGAACTCTATGCACGCCGGATACGCATGGATCCGTTTCCCCTTTCTGGTAACCCGCAGACCTGTTTGTGCCTCCCCATGCCTCTGGGAGGCATCAAGCACACTAGTGACAGGATGAGGTTTCCAGAGCACCAAGACATGCAGCACTGAGGAAAGTGCTGCGAAAACACAAGACGGGTTTTTATTAATTGATTTAATCTGGTTTCTTGAGACATACACAGTGGTTTCCACGAACGAATCAACCAGACTAAGATTAATAGCCTGGTTTACTGTGCTCTTTTCTCTCCTCCCAAGCCACAAGTCAAAATAAACTCACCCTCAATGCACAACTTCGCAAAATATGGTCTTGAATATCGACTCCTCAATCCAATGTGGTTATTAAAAGGATGGCTGTATCCACCAGGATGTGGACAGGTTATGCTGCAGTAACCACAACAGAAACCTCGATCTCAGACTCGAGATGACCGCAGTGGTCTCTGGGGGGGTGGGGGGTGTGGGGGTGGGGAATGAGATGAGCACAGCAGCCCCCTCTGTGGCCTTTACCTGCCAATCAGTCAACTCCTCAGACATCGGTCAGAAGATAGCGCCCCTCCCTTCCTCTCCAGCCTCGCACAGACAACACAGGAAGGACTAGTGGGAACATCTGTGAAAATTCAGCAGACGGCCTGGCCGAGAGATGTCAGGCAGTGAATGACTGTTACCACTGTCACCGTGACAGTCCCGACTCCATAGAGAATGATCCCCAGGTCATAATCATGGTATAGCCATCCCACAGCCCTGCTGAACCTGTCCGTAACTGCTCTCAGCTGAAGCGCTGACAACGGCTGACTCTGGCTGAGGAGACGGCTCAGTGAGGGACTTGCTTGCCGGACAAGGATGAGTACCCAAGTGCGAGCCTCAGCACCAACCTTAAAAAGAACTCTGGGGGGCTGGAGAGATGGCTCAGTGGGTAAGAGCACCGACTGCTCTTCCAAAGGTCATGAGTTCAAATCCCAGCACCCACATGGTGGCTCACAATCATCTGTAAAGAGATCTGACGCCCTCTTCTGGTGTCTGAAGATATCTATGGTATACTTACATATAATAAATAAATAAATTAAAAAAACAGCAAAAAAAAAAAAAAAGAAAGAAAGAAAGAAAGAAAGAAAGAAAGAAAGAAAGAAAGAAAGAAAAAAGAACTCTGGCGTGGTGTGTGTGCACTGGTAATCTCAGCAACAGAGAGACAGAGGCAGATCTCTATGGCCCGACCTGGTAGCCCAGCTTCATTGGTAAGTTCTAAGCCAGAGAGACTCTGCCTTAAGATCAAGGAGGACAACATTTGAAGATTGACCCAAGGTCAATCTGCACAGGTACACACACACAGATACACACACACACACACACACACACACACACACACGGACACATACACACAGACAGAGACAGAGACAGAAGAGAGACAGAGAATGCTTACTCCCACAGTGTGTACATTAAACCTGCTACTACATTGTCATCTTTGAATTTAAAAAGCTCTGTGGGTACAGGTAATGTATATGCTGATCCATCTATATGGGAACAGCTCTAAGTCTGGTTGAGATTTAAATATCCATGTGTCGTCGATAAATCTTGTTGACTACAAAGTCTTCAGGACTTATCCCGCGATTCTGTTGTGGCATGGATAAAATTTTATATTGCAATTTGGTTATAATCCAAACTAACTTTAGAAAGACAGATGACTTTGACCCACTCAAACAAAGAACAAAGAATTTTTGTTAACTGATCTATGCACCTTGTACTTTCCATACTATGTTAATAAAAAACTTTATATCAAAAAAAAAAAAAAAAAAAAAAAGCTCTGTGGGTGATTCTACCCTGCAGACAAGTCTGGAAAGCAAGGTCATGGAGGCAGCAAGATTTCTCTGCACATACAGATACACACGTACACATACAACTTGGCCATCAACCCCAGTCTCTAGGAGCTGCAGTTATAACAAAGTAAAGCCAGGTTTTGGTGTGGGGGGTAGGGGTGGGGTCAACCTGAACATGTCTCAACGACCTTGCTGAAGGATCAAATGTCTACCTGACATTCATCCCTAACCTTAACCACAGACATCTCGCGCCCTGTTTTACTTCACACCTCTTCTAGGTCCCTCAGAACCATCGCGCCACGTTAAGGGTCATCAGACGTGTAAAACTACTCGGATGAGAAGGGATGGGAGTGAATCCAGGGAGAGGAGGCCCACCAACAGCTCTTTATTAGGAACGGAGTCTGCACTTCCAATTCCTCTTTGTCCGTGACCCAGAACAGTAAGCAGAGAATCTCATAAGGGAAACACAGATAGGTAAAGCACCATTCAGTAATAATCCGGAAGTGGCGAAACAGACTCAAGAACTCAAAAGAAGGACGGGACCTAAGTTACTGTTGGGGTTTTTGTCAGCTTAGCACCAACTCCAGCATACCTGACAAGAAGGAAACTCAGCTGAGAAATTGCCTCATTCAGACCGGCCAACGCCAGAGTTTCTCAACCTGTGCAACGTGACCCCTCTGGGAGGCTAGTGAGCTTTTCACAGGGGTCGCACAGTTATCAGCTATTTACATTACGATTCATAACGGTAGCAAAATTACAGTTACGAAGTAGCAACAAAAACAATTTTATGGTTGGGGTCCAGCACAATCTGAGGAACTATATTAAAGGGTCGCAGCATTAGGAAGGCCGAGACCCGCTGGCCTGTGGGTATGTCTATGAAGTATTCTAATTGATAGTCAACGTAAGAAGGCCCAGTCCACAGGAGCCACATCACCCACGGGCAGGGAAAGTAAGCCAGTAAACAAGATTCTTCGGTCAGTTCCTACATGTCCTGCCGCCTTGGCTTTCCTTGCTTACAGACGACAACCAGTAAGCCAGCCAAACAAACCCTTTTCTCCCCCAACTCTTGCTTTTGGTTTCATCACTAGAGACATCAAACTAGGACATTTACCAAAACCTCATCTGTCAGGGAGTCACCACCTACCCTTTGGATCTCCACTTTCGTTTCATTTCTGTTGAGATAAATGTGTTTCCCGGGGTGCAAGAGAGATAAGGGGCCTCTGAAGAAGCAGGTGCCCTTTCACCCGGCCACGGTGTTCAGGGCATGCATGCTCTGCGCGCAGAGCACGCTTGTATCCTGCACCAGCACAAAGCGATTTCAGCCAATCAGCTTCCTGCGCAGGGGGGACTGCTGTCTCCCGCAGTATCTGGAGCAAACCAGAAGGCCCGGCTTGTTTGCCTTAGCCTTGGCAGTTTAATTTAGGACTCCCACTAGCTTTATGTAAACTCTTTGCCAACATGAAAAGACATTCTGCATTGTTGGAGGCGCAGTTAACTCGGGGGCCCAAGGGGAGGAGACATTGTATAGATTACATAATGGCTGCTCTATTGCTTAAGAAAACAAATGGCAGCCTCGGGCAGAAAAGTTAAAAAGAAGAGAAAACCCATTTTGGTAAAAAGCATCTGAGGCTCTATCTTCTGAATCACTGTGAGTCCACCATGGCTCCGCTTTTCTTGGGGGCTCACTCAATTATCTGTTCCTTCCCGGAACCTGGGACATGAGGTTTCCTCCCATGCACAGTTGCCTTAAAAAGAAAAAAAAAAAAGAAAAAAAAAAGGCAGGATTCTCCTAATAAAAGCTGGAAATGAAAAGTGCTAACTATGCCCAAGGCCCTGCTTACTGTGAAGAATCATTAGGAGCCCCCTTTTAGGGCCTCTATTAAGAGTCTATTTTCTCTACAAACTATCCCAAAGGGAAATAGAGTGGAATCCACAGGCCAGACACATCTGGCTGCCTTGCTAGTGCTGGAAGGCCAGCAGTACCCCCTACGTTCCCGACGCTGCTTTCCCTCATCTATAAATCGGAAATAGCTGCCCATTGGGAAGAGAGATGATGCGAGTCACCACGAAAACATGCAAAATGGTAAGCTTTCAAAGATCAAAGCAAACCACCAATGTGGACTTGTTAGGAGACTCTGCCCTGAGACGAGGCGGAGTGTCCCTGGTCCATCTTTTGTCTCCATACTCACACAGAAACCACGTGGAGACGGTCACCGCCTCTTGGTCACAACTCTGCCACGCATTCCCCCAGCAGGAGCCACACGCTCCTGTCTTCGAGTCCAAAGGTAGGTCCTGAGTAGTCTGAGACAGCGCTGTCTGTCCCTCTCCTCTGCCACTGTGGTTGGTCTGAGAAGTGGGTACAAGTCCTGGGAGGACCCAGCCAGAGAGAAGGGTAGAAATTCTGCTCAAGGACTCAGCAGAGTGATGGTCCCTCTTTCTCCTAAGCTGCTGAAAAGGACAGTAACCTGAGAATGAAGCCAGGAGACAGATGTGCAGAGCTCAAAGCATCGCCATGGAGAAAGGCAGGGCCCTGATCCAGGAGTGCCTGCAGCCCATTCCACACCCTGCTCCTGTCAATCATTGTCATCACCCGGTCCGAACTGGGAGCTCTGTCAGTGGCAGCTCAGCGCACCCCACCTGAGGAGCCATCCGGAATGACTCACTAAAAGGATGGGCGGAAATGCCCATTGATCTAACTCTGATTCAGGCTCTCTCAGAGGAGGACACAAACAGGTCTCGGTCACCCTGGAGATGGGCTTAACAGCTTTTCGGTACAGAGGCCCTCAAACAAGTATTTTTTTTCCCCCAGTAAATAAATGGAAAAAAAAGAATCAAACTACCTGGAGTTTCAGAAGCATTTAAGGCCCCAGGCTCTCCTGGGGCATTAAAAGAAGCCCCAGGTATAGAGAAACACTAAGGCCTGGGATCAAGCTATGAGTGCCGTCAAGGCCCCAGCTCCCTGTTCTGCACAGTGGGGTAATTATACCCGTCTCCCTAGTATTGAGGAAGCCATGTCAAGGAACAGGCGAGGCCATACCCACAGAATGTGATTTCCCTTCCTTTCTGCAGTTGACCTTGTTGTTGTCCGTGGCTCTACTCTGAGATTCAGAAACCAGCGGCATCATATGTGCCTAAGGGTGGGCTTCACAGCTGCAGGAAAGTGGGAAGAGGGAAGGCTTACCTCAAGCCTCCCATCCCACCACATTCCTGTTAGGAGCGGCAGCCCACGAGAGTATGTGTGCACACTAAACAAGGTCTCTCCCAGCTTTCCGGATGGACTGTCTGCCTACCAATCAGGAGTCCCGGGCTGGTTAGTGTGGTTGTCAACACCACAGCCCCGCGTTCCTAGAGGGTTGGCTAACAAGCAGAAAGGATGCGGAACTCTAAAGAAATGAGGGCTTCCCTCATTCACTGACACACACACCCTCTCCCACCAAGCACCAATGAAACCATTCCTGAGTATTTGATCAAATACCTGAATGAGTGGATAATACGGAAAACAATGAGATCAAGATACTAGGATTAGATCCTGAAGAAACCCTGATGGACATGGTGCAGGCTGCCAGGCAGACGGCAGACAAGCCAAAGACCTAGAAACCAAAAGGGGGGTCTGTGAGCCTAGCGGAAGACAGAACTCTGACCCCCCTGACTCCAACACACCCCCCCCCCGCCTCAGCAATTCTCTGAGACACAGTCTCTTTCTCTGACAAAAACAAATTATCAGAAGTAAATAAGACCCTGGTATGGTGGTATACACCTGGAATCCCGGCACTCAAGAGGCTAAGGCTGGAGGACTTCAGAGAATCCAAAGGCTATACAACCAAACCATCTCAAAATAAACAAGCATATAGACACCTAAATTTCCAAAGGCAGTGTAACTTAGGAAAAAGACTGAAAGGCATAAAGGCAGAACAAGATAGTAAGTACAATTAGTCCTTGATAGTAAAGCTAATAAGACTTTCAGAATATGTGTGTGGTGTGTGTGTGTGTGTGTGTGTGTGTGTGTGTGTGTTCATGCACACCTGTGGAGGTCAGAAAACAAGTTGCAGAACTTGGTTCTCTCCTTCTATATGTACGTCTGAGGGATCGAACTCAGATCGTCAGGCTTGGCACCAAGCGCCTTTATCCACTAAGCCACCCGGCTGCTCAGCAAAAAAAAAAAAAAAAAGATTTTTTTTTTCCTAATAAAAACTAAAGTGAAGCAAGAACAAAGTGTCTATCCAGCACCTAGGACACAGAGCAGGGACCCAGCTGCTGCTCCTGCCCTATCAGTGTCCTCCACACACCTAGAAACAGTGATCACGTGCCTGTCTCGTGTCTCCTGCTAAATATTTCAGTTCATTTAATGGTTAGGCTTCAAAGCAGTACCCCTCTTCTCTACAAAGCTCCATCTGTTAAACCCACGGCGAGCGCTGTACACCCGGCCCTCGTTCCCGCTCTCCTCTGTTCGTTCCGCTGTTCATTCACTCATCCAGTAAACACTAAGTACAAACCCGCCTCACTGGGCTTCCCCAGCTCTGGCCTATCCACCCTTCAAAACCAGTGCCCAGACTGCCTCAGGGAAGGAGCCCCTAGCCTTAGTCTCTGTCCCTGTGACCCAGGAGGCATTCAGAGACTGGCCTACCTTCTCCAGTGGGTGGAGTGGGGGTGGGGGATTGTCCTAGACTGGCGAATCAAATTACAGAGTACACTTAGCAACAGGGACTGTTTGGGGCATGTGCACATTAGCCGGGAGGGACTGTAAGATCGATTCTGTGACTTCCAGCTGGATTATTAGGAAGGTGACCTTTCTAAACCCGTTAGAACCACTAACTGCTAAATGACCCCCAATCTGGAAAAGAAATGGGTCTCATCCAGAGATGAAAAACTGTCCAGACTTGACAAGACTCTAGGCTTCCGTTTCTTTCTGCCTTAAATCCCATCTTTTCAAGTAAAGAAACAATCAGATCTGCTTTCCACAGAAGGCAGCTCAGACTGCAGGTTGTTTGGAGAGAGAAAGAATCCCAACCCGAGAGGCCTGAGTTCCCGAGGGCACGGGAAGCGGGAGGACCCCACATCGCCTTTCTAGGCTCACAGTCATGGAGGTGGCCAGCCTACATGCTGTGCAGAGCCAGCAAGATTACAATCCAGTTAGCAACCCAAGCCTGAGAGGGGCGTCAGGGAAGGCTCTCCCAGGCTAACAGTATTTAAACCCGCTCTCCCTCTCCACTCAGGCAAGGAAGACAGAATGATCGTCGGAGGGAGTCAGGTATCACGGCTGATTCCCACCCATCTATCTTCCAGTCAACTGAAACCCCGAGTCCCAGCTTGCCTAGGAGGCAGTGGTCTGCCAAGGGCTTCATGGAACCCATGAGCCCCCCAGAACTGAAAACCGCTTAGCCAAATGAAGCATCCCTGGGAACCTGTGACAGAGGCTGTGACACTCCTAACGTCATCTCCACGGAGAGCTGGAGATGCTGTGCCCATCTCCCGACTATACGCTGGCTGCCACCTCCGTCTCCTCGCCTACTTGGGTTACTGTTCACCAAACCACAGACAGTGTCATAAAGGCCTTTGAAGATGTACAACCCACTTAGGGCACTTAGTTCCAAACTGTAACCAGGGAGCGGCAAGAGGAGAAACCTCTGGTTCTATAAACCAGCTCTTGAGTTAGACATGTGGCCAGCCGCAGCAGCAACAGCAGCAACAATGAAAGCCCCTCTGGGAACATCGATTCCGCTAAGAAAGGCCATAAATGTTCTTTGTCAGTGAACAGAAGCCAGTGTCTTTGGGGCCTTTGATGATCCATCCCCGGACAGGCGGTGGGCGGATCAAATCCGTCTAAAAAAAGGATGACCCAGCAGGACAAATTCTCACCTTTGTGGCTTGCTAAGCCACATGGGGGATTCATTTGTTCCAGAAACAGAGTTCTGACTTTCCAAAGCAAACAGACTTCAAGTGGAGACAATTAATTATGACAGAATACCTCCAAGTAAGCCCAGTGGGTAGAGGGCGCCAGGGAAAAGCGGCGGGTGGCGGGGAAGCTTGAGATACGTTCTGAGCCCCTCGGATGGCTAAGCAGTGCCTGTTTATAAAACCCCTCTAAATAATGCCACCAAACCCCATCTACTGCGTGCCAGGACTTGGCAAGTCTCAGTCTCTCCCCCCTCCCTCTTTTCTTCCTCCTCCTCCTCCTCCTCCTCCTCCTCCTCCTCGTTCTCCCCCTCTCTCTCTCTCTCTCTCTCTCTCTCACACACATACACACACACACACACACACACACACACACACACACGTCTTGGAAATGGGATTCACAGATATTTATCACCTATTTACAGATCCCTTGAGAATCCAGGCAGAGTCAGGCACTGAGGAAGCCTACAGTGGTATATGTATTGGCTAGACCAGATGCCTAGCATTTAGTCCTGGATTCCCATTGGAGACTTGCTAACTCCCCTCTAAAATTGGGAAGGGCTCTTGTGTGCAAGGTTCCCTCCCACACAGTTTTGTCTTGTCCTCTGTGGAGCCCAGGCTGGCCTTTCACTCTCACCCTGCCTACCTCTCCAAGGGTCTGGAATATTAGCATGTCCCTCTGTGCCCAGTCCCCGGTCTTGGAGGCACAATTGTTTCATCATCTAACAGCAATATGTGAGCCAACATGGTAGTGTAAAGACTTGTCAGACACAGGAGGATCACTGGTTCTGGACTGTTCTGAGATGCACAACAATTTATAAATTAGCCTGGGATATAAAACAAGACTGTCTATAAATAATAATAATTTTAAAACTTCAAATGCACATCAAAGGACATGGAGTCTGGTGTCACCTACCCACACAGATTTCCAGCTATGCTCTAAGCAGAGTCAAGCAAGTATCCGTATTATGTATGGCAACAAATATGGAAAAATATCCATGTTCCTCTCTTTTCCATATATATATGAATGCCTACTTCTGTGAATCTTGCTTTTCTTGCAACTCAAAACTAAATCCTGACTACCTCAGAAGTTGTTGGTTAGCAAAGCCGTCAAAGAATCCAGGCTCCAGCGTCTCCTTTTGATGGCCTTCTGAAACTAGACTGTAAGACCTCATGTCTGAAGACACCACACGCCTTGGTTGCAAGACAGAGAGAAATCAAGCTGGAACTGAGAGCACGCTTCCTTCCTACTCTGTAGCTTGGGTGATGATGAAAGGAACTGTGTAGGTTACCAGTAAAGAAGGGTATCCAGGCATTGCCTCCCCCTCCCCCCGCAGCCTTTTAATCCCAGCACTTGGGAGGCAGAGGCAGAGGCAGGTGGATTTGTGAGTTCGAGACCAGCCTGGTCTCCAGAGTGAGTTCCAGGATAGCCAGGCTATACAGAGAAACCCTGTCTTGAAACAACCCCTACCCTCAAAAAAAGAAGGGTATCAGCGGCCTTGCTCTGCTGTGAACCCTACAAACTACAACATTATCCTGCCAGGCAAGATATGCAATGGCGGCATAACTGTCCTAGGGCACCCAACTGTTCTATGACTAGATTCGAGGCCCCACCACACAAGATAGAGCTCATACCTGATACTGTAAATCCCATCCAAAACCCATAGCTGGGGAGGTCATAAACCCTAGGAGGATGAGGACTTAGTCCTAGTGTTTAGCTACAGGCATATGGTGTCCGATGGTGAGGACTACGCCATGCCTCTGCCAGCGTTCGCACACTGCTGCTTTCCTGTTATGTTTTTAAGTGCAGGGGAAGAGAGAAGGGCAGAGCTCTGCTCCTGTCCCATTGTCTCTTCTTGCCCCTATGAATCACCAGTGACGTTACTACTTCCTGGAAATTCCGCTCCTAGGTGCACAGCCCAGAACCGGAGCTTAAAATAGCACGAACGAATGAACGTGCCGAAGCCAGCTCATGTTGTTTCAGGAGACCTGACCCCTGTTCTCAGCTTCCCAACTCCAAGTTTAGAGACTCTGTATTGCTAGCCTGAAACTGGCCATTGTGGGAATATTTACACCCCACAGAAAGCAGCAAACACGGGGCTAGTGGATGGCTCAGCGGTAAAGAACGCTGGCTGTTCTGGAGGGCCTGGGTTTGATTTGCCAGCACCCCTGTGCTTGGCTAACAACCATTAGTAACCCCAGTTCCAGAGGATTTGACACCCTCTTCTGGCCCCCCACCCCGGGTGCTACATGGTGTACAGACAGACATGTAGGCAAAACACCCATACACATAAAAAGTAACATTTAAAAACAAAAATAAATCTTACAGAGAAATCACCAAATGTTGCAAATCAGCTCTTCTTCCCTTTCCCCAGGGAGACTGCCGTAAACATTTATCAGCACATCACTATATGCTACAGTGCAAACGGAGACTCTGCCACCCCTCCCGGCATGCTTTGCCCATGATGCTCGCCTGCTCCCAAATTCTCAGATCTCAAAGCCTACAGGAAATCTCAAAAGACATTGAATTGTCATGTTTCCTAGTGTGGTTTCTCCTTTAGTCCCACCGTGCGGCGAAAAGTCCCGCCCTCTGTGTCTCTCTGCTATTCTTTCATATTTAGATCCCTGTGCCACTTGGTGATTATTCTTAATTCTTGCTGGGGTCAAATCCCAGCTCTGTCCTTACCAGTACAAGTGTACAACCGTGAATAACAGGATTTAACTGTATTCGCTGTTTATTTTTTTTTCATCTATAAAATAGAGACGATAACTGTTTACAACACAGAGGTCAAGGGGTCGCTCCAACGGACACATGGACAGCACTGGCCCAGGCGACGCTGCAGAAGAGCGGGTGAGGAGGTGTCGCACTTGAAAGTCAGAGTACCAGAAAGTCTACTATGTGACGCTTAGAAAGGACTGCTGAATAAGACCCGAACAACAATATCAATAGCATGTTAACCTGGAAGGGGGGAATATCTCATGACGACCCAACACCCAGACAGAGAACTACCAGGCACTGATGTCTGCTGGGAGGGAGAATTAGCCCCTCCCAGGTTTGAGCCCCGGATCGGTTATCCAAAACAATCCGTCAGCCCTGAAACCATATACATAGGAAAAATAAAAATGGACTCAGCAGGTTGTTATCTATGTATTTGTCTATATGTTTGAAACAGAAATGAACAAAAAGAGGCTATCAAGTTGAGAATAGGGAGAATATCCGAAGGGCTGATGGGAGGAAATGATGTCATTATATTTTAATTAGAAATGTAAAATAAACAAATAAAAATACAGATGGCCATAACGATGCCCCCTCACAATTTGTTCTGACGATTAAGTGAGTTGAGCCAAGAACTCGGAACAGTGTCTGGCACACACTTAATGTGGGTTAATACGGTACGACAGTTCGCCTGTTCTCCCTAGCGACTCACTCCTTAAACCCTTCCGTGAGATTTTAAATAGAATGACTCTCGTTTCCTTTCGTTTCGGCTAGTTTACCAATCTTTTCCCCCTCGCTTTACTTTTCTATGTCACTAGTCCTCAGTCATTTTAAACATAGTATTTCTTGGTTTTATTGAATGGTTAAATTTACCAGCATCTTGGAACGGCTTGTCCTGAGTAGTCTATAGTGTCTAACTGTGACTTCTGCAGAGGTAGTGTTTTCCTTTTTATGCGAATCCTGTCGGGAATGCACTGACGAAATATCCTGTAGGGGCTGAGTTTGTGTTGGTGGTACGGGTAAACTTGGTTCACGTCAGGTTGAAGGGCATCATGTTATAATGTCATGACATTATATTACTATATAAATAGAGATTCGATATGGGTGTGTGTGTGTGTGTGTGTGTGTGTGTGTGTGTGTAGTGTGTGTAGTACAGTACAAAGTTTTTATTTCTTATGGGTAACACTCATTCAACTCATGATAAACTTCTAGATAGTGAAGTTTTCTAGCCCCACCGTCATAAAGAAATAAACATTTCCTTTGAGGCTCCTGGATTCTCCATGCTACCTCCTCTCAGGCTAAACTTCTAGACTCACTGTAGAATTGAAACCCCAGTCACTGGAATCTACGACTACAAAAGTCACAGCTTTTGCTCACCCATAACCACTGGCTCCCATGTCTCTCTGAATTTCTGGTTGGTTCTAGAATGTTCTGTCACAGACTCCCCAAGACCCAATGCTCTTACTTCCACCAACTCCACATTTGTCCTGGGAGGTATCTGTGCAAATCAGCTTGGTGTATCTTCTCAGCAAAAACTTCCAGGTCACTGAACCCGATATAATCACTCATTCATGTTTCAGTCCCACTGGCATTGCAATTCTAGCTTCCTGTCCACTGAGCTTAGGAAATAATAGCACTTTCCACACAAGCCTTGTGACCGGAGCTCAGTCCCTAGAACCCACATAAAGGAGAACGGAGAGAGCAGGCTCCGAATGCTGTTCGCATGATGCTGTCCCCTTCCCACTCGATAATAAATAAATGTTAAGATTTCTATAAAATGCATCTCACTCCGGGTTTAGCATCTAACATCAGAATGTAATATAAAAACTGAAAACTCCAAAGTGGTTCGAAAAATCCCATATGGCCTCCCACCAAGGCCTGGCGGACACATAACATCGTCTTTCTTTCAGCACTGGACCGAATGTCTTAAGCTGAGCACCATATGGAAGAGATGGTTTGGATGTAGGGGGCATGCTGTGTGATAATTACAATTTATAAATATAGGAGACACTTGATGGCGTGAGATGCTCAAAATGTAAAAGGCACCAAGAACAACGACTAACAGAAAGAATATCTGATCCAGGCCTCCTCTCCATACTCTCCAAGACAGAGGCCCGCCTGGGGAAATGACATGACCGCCTATGCTGCTTAAGGTAGTTTTGCCTTCAGTGTGTTTTGTTGACGAACTATGTTCACATCTGTACAAGCTGAAAACACAGACATGATAACGTGCTGATTAATCAGGCAATTCTAGGGCGCTTCCTAGCGGGATGGGAGTCCTGATTTGGGGCAGTTAACTTGGGTAGGATCTTAACCATTTATCCAGCTTTTGTAAAGAATAAGATTTGTGTTTAACTGTCCACATAACTCCATTACAAAAAAAAAAACACAACCATTAAAGCACGCTGGAGCAGAGGCTGCCGTGGCCATCGTGCTGAGGACTCCACACAGCACCGAAGCCTCACCACAAAGCTGGCCAGCCACGTGGGGATGTGGTGACGAAACCAAGGAAAGGAAGACAGAAAAAGTTCGCGCCCCGCCAGCCAGGGGGCACTTGAGCTCAAGGAGAATGGTTTTCCCTGCCCTCAGAGGGTGCCAAAAGCTAAGCTGGTTAACAGAGCACAGGCTGGCAAGCCAGACGTGAATACCGACTGCCTTCAATGACAGAATGACTGGGGCCAGATCCTTCCTTCCCATGAATTTGAGCATTGTAGGGCTATAGCGAGAGCTGACTTGAGTAATGTCTACACACGGTCCATGTCTCAGAAATCTTTGCTGCTACTGTGACCTATGACAGGAAGCGTCCAAAAAAAAAAAAAAAAAATCGCCTCGTCTCCAATTTCAGTTATTTAAATAATCTGATTCAATAGCTTACAGATCCTCCACGTTCATAGGCTGAAGGAGAGGATGCATTATGTGTTGTCACTTCCGTGGGGGTGGGGACGCTTCTATTGAAGTGAAAGTCACATCTGGGCCACTGCCGCCCACTCCGTTGTTGCTTCGGAGTGAGAGTGAGCAGGCAGGGTCTAGAGCCAGGTGGCTAGGGTCCCATGCCAGCTCTGCTACGTACCAATGCGGTAGCCTTGAAGGGATGACTCAGCTCCTGGGCTTCGGTATCTTCTCCTGTAAGAAGAGGGACACAGTGAGTAAGCAAGCTACATACAGCAGCCTGCTGAAAGCCGCGAGGAAATCCCGGCCTTGACTATTACTTCTTCCTTTCAGATACTAGGAACGGGATCTGAGAAGAAGACCTGCAAGTGTCACCTACGCAGACCGTGCCAAAGCACCCCAACTTTTGACATTGGTACCTTGGGGTTGTCGTCTACAAAGACCATGCTCAAGAACTATGCAGAGTGCTGGGCATAGTGGCACACACCTTTGGTCCCACTACTTGGGAGACAGAGGCAGGAGGCTTTCTTATGATTTCAGAGCCAACCTGGTTTCCATAATGAGTTCCAGGAGAGCCATAATTTGGGGCTCTGTTTTTTGGTTGGTTGGTTTTTATGCCCTGTCTCGGGGAAAAAAAAAAAAAAACTAAACAAGGAGAAGAGACAAACAAGCTTATGCAATCAAGTTACAAAAACAAACATCACACAGATTTCTCATGTTTGGACTGGAGCGAGTGGGCAATGGTTAAGGGTGTTTACTGTGCTCGCAGAAGACTAGGGTTCAATTCCTATCACCTACATCAGGCAATTTACAAGCAACTGTCACTCAAGTTCTAAGGAATCTGACACCCTCTTTTTGGTCTCAACAGGGACCTCCACATATGTGATAATCAGAAACTCATGCAGGTACAGTCCTTTAATCTCAGGGTTCAAAAGGCAGAGAGGCAAGCGGGTCTCTGTGAGTTCAAGGACAGCCAGTTCTACACAGTGAGTTCCTGACGGTCAAGAACTAGAGTGAGACCCTGTCTCAGCAAAAAAAAAAAAAAAAAAAAAAAAAAAAAAGTAAATGAAATAAGACTTATAAAAATGTCACACCTTACGTTTACAATATTGTATTGGGCAACATTCAAGATGGCCCTTACAGCATGAGTTCACGGGTTACAGGTTAGACACCCAGCAGCAATGTTTCTCAAATACTTCTCTCACTTAGTGCTGAAAATAACAGTAGCCATCACAAGAGGAGGAGGAGGAAGAGGAGGTGGGAGAGGAAGGAGATGGGGAGGGATGGGGATGGGGAAGGAGGAGCTGACTCTGAGTTGTAATTTGCTGACAGTTGCACAGGAAGTGCAAAGCCCCAACCATCTATAACCAAGGATCATTCAGGCTGGACTCCACAGTCTCAGAAGTAGAGGGTAGGGTGGGGCCATGCTGTCCTCTAAGATTCCAAGTTCTAAGATAGAGGGTCCTGGAATTCTGGGTGGTGACAGAAGCCCTGGTCCCAGAAAAAAAAAAGAGAAAAAAAACAGTGTTCAGCTCAATTTGACTCTGAACTGGTCTCAGCCATTCTGTCCCTGAACCATTTCCTGTTTGGGGTTTCTGTTCTGCAGAGAAGAAAGCACGCATGCACAGTGCCCTCAGAGTGTGCTCTCACTCTTGGAAACCTCTCTCAGAGCACAGGCTTATGATCAAAGAGAGTTTTCAGAAAGCCAGGGGCCAACAGCGTCCCCCTTAACACACATGGCCAGCACCCAGCTTGCAATGGAGGCAGAGGTGGTGTCTAGACACAAGCACTGCCAGGCGGAGTGGAACGGAGTGAGCGCCCTTGTCGTCGTCTATGATCAGATCGTCAGCTGCCTGGGAGTTTTCACTGAGCATTTCATTGAGTTCTGAAAATACCGGAAGCCACTTAACCCACTCCATTTTATTCACAAAAGGTGTGGGGCCAGCCTCGTTTGTCTCCGCTGCTGCTGCCACCACCGCTGCCGCCACCCCGCGTGCTCTACCAGCTCTGCCTCTGTGCACAGGGCGAGTGCCTTCCCCTCGTTCTTGCTGAATGCTTTAACATTCTCTTTGAAACTCATCACAAATGCTTAAAGAAAGAGAAGGCTGTCTAAGCCATGCTCACAGCCATATCTTCAAATGCGTATGCACACATGTATATATGCCCTATCACACACATACAGACACCATATACAAGTATAACCCACAGTACACATTGTACAAACAGATACATATAAACCTACACACACAGCACACATACAAACACAACATATACATAACATTACATGCCATACACATGTACAAGTTCATGTGTGCATAACATACCACATACATGAGCAAATGAAACACACACTACACATCTATAAACTGCATATGTACGTACATGGCACACACCACACATACAATGTATACACATCACATATATTCCACTTAAACATATACAACATACCTATCACACAGTGTGAAAGCACACATGCACACACATGCGTATCATGTGTATACATACCACATACATCCATCACATATACAACTCGTATACCACATACATGGATATCACACAGCAGATACACACTATGAATACACCACACATGCATACATATACATGTCATAGATACATAAATCATACATACCATCATGCCATACACCCATGTCATAGGTACATATATCATACATATATATATATATATATATATATACCATAAGCAAATTATACATGTGTATACATACTACACACATAGACACACAACTGCCACTTCTCCCATCCCTCTTGTTCTGATTCTTTGACAAGAGTTTTTAGAACAGAACACAGGGACAAGTTCTTTACTTAGGAAACTTTTTAAGGCCTTGCACAAAGTCCTAGAGATGAGAAAAAGCATGAGAACTCTCGTGAACGTCTTGGCTTGCTTTGCTTTTAAAAACACTAAGGAAGCTAACCACTGTATGACTTGGATGTAGACCCTGGACACAGCGCCTGTGGCAGCAGGAAGGTGGCATCTGAAGACAGGTGACTATCTCTCACTCCCACGTTTCTTGCAAAGAGAAACTGGCGTATACCGCAGACTCACCACAGTTTCCAGGGCCACTTAACTTGGGCCAAGTCTCCTGCCCTCTTTGAGATCCTTTGCTACAGTGGGGACACAGATGGCGGAACTGTGGCCTCAGAGACCACACATTGAGCCTTCCAGCCACCCAGGCCTCACACATCAACAGCAAGTGCAGTTAAAATGGCCAGAGGGTACAAGAACAGGCGTGGGCGGGCAAGGGTGTTCCATTAACTCAGCCAGATAAAAGCGATGAGGACCCAGCAGAGCTTCCCTAAAGGGATTCACTCTAGCCACGATGACAGCTACAAGTCCCAGCTGTGCAGAGGCAGGAGAGTATCCAAGCAGAGACAACAGCCCACCTACGTCACAGTTGTCACCAGGCCAAGCAGAGGAGAGACGACGAGACTAGATGTTAGAGGGGGCCGCTTACCAGGGAAGCCCACCCAGCCCACACCTGGAACGGTCCGCCCTGGATCTCACTGGCCATCCAGCTTGGCTTACTTGGTAAGCTACAGGCCTGAGACAGGGAAAGACTCCATCTCAATAAACAATGGGGGTGGGGTGTGGGGTGCCGTCAAGATGGTTGAACAGGATGCTTGCCACCAAACCTGATGATTTGAGTTTGGTCTCCAGGACTCACAAGGTAGAAGGAGAGAGAGACTCATACCGGCTGACCTCTGACCTCTGACCTCTGACTTCCATGCTCCTGTCTCCACCCTTGTGTCACAGCATGTGCATGTTCCCAATAAATAAATATTTTCCAAAATCAAAATGCGGGCACAAGGGGTAAAGGCATTTGCCACGCAAGCCTTAAGAATGCACATGAGGTAGGAGACCAGACTCAACAGAGCTGTTCTATGATTTCCATACTTGCACTGGAGCGCAGGCTGGTTCTCTCTCTGTCTGTCTGTCTGTCTGTCTGTCTGTCTGTCTGTCTCTCGCATAAGAAAGAGCACCAATGAGAAGGTTCTGTGAGTTAAAATGCTTGCCGCCAAGCCTGACGAACCTGAGTTCCATCCACAGTGGACAGAGGGAACCGACACGCCTACATATTATTCTCCGACCCCTACACGTGTGCAACTCCGCCATACACAGACGCAGCCCCTCTTAGTAGGCCAGTCACCTACACGATGTCTCTGATCAACACAGCAGAGGGAGAGTCAGACTATAAATTAACCCGGGAAATTCTGGAGCTGAGACATTTCAGGAAACTTTTTTTTTTTTTTTTTTTTTTTTGCCAGCCTGCTTCATTCCATAATTATCCTGACGCTCCCCACACCCTGCTCAATGGGAAACAGACAAAGGGAGAGAAAAAAAAAACCAAAGCAGGTGTCTGCCCTGCTCCACACGTCACCGCCAACTCAGCCGCCGAGCCTCATAACAGTTGCTTACTGCTGCGAGGTTCAGGGTGGTATTCTCTTCTGTGAGTGAAATACCTTCGCTAGCTGGTCCAGAGTTTCGACTCGGCTGCTGCTGGGTGCCAACCCTGGGCAGGTATGTAAACAGGATCCCAGAGGAGGAAGCCCCAGCACCAGATGGCCCTGCAGCTCCCCAGGTGATCCGCAGGAGCAGCTGGGCCTGAGAAACACCACACGCAGGCTAACTCATTAGCCCAGGGAAGCCCCTGGGAAATCTTATCTGCAAGTGAAGAACTCTTTGTAATTAAATAAAATAGCAGATGTAAGAGTACCCAGCAGTGCCTGTTACCCAGAAGACAATAAATGTTAATTAAACAGGCAAATATAATTCAAATAATTACTCCTTCCCCTCTGAGAATTCATCTTTGGACTTTATTGGCTTGTTTATCACTTGAGATTTTTTTCGGTGACCATAATTCATTCTATTCCTGATAATAAAATTATAAGCTCACGCCCATAACCCTGTTCCATTCCAAGAGCCCTGTAAAAAGGGTCGCTGCGAAAACCAGCAAACCTTGGTCCCTTCTTTCGGCTGGTAAGACTTTTCTCAAGAACAGGGCTAATAAATAGTAACTACTCAATAAACATTCACTACTTAGAGTGAAGTCTTCGGCTTTATCTTCACTTGGAATTCACCATCGCTTTTTTTCTAAATGAGGCTGAAACACACGCCATGGGATGAAGAGGATGTAGTAATAAAGTAGCAGGAGCACACAACACAATAAAAGCCCTTTAAGAGGCTAAAAGACACAAAAAAAGAGCAACTCATGAAAATCGGTTCTGTTCGAAATCTGGGGGGGAAGAAAATCTCAAAGTCAGGGATGTATAGGCTCGGGGTCCATTAGGCTCGGGGTCCATTAGGCTCGGGGTCCATTCTCGGGGTGTGCACTTACCACAGAGCGGTTCTCTGAGTTACCTGGAAACATCGTCACAATTAACTACAAACCTCCTCTCCTTCAAACCTCTCCTTGTGGTCTCTGGGAGCCTGAATGGCTTTTAGCCTTAGGGTTTGAGAAGACTAGAAAATCTGTCTTAAAAACAACAACAAAACAAAACAACAAATAAAAACCAGAAGCAATTTCTGAGTCTGAAGGAGGCTTCACTATGAACGGAACATCTCCATGTCTGGCTGCCCCGCAGGGCTGAATTACTCCCACCCTATGTGCCACGCAGAGGGGACCTTCCCACGGTCGTCTGAGCTCTGCATCACTTCCTCCTGCCCCGTGCCACCTTTCCCCCAAACTAGTCAGTCACTCCAAGTCTTAAATTAACAAGACTCAAAAGCCCCACCCAAACATTAGAGGTCGCATACATGATGTCGTGATCTCTCCGTAAGAACGCAGTGGTTGACAGTCAGTCCCTAGGATGAGGTGAGGTCTTGGCTACAAGGGTCTCCGTGCCCAGGGAAGGAGCCACATGGGTTACAGCGCCACACAGTGACTGCGGCTCAAATGAGAACACCCCATAGATAGGATCACAGCGGCAGCCGGAACGCTTGTCCTCAAAGACAGTGAAGGGAACAGCTGTAGACAGTGGTGACTCCTAAAGGTTGTCTCAGCCCTTTGTCACACACACACACGTCACCCCTAATCTTACTGCCATTTTCTATTAGCCCCTAGTAGCCATCCTGACACTTTGAATTAGCTCAAAAGCACCCTGAGGGCGGACCTCTTGTACAAGCAGTCACAGAAGTACTAATCTCAATGTTGATAATATCAGTGTGTTCTACGGCTAGGCATGCGGATTATCTGAATATCAGACGTCTAGCTCACGTTCCATTTTCTATTCTGGCCAGCTTAAGCACTAAATTGCTAGTGTGGGCTGCCTGGGGAGAAGATCACACAAGGGATTCAAATTTGTCTTGGCCGCTTGGAAGTTCTGGATGGAAGAGCTGCAATCAGAGGCCTGGGGGAGGCAGGGGAGGGCTCAGTCAGAAGAGGGCTTGCCAGGGACGCGCGAGAATCTGAGTTCCATCCCAAGTGCATCCACATAGCAAACTGAGCACAGCGATGTGCGCCTATGATAGCCGTGCTGGGGGGAGGGGAGGGAGGAGGACCTCTGAGGACTGCTGGTCAGGCAGGCCAAGTTCAACGAAAGACTCTGTCTCAAACAATAAGGAGGAGAGAGAGCGCTACTGAGGAAGACACTTCATATCAATTTCTATTCTTGTGCACATATGCCCACATATGAACACACATGAACACACACACACACACACACACACACACACACAATTTGATATCCTCTGGCTCTGTAATCTTGTCCACTGAAGCCATTTAAACAAGAGCCTCATTTGTAAGGCTAAAGAGAAAAAAAAAAGTAGCCCCAGCATGCATCTCTCAGAGGGTGCCAAGACACTAGGCAGACCTTGTTCAAAGACAAAATACAGCAACAGCGCCCCTCAATGCTGTTTCCCCTTCCTTCCCAGCACGTAGAGAATGCAAGCTTGCATTCGTACTTTTCCCGAGTCAGGCATGGTGCCACACGGCCGGTCGGACACCTCTCATGTAGGAGGCAGAGGCGGAGGCAGACAGAGCTCGGTGAGTCGGAGGTCAACTTGCTCGACATAAACAAGATCCAGGCCAGCTAGGACTACACTGTGAGTATTTCAAAATAAAGTAAAATATGTACATTTTCCCATAGTTTCAAGATATATATATATCATATAAAATTGTTTCTAAGGAGGCCTCAGCACAATGACCAATCTGCCTTTAACCCTAGAAGATCAGCGGTCCTAAGAGGGGGACAACAACTAGACAATAGAACCCCAGAACCGTCACAATCAAACTCTAATCCTGTGAGATGGATTACAGTGGGGACGAGGGCAAACAGCCCTTGCCAATGAACGAACAGCAATGCTATTTCTGAAGGAGTGGTGAACCACCTATCAAATATCTTCTCGGTATAAAGACGGGACGCCTTTAGAGCTAAAGCACTGCTAACCTCCCAGAGAGAGAGACCTGCTCTAGATAGCTAAGGATATGCCTTCTGGACGGGTGAACACCCAGGGTGTGGTCATGTGCTGCACTGGGCCTAGTATAGGTGGTGAACCCATTCCTTCCTGTACCCCAGAGCTCTTAGGAGGGTGGCATCAACAGGCGCCCTGTGTGTAGTGAACCTCGAGACCAAGACCAAGTTGTTACAGACTTGGCGACCGAAGTCCCGGTCAGGCTGACAGGTCACTTCCACAGTGGGTGGCAACTGGATTCCACAGCCTGCTCAGGCCTTTCGGCATCTCTAAACACACTCCCATTCACAGACCTGGCTCTCTGATCTGGCTCTCGGATCCCGCGGTCTGTGGTACCCAGCAGAACTTCACACCACGATGGAGACTGTCGTCAGCTGCCCTGCCTGTGTGGTTACGGCCACTGAGATCCTGCCCAGTCGAAGAACAGAAATTTAAATTCTATCCCATGATCCTCATGGTGTGTGCACAGGAACATCCGATCAGTGTGCATGTGGAGGAGCTCCAGGGTCAGGCACACCTAGGTCCAGCCCTGGATTACATCTATCCTGACAACACTCACTGTCTCAAACAAACTTGTTTCTTCATCTGTCATTTTTCTAAGTGCCCTGAACAATATTCAGAAACCGGATGGTCTGTAGACGAGGGTCTTAAAAACAGGACTTTTCGACATGTCGCTGAACAAAATTCATAAAAAAACAAAAAGAGCAAGATGTCATACTACAAAGAACCATCATTCAACAAGCATCAACTGGATCAAAATTCCAAATACCTGCCAGGCACTGGTGGCACACGCCTTTAATCCCAGCACTTGGGAGACAGAGGCAGGCAGATTTCTGAGTTCGAGGCCAGCCTGGTCTACAGAGTGAGTTCCAGGACAGCCAGGGCTATACAGAGAAATCCATGTCTCAGAAAAAAAAAAATTTCCAAATTCCAAATCCCTGTCCATTTTTAAGGAGTCTCTGTGGGCAGGACTGACTTCTGGATCTTGCCACACCTTGTTTGTTTGTTTGTTTGTTTGTTTATCTCCGGCCTTGATCTTGTTGCCACTGAGTTTCACCAGAAGACACCTAGTCATCGCCACTGTGTACATAATAAACATGGCTAAATGTGACTATGCCTGAACGCACCAACATGTGAAATACCTGTTACCCTATACCTGTTAAATACGGGTAATTTGTGCAGACCAGGCATATACACCTTCATGAAGCCATAAACATATCCTCCTACTGAATAAAACTGAGCGGGACTCCAGATGGGACAGGGGGCAGTGGTATCCGGAAGTGTGCTCATCCCTGGGCCAGAGGGCATGGGACTGGGAAGGGGTAGTGCTTGTTGAAATGGCCCACATGTCTGCAAGTAGATGCTACCCTGACCCGGCTCTGTGCCAGGTGGACCTCAGGAGCAGCTGCATGCTGGGGATCTCTTAGGCCGGTACTGAATACTGGTGCCTGGGTAGAAAAACAGATGGTGGGTCTCAGGAGAAAACAGCCGCTGGCCCTGATGACCTAGGGAGCATTTTTGAAACACTGCTCCACAGATCTGGGAATCAGGGACTCCTGGGAAGATGGTGCCACACGGCCGGAGCCTCGCCCTCTGGAAACCATTCTGCTCAGCAACCAAGCTGGTGACCAGTTGCAATGAAGAGAAGCGCGATTTAGCAGTCCTGAGTCAAGGGTGACTCTCTCTCCCATTGACTTCAGGGACAACAGTCAGATGGCTGCCTTAGGGCACAGAAGTCTCCCTCCCTCTCTCCCTCCCTTCCTCCCTCCCTCCCACCTCCTCAGGTCTCAGAAACCTGTGCTTGCTGAGCTAGGAGGGGAAGTGCTTCTTTCCACGGAGCCCTAAGCATCCAAGGTAGGTCCATACCCCGCCACTGCGGAAATCAGTAACTTAGTGTCGTGGGGCTCCCCTTGCTTCTGTGAGAAGGAAGCCTGCTCCCGGGCAGTAGGGCTCCCATAATACATGAATGGACAGGCAGGGCCGGGGGCAGGAACCAGCTCAGGATACTCTCACCTCTACCCCAGGCTGCCGCCCACTGCCCTCTCTCTCCCTGTACCTGTTTATTCCCCTCTTACAGCCCGTCAGTATAAAAAAACTCATTATACAGTCTAGGAGGCTAATGTGTTACAACCCGTCCATACTCAGACTGTCCTCAAGCACCACCTGTGGGAGTTCTGACACTGATACAGAACCCCACAAGCCAGGGTAACCACTTAGTAGCTGGGTTACATAGAAAAAAAGCTTCTTAATCTCTCTGGGCTCAGTGTCCCCTGCCATGAAATGGGGATAGTAATATCTACCACGAAGGATTTGATCATGATGACTAAGTGATGCCATTCAAAGGGACAGGGCTTAGAGCGCAGCCGCGGAAACAAGTACTAACAGCCGGTAAATACAACAAGACCCCTTCTCCTCAACCCTGAAGGACAACTAAAACCCCAGATGGCATGGAATGCTATATACACCCGTTTCTTCTTCTACATACAGACCCAGGACAAAAGTCTAATCTAGAAATCAGGCTCAGCTAAGGACTGGGAATGATAAACCAATAATAGATCCTAACGATGTAGTGTAATAAAAGTCATGTGAAAGCGATCTCCCCATCTTCCGGTGTGCCGCGGCGTCCACGGGGCAGGTAGCACACACAGGTTGCCTGGAGACACCGGATGCAGGGATGACGTGCATCCTGGGCAGGGCACAGGGGGGATGCTGAGAACGTTCATCACGCGACTCGGAACGCCTCGTCACCTAACACTTACAAGTTGTTCACTCCTCACGCGCTACTTTCATATACGGTAACGGAGACAGTGCCTCTCCTCCGCGGCTCACCAAGCGAATCGGTCCTCCTTGACTGGTTTTTCCCCCCTCTGGAGTCCCGCCACACAAAGGCCTGTTTTCTCTCATGTCTTATCCTTCTCACCGCCCCCCCCCCCAGCTCCCTACCCAGGGCGAGTTGACCCTTGCTACTTTCCTAGCGTTTCTCTTGGGTGCCCAGTCCCTCCACTGGCACTGATGACCAACCATATGGCCAGAGGCACCTCATATCCACCCCCACCACCCCCCACCCAGGGCCCAGAACTAATGAGAAGTAACCCTTTCCATTCTCCACTCAAGACTTTCATAATTAATGTCAAATATTTGTTCACTGTCCAAAGCCCATAAAACTGAACTGGGCAGGACATGGGGTTGGGGGACCCACAAAATAAAACACATGCAAATAAAGCGTGACTGGCCAAGGTGGCCCAGGCATCGTGGGGGAGGGGAAGATGGTAAACAAGGCGAATACCCATTGAGAGCCTGAGGAAGCGGCCCACTACCACAGTGACCACCTCCTGACCTGCTCCAGGACGCCCCCCCCCAAACCCACCAGACCTACAGAGGGTCCACTCTGCAAAGGCCCCATGGAAGTCCTGGAGGGTTCGCCGTGTGGCGCAGGGAAGGGAAAAAAGCGTTTTCTTCCCAGCCACGTGGTGCTTTCTAACTACCAGGAAGCGCTCGCCTCAGCTGCTCACCCACACTGGCCGGCTTCCAGACCAGCTGGGAAGGAAACACTGCCTGCCTGCCTGCGGGGCCCTCCCCGCTTACCCACAAGCCCTCACACTTCCCGGCATCCAGCAGGGAGGGAAAGACCACAGGCTGGGGCAGCACTTTGGTTTCCCCCTGTCTTTTCTTCTCTCTTCCTCCTCCTCTTCCTCCTCCTCCTCCCCCTCCTCCCTTTCCCTCCCTCTCTCTCAGCTGTCATGCATCAGGTAGTACACACAGCATGGACACGTAGACAAGAGAACGGAAGTCCATCACAGGGACAAGTGTCAACCCTCCTGGACGGCATTCCGGGGCACGGATGAGGGAAGTGGCAGGAAGAAATGTGGAGGCCTCAGGAAAGGTGAAGAAAGAGAAGAAAGAAAGAGAGAGAGAAAGGGTGGTGGATCTGTGTAGAATTAACTCCAAGGACAGACCATGGAATCAGTCACACCTCCCTCCCTCCCTCCCTCCCTCCCTCCCTCCCTCCCTTCAGCTACTCATCGTCAAGTACAAATCACCAATGTAACAGGAACCTCAGTAGCCAGGAAAGAGGCCCCCGCCCCGCGAGGCCCTGCCATGCTTTGCCACGCACGGCTGCTGTCTTGTCTTGTCTTGTCTTGTCTGACATCTCCACGCCCCTCTGAAAACGCGCCCAACGTTTCCTATGGGACACCCTAACTCTCCCTCCACGTGTGCTCCAGGGGTGGCATGTGACCTAAGAAAGAGAAGACGGTCAAAGCATGGAACCTTCCAGAACCCACAGATGGCTGCCTGAAGAACAGACCTAAGACTCTAGCTGGCCAGGAAGTTTGACTGACGCTGCTGGGAGGGAGCTGTGCCTTTTGTCCCACTGGGAGACTCGGTTCGTGTCCAAGTCCCTATAGCCTCTTGCCACCTGGAAGAGACCGACTGGGAGACAAGAGATGAACCTCAGCAAATGGACCACCGGGGCGGCCCCGCCCAATCGGGTCATTGCGTGGCACATAATTCTCTTGAATGTCAGTGACTTAGGCTGGCTGACGTTCAGAGGGAGTCCTTTCCAGTCCAGATTCCGTGTCCAGTGGGTGACAGGCTGCTGCTGCCACCCGTCCCCCACTTCCTGTCCTGGCCCCTCGTCAGGTCTGACTCGTGGCTTGCCAGGAAGGTGGGGCCCTGAACATCCGTCTTTCATTGTGGACCCTACTCTCGTCTTTGCCTCTGTGTTCCTTCTGTCACCTGTCCCACGATGTAAATCCCGCAGTGGCTCTTACAGACTGTGTGTGGCTCAAGGTCCTGGAAAGCCATCATGGAGTCCTCTGGCTCAGCCCCGTAGCTCAGCCCCACAAACCAAACATTCTCCGAGCTCTGTGGGAGGTCCTTCTACCTCCAGGCATGTCATGCGTCACCTGGGAGGAACTGGGGTTTTTCAAGACTCTCATTTCCGACACGAGCCATTTGAGGACAAAGGTGACCCACTCAGGCTCTACATGTCTCTTCCTGGGTTAAAGCCCTAGGTTCTTCCACAGCTGAAGTCCACTTTATAAGGGACTTCTAAACCCTCTCTCTCTCTCTCCCAGTGCCTCAGGGTCTCCAGAGCTTTCCAACACCGAGTTCACTCAAAGGTTCTTGGGTCAATAGAGAGGCTACTATACAGTACTTGGTAGGGTGGGCCCTGCCCCTCTCCTGGGCAGCACAATACAGCTGGTGGGGAGGAGGGGAGGAGAGTGCAGGAGAGCAGTCCCTGCCCCTTGGTGGCTGCTGCCTTGGGCACCTTGGTTGGTATAGCCCTGGGGAAACTGTCCTGGCGATGCAGGCACAGGAGAGCTGGCCCGCTGAGCAGCTGAGCGACCTCCGAAGGCCCAGATCCCGGCTTTGAGTTGGTCCTCCCCAACATCTACCCCATCTATGATCAGCTAGGGGGCACGCCTGCCCTGCAGGTCCAAAGCTTCAGGATCTCCATGAATCAGGGCAACAACAGGATATCTGAGAGGAATGAACGTACGTGAGGATCCGGTACTAAGAGTGTGGCAGAGGCCAGAAGCCACCAACCAGACGGGCGACTCAGTGCAGCGTGCATCTGCAAGCACAGATGTGTGACACATACGACACAGGACGAGACATTTTTCATTCTATTTTATTTGCAGGGGAGGGTTGTTAGGGTGGAGACAGATACAGAGGGAGGAGACACGAGTGGGGTTGGGTGTATGATGTGAAATTCACAGAGTCTATAAAAAGTTCAAAAGAAAGAGCCTATGAGTAAAACTTCTCTTGACACTCAACAACGCTGACACCGCTCCGTTCCAGGTGTTAATTCCAAAGACCCTCAGCACACGGCACAGGTGTCCCTGGGTTTCACGCACCCAAGTCTGGCTCCAAATTCTGTCACTGCTAAGGACGACCTTGTACCTCTGACCCTCGCACCTCCATGTCTAAGTGTGGTGTTACCAGGTACGCACCACCACATCAGTTTACCCAGGTGAGAGAGATGGGACCCAGCACCTTATGCATGCTAGACAAGCCACATCCTCAGCCCCAAACTTTCCCACTTACAGAAGACAGAGCTGAAATGCCAAGCAGTGACGTCACCATAGACGTCACATCCAAAGGCAGAGAGACCCCAGTCTGCCTTTCCTTCTAAGGTCTGGAAATGACCATATCTCCATTTCTATGTATTTAAACTCAGATACAAACACTTATTTAGAACCGTAAGACACATAGAGGTTCCCCACATGTCTTCTCTCTGGATGGCATCTCGTGGGGGTCTGAAACGCGCGGCGCCTGTTTACTGGAGATGACGGTAAAGCTGCAAGCCTTGGGCCTCATGTGGTTTCACACTCTGCCTTATGGGCAAACGGCCCATCCTGGGCAGCTGTGGGGGTGTTTTGTAAAACTGTCTAGCATCTCCCAGACCCTGGGAGTTGCCACCCTCTGGGTCACTATGTCCTCTTACCGTCTCACCAGTCAACCAAAGAGCCTCTGGCAAGGTCATGGAGACTCTAGACACAGCAAAGAGTCTGAATATCCACAGTGCCTTTACTCACCACACACGCACAGCAGCCGGGAAGAGACTGGGGACTACCCTGCACTCCGCAGGGTAGCGACTGTCCACGCGTGGAGGGAGCCCTCAACACACGCTTAATTAAAAAGAAGCCAAATAGCCGGGCATGATGGGTCACACTAGTAATCCCGACACTCAGGAGACAAAGGCGGGAAGATTACAATCAGAACCACCCTCAGCTAATAGTAAGTTTCACGGCCAGCCTAGACTGCCCGAGGCTCTACGTCAAAATAAAGCCCACCCCATTATCATTTAATGTATATGAAATGCACAGTGGTGGACGGACAGAAAGCTCCAGTGCTAGTTGCCTGGTTACCTCGGGCTAAGGGAGAAGGTGGGAGAGGAACCGAGCGAGCATGGGCCTAAATCGCAGTGGGTTGAGGGGGGTTTCTGAAATAGTATGTAATGGGTCTGTCACATCATTCATGAGCCAACGAAACATGTCAGAACGGGCGGGCTCTACTATGCAGGATACACCTTCCTAAAGCTGCTGCAGGCAATGATTGCAGATTATTATCTGACGTAACTGAAATCCAAGGGTCAACTGACCACAGTCTCTAGAGGCCGGGGTCCTGGGAATAACCACCCCCCCTTGCCTTTTCTAGCAGAAATACAGCTCCTGGAGACATAGCACCCTTCTCCCATTCCCCCTGACCTTTTGGCTATATCTGCACATGTTCTATGACCCTGGCTCCAGGGTATCTTCTTCTTAGGACTCATGATTTCTGAGGTCCACAGGATAGTAGGATCGGCTTCCCACATAAAGGTCCCTCACCCAGTCACATCTGCGAAATCCCCGTGGCCCTGGAAGTAACCAAATTCTCTGGTTTTGAGGATGAAGACAAGGACAACCAGGGGCCACTCTTCAGTCTAACATCCACCACAATAAAGCTGCCATAATTCCAAAAGGTGCGCTGTACCTGGGCAGATCCCAGCACCCAGGAAGCCTATGGTGGAGTGGGGCTGCCCTGGAGCTGGGTGACCCAAAGATGACCTTCTCATTTAGGCCTCTAAGCCTAGGAAAGACTGGGGAAAGGGGACTCACTCAAGGCCAGGAGGACCTGAGGAACTGCTGCTTGTGTGGTCAGCCGGGAGGAGGGGGAGAGGGGAAGGGTCTGGAGTCCGGACTGACTTAATATCCCCTCTCCACGCACAGACACATACGGCCAGTTCTAAGAGAGAAGTGTTAGGCTTACAGGGATCTACATCTCTCCGCGGTCTGAAATCCCATCCCGTGTGTTACTTTAAAGAAATCGCACAAGGTGAGTCCAGAGACATGAGATTTCTGCAAATATCTCCATCAGTAGGTAAGAGCCACTCCACGCTTTCTCAGCAAGGACTTTCAGATGACAGCAGGTTCTGGACCAGCCGCCTCATCAAGGCAGGAGGGAAAACACAAAACAAACAAAAACAAACCAAACCACAACTCACCCCCCTGTCTCCATGGCAGCTTCTGGAGGCCCTTTGTTCTGTAGGCTAGACCCTACGCTGCCAACACAAAGCAAGTGCCAAGGAGACCCACCAACACTGTCCACTGACTGTCCCAAGACAGTGTGTTCAAAGACCCATCATGCACATTTCACAAAAATAAATGGGGTTCTGTTGTTTGTTTGTTTGTTTGTTTGTTTGTTTTAAAGATAGGGTCTTGGGGGCTGGAGACATCACTCAGCAGTTAAGAGCACTGGCTGTTCTGACAGAGGACCCAGGTTCAGTTCCCAGCACCCACATGGCAGCTCACACCTGTCTGCAACTCTAGTCCCAGGGCTTCTGACACCTTCACACAGACATACACACAAGCAAAACACCAATGAACATAAGATAGTAAAATAATGTAAAGAAACAAACAAAAGACAGAGTCTCACTGTGGTCCCAGCTGGCCTGAATTCTCGAAATAAACCACAGTTCCTTCCCACTCACAGAGCCTCCGCCTGCCTTTGCCTCCCCAGTGCTAGGATTAAGGGGTGTGGCACCATGCCTAGCTATATACATACAATAATGTAGTATGTAGATATATGCATGCATACATGAACAGACACATTGCTTGGATATGAGGATGCATGTATTCGTTCTCGACACTTTGGGAGAAGAGTCAGGTGGATCTCTGTAAGCTCAAGGCCAACCTGCTCGATATGGTAAGTTTCTGGATAGCCAGGGCTGTATAGAGAGGCCTTGTATTAACAAAAACAAAATAGGGGCCGGGCGGTGGTGGGGCACGCTTTTAATCCCAGCACTTGGGAGGCAGAGGCAGGTGGATTTCTGAGTTCGAGGCCGGCCTGGTCTACAGAGTGAGTTCCAGGACAGCCAGGGCTACACAGAAAAACCCTGTCTCGGGAAAAAACAAGACAAAAACAAACAAACAAAAAAAAAAACAAAAAACAAAAACAAAAACAGGGCTGGAGAGATGGCTCAGCGGTTAAGAGCACTCACTGACTGCTCTTCCAAAGGTCCTGAGTTCAATTCCCAGCAACCACATGGTGGCTCACAACCAACTGTAATGCGATCTGACGCCCTGTTCTGGAGTGTCTGAAGACAGCTACGTTGTGCTTACATATAATAAATAAATCTTGAAAAAGAACAAAAACAAAAACTAAACAACAAGCCAGGGAAGTGCCTAAGCTTTACCCAGTGCCCACCTGTGTTCAGTAAACCGCTGTCACTCCGGAGATGGCGTAGGACTCAATCATCAAGAGCTTCCTTGGCTATACGGGGACCTGCCAGGAAGCCTATCAGAAACAGGAGGGAATGGGGAAAGAAGCAGAGCGAGGTGCACACGAGGCTAGGTAGAGGCTGACAGGCTGACCCGGAGGGGAGGGGGAGCTACAGACCGCCAGGAAGAGCAGAAGCAGTGGGAACCGACGGAGGCGGCTTTCGTGGTACCGGGGAACTACTGAGGGCTTTAGATCCAGGGAAAAGCAAGAGCTGACCGGTCCTTTTAAAAGCTCTGAGGGACAGGAAAGATGGTTCAGTGGTTAGAGGACTGGCTGCTCTTCATAGCACGCTGGTTCAATTCCCAGAGCCCATCTGGAAGCTTGCAACCACGTGTCGCTCCAGTTCCGGGAATCTGACATTCTCTTCTGGCCTCCGACCGCACCAGGAATACATATGGCGTATGTTCATACACGCAGGCAGAACGTACACAGGAAGTCAAGGGTGTGAAGGCGCACGCCTTTAATCCTAGCACTTGGGAGGCAGAGGCAGGCAGACTTCTGAGTTCAAGGCTAATCTAACCAAAATGGTAAGTTCCAGGACAATAAGGATTACAGGGAGAACTCCTCTGTCCAAAATAAACAAAACCAATAACAAGCCAAAAAAACCAAAAAACAAAAAAACGATCTGAAGAAAACTGAAGAGTGAGCTGACTGTAGGAAATGTCCCTCGGGGATCTGAGTGAGACCCACCTTCCCATCCCATCCCCTTGTGTGTAGGAGCAGAAAGCCACCAAGACTGGGTGTCACTCACTCATCTGTCAAAGCTACGTCCTTGAGTGCAATAGTTCAATATACCTACCCAGGGTGTGAGAGATGCAGGAGACAGACACAGGGACACCAGGCCTGGCCTTCCACAGCCTAAGATCACCATGTGCAAGATCAGCCAGCTCAGCCCAGACAGGAAGTATGGAACCCAAGCATCTTCTGCAAAGGAGGCCGGGCTCCGGAGCCCCGCGCGGCCCACTGGCCGCCTCTCTTTATCACTGTCTATATCTCTCCAAACTAATCCAGAGCAGTTTATCAGAAAGCGCTCCTGAGGGGTATAAGGTGAAGAAAGAAGCAAAGGGGAAGAAATCAAACAGAACCCGAGAGCTGGCAACCCCTGCTGTGAGCGAGTGAGTCCCAAGGAGGCCCTGGCGCTTCCCGAAAGCCAAAGCGAAAAGAGATACAGGGTTAGACGAAAGAGCAAACTCTCCTCTATGGCCTGGCCATCACACGGCCATCATGAAAGATGGAATTGAATCTGCTCTGGGTGGGCAAGGCTTCAGTCAGAGCGTCCTGGCAGATAGCCCCCCAACCCCCTTAATTCACTAAGAACACGGTATCTCTTCGCCCAAGTGCCTGCACCTGGTTTCAGGTACTGAGCAGCAGAAAGACAATGATGAGTCTCGGTGTCCCTCCTTCACACCGTTAATGGGCCACAGGTTATGCTGACTGCAGAGCCCGCCCCCCCCCCCCACCGTAGTTAAGTGAATGAACTTCCAAGTGTGACTTTGCTCTCTTACTACAGGCCACAGAGTTGTGGGTGCCTCCCTCTAACCTAGCGTTCGCTTCACTGCAGAGGAAGTATTTTTCTAGAATTTGTGAATCAGACTACATCACTGTTTAAGCCGCCACATGCAGGATCATGAGAGACTAGTGTATCTACCTCCCGTAGCCCCTGCCGCCGCCCCCTCCCCAACCCCCGACGAGCTATTTGGTCCTGATCTGCCAACGAGCAGTTTAAAGAAGAGAGAACCCAGGCCAAAGTCAATCAGCACGAAGTCGTCTCACTCACCAGGCTCAGGTGTACGTACACCTGACCTAAAGCCAGTCCCGGGAGAATGAGGAAAAGAAACAGATCTGAGGCCTGGAACTCCTGCAGCCATTTTATAACTAAGAGGCAGGCAGCCTGAAGACGGAGCTCACACAAGAGGTGATGCTGAGAAAACATCAGAGAAATGGACCAGACCCACAGCAAACCGACCGAAGCCTCTCTGCCCCAGCCGTTTCTATCGGGTATGTTCAGTGCCCACCCCGAGTTCCAGCAGACTACACACTGTCCAAGGAGCATAAGCCACTTTGCATGGTGTGAACGAGGGTCGGCTTATTAAAGCTCACAGACCTAATCAGACCAGCATCTGAGAAGCAGCCACACCCGCTCCAGTGCAGATTTGCCTACGGATACTTGGGCGCCACACTGGCAGTGCAGGCACAGGAAAGACCAGATGTCCAGGAGAGCCCCAAAACAGAGTCCGTCTTCACTGAGAGAAGAGTCTGCAGTCCCCGGCATGGAAGTGATCATTCTCAGCTCCGGCCTTCTCTTCCTGACTCTGACTCTGTCACTCCCTCTCTGGTTCAGAGGCTTCCTGAAGGAAGACTCTTCCAAATATCCACCCACCTGCCCAGCCCGCTCCCTTCAGCCTGACCACACCCGGCCCAGGTGATGACCCTTGGAGGGTCCCTGTCTGGGTCAGCAGTCCTGAGAGCAGTCCTATCGCCCTAAATAAGCTCCACTAGGGTCCACGTGTCTTCCTGCCCTATCAGTAGCACAATGGCAGACAGCAGAAACCAACCAAGACCCCCGGATGGACAACTCCGTATGTGAGTTTGCAGTGTAGACAATGAGAAATCCCCCAAACCTAGAACCAGCTTTTCAACACACTTGAAAAACAAGCAAGAGAGACACTCGGCAGAGGGTGAACATGACTTCAGCTAGGCCACCATGTGTCCACCTAGGACAGAACCACCTCCATGGGCTCTTCCCATGACCACCTCCAGGTGGTCCTGCTCAGGGGGCCTCATAGTCCAGAGGCTGCTGGGAAAAAACGTGTTCTGGTCTACCTCAAGCTGCCTGCTGGGAAGCAGCAAGACACACACACTCTATGCCCCCCAAATATAGGAAGCATCGAAGAGATGTCCCAATCCTCCAAACTTAGAAGTTAATAAACACAGACCCATGAGCCCCAGATCACTGCTGACAGGGAAAGAGTTAAGAGCGAGGAGGCCTCTGCGTGTCTACACCGCCCAGAGCCCAGTGTTGACAGAGGAAGTATTTCTCCATCACTCACCACAGAGACCAAGCATGAGGCAGAATTTGAAGTACTGGCTATTTCAAAACACCTCAAGCGGTATGAAAAGGTCACTTCCAGAGAGAGCCTCTCCCCGCCCTCCAGAGCAGCTACTCTGTGGAGAACTCAGCTGCCACCACCTGCATACAGTCCGTGCAATCGTTCATCCGTTCCTTCATTCGGAAAACAGCTCCGGAGTATCAGGCTCCTGTGCTGGAGACTGGGGGGGTCAGAGAAGAACTGGGCGCCATGCCCAACCTCCAGCCTTTCAGTGGCGGCGACAGGAGGGCTAAGAGGAGGTTTCCCTTGCAGGGACGCTGGTTGCAAAGGAGGGTTAGAGGTCCTTACCCCACTTCTCTGCACTCACATCCCAGTGAGTTACCTCCAAGTCAGTCAGCAGCCCTAGAACCAGGTCCCAAGGACAAGGCTAGGTGGCTATATGGGAGACCCTCATAGGAAAGGTTCATGACTGGGTAAGGTATAAATGTGACATCGTGGGTAGTCTGTGTGCCAAAGACTGGGGGGAAGGGGTCTTGAGGTAGAGGGTGTCCCTAAACCCAGTATACTGGGTGCTCTGGGGCAGACCGTGGTCCTGGCTTCAGCTGGTCCTCAGGAACTGCTCCCACACTGCTGCCGCACCACGTCTTCCTGTTTATAAAACACTACAGACACTACAGCTCCTTTTACCGCCATCTCTGATGCACTTTGCGAAGACTGCATAAAGCCAGGAAGAGATGACACAGCCCCGATGCCACTGACACCATTTGTTTGAAGTCCTAACCTTAATACGTCCTCCCGCTTGTCCCAGACCTGGTGCCCACCAGTCCTCCCCAGGCTAGAAGATCCCTACCATTGCCCTCCATCTTTCCACTGAAGCATCCTGATGTGAGCGGAACACTCAACTCACCTGGACCAGACAGTGCTGGATTCCCAGAGCCTAATGCAGTAACATGGGGGATCACGGGAATCAGAAACCGAGCAGGAAAGGACAGAAAGACTCTGAAGGTACAGCCCTGGGGCTTTGGTCTCCTCCCTCCCTGAGCTTACAGAACAGGAAATGTGTTTCAGCTTAGAGACTTGCCCAAGATGTTTCTGTTAGCAAAATGGCAGGGGTGCTAATACCAGATTCCAGACCAACTATCCCTCTACCCAGGGATCAAAGCCATCCACCTCCTTCCTATGCTCAATTTACTGTTAGAGACATAAATGCACCCCAAACCCTTCCCTGGAATAGTTTTAATGATATTCTGCAAATTAAAAAAAAAAAATAGTGCTGGGTTTGGTGGCATGCCTGTTATCTTAGCATTGAGAAACTGAGGCAGAAAGCTCCTGAGCTGACCCTGGATCCTACATGGTAGAGAGAGCCAACTCCCATGGGCTGTTCTCCCATCTCCAAGGCATGAGCATGCAGACACAACACACGCATACACACCATGAAATAAACGTTTTCAAATGTATTACCTGTGTGGGGGAGATGAGGGGGGAGAAAGAGACAAGCAGGGAGGGTACAGGGACTGGTGATTGACAGGCAGTGTGTGTTTGTATGGTGAATTGGACCGCGGAGATGCTCAGCAGGTAAAGGCACTATACAATGCTGGCGCTTGAGTTCCAGCCGAGAACCAAGGTGTTGCAAGGCGGAGGGAAAGAACCGACTCCAAACGCTTGTCCTCTCTTTCCTGTATATTACATGGCATGTGTCCCACACACACATACTATACATATACACATACACACACTATAGTTAAAAAAAAAAAATTAAGCTTGCCAGGAGGTGGTAGCACACACCAGTACTCAAGAAGCAAAGGCAGGCAGATCTCTGAGTTTGAGGTCAGCCTGGTCTACAGTGAGTTCCAGGACAGCCAAGGCTACACAGAGAAGCCCTGTTTAAAAAAAAAAAAAAATTAAACTTTTAAAAATTAATACTGAACAAATGGACAAAGTCAGGAACCTGCCAAGCAAATTAATTACTCGAGATGTGACTTCAGCTGACACAGGCACGCGGCCTGTGGGGAAGGCAGGGGACACATCCTTCACTCCAGCCTGCAGGAATTCCCACGGCGGGTGGGGCCCCGTCTCCCCCACTGTCAAGAGTCACCCAAGAAGAGGAACAGTGGCCAACTTTCTTCTTGGCTGCTGCAGGCTTCCTAATTAAAGTTTGGGATGTGTGTTTATTCAGGGTTGATAAACACAGACCCACAAAAAAAAAAAAGTGTTTAAAAGAAAGCAGATGAGATGTGGGGGCAGAACTAGCTAATAAAAAAAAAAAAAAAAAAAAATCAGGAGCCGCTGTGAACTTTCAATCCTGACAGCCGTAACTTGCAGGAGGCTGAGGCCCGGGAGTGAACTCGGTGCCGTGTTGCCAGGGTAAATGCAAACCATCACTTCCTGCAAATTAATTGCTCCCTGGCAGGAGATGTGTACAAAGTTTCTCCGTTCTGAGCCAGAAGAATGATACAGCCAATGCAGCTTCCTTCTCCTGCCCGCCTGCCACCAGGTGGTCCCCCCACCCCCCATCCCCCCACCTCCACCCCCACATGCCAAGGCAGCATTTCAAACTCCTGCAGATCTGCCCAGGGAGGAAGAACTCACGGTAAGACCCCGAACGATGAAGTCAATGGAAGAGAAGCTGAGGCTACCTCGTGTCCAGGGACCTCGGTCTCCCGAAAGGACCCCGGTCCTAGGTACCAGCGGGGGGGTCTTTTCAGGGACTGCCTCCCACGCCATAGGTCCTTCCTTATTCCACTCTGGGGCAGCGCGGAGCACCCCTACTCTGAAACATGTGAATGTGGCCTAGATTGCAATGAATGGCCAAGAAGTCCAGGAGCCAGGAGGCGAAAGGATTCCCCAAGGACAGGGATGGCTTCCCAGACATCAAAGGGAGCTTCAGAGGGGTGGCGCCCAGGGCTGGCCTTAATGAAACCATAATGAACAAGTTTCCACAAATAAAGACAACAATGAGGGGGCAAGCAGAAGGCCCAGAAAACAATCAATGCCTTTGATTAAGAACTGATGAAATTCCCCATCGCGGCTTTCATCCCGCTCCCGAGGGCTTTTCTTGGCTCTGTGATGTGTTCAAAGAAAACCATCTTGAATATACATTACTCCCCAAGCCACTGAACACAGGGTTTGGCTCCACTGCTGCCTCCCAGCCCCAGGCCAGGCAGCAGTGTCCCAGATGGCCTCTCACGCCAGACAATAGCCACCCCAAGATGCTCAGAGAGCCATGTGGCCTCATTTCTGTACAAGACCATTTTTTCTCAGCCCGTCCACCACCAGCTCCGCTGGGGCCTCCACACACTTCAAGGGACTTTCTGGCAATTGTCTGGGATTTAATTCCACACTGAAGTAGCTCCCTGTTCATCAAAGCCAATCTGGCTTCGAGGGAAGGAACTACAGAAGGACTGCTACGACGACTCTGACAAGGTCTACCATCAAACGCCATCTCTGCTCACACGGGTTCTTATGAACTGCAGTTCCCAGCACTGACCTTCAAAGTCAGTCCACACTATGCCTTTCTTTAAGCTCTCCTCCCCAAATCCTCCAGGTAGTTTGGCTCCACAGTTCCTGAGGGACCTTGGCAAGCCTTGAGCATGGCTAGGGGTTCATCTATGTCTGGCTACATACCACCCAGTGGGTGGTTTCCAGATGAGGTCCTGCTCACAGCTCTATGTAAAATATCTAAGACATACAAAAATCATGTGTAAGAATACCACCTCTCCCAACCACTGGGCTGAGCACAAGGTCCCCAATGGAGGAGTTAGAGAAATGACCCAAGGAGTTGAAGGGCTCTGTAGCCCCACAGGAGGAACAACAATATGAACCAACCAGTACCCCCAGAGCTCCCAGGGACTAGACGACCAACCAAAGAGTACACATGGAGGGACTCAAGGCTCCAGCTGTATATGCAGCAGAGGATGGCCTTGTTGGACATCAGTGAGAGGAGAGGCCCTTGGTCCTGAGAAGGCTTGATGCCCCAGTATAGAGAGGAAGGCCAGGACAGGGAAGTGGGAGTGGGCGGTTTGGAAAGCAGGGGGAGGGGGAGGGGATAGGGGGTTTTCGGAGGGGAAACCAGGAAAGGGGATAATATTTGGAATGTAAATAAAGAAAATATCTAATAAAAATTAAAAAAAAACCACCACCTCTTAAATCCATTGCCAGCTTAAATTAAAAAAAAAAAAAAAAAAAAAAAAAAAAAAAAACCAAAAGGATAGTTCCCAGGTAGCCGACTCGCAGCCCCTCTCTCCCCACCCCCTCGCTCCTCTACCCTCCCCACACCCTCCATCTACCGTGCCCTGCACTTCTCTTTGTTTTAGTTGTGCACAAGCTTGGGGTGAAGCTCAGTCGGCGGACTGCTCGCACGAATCGCCAGGTCCGCCCCTCAGCACCCTACAAGACAAGCATGCTGGTTACTTATGCGAGGATAAGATGCCCTGACAAAAACAACGTGAAGGTCTGCTTAATGTGGTGACTCAGGGCTTACGTGTCCAGCCCAGCACGGCAGGCAGGGAGGGAGGTCCCAACGGCAAGAGCGCGAGGCTGGTCACAACGCACATGAGGTGAGGGAGCAGACAGCAATGAACGACCGGCCTATGCTAGCTCACGTGCGCCTTTTTATGCTGTCCAGGAGCGAGGCCTAGGGGATGGTGACGCCTACTTTCAGGGTAAGGCTTCCCACTTCAACCAACCTAACCAACCAAGATAATCTCTCGGGTGGGCCCAAAGGCTTGTTTCCTGGGTGATGCCAAGTCCTTTCACGTTTATAGTCAACTTGAAGCATTACAGCAGGTACGGTAGCACATACGTTGTCACAGAGAACTATGTCCCCTTAGCCGCATAGTGACTTTTGTAAAGCCAACCTGGAATGCATAGGATCTCAGGAGGATGGTAACAACAATTGGACTGTGAAGAGCATGGCTGTGTTATAAACTCCTCACCGTTTTAGCACTTTATATGTGACCACAGCAATATGTGCCCGAGTCTGGGACCATCTGGGGGCAGCACCCGTCTCCTGGGCTTAATATCTGTAATCCTTGCCGTTAACCCAAGTTTGGGCATAGCTCATACTTCATATTTGCTTTTAAACATGGGGAAAAAAAGCAGACTATGGAGTGCAGGCTTGTCCCACTGCATGGGCTTACCCCACCCATGGCCCGAGGCCTTAATAGTACTCCTAAGATCTAAGAAAGGAGAAGGGAACACAGGACTTCTACCATAATATCTACTTCCTTCCGAATGTCTCAGACTGTCCCAGAAGCCTGAGAGAGCTTCCAGGTCCCCAGTACGACACTACTCGGAGTCCCCCTCAAGGACCAGGATGGACCAGGACTTCTCTGAGTCTCAGTACTCCAAGCACTTAGCAGATTACCTTCTACATGGGGGGGTGGTGGTGGGGGAATGGGGAGGAGAACAGGGGCCGTCGGGACCAGCTCTCCCGAGGGCAGAAGAGCCCTCATTCTGCAAGGAGACACGTCTACGCCCACCACCTTGGCTTTCGGTCCCCTGAACAAAACAGCTCCATGTGGCCTCTAGGATCTTTGGAGGAAACCTAGTGTCACACAGAGGAGAAAATGCTCACACGGGCAAGGTGCAGGGAGGGACTAGGGGAGGGTGGACGGCCACCGTGAGGACAGGCTGATTTTGAGTACAAGGCATCCCACACAACTTGAGAGTCAAGGGAAGGATGTCCCTACCTCCTTAGAATGGTCTTCCCACTAAACTGTGGCTTTGACGCGTCGACCTTCAAACCCCCCCCACCCATCCAGCCCCCACCCCCATAATTCGAATGTGTGGACCTCGACAAGAGCCAACGCTGAGGAAGGAAGCCCCCCCACCCCCACCCCCTCTGGCACAGACCAGCCAGGCAGCTTCCAACACATCTTTCGACCTGAGTTTCAGTTTTCTAAAATGCTTCCTCGTGAGCCGTGGCCCCCGGTGAGTTCAACCTCAGTGGCGTTTACTCGAGCGAGCGGAGCCCAAACATAAGCACAAGTTGGAGACAAGCCGCCCCCCCCCCCCCCCGTGACGACGCTGACTTTTAAGCCCCTTTCGGACTCCTGGCTTCCTTCTTTCTGTTTTTAAGATTCAAGACTTAGTGCTTGGTCGCCACCGAGAACACAGGCCGGGAAGCTCGTTTTAAATTCAGTGCTGACAACACTCGGTTCAACTCAAACCCGGCACACCGCATTCTTCAGGCACATCTATTCATAGATGCCTGTTCCTAGAGCGAGCTCCCAATTATTCACACCACAGAGGACTCGTCCTATGTGTGAGACCTGCGTGGCGGTGAGGACGCTGGCAGGGACAGACGGAAAGACTCCCCTGCAACAGCCACAGCGGCCACACCCCATGGTGGGCAAGACCCTTGCATAGGGTTGGAAGTGGGAGGGGACAGTGATCAAGGGCCTCGATGGAGGAACACAGGCCACCTCATGCCCCGTCAAGGGGACAACATTCAGAACCAATCATCCCGCTAACGACAGAGCGTGTGGCTCGCAGCAGGCTCAGGTGTGCCCAGCACCCTCGGAGATGGAGAGGCTCAGTCCCGAAGCCCATCTTGGTGCTGCCTTTGCTGCCCCGCAGGCTCCACGCGACCAAGCCACACTGCGAGCACAGCAGATGGGCAGCCGGCAGGGGTTTGCTGAGCTCATGGAATTCTCCAGCCTGGGTAGGGAGGGACGCAGTGAGCTGTGGAGTGCCTGCTCGACCCTCCATCCCGTCGTCCTTCCGCCTTCCATCTTCTTCCTTGAAGAGTGAGGAGCGTGCCTGACTCGGCACAGAGAGTCCTGGGAAGGCAACACCCCCCACCCCTGACCCCACCCCTAGCCCCACCCCCTTCATCTCAACCCAGTTAGGGAAGCGAGGGCCATCTCCAAGCAGTGAGTACAGCTACTACTTTTCTTCTTGCTGTGACAAAACACCCGAGGAAAGCCATTTCAGGAGGACAGGGCTTATTCTGTCTCACCGTGTGAGGGTTCAGATGCAGGTATGGAGGGTGGGGCTAGCAGGCAGCTCCCACAGTCGGGAAGCGAGGGCGGGACTGCTGGAGCTACAATGGCTTTCTCCTTCTCCCCTTCCACTCAACCTAGGATTTCTGTCCATCCATACATAGCACAGTGCCACCTGCATCCTGAAGAGGTCTTCCCTCTTCTGGGTGGAGGTGGCTTCAAGGACACGCCCAGAGACATGTTTCCTAGGTCACTTCAAGTGTGATTGAGTTGACAATACTAACCATCCAAGGGCAAACCAGGAGATTTTTCTGGACATGTGATAACTAAATACCTACTCAGGGTCCTAATACGCTTGCTCTAGCGTGTGTGTGCGCGCACACACACACACACACACAACACATGCATGTCAAAACAATAAATCTATGGGCGGAAATGTAGCTGGGTGATAGAGCAGTCATTTAACATAAGCATGGTCCTATCAATACTACAAGGGGGGAAAAAAACAACTAAGTGTGTGTGTGTGGTGTCCCCACACTGTGACCCTAGCACTGAGGAGACTCAGGAGTGGTACAAGGTCAGCGACAGGGTGAATTCCAGGCCAGCCTAGAAGACACAGTGAGACTCAAAGTGAATAGAAGGAAAGCGGAAATTAAAGGGAGGAGGGAGGGAAGATTTGAGGGGAGGGCGAGATAGATATTTAGCAGGTACCAATTTGAATTGTTCACCCAAAGCAGAAATGTAATGTGTACGCTTCTTCACCGGACATAAATTAGGCACCTAGAACCTTGGCCGCTCTGAACCCTTCCTTTAAAAAAAAAAAAAAAAAAAAAAAAAGTCCCACCCAGCAAACACAGGGCCCTGTGGACAATCTTCAGTACTGGAAACACGGAAATTTAAAATGTCTGAGGCATTTTAAACCCGATTCCCTCTGAGACACAGGCGGCGGTGACACGTGGGCCGCACGACAGACACAGAAGTCTGAGAAGATGCCATTTTAAATACCATGGAGTGTCTGGGAATTTGCAATTCCACACTCAGCACAGAATGGCCCCTGGGGGGGGGGGGCGGCCTTCAGCTGTCTCCTGCTTCTGGTCTGCTCTGAGAGGCAGATACACACATCCCCGACCATCCCAGAGTGCAGAGTCCTGGTGCTGGAGACCCACCTGAAGGCCTGAGATCACCCATCTCGCCTGCTGACCAGTCAACTGCCTTTCACGTTGGCACTTACAGCCAGAAAACCTTCCGCTACTGACTGTTTCTCCATAGCTGTCACCCATTTTCGTCAAAAACAAACAAACAAACAAACAAACAAACAAACAAAACCAGTTTCTACATGATTTTAAGACCATTACTGAAGCGGGTACCTCTAGATTCCATCAATCGTACCAGCTGCTCACTGGGAAGAGGCAAAGTGATTCTAGAAAGAGTCCCTCAGGAAATGGTAATGTCTGTGTAGACCTGGAGGAGGCTGGCCCAGGGTGACCATCATTCAAAACAGACCAGCTGTCTGCTCATAGTGCCACCAGACCTCACCAAGCCCTAAGTTTCATTCATTAACTGGCTGCCGGGCCAGAGAGTAATGGTGCTTGCCACCAAGTCTGACAACCCAGAACACATAGTGGAAGGAGAAGATAAAGTCCTTTGAGGTGTCCTTGGGCATCTGCTTCTGTGCTGTAGCACGCGCGCGCGCGCATGCGCGCGCGCGCGCACACACACACACACACACGTTGACACACACGTTGACACACAATCACATAAAATAAGTAAAAATAAACAAATAAATGCAGTAATTTTTGACCAACTGGCTGGCTGTGTCTTAGTGATCTAAACTTTCTTCCTTTACCCTGGAAATGGTAAGCGGTGGGATCTGTGGAAAGGAAAGGAGAGGCCAGGGGATTGAAGAAAAGGGGAAGGGAAAAAGAGAACAGGATGTAATCACGTGACAGAGAATATGCAAAAACCAGAAACTCATTTGGATTCTTAGCCCCCGCCAGACCTTCTGACACCATTTCTGTATATGTCCCTCAGGCCTTTTTCTACCAAAGACTGACAGCTTCTCCATATCCTCTGTGGCCCTGACTCCCAGAGGCCCCGTGTCCATTCCGACCTTGTGGCCACAAGTGACAAGACTCTGGCCCTGTCATCTCTATTCTCTGTCATCTCTATTCAAGTTGTACAGGTAACAGCTGAGCTCGAGGTCCCCAGACAGCATTCTCCCTGTATCACCTGTGTCCTTAGGAGAGATTCCCGCAAGTGAGTCAGCCAGAGCAAAGGTTACGCTGACGGTTGGCTCCTGATATCAGTCCCCACCGGATACAGAAGTGTCATTCCAAGAGACAGCCAGAGAGCAGCAAGAGAGCCTTCATACAGTGACACTTTTCATAGCACCAGGCCTTTCTCTACCAATCAACTCCGGTGATTCTAGGCGCCCCCTCAGCTCTCCTTCCCGCCTGGAGTTCCACAAGACACTGGAGAAAATTCCAGAAGAGGGAATCAAACAGATGCCCTTCCTCAAAGCCGTGTAAGGTGTGAAAGGGGATACAGAAGACCAGGCTCCTTGTTTGGAAGAAAGTGTTCAATGTCTTAAACAAAACCAAAGATGAGCTTCCCCTGGGAGAGGAGCTTTTGAGAGGTCACACTCCCATCCGGCCCTTCTGAGGGGAGGTCAGAAGGCAAGCCAGGAGCAAACATATGGTCTCCTCACTTCTCGAATCCCAAACCACAACTCTAAGAAGCTGCTGGAACGAAACATACGGGAGTTTGAAAATCACGAATGAGTTCCCAGCCCCAGGACGGCTAAGCCCTGGGAGGGTCACGCAGCCAGTGCATGCCTACAGGAAACACTAGTTCTCTTGACTAGAATGTCCTGGGGAGGTGAAGTTATCGGGTCCTCCTACTGGAGGGGGACCTTGGGGACCAAGCGCAAGTGTCCCCTGTGCCAGTGCTTGCAGATCAGCTCCAAGAAGGGGAGGGAAAAACCTCACGCTCACTGTGTGATGCAGACTTTTTCTTTCAAAAACATGAAGTCAAGCCTTGTCCAGTTTGGAGAGTTCACTCCCCTCTTCCCCTATGTCCTGGCATGAGATAGCCAGAACCCCTAAAACCTTCCTGAAGGGCCATCAGACTCCAGTCCTGGGGTGACCGAGGTCAGGCACAACAAGCCGGCACACCCGACCCTGGGTCCCCGCAGAACTCGGGGCACGCTGCGTCCGGCCTCAGTGAACTGCAATGGACAAACCTTGTTCACCAAAGTCAGCTTCAAATGCTCTCAGACTAATTTGTTTTTAATTCTTTCTATTCATTTAGAAACCTTAGGGGGTGGGGACTGTGCTGTGACTCAGCTGGTCCACCACAGGCCTAAAACCCTGAGTTCCACCGCCTAAGAAGCTGAGTGTGTTTGAACGTGGGTTATAATTCTAGTACTCAAGGGGTACAGGCCAGGGGGATCATGACTTCGAGGTCATCCTTACTACATAGTGAGTTGGAGGTTAGCCTGGGCTACATGAGACCCTGAAGCAGAAGGGGGGTGTTGGGGGGTTTGATATAGCTGAGGGGCAGAGCAATTGCTTACCCAGTAAGATCCTGAGTTCAATCCTCAAATCAGGAAGGAAGGAAGGAAGGAAGGAAGGAAGGAAGGAAGGAAGGAAGGAAGGACAGACTTGGATTGTGACTGCTGCATAGTAATGAGCAATTTAGATAAATAAAATTCCTACGCCCCAGATTTCTTACCCAGCACCTCAAAATAAAGAAAAACGAACAAATATAATGAAAAGAGTAAATAATGTAGACATGTATTCTTGTGCTGTGTGACATAGTCACCTATATTTGCTTCTTTTTTTTTCACACTCAGTGCTGCTGCTGGTGTGTGTGTGTGTCTTGTGTGTGTCTGTGTGTGTGTGTCTGTGTGTGCATCTATCTCTGTGTATGTGTCTATGTGCACAGAGGACACGGAGTCTTCTGCTGTTCTCTTCCCACCTTATTTCTTTCGCTTTTTTTGTTTGTTGTTATTGTTGTTGTTTTGTTTTGGGGTTTGTTTGTTTTTTGTTTTTGTTTGTTGTTGTTGTTGTTGTTGTTGTTTTGAGACAGGGTTTCTCTGTGTAGCCCTGGCTGTCCTAGAACTCACTCTGTAGACCAGGCTGGCCTTGAACTCAGAAATCCGCCTGCCTCTGCCTCCCAAGTGCTGGGATTAAAGGCATGCGCCACTACCGCCCAGCCCCGCCTTATTTCTAAATCAGGGGATCCTTGAACTCGGCTCCCTGCCAGCAAGCCCCAGTGACCACCCCCCTCCTGTGGCCTGCAGTGTCCATCAGGCCACACCCAGTTTGTCACACAGGTGCTGGGATTCAAACTCAGTAGCCTCCTTTCTTCTTCACTGAACCCGTTTCCTTGGTTCCCAGGTACTACCCCAGGTGTGTCCTGTAGACCAGGGCACAATCCACACATCTGAGTGTCCCTCTCACTCCAGGCCTCTGGACTCAGCTCCGTGTACAAAGCACCATCCTTTGGGGTAGGGCCAGGTGAGAAGTCATTGGCCCTGTCAAGTTTAGCCTGCTGGGTTGACTTCCACTTCCGCCACGAAGCTGTGACTCTCTTAGCCAGGCCTCCTCTTCTTTGGTATCCTGGATCTTAATGGAGGACCGTCAGTTGGAGACTATTAGAAAAGCAGCCTGTCTCAAATGACAACAGAAAGGGAGCACTCCAGGCTGATGGTCATCCATCACGACCCGATAACTTCACCTCCCCAGGACAGTCTAGTCAAGAGAACTAGTGTTTCCTGTAGCCACGCACTGGCTGCGTGACCCTCGCAGGCCTTAGCCGTCCTGGGGCTGGGAACTCATTCGCGATTTTCAAACTCCCGTATGGCACTGGGAAACTCACATCACCTCTCTGGACCATGGCTGCGTGTCTGAACGGGTACCCCTCTGGAAGAGAATCAGAGTTAGTCCCACCAAGAGGGATGGGGTCACACTGTGTGGGGACGCTGACCTCTCAACGCTGGGACAGTAGGGCCCCCGGGGTAAGTCCCCTCCCCAGGGGAAGCGCTTCCTCTTTCACTGTCTGGCCTAAGGCTCAAGACTTAGTCATCCTTAGTTATTTCCTGTGTGGGCAATGGCCTGGTAAAAGCTGGGGAAGATACCTGGTGACCTTTAGGGGTTTTCTATCTCAGGCCAACTGAGCAATCCTAAGCCATGTGGACTCCGAGACACCTGTAAATGAATTAGTCCAACCTGTCATACCACTAATGGGCATCACGGACGAGGCTTTAGCACCTCTTAAGAGTGCTCTTTAAGAAAAAGGAGGCTAGGCCTAGACTAGTGGTCTATGCTTCTAATTCAACCACTTGGGAAGCAGAGACAAGTAGATCTCTTTCAGCTTGAGTCCAGTTTTTTCTACATAATCAGTTCCAGGACAGACAGGGCTACATGGTAAGACACTATCTCAAAAGAAAAAAAAAAAAGGAAAATAAAATAAAATAAGTTGGGCTTCTGGGATCAGTTGGTAGAGCGCTTTCCTAGCATGCACAAGGCCCTGGGTTCCAATCTCGAGCACCCCATAAAGTATAACCCACAGAGCGAGAAGGGCAGCACATGCCTGTAATCCCAATAGTTGGGCGTAGAGACAGGAGGATCAGGGGCTTAAAGTCATCTTCGTCCTGAGATCCGTGAGGCGATCTTTAAGACGATACTTTCAGTGGGTGTGGGAAGATGGCGCACCAGTAACCTCCCTGACACATGAGCACCTGAGTTTGTACTTCCAGAACCCACCCCCACCCACCCCCACCCACCCACCCACCCACCCCCACCCACCCACCCCCACCCCGCCCCGCGCATCTCGTGAGCTCCGGGATCACTGACGGACTGTCTCAAAACATAAAGTTGGGGGGGGGGGATGAAGAAAACACCTACTGTCAGACACTGACTTACACACACACACACACACACACACACACACACACACGCACGCACGCACGCAAGCACACGCGCGCGCGCACCTGTACAAACCCCACGATCCACCACCACCACTCGGATTCACACACGCCCACCAGAACTGTGAGCCTCGCAGCCCCTCTTTCTCTACCCTTCTCACCTCCTGAGGAGTGACTGTCCCAGGCCGAGACATGCCAATCATGCGACCACGCTGTACTTACAAATCCCACTGAATCTACAAAGGGTCAAGAGGACTCTCAAGGGCTAGGGAAGAGAGCTCAGCCGGTAAAGAACCTTTGTTTGACCCCTGGAAGCCACATTTAGGAAAAGGGTGTAGTGGTTTCAAAATGCTAGGGAAACAGAGACAGGCAGATCTTTGGGGGCTCAGTGGCCAGTTAGTCTAGCCAAATTGTTGAGAAGACTCTATCTCAATAAAAAAAAAAGAAGATGATACTTGTGAAGTGACACCCCTGTGGTTCACACCTGTATACACACACACACACACACACACACACACACACATGCGCCACCACCACTCCAGTCATCTTATTACTACGGTCAGTTTCCTCACCTTGATCAAAACCTCTGCACATCGACTGACTGGCCCAGCAATGAGAAACCCAGAGTTGGTGGGTCACCCACAGTGGTGGCAAGCTAGGGGGTGGGGTGCTCTCGGGCTAACTATTCTCCAGGGTGCTGGGGAGAAAGCCTCCCAGGAAAGCCTCTGCTCCTGGTGGGGTCACCTCATACTTTCCGGATTACATTACGGTCCCTGGGACGGGGTGAGGGAGACGTGGGCACGAGAGCTGGCGATGTGGACTGTCCGAGCTCCCGCTCTACGCCGTCTCCAGGTCCCTCAACTACAATGTGACAGTAAACGCGATCCGCCTCACACCAACAGACCGGGAGATGGGCTACCCACACTCAAAAGGCAGGAGACATACGCTCTCCGCTGTCCGAGAGCTTTCACCAGAGCTGCCTTCCTGGTCCTTGGCACCTGGATGAAGATAACGGGGCGGGGCTTGGGCCAGCCGGAAGAAACAAACCCACACTCCCTCTAGCTCCACACTCCTCAGGCCCCTTGGGGTTTTGTGTGGGTGGCTGCCAGACACCGTCTGTTCCCGGGACGGGACAGCATCACGGGCCTGGAGCACGCACAGTAGCTACTTGCTTTATTACTTTGCTGAGTGGCAGGCCAGCTCTCGGGCCTCCGTCATAAGCGGGTGTGCGAGGGACGCGTGTTCCGGGATGGCTGGAAAACGCATCTCAGAACGCGCAGGATTGCCGTCCGATGATGGGTCGCTCCCTTTGAAAGCCTCTTAGATCTGCGTGTATTCCAGTTCAGCTTTGGTGCCCAACATTACAGAACGGTACAGAAGAGCCTGGTTCAGGAAAGCAGGGCAGACACCGCGGCGTGTGACTACCCAAGTCTCAGTTCCACGCTGTCTTCTCCGACCTACTTCACTCTGGTTTTGAACCCAGCTGGGGCTGGGAAAGACATCGGCAGTATAGACCTTCCTCCGCCCAGTGACCCCAGGCTCTGAGCCCTAGCCCTGGGGGAGGGGGCCGCTGTACAAACCAGGGACTCTAATGATAGCAGCACCTGCATGTGCAACCCCAAGCCAAGCTCAGGGAAGCATTTTTTTTTTTTTTCAAAGAGCTACAACAGGCTGGGAAATGGGCGCTGAGATGCCGAGCAAGGTCATACAACGTGCAAGAGGAGAGAATTCGGTCAGAGTCAGGTCTAACCCAGACGTCCTGACTCCACAGGCCCGTTTCTCACCTACCACTGGCCTCTTCTGCAGAGCATTGGTCTCGGGTCCATAAAGCCAACCCGAATCGTCTAAGAACGTTCATTGATAGCCATCTCTGCTCTACAAGAACCTGGCTTCCTGTATGTCCCCAGAAGGAGGCATTGCTAGAGCAGCTACTGGGGGTGGGGAGGGAGGGTTTAACACTAGGATGCTTTCCCAGGTACAGGTATCCCAAGAAAGAAGGGACATCGACCTGGCTTTCTCAGTTCCGTGATGTGACCTGCCCAAGGCCACACAGTACTGAGGGAGAGCCCCGGGTCGGGAGTTTAAGCAATTCAAAATGGCCATACAAGGTCAATGACATAAGACTCCCAGTAGAAGAGTAGATATAGAGCCCTCCCCCACGCCCTGTCCTCCCCTACCCTGATCAAACAGGATGAGGAAGAAGAGCTGGGCCCTCATATACCATGGGAGGATTTCAAAGCTACCGCTCTTCCCATTTTGAGCCTTCCTTTTCATTTAGCTCGGCCTGCTGCTTGAGGACGTCAGGGGCAGGGGGATATCTAAGACACCCTCCCCACGCCCCCCCAGCATCCCACTACCTCTGAAGCAGAGTCACTAGACACACTTGAGGTCCAAAGGAACAAGCACAGTGGGCCTCGACTCACGGCCCTGATTTCTGCCTCTTGGAATGTCTTCTGCCTCTGGGTCCCCACGGCCTTGTCAGTTGAAATGAAAGGACAGGGTTGAGTTGAAACTAGAAAGTCAAACAGGTCCTACCTACTCAGGCTCGGCCACAGTCAGCCTCCATGGGACTCGCAGTCGGCTCGCACTCGCCCCGCCCATGCCACGCCCACGCCCCGGCTCGACCACGCCCACGCCCACGCCCCCTGTATCATCTCTAGCCCCTCTGGTTTCTCCTGAGCTGAGGAGACCCTTGCTGACAGGTAGTGGAGCACTTCCTTCTCCGTCAGCTACACCCACTCTAGTGCACAGTACTAGAAAGAGGTCTATCCTGGGCTTCTGGCATTTAACGATGCATTTTCAACACACCTGCCCCTGCTACCAGCTGCCTTGGGAACCTGCAGGGTCACGGTACCCTCTCCTCAGGCCACACGGCTTTTTCAAGCACCTGACTCTGGCTGCGGGCTAAGGCCCAAATGACTCGGCCACACCCAAGCCTGGGACCCTCTCTGTTCTCAGATGAGGCCTCACAAAGTGTGGACTCACTATAGACGTTCGCTAGTTAAAAGAGCCTACCTAGCCTTAGAGAATATCGTAGAAAAGAAGGTTCGCAAGAGCAAGTGGGTGCGCGAGAGCGCTGGGGAACACTGGCTTCTGGGCGTGGTGAGGCCATCAACAGCTGGCCATGATTGGGGAGAAGCTCACACAGCCCTGACACTGAATGGGTCGAAACTACAGGCGGTTTAAGATTGTTGGAGGAGGGAGATGTGCCTGTCCTCCAGTACACAACCCTAACTAAACTGACCGAGTCACTAAAATGGACAAAAAGACATGAAAGTATGGGGGGTGGGGGTGGGGAATTTCATAATGAAACCCATTACCATGTGTAATTAATACTAAATTTTTTTACAAAAGAGATTGTTCTTAGTGACCTTCTGGAACCTTCCACGGAAGACAAGCTGGGACCTGAAATGTATACGCTCCAGAGGGTATCAAGGCACGGGACACTTCACAACCCTTTTGAGTCCCAAGGATGCCCAGACAGAGCGCACACACTAGCTTTAGACCCCGGCACTGGTCCTTGTCCCTTTTGTCCCTTGAATCGAGCTGTCCTCACCCCGTCACCCCACAAGCTGTCCACTGACCCCTCACAGGTCCCTGATCCACATTCCAAAACCCACACTTCCTTCGCTCCCGCCACCTTCCGAAAGGCAGCCTTTCTGAACACAATTCCAGTTCTCTTAAAAAATCAGCCCCGCCAACTCCTTTAATGGTTTCAGATCATCTTAAATATTGTAAAAAAAACCACTCTCGGCCACATTTCTTCCAGCAGACCTCATCAACTTCGATTATTTATATATTTACGAACGATTCTCAAGGAGCAGATGGCAGCTAGTAAGGCTTCGACAAGCGGGGGTGGGGGGGTGGGGGGGTGGGGGGGATGGGGGGAGATGAATAGGACAGAACGTAAGCTGGATGTCTCGCCCGCCCGGTTAGTCTGCGGGACAAGCTCTGACGAACCGTCACCCATCCCGTGGAAGCCCATACACCAGCCGGTCAACGATAGGATTAAAATAACACTCTTGGACTTCCAAGTGCTTCCAGACTCCAGATCTTTCTAGGAATCGCCTGCCAGTCCAGAGCCGACTCCCAAGCGGAACTAGCCTGGGGAGGTTATGGGGGGATGGGGGGGACAGGATGGTGACATGAGGTGAGGACAGAAAGAACCTCATAGAGGGGGAAGCCAAAACATTTACTGAGCACCTACTGTGTGCAATACTGTTACATCAACCTCTGTGTTGAGCCCAATGCCACCTCCAGATGACCAGCAAGACTCTCCACGTTCCAGATGATGAGGGGCCAAAGAGAGAGGAAGGACTTGGCCCAAAAGTAGGTAACCTGCCCCCCCCAAACCCACACCCTCAGAGCCTCTGGAAATAGAAAAGGATGGTGAGGGTGGAGGGTGGGCTGGTACTGGGGTACCACGACCCCACTGTCCCTTAACCGTATCCTTGACTAGGAAGTCATCTTTCAACCTGAGGTCATACAGCCTTCAGGTCTAGCTGAAGTCTAAAGTCTAAAGCTCTGCTAAAACCAATTTAAACTGAGTCCACTTGAGACACAGGGGAAGTCAAGTCTTGGCTAAAAACAGGAAGAAGATACACAGGTTCTAGAAGATAAGGGAGGCGTGTCACCAGCACACAGAGGGTGGATGGGTGGAGAGAGAACCAGAGAGAGGTGCAGGTAACATGCACTGGCAAGCCTCTGTACCCGGGGCTATGGAAACCCAAGAGTTCGCACACTGTCCTCAGCAACCAATAAAAACCATCCCGCTCTTAGGGAAGTCAGCAGCCCTCCCTCCCTCGCCTCCTCCCGCTTTGTCTCTGGAAGTTCCACTGCAGTTAAAACAAGAGAGGAGCTCCTGCGATAGTGTTGTCTAAGCGCTGACAGGCAAGACCGCCGCTTACTACTACCGCCATAATTGTCATGCTCTGGGGACTTCCATCACATAACCGATGCAGATTCAGGCGCACGACTCATCTGCCCATTTTACAGCTAGGAACACTGCACAGAACCTTGGCTGCACATGTGCGAGCTAAAGAGAAACGGGTTTACATTCGGATCCTACTCTCTTATGGGTACCCTGTGCAGCAGGCCAGGGCTGGAACTATCTCCCCAGTTTGCAGGCAGGAAAGGGGGCCTCAAGACGTAAGACCACCTGCTGCCACACAGATGAACTGATGTCATGGGTGTCTTGCCTGTGTCAGACAGCAGCTCGCCACATAGCACGGGCTGGTCTTGAACCAGTGATCTTCCTGCCTCAACATCCCCCAGTGTTACATTACAGGTAGGCACCACCACACCCAGTTCACGCAACCATTTTAAATCTACCCAGCACAGCCTCAGATGGACGTGTTAAGGATAGCCAAGTGCCCATACCACCAAAGCCACAAGGATGGTGGTCTCTCCAATCAAAGAGACGGCAGAAATGCTGGCTATGCGGCCATAATCTCCTGGCATAGGTGTCTCTTAGGAGTCCTTTTTGTGCACCCATCTCGAGATGCAACGCTCGCCACAGAGTAGGAACCAAGACTTTACTTCAGGAAGAACCACCAGAGAACAACATCAAGGTCACTTGGAGGCCAGATGTTGGCCTTGAGAGGTAGACAGACTGTATCCACAAAGCACAGTGGGGGAGCCATCACTTTCTCTTTCATTCTGTCAGAAGACAGGTACATCCTTCCCAGCAGGAGCCAGACACAGTGGTCAAGGAGACACGACCCATTCAGAAAGCAGAGGACCACCAGAGAACCCCAGGCTAGTTTTGCAGCCCCAAGGCTTAGTCCATGATCCCCGCCCCCAGCCTCTCCCACACTGAGTCCTGGGAAGTCCCGGCCTCACTCCAAGTCTGGGTGAAATGGATTCTCTCTTGCCACCCAGGTGATCGTGGCCACCACAGGCATTAACAAGAGCTGTGTAGCAGTGTCTCTCTGTGGAGAAGCTTGCTTGCCTCTCTAAAAGAATGGATGTGAGCGGGGACGCAGGGGACACACACCTGGGGTCCCAGAACTCAGGTAGCAGAGGCTGGGACATTCAGGAGTTCTAGGCCAGCCTGCAATACATCCTAAGAATCTGTCTCAAGATGTCAAGAAATAAACAAAGCAAGAAGCTGTGGCTCTCAGATTTATTGCCTGCCTGAGGGGGGCTATCACCGCTTCCCCCAAGGTCTTCAGAGACATGCACACAAGGCTTTGGACGAGAAAAGGGAGACGGGGTGGTGGGGGGGGGGAGGGGCAGGAATAGCTGTCAGACAAAATATTTTCTTAAAATCTCCCAAAGTGCACAAATACCCCCCCACACACACACACACATTCATAATCTACGGCATACTCATTACAAAGTGCCTCCCAGGAAGAAAGCCTAGCCAGTTGACCTACTCTGCAGGCTCCCCCATAGGAGAAAAACCACCTCTCCCCAGCCTCTCCTTCCCAGCTACATGGAGCCCAGGGCCTGGGAAATCATTCCAGCTGGTAACTCTGCCAGCCACCTCCACTGTCATCTGGCCACAGCAAAAAAAAAAAAAAAAAAAAAAAAAAAAAAAAAAGCTTCCTTTTTATTATCCACGCTGACTACAAACCCTCCAAGAATAGGGAGAGCCTCAATCAAAATCAGAGTGGAAGCTTCTTCAGAGGGAGTCCCTCTTTCCTCCAGGGATCCGTGGATTTCTGGAGGCTGAGCTAACAAAACATGGCTCTGGTGATTATGGGATGGAAGTTACCGGGCAAAGAAGGCCAAAAAAAAAAAAAAAAAAAAAAATGAGGAAGCCCACGGGCTCACTTCTCAAAATTTACCAGCCACCAATTCATTTCACAACTATCTATAGGAAGCCTCCCGGTGCTCCCAGCACGTGTCTTAAGGGATGAAGGCATTAAAGGGGAGGTGACATTCCCACCCTATCCCTCAAGGCCAGGAAACCTAGTCCTATTGACTGCAGGACAGAACTCAAAGCAGCCCATTTTACAGACACAAGGAGCCGGGAGACCTAGAGAAGGCAGACAACTTGCCCAAGGTCACAAAGCTAGCGAGTGGCAGGACTAGAAATTAGACAGAGGTGCACATCCACGTGACTCTCCCTGCTGCGCCACCTTCACACTCAAGCCCTCCCCCCACCCCTCCATTTCTAGCGGCAGGGTGGGGAATCTGAGACAACCCCCTAGGGCTCTGCCGGCGAAGGAAGTCCAGGTTCCTCTTTCCTCCCACCCCAGACACAAGACCTACATTCAGAGGACACACGGATTCCTTCCAGACCTACTGTGTGTGCACGATCCCCCGGAAAGCCCTGTGGGCTGCAAATGCCTCCACCTCTGAACACTAAACTTCCATTTAAAAAAATGATGATGATGATGATGATGATGATGATGATGATGATAACGATGATGATGAAAACAGAACGGGCAAAGAGGAAGTGCTGTTTAAACGCCGGCGGGGGTCAGAGCAGGAGGAAGTCAGGCTAGTGCGAGTCTATTCGCCCTTTTGGTTCCTCAATTCAGCCGCCTGGCCTGGACCACCCCCAGCCCCCAAAATGAAGTTAGCGGAGGGCAGCGCGGCACCCGGATCAGGCCCTGCAGCGCTCACCTGGCCTGCAAGAGGGGTGTGCCCGGGGACGGCCACTCGGACCCCGCGCCCCAGCCTCCCGGTGCACGGCGCCCCAGGCGCTCGCTCCCTCCTAGCGGCCCGATGGGCCAGGGCGGCGACGCCGCAGCGGGTTCCCGGCCCGCCCTGCACGTACCTGGCGGCCCAACGGGCGGGCGAGCTGGCCGCGGGAGCCTGCGGTGCACACACGCCGCTTCCGGGTCGGCGGCTCGCGCGTCCCCGCCGCAGGTTCGCGAGCGGCCCCGCCGCGGCGGCAGCAGCAACAGCAGCAGCAGCAGCAGCAACAGCAAACGGCGGCAGCGGCGGCCCGGCCCCGGCGCAGCCAGAAATCGCTATAAAAGGAAGAGGCGGCGAGGAGGAAGAGGAAGCGCTGTTTACCTTCGCAGCCCAGCCCCGCGCCGCACAAAAGGAGGACGCGGCGACGCGCCGCCCCCCGCGCCCGGGCCCCGCCGCAGCACGGGTCCCGCGTCACCGCGCCCGGGACCGCCCCGCGCCGCCCCCGCCCCAGCCCGCCCGGTGACCTTGGGCGAGTCCCGGGCGCCTAGGCCGGACCCCCTAGGGCGCCGGGTCCCCGCGGCCCCTCCCTCACCTGGGATGAAGGGTCGAGATGCGCTCGGCTCGGGCGCCACCTGCCTGGCTGCTACTGGACCGCGGGAGCCAGGCAGAAACACCCACACGGTCCAGTGGTGCAAGCCCCGAGGGGACCAATAAAGCAGAGGCGAGGCGCGGGGGGTGGGGGGTCTGGGCTACCCACACGGTCGTCCCAGGACTCGTAATTTAGCGAGAGGCAAACTCCCCAATTACCATGTCCTTGTCGTGATTCCCATTTCGGTTGGTGTGGGAACTACTGTCCTTCCCGTTGGCTAGGACATAATTAAGGGGCATTACCCGCCTTCCCTTTACTCCTCTGCCCTCTGTCCGTGTCATCGTTATCTTGATTTTTTAACCAGATGTTTTCAGGAATATTTAGGGTTCCGTGAAATATCTTTTCCCTGACCTCTAACATGGTATCAAAAGGGTTACGCCACAGCTCTCACCCCTCCTTCTTCTCATTCTTACCACCCCTCCCTCCACCTGTGCTGGAAATTTGGGGGTACAATATTGGGGGCTGATTTAGCTTGGTCTATTTCATCTTTAACAAAGGTACACACCTTTGTTAGGTCCAGATTTTCCTTAACCTGGCCAAGTTCCGGGAGCTTGGGGGTGCTAAGGTGGACTCCAGGAGGACTCTCAAGGATTTTTTTTTTTTTTTTTTTTTGGTTGTGAGGAAACCTCCTAGTGCCGTGTAGAGTCACTCTGATGACAAGCAAGAAAGGATGTGAGGCCTACTTGGCAAAGCAGACCCAAAGGGAGGGCAGACATGCTTTCTAGAAGTTTCGGGAGGTATTTAGGTCAAAGGAAGAATTGCCTGGGAGGCTAAGGGCCTGAGTTCAAGTCCTCCCTTACCATTGCACTTCATGGTCCTGGTCCAATGTCAAAGCCTGCCAGGGCATCAGTACCCACGAAGAGGCGAGGCAGGGACAGATGGCATCAGCCTGAGGTCATACCTATCACTTACCAGAGGAGCCAAGCAAGTACCCAGGTTGTGTCACCGAAGCCCAAGGACTTGCCCAGTCTGAGCCATGTGAAATGGAGCAGACAGTAATGAGCCCGTGTGCAGAACCTAGGAGGGCTGTCGCTGCCCCCGCAGCCGCCGCCGCCCCTGCTACTATTGGAATAAGTATTAAAGACTCAAGGACCTCAAGTTTTCTAGGAAGCTGGGGGGACTTCAAACAGCTTAGGGCAGTTGGAGTGCAGCCCGGGTGTGGGCAGGAGGCAGGGAAAAATGGAATGAGGAGAGCACGGTCAGGGGTCCACGCTTAGCCTGCGTTCCACTGAGTTCAACACTTGCTAGAATGGAGTCCAATCAGTCATTCCCGTGTGCCTCAGATAGGACAGTCTGTTCCCTGCCCCAGTGCGACTGAGTCTTGCTTGACAGATTCAAGCAAATGGAGAGCCTGAAATAGTGTTTTCGGAGTGCTTTGGCAAGGCTGTGGTGGCCTGAGATATCAACCCTGACAATAAAGAGTGAGTTCCAGCATCCTGTGAGGAGCCCTGCCTGCCATTCCCGGCCATGCAGGCACAGGTAAGCATGTAACCCCCGGCTGTAATTCCTCCATCTGTAAGTGGGTATGAAAATGTCACCTCCCGGTATACAAAGGACTGACTACATGAGATAATGAATTTTACATGATTTGCCAACTGTGGTGCCATCTTTTTTATCTTAATATTAAAATCTGGAAATCAAGGCATCTTTCGTGCAAAACCTGGTATTTCCTTTGTGTATGCATTTGCCGGAGCGGATGCTGCCCTGCCTAAAAATCGACAGAAGGTGAAAGTCAGGTGACTTTGGGCACTTCCTTTTGTCCTGCTGGGTTAGCAGTTTGCAATTAAACACATTCTGCATCCCAACATGACCCAAGCAAACTCAGGGAAAGGCCTCTTGCCTGTTTGCCCGGCTTCCCTCCCATCTGGCCAATCAAATCCCAGGGATGATGCAGAAGCCGCTAAACTAGATGGAGCCTGGCCAGATGCTGTGTGGGGATACAGCAGTGCACATGGAGGATGCTTGCCCCCGGCTCATCCGCACCTCAGGCCGGACATCCTCCCTAGTAAAGTCAAGTGTCCTGCTGTAGCATGAAGCTAAAGCTGGAACAATAGTCCTCGTGGAAAACACAAGGTCTCTGAGCCTTCCAAAGCTCAGGAATCAGAGGTGTGAGGCCAGTGGGGCCGTGGAGCGAGGCCTTGTCTCAAAAACACAAAACCCGTAGGGTGCGGTGGCACGTGCCTCCAGACCCAATGCTCAGGAGGCAGAGGCAGGCAGATCTCTGTGAGTTTGGCAGTCTGGTCTACATGGTGAGTTCCAGGCCAGTCAGAGCCGCACAGTGAGACCCTGTCTCAAGAAAAAACCAATCAGATAACCGAACAAAATGTGTCCTCTGGGGGCGGCTGGACTAGGGAGCGGAAAGCGGGAAACGAATGTGTGATGTGTAAAGCAGAGCCTTCGAGGTAATAAAATCATTCTTTAATCAAATCCCAGGGATGGATAGCCATGAACAGCACACGGAATGTCTCTGAATCTGGAACGTCTTTGGAATCTGAGCTCCGTAGATGTTACATCAACTTCTTTAGATTACAGTATCCATGGTATCTGCAACCAGACTACAGAAAAGGGTCAGAGTGTGGGAATCTTGGCAAGTGGGTGTGGTGAGGCCTTGGGAGGAGTCACTGCCTTTTACAAATGGTTCTATAGCAACTGAACCTGAAGCAAAACGTATTAACTCAGAATGTGTATCGTTGTTGTTATGTAACTGAGTTTGTGTTTTTAGGAAAATAAAGTATGAAATACCATCCGAATACTTAGAAGAGATTTTTTTTTTACGTCAAATCTTGTCTATCAATTTTTTCGAAGCATGAGCTTTTGTAGCCCAGGCTGTCCTAAAATGTATCAGATAGCCAAGGATAACATCAAGCTTCTGCTGCTTCTACCTCTTTTACAGGTGTGTATTGACACACCCATTTTTTTTTCCCTTTTCCTTCTTTCTTGATTTTTTATTAGCAAGGCTTTGAGGGAAGTATCCAGTCAAGCCGTACCTCAGGCTTCTTCATGGGAAATGGGCTGAGAGTGAAGCAAGGTATTGTGGGGGACTGTGGGGTGATGAAGGTAGAATTATACGTGGAAGATGCTTAATAATGGTAGTGTGGCCATTGTCGGTGTAAGGTAGATGAAGTCTTTCAGAGTGTGGATCCATAAGGAGAACAAACCAAAGACGTTTATAGAGCGCATCAGTGACCTGGGCTACAGCGACAGGGGTGACAGACAGACGCTTGTGTCACGCTCTGGTGTGGACATGCGGCAGTTCCACGAAGACACTGCATGGCAGGTTTGGCTCCAGAGACTGAAGCTATCAAGAGGCCACTCAAGTGTTGTCAGTGGCTCCATTGATGGACCAACCCATAGCCGAAAGTGCTAAGAAGAGGCGGGGACTAGTTTCATGGCGAGGGTGGCTGGAAGTGTCTGTGGGCGGAGCTTATCCTTTCTCTGACTGGCACCACCATAGCCTGCTTCAGGCCCATGAATTAAAATCTATAAAACCACGGCCAAGACTCTCCTCCACCGTGTTGGCTTTACCCAGTATTTGCTCACAGCCATGAGAAACAGTGACACAAATCTAAACCCCAGGGGTTTCTTTCTCTTTTGTTCTTGCCTGGAGCCCGAGGTCGGGATGGACATCGGGTTCAGGAGAGGGCCTTATTCCAGGCTACAGATTCCTGATTTCATGAGTCCTCATGTGGTAAAAGGGCAGAGGGCAGCCCCTGGACCGTTTTTCTCAATAATACCTTTTATGAGGGCTCTATTCTATGCCCAAATGACCTCTCAAAGGTCCCCCCTCCTTGTGTTGCATGACATTTGAAGTTAGGGCTTTAATATATGGATATGGAGGGCCGCGTCAAGATTCTGTCCATTGCAAGGAGATTTTAGAAATATCCGTGTCAAGAGCTGCGATGTTTGAGTAGACAGGACCAGCTCCTCTCCTCTCCTCTCTCTCCTCACTAAACTCTGAAGACATGAGATGGGAGGGAAAAGAGCATTTTTCAGGGTATGTTGCTGGCACTCCAGAAAATACCAAAAAATATCAACCATCAAAAAAGGCAATGGAGAAACTGGGTGGGCCTGGAGTGGCGGCACATGTCTTTAATCCCAGAACTTGAAGGCGGGAACACACAGATCTCCGTGAGTTTAAGGTTAGTCTGGTCTACCTAGAGAGACCCTGTCTCAATCAAACGAACTATAATTCCTGAGCATGTCCCTTAGGCGCCCCCTGAGGCCTCACTCCCAAAGGAGAGGGAGAAGCACATTTGTTCTCAAGGAGTTGCTGTGAATTTGTCAGGTATGGAAGGTTTACTCAAATGGAGAATTTTTGTTGTTCAGAAAAACTCACTTTTGAGGATGGACCCCATTCTTGCCTGAGCTGATGTGGGAGATCTTGTGAGATACTAAATGATTCTATGTGATAAGGACCAGGCTTCCTCCACGGCTCGCCCTGCCCTCCCAGTGTGTGGGTGAGTGCAGATAAAGTCGGGGCCTCATATGAAGAGCGTAGGACCCTGTGACACTGAGATGCACGTCAGTCCCCCGGAGTCAGAATTTCAGCCCACATCTGATGATACCTGTGATGGTTTGTATATGATTGGCCCAGGAAGTGAACCTATTAGGAGGTGTGGCCTTGTTGGAGTAGGTGTGTCATTGTGGGTGTGGGCTTAAAACCCTCACCCTAGTTGCCTGGAAGTCAGTCTTCCACTAGCAGCCTTCAAATGAAGATGTAGAACTCTCAGCTCCTCCTGCACCATGCCTGGATGCTGCCATGTTTCTGCCTTGATGACAATGGACTGAACCTCTGAGCCTGTAAGGTTGCCCAATTAAATGTTGTCTTTTATAAAACTTGCATTGGTCATGGTGTCTGTTACAGCAGTAAAACCCTAACTAAGACAATACCAAAGTCTTAGATCTTCTTCATCCTTGTGCTTGTTTCTCAATGATTCCAGTTATACAGAAGCTGTCCGTAGGCTGTGTTGTGTATTATACCACTGGGTAGACTTAATAAGCATTCTTGAATTTGGGTACCCACAAGGGTCCTAGGGACAACACCAAGAGACAACTACAACTGTATGTATAGTTACATAACATATATATATATATATATATATATATATATGTGTGTGTGTGTGTGTGTGTGTGTGTGTGTATAGTCTGTGTGTCTGTGTGCATGCATATATTATATATACATATATACATATACACATATATACACACATATACACACACACATATATATATACACACATACATACACACATATATACACACACATATACATACACGCGCGCGCGCGCGCGCGCACACACACACACACACACACACACACACACACACACGAACTACTGTGTTCTGATGCACAGGCATCGGGGATGCTGTCACAGCCCAAGGGTCTGAGTCAGTGGCTGTGTACCCACCTCAGGGTCTACCACCCTGCTTCAGAAGTCCTCAAAGATCTCCAGCGGCAACCCTGGGGTTTGTTGCTCGCTTCTGTGACATTTCTGAGACTTTTTTTTTTTCCCGAGACAGGGTTTCTCTGTGTAGTCCTGGCTGTCCTGGAACTCACTCTGAAGACCAGGCTGGCCTCGAACTCAGAAATCTGCGTGCCTCTAACTCCCAAGTGCTGGGATTAAAGGCGTGCTTCACCACCGCCCGGCTATTTCTGAGACATTTATGATGCTGTGTCTGCTTGCCTGTCCTGTTCTTCCTTTTTGAAACAGGGAATCATATAACCTAGGCTGTCCTTGAACTGGACACGTAACTAAGGATGACCTTGAATCTCCCATCCCCCCTGCCTCCATCCTGTTTCTGCAGTGCTGGGGAGGGTGGCCAGGACTTTGTGCGTGTTCCGTAGGCACTGTGCCCGCTGACCCACATCCCAGCTCAATGACTTCCGTTCACTGCACTTGAGTGCTGAGGGTTTTCTCTGCTCCAGTCTCCTCCGCTCACAGGGCGGCCTGACATCTGCACCCTGCGGAAGGCTGTCCCTCCTTCAGGCCTGTCTCCTCCACCCCCACTCGTGATCTTCATCGCGTCCACTCCGATGCCTCAAGGATGCTTCCCTCGTGGTGTCAAGGCAAATCCCAGAGTGTCTGGTCTCCCCACACCTGGCTCTCTGCGCTCCCCTTCCTGGCTCACTGTACATTAGTTTTCCCACGGGATTGTATTTCACGGGTTAGGCACTTTTATGTCTGCATGGGTTTCATAGCCAGCGTCTCTAGTGAGCCCACTCGGCAGCCCGAGATGGAGGTGCAGTGGGGCATGTGTCTAGCTATTGCCTATACTAAGTAAAAGGAATGATTCAGACTCACAGAATGAGTTAGAAATAAATTTTGGGCTAAAAGGTCAGCCTCTCAGATGCCCGTCCATCACCCAGGAGTTTCATCGTTATTCCCTCTATGAAGATAAGGAAACTAAGTTTGATTATGACATGACTCCAGAGCCGCTTACATGAAAGCACTGGCTTTGCTTGCTAAAGATCCAGATCCTCAGGGTCCGCCTATCCGTATTGTATTCTTTTTTGTTTTGTTTTGTTTTTTGTTTGTTTGTTTTGTTTTTTTGAGACAGGGTTTCTCTGTGTAGTACTAGCTGTCCTGAAACTCACTCTGTAGACCAGGCTGGCCTCGAACTCAGAAATCCACCTGCCTCTGCCTCCCAAGTGCTGGGATTAAAGGCGTGCGCCACCACTGCCCAGCTCCATATTGTATTCTTGACCTCTGGATCTGAGTGGGCGCTGGAATCTTTGTCTCCACAGCCCAGGGTATTGAGCCCTGGGTCTTGAACATGCCAAGCACACATGTTACCACTGAGGTGTATCCCCTTGGCTACTCGAAGACAGTGGATTGCTACGTAGCCTAGGTTAGCACTGGTTTGCCAATCTTCTTCCTTCTTCCGAGTGCTGGGATTATAGGCATACGGCCATGCCTACCAGGAATCTGCAATTGAATGTGTCTGGCAGAGTAACTTATATTCACTACTAAGGTCAGCCCATACGCTCTGCCCGGTGGCTTACACAGTGATGTGCCTACCTCAGAGTTGGCAGCTTTGGCAAGTATCCTCGTCCAGCTATATGGACGCTGCCAGCCGGAAGGAAGGCGGGGCTTGCCCGTGTTCCTCACACTTGGGTATACACGACAGTTGCTTGAAACTAATTATACCGTAACAATGGAAAAGTCCCCTGGCCTGACCCAACCAACACAGTCCCATTGGGGGACTTACACTTTCGACCTCATTCTTGGGGGTCGCGATCAAACCATATCATTTACTAACCAGGATCACAACACTAGGGAGTCAACAGAAGTAGATTTGGGTGGCATTTCTTGCCAAGACGGGCCAAGCAACAAGTAGATTTATCCTTTAGACCTAAGCAACTGGGGAAAAAGACTCGTGAACCAGGCATCAGGGGAGGCACAACCTGTAATCCCAACTCAGGAGGATATCTGCAAGGTTTAAGGCTAGCCTTATCTACTTAATGAGTTGTCATACAACGAGACTGTCTCTAAAAACCCAAACCAAGCCAGGCGGCGGTGGTGGCGCACACCTTTAATCCCAGTACTTGGGAGGCAGAGGCAGGCAGATTTCTGAGTTCGAGGCCAGCCTGGTCTACAGAGTGAGTTCCAGGATAGCCAGGACTACACAGAGAAACCCTGTCTCGAAAAAAACCAACCAACCAACCAACCAACCAACCAACCAACCAACTAAACAAACAAAGAAACAAAAACCCAAACCAACAACCAAAAAACACAACAATCCCCAGCCAAACATATATATGACCAGGTGTCTGTGTGTCTCTGTGTGTGTGGGTTTGGATGAAAATATCCTTTCGGGAGGTGAACTGTGGGCAAAGAGGATGCCCAGCCTCAACTCCATTTGCTTTGTTTATAAAGCAACTTCTCCGCACTAGTGACCAGCTCCAGGCTGTGTCCCCAACTTCTTGTGGGAGGCGATCCTTGCTCTGCCTGTTGTCCTTAGGTCAAGCGCAGTGGTGACTCTGACTATCCTCAGCCTTGTCTGCCCATCTGGGACCTGGACAGTCAGGAAGCCACACCCACCTTTGCACTTCTCTGTGCAGCACTTGTCTGCCGGGCAGCTCCTGAGACATCCCTGGGAGGGAGATCCAGTGACACTTTCCGTTCTGTTTATGGTTAAAAGGAGTCCCTTTGAAAGAGAACGTCCTATAACCACCAGGGTTCTTGAAATTTTCACTGAGCAGTCAAAATGGGTGACTCTTCGGAAAAGGCTCTCTGCCTGGAGAGAGGCAGGGCTGGCGACTCCTTGCAGTGGGCGTCACAAAGTATCATAGCAGCCGCAGGGAGAAGACAGACATCATTATTGTCATCATCAAGTCTGGAAAGATGTAACCCTGCAGCATCAAAGGTACTCCTGAGCGACAGGAGGGGCAAAGGGAGTCTTTTCAACCCTAACACCAGGAAAATTTCGGGGCCACTATTTCCTCTCCTCTGCTGTCAAAAAAAGCAGTTGAGATAGGTGTGGTGGCACACACCTTTAGTCCCAACACTGGGGAGGAAGAGGCAGATAGGTCGCTTGAGTTCAAGGTCAGCCTGGTCTACAGATCGAGTTCCAGGACAGCCAGGGCTACACAGAGAAATCCTGACTATGCAACAAAGGAAGGAAAGAAGGAAGGAAGGAAGGAAAGAAAGAAGGAAGGAAGAAAGGAAGGGAGGGAAGGAGGGAGGGAGGGAGGGAGGGAGGGAGGGAGGGAGGGAGGGAGAGGAAGAAGAGGAAGGAAGGAAAAGATTTCATGGCAAAACAAAAACAAAACATATTTAAAAACATTTTTTTATTTAGCAAAATTCAATTTAAAGTTCAGAGAGAGAGAGAGAGAGAGAGAGAGAGAGAGAGAGAGAGAGAGAGAGAGAGAGCGCCCTTCTAAGTTACTCTGGCGACATCAAGTAACAGCAGCCACCATCACATCCGCATGCTTGGTTGTCTTTTTGGGGCTTAGTACCCGCAACTGTAGAACAGAGGTGCTTTTTGTTCTCCTGATGAACTGTAAGCTCCGTGGAAACAGGGAGTATGTGGCTACTTTTCTCCTTGCCCTGATAAAATACACTTACCTAGGCAGCTTAAAGGTTTGCTTTAGCCATCATGCTGTGGAAGGTGGGGTAGCCGGTCCTTAAACCAGCAGGTCACATGACATCCACAGTGGAGAAGCAGGGGGGGGGGCAATGGGGGGGCGCGGTCTGCTCACATCCACAGTCAGGAAGCAGAGAGAGAGAGGAGTACCAGTACTCTGCTCACTTTTTTCTTTCAATGCAATCCAGGGCCCCAGCCCAGGGAGCAGTGCGTCTTCTAGAGTCTTCCCATAGCACCTGACGTCATCGGTCAAGATCATCCATCACAAGCACAGCTTCAGCTTGTCCCTGGTGAGTCTAGATCCCGTCAGTCAATAACCAACTTTACTATCACAGGTGCTTAGTCTCTGGGCAATCCTCAGCTCCTAGAACAGTGCCTGACCCCAGCACAGAACCTGGGAAGCGTGGTCTAATCCCAGGATGATGGCTCTACCTGAGGGAGTAGCTCACACCACAGATCCAACCAACCTGCCTAAAATGCCCATAAGAAAGGGGTCGGGGGGGGGGAGGCAAAGCCGAGCGCAGAGCCTGAGAGGTGGGGACAGCATGGTAGGGAACGCCCTGCTTCTAGCTTAGGTCTGGGAAACACAAAACCTTTCGTCTCAGTCTTCCCTGGACTGAAGCTCTGAGAGCGTCAGCACGTGGACAGAAAGACGGGTGTCTCGCTCGTCAGCCAACTCTACAGCCTGCGAGTTTCTTCCCGCCCTGGCCAGCTCCACCTTCCCCTCTCTGCCTATTGTACCTTCTGCTACATTTGTGGCCGACTTCCTCCCCAGCCCCACTTTCCAGTCGGCCCCATACGAGTGGGTGGCAGACGCTCTACCCCCTCTTCTCATGCTCTCTCGCCTCTCCCTCCTCCAAGATAATCGCATCCCTAAGTTGGGGGGGGGAATTCAGTCACTCCCTGGGATCCATAAATAGTATGTTTTCTGGTAAGGATCTTCTCCAGCCAACTGAACACGGCTGCCTCCCTCGGTCTTCTGTGGACAGCTTTACAGTTGGGCTATTTGGCCCACCGACCGCGCCTCTGCAGGGTGTCCTTCTCTGGATCTTCCCTGTCAGCACGGAGGCTGCAACGTCTGCAGACCAAGTGTGGGACAGCTGGGTAAGACACAGAGGTGAGCAGCTTCAAACTTGTTAGCTATGACCCATCTTCAGAAAGGTTAGACCCAGAGTGAGTAAAACCTGACCTGTAGAACTACAAATCCCTTAACCACAAATCCCTTTAGAAGGGTAAAACGTGTATAATGTACCCCAGGTTAGCTCAAAACTTGTAGTCTTCCTGCCTCAGCCTCTTGAACAGCTAGAATTATATGTATGTGACATTACAAAGAGCTAGCATGCTTTACCGGTTACTCATTATTTAGTTAAGTTTGCTGTGCATCGTGGCCCACACCTTCAATCCCAGTATACAGGAAGCAGAAGCAGGCAGCTCTCGGTGTCATTTGAGGCCAGCCTGGTCTGTATATTGGGTTCCGGGCCAGCCGGGATTACTCACTTAGACCATATCTGACAAAAAAGAAAAATAATTTAGCTGAGCACAATGTTGCATTGTCCTGACGGACTGCACATTTCGGAGACTTGGCATGCGTGCTGGTGTTGGTATTCCTGTCACCTCCTACGTGTGTGAGAGGACTCGGTACTGTGCCCCCCCCCCCAGAACACGCTGTCAATCTGCCGTGAGCATTTGTTTTGCTGAATGGGCTCTCAGCGTCACGGGGAAGGTCTGTGTGGTTCTGTCCCATGTCCCCGGAGCCTGAGATAGAATCGCCACACAGCAAATGCTCATGAAAACGAAGAAGGAATCAGGCTAGGAGGATAAGCCTTGGGGTATTAGGAAGAGATGGGCTGATACTGAGAACTGGTTAGAGACACAGAGGGGTGACAAGCAATATTGTAGTTCCTACTTGTCACCAGAAGCTACCTGAGAGCCTGCGCTTCTGTCAGTCCTGACTACAGGCAGGCAGCTGCTGGGCTGACTGACCCTGGCCCTGTCCTGCTTGGGGAGTGTGTGTGTGTGTGTGTGTGTGTGTGTGTGTGTGTGTGAGAGAGAGAGAGAGAGAGAGAGAGAGAGAGAGAGAGAGAGAGAGAACGAGAGAGAGAGAGAAACTGCTATGGGCAAAGCTACCCATGCAGTGGGTGACAGCTGGTGATGATGTTGGGACGGAAAGCCTACCATCCCCAACTCTAGGGAGGCCAGGCACCCAAGCCACCCCTGACCAAGGATGTCTATTCTCCAGCTGTGTGACATAGGGAGAGAGGAGAGTCTTGGCATGGCCACACTGTAATCGCAGGAGAGCTTATCAAACAGCGATAAAGGGGCACGGTGACATCGCAAGCCGAGCTGAGCACGATCCTAGAAGTTATGTCATGTCTTGAAGTTAGAAAAGTTGGTCCCAAGCCAAGGAGTGCAAGCAGCTTCGATAGAAAACAACTAAATGGATTCTTGAAACCGCCAAGAACCTCTGCCCCTAACACCTCGATTTCAGACTTCTAACCTCCATGTTTGATTTAAACTACTGCCTCTGCTTACTTTGTTCTAGGGGACATAGGAAACCGCCCCCACCCCAGCCCTGGGTCACATCTAAAAAGCAACAACAACCCATCCTACACTGCACAGCTACTAGGACGGGATCGGGAAGGTTTGGACATTGTCTGGCATCACTCAGCCTCCTTGAACCCAGACACTTGCAGGCACGGGCAGGGCTGCACCTGGGGGCCCAGCTGTTTTCAGGGGGCCCACATGCCAAGGTCTCCTTGGCGCCCGGGTTTTTCTCTCTCCCTCAGTTGTCCCTTGGAATTTCCAGGTCAGCCTAGCACAGACAGCCACCCATGCTTTGCTTCCCCGGGACCCAAGGAAGAGTTGGGAGCTGACTGGAGGGGCTCTTCAGAGGGAGGAGTCCTCGCTCCCATTCGGCTACATTGATTAAGTTCAAATGAGCAATAATCGAGAGCCCCTTCTCTCTCTCTCCTTTGACAAGGCGAGGTGGAAGGCGCCCTCTTCAGTGTTGGAAGAACTACATAAAGCAGGCACACACGGATGTTCTCTGTGATAAGGTCAGGCCTTCCACCTCTGTGTCTGGTTGAAGAAAGTAGTCCTGGGAGATGGAAAGGCTTGTTCAAGGTCATGCATCTAGCTAGGTCCTCAGGACGGGTCAGAGCTGGGCTCTACTCCCCCTCAGCCCACTCTTGTGAGTTGGTGACCCCCACACCTGGGCCCCTTTCCTGGGACTGCTTCAGATGCTCCTTCTCAGTGTCCCTTCCTTCCTAACAGGGCGTGACAAATAGGATTATGATTGTTCAATGTATGTTTTGTTTAGCTGAGACGGAGACGTATACTCTAGCCTAGGCCAGCCTCAGACTCACTATCACAAAGTCTAGGAAATCCTCCGGCCTCAGCCTCCTCACTGCTCGGCTTGCAGTTTATTTATACCAAGGCCAACCAATACCAACTGGATTAGAGTTCTAGAACCTTCCGCTGGGCTGTCAGGAGGATCTCCCCCAGGATTCTTCTATATGGTTAGGGTAGGACAGAGGGGCAGGGTTCAGTGGCCCCGCCTACTTGAAGATTTTGATTGACATCCCACCCTGTGCTCCTTGCAGATGGGCAGGTGTACTTGATATCCGTTAGGAGCTTGCTGACTGAGATGACGAAATGTAGATAGAACACAAAAGAGGGTAAGGAAGAGGCACAGCCAACAGACGCCACATGGTGAGGGAAGAGGCCGGGAAAGGGCTGTGAGCGACCTGCCACTGTGGGGGCCCTGGGAGAATCAGGAGAGGCCAGAGCTCAGGCGCCAGTCACTTCCGCCTCAACGGTCTCTTTTCATTCACAAGCGTGCTGTTTCCAGTAAGTTAAAAAAGGAAAAAAAAAAAAGTGTGAATGTCACCTTACAAAGAACAATTGTATCCATCTACTCAGAAAGCCCCTGGGAGGCTTCCTGGTGTAAGAGATAGGAGCCCCGAGTCAGTCAGTACTCGGCAGGTATCCTCCAGTGCCTGGAGACCCAGAAGGTGTGTTTACAGGTAGGTACAGGGTTTGCATCTCCTGGATGGCCCTGCCGGGTTAGGCGGTGGACCGGTACACTCAAGGGAACAGTTGAACGTATTGTTTGGCAGGGCCAAGAATGGCCTCATCTTGGCTCTGAGCCCAACGCTACAGCATCAAGGGGACTCTGCCGCGCGGGAGGTGTGTGAGCCCCAGGGATGATGAGCTGCCCAGATACCAGTACTTCTACCTTGCTCCCATGACTCTGAAACTGACTCAGAGTGGGGAGGGAGGTTACCACCAGGACCTGAGGGCTGAGGAAGAGGAACTTGAAAGAGTTTCGTTTTTACTCTTAAACCCACAGCTCACTAACTCTTACGAGAGCACGCCTGTGGCGGATGAACCGACTTATTACAGGAAGTCAGGTTCTGAACCTCCAGACCCTTTCTTTGCTCTATGTCCGCTGTCCTACCCCTTCCCCAAGCCCCCTCTGCCCAGAAGAAGCCTGACTTAGGAAACAGCTCAACCATGGATTACCAGCGAGGTGGGCTCAGGCTCAAGGGCCATGGGGGCATAGGATATATATATGTCTAGGAACCCTTAAAAGTGTGGTGACAGATACTTCATGGGAGACTAAGAAATCCTTCCTGGAGTCAAAAGGCCATCTCCCCTGGCTAGGAGAGTCCAATATGTGACTTTCCTTTGGTTTCAGTGGACATATATTTCCATATAGGTGGAAAACACTATCTCTAACTTAATAATTTATGAAAAATTATGCTATCTCCCCATTATCCCTCCTTATCGGTTTGGGAGACCAGGTTCAAGTTTATCCCACTAAAGGCTAGAAGAAACTGAGCTTGTCCTGCAGCGATGGAGGATATAGGGCTAAGGAGGCCGTGCCAGGCTACTGCTACAGGAACCTGGGCCAGAGAGAGCAGATTCTTACTGGGCCTCAACTTTACTCCAGTCAGATGCAAGTCTATATTTTATTTTTAAAGTGTTGGTCAAGATCCAGGCAGCACACATGAGCTTGTCTGAGGCTCCTGGCACATATACAGCAGAAGACTGTCTAGTCCGGCCTCAGTGGGAGATGAGGCTAACCCTCCAGAGACTTGAGGCCCCAGGGAGTGGGGAGGCCTGGGGGGGGTGGGGGGGGAGGCATTCTCTTGGAGACAGGGGGAGGAGGAATGGGAGGAGGAACTGTGGGAGGGAGCATGGGGAGGGGGGCAATGACTGGACTGCAAAAAAAAATTTTTTTAATAAAAGTGTTGGTAAAGGGGCTAGGGAGATGGCTTAGTCATAACTAAACTCAGGTCCCCAACCCCCAGGTAAAACGCTAGGCATGGTCAGAGGTGGCCATACCCCTAGTGCTTACAGGTGATGGCCGGGGAATTCTTAGAGCTTGCTGAGAAGTTAGTCTAGCCAGTCAGCGAATGCCAGGTTCAGTGATTCTGTCTCACATGGAAAATGGACACGGAGCATGCCGGAGTATCCCGGGACTCAGAAGGCAGAGGGAAGCTGACCTCTACCAATAGAGGCCAGCCACATCTGCACAGTGAGACCTTGTCTCAAAAAGACAGACAGACAGACAGACAGACAGACAGACAGACACACACACACACACACACACACACACACACACACACACACACACACACACACAGAGACAGCAAGAAAGCAAGAGAGACAGAAAAAGAGAGAAACTTATTAACCTCTGCCCTCCTACCCCCGCCACACACAGAGGGAGAGAGTGAGTATGAAGAGAGAGAGAGAGAGAGAGAGAGAGAGAGAGAGAGAGAGAGAGAGAGATCTTGTTAACTTCTGTCCTCCCACTCACAAGCACACACATGCACATTGGTAGACATGTACATGTACACACACATGTGTTGATGAAATGTGTACATAGTTAAAATCATATTTAAAAGGCCCCAATTTTTTTCTTTCATTTTTTTTCCCCTCTAAGGTCTTGCTATGTAGCTGTGGCTGGCCTGGAACTTACTATGTAAACCAGACTAGCCTTGATTTTTGGCAATTCTCCTGCCTCATACCACCCAGTTTAGAAAGGTTATTCTAAAATACTTTGAGTTTCATGTCCATCGTGGGAGGCCAGTGGTGGCTACCACCTTTATTTGTTTGCTTGCGTGTTTGTTTTTGAGACAGGGTTTCTCTCTGTAACAGCCCTGGCATGTCTCAGAACTCCATAATGTAGCCCAGGCTGACCTAGAACTCAGAGCTGCACTTCCCTCTGCCTCCCAATCCTCTGCTGGGATCGAAGTTATGCGCCACCACTGCCCAGCTTATGGCTGCTACATTTCTTTGACAAGAAAACCCAGGAATCAGAGGAGTCAGGTAAGTTGCCTTGTGCCTGTTCAGCTTTGAAGAGGACACAACCACTTGCCTAGAAGCCCAATCTTCTAAGTCATGTTAGTGGCATTTGAAGGCAGGACCTTTGGGAGATAAGGTGGTGGTGAGCCTCTGCCTTCAGAAATGCATCACTGAGCTACTAAGGAAGTGGCTTCTAGAAAACTCTCTCTAGCACTTCGGGGTGCCTCAACAATTGGCCCCCTCCGAGCTGTTATATGGCAGGAAGCAAGCCCATCTCACGCCAAGCAGGATCTGGACTGTGCCATTGGACTTCTAAGAACAGACAAATGCCTCTTCTTTATAAATTACCTGACCTCAGGGACTCAGTGAGAGCTACAGATAAAGAACCATCACAACGTTCACGGGAATCCAGAGGTCACTCACAGTGCTTATTTCAGGACTGAAACCAAGAACCCACTGCACAGGCTCTAGATGACTTGCCCCGCCTCCCCAGGCTAGGGAGTTTACGGCTCTGAAAGTTCATCTTTCTGAAAAGGGAATCAGTGGTCTGAAGAGAACAAGAGAAATGCAGTCTACAGAATGGCAGAAAAAAAGCAATCCGTCAATCTTCGAGCTGATAAGGACCTGTCTAGAATATAAAAACAGAAAAGTTGGCCATGCTTATGGTCACAGCACTTCAAAGGCTAAGGCAGGCGGGGCCTCATGACTTTGAGGCCAGTCTAGGTTACATAGTCCCATCCCCAAAATCCAAAAAAAACCAACCAACCAACCAACCAACCAACCAACCAACCAGCCAGGCAGCCAACCCACCAAAGCCCCAAATCAAACAAGAAAAATGTAACCCCTCCCTGCCACCAAGCCAGCAGAAAAGCAACAAATAAATAAATAATACAGCCGAAAATTTTAAACACGGGTAAAGGATCTGAAAAACCTCTTCTTTCAAAGATCTGCAAATGTGCCCAGCATCTTAAGTCTTCTGGGAAATGCAAATCGAAACCACCGTGAGAGATCACTGTACCCTTTTTAGGATGGCTGCTATAAAAATAGAAACCCAGTGTGGGTGAGGACACCGAGAAATGGGAAGCCTCCTGCATCGCTGCTGGGGTGGAAATCAGGGTGGCTGCTTCAGAAAACATCCTGACAGGTCCTCAGAAGGCCACACATACCGCTGCCCCATGACCCACCGACTCCATTTCAAGGCACCATAAACAAACACACGTAATGAAGAGAGAGCCCGTGCAAAACACCACACAAGTGTTCCCAGCTGCAGAGCTCACCGCAGCTCAAAACAGGGCTCAGAAACAAACAAACAAACAAACAACAAACAAACAGACAAACAGCAGACCTCGGATGGAGTGTAGCCACAGATATGGTGGCAGAGTATTTGGCAATGGAAAGAGAAAGGGTGTGGATCAGTAATCCCAGCAGTGGGAGGCAGGAACATGAGGAATGTGGAGCAGTAAGAACTGGAACGCCGTGGGTCAACCGAGGAGACGGTATATACCAAGTGAACCTCTCACAGAATCGTATGTGCCGTGTGATACAAGCTTCCCTGAAGAGATCGGCTAGGTGAAACTGTCTGTGGCCGGAGGAAACAGGAATGACCGACTGCTGATGGGCCCAAGGTATCTTCCTTGGATGATAAAAACATTATCCACTTAATGGTGGTGACGGCTGCCCAACTCTGTGAAAATACTAAACCCACTTAAAGGTACACTTTGAATAAAGTGTCTATTAGCTATATTGCAGAGAAGCTGTTATGAATTATTAAAAAAGTATAGGCTGGGATGGAGGCGTAGCTCAGCAGGGAGAGGCTCACCTCGTGCAACCATGCTTCGGATTTGAACCTCAGCGCTGCATAAAACTCGTACGGTCAATATTTGTAATCCCAGAGTCAGAAGTTCAAGGTCATGCCTGGCCCCATAGGCAGGTTGGGGCCAGCCTGAGCCAAACACAGTAGTCTAACACGGACAAACGTGTATGTTTTAGGCATGCGCATGGTAGCCGGGAACTGGCTAAGAACAGATTCATTTCACTGGGTGGTGGTGGCACATGCCTTTAATCCCAGCACTTGGGAGGTAGAGGCAGGCGGATTGGGGGCCAAGTTTGGTCTACAGATTGAGTTTCAAGACAGCCAGAACTAAAACAGAGAAACCCTATCTCAAATACACACACACACACAGGAACGCATGGAGGGAGGGACGGAGGGAGAGAGAAAGCAAGTCCATCTCAGTAGTCTTAGAATTCAGCAACTGTTCAGATTTATTTATTTATTTATTTATCCATCCATCCATCCATTCATTCATTCATTCATTTTTTAATGTGTCTATATTTTGCTTGCATGTATGCCTGTGCAACATGTGCATGCCTGGTACCCTCAGAGGTCAGAACAAGTCATTGGACGACCTGGAACGGGAATTCTACATCATTCTGAGCTGGGAATTGCTCGTGCTGGGAATTGAACCCAGGCTCTGTTGTAAGAGCAACAAGTACTTTGGACCAAAGAGCCATTTGCTAGCCCCAGATAGTTTAGAAAGGTGTTTGTCCAGGTATACCTTACAGCCCGCTGGAGCTGGCACACGGCAGCTTTTGACAAAGGACACAGTTTTTATGTTCTATTAGCTGTTTACCAATATCCCTATATGCTAATTGTACAAACAATAGTAGTTTGTTATGACATTTTCATATGCGCATACATCCTACTTCCAACCATCTTTCCTGTCCCCTCTTTCCCTACCACCTCCAGTCCTCTTTCCGATCTTCAATTCTGCAAGGAAGGACTTTATCCTCTCTTCCTAGCCTAGTGTTCAGAGGCATGTACTGGTAGCTTCTCACATGTGTGGTTATAATGGAGATGCCACAGGAACTGACATTGCCACAAATAACGGTTTCTTTTCAACACTGTTTGGCCTTTTTGTTTGTTTGTTTTTTCCAAGACAGGGTTTCTCTGTGTAGCCCTGGCTGTCCTGGAACTCACTCTGTAGACCAGGCTGGCCTCAAACTCAGAAATCCGCCTGCCTCTGCCTCCCAAGTGCTGGGATTAAAGGAGTGTGCTGCCACCCCTGCCCGGCCTGTTTTGCCTTTTTAGTCTTATTATATAGCTCTTCTTGGCCCTGAACTTGGGATCCTTCTGCCTCCACCTCCCAAGTTCTGAGATCACCTGCGAGCCACCAAACCTGGCTTAAAAATCACCTTAAAATGAGTTTGACTTTGTAGAATTTCAAACACACAGGCTGTCTTTACATCATTTCCTGCCCCCTCTTCCACATTCCCTTGCTCCCTCTCAGATTCATAGCCTCTTTTTATTATGTTATTATTTATTATTATGTATATTTATAGAAAATGAGTTGAATATGTAAAGGAATAACTATACAAATACAACCTGCAAGAGGTAGTTAGCTGGTTGCCGGCACACCACAGAGAAGAGCATAGGCTGGACAAGAAAGCAAGAAGCTGCAAGCCTCCATGACGGGCACCTACACCAACTGATTAGTGTTTGCACCTCAAGCCCTGACCCTCCTGGCAGTTACCCCATTCTCCCACATAAGCATGTAACTCAGGTCATCCACGTGGACACATTAAACAGCTTAAAACCTAATTCTTCTAAGTCTGGCTTCTTGGACTTTGGCAGCTGTTTGTGAGATTTGGCATATTGGTAACATGTGGTTGTAGACTAAATGTCCGTTCTTTTCGTGTGTGTGTGTGTGTGTGTGTGTGTGTGTGCGCGCGCGTGCTTGCCATAGTACACTTGTGGAGGCCAGAGGACTTCAGTTATCAATCCAAACTTCCTACCTTGCAATAGGACCTCTTGTTCAAAGCTTTCTGCATCAGTCCAGCTGGCCTATGAGCTTCTGGTTCTCCAGTTTTTCACTCCTACCTCCCTGTATGGATATGTTGGGACTGCAGACATATGCCTGTCTGTGTCCAGCTTTTACATGGGTCCTGTGTGGTCGGGCTGCTGTAACAAGTACTTTACCCAGTGGGACCCCTGTCTAGTCTGGAATGTTCATTCTCATTACTGAATAAATACATTCCATACATATCGGCATCTTCTACTGTGGTACAGACAAGGGTGGGCCTTCTAGGCTTTGGGGAGAGAGGCGAAGTTGAGGCCACAGGGACAGGTTGGGAAGAGCTAGCCTGGGCATATCCACTGGTCTTTCCTTAGGTTGGCATAGCCATGAGGAGAGTGTTGGGAGAGGAGCAGTTGACTGGTAACTGAAGGTAGCGTCCTAGTGGTTGGTGTGTGTGTGTGTGTGTTGCCCAGGCTGGTGTCTAACTCAAGATCTTCCTGTCTGAGCCTCCCTGGTAACTGGGATGACAGGCCTATGTCACTGTACCCGGTTAAGGCTTAAGTGGTTCCAGCTGAGCAGGAACTACGCTTGCACTATCAGACAATGTGCCCTTTGCATCTTTGTTCTGCAGCTTAGGGCTCCAAAAGAGGTCCATTGTCCGGCCGCCTGTTTCTGTGTGGGAGTCAGCACTGTGCAGCTTAAACGCGTGCAGAGCCAAGCGCAGCAGGGCTCCCTGACAGTGACCTTCCACGGGGGCTGGGGGGGGGGTCCACAGGCTTCTGCGGGGGTGGGGGGGGGAGGCGGCTTTATGCCTTTCCTTCACTCCCTTAGCAAAAGTGGCCCAGAGAGATCCTGAAACATGTGCACAGGTCTTCCTCCTGTCTCCTGGCAAGTGACTGCTGAATTCCTTCAAATCTCAGAAGTGACAAGTGTCTTCTTTTTATATGCTAATGACTGGTTGGTGGTTGCTGGCCCCCAAAGCTGACCATGGGAAGAACAAGGCAAGATGAGAGGGGCTCTGACTTCACCGTTCCCAGTCCCATCCAGCCAGAAGGGCAGAGGACTGAAGATTAAGGTGAGCCTTAGGAATAATCCGCAGAACAAAGCCTCTACAGCTCCCAGAAAGGACAGAGCCTCCAGGAAGGAAACCGAGCACCTGGCAGTTGCTGGAGGGTAGGGACTGACCTGGTTTGAAGCCTGCTTTCTTTCTTACCTTACTTCTATCTCCAGCTCATTCCTGTGCAATGTCCTCTCTAAAAACCTGGTCAATGACTTGCCTCGAGTTAGTTCTGTCAACATTCTAGCAAGTTAATCCAAGCGGAGTCTGTGGGAAGCCCAGTTGATAGCCACTGTCAAGCTCATGGCTCCTACTGAGGACTTGGGAGAACAAGCCCTTCCCTATGGGATCTGCCAACATCGTTAGGTAGCGATGGCGTCAGGACTGAGCTGTGTCGGCACACCTATCTGGTGCCTCCAGCAGCAAGCACCTTTGAGGCAGCCTCTTGCTCGGTGTTCTCGGCCCCGCCCTGCAGAGTCCCTTCTAGCTCCTGACCGTGTCACGGGCTGTCATTCGAGGACTGCCAAGTGATCACCGACTGCATGTGCAGCACGCAGTGGGTTCTTTAATTTCTCACTTGTTGCTGAGGAAGGTGAGGAAAATCCTTCCCACTTCCTGTCTTCATGTGGGAATCCCGGTTCAGCTTGAAGGCCACACTGTCCCATTTACACAGAGGAAAAACCTGAAGCTTGGACAGATTAAGGCTCAAACCCAAGATGGTTTTTTGTTTGTTGTTGTTGTTGTTGTTGTTGTTGTTTTAGTCCCAGGCCTTGTCATCCCAGAACTCAGGACACAGAGGCAGGGCAATCGCCTGAAGTTTGAAGCCAGCCTAGTTTACATAGGGAGTTCCAGGTCGGCCCTGTCTCAAACGATATGAAACAAAACATAACCAAACCACCTCTCCTCATAAAAATAGAAACCCTAAAGCAAAAGCCAAAGTGACATTAACCCCACCGCCCCCCCAAAAAGCAAAAATAAGTAAATAGATAAATAAATAAAATAAAAAAATAAAGGTCCACTCAGGCTCATAAACTGTCACCCTGGGGCTGGCCAGAAGATGCACTGCAGGTGACAGGAAGTCCCGGGGCTTTCCCTGGCCTACAGGGAACAGAGGAAGCCAGTGGGTGGCCCTGGAAGACACCTTCCCAGCTCCTGTGCTGAGTACACCAAGTGCCACATACTTATCAAAGGAAACCTGAGGCTCCCGGGGCTTAAGCGACCTGTGCTGGCCTCTCAGGAATGTCTGTTGACACGTTTGCTGGGATGTGGTCCTGGCTGGCATGAACTGGACCTGCAGAACACCAATCTCTGTGTCCCTTACTATGGTACGAGTGACAGCTGCAGTTTTATAAGTGCCAAGTCCCCGGTGGGCAGTGCTTACACGATCGAAGCAGGTCCCTGTGCAGAGCCCTCTGCAGGGTTCCAGGCCACCCTCCCTTTTGGTGACAATCTTAGAGTTAAGATTGAAGCTGGAGTCCCAGAGTGACCGTGTGGACTGAAGGTGCAGGGACTCACCTGGGGGCTGGGTTTAAAATGCCGATTCTTGGCTCCCTCCTGTGGCTCAGTTTCCAGGGACAGAGTCCGGGGACCTGGTTCTCTCTTGAGCCCAGCCAGTGTATTTTTAAGTTGGTGCAGGTGACACATTTATCCTTTGCTTTCTGATCTGCTCAGGACTGTAAGTTGGCATCTGAATCCCAACAAAGGCATCTCCCCTAGAAGCAAAAGGTTTTCAGAGTACCTGGCTAGGGATTGCTGGGTGCTAAGACTTATGCAAGCAGCTGTGGTCCTCTGAGCTTTAACTCCTGTTTTCAGAAGCTTACACTAAGCCGGGCGTGGTGGCGCACGCCTGTAATCCCAGCACTTGGGAGGCAGAGGCAGGCGGATTTCTGAGTTCGAGGCCAGCCTGGTCTACAAAGTGAGTTCCAGGACAGCCAGGGCTACACAGAGAAACCCTGTCTCGTAAAACCAAATTAAAAAAAAAAAAAATTACAGAAGCTTACACTAGCAGGCTAGGTTCAAATCTAGCCTCCAACACCAGGAACTGTTTGACTCTTACTAAAGTTAACCCTTAACCCTCGAACCAGTGTCATCTGTAAATACTCGGAGAACTCAGCCTCAGCACCGTTATCCTGTACGGGAAGGCAGGACTGGGAGCAGCGTAGCAAGGACGATTCTGGAGTCATCCTTCTGTTTCTGACTTACTTGCTTATTGCTGCCTGCCCTGGCTGTGCTGGGGTGCCACCCTGTAGCCCTGAAGCCTGCAGGTTGAGTCTTTAACAGCCACAATTTTGTACAATTTATATATTTTATTCATTTACCCGAACTCTTCCTGCTCTGTGAGCACTGCAGGGAGAACGTGAAGCCATCTTTGTACCCATAGGTCTGGTATCCTCTGGCCACAAAGGAAATGTCTAAATTAGCTTAGCAGGCTCATGTTAGCATGGAGTTGACTTCATCCTCATCTAGGCTACTGGCCACTGAAGCCAGGCTAAGTATATCAGCCTGGCATCCATAGAGGCTGGCACACAGTTAACATGATACCACAGAAGTGAGCCCATTCAGTAGCCCCACGACACAAAACTGGGGGAGAGTAAATATATTCCAGACGTGAGAACTCATTGAAGAGGGCAAAAAGCTAAATGTCATTCATTTGTGTCACCACCCCACCACCCCCTCTGGGAGTTAGGAAGACTTACAAAGGGGTGGGCAGGCAGAGGCTTGGAGTAGAAAAAGACAAGGAGAAAAAGGGAGCGTCCCTGTCATCCAGGTCACAGGACTTGGGCTGGCAACGGCTACCTGTCACGATCTGTGGCCTAGAGGGGATCACTCCAGCTGTGCCTTACGAAGCTCACCTCCGAGAAGGCTGTACACATCTGAAGGAATATGGGCTATTTGTACTGAGCACTCAAGAGATCCAGGGTGTGACCCCAGGGACCTTCTGGTTTCTAGACCCTTCCCCTAGATGTGGCTGCAGCTCTCCAGAGGTCAGCTGTTAAGTGTGTGTCACGGGACTGAAGCCATAAGCGACCAATGGGAGACTGCATTGATCCCCAGATGAGCTGGCTATCCTTGGATCCTGGATTGTATAGGTCACTGTTCCCGTCTTTATGGAAAGATCCCAATAGGAAATCTCAGTCTTCCCCGTCAAAGCTGCTTTTCTTGGGAGAGCGGTATTTGTCTCGCTTTGTGAACAGACAGGAAATGTACTAGCTTCCAAGAAAGGAAATGGCAACATCTTCCTGATGAGGCAGATTTCTTCTGCTCCCAGCTCTCTCTCAGAACTCTTGTCGTGAAGTCTCTTGACTGTAGGAATCTTGAGAATAGCCTCAGAGCGAGAAATGCTCACGTGGACTCTTGACTCAGTGTTTTTCCAGCCACGAGCCTGCACCCTTGCCTACATTTCCCTGTACCTCATTTCCAGGCCCCCTGGGCTCAGAGGGGACAGTAGATACTGCAGAGCACATCTGTTTCGTCTCCCCAGCTTTGTGGCTGCACTAGGAGTGACAACCATGCAAGACGGCCAGAAGCGGCACTCGGCACATTAACATGTGATCCTTGCCATGGGAAAGGCACAGAGTTAAAGGTATGCAAATAGCCTCCTCTGGGCATGTCCGCTGCCCTGACTGTTCAGTGGTCACGGCTACCTGCAATGGACCACCACAGGAGATCCTTTACATCCATCGTGGATGGAGTGGGGACTCATGAGGCCACTCCCTTCCCTGAGACAAGGTGTTAAGAGTTCTCAGTGGTGTAGCTGCCTGTAAGCTGCCCTTGTCCTTAGGAGTAACCTCCCATGGAAACTCCTGTAAGTAGCCCCAGTTACACACACGGATTCACCAAGACAGTCTTGGAGGAATTGTCTGGTCTGTCTTTCGTGCCGTATCTGGGATGAGCAGTTGTTTGCCTCATGTTCACATGAGGGAGTGAGGGGGCACTCGGGCGAGCCTGGAAGGCCACACACTGTGAGGTATCTAGAATGAGCTGTGTCAAGAGTGATTCATGCTTCTCCCGCCTCTGCCCGAAATCCACATCCATTGTTTGGTTTGTTTTCAGTCAGAAAGTAGTGGACAACTCACAAAATGGCCTGATTTCAGATGCTTGGGATCAACTGAGAATATGTTTATTTAAAAGCAATTTTAAATATTAAAAAAGTAGAAATTAACACATACAGTACTGAGAAACTGTCACATTAAATACATGTGAAATAAGAAGTGTACTGATGCTTCGTGGTGACTCCCAGGTACGGATGTGGGATCTAACTAGTGGCAGGCATGACTGGGGCCCTATGGACCAAGTAGTAGGCAATAAAAAATAAATAACAATTGCTGACCAACAGGAAAATAAGACACACTGTTTGCAGACATAATTTTTCCCTTCTGGGGGGAAAAAAGGAATGAATTTGATCTGTCTTTCTTAAGGTTGCATACGTTCAAAATATTGCGTCATGTACAAAACTGCAGATAGTGGTTTGCCCAGTCCAGAACAACGTCAGATTTAAACTTAACAAGATTGCCAAAGGGATGCCTACCTGGTTTTTCCTATGTCCCACCGTACGATGGAGTAAAGAAAACTCAAATTCCTGATGGGAAAGCAACAAAAGCCAGAGAAGAACGGTATGAACAGACATTTGGGTGAGTCCCTGCGGCAGAAGGACAACTCTTCGTCTGTTTAAAAGCCAGCTCATGTCCAAATCAGCAGAAGACAGTCTAGACCTCCAAGATGCAACTTCAGTGCATCTTAAGCATGTGTGAACGGAATGGCACAGGGGGGAGCCACAGTCCTGAAGCCCGTTATGGCCTCCACGCCACGGCTGCCGGGTGTGCTGGGCACACAGCAGCATGCTCTCAGGCACCTTTTGCTCCTGGGTTTGGCGTGTGGGTGCACAGGGGCTCAGACACTGCGGAAGCAAAGTGCTCAAGGTCAGCTCCCAGGAACAGCTGATGACAGAGCCGTTCAGGTTTATTGTACAAGGTTTATTTCTTGGGTAGCTATTCAGAGTTCTCACTGTCACCACTCAGGCAGAACTGAGTATCTACCGAGCACTGTGGCTACGACAGGGCTCTTCCCACAGGCTTTGTGGGAACCCTGCTTCTGTGAAATCGGTGGATTTTTTTGTTTTGTTTTGTTTTGTTTTTTATTCGTTGCCGAAATTATTTGTTTAAGAGTATTTGTCTTCTGTGCTGTGGCCAAAATGAACTTAACCAAATGTGACACGGCATGACAGCACACCTCAGAATCACAACAGTCCTGGACCCAGGAATGAAACAGCTATGACATCCTTTCCCCAAACTCACTCTGAAGCCAAAGATGGAAACGCAATGTGCCGAATGGGCTGAGGGAGAAGAATTAAAACAAAGAAAAACACAAGCGACAACACAGACAGACAGATAGGCAGACAGAGATGGCTTGCAGAGAGCTTTATCACAGTGCAATTCATAGCAGCGTCCCACAACTCGGTTATAAACTGACCTGAAGGGCATGTGTTCACTGGCTAAGTGGAGGGTAGGAAACGTCCTCTAGCGTTGGACTTTAAGGAAGAGAGGGGGGAGGCGACAAAGAAAGCGGGGGGCGGGGGGGTGTCAGCACCTGGATTCTGCATGAGGAGACGCAAGGACCGACTGTACAGTTTTCCAACTTGAATAGTAGAGGTTTAATCGAGAACACAATGAAGAAAATCATGTCGAACTGACCCCTTAGACGCTTTTCAACACCGCTGGGGTGGGTGCTGTGTCAACATGATGTGCACATACTCTGGAAAAGGCCAAATGAGTGACCAGAAACAAGCATTGCTGCAATCTCGTAACTTCTGCTTTAATGGCAATCAAGGTTAAAAACGCACAGTTCACTTCTTCATACGGTTTGTTCCTTTATAAAAGGCAGAATTCGGGTAAGCGTCTAGATGCATGCATAACGGAGAGGCAGATATTTTCTGGCAGTCCTTGGTTCCTGAAAGGTGGACTTCATCAGACGTGGTTTTATGCTTTTGTCAAAATAGTCATGAAGGATATGTTAACTTCTGCATAATGAGGTAATAGCTCAGGGGTGGCCACCCGCCATAGAATGTACAAATCCACTCATCTAAGCTTGCACGCGGCTGCGCGGGCTGGGGGTGCTGCAGAGGATTTTGTGTCAGTGAGTATTTGCGAAGGGAGTAACACAATTAACTCAACACTTTTCTGTAATAAATACCAAAGTAGGTTTTTGTAGCTGTAAACTGTGTCCACAGATGACTACAGGCCGGCCGGCCAGGGGCTCACTGTGCGTTCCACCCGGAGCGCAGAGCCTACCTCTGCTAATGTTGCATGTTCAGTAACGCCACTGAGAATACTGCGTTGTTAGGAGTCAGTGCTGCGCCCTTCAGCGGCTGCTGGAGACTCTCCTCGGAAAGCCAGCGGTCCTGGACTCCTGGCTTTTGTTTGCTCATAAACAGCACAGAGGGATGTAAGTGCTAGATGTCAAGGATGGCTTTGGCAAGCCGGTAAGGCGCACCAGGTCCCGAGGCTACCCTAATACTGGTGAAGGCAGAAGACCACAGGATATTTACAATACATACTATATCCCCCTCCTGAGTGGCCCTTCCATGAGTTCTTGGTCTGTAACAGCAGCTATATACACGTTGTACACAGGATTACATGGAGGCAGCGGTCTGGCATGAAGGGTGTGGACGGACAGAAGGTTCTGCTTTTTGCTAGTCAGACAGGATGTGAACAAAGGACACTGGAAAGACACCCTTCCTTTCAGGCTGTCCTTCAATATGTCCAATCTGTAGAGAGAAAGGAGGAGTTAGACAGGAGATGGCAGGCGGCACCCAGTGAGCCCACCCTGTCTGCCTGCAGGCCTGGGGTGGCAGGAAGCTCACCCCCACTACCCTGGGCTGAACTACAGTGTTTGGTAATAACAGGCAGCGTGGCAAAGCAACAGCACCCAGAGCAAGTCCTCGGCCTTCTGGGGGTGTCAGCACTTGCCATGGCGCTGCACGGAGATGGAATTACTGAGGAAGGCTTCCACAGGTGTCAGGTGTCCACAGTCATCCCACGGATAAGCCCAGACAAACTTTGATAAACCTCTTGCTTATAAAACTTGGTTACAAACAACTTCCTCTACAGCCTTGTGTGATTAAGATTACAAAGGGACAACTGTCATACAGCAAGGCCCTCTGCCTGCTGGCTACTGCAGATGTCCGTCCTCAGAGGTCTGAGACGGAGTGGACTATAGCAGTTTTACCATTTGCAGCATCACCTGCAAGCCACGGTTACTTGCAAAACTTCCCTAATTACCTCCATAGATCAAGGCTACCTGCACTGAAAAGCATCCTGTTGTAGGTTTTCCACAGAAAGCACAGCGAGAGCGTGTGCACTGGCTGTAAGGCCCCTGGATACACAGGAGGGTGCACCGGAGAGCCGGGCAGAGGCGGACGGGAACTCACTCGGGAGGGAGACAGGAAGCTGTGCTGTGGACTCTGAACTGTACCTAGGCCTCCGTGTTCCCGGTCTACCCGAGGAGTGTGGTTAGTGGTAGGACCTGGCCTCCCTCTCTCCTACCAATCTTAGTTGGTTCTGTGCTCAGGTCTCCTGAGTATGAGGATTTTAAAGCTCTTTACTGGGATGAGTGTGGGTTGATGGCTTGTAGAATTTCCCTGAGGCATGATTATGAAGTCATAAAAATGTTCCTTTTTATTCCAAGAGTCTGGGTTGAAGACATTGGTTTCTTAGCAGTGACTATGGTATAGTCACTGCTGGACCACTATAGTAACATTAACAGACTGAAGTAGAATCAGCTCTAGATATCACCACCTCCAGGGCAAACAGGCTCACAGACAGGCTGAGCTTAACTCAAGTCCCCAGGACTAGTGACTGACAGCACCGGGGGCCTTCGGACTCCGAGTCACTGTCCTAAACTGGCCTTTGCATGCACACTGGGAGCAGACTTGGCTCTGACAAGGCAGGGCCTTTGAGTATCCGCAGCTCATCCTGACGCAGGAAAAGCACACCCTCGGGGCTGCCTGGCCTCCGCACGGCTGATGTGCTCTGCCGGGGCGCGCCCCTGAGCACTGTCAGTGGCTTTCACTTGTTGTATGCCCATACTCTTAACTCCCGGGTCCTGATCATTAAAACATGTCCTGACAGTGTCCAAGGACCTAGGGTGGCAAAACCACCCCGACCCCTGTTGAGAAAACTACTTTAGTCAAAGCAAAGCCTACAGCTCTTGCAGGCCCAGAAGAAGAAGGCCTCGGGTGCTTGTGTGCCCATGTATAAGCTGTGCTCTCTTGACTGAAGAGATGAGCACTGGCTTAGGGCTGAGCTGGCATGGGGCCTGGCCGCTTGCCTCCTGGCTCAGAGAGTAAGAGAGGCAAGAGCGGCCGTCCACATCTAGAGCCAGGCCTGACCAGTTAGGTCTGTGGCCACACCCTGTGACCCAAGCTCCTGAGGGAAACACACACACACACACACAGCTAGGCTGTCATGACACCACAGAAGAGTGTAACATTGATGTTCTTGGCCCATTTTCAGGGTAAGAGTGTCTCTTTGTGGCATAAACTTAGTGACAGAGGGGCAGATGGGAATGGCCGTGGGTGTCACACACCTGCCAGGCAGGCTCCTCACAGCCACCTAAGCAGTGGACCCCTTGAGAAACAAAGGGGTCACGCAGACAAACGCAGGTACATACCCACCACTCCTGGTCCTCCTCCCCTGTGACAACGATCACCTCCCCCTCAATAAACGTGAGCTCGTCGTCATTGTCTGCCTGGCAGTCATAGATGGTCTTCACGCGCCTCACTTTATTTTTCCCCTGCAATAAAAAAAGAACAGGTTTGAGTGGAGAGCAGATGAACAGAACAGCACTCTTCACGAGGTGGTCACCCAGTCAGGGGTCTTCTCTGTGTGCAGCCTGTGGAGAAGGCTGACACGCTCCCTGGGTACTGTACATTCTCAGGAATAGCAGTCCCTCCTCTGGCTGGCATTGGCAGATAACTCTGGGCAGAGAGCAATCAAGTAGCAAGTAGCATCCACAACTCCGCTTTCTCAAAGTGCGTGAAGAGATCTGTCTTCCCTCTGTCCACCCTGCCCCCAGCATCAGCTTGCAGAGAAATGACAGCAGAAGCTATAAAAACAATGTTTGGAAACAACGCAAAGCAAAATGTGTAGCTTCTGGAGGCTCAATGTGCAGGATTTCTTAGTGCCTCATGCTAAACAGGCCAGGCCAGGCCAGGGAAGGCCCGGAAGAGACTGCGTCTACACATGTGTGATTCGGACCAGTACTTTCTGGCTGAATTTCCAGTTCTCTGAAGACAGGAAGATGGAAACAGAACCAACACCTTCTAAGGGATACTTTTAGCACCCAATTAATTAGATCATTGGCAAGAAGAACAGCAAGTTATCTCTGTAAGCGTTCTGGGCCAAGAGTCTTTTCCTCTCTGTCCCTGGCTTCTCTCTGGCTTTCCTCATGAGTCTGGGCTCCTGGGGGAGGGGTTGGGACATGTGTGCTGGTGTGCTTGGAAGATGGGTAGAACCGTGGCAGCGGACGTCCGTCTTAGTGATGAGAGACTGAGAAGGCCTGCAATGTGTTCACTTGTAGGGATGTGGCAGCAGGAGCTGGAGGTCTGTGCACAACAGAAGGACTAGAGTAGCCGTCGACAGTGCTGGCTCAGGTCCGTGGGAGGACGGCCACTTTACTGTCAGTGCTGATGTGCAGCACTGGGATAATAAAATGACCCAACAGAGGTGACTCACACAGTAGTCAGAGTTTTGGTTCTCTCCCTTAATCTGTGTGTGAGAGCAGTGACAGGAGGGCTACCAAGCCCCGCCGGGGCTTTCCCTCTGGTTCCAGTGGGACGACACAGTGAGGAACACACGCTCAGAAGCTATTCAGAATTCAGGGACAGAGACTGAGCCTACGGGAGAGTGAGCTTAACCCCCGAGGCTCCTGAGTGAGGTACAACTGCTGAGTGAATTGTGGCCACTGTGCCAGTGTCACATAGGCCCTTTCTAGACTCGAGGAATCGGACCCAGAGAATGAAGGGCACTGCTAGCTAGTTACATCAAGCATTGAAGGCCTCAGAGCACGCCAGCGGGGGTCCCACCAGGCCCCGCACCACTGCCACTGCTTCCGCAGGAGGGAGAGGGGGTGCGGGCCACTGCTCTGTTCCTATGGTGGAGCACACGGCCTCCCCCCCCTCCCCCGCCCCCTCAGGGAACTGCAGTCCGAGGAAGCTGCTGGGGGCTGGCGTACAGAGCGCACACACACAGCGCTGGGTCCAGTTCCCAGCACCACGGAAGCCGTGCACGAGCCTTCCGAGAAGAGCCTGACACTGGCTCCCACCCACCGTATTGATTTTTCTCGGCAGTGGTACGGGAGTCTCTGGCAGCGTGGGTGTGAGGTCGTTGGAGTCCTCAGATGCTTGCTTCTGGATGGTATCTCTGGACTGCACGTTGGGGGACAGATCCCCAGTGTGTGACCTCTGTGTGGCTTCGGAGGGTGGCTGCGCCTTGGCCGAGACATCGCCAGCCTGGGACTTTGCCAGCAGCTCCCCCAGCTGTGGCTTAGGGGGAAGGTCCTTCATCTGTGGCTTGGGAGGTAAGTCTGAGAGCTGGGGCTTGGGGGGCAGGTCACCTAGCTGGGGCTTAGGGGGCAGCTCTCCAGGCTTAGGCGGCAACTCTCCGATTTGGGGCTTGGGGGCCAGTTCCATAGGCTTCGGGGGCAGCTCTCCGAGTGGTGGCTTCTGGGGTAACTCTGTCAACTGTGATGACTTCTGGAAAGTCTCAGGTGGGATGTTGGCTCTATCCAGGGAGAGATGGTGACTGGTCTCTGTCTTCCTTAGTGCCACTGTGGGAAATGACAGGAGAGGAGTCAGGGCACAGAGCGGACGAAGGTGGACAGCATCATGGCGGTGGAACAGAGGGCAAACGCAGTGCAGAGCGCTAACCCGGTGAGCACTGGGGAGGAGCCAGGCCAGGAGAAAGCTGTGCATTACAGCTCACAGCGCTGCCTGTCACTAAGTCAGTGTGTGCTGACGGCATCAACCCAGAGTCAAGGAGCACACGATGTGATTTATGAAAAGAAGACTTTTTTTTTTTTGAGACAGGGTTTCTCTGTGTAGCCCTGGCTGTCCTGGAACCCACTCTGTGGACCAGTCTGGCCTCCAACTCAGAAATCTGCCTGCCTCTGCCTCCCAAGTGCTGGGATTAAAGGCGTGCGCCACCACGCCCGGCAGAAGACTTCTTTGTATGTCAGTCTACTAATAAATTCAGTCATTTAAAAAATTTAAGTATTTCCTCCTAGGTGGTGGTTGTTGTTCGTTTGTCTTGTTTTTCTGGACAGGGTTTCTCTGTGTGGCCTTGGCTGTGCTGGAACTCTCTGTAGACCAGGCTGGCCTCTAACTCAAAAGATTTACCTGCCTCTCCTCTGCCTCCCTAGTGCTGGGATTAAAGCTGTGTGCCACCACACTCTGCTATCTCCTGTATTTTTCCATAGGTATAACTTTTTAAATATAGTATTTAGCAAAAGCATTTGCCATGTTATTTAAGTTTATTAGAAGTACGGCCACACAGAGAAACCCTGTTGATAAACCAAAAAGACAAACCAGCAAACAAAAGTGCAAAGTTCCTTGTGAAGGGGCGTGCCGTGCCGTTTAGTCCTCTAGCTGGGCGTATTTCCCCATTTTAGGACTCTCTCCGTACTGGTCGCTAGGAGGTCTCTCTGGTTGCCCACGCAGCACAATGGCACCCTGCTACACTCTAGCGACACACATGGACTGATGAACATGCTATATTATGCACCGTCTGAAGCTGCTTTGCCACTTCACATGCCCGGCGTGTCTAGGTCAATGTCTCCTATTCTCTAACACCGCGTCCTGCTCCACATCTGGAGAGTGCAGCTCTGTACAGTCATCCTTGTAACGATGTAGGAACTTGAAGTGCAGCACTTGTGACACCCTTAGGACATTCTGGCTCACTCACTGGGTGTGGTGGTTTGGTGAGAATGGCCCTTACAGGCTCCTATTTGAACACTTGGTCCCGTTACTAGAACTGGTTAGGAAGGGTTAGGAGGCATGGCCTTGTTGGAGGAGGTGTGTCCTCTGAGATTTCAAAAGCCCACGCCAGGCTCACTGTCTCTTCTTTCGTCCCTGCCTGCTGCCTACAAACCAGAAGTAAAGCCCTCAGCTACGATTCCAGCGCCAGGCCTGTGTGCTTCCTGCCATGATGATTATGAATTAACCCTCTAAAACTGTAAGCAAACCCCCAACTAACTGCTTTCCCTTATAAGAGTCAGCATGCTGTCTCTTCAAGAGCAATACAGTAGGAACTAACACACCTTGTCAGCATATAACTTTGGTCAAATTTTGCAACTTCTCTGAATTTCAACTTTCTCACATCTAAAACTCTTACGTCAAAGGATGATCACGAGGATGACATGAATTTAGTCAATAAAAGAATTTACAGTGAGGATCTGACTGGTATCAGTGTTCTACAGGGGTGACATAATTATTGTTACTAAGTAGGGTTCTCGTTAAGAACACTGGCTACTCTTCCAGAGGACCCAGGTTTGATTCCCAGTACCCACATGGCGGCTTACAACAGCCAAATAAGAGCTGTAGTCTTATGACTGGGGTTCTTTTCTCAGTATGGGAGCTGGGCACTCAAGTGTGTGCTCATGAAGGCACCCCAAGGAGCCATACATACCATGGGTGCTGCCCTCACACTGCAATGTGTTTAGAAAAAGCGTCCTCAGAGGAGAGGGCCAAGGACAAGCGGGGATGCCTCCGTGCTCTCTGCTGTCCAGTGGTCCTGAGAGTGCTTCTGCTAATGGCCTGCCATGCCCCTCTCTAACAACGTGAAGCTCAGAGAACCCCGAGCTTCCTGGGCTGCCCCATGTGGCATGGCTCAGAGAGCAAAGCTGGGGGCTGGACAGATGGCTCGTTAAGAACACTGGCCACTCTTCTGGAGGACCCAGGTTTGAGTCCCTGCACCCACACGGCGGCTTACAACAGTCTGGAACTCCTGTTCCGGAGATCCAATGCCCTCTTCAGGCTTCCACGGGCACTGCGCACACGTGGTACACAGACATACACAAAGGGAAAAGACTCATACATAAATATAAAAATCTAAAACTAAGACAAAATTAAAGCTAGGCTAGTTATGTTCCTCTCTTGAAGGCATAGCCCAGTACTGGGGTCCAGGGGGGCTCGGGGCTCAGGGCTCGGAAGAGGAGTTGAGGGAAGCAGAGAAGGAGGAAGTGGAGAAGCCACATGGGCCTGTGCTCCGAGAGTGAAACAGAGGTTTCAAGAACTCAGCTTTGACAATAACCAAGTGTGACCAGGCCATCAGCGTGCCACGTGGGACCCAGGCTGCAGCTGAGGGAACGGACCTTTGTTATGGTAAGAGCAGCTACAAGCCTCTCTGTGTAGAATGATGGATAGTGACTCAAAATGCTTTGCAAGAGCATGAATCTGCATCTGGTGACAGCTGCCAGAAACCCAGAGAGGAGGGCGGGGGGGGGGGGGGCGGGATGAGAAAGGAACGCTGGGGATGCACAGAGCAAGGCCCAGAGTGCAGGCCGTGGGCTCGGGAGCACTGGCAGACGATGCAGGCACCTCAGTTGACGTGACTTGAGGGTCCCCAAGCTCCACGGGTGCTATGCTGTCTTGGCTCTGAGGTAGCATGGGCGAGACGAGGCCATGAGGGTGGAACTCCCGTGGCGGGATTCTGGTGGCCTTATAGGAACAGAGCACACAGACACGCACATATCCCTGTCTTCAGCCATGTGATTTCCCAGGTCAGCAACAAGGCAGGCTACCGCATCAGGTGAGGCAGCTCCTAGACTTGACACTTCTGGAACTGTCAGCCTAACAAGGCACTGTTCTTTAGAAGGCTACCAGCCTCGGAAACCTTATCTTAGCAACGGTACATATAAAAATAAACAGTTCTTTAATCTAAGAGACTTAACAGACTGACTATATTTTGTTCCTTATGCAAATAATTTGTTTAAAAGTCCCACTTATGAGACAATTGAGGTGAAAGAACACTTTTGATCTTTTAGGCTTTGAAGATTTTGTACACTCATGAATTGACGTGGTGTTTGGGGTCTGCTGTGGAATGACAATGGGAAATGCTCTTCAGCATGGAAGATGAGGAGCCCCTGCATGGCTCCCTTACAGTTTGATTTTTATTTTTGCATTTTTTGCAAATCTGTTATGGAGAAATTTCAAACAGTGGAAATATTGACAGGGAAAGTGGGGGTATTCTGGGGAGCACAGATCAGATGGGAGATCTGGTGAACATGGCTGTGTTCGAATGGAAGACCCGGACAGTGATGCCAGAGGCGCCAGGAGCTAGAGTGCAGTCCTGACCCCAGACTACTGACGCTCAGGCTGCTGGGGCACAGGGTAGTGGCGGGGCAGGCTCGTACCCTGCAGAAGCTGTTTTTTGTTTGTTTGTTTTGTCTTTAAGAACACTGTTAAGGGCGGGTGGCACTTGTGAGGAGCATCCATCTGGCAGCGGGGGACTTGGTGAGGCCATGGTCAGTAGCTGCCAGTGTGACTATTCCTGGAGGCTCTGTCCCAAGCCAGAGCACACACAGGGTCAGCCACTGAGCACACTGCAGTGGAGGACGGCGAATGTCAGGGAGAGACTCACACTGGGTCAGGAGGGTGGGGAGGGTGTGGAGGAGACAGAGGCAGAGGGGCAGCAGCCACAGGAGGACTGAGACTCCTCTGGGTTTGGATCTTGGGGAGGCAAGCAGCGCAGCGAGGCAGGTAGAATTATGCCGTGGTCATTATGAGAGACAGGGCAGAATCTGGGCAAAAGCGCCAGGAGCCACCAAAGACTACGGCTGCACTCAGGACAAATCACTCTGAAAATCACTGCCACTTCGACCGAGACAGATACAGACAGACTGGGTGAGGAAGGAGCCAGCCTTCCTGCTTCCCAGTCAGTAGCCTCGTGCGACTCTGCCGCTGTGGCGGGAGCACAGCCCCACTGTGGCGGGAGCACAGCCCCACTGTGGCGGGAGCACAGCCCCACTGTGGATGTGTGATTTGACAGAGAGCTCTGCCTCTTGATGCAGAGAGTGGTGCATCTTGATGTCCCTACATCAACCTCGAGTTTGCCTTCTCCTGAAGCACTGAGCCGGGACTGGGTCTGCTGTGGACACCGAGCACAGGCAGTGACAACCTGGAGCCATCAGAGTTCCTCTGAGCATTTCCCACACCTAACAGAAGCCTGCTGGCCGGAGGCATTCACAAGGACCTAATGAAGCAGGCCCTTCAGATGGGGCTTCATGACTCTAAAGGCAGGCAGGCGGAGCTCTCTCTGTGCACCCATTTGTGCTGAAAATTTCATTTTATAATGAAAAGCATGGTCAGGACTTGGGAAGATTTGGTCAGAGATCCAAGTGTGTCCCTGGCAAAGCAGCGGCACCGCAGACACTGGCTTCCTGTGCTCCCCGCACAGGCGTCCTGCTCTGCGCGACAGATGCTGTCCCAGGAAAGGCTGCCCGTGCTACGGCCCTCTGAGAGGCCCTCTGAGGCATGACCTCACCCTGTCCTTACACACCCTCAGCACTAAGATGAGCGCTCCATGGGGGTTAAGTTAACGAGCCGTTTGCCCAAGGTCTCAGAGCGTGTGAGTGGGCAGCAGTGCCTGAGGGGGAGCGGTGTGTCTTCTGACAAGGGTGAGGAAACTACAGGGTTTGTTATATTGACAGATTCAGGCATTACTGTCTTCGTTTAACTAATATTTGTTGGGCACTTTCTCCACACTGCTCCAGACACCTGGGGCAGATCAGCCAGCAAAAGGGGCAGTGCTCTGTCCCCAGGAGAGGTAGTGACACTTTCATAACGGGTGAATATGAAGAGGAGGAGTCTTACCTTTCTGAGGTAGTTTAGGAAGCACTCTCGGGCCAAGGGCAGTCTTAGCAGAACTGGTGCTAGGGAACAAATAACAGCTCTTTAGAACCCAAAAGTGCCATTTCCAACACTGATCCATGATTCAAGTTAATTATAGTCATTTCAAAATGATCTTTTTTTCCTTTTTGTTTCAAAATTATCTTAAAGATTTTTTCCCCCTTTGGAGACAGGGTCTTACTCTTCCTGTGCTGTCCCAGCCGGCCTGGAGCTCACCCTGTAAGGGCTCTACCTGCCTCTGCCTTCTCGGTGATGGGATTAAAGGCGTTGAGATCCCATGCTAAGACTCTTTTCTGGGGCTGGAGAGGTGTCAGGCGTGGAGGGGAAAGGTGTGGTCGCACAGGTATGGCATCATCAGCCAAATCTCCAGAACCCACAGAGAAACAGACGGAGAGAACCGACTCTACAAAACCCGTCTTCTTAATTCCACAAGCCCAGCAGAGCCCTTTCACATCTCTGTCTCTCTCTGTCTCTGTCTGTCTCTGTCTCTGTCTCTCTCTCTCTCTCTCTCACTCACACACACACACACACACACACACACACACACACACACACACATACCCCTCTAATCCTAACAAAGATAATTTTACAAAAGATTATGATGTCCTTTTTGATATGTTGGCTGGCCCAGATAGAGAAATACTGGGAAAGGTGAGGAAAGGCCAAGTAAGGCCCTCCTTGGGAAGCTTTGTTTGGAGGTGACCATGCGCGATCATGTCTGGGCACTCTGCACACCGTGAGGCTTGATGCCATCCACAGGCACACTTCCCCTCATGCCACTCCCCAGGCAGCCGACCCCACCCTCCCTTCCAGAGACCAGACTGCACATCTCTCTGGTCCGGGCCTGCCCTGCAGTGGCCTCTCTTTGGAGGACATGCAAACGAGTAGGGGAAGTAACGCCTCAGTCCCGGTCCCAGTCTGCACCACGCTGTTTGAATAGTCAAATGTGCATCTGCTAGCTGGAAGCCACTACTTCCCCTTCACAGGCGGACATGCTCCTCGGGGGTCCCAAAGAACACCTTGTATTCAGGGAGCAACCCCCCACCCCGTACCTGGTGTGCACCCCTGAGGACCCCCTCATGGACCTCAGGCCTCTTCCTCTGTTCCCTGGTGCTTGAGTTTGGCTGACCTTTCTTTTTTTCTACTGACCTAAACTACCAAACCAGAGGAGTCAAAGAAAGAGGATATGCTAGGAGTTCCCCTTTCTGCCTGGCTCTTTGATTCCCTACCCTCTCCAGCTCTTGGGCAATATAACCTCCCGCTCTTGGGGGCAGGGAACAGCCATGTTCAGAGGAAGCCACCAGGACATGAGAACCAGCACAGGAGCCGGCCCGGTGCCCATGCTTGACTGTGTTTTCCTCATGTTTTGACTTAGCATCCTCCTGGGGAGGCACAGCTGCCTGATCAGTCACCCTTAGCCTAGAGGATCAGAGAGAACTTTCAGGAAGCCCCTGTACCAGCACCGCACAGGGGAGGCCTGATACCACCAGAAAGCACATATATTTACATTACAATTCATAACAGTAGCAAAATTATGGTTATGGAGTAGCAACAAAACTAATTTTATGGTTGGGGGTCACCACAACATGAGGAGCTGAATTAAAGGTCGAAGCATTAGGAAGGGTGCGATGAGATCTGGTGTTCCAGGGTGCTTTGGGTGGGTGGGGTGGGAATGGGTCTAGTTCATAGCAACTTGATCCTGTTTACAAACACCTTGTGAGCACTCTAAGCCGCTCTGCCCTCTCTGCAGACGCAGCTACGGAACCAAGGCTGGAGGTAAGTGAGGGTTCGCAGAGCCGCGCTGACCTCCGTCCGGCCGTCTCCATGCTCTCAAACAGGACTCCAGTAAGTTGGCTGTTCTTACGGGGTTAGAAACTAAGAGAGAGAGTTCTAAAACAAGTGGGGTTTTATTTATTTATTTTTTTACGTAATCTTTGTTAGAGACTCAGAGCTAGTCTTCTCCACCTGCAGCCGAGTCTCTCTTGCTGGGTGTAGAGGTAGTTCTCTGCAACCTGACTGAATTTCTGGAGGAAAGAGAGGTGGAAAACCCTGTGCTTAGGAAAGTTCCCAAGGGTACCCGCTTCAGTGCATGGATGGGTAAAGAAACACTACTTTTAGTTTAAAAACAATCAAACAAGCCCTTCTACACACACACACACACACACACACACACACACACACACACGGTCTCCTTTTAATGTTAAAACAATTCTTTAGACTTAAAAAAAAAATCTGCTCAGTTAAAAGGTGAGAAATAGGCCAGGCATGGTGGCGCACACATTTAATCTAAGCATTAGGAAGGCAGAGAGGTAGGTGGATCTCAATGTGTATGAGGTCAGCCTGGTATACACAGCAAGTTCCAGGACAGCCAGGGCTACATTGTAAGACCCCTGCCCCCCTTTTTTTTTCCCAAAGAAAAGGAGAGAAAAGAAAAGCAGAAAAAGAAAGAAAGAAAGAACGAGCTGGCTGTGCTGGCTTATGCCTATAACCCTGTGTTCTTGAGAAGCTGAGGTGGAGGACTACCACAAGACTCGGCCGACACTGGGTCTCGCAAAACAAAACAAAAAGAGAAGACTCCTTCTGACAGTGTCCAGATCATTCTATGCCCTTGTGACCACCAGGGATTAGTAACCCCTGCTGTTACTGCAGGGAGACAGATGGCTATGCACACAGATCTGTTCCAGGCGAGGGTGCCCACTGGGGCCCAGCAGGAGCTACCTTGTAGACTGAGCAAGGATGCCCAGTTCCTTCCTAACTGACTGCCAGGTGCTGCACTGAGTAGTGCTGCGAAGGCAGGTAAAGCCCAAGTCTGTGAGTCTGCCCACAGCAACCATGAGCACAACCGGGGAGGAAGGCAGGGCTGGGGGCTCACCTTGCTTGCTGAGACAGCCCTTCAAACTTGTTTGCCGTCTTACTTGAAGATGATGGACCCACATCGTTACCTACGAGGGAAGTCAAAGGTTATATCTTCAGTCATGGATGTGAGAGACATTGAAAAACAAACTGGCATCCTGAGGGTTCCAGAAAGCACCAGAAGACTCCAGTCAGAGGAGCATGTACTTCCTGTGTTAAAACCAAGCCAGACAGTGTCTGGACTGACGCTTTTACTGCTAGCCAAGGACTAGAGTGAGCAGCCTGTCTCCTGGTAGGTTTCTAAGATCATAGGAACTTGCTGAGGTCCAGTGGCTAAGGATCTGGTCCTAGGTCTAGAAGGACACATAAAATCAACAAAACATCAACTTCATCTACAACAGTGGCTCTTTTTTTTTAATTAGCTATTTTCTTTATTTACATTTCAAATGTTATCCCCTTTCCTTGTTTCCCCTCCAGAACCCTCCTATCCCATCCCCCTCCCCCTACTCACTAACCCACCACTCCCACTTCCCTGTCCTGGCATTCCCCTATACTGGGGCAATGAGCCTTCACAGGAACAAGAGCTTCTCCTCTCACTGATGTCCGACAAGGCCATCCTCTGCTACATATGCATCTGGAAACGTGGATTCCTCCATGTGTACTCTTTGGTCCCTGGGATCTCTGGGGGTACTGGTTGGTTCGTATTGTTGTTCCTCCTATGGTGCTGCAAACCCCTTCAGCTCCTTGGGTCCTTTCTCTAGCTCCTCCATTGGGGACCCTGTGTTCAGTCCAATGGTTGGCTGAGAGGGTCTCCCTCTGCATTTGTCAGTTATTGGCAGAGCCTCTCAGGAGACAGCTATATCAGGCTCCTGTCAGCAAGCACTTGTTAGCAACCACACTAGTGTCTGGGTTTGGCGACTGTGTATGGGTTGGATCCCCCTGTGGGGCCGTCTCTGGATGGCCTTTCCTTCATCTCTGTTCCACACTTTGGTTCTTAGCCTTCCTAATGCTGTGACCTTTCAGTACAGTTTCTAATGCTGTGGTGACTCCAGATCATACAATTACTTCCACTGCTACTTTCTAACTGTAATTTTGTTACTGTTATGAATTATAGTGTGAACATTTTTTTGAGATAGAGGTTTTTCAGAGAGGTAAAGCCACACAGGTTTAGAACTGCTGGTCTAGAGGCAGTCACCAGGTAGGGCTCACACACTCAACTCACTAGTGAAGCCCATGTGTGGGTGGGTTGCTGACAGGAACACCATGGGCGTCTGCATGGATGTCTACTCAGTATAAATACTGTTTAGCACCCATATGTTATGTGCAAGGCATTAATGCAGACGAGAACAGAAGCTAAGACACTGTGGCTGCTTAGGCTCTGGCTTGGGGAATTTACACAGAGGAATGAGTTAGTACTATGGAATAGGATAGAGCTAGGCAGGGCACTATGAGAAATGAAGAAACAGTTATCTAAAAACCTAGCTGGCGAGTGAGGACATGGCATGTGGAAGAGGGAGGAGAATTTCTATTGGTGCAGCATCCAAACTCAGAGCCCAGGAGGATAGAGGTGCGCTTTGTGCAGAGGGGCAGAACTGGTTAGCACGTAAGTGGGGTGTTCTGTGGACACTGTGCAGCTGGAGAAATGCACGTCAGAGCTGGGCCTCAGAGTTCCTATAGAAATTTGGGGACAAGAAAGTAGTAACTATTTCGATGAGTCCCATGGCACCGTACAACATATGTCAAATGTTTTCTCCTGCCAGCTGCCATTCTACACAACAAGAGAGGCTGGCATTCTAGACCTCTCTTAAAGAAAAAAAAAAGGGAGACTTAGTTTATGAATCGCTGCGGTTCCATAGCTATGGGGAAGCCAAGAATCCTGACCACAGCTGTGTGCTCTGCACGACCTCTTGGGATACCCTGAGAGATGCGCAGATGACATCACCTACCATTCATGGAGTACTTATCACAAGCACGGTATCTGCCAAGAGACTGTAGGTAATTGTGCTCATGAGAAGTAACATACTCACCTCTTCCAATCTGCATATAGACAAAAACAAAGGCCCAAGGGGAAACAGCAGGTGAAGGGCCAGCTGAGATACACAGCCAGGGGCCCTCTCCAGAGTCTGAACTCTGAAGACCTACTCTCCCCTCAGTCTAAACAGAACTATCTCACCAGGAGAGACTAGTTGAGGTGAAACCGGACTGCTTGGGCAGAATGTTCTGTAATGCCCGAATAATGAGACAGGGAGCGCCATCAACCTGCAAACTGACTACTGGTTAACGGCGATGCGATGCTCTTTAACCTCTGATGCATCTTCAGCCGCACATGGCCTAATACAGAGGCCTTCCCTGGCAATTCTCAAGAAACCTTTGGCGGGGATCTCCTTCAAGGCAAGTGTTTCCTCAGCACTGTATTCCGTGCTGAGCTCACAGACCTGGATACCAAGCCTTTCTGTGAGCCACAACAAGAGAATATTTGGGGAATTAGCTGGTGTTCCCACTCATTCCTTCTCGATGTGAAACCATTTCCAACAAATGCCTATTGAGTTCAACTACACAAAAGGGAATGTGACAGTAGCGAGGGAAGGTCCCTGGCTCCACTGCGGTCACTCTGTTACTGCGCAGACGATCGCCAGGGATGCTGGCAGTGCCCACCCCTAAGGCCCGGATGCCAAGAATTCTCCTTTGACATCCCTCTTTGGCCATCCTCCCTCAACTCTTGACCAATTCTTGTATATCCAAAGAACATCCTCCTGGCTGACTTGATCCCCTACCCTCTTCTGGGAAGAAACTAAGGGTGCAGATTTGGGTGCTGGACAAGTCCAGTTTTGAATTTCAGGTGGAGCACTGATGTGCATTGAGCTCGGAGGATGTGGCTCTTTCTGCTGAATCTCCATCTCCTGACCCTCACAATAGGAGTAACAATCGTACCCATTACAACAGACAGCGGTAGACAAAAGGCTACGGGCTGTGAGCAGTGTCCACATCCTTACAATGAGATGTGATGGGCACTGTGCTGACACAGTACCCTATGACAGTATGCTGGCAGTGCCCACCCCTAAGACCTGGATGCCAAGAATTCCCATTTGACGTCCCTCTTTGGCCATCCTCCCTCAACTCTTGACCAATTCTTGTATATCCAAAGAACATCCTCCTGGCTGACTTGATCCCCTACCCTCTTCTAGGAAGAAACTATGCAGGTCAGTGCCCTGTGACAGTAACTCTTTCCCTGCCTTGGAAGTCCTACCTCCTACACAGGGTCTGGAACAGAGGACCTGATGGCTCCTGCTGCAGAGTGACAGGGCCAGCAGGCTCTCTCAGAGCGTGACTTCTCGGACCTGGACGGGAAGCCATCTACAGTGCGGAGGCACGAGTCCTGTCATTCTCACAGCTGGGTAAGGCTGGCAAGTGTGTACGCAGAAGCAATGAGGTTTAGCAAGACTCTGAAGGATAGTACTGCAAAGAGGAGAAGAGGAAAAAAAAAAAAAAAAGCACAGGCTTAACCCTTTCCTCTCCCACTGTGCAGCCTGAACTTGCTGCTTGGAAAGGTCCTGGGTATGCCAGACAGAGGCAGTAAGAAGGCTGCGCTCAACAGCTCGGCAGGCAACCGGAGAAACCGTGGCCAGTTCTCCTCGTTACTCGCGTTCAGCCTAGAAGCCACGGGCTGGAATTCCGAGCTAGTCATGGGTAGCACATGGGCTGCAGGGATCTTTGAGAACAGTGAAGTAGGATGCGGGTCATAAATTCGGAAGTGAGCTCAAATGTCCCTTCCGAAGTTATCAATCTGTGATCTTAAGCAAGTAATTTAACTTCTCTGTGCTTCATTTCCTTGCCAGGAAACTGGGGTGATGTCATTGTATTTTATGGAATGAATATGAACGCTCAGAATAAAGATGACTGGAAAAATTACCTGCTTTATATTTAAAAAGATTTATGGGAGAGGAACAACTCCGAGTCTTAACCCAGAGGCCTTTTGACTGTAGGATACAAAAAAGTACGTGGACTTCCGGTCTCGTCGGTCAGAGGTGATTCTTGAAGGCAGCTAATGCAGGCTCTCCTCATTTCCGTGTCAGTTACACATATGTGGTAAAATACACAACTGGTAAGGTAAAAAGGGTGAGGTTCAGGGGCTCCCCACAGATCTTGCCTCTGCTTGCCCATCTCAAGCCTGCCTGAGAAGTCTCCGGAGACAGATGGCTGAACTCCAGTCACGTGACGCACTGGCTGGCTATTCTGGGCACTGGGGACATTAGTGCTGGCAGGAAGAAAGCCTGGAAGGGTTCCCTTGCTTGGACAAGGCTGGACACAGCAGAGAGTGCTGCTACAGGGGACAAGGAGGCACAGCAGTGGGTGGGGCTGTGATGGCCGGTCCTTACCTCTGGCAAGGGCAATGCCTTCACCAGGCCTCTGATTCTCAAGCAAAGAGACAGCTGTGGTGGGGAGGAGGGCCGGCCGGCTGCTCGCCCTCCTGCCCTTTGCAGCCATCCATCCTATGCAACAAGAAGGCACGGCAGCCTGTGCACAAGGTGAGGAGTGCAAGCTCTCAGTCACACTGGCTTCTCACATACCCGCCATGAGAACCAGGACAACGTCTTAACCTTTGGGCTAGAATTCCTAAAGCCCAGGAAACAGTGTGTTCTGTCTGGGAGACTGTGGGCAAGACTACTCAGCTACCTTCATGAATGCAGAAGTCTTAGGTTGGATGGCGTGTCTGCCAAGGAGGTAACATGCGCTTCCGTGAAGCAGACATGCTACATGTTATACTCCTGATACTCCTTCCTGCGGGTGTGCCACGGGCTGGCTGGCTATGCGACTTGCTGCATTCTTTTTCTTTTGCTCCTTCCTGAGAGATTCCCACGATCATATGTTCCATTTCCGGTCATGGGCTATGAGCCGATTCTCAGGATTCTGAGAGGAATCCACTCTACTTCATTCATCTGCCAACACCAAACTCAAGCGCTGTCTCCTCCCTAAACTGCCTCATCCCTCCTCAAAGGCTACTGTGGGGGTCTGGTTAGACTCGCGAACTGCACCGAACCCATCACACACACCGGAAAAGGCAGGTCCTATCAGTCACAGCTATCTATAAATGGGTTAATGTCAAAGGCTCCGAGTCAAAGAACATGCTGGCAAAACACTCAGCAGGAAAAGCTTCCAAGTGTGACGGGCAGTGGCGTGTGGTGGCACATGGCTATAATCCCAGCACTGGGAGGATACGACTGGAATTTTCCAGGTTCAGGCTAGTCTATGTTATATAGCGAAACCCTATTCTGAAACACACAAACCCCATAAAGAATCAAACAAAGTCCAAGAACCCTTCTCCTGAAAACTGCAGCAGCAGCAACGAAACCCAAAGCAAATCCAAGAAAAGGGAAGTGGCTACCATTCCATAGACAGTCACAGGCCTGGCGAGACTGCTGCCACCACGGCTGTGTGGCATATTCTTTGGAGGAATAAATGGAGCGTATGTGCACGCGGGGGCCAAGATAAGACGGTTCAGACTTGGCCGGGGTGAGATGAGGGGTTCTAGTGAATGAACTTTGGATGTGGAAAGGATGTGAATCCGAGTATTACAAACTGGCCGCCTAAAGGTACCAAGTCCAGCCTGGAAAGATATCTCAGCCTGTAAAGTGCTTGCCAGGCAAGAATAAGGATCTGAGTTTGATTCCTAAAACCCATAGTAAAACTGGGTGTGGTGGTGCACTAGGAATTACAGAGCTGGAAAGGGGGGAAAGGGGAAGGGGGAAGGAGAAAGAGAAAGAGAAAGAGAAAGAGAAAGAGAAAGAGAAAGAGAAAGGGAGAGAAGGAGGGAGGGAGGGGGGAAAAGAGGAGGAATATATATATATATATATATATATATATATATATATATATATATATGGCCTGTTGGGCCATCCAGCTTAGCCTACTTGGTAAGCTGCAGGCTAGAGACATATATGCACGCATACTTGCAGTTAAGAACCCCAAATAGTCAAGGAATACCAGCAGTCACCAGAAACAGAGAGGCAAGGAACAGAGTTTCTCTTGCCTCCTAAGAGGCCTGCCACAACGCTGCAGGAAGTTAGACTTGCAGCCTCAGAACTGTGAGGACAGGCTCTGCTGTCTGCAGAGCCCGAGTTTGTGGCCTGAATTACAGTAGCCAAGGACACATACAGCTCACGACACACACGGGATAGTGCAGGCTGCGAGTGAGAGTTCCATACAGTGGCAACACTTGCTGAGGGCTTTCTCAGTCCCCATCCTGTGCTGCATGCGGGTTCCCCACATCTCCTTCCTAAGAATTCCACGCGTAAAACAGGAGCAGTGCTAGTCCTTATTTTATTGTTAGAGAAAATGGAGGCATTGAACAACACACAAATACTTGTTGAAAGTCAAATGTGGAGGCTCATACCTGCCATGCCAGTACTCAGAGGGCTGAGGCAGGATTGCCATGGGTTCAAGGTCAGCCTAAAGTACAGAGAATTACTTTGTTTCAAAAAACCACAGAACCCACATAAGCCATGTGGAGAGTGTGACACCACTACATTAGGAACTACAGAGACATGCTGCTCTAAGAGGGAGGGACAGCCAAGGAGGCAGGAGCGTTGGGACAACCCCAGCCAGAGGCAAAGAGTAGAGTCTCTGAAACAAGTCCCCGAGCAGGCCTTGAAGGATCGCTAAGCAACAGTATAGCTAAGTAGGGGAAAGGCCTGCCAGGTCTTGTGAGGGCTTGTCATGACCGAGGCCCAGCGGACAGAAGAGGAGGGAGAGTGGACTGGGTCCAGACCCCGCTGCACCTGGGAAGGCACACAAGTGACAGATGGCTACTCAGGATGTCCTGAGCTGTGTCTACTCCAGGAACCCTGACTCCAAGGGCTGAGGGGAGAAGGGAGATCCAGAAGAAAGCTAGGGAAGCGGAGGCACCAGGGAGACGCTTTCCAGAGGCTGACCTCTGTATCTGTTGGCTGACTAAACAGTCTAACCCCGCCTTTGCCTGCAGCATTAAGAGCAGACAAGGGGCGGGGTCACACACCATGCCTCAATCTCTCAGCAGAGTACACATGTCAGGAGCTGAGCAAATTTCCTCTGACAACCGTGAGTCCAGTTGGGTGCGTGCAGTGTGCCAATGCAACTAACCCATGTCTGCACATATATCTATCCATATGTGCATACGTACCAACCTCAAACAAGCCTTGAATCAACACTCCAGTTGCCTGAGCTCTCACCACAGTCTTGCCATTTGGAGCAATGACACGTTTGCTGAGGATAAACTTTGATTTTTGTCACGATGGGCTGGCTGAGGCCCCCTCTGTGAAAGGCTATCTAATGCTCCCACCGTACCGGCAGGCAATAACTTTTATAAGTGATAGCAACTGAGTTTCTTTAGGAAGAGGCCTGAACTCTACCACTACTAAAGATAAAGTGAGAAGCCGGGTGGTTAGATAACATTCGAGCTGGAAAACAGAAATTGAACACATTGACTCGAGGGATGTCTTTGTTTCTAGGAGGAGCACAGTAAAGCACACGGGAAGCAAGCAAGAATCAAAACTCAGCGAACCCAGGATGAGTATTCACCTGTGGGCTGAAGTCCACAGAGGAAGCCTGCAGCTTCTGGGGACCGTTATCAAGGCAAAGTATGTTTGTTTGGGCAGATCCTCAGACTCTTGAAAGTCTTGAAATGCAATCTCCAGGAGCCATCAGTATTAATCTGCATGTCTTAAATTGTTTTGCCTTGATTACTTCTGATTCATGCAGACCCATCTCCAATGTGTCCTACATTGACTGTAGTTTCAGACTTCATTTTCTAGCATTTCCATAAAGTCTGGTGAACACATGTACTTGATACTAAAGGAACTGTGCTCTGTGTATCTGAGGTCCTCACCGCACCAGGACTCCATAGGCGCACAGACTGGAGAAAGCTCAACTCAGCAGGCGTCCTGGGTCGGCCTGCTGAGCTAAAGCACGGGTGGTTACAATATAAATACGCATTTGTGAGCACATCTGCGCCGTGTACACACGTCCTGAGGCATTTGGGACACAACTGTGTGGGACAGTTTAAAGCATATATTCTGGCTTTTACTCAAAACTTAAACAAACAAACAAACATACAAACAAACACAGACCAATCCAGATACGCTTTGAGGACTCCTTTAAGACTATTAAGCTGAACTACCCATTACATGTTAAACCCAATTTTAAAAAGGCAGGAAAAAAGTCACGATGGAATCCACAAGCGGGAAAGGATGACTAGCACCATCATTTGGCAGATGTCACCTGTATGGGCCAGGCCCTTGCTGTGCTACTGGACGATGGTGACCCGTATACTACTGCCATGGCAACAGGCAAGACTCAAAGTCACGAAGTCTGGGCTCTCACTGTTGTTGCTGCTGTTTGCAGTGTTTTGTTTTGACTTTGTGGTAGACAAGATAAGTACTGCAGCCAGTGTTGATCAGGGGATTCAACTGACTCTGGGTAAGGCTACTCATTTCAAGCGATTTCTGAATATCCAGTTTGGCCTGGCAGGCTTCCGTCCAGCTGAGAACAGAACAGACAAGGACACCTCTTCCCAGGGTACTCTCATTCTAGCAGGGTAGACAAAACATGCAAAGAACTTAACTCAGACAGTGTTCTGGAGACAGCAGAGAAGAGCCAGGGAGGCACACAGTGGGCTCGGCCTTGCAGGGAGAGGACACAGCATGCCAGGGAGTGCGGGGCCTTGGGGGTGCATGGGGAGGCTTGGAGGGGAGGGGCAGAGCTATCCCTGCTTTGGTGGAGAGAGCCTGCGCTCATCTGCACCTCAGCAGGACGTCACTAACGGGCGATGAGGAAGATCTAGGATTTCTGTTTTACGAGGAAACTGCTTTGGTTATCCTGAAGCAGTGGACTGTTTTGTTTTTATTTTCTTCTTTTGTCTGGTACTGGGGGACTTGTGCGCCTTAGACAAGCACTCTAGGCAGCAAGGAAACCCACCCCTGTGTTTAGCGCATTATTTTGCTTTTCTGAGTTCTGAGAGAATTATATTCCAACCTAAAATGGATGCAATTCTCAGCTGAGATTTAGGATATGCTCAGTTCCTATTGCTATATTTTGTCCTCCATATCTGTGGATAAAAAATATTTGGGAAAATATATGAACCAAACATGGACCCATTTAAAAAAAAAAAAGCATCCTTACACTGTATTAGATAAATGCTGTCTAGAGAGAATTTCAAAGTGTTTGTGCTCAGGTTACTCAGATGCCTATGCCACTGCATGAGGGATGGGGGCACCTGCAGATTCTGGTGTCTTGTATGTGGGGTGTTCCACAACCAGCTCCCTGATGATATTAGAGAGCACTTAATTTACTACTAGAGTTCTGAGTGGCCCCAGACACTTTCCAGCATGTTTCCTGGCCTTAGAAGGCAGGTACAATCATATTAATACACGCTTATGTCCACAGCTAGTGTGTGTGCAGTTTGGATGGCTTTCCTAACGTGCAAACTGTCCAGTGCCCAGCAGAGTCCCCCCAACTATCGGGTTCTGAGCAGCTTTGGCCCTGACTTTAGGAAAACTTACCCCAAGGAATTGCGCCTTTGTTTGGGGGCCCATGAGGTAGTGGGCTGGGAGGGTCAGACAGGGTTCTCTTGTGTCCTGGTGGTGGGGGAGGAGGCCTCTTCTTGGATAGGGTGGAGCTGCCACTAGAGGTCTGGGTGCCTAGAGGGAGTGTTGAAGGTGGGCCAGTTGGACCTAGAAAGGAAATTGAACGGGGGCAGGAGGGTTAATCCCAGTCTCACAGACACATGACAGTCAGTATGTAATTACTCATCAAAATGGGGTGTAACAGGGGAGTCCACCAGCCCAGCAACTCACAAATGGATTCCAAAACTGTGGGAAGAAGGCTCAGCCCTGATGGGGCTGGGACATCGGCCCTCCCGAGGCTCAGCCGTCAGGGTGGGAGAGGGTGCTGAGGAAGTGCGAGGCCTAGAGGCAGTGGGTGAGCACGAGGAAACTGCGTTCTGGACACAGCAGGGAGGCTGCGCAGCTGAGGCAGCACTCCTAAGACCTGTGCAAGCTCCAGCCAGATAAGAGTTCAGCCTGAAGAGGAGAAGTCTGCCCCCTAGCTAAAGAGCTGTTGATAGCTGCTGGGACTGAGTCGTTTTTTCTTTAAGGGTGGATTGTGACCACCATCTAGTGGAAGCCATACATCCAAGAATAAATGTACAGATTCTACTTGCTGGGGAAGAGGAGGAAGGGCACAAGGTGGGCCGGTTATGGAAGGGCAGATGGATCTGGGAGAAGTCAGAAATGAATATGATTAAAATACACTGTATGAAGTGCTCAGGGAACTAAAAAGGAGAAAAAACACAGTCAGAATCAAGTGATAAATAGATTGGGGGAGGGGAGAGGAACTTGGTTAAAAAGTTACAACACAGGAAAAACATGAGTATTTTTAAGGAGCAAACCACCAGCCAAGCCAGACATGGCGGTATAAGCCTGAAATTCCAACCTCTTAGGAGGTCAAGGCAGGGAATCATGGACTTCAAGAATGACATGGTCAGTCATGTGATGAATGAACGCTCATTTAAGAACCAAGGCAGAGAGAAAACCAGACAGTTGTAGCTTACACAGAAAGTGGAGGGATCTAGTCCCTCCCTCAGATGCAGTGGTAGAAAGAAAGCACACACATTTTCAATCAGTAACTCAGTGGGAGTCACTATAGCTACTTAGGAGGAAGGCACAGCCCACTGCCACCAAGTTCAAGAGGGGCACAGTGGGGGTGCTCTGAGCTCGGCAGTCAGTGGCCCACAGTTAAAAGTATTCAGATAGCAGAGGTTATGAATTCTACTACAGCTTTTAGTCAGAAAACAAGCTTTCCTTAAAAAATAAAACAACAAAACAAAAGCCCCAACCAACCAACCAATTTTGGAAGGATGTAAGATGACCTAGAAAAACAATCCCCAAACCTCTTTTTGCTCTGATTCTGAATTGTTCTGCAAATCCCAAACCATCTGTTATACTTGAGTCTGAACCACAGCGAAGGAAGCTGGTTTTGCATCAGTTGTAGGAGTACCATATACATTGTTGAAGTGAGGGTGCCTGATATACATGCTGGGCCACTGGATGGTTATTCTCTAGAGAAGACTCTTGCTTTAACCATGTCCATGAATGGATGCTTCTACACACATGGAGGAGGTCGGGGGGAGAGGAACGCAATAGAAACAAGGGAGGGGAGAAGCCAGGAATACTCCATACAAACAACGTTTAACCCAGACAGGTGATACTTAGTGATCTAGAAAAGCTCCAAATGTGCTTTTTATACTCCGTGTTAAAAGAAAATCATAATTACTGATGGTTTTCTTCCTGGGTAAACTTAAGATAGTTTTAATTATTAATTAATGGTACTAACAAGGATCAAGTCATTAATTTTCAAAGGTAGCCTGACAGGGTAGTAGACAATGATCATTTTTTTTTTTTTTTTTTGGATTTGGTTTTTTCGAGACAGGGTTTCTCTGTATAGCCCTGGCTGTCCTGGAACTCAGAAATCCGCCTGCCTCTGCCTCCCAGAGTGCTAGGATTACAGGTGTGCACCACCACCGCCCAGCTTGACAATGATCATCTTAATAAGGAAGTAATGTCCATTAAGGCAATGACCACAGTTATAGATTTGATTCTGTTTTACTGATATGATAGACAGCAGCTTTATGGTTACTTTAAACCAATACCTGGTCACACTATTAGTTACTAATGTTTTAGATATTTCCACAATAAGGAGGTTTTACTACAGCCTTACACTTGCACGGAGCCTGGCATTCTTCAAGTGGGTTTGAATAGGTTATTCCTTTTGACTTGCAATATAATCCTGTGAGACAGGTTTAGTATGGTCCTATCACGTATCCAAGGAAAGGGATTTGGCATGGCAGACCCCACAGAACAGGAAGCATGGATCTGGGACAAAGCAGGTTTAAAGCAGCAGACACTTGCCCCGGCAGGCAGTGCTGCTGGTTCCTGGGTTCTAGGGCAGCATTTTGGCCCATGAGGAAAACAGCAATGTCCAGAAGGAGGAAATGGAAACGTGCAGAATACATAATAGACAATGGTGAGTTTCTCTTGTAATTTCATCTTTATCGCCAATCTAGGTACACTCTCGTGAAGTGCATCTCACAAAGGTCACACAAGGAGGCTCCAAATACTGAAGCAAAGTGCTAACAGAGGTGTATCTCGGCAAGAGGTGTACTATGTATGTGTGACGTCAGGGATGATCTCATGCAAGAGTCACCAAGCCTCTACCAAGCAAGCTGAATCTACATCCAAGAGTTTAGAAAGTCGGCCAGACACGGCAAGAGGCTGAGTTCAGGGAACCCTGGTCCGACTCAAGCCCAACCTCCCAGGCCTGACAACAGCTCATTCTTACTAACTCCCAGATGCGCAGGGGGATCTCGCTTCACGTCCTGCCTACTTTAAAAACGATTTTTATTAATTTTTGAGAACTTCAATACTTTTTGTTCTGCCCTCACTTTTAAGGAGGATTCACATGTAACTTTATCCAGAATCTCTCTCTAATGTAGCTCTCTTCCCTGGAGTGACTGACTGCTGCTGCTGTCTACACTTCAGCAAGGTTTCCAGGGATGAGAAGATCCCGTTTTGCACCACAGCGGCTGCTCTTCTTCCTTCTCTGCCTGCATGTTTGCACAGGGGAGATGGTATTGCTTTTCTGTGTCCCAGTGCTGGACCTGGTATAGCCTGGGCATTCAATGCACATCCATGCAAACAATTCATGGTGCAGGCCAGCAGGATGATTTTTTGAGTGTTTTGCACATTTGGGTTTCAGGAAGGGTGAAAACCCAGGTCTTCTACCTGGAGACCAAATAAAAAATAAAACTCTCAAAGTTCATGGAAAATGGCTTGAAAAATTGCCTTGACAGTTTTTTGAAAGGCTTATTTGTAACATGCCTTACACAAGACTTAATGACTGAAGTTATACCTAACTAGTAATATGGAGAAAAGTCCTATCATTTCCTAATGGTTTTCCCTTTACAGTTTCTTCTTCTTCTTCTTCTTTTCGAGATAGGGTTTCTCTGTATAGCCCTGGCTGTCCTGGAACTCACTCTGTAGACCAGGCTGGCCCCAAACTCAGAAATCCACCTGCCTCTGCCTCCCAAGTGCTGGGATTAAAGGCATGTGCCGCCACTGCCCGGCTCCCTTTATAGTTTTAATAACAAAGTTGTACATGTTCATTGAGTGCACAATGTTGTTTTGAAACACATACACATTATAGAATGATTCAATGAGCCAATTAACATTTTTCACCTCATATATTATTGTGGTAAGAACACTCAAAATCTATTATCCTAGCAATTTTCAAGACTACAGTCCATTATTATTTGCTATAATAACATGTCCTACAACAGATCTTTTAAACTTATGTGGCTGGTTTTTTTTTTTTTTTTTTTTTTTTTTTTTTGGTTTTTCGAGACAGGGTTTCTCTGTATAGTTCCGGCTGTCCTGGAACTCACTCTGTAGACCAGGCTGGCCTCGAACTCAGAAATCCGCCTGCCTCTGCCTCCCAAGTGCTGGGATTAAAGGCGTGCGCCACCAACGCCCGGCTATGTGGCTGTTTTTAATGTAGCTGATCCCATTCCTTTTTTTTTGTTATAATATGTTAATCACCTTAGCAAGCAGTAGATAAAGCCAGGCACTGTGTAAGGGAGGAAGGAGTGCCAGGGTGACATGTTTTTCTGTTTGTTGATTTCTATACAGAGTAGCCTTAGATTTTCATTTGCCCTCAGTCCCTTTCTGATACTGATAAAAGTAGTGGACTCAAAGGATTTAGGGTTGGGTCTGTAACAATTACACAAGCACACTCTTTGACTTCTCCTCATGCAGGAGAAATCAGGATTTCCTCTTCTTTTTTCATACCCCCAGAGGCCAGGTGACTTGACCATAGAGACTGTGTTAGTGTTCCTTGGTGAAAGCAAAGCTCTTGGTCAGCCCAAGAGGCTTCATGTAAGGTGTTTAAAAGGGAATTTGGTACATCCCAGCTTCCATTCTGAATGCCTATTTTAACTGTAAGGCCACCGAGTTGTACAGATCTTGCATTTGGTTAGTTTTGGTGTGTGGTGTTTTATTTATTTGCAATTTTTCTTTAACTAAGGAAGCTTTAACAATTATTAAAATAATAAAAAGTATGGTGGGGAACTGGATAAGGGCCACAACAACAAAATGAAGCAAAGCTAAATATCGGCACACATCTAATGCGATGTAAAGGCAAAGCTCACACGCTATCATACAAAGCCACTCAAAGGGTGATCCCCGGAGATGCGAGCCCCGTCCCAGGCTGGTAGCACTCAGCCAGGGAAGCCCTTCCTGACACGGCCACCGCAGGAAGCCGAGGGGCGTCTCCCCATCTCCACTTGTCTCATGGACTACAGACTTCTCAGAGGAGGAGCTGCTCCCCCGCTGTCCTGGGTCTAACTGTCATAACCATTTTCTGCAGAGCTCTTCAGCAAGTGAACTGCCACTTCCCTATGATGTGTAGTCTGGTTTCAGGTGTGCCCACTCCTTACTTTAGCTGTATATTTTGGGGGCATGTTTTCACTTATTACCCTGACACAGATGAACCCTGTCTTGCACTGTGCTAAGACAACGGATCCAAAGCTCCTGTCCTGGAGAAGTTTTCAGCAGGGCAGAAGGAAAGGAAACCCTTCCTTCAAAGCAGCAAACTTCGCTCTCCTCCTGCATCGCCCCCTACTGATCGGAAGGTGCATTTCATGCTCGCTTTCCTACTTTCTGTCTGTGAGTGCAGAAGGCCTTCTTCACCCTCCCCTGGCTTCCTGCTCCTGGAACAGTTGTCGAATGAGCACACTCAGTGGAACTGCGCAGTCTCACTTGCCTGCCACTTTACTGTACGTGCTCAAAGCAGTGACTCAGCGAGGCAAACACCAAATCCTTCTGGTGACTCAGCAGGGTCAACTAAATACAGGATGAGAGAGACAGGGCTGGACTGGCCCTTATGGAGTAGGAATCCCGGCATCTAGGCCGACGCTAGAGTCTATATGAGGTAGGAGGTCTCCATCATAGCAAGTATACATGAGATGCAGGGTTAGTATTCACATGCTATTTAGAGCAGTAGTATTTCTAGATTCTAGCATGCTAGTTGTTTTTACTTCTAAAAGCTTTAAAATTACTTCTTCAAACCAAGTTCTGCTCCTTGAGATCAGACTTATTCTTTACAAGTTTCTTTCAGTTAAGGAGCCGGTAGGCGTCAGGTCTTGATACGGTCCGTGCTAATCCAGTCAGAGAGCGGCTTCCCTCTGGACCACAGTTCCATGAAGACTCCTTAACAGAGGCAGTGGCAGAGAGGTACCAACGCCAGGCAGAGAGAGCCAACTCCAATGGATCACACCCGTGTTTCCTACAGTTCCTAACCTTGTGAGAACTGGCTCGGGGGGGGGGTATACATCTTTGCCACTGACATGCAAAAAGCACGAAGATGAACAATGGTGGACAGCCATGATTCTAAACTTTAACGGTATTGTAAACCAGCTACGTCAGTCAACCAAGCAAGCAAACGCTATGTACCTGCTCTGCGAGATGGACTGTGCAGCTACGTGGTTCCCCATGTCCCTCCACACCAGAAGCAGCTGCAGCCAGAGCCAGAGCCACAGCCGGAGCCGGCAGACCTAACAGGTGCATCTCTCCATACGCTGTCTCAATGTACCCGAGGACCGCTCCATTAGGCAGGTAAGACAAAGACAGCAGATCTCATTCAACAGGGAAGGAAGACTTGAGGTGACTTGCCAGAGCCTGCTACAGCACCATGGGATCTGTAGGAAAGTCCCTAACCTTACTAGGGCTCAGTGTCTTTGTCTTTATAATGGGATACAGACTACGCTAGTCCTACAGTCCTACGGCATCCTCTTAGCTTTAAAGAAACCAAAGTTCTGATAGCATGCAAATGCAAAGATTAAAAACAAGTAAATCCCGGCGAGCCAGAGGCACTTCTGTTTAAATAGTCTTGGGTAGGGGGCTGCTGGCCATGAGACAGATCTACACACTTAGCTTTGTACCTTTCAGTGATTCTCTCTGGACTCCTTTCTGCAGAGGAGCCAGGCATCTGCCTGCCTGGCTGTAAGGATGGCGAATGTGGGCCTGAGATGCTGTGTTCTGATTCACTAGAATTCAAGTACAGGAGGTGCTGGCTGATGGTAATCCAGATCAAACGTCCCTGAATTTTGACGAGGCCACTGGAGGGATCTGGAAGTCCTCCTGAGCTGGCCTCAGAGGAATGGTTTTCTCTTGCTCCCTTGTACAGTCCCCTTATTTGTGAAGGACTTTGTCAGAGGTGTCTGTTATGTCCTAGGAAGTCATTATCCCGAGGTCCCTAAATTTGTGTCTGTGAGGGTAGCTTGTGCTATAAGCAAGGTCCAGGGCTTTCCTTGCTGTGAAGAGAATGTAACAATCCAAAGGATGACTGATTCCAGACAGCTTTGTTCTCAAGTAGATAGTTCTTCTAGTTAGCAGGATAGATTGAAAAAAAAAATACAGGTACTGCAAAACGCAAGGACCTCTGCACGGGGCATCAGCTGACTGTTTAACAGTGGCCTCTAAGAGTCATACTGACCCTGCAAGTTTCCTACATGTAAGGGAAAGTGAGTCCAGCTGGCTGGGGACAGCTATGGTTCCGTGCCTGGGAGCTGTCATTAGAGACCGCCTGTCTGTGTCAGCAGCAGCCTGTCTGTTGCTCTGAATCTGTCCGGCTGCCAGGGGGAACTCAGTCAGCAGAGCAAGTCTGTATTCAAGCATGGGCTTGACTTGTAAAAGGGAGGGATAGGTGGTCTATCCTTAGTTAACCACGGTTGCTATGGCCAGACCTTTAAGCCCGTTTCAGCAGCTGAACCACTGAATCAATGTAGCCTTTGTTTTCTGGGTGTTCAGTGAGGAGCTAGCTAGAATTTATTCAATGCAGGCGACTGATGCCTGGCACCAAGCCAGATGGTGTACTCTATGGTTTTCTTTTTTTTTTTTTAAATGTCTCTGCGAGATAAAATTACACAGGGAAACTACGAGGGGTGGGGGTGGGGTGTGTTAGTCCTTGGCTTCTGCTGTCAGTGAAGGCACTCTGAACAGGTGCAGGCTCTGCCTGTCAAGACAGGTTACCACATAACCAGGGCACAGAAAATCAATCCTTCAGACACACTCTTCCATTGTTTTATCAGGTCTAGCGGTTCCTTTCTGTCCTCTTGTCAGAAGCGTGACTTGCTGGGGAACATGGCTTTGCAGAGGGGAGAACAGCACAGGGCTCGCACAGTATAGATTTCTAGCTTGATATGTTAATGGCCTGTCTTTAAAAGTGTGTTCTAGTAGACTGTGCAGAATGATAAGGAACACTTGGCCTATATCCACTGCTAAAAGCATTTGTCTTTGATGAGAACTGCTCATGCTAAAGCCTTATTGTAACGTTCCCTATTATTTTATGATCTCCAAGGTCATTTGGGGTCTCTCTCTAAGAACACAGCTCCTATTTATAACATGATTTCAATGGAGAATAAGCTGTGAAAAAACAGTTTTGAATAAAGCTCACATTTGCCAGAAAATAGCACCAGTGTGATTCAAATAGGCCCGTCATTGTACACCAAGAGGCACTGCAAACCTGGGCGACCTTGGGCTGGGCACACTGGGAGAATCCCACATTTGGATTCTGGCAGCGACAGTGCTCAGCGCCTCTCAGCTAAATCTGTGCTTAGCTTGACCCTCTACACTGACCTCCAGAGCTGGACATACTCTAGAGAGTACAGAGCCTAGGGTCTGTGGTCATGGGTCAGGAACCATCTCCGCTGGCCTGAGGCTGGGCTGGTGAAGGCATCTGACAACACAGGGAGTAACGACAGCCTCGGCCATCCCCACCTCATCTCAGAGTACAGGCCTGGGTGTTGTTCATCCAGGATCTGGTTTAGGATCCCAGTGGATGAGAGCCTGCACTACCTACCTCATTTGGAGGCTCTGGAATGGGAAGAGTTTGGTGTGCGATCTCTCATGAGGCAAGTGCTTCACAAATACTATCGACTACGATGACAGCCCCACCCCGCTGTGGCGTCAGGGTCTCATGCAACGCAGGCTGTCCTCCAACTTGCTATGATGATAATGAAGTGCTGATCATTTCACTGCTTCCTCTCCCAGCCAGTTAGTTACGTAGGGCTACTAAAACTATGGCTGCTGCTGAGGTAGTGCTGTTGCTTTTCTACTCAATCAGTAATGACAATTCACATGGGTAGGACTCTGCAAAAAGAGGGAGGCCCCCCTGCACGACAGAGGGATTGTGAAGGAGGCTAACAGCATGGCAGGCACTTCATACTTTACAGAGGGAAGTAATTGATGCAAAGGGATAAAAGGAAAGGGAAATGAATATCAAAGTCCTTAAAAAAATGTAAGTAACTAGACTAAGAAGCATGAAGTCTGGGTTATATGGAGGAATAGTGATTGTGTAAACATGACACTCGACTTTACATAGTGCTGGGGATCAAACCCAGGGCCTCATGTTTAAAAGACAGGCTTTCTATCAACTCCCACCTCTTAGGTCCAGACAGTCACATATCTGACACAGAGGCATCTCAGTACAGAGGAAAGTAGCCTTTCAGAGAACCAAGAGCTTCCTCCTGCTACAGACAGCACAGGTGCCAGCACCACATGGCTCTCAGAGGGAGTCTCAACTATGAAGTCACTCTACCCTCTCAGTCTTAGTTCTCTTGCCTGAAGGATGAACCTAAAAAACCACGTAACTCACTGGAGGTTATCAAGGGACACACCTACAATACCTTTCCAGTCTGGTGCCCGAGGAATGGCAAAGCCCCAAGTTTGAGCCGTCCCCAAGACTTAACTGGCACTTGACTGGCAGACTAGCAGCCACGAGGTCAAATCCACAAGCTCGTACCTTTCCCGGCATTCCTAGGCGGCAAAGGGGGAGCCTCACTGGTGGGTGATGTGGGCAAATCTGTGCTTGTAGAGGCGAAGATCTGGTTGGTGAAGGCGCCGTAGGAGAGCCGCTGCTTGTCCCGGGGAGTGCTGAACCCTGGCAGGGCCAGCTTGTCCTGGGGCGATATGCTGGACGAGTGGCAGAAGCTCTGTGGTCTGGGTGAGCGTTCCTTCTTGATCGGGCTTGGCTGGCACAGGAAACAACAGATGATATGAGACTCAAGGGCTGTCCCTGAGGTGTCCAGAGGACCCCTGCAGAGTGGGTCAGGATGGCATCTGGCTCCGAAGGCTCTCGGTGCGGGATGTGGTTGGCCATCAACACAACTTCACAGCAGTGATAGTGAAGGAAGACTTTATACTTCCTACATCCTGATTTGTAAGTCCCACCAATGCTCAAGAGTTAGGGATCAGTGGGACATTCGAAAGTGACAGGTAGTCACATATACAATTAGTCTTTATTCCACAAACAGCTCCCAGCAAAGGACCTGTCTGCCTTATTTGAACAGCATCCCTGCTGACCTATGATTTGTTACATGAAGTCCTTTTCCCTGTTCAAACCTTCCACCTTCACCCTCCTTCCACCCCTGGTTTAGTAGTGCTACCCACATGTTCATGGCTTGGAGCTTTAAGTCCCACCCACATTCTTGGGCTGCAAACCACATGCAGTTGCCCACGTGGTGCTTTACACACTGTGGTGGCTGGAGCACCATCCAACTCTACCTGTGGTGGTTACACATCACCTGCATCCTATGTATTGCACGGATGGACTTAGTCCTAGCAAGGTGCTTACTGCTCTCACTGCAGCAGAACAGCCCTGAGTCTTCTCTCCCCCATCTCACTCTATACACTACAGGAAGAGGTGGTGGGAGACTCAGTCCTGCTAGAAATGGCTTCTGACTGCTTGGGTAGAGATAAAGGCTGGACCTGAAACACTGCTCCTAACTCCGCAGGGTACCTCCTCCCCTTCCCCACGAGGGTGCCTCCCACTCGCACTGTGCGCTCTTCTACTCCTCCCGACTTTTCTCTGGCCAATACCCACCTATTCTCAGGAACCCATCTCTGGCTGCTTACTTGAAGAGACTGTCAGGGCTTACCAAGGCTGAGGCGCTAGGTCTCAGGAATTCCCGAGACAGTCACATTAGCATCTGAGTCATCATTTCTCTCCTCTTGTAATGCAGAGTAGCAACAGGACCTCTGTCTGAGTATTTCTTATATCCCACCTGGCACACATCTGATGATATATATGGCTGAACTTTCGAAGGTAGTTAAATACCATCTACAAGAGTCACCAAGACCTGGGCTTAATCCTAGAGACAGTCTCTATCAGCTAGGAGGCTTCAGGAAAGATGCCAAGTCCTCTTGTGTTTAAGTTTTCTCTGGGTACAATCACCACATCCCTGTGAGTTTCCAAAGAGACAATCTGAGACAATGGAAAATTATTTAGGTCAACTTAGACCACATGTAAATCCCTCAAAAGTGACAATGATGGGTATTTATATGTAGTTTTTTACATGTTTAATTTTACAACGTGACTAGGCTATGGTGTTGCAGTTAAGAATGAATCAGTGTAGATACAGCTTTCATTTTAAAGCTGATTACAACTTAAATCATTGGCATCTGAGCTGCCCTCCCAAATGTCAGTGCACCTCATCCTGCTGACTTAACACCTAGAAAAAGTGACCACCGGACCCCAAGGAACAAGGACTTTGGCTTTCAGACCCCTCTCAGCCTCTACTCTGCTGTCACCCGCTCTGGAACTTGCAGCCTGTTGGCTGGCCAGCTCCACAACCACATAGGCCACTTCCTTCAAATGACTGACTCTGGGCCTTTCCCCTAGGTTCTACTGTCCCGCTATCACATGGTGCCCAACAGAGACGAGAGTGCTTCACCAGGGCAGAAGGCCCAAACCAATGCAGCTCACGGAGGTGGAGGGAGGCTCGGGCCTCTGGAGGGCGCACCCGCGCACTCACTTTGTCATCCAGGTCGTCGTCGCTCTCGTCCATCTCGTCCTGTCGGAGATTCCACTCATACTCTACATGGACGTGAGGGTTGAACTTTCCAGATTTAGCCTGGGAAAGCTGAGAGGAACAGCAAGGGCACACCACTTAATGGAAATGCTCAAACACCCACCGCCCCTCCCGAAGGATCACTGACCCGGCCCAGTGGGCACAGTTCTGACTAGACAAGCTGGGTGGCCACACAACACACCCAGAGACTATGAAAACCTATGCACAGGGGGAACCTTTCTAAGTCTGACTGCATGATTTTCTCCAAAACCACAAGTTTCCCTACTGACAAGATCCTCAGAACTGCAGGTTATGGGTTGGGACGTATACTCAAGAGGCATCAATCAGGTTTAAGAGGAAGGGCTAAAGTTTGAGTGAATCCGTTCTCCTTTTATGTTTACAAAGTGTGGGCGGAGACAATGATCTCTAAAGATTCCAAGCTACAAAGTACAGGTGCTGGGGAGATGGTTCTTGTAGATGACCTGGGTTTGGGTCTCAGAACCCACATGGTGGCTCACATGCTGACTCTGGTTCCAGGGGATCTAATGTTCTCTTCTGGTCTCTACAGGCCCCAGGTACACAAGTGGTACATATACATGCATATAAGTAAAACACTCATATACATAAAAGAAAATTAAATAAATCTTAAGGGATAACAAGAATACACCATGCAGCCAGTGATGGCGGTGCAGGTCCTGGTGCTAGGGAAGAATTTGAAGCTATCCTCATTTCATTTTTTTTCTTTCTTCTTTCCACTATAACCCCGGAGCCTTCAACCCCCCACCCTCCACCTGCCAGCCCCGCTTCACAAGGACTCAACAAGAAACAAATAAAAATATCAAAGCAACAAAAATCACAACAAGTCCAACTTCCAGGGCTGGAGAAACTCAAACTCAGTGCAGTGTCCTTTCTTTCTCTACCCTTACTTCCCGTGTGCTAGGGCCTGCAGACTCTGAAATGCAGAGTTATTTTTCTTATTGCAATGCCTCCCTATGGAGCTCGGATTTGTTTGAAACTAGTGATCCTCTGGCCGAAGCCTCCTAAGTGCTCAGATTACAGGCATGTTCCACAATTCCCAGTCCATTAAGTGAAAACTTAATCCCCATCATGAAGTCTTAAAAGGGTGGAAACTCAGAAATGGCATTGAGATCAGGGCCTTTGGGAGGGGATGAGGATTAGACAGGGTTATCAGGAAGGAGCCATGCTGGCTGAACACTGGTACTTCGGACGAGGGACAAAGAGCAGGAAACACAGGTACTCCCACGTCTCTCACAGTGGGATTAACTGTGAGAGGAAAAAGGCCCTCACGGACGCAGCCCCTTTACCCTGACCCAGGAGTCAACACACACCTGTTTTCTTTACAACGTGCTCAGTCTGTATACTACGCTGTCTGCAACAGAGAGCAGACGTCATGCATGGTGGTTAAGAGAATCCTGCTCCTGTGAAGGTCCAGGAGATTAGGGAAGAAGTAGTATGGCGGAAAAGGTGAGTGTGCACAGAAGGCTGGCAGGCAGGGCAGAGGGTGCTTAGCAGAAAACCATTACACTCTTCCCAGCTCTCAAGTGACTGCCTAAGGAATTCTCTACCGTTAGCTGCAAAGCAGCCTGGTGTCCTGGCCAACACTAGACATGGCCCTAACCCATGGCACCCTCCTAAAGGTGTGTGTCTCCAGGGTGACAATCCTAACCCTCACTCCTACAAAGGTGTGCGTCTCCATGGTGACAGCCCTAACCCTCACTCCAACAAAGGTGTGCGTCTCCAGGGTGACAGTCCTAACCCTCACTCCTAAAGGTGTGCGTCTCCAGGGTGACAAGCCTAACCCTCACTCCTAAAGGTGTGCGTCTCCATGGTGACAGTCCTAACCCTCACTCCTAAAGGTGTGCGTCTCCAGGGTGACAAGCCTAACCCTCACTCCTAAAGGTGTGCGTCTCCAGGGTGACAGTCCTAACCCTCACTCCTAAAGGTGTGCGTCTCCAGGGTGACAGGCCTAACCCTCACTCCTAAAGGAGTGGTCTCCATGGTGACAAGCGCACTAAGAAGGCGAAGCCGTGGCCCCCACTCTGCTGGATGCACTTCGGCCCTTCTGCATCTCTTCAGCTAGTTAGACAAGATGCTTCCTTCACCTTCCCCAATTCCGTCCTCTCAGTGACGCCTCATGGCCCTGTGATCTGCTCCGCCTCCTAGCCTAGTTTTACTTACCAGATCTTCACACTGGGTAGCTTTGAGTCTCTTTGCTATATCCAAGGCAGTTTCTCCATTTTGGTTAACTGAAACAGTAGAAGAATAAACACAAATAATTATCTAGGACACTACCTCAAGGGGCAACAAGACCCAGTGAGTACGTCGCACGCATGCGCAGCCGCGGTGCTCCGGGTCGTCTGAGAAGGGCCACACTCACCAATGTCCACGGTGGGCTTGCTCCTAAGCAGCAGCTTCAGACACTCCGGCTTGCCGTACATGCTGCAATAGTGCAGGACTGTATTCCCCACAGATGTCTGCTTATCCAGGTTCCCACTGAAAGATTGCAGCAGTATTAGAAAGACTGTGTGGCCACAGGTCCTCTCATGTGTGAGGTAGATGCCTTAAGAAGTTCTTCAGATGCTCAGAAGCACAGTTTCTATGCTCTGTGTTTTCTAGGCTTTTTTTTTCTGTCACCCAGAGATCACACACATACCTGTGGGCACACTCTAAAGCAGGCAGAGATAAAAGGTTACAGCTGAGCCGTCACGGCCAATCAAGGCCCTTTAACCAGCTAACCACAGGGCACGCGGGGTTGCAAACAGGTCTCACACAGATCTGGTTTGTGCTGTAAATCATACTCAGTTCATTCGGATGAAAAAACAAAAGCCATACCAGTTTTGTACAAGGAAATCAACCAGATGGAGAGACGTCTGGTCTGCGGTCCTGACGGCAAGGTGAAGGGCCGTCTCCCCGAGCTCCTGAGGAGGGAGGGTGGGTATGAACTCGGTGATCATGCCTCTAGCAGCCTCACTGCCAAGGAACCCCAAGCAATTATCAAGAGCATGTCGACTCCCCAATCCTCTAAATGCACATGTATCTCATTAAATTGCGTTAGAAATGTATGAGCCCTCATGTAAACCCTGTGTCTGCCGTGCAGCCCAGGGCTGGCCTCCAGTCTGTTTCAGAGTCTGCCACTTTTTCCAAGTGCTGAGACCAGCCATACGCCACCACAACATGCTTACTTTTTGCTTTTTACTCCTCTGGCTCCCGAGTCATTACCTGCCCAGATTCCAGCAGTGGCTCCATTAACTCCACCCCCTCTGCATAGACTTGGATTAGTGCAAGTAAGTCCCTGGACTTGATGGCCTCAAGCAACTCGTTCAGCTTGGCTGAGGAGGAGGCACAGGTCTTCCTGGAGAAGCGGTGGTCGACATACTTTGCAGTAATGTACTCTTTGCGTACAGTCCTGAAACAAACAAAATAGAGCATTTCTGCTTTTCAAGAGCTGAAAACCAGTTCTACTCTGCCTTTCCTTAATTAAATGTGCTTCGTTTCAAACAACAAACAAGGTTTTACACAAAGTCCAACACATAGAACAAGGAACTATGTATTTGCTGATATATGTGGGTGATACATATAATAGTAAAATTATTGTGCCCAGAGATCATGGGTGATTTCTTTTCTACAGAAGAGAAACATTCTATGAATACTTCAAATTCACAGCATATGTGGGAAAAATTTAAAAGTTGAGACAAATTAAGCTTCTAGAGTTTCGTAAAGAAAATTTTGTTTTTTCGCTCTATCCCCCTTTATAGGTGAGAGAACTGAGGCTGCTATTAAATCTGCCCCTCAGGCCAGAAGTGCTGCATGGATGAGGTGAACTGCCCTCCTTGCAGCACTCCTTCAGGAGCAGGCGCTGGAAAGGCCAGGCCTGCAGTCTGTGTGGACGTGTGGTGCCTAATCACCACCACAGAGACTCAAGTGGTCCTCGGAGACTGGGCCTACCTCTCAGCCCCACGCAGAGCATAGAGCCTCAATGCCCAGGGATCACTCTGTGGCTTACAGAAGAAGACTGAAATGGAAGTCAGTTCAGGGAAAATCAGATGCGAGCCAGAGAGAAAGAACTAGGATCACGTGACACCGTCTGATACTCCAGGAACCTTCTGCCCAACTCCTGACCTCTCCCATTTATATGAGCTAATTAGTAAAAACACATGAAGTCTGGGTTCAAATGTTTCAGGTTCTACAGCATGCCAGTTATGAGGTACCATAAAAAGTACTTAAACTTTATGAACTTGAGGTTTTTATCATTTTAAAATGGGGACATCTACTCACTGGCACATTAACGATGCATACACTGATTTTTAATTTACATGCATGCCCGTCTGAGTTTACGTGCATCATATATATGCTTGCTTGTAGGTCCCTGAGAAGGACAGAAGAGGGTGTTGGGTCTCCTGGACACGGAGCCACGGGCAGCTATTAGCTCTGTGGTGTGTGTGTTTGGAACTGAACTCCCGCAGCACACTTCCCACAACCATGGGTCTGTAGACAGGGTCTGATCTCTCTGGCAACGTCTGCCTCCCCTGCTTAGACCCAAGGCACCGAGGGAGGGGTTTACACAGTTAGCTTTGCTATTTCCTTGACAAAGAATGAGCACACTGTAAGCATGTGCACAACTTGACAAAAGGCCACAGCTGCCAAGAAGCCTTCTGAGAGACTTCACAATTGCAGACTGAATGTGCCCTGGAAAAACTGCAATACTTGTGCAAAGTTGGTATCCATGGAAGCATTAGCCAAATATTAACACTGGTGTCCTTTCTTCCTGCATAGAGCCTTCCCAACTATGTGAGGAACAATTAGCCTTTTCCCCTATTTATCCATAGCACTTGGTGGCTGAGGTGGAGTCTTTACCACGTACAAGGTGCAGGATTCAATCTTGAGAAGTCTCCAGTTTTGCCCCCTAAGTACTGGGGGTGTTCATGCCAGGCTAGCCCTTTACCGCTGAGCTATGTTCCTAGTTCCTACCTACTTATTAAAGTGTACGTTCTGTTTTTAGAATAAATTGATTTACGTGGCTCAAGAGTAAACTGAAAGTGTTATCAAAAAGTGTTTATCAAGAAGTCTCACACCTGCTTCTATGCTAGACTACATAGTTGGTTTTCTCTCTGTAGCCCTGGCTGTTCTGGGACTCGATCTGTAGACTAGGCTGGCCTCAAACTCAGAGATCAGTCTGCCTCTGCCTCCTGAGTATTGGGATTAAAGGCGTGCGCGACCACTGCTCGGCAGACTACAAATTTTTATCAGCTTTCTAGTTACTGTCAAGTTTCTTAAGCAAGGATAAATTCCAATATTTGTTGTTCTGACTTAGATCTGAAGCACCCCTCTTAGGCTCATGTGTCTCTTGTTAGTGACAGTAACACGCTATTGGCCAGGCTATAAGGGTACTCACCCCACTGATGGCTGGATGTGCCCCTGGCTTCATGGCCGGATTTGCTATTAGAAGGCAGGGGCTAGCTGGAGGCCGGATTCGCTATTAGAAGGCAGGGGCTAGCTGGAGGCAGTGGGTGGCTGCAGTGGGTCACTTCTTGCCTGCTGTGCTTTCTCGATGCTGTGAGGTAAGCAGCTCCCTCCCCACCACCTACCACCGCCTTGCTTCCTCTGCCTTACCAGCCTGGCTGCAGCAATGGGGCCGGCAGCCTATGGACTGACGCACGCACAAGCCTTCTCAGTGAGACGAGTGTGCACAAGTATGTATGCAAGTGCGTTTGGCTCCCGGGGAGGCAGTGCAGCAATGAGGCGGTTTAATTCCGGGTTTAGCCACAATCCAGCTTCTGGGTCTGGCTATGGGGGCAATGGGTCTAGTTCAAGAAGGAATGCTTCTTTTCCCCATCACCCATCTTGTCCTTTCCCAGAAGGCAGCCTGCTTTCTATTGTGCTTCGCTTTTCAACAGGTATCAACTGCCTTGGAAATCACTACAACCAGAACACGGGACTTTAGTGTTCTCACATCTGCGTGGTGCTCCGTCGTCTGCTAGAGTCACAGACTCCCTTTGTCCCATCATTATTTTTTTCCACCACAAAATAGACTCTTCCAGAAGTGGAAATCTGCATCTGAAGAGGTCTCCGGCCGCCGCCTTGGCACGTCTATTACCACAGCACAGTGCGGCCAGATATGACCATCCCCAAGACCTGCTCCGCAAAGCTGGCACTGGGCAGCAGCGTCCACGGAAGGCACTGCTGAGAAGAAACTTGCCTGCTGCAGAGTATCCTTCTAGTCTTTTCTTGATGGGGGTGGGGGGGGGTAGGGTGAGAGGGATACTGTGAGGCTAGCTGGAGTTTTGTTTAGTTTCTCTGTTTTTGAGTGGGGAAGGAGAGGAGGATAGACTAGTAAAGTATTCAAAATTCAAAATACTTACATATCACTTGCAGGGGTGGGCTTTGGTGAAGGGCTGGGTAAATTTGCTTCCATAATATCATTAAAACTATTGTTTCCTACATTCTTGGCCAGCTGCAATATAAACAAACAGAACACAGTAAGCTCTCTACCACTGGTCAATAAGCTCCTATTATTATTATTATTATTATTATTATTATTATTATTATTATTATTATTATTTTGGTTTTATTCGAGACAGGGTTTCTCTGTATAGCCCTGGCTGTCCTGGAACTCACTCTGTAGACCAGGCTGGCCTCGAACTCAGAAATCCACCTGCCTCTGCCTCCCAGAGTACTGGGATTACAGGCATGCGCCACCACCGCCCGGCTGGCTCCTATTATTTGATTTCAAGATTTTTGTATATGTATTTTCTTTCCTCTAACTCTGAGAGTACAAACTATCCCTTTTTGGTTAGGAAGTTTCCCAAGCACAAGTCACACACCAGGCACTGGACTGTGACCTGGAGCTAGAGGTGGTAGCAGTGCTTGTTTCTCGAAGGTGTTCAGAATCTAGTGGGGTTGGCTTACGCCAAAACAGTCAACAGTGTCTGCAGATATGATGTGATGGATGCTTGAACAGAACAGGACCTGATCTCCCCCTCCACACACACAATTTCTGAGAGCAGACAGACAGACAGACCTCCACGTGGGAGCCTAAACTCATGAACACTAGCTTTTCACACACCAGTACACATCCTTTTTATACTGAATTATGTTATTTCAGGTGGGCAGAAAGGAAAGTAGGATTGTCATCTTCCTGGGTACAGATTAGGTGCTGTGGGTGCAGCGGAAAACTACCCACAAAACATTTTGCTTCTGGACTCAGGAGTGGTAAATCTTTGTGTCCTTCAAAGGGCCTTTTGTCATCTACGTTACTTCGCACGTTCATGCAAACAGGCCTTTAGGTAAAAAAGTCTTGGGTTTATTGTACTGTGAGTGTTTAATATTTGGACTTTCTCACTTCTGGCATTGAGACTCAGATTTCAGGTTCAGTAAGTAACGGACCTGCCACGATACCATTTATGCATGGAAGGAGAACATGCTCCAGCGCTCTTTATGACTGAGCCTTTTCTTTGTAACCCAAAGTGAAACGGAAAGCACAATTTTATACTTCCTAAATGAATGGGCTCATACAACACAAGACACTGTCACCCAGTGGCTGCTGGGGGGTGGGGGGTGGGGCTGGAGCTGCGGCTGAGTGCCTGCCTGCCTGGCCCGGTTGGTGCACCTGTGCAGACAAGGCTGCCGCTCAATTCCGGTGCATTCACATCCTCCAGAGACACTTTCACCTGAACTCAGTTTCACTTAGACAAGTTCCATTCTTACTGCAAAGTCTCTCACAGTACGCCAGGGCTAAATTTATCTAAGACAAGGACCCATGGCCAGAGGCATTATGGGAAGCCACCTGGGCCTTTCACCACTGTGTGTCATGAACTCTAAAGGTTTCAGATTTGAAGGGAAGGCAGAAAGGAAGGCACATTTCAGTGTTCATATCTTCCACGGCTTCAGAGCATTAGCGTGTCTTCCCGTAGTGATCGTGTAAGTCAAGCCAAGGCCACCTGGTTCTGTGATACTAGCTACCAAGTCGGATCTGCTTTTTCAAACATCCAGGCAGCAAAGGTGAAACTGGGAAAAGCTTTTCAGTCATTAGTTTTAACAATATAGACCACGAGGTAACTTGCACACATGCTTTAATCACCATTGTAGTGAACTGTATGGAAACTAATTCCTAGTGGAAAAAGCAGCCTGGAAGAAGCCCTTCCCACAGAGACAAGCTAGCTCCATGGCTGTTCGCCCTGTCTCCTTAAACAGGAAACAGAAATAAGCAGCAATCACCATAGATTACAAAGGTTAAAGTCTGTGTGTTCAGGCAAATCCATTTAGGTCCCCCCACCCCCACTCCCCCAGACAGGGTTTCTCTGTGTAGCCCTGGCTGTCCTGGAACTCACTCTGTAGACCAGGCTGGCCTCGAACTCAGAAATCCGCCTGCCTCTGCCTCCCAAGTGCTCCATTTAGTTTTATAATTATTTTTAACTATAAAAAAAATAAACATATCCCTCAAGAGTAATATGTTAAATACTGAGACAAGAAACCTTTCTTCTAAAGCAAAGGGCAGGACTTACCAAGAGTTCGGAAGTTCCTAATTTGTCTAGTTCCAAAGACTGAATACGAGAAATATGAACCCCCATTTCCCTATGGATTCCGGAACATTCTATACAGGTCAAAATACCCAAGTTGGTTGAAAGCCACGTGGGTTCTGTGGAGAAGATTTGATGAAACAAGACACGTCATTCATACTGCCGGCTACAGAGAAGACTCCCCCAGCAGCACCCTTGGTGAGGATCAGTTCTACGGAAGGGTTGATGGGGGAACCCGGGGCTTTGTGCAGGGGCGCTCAGATCCCTCCAACACTTAGCTACAGTCTCAGGCCTTGGGTCAGGCAGGGTTCCCTTCCTGCCCCTGAGAAGCACTGAATCCTATAACCATTGTGTACATTCAGAATACGAGCAGCTCTAACTCATCATTCTGGTACAATCTTCAGAAGCACCAGGTGTGCATTTCAAGCTTAAGCAAATCACTTTTCTCCCCATCTGTAAGAGGGAGATGTTGGTACCTTACGGATACATACGCTGTGAGGCCAGTGGTAGAGAAGGCAGACCACCTGGCAAGAGTGAACTGAGTTAGCACTGTCCTAGCTGCGCACGGCAGACCTGCACCTACTTCATGAGCACCAAGTTCTGTCCTCATCCCCTAGAGTGAACTGAGTTAGCACTGTCCTAGCTGGGCACGGCAGACCTGCACCTACTTCATGAGCACCAAGTTCTGTCCTCATCCCCTAGAGTGAACTGAGTTAGCACTGTCCTAGCTGGGCACGGCAGACCTGCACCTACTTCATCAGCACCAAGTTCTGCCCTCATCCCCTAGAGTGAACTGAGTTAGCACTGTCCTAGCTGGGCACGGCAGACCTGCACCTACTTCATGAGCACCATGTTCTGTCCTCATCCCCTAGTGATCAGGGCGCACACCCAGGGGAGAGGCACTCTGCATGAGGTGACCCTCTCGGTAGAACAGGTAGGGAAAACCAGCGTAGGGAACAAAAGCCCAGTGAGGGGACTCTTCACGCTCAGAAGAACTCACGCTGTGCGTGTATCTCCTCGGCTCTCAAGCTCTAAGGAACTCAAGCACCACCCCACTGACGACTACACAGAGGAGAGGCTCAACAGGCCAGTGTGCGCGGGACGAGTACCTGACGAGCCACAGTCGCAGCAGATGTCATTCCCAGGGAGCCGCTGGACGTCCTCGATGATGGCTTTGGTCAGATCCTCCAGACTATTCTCCCCTGTGCTCTGCTCACCGCGGAAGGCCATGCTCAGGGCCTCCTCTTTGCTGTTCGTTAGTACTGATATCCACCTGTGGTCAAGATACCAGAGGAAGGGAGCCTTCGTGAGGGCATGGCCACCACTGTCCTCCTCCACTGGAAACCTACCTTCAAGAGGAACTTCCAATAGTCCTCGCTTCTCTCAAGAGATTCCCCCCCCCCCAAAGGCAATAAAGTGAGGAAAAATGAAAAGGTAAATTGGAAGAGATGGTTAGAGTTGTTTGAGCACATGTGAGGTCCTGGGTTCATTCATTAGACAAAAAAAAAAAAAAAAAAAAAAAAAAAAAAAAGCAAATAAAATAATGAGAAGGGACACGTGAGAGGTGGCTGAGTAGGTGACAGAGGACACGGTAACTGAAACCCTGTGTGAATATGCAGGTGCTTCCATTCTTGTGTGAGCAGAATGAAGGGGATTCATGTGAGGTACGAGCATACAAGGATGACAAGAAGCAGGGAGAGGTGGAATGCATCTGCTTCCTGCCGGGACGTTTTAACAGTGAAGACTCGGGGTATATTAATAGAAGCCATGAAGTTTACACTTGTTAGGGGGAGTGTACCTTGGAAGCATGACACGTAAAATGCGGCTGTGTTAAATACAAGAACCCTCTACAGGCTCACATTTGAGGACTTGCCTTCTAGGTGGTGCTGCTGTTGTGGGAGGCGGGGGAAGCATTGGGAACCAGACTTGGCCACAAGTGGGTCACTGGGACACCAGACCTGCCACAAGTGGGTCACTGGGGTCGAGCCTTGAAGGTGGCACCTCTTCTCTCCCCTCCCTCTTTCCTCTCTCCCTCCTTCCCTTTCTCTCCCCACCATCTGTAGATGTAACCAGTCCCCACTACTACAGACAGATCCCTGTTGGCCATCATGCCTTTTCTGCTATAACTGACTCTTCCTCTGATCCAGGAAATGAAGTCTCTACCCAGTTTCTGCTGAGTATTTTGTCGGCAATGGTGAGAGTAGTACCACAGCAGTGGGGATGACTACACTGAGACACAGCACACACTGAACACATCCTCTGTTTCCAAGCTATATGTAAAACCCGAACGTCCAACAAGCTAAAATAGACCGATTCAAGTGTTTTTTATGACACATTTATTTATTTCCATGGTGTGTTTTAATGTGTGTAGTCATGCATGTGTAGAGGAAATCAGGACAACGTGTGCCTTCCAGCATGCAGGTCCTAGCAGACTGCCACAGGCCCCTGAACCAACCAGCTCGCTCCACTCGAGAATTCTGTTTGGTGGCATAGGAGAGACATCCACACCGTGTCTCGTAAAATGGAGGTGAAAAATGGTTTAAGTAATATCAAATTTAAATATATATATATCTCTATATCTATATATCTATATCTATCTATATATATATATAAATTATGCATTTATTTTTTTGGAAAAAAATTAAAAGAGGAATTTTAACCAAAATGTGTTTGCCTTTTGAGTGATTTTCTCCCCTTTATGGAAAAACTCACAGGAGAGGTACATGTAATTTCCCAAAGATAAAATCAGCTTGTATCATCTTCATGAATGAGAGAAAAATCCCCAAATTTACTTTTCAAAAACAAAACAGAAACCAAACCAAACCATGGCCAAATCATTGCTTTTTTACACTGAGCACAGACAGCTACCGTTAGCTCGTCTAATAACACAGAGGTCTGCGCCTGAGCCTGTGGCTTGAATGAAATACAGGGTGGCAGAGTATGAGGCCCAGCACTACAGAAGGCCTATGTAGTTAAATACAGCAGCAAGAGATTTAAAAGATGAACCAGGCCGCTGGGTGATGCTCTTGAAAGGCACGGACCTGACTCTAGGTGGCGCTCACCCTCAGTTTATTTTGAGAAAGAACCCTAGCATTTTGGAACACCTGGGAAGCAGGTCTAGGAGTGAGTGGGACATCCAATATTCTTTAAGATATTAGTGTTTGTTCTATTTACTGTTGTAACTTAGACTCAAGTTAGAAACAAGAGATCACTTTTTTTTTTTTTAAATGTATGTGAGTACACTGCCCCTCTCTTCAGACAAACCAGAGGAGGTCCATTAGGGATGGTTGAGAGCCACCATCTGCTGCTGGGAATGGAATTCATGATCTCTAGAAGAGCAGTCAGAGCTCTTATCCATTGAGCCATCTCTCCAGCCCTAGAGATTGCTTTTTCAAAAAACATTTCAAATTTATTTTAAACCATGTGTGTATGTATAGATATGTGTGTGTGCAGGTGCCCTAGGTCAGAGATATCAGAGCCCCTGAACCTAGAGTTACAGGTGGTTTTGAGGCACCAGTGTGCTGGGAATTGCACTGTTGTCTTCTGGAAGAACAGGATGGACTCTCAACCCAGAGTCATTTCTCTGGTACAATTCACGAAACTTGTTTCAGCAAGGACAATGACAGCACTTCACCAGGACCCTCACTAGGTCTCAGTGGGTGTAGGGGGCCAATGGCGGCACTTTATCAGAATCCTCACTAGATCTCACTGGGTGTAGGCTCAGTTTTGCTTTCTGTCACTGTGTCAGGCACTTTGACACTAGGGTACCTAATGTGTACCAGGACCTCTTAGGTACTTGATTCACCTAGTTTAAAAAACAGAATCCTCTAAGAGCCTTTGGGGTTAAGACACCGTAAGGCTGGATGTCAGAAAATTTCTGTGACTTACCCCAGGTCTTGAGTTGGACTGGCTTACAACAGCTACATTTTCAGAGCACCCGCCATTATACCCGGGGCTTGAGGCTTGTCCATAGGCTCATGATTTTAAAAAAAAACGTTTGTCACAATAAGCAGGGAATGTATATCCAATTAATTCATTCTCAAAAGAAATTAATTCAAATCTCGTAGAATAGAATGGAATAGTCCTTTCAAAAGGGCCGAGAATACAGTCACCTTGAATGTATATTTATCTGATTTTGAGACAAGGTTTCATGTGCCCCAGGCTGGTCTCAAACTCCCTGGGTAGCCAAGGATGACTCAGAACTTCTGATCCCCCTGCTTCAACCTCCCAAGTGCTGAGATTACAGGCATGCACCAGTAGACCTGGCTTACACCATGCTGGGGGGGGGGGTTGAACACAGGGCTTTGTGAATGCTAGGTAAGCATTTTACCAAATGAGCTGTAATCCCACGCCACTGCAAGGTTTCTTTTTTAACTTTTAAATTCTTTTAATGTATCAGGTAGACAAAAAAAAAAAAAAAAAAAAAAAAAAAAAAAAAAAGGATACCAGCCACAAAACTCACTTTGAGTTTCTAAGATAAAAACCAACTGCTACGTGTCAGTCTGGTTCTATGTTCTACTTTCACTCTCAAAGTTTCGTGAGATATATAATCCCTAACCTCTCAGCTGTCTCTGCATGAGAAACTGAGGCCAGATCACCTGTCTGAAGAAACAGAGCCACTGAGACTACATTCAGGTCTCCAGACTTCAAATGTGCAACTGCTGACACCTGCCCCTTCCTTGGTGAGGAGAAATCTTGCTTTCATTCACAGGACAGTTGTACATGGGGAAGGAAAGCCAGTGTTGCTATGTGAAGCCGGAGGTAATGAAGAGCGGGAATAAAGTTCCTCGTCCCTACCAGAGCCCAAGGAGAGTCAAGCACAATACCTCAGGAGAGACTGGTGGGAACCTTTTACTTTGGGTGCCACACTCCACAGGCAGAAAACCCGCACCTCCCAGACCTGCATGGGCCATTTGTGCGTTCTAAGATATGGAAGGCTTGTGCTTGAGACAGAAGAGAATGAGATCAAGTGGGTTCCTTCCTGGTGTCACCCAGATTTCTCATTTGCTTCCCATCTTAGTGCTTTGAGGACCAGGGAAGAGAGAAATTAGGAAAATCAAAGTGGTATTTCAAGGTAGTTGAAATGCAAAGTAGTTTTCCTAAGACTGTGATCTGCATACTGAATCTCTGTGTGCTTGCGCAGGGTGAGCATTAACAAAGCAGAAGGTACACTGAGCAGAACGTGATGTCAATAAGAATTAGGCCTCTCTAAATCGGGAGTGGGGAGGGGATAGTTTTCCTGGCACCTTCATTTCTTGTTCCCAGTTACTCCAGTCACCCAGCTCGAGGCTGCGATATCAAGCCACAGGCTTCCTCCACTGGGAAGGCAGAGAATGCCTCCCTAGCTTCTCTAAGCAGTTCCCTAAGAATCCAAGTCTGGGTGGCCCAGCACATGGGTCTCTCTGGTCCCTGAGCTGAGAGCCAACACCATGCCCTGTGGTCTGTCTGTCTGTCTGCTTCTCTCTGCTTCCTGGGACTCTTGGCAGCTCGCTGGCCTCCCTTAGCAACTCTGCTCTCTCCCACCTCCACGTACTAGTGGTCCATTTCTTGTTCTCTTTCAGAGTCCCTCTCAGAGCCTGAGATCAGGGAGGAGTGAGTGAGGCAAACGGGTGTGAGCAGCGTTCTGGGGCTCCACGGAGTTAAGGAAGGGGTTGCTGCTGCGCACTGAATTTTGGTAGTTCATGAAACTTGGTCTAAATTACTTGTGAAAAATAAAAATGTAATACTTCAAAAATGACCGAATTGACTGCCTTTTCACCAATGGAAACAACTGAGAATACAATAACCTACTGTTTGAACTCTAGGCCAGCGGAGGGAGAAAGGAAATGAACCTGACTTCAGGCTGCAGTCCCTGTGGTATGTGATCCCCAACCTAGCTCTTCCCACTGCACGTGGTTCCCTCTGACTGCACTGTGCTTGTCCAGCAAGAGGACGCAGCCAGTGACTCCCTTGGAGCCATTCTCCTCTCACAGGAACAGCTAAGCATCTGGCCACACCTGTGAACATTCCAAGTGACTTAAAATTGTGACTCAACATCAACCAAGCAAAATACCTCAATACAAGGTTGCACAATCGTAAGATAAGCAAGGCTCAGGGATTGTTCTCAGAGCTTAGGGTCTCTAAATGGCTGTGCATGGATATAGAGCAGGCGAACACAGCTGTGGGAAGAAGCCACAGGAGAGACAACAGGGCAACAATCCTCGCAGTACTGATGCTCGGGCTGGGTATCTCGGGCAGGCAGGGCAGAAGAGCCAAGCATGAAGGCCCGGGGACAGGAAAGAAGGGACAAGCCGCCAGGGTAGTTAATAATGCTTTAATTCCAAACCACTGCACCGTCATTTTGAAAGTACTTACGCTACATAATCCTGCTCATCTTCTGCCTGAAAGTGATATGTCCGGTTATCTGAAACACAAAACACGACATCTCAGGAAGGAGAGTAAGCTGCAAGCATGAATAACACAGTTTTAAAGTCTCTGCAGAAACACAAACTTGTATTATTATTATTTTTTGCTCCATTATGTATCAGCAGCATAACAATTTACTTTACTAATATTATTTTCCTTAAGTACAAAGGACTAAAATAAAGGATCACAGATATCATGCAGACAGTAGGCATTTTCGCTTGTTTGCTTGAGACAGTTTTGCTACGTATAATACAAGCTGGTCTTGAACTAGCGCTCTTAGCCTCACTCCGGCTGGGACTGCAGGCATGCACCATCACCCCTGGATCATATGCCTCTTTGAAAGACAATTGAGAAAAAAAAAAAAACAGGTCCTATCTGACCCAGAGGAGTTTCAGTGGCAAATAGGCACAAGTCAGTGACATCGATATAGTGGCCTGGCTGCTCATGAGGGAAGTTCACTTAAAAAACCCAGGACTGTACAAGGGCTTCAACATATTTAGCTGGCCCGACACAGACCATGTGACTGCCTCAGACAGGCACTCCCACATGGCACCCTCTGAGACACCGTGCACTTTAGAGAACATATATTGGAGCACCCACCTTACTGCTGGCTGAGCTAGCCCAACTCACCCAGCATTTTCTTCTGTAAAATGGGAAACTGATGATCTTTTTTTTTTTTGTAAGAATTAGCAATGCAGCACAAAATGCATCTGGTAGACACTCAATATAAGTAATGCCTATTAATAGCCAAACCATAAGAAAATGCCATCAAGGGTGAGTGACCATGGAAATTACAGGGACTCGGAGTCGTACAGAGGTGCTGGGGACGGAAAGGTCCCTCCACAGAGCTGTACGCCCTTACAGCGGTGAGGTGGGCACTGATGTCTCGCTGTCCTGTAGAAGTTTAGAAGGAATCCCCTCAGCTGCAGTGAGTCAGGAGGTGCAGGCTAGCAAGACAGTTCATCTCCCCTCCTGCCGGCCACAGAGAACGTGGGACACAGGTAGAGAGCTGGTGGCTGGACTTACTCCTTCACCGAGGAGAAAAGCAAGGGCCACACAGTGACCAAGGGAGGAGTGTGGTGACAAGTCAAGGAGGCTCAAAACAACTGACACAGGGGGCTGACTGTTCCTTCAAGAGCCTGACAACGGGGCTGACTGTTCCTTCAAGAGCCTGACAAGGGGACTGACTGTTCCTTGAAGGGCCTGATTTTGCAATGGACAAATCAGACACGTTGCAACTGCGGTGTACCTGTATTCCTGCATCTACACTGGTGCTTCTTAATCAGCAGGTGCAAGCTGCAATCTCTACAGCGTCAAGTCGTCTGGGTTTCAAATCAAAACTTGTATTTTTTTAGAGATCAGTAAGGGACATGGTGACATAACTAAAGAACATGTCTGAGGGGATATTAGAAACAGTTCAGTGAGGGGATATTAGAAACAGTTCAGTTCAGTACACAAGCCTAGAGTCTGATTCTTTCCTGAGTCAGGGTCTACTATGTAGTCCTGGCTGACTTGGAATTGATGCACAGTACAGCCTCACCTTTAACTCATGAGATCTGCTTGCCCCTGCCGAAAGGTATGCAATAGACCCATCCGTCTGTTCGCATTCTAACAAATCCCAGCTGAGGGAGCGGAGATGGTGCGAGCCCACAGATCCAGCGGTATGAGAAGCGGGGCAGGGTTGATTGAGTTCAAGGTTAATGTAAGGGAAAAAGTAAGAGTCTGCCTCAAACAAGGAAGCAAGCAGACAAAAGATTTCCAGGAGTCTCCCTAAACCAGCTGGGGTTAAATCTGAGGAGCTGCACTGAAAACTTTTGGTGCTTAAATACCCAGACCTGTAGACGGCAAAACCACAGTGAACAATTGGTTTTAAAAACAGGACTCACTGGGCTGGAGAGATGGCTCAGTGGTTAAGAGCACTAACTACTCTTCCAAAGGTCCTGAGTTCAAATCCCAGAAACCACATGGTGTCTCACAACCACCTGTAATGAGATCTGATGTCCTCTTCTGGGGTGTCTGAAGACAGCTACAGTGTACTTACATATAATAAATGAATAAATCTTAAAAAAAAAAACAACAAAGACAAACAAACAAAAAACCCAGGACTCACGTGATATCAGGTCAAAAGACTTCTTGTCCTCAGCATTTGGCTTCACCTGGCAGGTGAGCAGGTTTAACTTGGCAGGCTGCCTGTTGGACTGTAAGAGGGAAACAGTTACATATGCAGCGTCCCACTCAGTGCCTCAGTGCAGTGCGCACGCTCAGAACGCGTGCTCCGTGAGAGAAGGACATGACATTAGCAGGGAAGAAAACAGACATCCAAGTTCACTGCAACAAAACATCAGACCTTTAGTTTCTACCCTCACATCCAAGCTAGTAGGTAGTCTTGACAGACCCCATTAGAATTCGGACTTCAGTAAGTGGGGAAAAAATGGTTGTCCCATTCAATGTTTCATAGCTGTACACAGGCATGCTGGAGGTCAACCAGAATGGAACCCAGAACGGTTGGACATCCTTAGGCATGTTACTGGTACTTCTAAGCCTGTGTCTTACCATGAAAGCCACTGACTTGTATTTTCACTCATTCATACAGGATGACCCCTGAAATAGTTACCTCAATGCTGACATCCTAGGCATTTATGAGTACTCAAAGTATAAGGATAATTACCACTGTCCAGGCATTGTGTAATGAGCCCCAACATCTGACAAGAGCAAACGCATGGTAGGATTTATATGACTTACTAGTCAATACTCAGTCTCACATCTAAATTAGACCCTACAAACATCTAGAAAGTAACTTAGGGTGTGCAGCACCATCATTCTGGCCCTCCTGCTGCACTAGCCTAGACCCCATGCTCCTTACAGATATAACTAAGGCTACAGATATAACTATAACTGAGCTCAGCTGTTTCAGCTCAAGAAATCTGTGGAACTTTCTGGTCAGACCTGCATGCCTACGCCTTATGACAGTCTTGACCTCAAAAAAGACCCAACTGTCACTCAGGAACATCACTTTTTAAGGACATGGAGGGGACAGAGAGGATGCACAGAAAACCACTGAGATCTAAGCATCAGGGACGGTGCTGAGCAAGAAGTTTCGACACAGACTCCATCTCCCCTGAGCAGCGGGCCCCAGAAAACAAACTGTTCCCGTGTGTGCTCAGCCTTGTGAAGGACCACAGACATCAGACACAGAACGACGCCCTCAGCCCAGAACTAGCTGCTCACAGCACGGAGTACGGGGACCAGAGGCAAAGGCACGGGGGTGGGTGGGGGGACAACGGACTCACAGTCACCACATCCACCTCTGAGTCACGACTGGACACAGTTCTGAGAGTTACAGCTAGGAGGAAGTGCTGGTTTCTCTGCTGCAGGAGCATCAGCTGAACCGAGACCGGGACAGGAGGCAGGAGGTGTGAACCTGTGAGCGTTTCTTACACAGATCTGAGCTGCCGACTGCCTACAAACCGGGCCCCATCTGTTGTGGGTCCCCCACCTCATTTTTCTGGAGGTTGACACAGTTGCCCATTTCCTCTATGAATGACTGTGGCACACGACAGCCTGGGGAGGCTGGAAAGGAAGGACGGGACGCTGTCTAAGCTTGAGCCTTTGAATATTATGTTCTGTTTGGAATCTGGATTTAAGGAAGGCTGTACAATGCTTAGGGGAATCAAGAGATGATAAAGGGGTGGGAAAAGGAAACTTTTAAGATGGGATAAAGGCATCAATCACAGTTCATAGGAAAAAGAGTGGGCGTGACCGTACACTGTCTGAAAGCACATACATGAACGTTGTCATTGGGAAGGCTGGGCAGCTGTTTTCCATATGTACAAATAAAAAAAATGCACTCAAACGACGTAAGATTTGGGCCAGACATATGGAAGAACTTCCCAAGGTTAAATTGATTAGGAATAATAAGAGGTTTCAGGATTTCTTTCTCTTTTTTTTTTTTTTTGTTTTTTTTGTTTTTTCAAGACAGGGTTTCTCTGTGTAGTCCTGGCTGTCCTGGAACTCACTCTGTAGACCAGGCTGGCCTTGAACTCAGAAATCCGCCTGCCTCTGCCTCCCAAGTGCTGGGATTATAGGAGTGTGCCACCACGCCTGGCAGTCTCAGGATTTCTTTAAAACAATCTTTTAAACCAATGATTAGGATTCTTTGGTAGAGAAATCTGGCTTTGAAAGTTTGAGAAACATGACAGTACTCATATTAAACATGGCAGAAAGCTAACACAAAAATTTCTTCATCCCAAATCTGGTATTCCTAGGTGCTCCTTAACACTAGAAACACCCACCAATAGATGCAAACTCTTAAGGAAGCAGCGAGTTCAGTATTAGGCGCACACAGGCGAGTCAGCCCGCAGCACTCTCTTCACTGCTGAGTACTCCCTGCTTCAAAGCCTCTGCTGGGCCGCTGTCTCTGAGGGCTTCCCGTGGTCCACTCCATTAGCAGTAATACTTGGGTGTTCATCCTACAGAAGGTCGGGGGCCACTTCAACTCCAACCTCAAGTGACCGGGGCACACCCTGCCTGTACCACACATATTTTGCCCCAGGCTGAACTGCAATAGGTGTGACAGACAAAGCAGCCGATGCCCCAACGCCGAGCAGAGGGACGTCAGACCAGAAGGCCTAGGAACGGCCTGGGGAACGTTCCACTCAAGTCCGAAGAGCGTTAGCAGAAGCACAGAAATTAGTAATAATGGTAATTCTGTTTAAGTTATAAAATTTCGAAACCACTCTTGACATTTAGACTAAATTATAGGTATGCTGATGAAAGACGACAATCTTTCCACAGATTAAAATTAGAGCAAAACTAAACAACTTGCCCCGGCTGCATCGTGGTGGGACAGTTCAGGAAATACAGTATGTTTATACTGCCCCTCCCCACCCCCCACTCCTCCGTGGCTGTCTTTCCGGTGTCTGGAGGCCACGGCTCCCGAGCCAGCCTTCCTCTCACACACGCTCCCTGTGGCTCTCAGCACAGTCTCCTGTCTTCCTTCCTTCCATGGTGTGCTGTGTGCTTACTCAGCTCTGCCACGTGTATAGCAAGCACTCCACCATCAAAGTCCTGCATTCCGGGAGCCTCGCAAATACTTCCTGTGCACTCTAAGAAATGCTTTTAGCTTCCTTTACGAGATGACGTGAGGGACAGAGATGCTTACTACATCCCAGGCACGCTCAGTGAGGCCGTGGCTGGGTGGATCAGAGCCCCCACTCTTCCTCTACACCACTGTGCAGGCCAGCACGGAAAGGCAGAAGCAGTGGCAGACCTTGGGGAGGGCTGCGGATCTCATTCTCACCCAAATTCCTAATTTAGCATGATGAAAAAAGACATTTTAGAATGTGAAATCGTTTCTCATTCGTTTGATGGTTACTAAAGCCTCTTCCACGTCTTTAAGTACTTGTGAAAAGCACCGCTGTCACCAGCCCTGGGAAAAGCTGGCTATATGAGATCACGCCTGCCGTTCAGGAGTGCTGGGTCTGAGTCTTGGGGTGAGGACCAGGGACTCACACTAAGTGAGCCGCATCTTGCAGTGAAGATCCTAGCAAGGCCGAGTGTGAACAAGCAGATGAGTCGGGGGAGGGTGGAGAGCAGCAGGTGCAAAAAGAGCCCGGGCAGGAAGAGGGACAGGCGACCTGAGTCCCGATGAACAGAAAAGCAGAAAGGGCTGGGGTGAAGGCAGCCGCGCTCCGGGGCAAGTGGCTGGTAGAGGCTGGGAGTGATGCAGATGACCAAGAATGCGCATCTGAGTTAAAGGCATGCTGAGGCTGGAGACTCCAGATACGGCCAACATTGAGAACCAGGCTGTCCACCGAGGCCTGGATGATGTCCACCGAGGCCTGGATGATGAGTGGGGGCGTGGGGTCACACTCCTGAGGGCTCTTTCAGGAGGGACTCCATTCAGGAGCACCTGCTCCGTTCCCAGCTACACACCTGTCAGAACACCCAGACCTGAAAATAATACAAACTCATGGAGGAGACGCCGAGACCCTGCCCAGGAGGAACTGCACCTGGTTAATCCCAATTCTATACTCTCTGCTATTACTTTGATTTCAACTGGATTTCTCTGAGGAGCAGGATTTTTATTTTTCAACAAGCCTTGGTTCAACTTGTATAGACTGCTCTTCTTAAAAAACGTCTTTTCAACTGACACTACAGCTAGGTAAGGGCAAGCACATTCATGTTTCTGATGTGAGAAACGCTTTACCTAGGGACCCTGGGGACCTTCTATGAAGCAGAGGGGGCAGGGCTGCCTCTGCCTGCCGTGCCACTCGGCTAGAGGAAGGGCAATCTGCATGCACGCAGCACTGTCCACGCCATCAGAAAACAAACAAGCCCGATTCCACTGGTCTGGCGGCAGCTCAGCGTGCGCCACGGTGCTGTTTGCGACAGAGCTACAGAGTTACTAGCACAGGCCTACTTCTCCGTCAGTAGAACACAGCTGCTGGAACTGTGTGCAGAGAGGAAATTGCAACTCCAATCATCCCATGCTGCGTCACAAATAAGACAAGGATATCACTAATTACTTTAGAAATAAGCCTGACCCTAACCAGGCCAAGGTGAAAAATGAAATAGAGCTCTTGGTACTTCCTAAGCCGGTGCTTGGAAACAGATGCTCAGACCTTTAGTCCCTTCAGAAGTCCCACTCAGTATTAGACGCCTAGTGTCTCTAGGGGAACGTGAGTACTCGGCACGTGCTCAGTAACTGCAGTAAGCCCCTGGCAAGAAATAAACACCATGAGAAACGCCTGCCTCGGAGAAGGAACTACCAACACAATTCCAGCACAGGAGAACGACTGGCTTTTGAAGGGTATTTTGGGCTGGGGACAAGACCAAATTTTTCCTTATGATCCCTTAAATTGCAGGTACTTTAGTCTCATAATTCTTGCAGCGACTCCATGAACTGGGTGTGTAGGAGGAAACATGGGTGTAATCTGGTGGTTGGATGACTTGGCACACCGTGCTTCTAAGTAAGAAGCATGGCGCACGGTGCTATGGAGGACAGAACACCGCAGCAGCCTGGGATGGTGGCGGGTGGCGGCTGGCCTGCTGATGCGGCTGCACCTCCCGCGTCTCCTTTCATGCTTCTTCCACACACACTATCCCAGGTACTGTGCTAACAGTAAGCGCAGTAACAGGCTTCCACTATAGAACTGGCTGTTCATGTGCAATAAAGCAGATGCTATTTCCTGACATTGTCACCACAGTGGTTCTTCTCTGAGCCCTTTGCCAACCCACAGGCATTGTGGTGATGTTGGGAGATGCCTTGATCATGACAGCATAGCTCTGTCCCTGAACCCAGGCAAGGCCACCAGGGCTCAGGAAGATGTGGCATGCTGACCTATGTCTTACAGGGCCCAGACCTTAGGCAAGGTCACCAAGGGTCAGGAAGATGTGGCATGCTGACCTATGTCTTACAGGACCCAGACCTTAGGCAAGGTCACCAAGGGTCAGGAAGATGTGGCATGCCGACCTATGTCTTACAGGGCCCAGACCTTAGGCAAGGCCACCAGGGCTCAGGAAGATGTGGCATGCTGACCTGTGTCTTACAGGACCCAGACCTTAGGCAAGGTCACCAAGGGTCAGGAAGATGTGGCATGCCGACCTATGTCTTACAGGACCCAGACCTTAGGCAAGGTCACCAAGGGTCAGGAAGATGTGGCATGCCGACCTATGTCTTACAGGACCCAGACCTTAGGCAAGGTCACCAAGGGTCAGGAAGATGTGGCATGCTGACCTGTGTCTTACAGGACCCAGACCTTAGGCAAGGTCACCAAGGGTCAGGAAGATGTGGCATGCTGACCTATGTCTTACAGGGCCCAGACCTTAGGCAAGGTCACCAAGGGTCAGGAAGATGTGGCATGCCGACCTATGTCTTACAGGACCCAGACCTTAGGCAAGGTCACCAAGGGTCAGGACGATGTGGCATGCTGACCTGTGTCTTACAGGACCCAGACCTTAGGCAAGGTCACCAAGGGTCAGGACGATGTGGCATGCTGACCTGTGTCTTACAGGACCTCATCTTACTACACTGCCTCCTGGTCAAGGTCAGGTCTGAAAACCGTGCCAGGAATCTTTTCTGGTTCTTCTTTTCTGGTTCTTCCTGCCCTTAACCAGCCATCTTGTCCACTGTGCCTTCACCCCAGGCGGTAGTCTGCTGAGAAAGCCCACCACCCTTAGCGTGTCTCAGATCCCAGACTGTAGCCCTGTGGTCACAACCAAATCCCATCTCTTCAGTGGTTCTTCTCATAGAAAGAAAGAAAGAAAAACTGGCTAACAGCTCCTTCTGAAGGGCCTAACTTTCCTTGTCAATGTAACCATGGAATTAATTTCCATTGCGCAGGAGATATGTGTAAGGACAATTAACTTTTATTGAGACACAGTTTCTTCGTGTAGTCCTAGCTGTGCTGAAACTCTCTTTGTAGCGCAGGCTGGCCTTGAAATCAGAGATCTACCTTGATTCTGCCTCACAGCACAGGAATAAAAGGCATGTCTCCCCCCCCCACCCCCCACCCCCGGCTTAAAAGAGCACATTTTCAAGGGAATCTCAGTATTGAAGAAAGCCGTCCCTCCACTCTAGGGTCAACACTATATAGACAGTGTAAAAATACTAACAGCGAGGGAAAGCTCGCGAGGCTGCCGGTAAGACGCCCTGCTGTGACTGTACCTGATGCAGTTGCTGCACTTTAGTGTTTTAGTTTTTAAAGCCATTTCTAAAACACAATTTGAGTGTTCCTATGGCAACATATAAAGTGTAACTTAAGCAGGACAAAGGTCAATGAGTTTCTTGTTTGTTTGTTTTGGAGACAGGGTTTCTCTACATAGCACTGGCTGTCCTGGAACTATGCATATAATAAGCCTGGTCTTAAACTCAGAGCTCTGCCTGCTTCTGCTTCCTAAGTGCTGGTACTAAAGGCATATGCCCCACACCTGCCTAGTAAGAAAAACAGTTAAGTTCACGTATCCTGTCAATACAGTAGCCATTTCAGCTCTTCCTGTTTATAAATCTGGCATAGCACAGACTCACTCAGTGGTTCTCCACTGCCAGTGAATGAATGTCAGCACCGCCTGGGAGGCAGTCTCCAGCCTCACGTGTAGCCGGGACTGAGGGAGTACATTCATTTTGACCCACTGTGCCACCTTTTGATCATTGGTGACATTTACTAAAACACCAGTGCTAAGGTCTTTTGTTTGAAATAAATTAAACTGATGTCACTAATATGTAACCTTGGGATTCAAGTAGTAAAAGGAAAAAAACTTTCATCCGGATTCAAAACAGTAGAGATCCCTGCAGTATGCATTAAGGAAGGTTCTAGAGAGTTGGCTTTCTAAATCTGCTCTTACAGAGCCTGAATTCAGGAAGTCTTCCAATAAACATACAGCATGGAGAGGCCTACAGAGCTATCTGGTGGTAACCAAACTCTGCAAACAGTACTGCTTATTTTAGAGTGATGCTGTGTATGGTTACATATCCCTTTTTTTTTCCCTTCAAATGCCTATGAGCAAGGTTCAATACCAGTTCCACCTGACCCACAGTTGCATTTTGTTTTTCTTCTTTTTTTTTCATGTATGTGAGTACACTGTAGCTGTCTTCAGACACATCAGAAGAGGGCATCGAATCCCATGACAGATGGTTGTGAGCCATCATGTAGTTGCTGGGAATTGAACTCCCAACCTCTGGAAGAGCAGTCAGTGCTCTTAACCACTGAGCCAAGGCTCCAGCCCCCACAGTAGCATTTTCCATCGGATCATGCAAATCAGTTCTGCTCTTTTGTCTAAAAGAAGAAGGGAGGGGCTGGAGAAATGGCTCGGCAGTTAAGAGCACTTGTTGCTCTTGCAGAGGACCTGGGTTTAGTTCCCAGCTCACAACCATCAGTAACCCCAGTTCCAGGAGATCCAAAACCCGCTTTTGTTCTCCATGGGTTCCAGACACATGTGGTATACATGCACGCACACAGGCAAAAACTTCATAAACATAAAATAAATCAGTTCTAAAAAGAGAGAGAAGCCGTGTCGAAGTGTGGCATGGTGAGAGGGACTGCCTTGTGCTGGAGGAAGGAGAGCTGGGACCTGTTCAAGTGGAGAAGAAATCAATAAATAGAAGTGTTCCAAGAATCTTCCCTTAAAAATGCAAACTATCCATATGCCAGCTTCTTAAAGCTCCTTCAACATGGTGTCTAGCTGGGGTTTGGACTGGGCTCTCCTCCGCTGACAGGGCTGCTCCTTAGCTCTAGTACAGTGCTCAGCTCTGCTGTGAGGAGGCAGCTGCCCCTTCATTTTCCATCGCCGTAGCCTGCTAGTTTCTCCCACAGCACCTTTCCTAGATTTACTCTGCGCTCCAGGAGTGCAGGGGTCACCCTTTTAATCACTGCATACAGTACCTACCCCAGCGCTGGGCTCAGAAAAAAAAAAAAAAAATCAACGAAACACTTTAATGAGGAAGTTATGTACCTGAAAAATGAACGCTCCAAAAGATTAAATAACTCATCCAAGTTTCATAGTTCGTTCAGGGTTTAGCCCAAGTTTAACAGGTAGCAGCCCAAGTTTGTCCTCCTGGAATTTACAGTGCTGTTTTCTGATTTGTTGGAAGAAAGAAAAACAATTCTCTCCACCCAAGGACAATGTGCACAAGTGGAAGCAGAGGGGAGTCCAGAAGAGGCTGAGAAAGAATGCCACAAAGGCCAGCCACAGAAGCGAGGTGTTAATCTGCCACACTGACAGCACCAATCATCTTGCAGGTCCATTTTGCTCCACTGTGTTGTCTCGAGAACTCTGGGAAGGCCTGAAACGCATCAGTTTTGGGGAACTGTCCACCGATGCGGACAGCGGATAGCCCAAGGACATAAAGATCAACACCTAGTTCCTCCTCTAGTGAAGTGCCCTGGGGGCAGACAGAACTGCTGCCTCGAAATGACTTTGTAAAGTATGCTTAGAAGTAAAGGGGGAGCAAGACAGAAGGATTCTGATAAGCTCCGTCAGCACCACGGACGCAGCATCACATCAGGAAGATAAAGGAGTACTGACAACGGCAGCTGACAGCTTCTGAGCACGAGCTCGGCCCACGTCCCGTCCTAATTGCTCATAATCAATGAACTCACTTAATCTTTACAACCATCTATGAATCAGGCTCTATTAACGGCTCCAATTTATACAAACAGCTGTCCCTAGAGATCTAGCGTCAGAGAGGGGATTCTCTCAGTAGGTCCAGCTACACGGTTGTGGACAGTGCAGTCCCACCTCAGCTCAATGAGATGATGATAACCCCAGCTAAGGAATGCCTGCTGCCACCCAGCACTGCGACTGCCGGGGGGCGGGGGTGGGCGGAGGGTGAGGGTGGGGGGGGGTGGGCGTGTTGTAGGAGAGGATGGTAAAGATGCTCACCCTCAGCAGACACTCAAGCTCATCTGGTTGCAGCTGGATTCACGGGGCTGCATTCTTGTCCTTAGCAGAACTGTGGGGGGCCTCCCACATGCGTTCCAGCAATACGCAACTCCTCTCCACCAAGCCTTACTCTTAATATCCCTCAGTTGCAAACAAGGCCTCCGAGCAGTGGACACACACGACACCTTCAGTGGCTCAGACTGCTAGTTCGGCAGGAGTCCTGACCTTTTGGAGCAAAGCCCAAACCTTCTGGTAGACTGCCTGGGTGATATTAAGGCAACTTTAGGGCTGTCTAAAGATAAAGATAACTATCAACTTAATAGCTATTTCAGTGCTAATCATAAGGGAATCTGAAGGTACTTAAAAACAGAATATTACACAGGCAATCTTCAGATTCAAGCAGACCTTGCTCAACCCCCTCCACCCACCCCTCTTCCTAGAAGATCTGAGTACTCCCCGTCTTGACACTGCGGCAATCCAAGGATGAGGAACAGCGTCTTACCCGAGGGAAACTATGTATGAGGAAAAGAGCACAACGTCGCAGAAGGCATGGAGCCGGGCGTGGAGGATCGTCTGAGCCTTAGCCACAAAATGTAGTTCAATTTAAAAACACCCACTGAGACACACATATGCTCCCAGCTCTTACAAGTGTGAGTCAGCATTATGTACCTGAGGTCAGCAAGGGCTATACAACAAGGCCTTCCCACCAAGGAAAAAACATGCATTCGCGCGAGCACTGACTATTCACTGAGCCACGCACAGTGCTGGCTGCTGGCACTCCAAAGACAAATAAACATGGGCGCCTTCCTGCTTCTCACCATCTGTCCTGTGAGACCTGAAGACGGCAACCCCTGTCCAAGTCAGGCTGTACTCTACAGGTTCTGGTTATTCTGTGAACCCACATGTGAGTAGGTGCATTGTCTGTGTCCCTTACCTCAGCAAAAGCCCTGTCAATTGTTTACCAGGGACACTATTGGTTTTGATTTTCATCCAAATTCTATGTGACCAATAGTGTGTTTCTGTGGGGGCAGGACTGTGATGTAGTTGCCAGCAGAAGTGTCTGGCCTAAAGAGAGAACAGTGGGTAACAGTAACAACTTGACGGGAGGGAATCAGAATCCGTGAAGGACTTGTCTTCTCCTTCACCCAGTTCTATGTGGGTAGACTTCCGTAACGCCATGCACCGAGGCAGCAGCAACAGCTGTAAGCTGTTAACCTCACACGTGCCCCAACCCCATCTCTTTATCCTCAGAGATTTTTGAGCTGAACACTTTTTTCAAGGTCACAGAATGAACAGCAAACTGGGATTTACAAGCCAATCTGACAGATGCCACTGTATTAGCCACCAGTGTGGCCAATGTGTTATTTGTTGTTAATTAGAATACACAGAAAACAGTTGGCTTGGCCGCAGTAATGTCTTTTGGCAGGAAACAGAAAGAGAAGGGGAGAGAACTGAGCTTTCATCTTCAGCAAATTGTTCAAGGTCAAATAACCAAGGAAACAGCGCGATGATGCCCTCATCACCCATATGGTCTCCTGCCACAAAGCCTTCTAAAGCGGCAAAACAGAGCACGGGAAAGCCATTGTGTAGCTGTCAACTGTCTCCTGGGGATGACAGGAAGGGCTCTCCTACAGAAGGTAAAGAGTACTTAACATCAGCCTTCCACAAAGAGCCAGAAGTTCGCACTCTCGTGTACACCCGAGGATTAGGAGTGTGTCCACGTCAGTAACGGATGCCCAGGTCTGCACAAGGAGAATGGTGGAGCGAAGACCGGATAAGCAAATAGCAGTGGACGGCGGGCGTGCTCGCGACACTCCTTACTTCTGTGACAAAACACCCGACGTGAGGGAACTAGGGCAAGCAGGCTTTGCTTTGGCTCCTGAGTTAAGGAGAAGCAGTGCCTGTGGCAGGGAGGCACGCAGTGGGAACGCGGGGCAGCCAGTCCCATGCCAAACGCGGCGATGAGCAGAGGTGAATGCGGGCTCTCCTGCCTTCCTCAGTTCCTCCTTCTCAATCACTCCGGGACCCCGTCTCTTTGGGGGTGCAACCCATGCGTAGGAGGGGCATTTCTTTCTCAGTTAAACCTCTCTAGGAATAATACCCGTACAGATATAAGGGCAGAGGCGTGTCTTCTAAGTGATTCTAAATCCATGTTGACAATGAAGTTTACTTATCACAGACAGCCACAAAGCAACTACTAACTTGGCCAAGTCTGTGAGAAGGATTTCAGGTGTCTCACGGGTGGGCTGGTCACAACTGTCACGACAATTAAATCTAGCAAGGTTGTCTGAAGGGAACCCTCAGGTAAAACACACAGTTCTGCAGGGATAAGGGGCAGAGACAATGTGACTACTCCAATTCCATAAAGAACAGCAATCTTTAAGACGCATGTGATATTCTGAAGGGGTGTGCTAGGAACCTTTAGTATAGCAAGGAACAGTGTCCAGTGTCAACACACAGCAAGACAGTGGGTTCTGCAGAGTGAGCCACACAGGGCAAAGTGGACCAAAGTCCCATAGGCCTGCATCTCTTTTCCCATTTGGCCAGTTAACAGCCAAGTCATAGATAGCCCTCCTGGTGCTTCCGTTTCTTCATCTATAAAATTAAACTTAGGATGCCATGGGCTATCAGGATGACTGAGTGAAATATATTTTATGGAGGAGTGCTACTTCTATTAGTTCTCCACTGAAATGAACTAGTGACGTGATGCCCGCCCACCCCTCATCCGTAAACTAGTACTATAAAACCTACCCACCCATCATCCATAAACTAGTAATATAATGCCCGCCCACCCATCATCCATAAACTAGTAATATAATGTCCACCCAGTGCTCATTTTATGTATTCTATTTGCAACTGACTGTGCATCTTAGCTTGTCAAGAACATCATTTAACCCAGGAGTATTGAACGTTAGCTCAATTTTTTTTTCTCCAGGTAGGGGGTCACTGGGTTAAGTTGAACATTTTTTGTTCTTGTTGTTTTTTTCGAGACAGGGTTTCTCTGTGTAGCCCTGGCTGTCCTGGAACTCACTCTACAGACCAGGCTGGCCTCGAACTCAGAAACCCGCCTGCCTCTGCCTCCCAAGTGCTGGGATTAAAGGCATGCGCCACCACCGGCCGGCTCTACATGTGTTTTTAAAAACTCCTGATATCCACTCTTTAGTTGATGGACATATAGATTGTTTCCAGGTTCTGGCTATTACTAATAAAGCCGCTATGAACATAGTTGAGCAAGTGTCCCTGTGGTATAGTGGGGCATCTTCTGGGCATATGCCCAGGAGTAGTATAGCTGGGTCTTGAGGTAGAACTACTCCCAATCTTCTGAGGAACTGCCAAATCGATTTCCAGAGTAGTTGTACAAGTTTGTGATCCCACCAGCAGTGGAGGAGTGCGCCCCTTGCTCTATAACCTCACCAGCATGTGCTACCGCTTGAATTTTTGATCTTAGCCATTCTGATTGGTATAAGGTGGAATCTCAGAGTCATTCTGAGTTGCGTTTCCTTGATGACTAAGGACTCTGAACACTTTTTAGGTACTTCTCAGCCATGTGAGATTCCTCTACTGAGAATTCTGTTTGGCTCTGTGTCCCATTTTCTAACTGGGTTATTTGTATTGTCAGTGTCTAACTTCTTGAGTTCTTTATATTTCCAATCTGTAGGCTGTCCTTCTGTACTAACGACAGTAGATACTTTGTAATTTCTACTCCTATGTGATACATTCCCCCATTATGGCCTTTATCTTCTTTGAGAATTTAAGTGATTATTAGTGTAAAAATGCCAAACTAGAGAGGCCCTGCTTGACCAGTACACTCTAACATGACTGAAGAGTTCACATGCAATGTGTTGTTTCCTGTATTACTTTTTCAAGCAAAGAAAATCCTTTACTATCTTTGTAGTTCGTGGGTTTTTCAGGGTAATAACTAATTCTATTTTCCCCAAAAGTTTTAAGATTATAAAGTCAAGCCCTGCCTGACTTAGGTTGGATGGGCAATCAAAACCAAAACCAAACCAAACCAAACCAACCAACCAAACCCAACCCAACCCAACCCAACCCAACCCAACCCAACCCAACCCAACCCAACCCAACCCAACCCAAACCAAACCAACCAACCAAACTGAAAAACAAACAGCATCTCCCCACCACCCCCAACATTTCAGTCAGGTAGACCACCATGGGACAAGAGAAACCAGTAATTGTGAAGGACCATCCTGACTGATATGGTCAAATTTAAAAGTATAGGAATCTCATCTGTGCTAGCTAATTTTATGTCAACTTTTACAAGCTAGAGCCAGGAACTCCAGTTGTGAGAACGCCTCCATAAGATCAATGGGAGAGGCCCAGCCCGCTGTTGGCCCCATGGTGTCCTGGTTTCTCTAAGAAAGCAGGCTGACTAAGCCATGAGGAATAAATCTGTACGCAGCACCCCTTCATGAGCTCTGCATCGGCTCCTGCCTCCAGGCACCTGCCCTGCTTGGGTTTCTGCGCTGCCTTCCTTGGATGATGAACTGTGATGTGAAATAAGCAAATCAAAGTCTCTTGGTCATGGTTTCATCACAGCAATACTGTTCTTAACTAAGACACTGTCAAAGGTTCATGCTGGTCCGTCAGCTGTGTGCCCTGGAGCTGAGGAGGCCAGAGAAGAAGGCGTGAGGACAGGTAAGGGGAGACTTGGGCTCACTTACGGTTGCGTGTGAGATAGTCAGGATCCCGTTCTTGACAGCACACTTCCTTCTCTGCCACACTTTCCGGATCCTAGGGAGCAAGGCAGACAGAACTCGACACTGTACGGGACTCACTTGTGGTGTGCAATCATGTGGCAGGAGGCAAAACAGTAATTATGAAAAGCCACCCCCAGGTAAAACCAGCTCCCTTCTCCAAACCACACAGAGAAGAGAGAGTCCTGGATGTTTGCTATTGTGCCAGGTAGGAAGAAAGGCGGTCAGACAGGCAGGGAGAGAAGAGATGTGAAGAGACGCTCACGGCAGAACTGTTTTTGACAGTGAAAATGGAAAAGAGAAACAGACTCTAGTAGCAGAGAAATACATTTATTACAGCTCCCACACAGAAGCTCCCTTCTCTGGGACGGGGATGCAGAACTGCACAGGGACGGTGCTAATGAGAAACTTTAGCCACACATGTGATCCTTTCCTAGAAAGGCTCTGCTAGTAGACTGCCTCCATAGTTATTAAACAATGGCATTTAAACTTAAGACATCTACTATGCAAGGGAGAGTCAGACACTGCTTAAGAATATGGAGAAAAGAGCTTAGGGTTTACATATTGAGTAAGAATATTCCATATTTGGGGTTTGTATACTTTCTTCTCGGGGGTACCAGAATCCTCTTAATAGATCTTTTTTTTTTTTTTTTTTTTTGATTCTTCTGGGAAATTAAACCATGTTAAGATCATTCACAAGTAGACATGACACACTTTGAGAAATTTGAGCAAAGAATTAAAAAAAAAAAAAGCCTGCTTTTTAAATAGCTCCTATCAACTCTTTTCACAAAGCCCCATGTACGGGCATAGACGGGGTGGACCTGTGTGCACCTACCCCTGCACCTCCTAAAACACACACACACACAACACACACACACCCGGGGAGTGAGACAGATAGACAGACCATAGGAACATGGGCATCCTGGACAAGGAAAGAAGTCAGGCCTTCTGTTGCCTTGGAAACAATAGCACCAGGAGGCCACTGAAGGTTCTCTAGGCCTATAACCCATTCTGCCGTGCCTCCTTCCACTTTTTAAGTCTGTCTTATAAGAACACAACCACAAATCTAATTAGAAACATTATGTGTGTGTATTTAACTACTAGAAGGAGTTTGCTCCAAAGCACGCTGCACAGAGGGAAGGGAAAACCTACACCATCAGATTCCATGTAAGCTGAACCAATGCACAAAATGCTCGTCTCCTCAGGATGGAGGGAATAAGAGCCATCACTGAAAAACTCTTAACCACAGCCAAATGATAAACTTTCTTGTACAAGGCCCGGGGCTATGTCTGACTAGAGGGAGCACCCGACAATCACACTTGCAGGAGCTGTCGTCAAGTGGCCCTGCGTCTCGCCTCGCCCTCACGGGAGCCTGTTAAGGTCCCAGCACGGCGTTCCTTGCCCAGCCGACACCACGTGCGTCCCTCTCGACCAATGAACTGCTCACTTGGAGAGAGCAGTTCCTACGAGGCTCATTCATTTACTTAGAATTTCATTCATTAACCTTTCTTACTCATATATTATGGAAACAAAATATACATCAAGTTCTCATATTTTCTTACACAGTTAATAAAGCCGAGGAAATTAAAAAAGGCTCTCTGCTTTTTGGCTGAGATGGCTACCGAGGTGCTTCCTGGTCACCAGAGGAAAGAGGAGACTCCCAAGACACGCCCTGCATACGTGGGGGCAAACGCGCCCGCCCTTTGTGACACTTCTGACAGCTCGCCTTGCTCCTGGGAAAGTGACCTCATGCCAGTAAAGGACCGGTGGGGCTTCAGTCCAAGACATCACTTGGCATCCTCTGAGCAAAGGTTTGTGGTTTTGCTCATGTATCTTTACCCTTGAGAAACTCTATCTCTATCATCAAAGTATCTGTGATTACTCTGAGAAAATACGCACAAACAATGGCTCTTCTAAGTGCCCTTGAGGCATAAAACTTTAAAGTTATTTTGAAAACTAAAATTAGCCGGGCGGTGGTGGTGCATGCCTTTAATCCCAGCCCTTGGGAGGCAGAGGCAGGTGGATTTCTGAGTTCGAGGCCAGCCTGGTCTACAGAGGGAGTTCCAGGACAGCCAGGGCTATACAGAGAAACCCTGTCTTGAAAAAACAAAAAACCAAAAACCAAAAAAAAAAAAAAAAAAAAAAGAGAGAGAGAGAGATAAAAAACTAAAATTGTTCTTTGATATTTCATAACAAGTTTTAAGTAACAAGTATTGCAAAATTGGGTTAAAAATTACTAATGCAATATTATAAAAATGAAAATCACCCAACATACAAGTGTTTACTCTTAACAAGGGGGTCTGTCTTCATGTAGAAGGAGTTCAGTACCTTTTTCTTCCCTAGAAGCCATCAAAAGCAACTTTGGATTATTAGTACTCATCTCTCATGTATAAATATAAAAAATTTGTCTGCCCTCTTTTTTTCTAGCTCTAAGATATGATAACTCTCTGCTCCGTTCTTCCCAGCTCTCTTTCGGGTACAAACTGAACACAGGGCCTTGGCCATGCTGCACTGAACCTTCTCCTTGATCTTTCTTCATTTCTTGCCAAGGCTGTATGAAATGAATGTTTGAAGGGGGAACAGACTGAAAGAAAGAAAGGAGACAGGACAAGCTTGCACCAGTTTATGTCTTCAATATGTTCAGAGTGGTCAAAGGCAGTTATGGCCCTCTTTGAAAGACAAACTCAGGATGCTTGATGCTAAGTCAGAGCACCCAGGATGAAGTCTGGGCTCTGTCTCACTGTCGGTGTGGTCCTGTGGGGTGTGCATAGATGAGAAAGAGGTGTGGCCACACAAAGCAGGTGCTCACAGAGAAGACTCAGAGTTACACTACACAGGAAGCATGGAAAAGACTTCACCCTTGAGCAGAAGCAGCTGCGATGACAAGAGGTGTATTATTTTTAGTTAGAAAAGGAAGGGTATGTGATAGACTGGTTGTGACAGAGACAATGTCACAAGGTTACTACAAGGTTGGGGTTTGGGCAGCCAGGTGCCATCTCAAGGAGAGAATACGACAATGATAAAGCTGAGCTGATGTCTCCCTTCCTAGCTTTCTAAAATTGTTTAAGTCACAAGCGAGAGGTGTTCCCCGGGTGCAAACAATCCTTACTCTAAGGACAGCATGTGAGGGCGACTATTCGAGCAGACTAGCTCAGAAAGCTTTTAAGTATGTGTCCAAGAGCCTGGACACAGTCCCAGGGAGAGCACTGCATGGGCATGCTCGCCCCACAGCGGGCTAGCTGGGGCTCGCCCCACAGTGGGCTGGCCGGGGCTGGGCACGTACGTACCCGTCGCTCTTCTTCAGCAGGAAGCCCTTCTTTTCACTGCCGTACTCCTTGTTGCCCTGGAGCTGATGCATGCTGTACCCACCTTGCCGGCTCTGAGAGTCCTGGAAAACAGAAGCACACACTAGCAAATGCTGGAGACTGCCCTGCCCTGCCACTGAGCCTTTGCCTGCTGGTCTGTGCCTAGGAGGAGGATAGACTCTGGGGGCTGCTGAGGCCTACCTTTCATTTTAGCAGAGGAAGCGGGACATGCCAATATTCTGCCTGATTCACAAAGCGAGTCCTAGGCAGAGCCTAGGGTCAGGTCTACCTTAGTACTGATTCGAACACAAGAGAAACAGTGCTATGACTCAGCGCCAGTTCCACTCTCAGCAGAAAGCAACAGGTAGGACTACGTGAGAACAGAAAGCAGGGAGTATGCAAGCTGGGGGTGCTCTTCCCTCCACTGTACCTGTTCTTTACAAAGTGTGTGCTAGAGTCTCTACACAAAGGACATCTTCACTACAAAGATTTCGGAGCAGGGTACTGGCAACTAGCATACAAATCTTGTAACTAACTCAGCATCTATAATTAAAGTATCTGAATTCTGATTGAAATGTCCAAAACAATCCTGGGTTTGGGAGCAGTTTAGACCTCTTGAGTTACCCGGTTGGCAAACTATGCAAACATTCCAGAAAAGGAATCATCTGCCTATGGCACTCTACAAAACAGACCTATGTGCACACTTGTAGTCTGGAACCAGCATCCTAGGGCACAAGAAGTCCAGGCTGAGACAAAGCATGCGCGCCCCAGAAACAGAAACAAGTAAGCCTGGCTTTACTCTGGCACTCCACTGGTCCCTAGCCACGGACTCTAAGGACAGGAGGACGAGAGACAATGGCCACACCATGAAAATCCAAGAAGTAAAATGCAAATGAAACAAACAAACCAACATCAAGTGGAGCTGCGGCAGAAGAACAAAGGTCTCTAGGCACACAGTAGGACAACACATTCTCACAAAACGTATTAACTTACTCTTCTAGACTTCGATCAGGAAGGGCAAAGCAACACAGAAAAAAAAAGGCAGAACATTTGAAAATAGTTAATAGTGTTAAAATCTTATCAGCCATAACTTAAGTAGTCTGTAAACTATACATAGAAAAGATTATTGTAAAAATATGCGAGAAAACACATCTGTGATTAAAATAGACTTTGGATAATAAAACAGTGAAATATTTCTATACCAATCAAGTGCTATGCATTTTAGCTCCTGTGTGGTGAGGAGATAAACACAGTCAATGAAGATAAGGCACACATTTCTCAGTAAATGTTAACACCACTCAAACTGTGGGAGCACAGAGAACCAATGCCTCGGTGAAACCAAAATAAACTGAAGACTTAGAAAATCAGAGCCAAATATTTTGTGATGTCCTCTGTACTTGTTTCCCAATTGAAATGTGTAGGTGTGTATGTGTGTGTGTGTGTGTGTGTGTATATAGATGCATTCACATATGTAGGTGCCCATGTGTGGGAAGGCTAGAGACCACTGTCAGGTGTCTTCCTCAGTTACTCTCTATTGCATTTTTTGGGACAGACTCTCTCATTAACCTGGAACCCATCACCAACAGGCTAGATTAGTTGGTCAGCAATCTCTAGGGAGTCTCTTACCTCCGGATGTCCAGAGCTAGGATTATGGGCATACTTGGTTTTTTATGTGGGAGCTGGGGTTCAAACTCAGGTCCTCATGATTACTCCCACCCCCTCCGCACCCTAAAGAAAGGGCAGCATTAGGTCCTGTTTAAGAGGTAACAGAAATGTGATGTTACAGGAGGAAAGCGCTACCTCAGCCTCTGGATATGTATCCATTGCTGTGTCTAGCACACGGGGAAAGCCAGGAGCTTCTCTTGACACTTGATGTTTTTTTTTAGGTCTAAGAGTGTGTTCCTGGAGGATAACTGCCAGGACATCATAGCTCTGTAAAGCTTTTCTACAGCTGATGTAAACGTTGTGCTCAAAAACATGCCCCACGCGTCTCATCTGCTAGGGCCAGGAGAGACTTGAGATCCCAAGTGTAAGTCTTTGTAGAGGACGCTTGCGCTCTGACCACTCACGTTCCTTCTCTCCCAGCGGGGTTTGTCCAGTCTGAGCCTGATGAAAGGTGTCACGAGTGACATTCATTTTTGTCTGTCTTCCTTTATTTTTCCTAAAGATACTTTTTATTAACATTTATTTTATCTGTATGAGTGTGTTGCCTGCATGTACGTCTGTGTACCACGTGCATGGCTGGAGTTTAGAAGAGGGAATCAGATCCCCTGCAACAGGAGTTATGGGCGGTTGTGAGCCACCATGTCGGTGCTGGGAAGTGAACCCGGGACCTCTGTCAGAAAAGCAAGTTCTCTCAACTGCCAACTCATCTCTCCAGCCCTGTTAGTCACTTCTTCCTTAATGTATGGAAGTTTGTTTTCAACAGGCCAGATTTCTTCCATAAAATTGAACAAATGGTATTATCTGAGGAAGGGATGTGGAGTAGAATGAGATCTAGGGATCTCCTGTGAAATTTCTCTTTTTTCATGGTTTTTTTTTAATTGGATATTTTCTTTACATTTCAAATGGTTCCCCCCTCTTGGAAACCCCTATCTTATCCTCCCTCCCTGTACTTCTATGAGGGTGTTCCTCCACCCACCCCACTCCCACTTCCCTGCCCTCGAATCCCCTACACTGGGGCATCTATCGAGCCTTCATAGGACCAAGGACCTCTCCTCCCACTGATGCCTGACAAGGCCGCCCTCTGCTACATATGCAGCTGGAGCCATGTGTACTTCTTGGTTGATGACTTAGTCCCTGGGAGCTCTGGGGGAATATTGTTGTTCTTCCTATGAGGCTGCAAATCCCTTCAGCTCCTTCAGCCCTTTCTCTAACTCCTCCATTGGGTACCCTACGCTCAGTCCAATGGTTGGCTGTGAGTATCTGCCTCTGTATTTGTAAGGCTCTGACAGGGCCTCTCAGGAGGGGACAGCCATATAAGGTTCCTTTCAGCACAAGCATTTCTTGGCATCCACAATAGTGTAGGGATTTGGGGACTGTATTTGGGATGAATCCCCAGGAGGGCCAGTCTCTGGATGGCCTTTCCTTCAGTTTCTGCTCTACACTTTATCTCCATATTTGCTCCTCTGAGTATTATGTTTCTTTTTACATTCTTTAATGTACTCACTTATATATGTGTGTATGTATTTATTTTGTGTGTGTGTATGTGTGTGTGTGTGTGTGTTCGCAGAGGAGGTGGGTAAATTCTAGGAATCAATCTCTCCCTCTACCATATGGGTACCAGGAACTGAATGTAGGTCATTAGTCCTGGTGGCAAGCACCTTCACCAGGTGAGCCATCTTGCCAGCTTCTAGAATTTACTTTGAAACATAACCATGGTCTTGGTCAGCACAGTAGAGTAGCCGGCTAAATCCTTCTAGATCTGTACTTTTTGACTTTCTGTACAATCCAAAGAAATTAGCTAATTAATGATTTTCATGGGTTAATAAATGTATATAAATTATTTTTAACCTCATTGAGAAATAATGGCCATTGAGCTTGCTTAGAAGTTTTTTTTTTTGATTTTTTTTTTTTTTAATTTTTCTGAGACAGGGCTTCTCTGTGTAGCCCTGGCTATCCTGGAATTTGCTCTGTAGATCAAGCTGGCCTCAAACTCAAAAATCTACGTGCTTCTGCCTCCCAAGCACTAGGATGACAGGCCCGTGCAGCCATCACCACCTGGGGCTTAGTGGCAATATCAATTAATGAAAAGATGAGTTTTGTTTCGAGAAAGTACTGGAAAATTATCACACTACTTATAATTTAACACATACAACTGAAGAATGAAATAGGATTTGAGTTGTTTGATAGCATGAGAGAAATCAACCACATATTCAGGAGAGAAAAATGCAAATCCCAAACTAATTTAGGCAAAAATATGCAACACTGAAAATAAACAGTGAACTTGCAACCTTTGGGCAATTTTATGCCAAGAGCTAGGAAATCTCTCTACCTCACTCAATCTTCCTTACTGATTTCCAATTCAACCTCCTGCACCTTAGTAGAGATAGAGAAATCACTTTCTTTGAAGTCACACTGGCATGTGATATGCACTATTGATCTGTAAAACCCCAACCCTCTGAACTGAGTGCAATTCCTAGTCACTGATTTAATGGGTTTGTGAATGTTTTTGGTATTCAACTGAAAACCGAGCCTCTGCCACAGAGCTTCACATTTCCAGTGGCAGGTGTGTCTGGTGAGTGCCTAAGCTCCGGGTCGTGTTTGGCACGCTGAGTGGAGTGAGTCAACTTGCACCCACACCGTGGAAGGCCCATGAGTTTTCAGACACGTCTGTGCTCTAGACACACAACATACAGAATCAGTGTTAGAAACAGAAGAGTTACAGCCCTAGACATATTTGAGCAGCAAGTAGTTTTTTCAGGAAGTTAGGCTATTTCATAATAAGGTGAAGATAAGTCATTTCACTGAATATTTAGCAAAAAAAAAAAAAATCCAATAATTTGGATGGACAGACTAATCTAATCTTCCAAATATTTGGAAATCCTGTCCATAGCTGTACTTCTTTAATAGTTGCTAGGTTTTTTTTTTTTTCCTTTTGTATTTGCTGATTTGCGTGTGCCTCTATGTGCAGACATCAGGGGACAGCTTACAGACATTGGTTCTCTCCATCACAGAAGTCCAGGAACCAAGCCGAGGTCATCAGTCTTGGTGGCATCTTGATAGGTCATCTATTTGACCCCCTAAAATTCTTGAAATTTCTTTTTAACTGTCAACCTGACACAATCTAGAACCACATGGGAAGGGAGCACCAAGAACAGTCTGGCGAGCAGGCCCGGCCGGCCTCTGGAAGGCTCGTCTGTCCTGGATTTCGGGAGATGAGAAGACCCACCCACCCTGGACGCCCCACGCCCTACACAGGGGGCCCTGGCCAGCACAGGCTAGGGAACGTGAGCTGAGCACTAGAGCACACTCAGTAACTCACTGTTTTCTGATCCTGGTTGCTTCGAGTCTCTGTACTGACTTCCTTGCAATCCTGGACGGTAACTTGGAACTATCCTTGTTTGCTTTTATGTTGCTTTTGTCAGGGTGTTTTATCATAGCACAAGGAAGCCATGTTAGAAACTGGCAAAGGTTAAGTAGGTTAGATGATTTGCTGGATGCTTTTAATTTCTCATAAAATACTTTCGATTACTTTGCAATCTTCTCAAATATTAGGAGGACAAGAACTCTTTGGTGGATATCGTCCTTCACACTTACTGGGTAGATAGTTTTTATTACCTCAAAGTCACTAAAAGTAATTCCTTGCTAATTATTTCGCAACAAGATGCGATAGCATTAGAAAGGGATGGGTGGGCATGCTGTGAGAGGTCAATTTTAGCTGGAAAACACTGAGAGGAGTGAGAGCTAAAACCCATGAGTCAACTTCAGGTAGAGTTAAATACCAAGCGTATCATGCCCATTTCCCCTCCTAGATATCCTTCTGTCATAAAACTTTGCTTCTTAACCAACCTGAGCAGCATACATCAATACCTACAAAAACCAAAGTGATCCCCATCCCCCACAATGTTTTTGTCACAAAACGCAGATAGGAAGTGGTTATATGCACACCAGTAACGCCATCACAGCTTTCTTTAGGCTAATGTCTCCTCTTTTCCCTTTCCATCTGGGCCTTTCTACTGCATGTATACTTAGAAATCATTCCAGATCACTTCTCTCAGGGTTTGTACGTCAGCAGAAAGAGTATCTGTGCTTCAGCTTCTAATACAAAAACTTTTCCTGAGAAAGTGTCATTCCCCACAGGCACAGTCACAGCATAAGTCTGAATGTAGGGACTTTGCCTCAGTACACAGATGTTCGTGGGAATCAGGCCTGCTCTGATAGGAGATAGGAGAGCAGGAGACTGTCTGCCAAAAAAGAACAGACTTAATCTCACTTTCCCAAACTCCCAAACATCTGCAAAACCTGAACATGGGGGAAAAAAAGAATAAAAATCATTTTAAATGTATTGAGTTGTAGAATTAGAAAAAAGAACAAAAATTATTTTTAAGTGAATACACATATAGTCGTCGTAAAGGAAACCTTTAAAGCCTACAGTAAAAGGCTAGTGTTACTAGTGCAGGTTTCCCGTGTGTTTTGGGGATGGGGATGGAGGGAGGGTGCTTTACCTTGGGGTTTTGGCAACATGAATGCCATTCAGAAATTTCAGGAATTAACACCCCAGGGAATGTCACTGTTGGAGCTATCATCAGGAACTGACAGAACGAATGCATCTCTTATACAACCATTGAACACTGCATTTCCATACTGCACAAACAGGCACATTTGACTTCTTTCCATGTATCAAATGACACTATACCCTCCTGCATGAGGGACCTACACTTAGCACCCACACTACAGCCAGACATCCAGCAGGTATCAATGCCTGGACAAATGACATTTGTAACTACGGGTTAGAGCTGCATTAGTCTAAAGCCACCACTCATTCTACACTGCCAACATCCAGAGACCATCCCAACTGAATTTTCTTGATTCTGGGGCAGGTTTCTAAAGGACTCTATCAAAATATTTCCTTAAATCTCTGGTAAAACGAAAGACCATTTCTGGCTTCCCATGAGACGTACTGCCTGCTTCAAAGGTTAACATTAAGGAAAACCTAAGGCTACAAAGTACTAGAATCCAGGGTACCACTTATTTAAAAGATGAAAGAACAGTTTCTTCTTTTTGAGACAGGCTCTCACTATAAAGACCAGGTTGCTTCTGTAGTCAGAGAGCTCTGCCTGCCTCTGCCTCTCAGTGTAAACATTAAAATGCTGGGCCAGCTTGCTTGATGGGAGGAGTTTCTATGCAGGGTATCACTACAGACTTCTACCTTTTACCTCACCTGTCCCCACACCACCCCAGCAGGAAGCTATCAATGTGCCTGTTTCACAGATGGAGAAACACAAAGGGAATCAAAGCAGCCTCACTTACACTGTTAGCCCTGCTGGGGACATATAAACCACCTACTTCTTTCGGATCGAGCTGCAGAGAGGATTTTATTAGGTCTCGGAGTGCTGTCAGCTGCTTCTTTTCTTCATCTTGGGTTTGCTTGATCTGGGAAAGAAAAGGTCAGACCTGTTACTTATCATTCATTTTTAAAACAAAGCTTAATTATCCAAATATACCACTCACCAAACAATTCGATTTCATAGCTGTAGTATGCCTTTCCATTAAAATACTTATACTGCCTGGTTAACTAAGAGGTAGAGTCTAATCCTGAGAAAATACCCAGAGTTTAGAATTAGCAAGTTTTCTTATTAAACAATGCATGGTGACCCAAAAATCTTCCAATCCCTCTATTTAACAAGGTTAGAAAATAATGCTTGTAACATTTATTTCTAGCTTTTGAAAGAATGGGCAGAAAGAATACCACGGTAACATCAAATGGGTCAGAAGAAAATTCTATGAATGACTGAGACACCAACTGCTGAAGCACACACCAAAGTTTCCACAGAAGCACAGGAGGACCAGTGGTCCTTTCTGCTGCTTGCTTTTAAGCACTTGGGATTTAACTGTCGGTAATCCTGTTCACTAACTCAAAGAAAATTAGGCGAAACACACAGGTATGTTTGTTAAAAAGTTAACAGTAAGAATCAGGCTGATAATGAGTAACCTGAAATGTGTAGAAGTTGTACTGTTTTGTATTTTCTTGCATTTGGAATATCTGCATATATATAATAAGATCTCTCAAGGGCTGAACAAAAGTGTAAATATGTAAACGACTCGTTCCATATAGCCTCAAACAGACAGGCTAAACACAATGCCCTCCTACATAGTTTCTGGCATATATGTGCATAACTCTTGGTTGTGGTGGAATTTTCTTTCTGTGCTGTCATGCCTGTTGGTCCTCAGAGTTTCAGATTTTAGAGCACTTCTCATCAGGGATGCCCAATCTGTTATCTGTAACTCTAAAACCTTTGCTAGTCTTAGGTTCTCAGGTTCCCAATATATTTCCTTTTAAAGTTCATCAGTCAAGTTATTTCCAAGTAACAATTATTCCATCTCTGAGTATACCTTCCCCGCCCCTTCCGAAGTTTACTTTTTCATTTCTTCTTTGCTCCTCCCACTCTTCGTAGCCCCCAAATGTTTGCTGCTAAGATGAAAGCCTGTCTGCTGGGTTTACACTGGCCTATTACTCATCTTCTCTTCATAACACCCTTTCTGATACAGACTTCAAATGGACGGATGCTTCCTACAAGTTAAATGCACATGCTGGAAGTAGGGACTCACATTATATAAGTCAGCAGCCAGCTTTTCAATGTACTGTTTCAGTTTATCAGCCGTTTTCAAGCCATCCTGAAAGAAACTACAACAAAGAACAACAGTGACTCACCAGCAGTGAAAAGAAGGAACGGAAGTATGTGCAAAACCTGAGGATTCTTCCCACCTCTGTCTCCCCACACCCTCCCCCAGCAGTTTCCATATAATCAACAGGAAGTCAAGTTCAGCATTTGTATAAAGATGTGTCAAACACACACACTTATGGCTACTATTTGAAATCGATTAGGAGATCACGGTTGGCACAAATAACGCTTGCAGTCCTCACTGATGTCACGTGTGTTAACACCCTCACATACATCACTTCCTTGAGGCCGGACCATGTTAGCATCAGAGAGAAAGACAAGCTAGCCCGTGGCATACAGAAGTCTAATTGCACACTAGAGGGCCGGGCAGGAGGCAGCGTGTGCTGACAGAGGGTTTAGTGGTCCCGAGGGTCAGGCGAGATGCATGCTACTCTGCATGAATGACAAGGCTGCATGACTTCCCAGTGACAAGGGCTGACGATTCAAGAACCTTTCCTACAAGCTGAGCCCAAGCTGTTCTCACTGCTGGCTTCCTCTCCACCCCGTAGAGAATTCTCAGCAAGGCTTTATCCCTTGCTAGGTCGACACAGTGGTGGGACTCAGGCCCAGGACTGCCTGACACCAAGCCCATTCTCAAAGCTGGCAATGAAGTGAATTCTTACCTTGGGCAAGTGAAGCTGGTTATCTTGTCGGGGCATTCCTCAGGGCCCTCCCCTGTGGTTCCTTTACAGAAACCAGGCCCTAGGTGTTCAGAAGCCCCATGCTCTGCTGTCCCTTTCTCTAAGTCAGGCCCTAGCTACTCCATGGGATTATTTCCCCACAGACTTGTGGTCTCCCAACAAGTGACAAGGAGGAGCACCCCCCTGCCGTGCCACCATGGTCTTAGTGCTGCTTAGCTGCACTCAGGAGAGGAATTTTAGAGTCCACTTTGGGAGTCACACAAAGCCTGGTTTCCCAGACTGCAAACCAGGCCCCAAATCCCTGAATCCTAGGTATCGGGCTGATACCTTCTTACACCCTACAATATTTAACACTCTGGAAAGTACCACCTTGCTTATTTACAAAGACATTTCAACAATTTCAAGTGGAGCTCCACTAGAGAGTGCTATATTAGACCCAGTGCTGAGGATTTTTAAAATGTAGATGCCGTGCCGCAGCTCACGCTCATCAAATCAAAATCTCTGGTATGCCATCTAAGGCATGCACCCTGGAGCTAAGGTCCCCAGCTGCAGCAGTAGCTATACCACGCTCTAGCCCCCAGCCTGTGTGGGCACTGTAGTAGTAGGTGGGGAGGCTGACTGCGGATCATAGCTGTTGCAGGTTCAGGTCTACCTATGTGGGCAAGGCACAGCGGAGAAAGACAGGGCAGGATGCGGAGAAGAGGTGCAGGGGCTCTGCTCTCTCTCCTTCCTCCACTCAGCCCGCAGTCAGTGATACCCACTTTCAGGACAGATCTTCCCATAGTTAACGCTCTCCGCAAACTCCCTCAAGACACAGTTAGCGTGGGCCGGGGTGGGGTAAGGACTGCTAATTCCCCAGTGGTTCTAAGTCTAGTAGAAATGATAACTACATTATCATGGTAGATTAACCATTCCAGACACTTTTTGTTGGTAAGATTCAGTTTTAAGCTGTGATACTCTTATTTTTGTAATGTACACCTGCCTGGCAGAAGAGGGCATGAGATCCCAGTGTAGATGGATGTGAGCCACCTCGTCATTGCTGAGAATTGAACCCCTGGAAGAACAGACAGCCCTCGTAACAGCTGAGCCATCTGTCCGGCCCTGTGACTTCTATTCTAGTTACAGCACTGCACACTAATTCCAGAACACTTTCATCATCCCAGGAAGAAGTTACCCACTTGTCTCTTCCCACTAATCACTAATCTGAGGTCTCTATGGATCACCTTTCCTACAGAGTTCACAATATACATACGTGCAATCTGTTATATGGTATTCTGTAGCTGGCATAATGTTTTATATGTTCATTTATGTTGAAGTATGTATCAATATTTCATTCTTTTGCATGGCTGAATACTATTCTACTGGATGGATATTTCTTTAACTTGATAGGTATACATGTTTCCAAATACTGTAAATAATGGTTATATAATATCCATGCATCTACTTTTTTTTTTTTTTTTAAATATACCTGTGTTTGGCTCTTCTGGGGATTTATCTTAAAACTTTTACAAACAATTGTACTACCTTACGTTCCTAACAGTGATACATGGGTTTCCCACTTTTCATAGCCTCTCCAAAACTCACTATTTTTGTTATTTTAATTATAGCTTGCCCGGGGAATATGAAATGGTGTCTCGCTTCTGATTTTTATTTGTACTTCTCTAATGATTAATGATGCTGAATATTTTATCATGTGATATTTTCCAATTATATATCTCCTTCAGAAAAATGGCTATTCAAACTCTTCTCCCAGTCAACAAACCAGAGTATCCTCTGTGGTTGCATTCTTTGTCCTTCAGTATTTTCAATCTTTAGTAGGTAAGTGGCTTACACACTCTTTAGCCCACTCAGTGGGTTCTCTTCCTGTTTTTCTATCAATATCTTTTCTTAAACAGAGCTTTGAATTTTGATGTCCCTTGGATTCTGTGGTTACTATGTCAGTACTGACGTGTTTAAGCATCTATTAAACAAATTCCCATATGGATAAGTTATGGATCATTCTGAATTAAAGTGTCCTAACTGTACAATATAAAAGGGAAATCACATGTGAAAACTGGTGAGTCCAGACGTCCAGGGCTGTACCTAAGTTCCTGGGAGCTGTTACTTGTTAGTATAATCTGTCATGATTAAAGAGAGCAACGCTTGTAAATGCTCTTGCCTCTGCAGATCACAATAAATCCCGTAGAAGGAGTGGGTGGCTTGTTTTCAGAGTAGGGTGTTATTGGCAATGTTCACGGTGAGGGAGCAGCAATGTGGGTGAGCTGGAACAGGTAGGGACAGTTCGTTTCTACTCTCTCCAGCGTAAACACTAGATCCGTACTGAGGGGCTGTGATTCCCCAGAGTATTATGTAGCAAACTCCCTGGTGAGCGCTGGCTGCCTCTCCTGAAAACCATCTGGGAACTGGAGTTGGAGCTCAGGAGAAATCTTTAAAATGAAGATGTGAGTAGAGATTGCTTTACAGGGCCACACTCTGCATATTAAATATGGGTTGGGAGGGACTGACTGACAGCAGGAAGGATCTCTGGAAGAAATCTCCCTAGCATCTTGATGCTGCCTTCCAACAATGGGGCCATCCGACGGCTCGGCACCTCACCTCCTTAAGGAGCGTGTCCTGTGGGTCTGTCCTCCTGCCCGTCTCTCTGTGCTCAAGCGAAAGCCTCTCTGACCAGAACCCAGAGTCCACCTGCCCTCCAAGGCCCATCCGCAGTCTCACCCTCACCTTCTTACAGATACAGCCATGCTCTCCCTAGCCTTTGTAGGAGTCTCTCCTTCTCTTGGTGCCCATGGTATGGGTCCTAAAATGGCTTATGATTCTCAGGTACCTGACTGCCGGTACCAGACAACTACCCCCAGAGAGCAGCTCTGTGTGAGTCCGACTCCAGAGCCTAGCAAAGCCCCCAGCCTTTGGGGGGAGGCCAGTGAATGGCTGTGGGTGGGAAAGCAGAGAGAGAACAGAGCAGTAACAGTGCCAGGCTCCGTCCGCTTCAGATGCTGCTGCTCTCACAGAGGCTTAGGGACACACAGTCTGCAAAGCACTTTACGGTTTGGGAAAAGCATGCTTGGAGATCGCAAACTCTTCTATCCACACTTAGGAATTAAGAAAGATTTTTTGTTTTTTTAAAATCAGGTAAACATTTGCCGTCAGGAGCTGCAATTCAGAAGATTCAGACATTCATCTTGTTTGGTAAAAGTTTGCAGAGTAAATGTTTCTTAAAAAAACAAACAAACAAACAAACAAAAAACCAAACAACAAAATAACCTAAAGCTGATCCAAGATAAAACTACCACATTCAATTAAAATCAGGAAGCACTGCAGCTTACGCTAATGTTTGTAACTGTCCGCTAGACCATAAAGGCAAAGTTCGCCCAGGTCCTCAGGCCAGAGCTTCCCTACACATTTCAAGACCTTGTAGATGTAGACATAGTGAGTATGTATTGAAATTTATTCTTTCCATTTACAAAGCGCATTTATATAAGGTAGAATCTACCCTGAAACAGTTAACTACTTTATATAAAGATTATGAATTATTCCCAATACCACAACTGTCCCATCGGTAAGTCCTTCAAAACACTTTATTTTATTTTACTCTTATATCCTCACGAAGACCTGGAGGTGAGGGATACAAGTTCCAACCGCAAATGACCGATGCCACTGGCACTCAGCGAGGGGCCTTTGCCCAGCAGGGATTTGAACTTGTCCATTAAGCACTCCAACTCTGTGATTTTTTTTTCTAAATTTGTCATTTGCACACAAAGGTCCTCCTAGGCTGGTGTTATTGAACAGAAAAGGGAGATCAAAAGGAATTCTGCATTTATTGTTTTGAGAGTATTACTATCTAGTTCAAATGATCTTTATTTCGCCCAGGTTATGCGAGTCGGTCGGGAGCTTTGGGAAGGACCCTGTGTTCTCTTCTCCCCTCTGCATACCTATCAGCTGATAGATGCTAACAGTAACGACACACTGTCACACACAGGCTCCGGCTGAACACTCTCGTCAGTTAGCCCAGTAAAGAAAGAAGATGAATAATCAGACAAGTCACAGATTATAGCAGAATGAAATTGAACACAGTCCAGGTGTTGCACTACAGAGCAATGCTTGTCTCAGGATAGAACACTTTCACAGAAATCTTTCTATAGTGCTAAGCATCTGAAATACTCCAAGAACTGAAGTTCAGATAATGAACCCATACCAAGAAATTGTGGATGGGAATACAAGGTAAAAGTAACAGGGAAAAGAACAAGAAATGTGTATGGGGACAGGTGGTGTTAACAGAATGGTCTTCGGGACAAGGGTTTATGCCCAAGCCGTGGAGGAAGACATCACTTCAGACTAATCAAATAGTTGTTTATTCTGAGCTGCTAATTTATACAAAACGCTGATGACAGAAGACAATAATACTATTTTCAGTTTCTCATCTATTTATCTGCTACTATTGACAGCCACTCAGGAGAAGAATTAAGAACAGTGAAACCAAGGGGCCCAGTAGGGCTGATTCTAACCTTGATAAGTGAGGCAGAACTTACTTGCACTGTGCATGGTAATACTTGATGAGGTTCTGCAGCAGGTCCACACCCTTTTTGGTCTTGATTTCATTAACTTTAATGAGATACTGTGGAAAGAAAGCAGAATTTCATGTTGGCACCTCAGAGGGGGCTCTCCAACTCGTGTGGAAGAGCAGTACTGCTGATCCTGCCCAGGCAGGTGAGCTTTGCTTGGGGAAGGCGGCTGGAGCGCAGTCACTGTGCGCAAATGCAGTTAGTGTTAAAGTTCGCTACGGCCTTCAGAGACAAGCGAGAATGAAACACAGCAAACGCACTCCATATCACAACTGCTTTCTCTAGGTGCCGTGGATCTCAAACCTATATTCACATAGTCCTGAGACCGACTGTTCTCTGCACAAGACAGGTGGGAAAGCGGGCCCTTCGAGAGTGTTCCACGAGATACTGAAACTTTTAACAAGGAGATAAATCAGAGGGAGAAATCTCTATTTACAAAGAATCAAGTCAGAAAAAAGGATTAAAAACACGGAGCTGCAGTTAACCACGGTAAGGGCTTTGGTTTTATTGCTGGGCAGATTCTTCCATTGACACTGTGCTTATAGCTCACTTGTAATGTTAGGAGTTCACACCCAGAAAAGGTTAAGGAGCTATAGGCTTATGAGGAAGAAAAAGAAATACCAAAGAAAAGAAACAGCAGAGGTGGGATGGTGGAGAGTCAGGAGAAAAACTTGAATTACACACTCTCCACCAGGGTTTTATAAGCCGGAAAGCCTCTCCATTGCTCAAGTAGCCTCACAGTGAGTGCTCAAGCCAATGCGGTCCAGGTTTTGGTGGGGTTTGGGTTTGAGAACCACAGCTGTTAAGTTAAAGGCAGCATGCTTTTCCTGCACTGTTCCACAAGCTCAGACGTCCTCACTGGACAGCGTCATTCAAACCTTCACTCAAGCTGGATCCATGCTTCAGATAACCACATGCTCCAAAGCTGTTCCGTTCACCCACGGAACCTCCCACCAGGGCTCCCCCAGTCACTCGCAAGCATCATCGAGGGTCTCACCAACGAATCCCGGTTTGGCTTAAAGAGGCCCAGAGGACCAAGGGCTCAAAATATGAGACAACAGTGCAATGTCGGATCCCAAAGGGCTTGGAGAAAAAGGGAGATTAGAATCCTTAGGAAACAGTCCCTCCTCCAAGCCGCAAACCTAGCCTGCCGGGAGCAGAAGTTGAGTCCGAGAAGGTCTGCTCTTACTTCACACATCTGGAGCTGAAAAAGCCGCCGTTCCTTTTCCATTTCTTCTGCAATCTCAGCGCCTGTTATCTCTGTTCGGATCATCCCGTGCTGCTTTGCGTGCTCTCTTTTCTCCTTCTCAATTTTTGTACTGCAACAAAAGCATATGCCACGTTATAAGAAAGATAACCCTCGACGCCACGTGTGATCCCGAGCGTAAGCTTGCCTCTGGATGGAGCTGTGCGGATGGGTCCACCAAGTGCATCACATGGGTCATGGGTGGAGTCGGGTGGGGCGGGTGTGTGTGTGTGTGTGTGTGTGTGTGTGTGTGTGTGTGTGTGCGCGCACAGAGAGTAACTAGGAGCCCTTCTTATCTACCACTCAAAAACACCGATTTTGAACTGGGGCTGTAGCCTGGGGTACAGCACAAGAACTTGGGTTCAACTCTTGGTGTCTTCCCCTTAAGTAAACAGTTTAACTAGTTAAGAGGCCGCATTTCTTTTCTTTTCTTTTTCTTTTTCTTTCTTTTTTTTTTTTTTTTTTTGGTTTTTCGAGACAGGGTTTCTCTGTGTAGCTCCGGCTGTCCTGGAACTCACTCTGTAGACCAGGCTGGCCTCGAACTCAGAAATCCGCCTGCCTCTGCCTCCCAAGTGCTGGGATTACAGGCGTGTGCCACCACCGCCCAGCTGAGGCCACATTTCTTAAGATGACAGAAATCAAATCATTAGTAGAAATGTGAGTTCAAAGGGAACATACATATGGTATGTGGACTTCCTCTAGGACACTTCTTACAACTCCATTAAGAGATTACACTTGTGACAGACACGCAGCTCTTTTTATACTTTGGTTGGCATGAGTAAATCTAAAAGGTTTACTTTTTCTTAGGTAAATAACTTTTTGATGAATAAACAGCAGAAAGTTAGAGACTTCAGAATTAAAGACAGTGCAAATGGATTTGGGTCAGTACACTTAAAAACTGGTCAAGGCTAACTTGACACTGTCATGTTTCAGCAGCAGCTGAATTATCCCACGGCTGGTCAGGGAACTGTGCGTGACTGACAGGGCTGGAGAAATGCCTGTGTCTACCTCGGGGTTCTCAGTGAGGAGGGAGGCTCCAGGAGCCAGGATGTGACGGGAGGCACACCTTAACCCTCCAGTACCTGAGGGCAGTGGTGCTTGCTGCTTGGTACTCTTCTGATAAATACACTTAGAATGGACTTCAAATTTCAGAAATATCCTTGCCTTTCCAAGTGTGACTGAGAAGACTGGCGGATTTACCCTTTAAGGTGTAGTGGAGGCAGAATGGGAAAGCAAGCGCAATGACTGGCTAACTGCCTTGCCTATACAGAGGCGTGGGAAGCATCAGCTGCCAACCACTTGTAAGGCTGTGGCAAACTTGATGGAGACTCATTCTCATTCAGCAAAAGTGGCATCAGACGACATTTTGACCACGTTACCTTAGCAATCAAAGAAAGGATTTTAGTGGAAAGAGTTAAATCTCAGCTTTCTCCACTGATGTGGTTGGGATGAGAAGCATAAGCTTGAGGAGCATGGGGACAGGTGTGACTGGCAGGTGTGACTGGCTGCTGGTCTACTGTGGTGACAATGCCTGACGGTGCTTACTTCCTTTCCCTACGTGGCCTCATGTGGCATGGTAGTCAAGGGGTGAACAGGACGAGATCATCCACAACAAGAGCTGAAGACAATGGCAGATGAAGTAACTTGCCTAACATTTAGAAGGCAGAGTTAAAACAGAAGTAAGCAAAGGCTGTCCTTCATGGGGAGGGGGAGGGGAACGGGGAGGAGTAAAAGGAGGAGGACCATAATCAGGATATAGTCTGTAAGAACACAACTCTTCTCAAAAATAGAGAAAGAAAGAAAGAAAGAAGGGAGGGAGGGAGGGAGGGAGGACAGAAAATGCAGTTCCAGGTGAGAGAGATTTGGACAGGCAGTTAGGTTTCCAAGATGAGTCCTCCCTGGTGAGCAGGGTATAAGGCGCAGCAGAGTTGAGTTATCTAGTCCTCCCTGGTGAGCAGGGTATAAGGCGTAGCAGAGTTGAGTTATCTAGCCACAGTTTGAACTCTGACATCCGCCCAGGCACAGAACTTTCTGCTGTCTCACTAAACACGTTCTCATGGCGATTTCTAGAGCTTTTGTAATGAGAGGGCTGGAAGCTGCTGCCCTGTGGTCTAGAGCACTGTTTACTTCCATAATCAATTCACACTAAGGTTTTCCTTTTAGCTTACACTCTCTGTTTTGAAGAGAGGATATCCTGGCTTTTGTAATTAGAAAACAAAACAAAACTCTACCTTTGACAATGCCCCCATGTAGAGCCACCAGAAGGGGCTGAGGGAACTGTAAGGTTTCTGTAATGCTAACAAGAAAGCTATAATGCCATCATAACGTTTCAAACCCCAAAGGAGGCCTCGTGGCTTTGAACTCTAGATCTTACCTCTGCTTGGATCTACAGGCTCAAGTCACCATGTCCAGCTACCCTTTAACATTGTGAGAGAAAATTATAAAATCTAGATTTTTTTTTATATAAGCCAAACTCTCATTCCAAAGATGCTAGAATAAAGACAAAATGTGACCTTTTTTAGAGTCGTTTGGTGAGAACCACTAGAGTTAATACGCTAGGAAAGAGGGTTATACCTGCTGCTGATGACAAGGACACTGCCACAAGTGGAGGAAAGAGACAGGCAGACAATAGATAGCAGTCACTACAGGGGCAGGTGCAAGGTATTTGCAGAATAGAAATACTGTTAGTGGGTCTCCCGCATCTACTGGCTAGGAGAGAAATGTTCACAAATGATCGATACAGAACTAAGCAAATGAACTAAGGCAGCCAGTCATTTAAAAAAAATTAAAAATCTACTCGAAAAAAGGAGAGTCAATCATAACACACCAGTTAGATAAAAATATAAACACTGACAACTTATCCCAAAACTGTTATTAACCAAGCTGGAAAGTGGGGGTAGCAAGGGGACAGCTGCCAGTACCAAGGGGCGAGATTCACACACAGCAGAGTAACACGTCCCAGATAAGCCAAGGAACGAGAGCAAGAACTAATGCGAAAGAGTGACAGACAAGCCAGGAAACAAAAGAAAGGGTTGGAGGGAAAAGTAGGACTGGCAGATCAGGACGGTGGGCAGAGAAGTTGCACCAACAAGGGTGGGCGTGGCGGGGAAGTGGGCTACACTCACTGCTGACTTAACATTGCCCCAGCCCCATGGTTTATAGGGGCCTCACACCATTAGGAGAAGTCCACATTTACTGAACTTAGACTTGGTAAACAATGTGGACAAGTGAGAGGTGCCATGTGGGAGTCTGGTTCTTTCTAGAGTCACTCTGTGATAAACTTCTACCATGTTTAAACCACTGCTACTGGGAGTTTCCACGACCTGCTATCAGAGTCTTTGTTTATACTAATACGTTTGGTGCTTGAAGTTCATGTATTATTTTGATAAAAAAAAATAATGATTATTGAAACAGTACATGCTGAGAATGGTGGTACATGCTTACAATCCAAAGCTTGTGGCCAGCCTGAGCTATAGAGAAAGCTCAATGTCAATCAGTACATGGTAAGGCTGTCTCAAAATATCAAGAGCAGGGGAGTAGCTCAGGGTCGGGGAGCTTCCTCAGCATGTGCAAGGCTCTGAGTTTGATCCTTAGCACAATATACAAAGAACAATAATTAGTAACGACTCTGCAGAATACCACTTTAATACATTATTTTGGGGTCACAAAAGCGTGAGTAGCAGTTAACTTTTTAAAAGCACTTAACTTTCATGTGAAGGCCATCAAAAATAAAGTATCCTGGCTCAAGATCACAAAACTGGTAAAGGTTCTGAAGTCCACAAACTCAACCACAGCCCTCTCTGCCTCGAGTTGTACAAAGAAGACAGCCATGGAAAGTCCTAGGCTTCTTGCTTATTTGAAAGGTAATAAATTAAACATCTTTGTTTTTGCAGTCGTGAAAGTGTCGGTTCACTCTGAGTAAAAATAGGACAGTAAACAGCACAGACCCAAGTGGGCTGGAGCAAGCCTGTGGCAGGAGCCCAAATTAACTCTGTGTAAAAGGCATCTTGTTTGTAGTTTTCGAAAACCGAATGAGCTCCCTATTACATTAAGTAGAGAAATACTGCCCTCTTTCCCATCATAAAACTCCAATGAGGAAGAAACCTATCTTAGGAAAGAAAGTTATCAATAGGAAGTTATTAAAAACCAAACCCAACCCAAGCCTTCCTTGAGGACACAACAGCAGAGACTGCTTCACTCACTGCCTCACGGAGCATCCCACTTGCTTTCCTCGAGACACGTGGACTCAACACTCATCCGCACCGGAGGACCACCATACAAACCGCCTGGTTTCCAGCTGCATTTCTTACTGTAACACACACACACACACACACACACACACACGAGAGACAATTTCTACAGCAGTGCTTCTTCAACAGTACACTATTACACAAGTTTTACAGAAACAGTTTGGGGAAAATACACTCAATCCCCAAGTTGTTCTGCCTCTCTTCTCATTCGGCTGCTATTGCTGTCTACAGAAATGGATTTCACTCTACAACCTATACTTACACATGCTTTGAAACATGTATTTTCCTATGTACCCACGGTCTGGTGTCACAAATCTCTCAGAAAACAGGAATAAAGGGACTGGGTGTGGTGTACATGTCACTCCAGCAACTGGAAACATTGGCAGGAGGATCATAAATTTGAGGCCAGCCAGGGCTTATGATCTCCCTAAGCCCCCCATGAAGATCCCAGAGTCCACTTCTCTGGCCCCAAGTTATACCACTCAGTCTCTGGGTCAGACAGATCCAGCATGAATGCCATCGTAATGGTCACTAACTGCATGACCTTCGAAACTCCTTAGGCTAGTCTAGAATTAGACTTCAGTTTCTGGGTGGACAGAGAGTGGTGCGCACTAGTGACTGGGGTCATGTGTGTAAAACTCATACTGGTGTAGATTCTGGCAGATAAAAACGGTATCACAAACACCAGTTAGTCTTTGATTATTTCCTAACTGCTGTACTACAGAGAGATGCACATGGTTTACAGTTATGTGATAGTGATAATAAAAGAGCACTGTGCATGTGCGCAGGCTTCCAACTTGACAGTGCACACCCGCAACCAACACAGGGCCTGTCACCCCAGAGTCAGCACCAGCAGTGTGAGGGCTTCTGGGTGCTTAGCTTTTTGAGGCACTGTCTTACTATGTAGCCCAGGCAGCTCTGGAGTTTACGAGAGCCGAGGATTATTCAGCCTCCAGAGTGTGGGATAACTGTGTGTGTGGCTTTTAACTAGATCACTGCAAATATATTAGTGCATTGGGCCCTTGTCCTGTTCTCAACTTACTTGTGGAAACTCACGACAATGACATAATAACACACAAAACAGAGCAGCACTTACAACTTGGTCTCATAGTCTTTCCAGGCTTTGTCAAATGGCTTCTTGAGATCCTTAGAAAAGAGAAAATGAGAAAATGAAGACTGTTATTCATCTTTCTGCCAATGAGTAACTGTAAAACCATCTGAACGAAACCAGCTTCCTTCTGGAGATCGGAAACCACATGTGCACTGTTCACAGGCGAGAAGCCCTGCAGAGGTGGGAGGGGGAATCCTCCTGGTCCTATCAAAGAAACAGGAGCCAAAGCTGCTCAGAGCCTGGTCCACATCACTCACCCTGGGAGCCAGACTGGGGCCCACTCCTCCCCACTCCACCCCCACTGAGCAACTACCAAGCTTTCTGAAAAGAAAGGTACCATTATGTGAAGTTGCAACACTTTTTCTAATGACAATTTTCCAAGAATACTTTGTGCTGAAAATGTTCAGAGATTTTCAAATAAGTACTATTATGTAAACAAACAAACAAACTCCAAATAAACCCAACCCTTTCAACTTAAGAGTAAAATAATTTCTGGCCACTTACTCCTTTGACTCCCTTCAGGTCTCCTTTTAACAAGGAATCCAAGGTGAAGATCACATTGTGGCTCAGACCCTGGAGCTGAAAGATCGACATAAAGAAAAGACGGGAGAGTTAAAAGAACGCACCCTAAGCAGTGAGAGCTGTGCCGTGGACTCGCCCCCCGGGGCTCAGTGAAGAGCTGTGTCTACTGCATGTGTACTGTACATGCACGCATCCTCTTGCTAGTGGAGGCCTCACACTGAAGCTGTAGGGATGAGGAGGAGACGTGGCGTGTGTGCAGCCCAGCGGTGAGCAGAGCAGCAGTGCGGGCGGCCCCAGAGGGACGCACCTACAGATGGGGTCAAGCACTGCTGCTCATGTCAGCGCTCTCAGTGCCACTTCTGACAGACTGCAACTCTGACTTTTCTTTAGTCGCCTGTCAAGCATATGGTGGGAAGTCCGTAACCGGCTTTCACCGTTTCCTTTTTGTGCTCTTACAGTATGCACTCTGTCTGTGATTATATTTATCTTGCATGAGATTAGATGCTCACTGATGGCCTTGGCTGTTCTGCTCACACCACCACCACCACCACCATTATCGACGGGTCTGGCTATGTAACCCATGCTACCCTTGAATTCACAATCTTTCTGCCTTGGATTACAGGTTCCTAGGCAAGAGCCACAACACTTAGCTAAACCAAGTCTTTGACGGGCTGGGGAGCAAGCTTTCTCTTGCTCTGCAGTAGTCTGCCCTCTAACACAGTACAGAGGAGTCTAAGGGAGAAAGAGGATGAGCTGCTGCCCAGCTGGAGGAGCCGATGGGTGACAAGACCCTGGTCATTCCCAGGGACACCTGCGCTGGCAGAGCTTGGAAGAACCAAAGCATAGATAGATTGGGTGGGCGGGCAGGCAGAGACGAGCAGCCTGCTCGCCGTTCTGCTGTTCTTGCTCCGAGCGAGGTTTCTTTCTACGCCGGCAGCAGACACAGCGAGGCACGAATGGCATGAGGACATGCAATGCTGTGCATGTGTGCGCTGGCCTGGTGCTGGCAGAGTGGGGGGGCTGCAGCCCACTGCCAGCAGGTGAAGATGGACCGACCGAGCCTAACACACAGACACCCGGGGAGTGCTGGAAACCTGCTTATTTTTTAAAAAGCAGGTTATGAATCCAGAAACGAGGGGGCAGACGGGCAGAGGAGAGAAAGACTGTCTGTCTTTTGGCTCTGTCTTCTCCCAGTGCGGCTCTGGTGCTCACACCCCGGGTTTCCCAGCAGCTCTGCCAGGCTCTTTGCTAAACTACTTGCTTTACATCCGAGGGAGGTTTTCCAGTATACACCACCAGAGGGCGTAGGGTTCCTGCCAAGGCACTCCTGTCTGTCAACAAACACTTCAGCTTAGCAAGCAAGCCAGATTGCTAAATAATGGTTTTGGAAAGTAGGGCAAAAAGACCACTTAGTATTTTTAAAAAATCTGTCTGTCTGTCTGTCTGTCTGTCTGTCTGTCTATCATCTATCTATCTTCCCATAATTTCCCCTCCCTCCTTTCCTCCCAGTCAGTCCCTGATCCCTCTCCCCATCTACTCTTCAGAAAAGGTCAGGCCTCCCACGAATATCAAGGAGTTTGGGCCCATGGAACTGTAGTGAGAGACTAGGCGCATCCTCTTATTAGGGCTCCACCTAGAATTTATAATTGTGGTCCTCAAAAATAAAAAGGTGGGCATGGCAGGAGAAAATGAAGATCCAAAGACTTCAGCCCTCTGCCCTAGACACCGAACTGGAGACATTTTGCTCCTAGCTCTGGCAGGGTAACCCCCCAGGCCCCTCTGCCCGGAGGCTCCTAAGAGAGAGTGTGGAGAATGAGGTGAGGGTGGGCCCGATTTAACTCCGTGCTAATCAAACCAGCATCAACCCTTCTGCCTGTAACCATCCTGACACCAACCGTACTCAGAGGCCTTCCCATCCCCCAGCACATGTGTGCTCCTCACCTCCTCCTCTGTCTACTGTCCATCTCCCCAGTGTGCACGACAGCCCCTGGACACTAGGAGCTGCGTGTCCATGCTGAGGTCCCCAAACCTAAACAGTATGTGGCACTGAAATGCTACTCCAGCAGGGCTTGCAGAAGGTATGAAACACAGCACTGGCTGTCCAGGGCTCCCCTCCGAGGGCTCTTCACACTGATGGAACGGCGTGCCCAGCGATGGGGGCTGGCTGGGGAAACTAAAGCACTCGAGAGGATTTTCTTTCTTTATGAAATATATGGGGGAATAAAAAGTACTTACAGGGGACAAGATTTACTTTTAAAAAGATGGGGGGAAACGTTGTATGTGTGTATTACTTCTAGAGAAACACACAATAATCTGCTGGTGTCAGTGCTCTGAAGGACACGGGCAGGGGGCAGAGAGGATGGGGAGGAAAAGGGCAGACCTATCTGGCGGCCCAGGCTTGTAACTCTAGTGCTGGGGAATAGGGACAGGACGCTCCTTGGAGCTCCGTGACCGCCCGCTGAGCCACTTGGTGGGCTCTCTGCTAATGAGATCGGTCCAGCCTCAACAAACAAGGCAGTGTTTGAGAGCGGCTGAGGTTGCACACAGGTATGCATATGTAAAGAGGCCCATAATTTCACATACATATTCAAACATTCTTTAAAAATAAGCAATGTGCTATTTTGTTAAAAAAGAAACCGTATTTAAAGCAATATGGAGAACAGATTAAAAGCACAGTTCAACTTCCAGCCCTAGATTCCCCCCCCCTCACTGTCTCAAATCCTTGTGAATGAAGCAATAATGAAAGCTTGCTGCTACCTTGACATGAAGGCTGCATTACAGAACACCACAGGAATTATGAAATCTGTGGTTAGTGCTAAAGGTGAAGATTCTTCTGAAGAGCACGTCTCTCCACAATCTATGCTCTAACCGCACAAAGTAACCCATGTCATCACTGTGGTTAAGCGCTGGGTTGAGGCACTGCACTGATGGAAAACCCCAAGAATTAAGAATTTCATTGTGGTCATCTACACACGTATTCTTGGGGGCTAATAAGAAACAGCAGACAATACATTATAAATTTAGAAATCTGGATTTTCCCCAGTGGTTGAGCTTAGGAAAAGGTCACAGGAAAAAAATTACCATACTTTACTAACTCTGTCCAGCTCCCTGCCCAGGAAAAAGTTCCTTCCCTTGGTGACAGGCGACTGGGAACTGAGTGGTAGTAGGAAGATAGCAAAGAGGGGAGGGAGAGCTGAAACACAGACTCTCTTGGAAATCGCAATAGTGTGTTACTCTGTGACAGGTGAATTATAGGATTTTAGCTTTAGGATTTTAGAGTCTTCCAGCATTTTCATTTTCTTAGTATTTCAGAAATCTTGACAACCCAAGCAAGTTCTATCAAACAGTGATGTGTGCCCACAGGCAATTTCAGTGTAGTAAGCACAGGACGACGTCCTGCTGTCACTGTCATCAGCCTTTAAGGGATGCTTTAGGAGACATGGAGCATGGAGCATCTTGGTGGCACTTTACTAAAATGCCATTGATGATTCTGTGTCAATTTTCCCAACTTTCAAACTATTTCCTTTTCTGTAATAACCAAACCCAATTAGGGTAAGTGCTTTCACATGATTTAAGTCCACAAGACGCAGAAGTTCTGCTCTGAGGCAGGAGGATTGCCGAGAAGAGGTCAGTGTGAGCTTCACAGCAAGACTCATTCTCAAACACACACACGATCTACAGAAAAACCAAAACTATCTACATTTCCATCTTATTTAAGCAAGCGGTATTTTAAAGACCATGTCAGGGATGACACTTGCTTACACTAAATATACCGGTGTTCCTAATGAGTGGCTGTTCCTTCCTAAAGGGCTGTCCCCTGCCAGCCGGTACTTCATACCCTCCCTGGAACTTGGAAGAACTCAGTCAAGGAAGCTGGAATCTATCCTTTCATAGTGCACTAGGGGCTTCCTAAACATATAATTGTAATTAATATAGGCTTCTACAAAAAAATAAACACTTATCCCTCACAAACTGCTCATCACAAGTGGTTATACAAATAACCCATTACAATGCTACCTGAAGATGACTTCAAAACAGCTCTTGTTCTGTGTGGAAACACATATTCTGTTCTGACTTTTTACCCCAACGTACAGTTTCCAGGGAAGACACCCTCCTGCCTGTCTGTCTGCCGTCCTTCTCAGAGGGTGGGCTTCTGAGGGAGAGGGTCTTGGGGTGACCACAGCAGGTATACAGGAGCAGCACAGGCCACAGTGCCCAACCCGAGTGAGCCCCCTGCTGGACACAGCTGTGCCCTGGCAGCCTTGGAGTGCTGCCCCCAAAGAAGGCCAGAAGTTTCTCCTTTGCCCACCTTGGAATGGAAAGTAGTCCAGCTCTACCAATGGGACACAGACACACAGACACAGACACAGACACACACACACACACACACACACAGACACACACACAGACACACAGACACACACACACACACACACACACACACACACGGCTGTGTTAATTAACAAGGACATGATCTGCTAGCATTCGTCATCTCTAGCTAATTCTGACAGGCTCTCTCCACTGCTCCTTGGCTCTCTCTCCTTCTCTGCAAAAAGAAACAATTTCTCTCAAAGCAAAGCTAATGCAAATCTGCTGACTTGCTCAACACTTTGGAAAATCCAATTAAAATAATGAGCCAGCTCCCGCAGTTAAATCGGCAATTCCCTGGTATAACTTAGGTTTTCTGTCTAGAGTGTTAACTCCTTCACACCCTAGGCAGTAACCAAATGTCTTACAACTATTTGAAACGGGTACCTGGAGATCATCATGCTAAGCGAAATAAGCCAGCACTGGAAAGACAAATTCTGCGTGTTTTTCTTTCATACATTAAATCTAGATTTAAATTTCCTCTCTAGAAGGAAAGACAGCAATCAAGGGAAACAGAACACATGTGACACAGAAGCAGAGAAAGGACGGCTTGGGGAGAGAAAGGGGAACAGTGAGGAAGGGGAAGTGAGCGGGGCGGTAGGAGGGTGCAAAGACAAACATGATATATATGAGGAGAATGTCACAATCACATCACTCATTCTGTTATGCGAACTACTTAAAAAGAAAACAATGGAAAAAGAAAATGTAAAGTTTGTCATTAGTTTATCATTAGACTGCTTTCCAGAATACATGTGACCATCACTGTTATGGATGAGTGACTGTTTGAGCTCTCTGGTGCCCCAGGATTTCCTTCAACTAGCCAGTGCCAGTGCAAATGGTCTGGGGAGCAGAGCATAAGGAAGAGAGGGTACCAGCGAGGCCCCCCAAACTCACTCATGTTACTAAGCTTACTGACTGATTATTCACTGCGACTGCTAATTCTGTCCGTCTGACTACATTAGAAAACATACAGATTAGTAAGGCACATCTTTTCTTGTGTCCAGGCAGGAGTCTCCAGGTACAAATGGATCATGAAGGCTATGACTAGGAATGGATGAACCCCTTGAGGACACACAGTATGACGGTATACCGGGCGGCGGTGAGGTGTATGTGATGGGGCCCGAGGGCGGAAGCAGTCACTTGGGGACTAGATCTTGCCTTGGCCCCCTCCTGTATCCCCTTTTCTGCTTCTTGTCTAAAATGCCTTCCTGCCAACGATGACCTGGATCGTTGTGTTTTCAGCTAAGCAATGGTAAAACTGAGAGCTCCAGCTTCCAAGCTACTTGCTTTCCTGTAAACAGTAAGCCTGAGTTACCAGGAGTCCGCGGAGTTGGCTGCTTTTAAGAACAGTCACAGAGCTTTTACCTAGTACCTTGTTGAAATGTTAAACATGAAACAGGTGTGGCTTTGAAGTCATCAAATTATTTCTGATATTCTTATATCCCAATGTTTCAAAATGTTTCCCTAAATGTTTCAGAAACTGAAATTATATGATATAGATGTAGCTATCAGCTATCACTGACACATCAGATTAAGGTTGTTGGTTGAAATTGTCTTCGTTGCACAGGCAGAAGTGGAAACACAGTGCTTGTTCATGGTCTGAGGCTACTCCTACCTCCAGAAGAGAGATCAGGTTACTTTGTCTGCCTGGGGTTTTTAAGAGTTTTTCTCAACTCAGCTTCCTGGGTGCCCAGGCTTGCCTTACCACATTTAACCGAGAGTGTTATTGAGCTAGTCACCCCTACTTACCCTTTTAGAGACCTGGTCTCCTCACTGCTGAGGTGCAAATGATAAAACCAAGTTCTTGTACACTCGAGGGATGTATGTGAGACGCACTCAGTGGACTCAGATGAGTATAGAATGCTAGGCAGGAGATGGGCTCAATTAAACAAAACTAGGCTTATTTTCTTAGATTTTTTTTTTTAAGCACACATTTGGAAGGCTAAACAGTAATGGAAGAAAAAAGGGTAATGAGGGAACAGGGGATCTAAAATACTACTTGTAAGTATTGTACCACATGCTCTCCAGATAAACCCTATGGCCTGGCTTTACTGCTCATTCTTCAACCATCTCTTAACAGAACATCGCACCCCATTATGGTATGTTGCATCTCGGTACCACAGCCTGAATTACGCTGCTGATTAAAGTGGCAGAGGATACTGTGCTTAGCCTTTGCTATCTAAAGTTACTAGGGTGAGAGAACTCTACAAAATGGGTCGTAGTCTCACTAGATTAACCTCTCTAGTAAGCTCAGAGAGATTAAGTAAATTTGACGAAGGCCAAAGCATGAATGAACCAGATGGTCAGGTTATTAAGGGCAATTTGCTTTCCTCCAAAGGCCATTCTCATGTCCTCTGTCTTGCTATACTCATTTAAAGTGACACCTGGGGCACATCACTTTCCTGTCTGAAACCCATTCCTGTTTCCTGCTAGCTGGAGTCAGGTAAAGTTAAACTCCTAAGTTTAGGCCTGGCCCTGCCAACCTTTTCCCTTATGGCTATCCCCAGATCAGCACCAGCTGCCCTGAACAGGAAAAGGCTTTTGTGAGTCCCTGGGCCAGAGAAGGTGGCGGCACGAACGCCTGGTCCTGGGGTAGGAGCATTCACACTGTGAGCAACCTTTCCACCATCATGTGTGCATCCATCCATTTCTCTCCAGCCTTCCTTCTCCTTCCCCAAACCCCATGCTTCTGCTGACTTCCTGAGCAACCGAGACGCAGTCATATTAGCAAACGCTTGATCAGGAACACAAGTTACACATCAAATCAGTATACAAAAGCAAAAACCAGTACCATAGCAAGTTTGAAGGAAAAAGCTTTCACATGGCAGCAGGGGATTCCAGAACTCGGGGGCAGGTGGTTCTGTGTCCTGGACTGGGACCTGAAAACATTAGAGATGGACTCCCAAATCCAACTGACAGAGCTTCTGGAGGGTGGAGCCCAATTGCCCACGTCTTAGTAAGCTCTTCAAGTGAATTAAATAAAGTAAGAGCCACTCTCTGAGTATTAGGGCTGTCCACAACAAAAAATCCAAATTCCTGTAGAGGAGGGAATGCCTTCAGCTAGAAAGAAACAAAGGCTGCTCTACAGAATTCTGGAAAATTCAAGGCCCACCATATGCTGATGGCATCTGACAAGACTGAATTCCAGTGGGATTCCAATTTTCCTGGAAACATTACACAAAGAAAAAAGGCAGTGTGGGAGTTAAGGGATGGAAATCCTTAACTTAAAACCATGTAAACAGTAGGTATGGTTTAACATTCCTCACAGGAAGAATAAAGCACCGTTTCCTCTTACCCCACTGGAGAACAACCACGTCAGAAGGAGAAGTGGAGCTCTAACATTTAAGGCACAGGAGGAAGCAAAAGGACCCAGCCCACACACGTGATCTTGGCTTGAAAAAGTCATCCTGGCCCTTAGTACTTGGAATGATAATCAGTTCTTGACCAACTTTTAGACTTTGAATCTCATTTCCATGCATGTCATTTATAATTTGCCATGTGTGAATTACAACAAAACCATTCTGTGACATTGGTTTACATTTTCCTCGCTTTCTATGATGTCTCTATCACATGTCCTATTCATGTTTTACCACAGCTGACTCTGAGAGGACTGTAGTACAACTTGAGATACCTGTATGCTGGCTCGCCTGGGCTTAGGGTGTGTCAGGAGGAGCAGTGAGGCCTCCTTGTAAGCACCCCACCTTCATGCCCCTGACTGAGAACACAGCCCACTGCGCCCTGGGTCTCCCTCCTTCTTGGGCTCTATCTGCATGTTCTAAAACATTTCATTTGACTTCCATGGAAACATTCAGGATTCAAACCCTGCCTAAAGGGTGACTGTGTGGAACATTCTCGGTGGATACAGCCCAAGGGCATCCATGCACATGAGGAATCTTAGATTAAAAAACGGGGATATCAGCTGCTTCTAAGAAGTCAAATAATCTCTCCCCTACTCATGGAAACCCCAAGGCTTTGTAAAATTCTGTCTCTATGTCCATCTTTCTTTTCCTCTATGAAATTAAATAATTCTTTAGAGTGAGCTATCAAAATGTTTTGTGCAAGAGTTGTCAAACAGAAAGGGACGGTCATGACCATCACAGAGCCTGGCATATAGTGGGCGCCTGGTAAGAGTTGCTGAGTCAAGGGACACTTTAGAAAGTCTAGATCTTTAATTTACATCTTCGCCTCACTGTAATATGCAAAACAAACTACTGTTGAATGCTATTTGGTTCCTCTTCTAAGGGAAATCGTCTCTTTAAAAACATACTCTCAAAAGAATCCACAAAACTATTTGTAATCAGGACAAGGATCCCACCAGGGTGGAGCTGGGACAGCCCTGCAGTCTGGGTGGGTGAGTGACAATGTGCCTCTGGTGACCAGGCCCGTGAAGCAGCAGAGCAGAGGTCTGAACTCTGTTACAGCCATCTCTAGAGCGACAGCATATCTGCCGCTGAACTCGGTCGTCTCAGTCTCTTAGCACACAGTGCAAACCGTGCATCAGAGGGCAGTCTATTCATGTTCCAGGGGCGGATGTAGGGAGATGCTACTTGAAGACTGGGCTGGAAAGGCAGTTCTCCATGTCAGTTATAACAGACCAAAGGTGCAAAGGGCAAAGTCTGAAACAAGAAAGAGTGTGAGACAACTGGCTGGAGAACACCATGCATTCCATATTAAATGTAGTCAGAAATAAATTTGAGAAGGGCAGAGGCAGAATGAAATTAAGAGTAAACACAGCTAAAGAAATGGACCATCTGAACTAACATCTTAAAATTAGCATTTAGATGAGCACTTCTCCAAGTGGCCCATGGGAAGTTCATGTTTCTTACATAAGAGTCGGTGATCAAATAAGTTTCAAAACATCAAATTGGTCAAGATTCTTCATTCTCATGTGTCTAAGCATCTAACACACAAATGCTCGCCACGAGTCTCCCTGAGTAATATTGATGCCTCTTAGAAAGAACTCTCACCAAAGAACATGGCATGGGGCTAAGTTTTCCATCTCATCACTTTATGTTCCCGTCCCTAGGCAGGGGCAAACAGGTACATTGGCCATGGCTGCTGTAAAGTTGGGTATGGTATGGTATGGTATGGTATGGTATGGTATGGTATGGTATGCACAGCCCAAAGCACCAACCCTGAACACAAAAGTGGAGCCTGAAATGGCCATGTTCCTCGTGACAACCTGTGCCCAGTGTTGCTGACGCCAGCCCACAGGAAGGGGCCCTGACCTGACTGTATTGTCTCCCAGCAGTCAAGTGGGACGTGGGTTCGAGCCTTATCTGAGGCAGTGACAGAGACAACATTCCAACCAGGGATCCAAAATAAGACTCAACCCGAAGCAGTCAGGGAGAATGAGAAAATCTAGGTAAGAGGTCATTCCTGGGATTAAAAATGGGCAGGAAAGGGAAAGGGCAAAGGGTCAAAGGTGATTGTAGGCCAGAGCTTCATGGAATTCTCTGAACCAAGGGAAAACTATGCACTTCTTTTTCACAATGCACCTATAACATCTGGGTGAGGAAGAAGAACTCTGGAGGCTATGAAGAGCATCCAGATAGAAAGTTAATTATCTTAGTGCTGGTCTTAACTTGTAACATCTGTGCTACTGCTTGAATTGTTCTTTTAAATCAACACAACTGTTTAGCTGATGGTAGATCTATGCCGGCGAGGGCGCATGCATGTATCTTCAGAGGCAGTGCCGTGTGGGGAGAGTCTAGGTTTGAAGGGCTCTCACGACTACCCGAGGTGTGATTCCACTGTCCTGCAGTTAAGCAAGGTTGGTCCAGCAAGTCAGTGCTGTGAAGCCCATCATGGGAGGCAATGCTCACGGCATGCTCACACTTTCTCTGGATTTTCCGGGCCTCGGGAGCTAAGATGGCAGAGCTAAGAACACCTGGAGGGTTGTGAGGTTTTCCTGAGCCTCTGGAGGTGTCTCTTCTCCTACATACCGACCCCTGTTGAGGAGGTGCCACAGGCCTTACTCTCCGATTTCTTCTTCCATGACCCAGACTCCTTCAGAAGGAAAGTGACACGAGGAGGAAGCTCACATTTATTACACTCACGACTGTGGCAGGCAGTCACAAACCTGGCCTAACACAACATGTCACATGCGTAGGTCAATACCCAGCACACTATAAATATGATCTAGTGTTACCTCCAGTTAGATAAGCAAAAGTTAACCGTAAAAACAATAGCAATGTTGCTGGCTTAAAGGCTCTGAGGAGGTGACTAGGTTAATCAACTATTTAATTCAATTAAAGACAGCCTCTCTTTAACTCTCCCAGACTGGCTAGTATTGAGTAGCTGATACTGCAGACAAAAAACAAACAAAAAACAAAACAAAAGACATGCTGATAAGCAAGTGCCACAGTGCCATTTTTAATGTGATTCTGTACAAATCTCTATCAGGTGGCCGGGTTCTTCCCTCCTTCCTCCTTCTGCTATGGACCCATAACTTTAAAGTATGCCTCCCCTGGTTCCCAGTGCTGTTTTGCAAGTATATCTTGAGTTAAGGATCAGTTCACAATGATACAGCGTATACACACTCTTGATGAAAGTGTTATCTATACATGAAAATGTTATAGGCTGAAAATTCGATTCTACTTAAAAATCACTATCTGAATTTCTACTTAAAATATTTTATTGTGCAATAGCTCTTACTAACTGAAAATTCAGCTTGGATTACACGTGACTTCTGTACACTGCATATATTTGTTACATGGTAACTGTATACGGATGAGAGAAGATTCCAAGTCCTTGGTTATGGTCTGGCCACACCCGGCCCATGAGAATGACTTTCCAATTTTATTTATATGTCAGATAGTTAACAGGCTTCCGAACAGAAGTAAGAGACCCTGAAAGCTTCTGACATAAATACATGATATGCATTTTTGCTGACACCCATGCCTCCCACAATAGGCTATATTTCACTGTAGGTAGCTCTGATGTGGAGTGGAGCTCACTTCATTTCACATGCGTGTTCGATGTCTCACTGCGAAGAGAACACCTTGGTGGCATTATAGAATACATGGCACCTACACCGCCCCCTATCTAAGATATGAACCCTGAAGCCCAAGATTATCTAACTGGAAGGATTTGGGATACAATGTAAGATATATATATGTATATGTATATGTATATGTATATGTATATGTATATGTATACACACACATACACACATGTATATACATGTATGTATATACATGTGTGTATATATATATATTTATACACACACTCTGATATGTAAGCAATGTCTAAATGTATAAAAGAATGATTAAGATATCAGACACTAAAACTATGTAATAATCTTTATATTTGAATTTTTCTATATTCCTGTTTTATTGTGGTAAACACATGTAACTTTCATTAAAAAAAAAAAAAGAACCACTCCAAACCCTTCCCCCTCTTGCTCATCCACCCACACCCATGGAAAACGCTTAGTTAACAGAATGTCCCACAATGCTAACTAGTCATGAGTCCTCTCAGGGCACGATGGGGAATGTAGTACAAACTCCAAAACCTTCCAATTATGTATTTTCACCCTGCGAAAGGATGAGCTCTCACCTGGGGACCAGAGCTAACAGGTACATCTGCAGCAGAACAGAGGGTCACCAAAGGGGGTGGGGGACAAAGAGCTCTGTGCTGAGACTGTGTCTCCGAGAAATGACAAGAAAGCATCACCTGTTTTAATACCAACAGACATGCTAACACCCCAGGGTCTCCACCTCTAGACTGAGAACTATGGAATGCTGAAACCAAGAAACAGTCTCCCTGGGAATGAGCCCTTAGTTGGTTATCCAGTACCAAGGGGCAGGACACACGGCATTAACAGTGAAACAGAGGCTATGAGTCTGAGAGGGAACAAGGGGTGGGCGGTGGGAGGGAGGAATGGGAAAGGGGATAATATGTAATTATATTTTAGTTTAAGTGAGAAAAGATGAGATCTTCAAAAGTGCACTAGAGTTCACGGTATCTGCAATTACCACTGGGCATAACTATCCTTTCTACAATTTTTTTTTTTTTTTTTTTGGTTTTTCGAGACAGGGTTTCTCTGTGTGGTCCTGGCTGTCCTGGAACTCACTCTGTAGACCAGGCTGACCTTGAACTCAGAAATCCGCCTGCCTCTGCCTTCCAAGTGCTGGGATTACAGGCATGCGCCACCACGCCCGGCTCAGTCCTTTCTACAATTTTTAACATTTCGAAGAAGATTCTCAAAAATAATGTGATAAAAATCTAGATCCAAAAAGCATGTTTTCAGCTATTTTCATCCGGGGGAAAAGAGACTTAAAAAAAAAATAAATAAATAAAAAAGCAATGCTTAACCCAAACCACAACATTCTGCAGTCAGAGAGTGTAAACAGGAAGTGCCCTGCCACTGTGGAACTCCGCTCCAGCGGCTCTGCAGCAGGCCTGCTCTCCACTGCTGGAGGACAAGCTGCAGGGCTGTGGGAAGGGTGGAGAGAGGAGGGACGGGCACCAAGAGTGCCCTGGACTAGACGCCCTCGGGCACACCTCACTACTGTTCTATAAGGTTTGCATACAGCCCGTAAGACCGCTGTGGCATGGGAGCACCGGAGTATGAGGTCATGGCATTTAAACGGTGTCCTCGTGACCACGGAGAATCTCTTCCCCAGAGCAATTTAAAGTGTGGGAACCTGAAATGTATGTGATGCTGTCTGTGACCCTTCATGTCCTTTGCTGGGACCACATGACCAGCCAGCACTGATCACCACACGACATTTTATTATTGCTTTCTTTTCAGTGGTTAAAAACATGATACGAAATCACAAGCAGCTAAACTCAAGAGCAGTCTACTTTCATCTATCCATTATAAGAAACACATTGTAAAAGAAGTCCTCATGAATACACTGAATCTCAAACGGGCACGGTAAGAACGAACCACATGGTACATAGGTGCTCTATAGAACTGAAAATCCGGAACAGAACACAAACTTCTAGGGGGAGGCTCAGGTGTATATTTTATCACTGACAGGTCCCTCCTGCTTATCACCGTATTTGTACAGACTCTCAGTACATACAATACATGCACTGAGAGTGACACAGCAGGGTTGATCATCGGCCTCATTTTTATAGAAGTGAAGAAATCAAGGCATCTTTTCAGGCCACAAGGGGAAGCAGCTGCTGGTAACCTTTTCTTTCCTAACCCTTTCTCTTCAGGTCACAGCTTAAGCTCTCATATCCTGTCACAGACATGTTAAAGGTAACAAACCTCACCACGGCCAGTTTCTCCAACTCCTCACCACTAAGAGGCAGCATTTCCTAGACATAAGAAACCTATCAGACCAACTTCTGGAAGCACAGAGTAGTCCCTCCATCTTCTCAGAATGACAGCCACGGAACTGATGTTAGGAAAAGGAATTCACCAGGAGGGAAAAACTGGCTCACTTCACTTTGGGGCGTACGTGCAGAGGAAGCGGCTGAAGACCGCACGCCAGCCTCCTGGGCACAATGGAAGCCGGTGGACTTTGGTTCTGTGCATTTCTTTACAATGACATTTTGACGTAGTGATGTTTTATTAAACATTTCTTTCTTCCTCTAGACTACAATTTGAAGCCTAGACTTTGATTTATATTTTGAAAAATTTAAACTCACAAAAATTTGAAAACACAGTATAGAGAAGTTCCTGTTACTCTTCAACCAACATCCTCAGTAAAACCAGCTTACATATTATTTTACTAAATCTAGAAGCTGCCACCATGGCGGGCGACTAGACTATGGACCGTATTTAAATCTCATCAGTTCTGGTATATGCTTTTCTGTCTCCTGAACAAGAACTACATCTTTGCACATAGTTTTTAGGAAGGTGTAGAAAGTTCTCTGTAGAACTCATCAGTCTCTGTAGAAAGTTCAGTGCTTGACTTGGGACCACAGAAAAGATGCCTCACTGCCCTGAGTTTGGTTAGCAAGGCACTCAGAGGCAGCAATACCTGTGGATCAAATGGAACTACAGACAACCCCAGCCAGCAGACCAGAGAACTATCCACCTGACGCTGATTTCCCAAGAGTTGGGAATCTTTCCAACAAGACTCCAAAGGAAAGCCTGAGGTTCAGAGCTCTGCCAGCAGCGTCTGACAGGGCCATGCAGAGCAAAGCTACGGGAGGAAAGCCAGAGCCTCTGGCAGATCTGAGGGAGACCAAGGAGCCAGCACAATGCCACGCTTGTCAGGACAAGCGACAGGCTTCTTGGGCAAAGACAGCCCAAGAAGAGGAACCGTGTGAACGGAACCAACTCCGTGTAAAATGATTATTTTTATGGCCGCTCACCAGGAACACTCACCATCTTCAACAGAAAATGTTTATTTTTATTTTCTAAATGAAATGAAATAAATTATGTCTTACAGCAATTTCTTCTTGATCTACCTTAGACTTCTATTATTCTATGAAAGAAGAGAGGACATGACCAAAACCAAACCAAACCAAACCAAACCAAACCAAACCAAACCAAACCAAACCTATAGGAGTATATCCTATCTAGTGAAAAAGCAAGGCCAGCACTTTTGGCTTGGGAAGGAGAATCCCCAGAATATACAGTGCCAGAAGCAATGCACTCAGAGTAGAGCCAGCTGAGGCAGAGAAGAGCAGTGGGCCCTGGCTGCTCTGTAGCAGTGTGAACTAACAACTTCCGTCATCTCAGCAGGACTTGGTACTCTCCTCCGGGAGACCACCTAGTCCAGGACAGCTAAGCACTGCGGTAAGACAGCCACCACTTCAAAAGTTACTTTGCCTGTCACTGATATAGGATACTTGTCAGAAAGTAATTAAGAGAGGGAAGGCTCAGTTCACTTGGGGAGGGCACAGTGGAGGTCTCTGAGGAGGAGCTTAGCGCCGAGATGCCTCATATCTTGGTGCATCAAGTTGGTGGCTTGGACCAAGTTGTAACCTTCAACCTTCATCCCTGTGTCAATTGGACTTTATGTCTAAAAGGTTCCACAAACTTGTCCCAGAACAATGCTAGGACCGTGAGCTTGTGGGGAATCAACAAACAATAACAAGCGCTCAGGTTCAGAGGTCTTCAATAAACATCGATTTATACGGACAAAAAAGAATATATAAAATCAGCACATATTTGCTAGATTGTCAGGTACATGTAGATACACAGTTGAGCATCAACCTGCAGTATACTCAAATATATATACGGACTGGTGTGGGGACCATGTTGGCTGATGACTCTTGGCTAATGTCAAAAGACATCTGGTCTTCTGGAAAGTGAGATATTAATGTGACAAGATGGACCCCTGGAAAAACAGCTTCTTGGGCTCTCTGCCAGTTAATACCAAAGTGAGGGTGACTCTTACTCCACTTCCTTTTTCTACTATAGGCCCATAGCGTCCATGCTTACTAGTCTATAAGCAACCCCCACAAGTGGCAAATAATACCCCGAAGGGAGAGAAAATGAGGCCCAAGCAGTTTAAGAGTTAAAGAAACATCATGGGCTTGTTAAACCAGAAAGTATAGGAACATTGTCTTTTTTCAAGCTTTTTTAAAAAGACAAAAGTATTTTATGTTGAACATTTTTTTTCTGATTACATGATATATTACTTATGACTTATTCAATGACAAAACCCACCAATTAAAATTAAATGGTCAGGAAAACAGATGTATGCATGTTTTTAACGCATTCTGACTATTCAAAACACTCAGGGTAAGAGGCTGTAGGAAGGCTCTTCAGATAGGCAGTATTCCTCTACTGTACACTGCTTGTGTCAACTGGACTTATGACAGGATTCCCAGCCAAGGACACAGAGGCCCGCCTGCTAGAGCCCACCCACGCCGAGGACCTGAGCTTAGGCCCCGATCCGTAGGGGATGCATAAGTGCAGTGCTGGGGGAGGCAGAGGAGAGGGAATGCCTCTTCTCCAGGACAGCAAGGGAGGAAAGTACAGCAATACATCACACTGCTGTGGTCCCCGACCTCCTAAGACTTAGATGACACTTGATTAAATCAAGTCAAGGGCAAATGCGACAGTTCTTTAAGAAATATTTGCACCAAATCAATCACACACATGGTCAGGCCCGGTAATGTGAGTGCAGTTAAGCTATGGTAATAGTTGGACGCAGTGCTGGCAAAGAAGCTGATTGCTGTCCATCTGCCTCTGCCTTCTTGGGCCAACATCTTTAAAGACCTTCTATTTTAGGAATCTTCCTGCCACACGTTTCGTAAATCCTAAAACCTTTTTCTTGAAGGTATGTAAGGGGTCGGCAGTGGGGTGGATTATAAAAGGATATGCAGAATTAAGGGAGGCTTATTATTTCAAAAACCAAGACACACGTACAATACAGGCAGGGTGCATTTACACTGCCTGTTCAGCACTGAAAGCATCCTTACTCTTTTAACCAGTTTACCAAAATAAGTATTTAAAAACCCAAACAAGCTGCGCGCACAGGGCCTGCACGGGTCTATGTCAGATGGGGTTCAGGAGCTGAAGGGACAGAGGGTACATGTCCTCATTCCTAGCCGAGAAGCTCTGCCAAGGGCGTGTCACTGAGGAGACAAGTCACGCTTTAGGGTGGGCTGCATGCCCGGTGTCGGTGCAACAGGAGGAGGGCTCATCGGCGCTCTGGGGGCTCCTTGTCTAGTGATGCCATGTCAGGGCTTTTCATTTGTTGTTTTTAAGATTCATCTCATTTTAGAATTTACTTTCATATCTCTTTCTTCCTTCCTTTTACCCTGTCGGTCCTTTGCTTATGAATTATGGCTTCCAGCTTAATGTTTTTATGGGATTCCTGAGTGCGCTAACGAATGTCCCTGTCTCTTGAGCTCTTCTTGGGTCCTTCTCCTTCTCTTTGTTTCGTCCTAGTCTAATGACATGTTATTTATTTATTTATTTATTTATTTATTGCTTCACCTTATTTTATTATTATCTCTTAGAAGCCTGTTTGTTTTCTAGTGAGAGTCAGCAGGGGTAGCTCCAGACGAGAGGGGGGTAGGAAGGAACTGGGAGGACTGAGGAGGGAAACCATGGTTACTATATACATTGTATGGAGAGAAAAATCTATTTTCAATAAAAGGGAAAAAACACAAATAACGTCTGCTAATAGTAATCTGAAAACAGTTAACAGTGGCAGAATGTATTAGACAGTCAGGTGGCCCCTCTCCCTCCAATACCGCCTCCATGCTATCTGCTGGGCTAAAGACATACGGCTAGAAATGTTATCCTGAAGCCTAAAAACCACAGCCTCTGCGGGACTGCACGGCCTGTTACTTAACTCTTCCCTCCCAGGACCGAGGGTGGAGGTGAGGAGCAGTGGCCTGTCCTCTGTGCACGGCATGACTCACCAGATTTTTCAGCAGCGTGGACAGTTCCTTTGTAAGTGTAGAAAACTTGACAAAAGCAGTGCCAAGGTCAGGGTTGTCTCTGCTTAGAAAATTACTTCCAAACTTATCCAGAACTTGTGCATAGTTTTCTTCATTTTGTACATGATCTACAAAGGAAGCGAAGAAGGTGTGTGAGTGGGGGTTTGCCACGAGGAGAAGTTCTTTTCAACGTGGATCACTGGAACCGCTTAAAAGGAAGGCACGGAGAAACAGCATCAATTATCTACTGACCACGCCCGGTCAGTAGATAAGCACCAGGCCCGGAGGCTGGCCGAATACTGAATGTTCTTTTCTTTTGAGACAGAGTCTGAAATACAGTTCGGGCTGGCCTTAGGCTTGCAACCTTTCTGCTGGGGGCCTCTCTTATGCTGTGATTACAGGTGGGTGCCAGCACACCTGGATGGCATTGGCCATCTGTCTGTCCGTCCCTCCCTCCTCCCTCTTTCTCTAAGGAGGAATCCTGCTTCCTTCATAGCACTTAGCTCCTTTATACCCCAGCCTGCTCGCGGATTCTTCAGTTATTTAAGGGAAAAATTCTTCCCACAAAGAAATTTCTCATTAGAAAACTCAATCTTAAAATACAAAAGAAAATCTCAAAAGTTGTAGCATGTTTCTTGTTCTGCATCTAATCTGGACTCCTTTATCCTGTTTTATGCCCTAGGCCTACAAAAGAGCATCTATTACTTTCTTTTTTTTTTTTTTTTTTTTTTTTGGTAACACCATCTCTAGGTACCAAGTTTGCATGCTCGGATCACAACAACGACAACAATAACAACAACAACAACTTCTAGCTGGCAGACAAAGATTATTCATATTCTATTTATGGATAAATTTCCCCCCTAGTACTTTCTCTCAAATCTAGAAATCGAGGCCAGCTCTACAGGAGTGTGGTACCGAGGAACTGATGTGAAGTAGACAACATGCCTCCGTGGAGGACAGTAACCCTTACTCCCATGAAGCACCTTCTTCCCGTCTTGCAGGCTCTCAGCTCTCTCCATCAGCCTCTACCTTCATCTCATGGCTGTCCCCCCTCCCCCAATGCTTCTTTCCCTGTCTGACCTCACTGCACTAGAAAGCCCCTCCCTGTCATTGGGACTTTATATTATTTTTCCATCTATTTTTACTGCTTTGAGATCTCAAGTCTCATTACTTTAAATGCTTTCCCAACGTTTTACGTTGGTACCTTGACCCCTAAAACATAAACTTACACATCCAATCGTCTATCTCCATTTGGATGCCCACACAAAAGGCTACAACGGACCCTTTGGTCTTCGTCCTCAAGCCCTTTATCTTACTTAGGCACTGGAGAATCTGCAATGTGAAACCTGTCAAGTCATAGTTGGTTTTTCTTTCTCACACCCTGGTACCTCAGCGTGGTCACAGAAGGCCACTTACCACTGAGACTCCCACCTTTACGATATACACCCCAATCTGAGAACGTCTCATCACCTCATGCTAATCATCGCCTACCGATGTCATCTCTTTTTTTCTGGTTTTGTGATCCTTGCTCTTGCTTTGTCACTGACCCTGCATGGCTCTATTAGGTTGTAAAACAGATGTTAACGCCTGCCATGCATAAGGGTCCTTTATGAGGGACTGCCGGGCTCATCATGATCTTTATAGACATATATATATAAGTGCAGTGCTTCCGCATACCCTGGGGCTGATGGAAGGAAGCTGGCTTGACTGGGGACTGAGCTGGAGGTGGCACTCCTTTCATGTGATGGCTTTTTCCTCTGCATTCGTGTGGAAGTCCGCAGCACAAGCCTAGTATTTATTACATGAGTGAGTAAAAACTACCTGTCAGAACCTTAAGCCTTTCCTCATCCTTGCATGGTTTCCCACATCATCTGCGTACATGCACACTTTCCCCTAGGAGGCATGGATTGCCTGTCACCTCTGTATCCCCCACTCAACAAACACTGCAGACTTTGCAGGGAGCTGGACTTAGGATATTAGGGCTTAGTAAGAATTCGTTAAGCCCTCTGAAATTTCTTAGGCTGTTTATTACCAGCCATTCAACAATGCAATGTTTTACTTCAAACCTCCTTCAACAACTGTGCAGGAGCAATGGCCATGCAAGAAATGGAACAGCAGCCTGGGGGATAACGGGCAGGAAACATCGCTGTCCCCCAGTGACACCAGATGCTCACTGCAGTGTTAAAATTCATCATGCGGACAGTGGCCATAAGCATTTATGGCTGAGATATTTTTAAAAGATAAAACACATCTCTGGTTAAGTCTCAAAAAAAAAAAAAAAAAAAAAGACCATCTCAGCTCAACAATAGGCCATGCATCTGCCCCAAAGCATAGCTCTACCTGGGTCATAGATTCCCACACCCCACTGAGATTCCCACACAATGCTTCTCTCTGCATTTGCAAGCTGGTGAGAAACAATGACATTCATGTCAATGCTCCCAGGGGAGAAAGCACCTCAGCGGTTAGGTGGGAAACACTGGCACAGAGGCTTTCAGTTTGTTTACTTGAAATCATAAAGTGAAATGTGTATAAATGTGTAAATTAATAGCGTATCTGCTACCCACTAGCCAGATTAAGAAAGGAATTATTATGAATTGGTTCTAGAACCCCTCCCTAGGCGTCTCATGAAGCTGTGATCTCTTCTCTTCCTCCCTTGATGACTATTTCCCTGAACTGTAACTCCATGTAGAGTTAGGAAGAAGTGTGAGAAGCCTGGCGGCTGAGCAATGGGGGCTCACCGAGAAATCAGATGAGCTGAGCAGAGCTGGGTCACGGGAGGAGGGAACGGATGTGTGCTGGGCATGCTCTCTGGCCTAACTGCTCTCTCTATTACACCCTATATTTCCTCTCACCAGATCTCTGCAAAGTGTGATAGATGAGAGGCAGAAAGCCAGAATGGAGAAGTAAGCATAAGCTAGGTCATAGATCTGGAAAACCTATAGAGTGCCTGGGTGTGCATATGTGTACATCAGTGGGTGTTTTTCCCAACACAGTGGTATGTCATGCATGTACAGTGTTCAGCAGTTAGGAGCACTGACTGCTCTTCCGGAGGTCCTGAGTTCAAATCCCAACAACCACATGGTGGCTCACAACCATCTGTAATGGGATCTGATGCCCTCTTCTGGGGTGTCTGAAGACAGTTACAGTGTACTTACATATATAATAAACAAATCTTTAAAAAAAAAAACAAAGAAATACAGATAATAAGCCAGGCATACCTCAGAGCCGTATGTAATATCTTACAGCACAGGAACAGGCCCCATGCTTTTTAAGCATCGTTTACCTTGCAGCATTATAAATCTATCAGGGACAGTTTCCTGAAGCACTCTCCCCGCAGGCCACCCGCTCTCACAGAACACCACCACCTCTGTATAAAACCAAGAGTTTTCCAACAAGATTTTTTTTCAATATGTAACAAGTCCGAGAGGCAGTGACACTGCTCCGGGGAGGAAGCATTACAGGCAGAGGCAGAGGGAGGCCATACTTGAGGATAGTCGGCCAACTGAATGTGCTATCACTGTAGGCATATAGGAAAGAAGAAGAAGATAAAGGTTTTAGTGGGCGCCATCACAGAAGTGGCTCTGTAACTAAAGAGACTGACGAAAAGCACAAGAGGTTGATCACTCCAAGAGATGAGGGAGCAGGAGAAAGTTCTCTTTTATGGTCTGTACTACAAGAGTTAGAAATAACAAGACAAAAGGTGGCAGGCAGCCTTGGGCTTCTAAGATAGTGACTTGTGGGAAGGAAGAGGTAAAGTACAGACACTATTTTGGTGATGTTCACAATTTACAGGCCTTTTGGGGTGGTGCATAAGCCTCAACATACATACTAAATAAGCCTCTTCCCTATTGATCTGTGTATCTGACAATCTTGTTTGCAGGTCCCAGTCACTGAATGTAGCATAGAGGAAGAGCTCTTCCATACTCAAATGTAAAATCTAAAGTGAGATGAACTTTCATTCAATGACTGTGTCATTACTTTGATCAAGTGGCCTTCTCTAAGCCATACCTGCAAAATGGAGACATCAATGCATTTGCCTCACGGGCAGTTAAGCTGCTGCAGCTTAGCACGTAAGCACAGTAAGTATGTGAGAGTATCAGCAGTGACATCACGGCCCACCCTGCTCTCTGCAGTACAACTGGTCTGCTATCCTATGGCCAGGTGGCATAGGTGTCAAAACACTCTGAAATCAGAAAACCAAAGCTCACACCTGGGAGTGCCTTTGGGATGCACTGCAGTTCCATGGCTTAAGCACACCTTGAGGACTTTCTCAATAGTTCACAAAGGACGGAAAAAACTGAGCAGGCCTTTCTCTGATGGCTGCTTGCTTGTGGTAGAACTCATCATACTTCTAGACTGTTCTGCCAACCCAACCTTTGGCAACTGCCATTTATCAAGCACTGAGTATGTAGTGGGATCCATCACAGTAATATCCTAAGACCCATACAACAGTCCTTCAGGGCACTTTTTTTTTTTTAACTTATATGCACATGTGTGTTCTGGGTGTACATTGTGTGTACAGTGACCACAGAAGCCAGGACAGGATGGGAATTCTCTGGAACTGGAGCTAAAAGCAGGTGTGGATTGCCTAATGTGGGTCCTCTGCAAGAGCAGCAGATTCTCTTAACCTTTGAACTAACTCTCCAGCCATGACGGCATTGTTTCACAGGTAAACGAAGCTGAGGGATGAAGCCAGGATTGGAGAACAGCTACACTTGGTTTCAAACACACCCTGTCTGCTGACCCAACTCAGTTAAGATCGTCCAACATGCCAGAACACTGTGTCAACACCTACTCAGAATCCCTACATGAAAGGCTTAGAACAAGCACCAGGCACCCAGTAGGCTTCTTTGTGACTTAGCGACACCAACAATGCAATAGTCACAATTAGTTGGAACCAAGATTTCGGATGAGTCAATGTGCCAGAGCTGTACTAACTCCTTCTACATAAGCTCACCCAGTGTCCACAATTATGTGCTATTGTCACATCCTCATTTTAAACATGTGAAAGGGTTGAGAGAGGTTAAGCAGCTTTCCCAAGGTCACACAGCTAATGAGAAGGCTGGAAGGACTGAGGCCTGGGCCTGCTCTCAACCACTCATTGTCCCAGCTGAGCTCTGCTGCATCTGAGGACTTGTAATGCGAGCCAGATGCCAAGTAAAAGGTGGTCCTGGAAATCAGGTATCATAGTTCTAGTCTTCCCTGCCTGGTCCTGGACGGACAACTAGACTCTTAAGTACCTCAATTCTCTCATGGATAGAGCAGGTCTAGTAAGACTCACCTGGCCACTGATTGCCAAGTTGTCACAATGAATGGGAGAGATTGTTTAGAAGAACGATAAGGCCACAAAACAAAACAAGCCATCAAGCTTCTTTCTGCTTACTGAGTAGTAGGACCTCAAGGGACATCAGCAGAAGCCTATGTCCAAGCACAGCCACTAATGTGACTGAAGCACTTGATAGAGGAGCACAGAGACAGGGAGAATCCTCACTGGTCATGTGACTTTACAAGAATTACTGAGGTTTTCAGAGTCTCTAGTTCATATGTGAAATAGTATGTCTATAAAATACATTTCTAAAATTGGGTTGAATTGCCTTGGGTTGAAATGCCAATATTAATGGGTATCAGATATAAACTTAACATCAGGCATCCTTTGTAGAATCCTGGCATACGTAAGATAGCAATCAGGTGACACTATCTAGTGGGCGTGGTCATTATGGGGCGCTGAAGAGGAATGGCCGGGATGCGGTATATCCACATCTGGCATAGGAAGTGTTTGGACTATTTACTGCTCATTTGGAAGTGAGTTCCATGTTCGTGTCTTCCCACGCCTTCTTCCTTCAGGGTCGTAATTCTCTCCTGTGCGGATAGTCTAGAGCAGAGCTTCTCAGCTCCTGGGTGTGACCCTACAGGTATCCTGTATATATGATAT